>BSBM01000047.1:53375000-54662083 GCA_027924585.1 Larix kaempferi | reverse complement strand
GGTGGGGTTTCACAAAACTCTTAAAATCATAAAGTTCATCAATAGATAAGAGACATAGAAATTTTGATCTTCACATATCCTATATGTATCCATAGTTTACGAGAGTGAAAATATATCCTTGCGCATTAGCTTTAATGATAATCTTCCATAAGTTCCATCTATGTCTTCATGGGCATGTCCATCCCAGAGGAATCCAAATTCAACTATCTTGAACACTCTCCTTGCTATTAAAAGAGATAAAAATGAAAATACAAAGCAGTTTTTGTTATCGCATGAACAATTATCCATTTGCAACAAAAATATGGGTGGTATTTTTCTATCTAGCATGCATTGATTAGTACCATCAACACGCAATATATCATGTTGCATTACATCTTGTCTATATATCACAGACTTTTCATATGAATCTGATTGCAATATAGCATCATGGAATTGGTGCTTAGATTTTCCACCTTTGTAGAGAAAATCACCATATTTATCAACCACTGGTTCTTCAAGACTCTTCAATCATTTAGCCAGGGTTGTCACAGTGAAATTCAATCCCATCTCTAAAAATGAGAGGTTGAAATGGCCAAAAACCCTGGTCTTTTTCCTATGAGTCAACATTCCAATCAATGATATGGGAATATTCATAACATTACTAAAATATTTTTCCTTCTTACCCATCCTTGGAATGGAAGTATTTGAATTATCCATTTTGTCATGAACAATACATAGAAAGTCTTTGGATTTTTTTGTGAAGCTAATCTGTGAAAATAATATACTTGGCGACAAATTGCGATATATTTATTATGAATTGCATGATGTCCTCGCAACCTTTCCACCTCAGGCTGATTAGTGGTCCCCTTAAGCTTATCATGTATTGTAATGCACTCATTACACCTTGCAAAGGAGTTTGATTTATAAATTTTAACATCTCAAAAATATTCTCTCATCACCTTGCTAAAGGAGGATTGTGATACTGGAGGAAAACAAATACTTTCGATTTCTTCATTTGCCATTTTTCGTAGCAAACCATGGGACATATTAGATGGCAATAATTTCAAGGTTGTCCTTGTTCCATCATCACTGATTAATCATGTAATATATGGATATTTTTCTGAATTCTCCTCTACAATTTTATTAATCATAGATACCAGTGCAACAGTGTTCACCCTATGTTTTTCCAAGCCACTATTACCATGCAAAGCTCTCACATCACCATTCAAGAACATGCTTTTATAATTGTAGAAAGTGCTCATTTTTATCCCATGGCATTTATACCATGCATTTTGACAGATGTCTATTGTGTCTAATCTCATTGTAAACATGCTTCTTTTTTTGTCATCTCCTTCTTTGGCCATAGGAGCATTTGATCCCATAGATTTTATAACATATTTTCTTCTTGAATTTCCATTCATACTATGAAATTTATTCACACATTCAACTATCGATTGAAGTGAAATTTTGGATATACAAAGCTTTGAGCACCAATGTTCAGTGACAATTTTTGAAAGGAATCCACCCTGATCAATTCTAAGCCTATAAGGTACTGAGCTTGAATTTCTTTCAGAAATATTAGCTCCAGCTTGCCTTTTTACGAAATTGTATGGCCTTGTTCCATGACCTTTAACATTTGTATATTCACAATGGGGAGTACCTAGAAGGACCATCTATAAAGGACATTCTTAAAAAATATTCCAAATGTTGACCATGTCTTCACCTGTGTTCTTTTTTAGTATAACATCCAAAGGAACATCATTGAGTTCAAGCAAATTGTTTGCATGCCATATTAAAAGAGAGCCTTCAAATACACCATAATCCTCACAATTGCGGAAGACTTTATGAACTAAAATACCAAACTCACCAACATCTAGTGGTTTGAATTGTACAATGTATCCTTCAAAAACAATTGACACTATTCCCCAAGCAACATAATGTGGCTTTAAAAAAAATTGATGTATCAAATTAACTTTCTCTCCCACAAACTTGATATTGTGATTTTGACTTAATACTTTCAAAGTAGTTTCATATTGATTATTTTTTAAATTGATTTCAATAGAAAGCAATGTTTTTGTATTAAAATATATGATTCTTTTAATTGGCCATACAACAAAACCTCCACTGCTTAACCCTGGACAACATGCCATACAAGAAAACACCGCTTCATCCACCAGAATACCAAAGGAGAAGTCACCCAAAAAGGTTCTCCCAACAAAATTAGTCCCATTCACATTTGTTACAAAACCTATGGAAATGCAATCCTTGCATTCTAAACACTTCTGTAACAACTTAACTTTTCTCATAATAAAAGAATATTTATTCTCCATTCTTATGGTATGTTCTACACTCGTCCAAGTAGAAGTTGGTATATAATTCACCTCATTCTCTTGAAGAGAAGATCCAATGTGGTTAACGATCTCAGATGCAGGCCATTGAATATTACCACCAACTTCCTCTGACAATGTATTTGCACCTTCTGATGGATAGGGAAATTGAAGACCTGCATTTAAAGTATTGGTAACGTTTACAATGATACATCCATCATGAATGTTGATATTATGCAATAATTTTCTTTCTGGAAAAGAGATTCATTCAACAACTTTCAATCCATTCAAAAGGAGGTCCACACATTGTTGAGAACCAAAATCCATTTCAGAAGCTATTTCTAAAATATAAAATAACAAGACACATTGTTGAGAATCAAAATCCATTTCAGAAGCGATTTATGAAATATAAAATAACAGGAGCACATTAAAAATAATATTTATTTTAAACAAAGAATAATTGTTTCCACTAGTATATATTCTCAAATAAGTCAATGCTCTACGGTTTAATAGAATTATTGTATGCTATCATTCTCCATAAGACGATAAATTGGAAAAAGT
This sequence comes from Larix kaempferi, assembly GCA_027924585.1. Lineage (NCBI taxonomy): Eukaryota > Viridiplantae > Streptophyta > Pinopsida > Pinales > Pinaceae > Larix > Larix kaempferi. The sequence goes on along the minus strand of BSBM01000047.1, from coordinate 54,659,216 downwards.
TCCTCACTATGAAGAAAATGTTTATAGTTGTAGAAACAACAATCTCATGTAGATTTAGCATGCTATTTTTTTTTAAGAAGGAAACAATTTCAGAAGGAGAATGAATCAATTTACCATTCTACGTTTAATGTGCCAATATATACTTTCCCCACACATACAAAAGAACACCTAGAGAAAGGAACAAATTCTCTTTCTCCTCACTAGATTCTTTCAAAACCCCAAAATAGAACAACTTGAAGAAAGAGAGACCGCTCTTTCTTTGAGATTTTTTTCACTTGCCAGCAAACTGTGTGAAGCAATGTTCCTATGAAATTTGTTTTTAGAGTGCTGATGTCCTGCATCAGTGATGACCTGCACCAATGCTGACAAACTTCTACATCAGTGATGACATGTTGCATGACCTGCATTATGTACACCATTGCTTTCATATTTTCTATGATCAGTTGTAGGGGAGAGATATACAAATGGATCAACATTGGATATGGTTAAGTGGTTTTCCAAGCCAGTTCAAAAATGCATGTGTATTCCAATTGTTGATTATTTTGCACAAGAATTATGGTATGCTACATATATGGAACTAGTTTGAGACCGAGAATGGGAAGGGAAAGGATGATGGGGATAGATCTTGTATCAAAATCGTGCTATGAAGGGAGGATATGTGGCGCATTACAAACCCTCATATCCGAGATGCAGAATACATAGTTCAATGGTGCTCTAAAAAAATGTCAGGTCAATCCTCCTAGTGGAAGACATCAACATGTAGAGGACATGTGGTGAGAAATTTCTAGCAAGTGGTTGATATGGATCGATCACGATCTTATAGTTGCAATACTCCACAAGGGACCCATGGGTTTCATTCGGTTCGAAGCTCAAACAAACCCTTATTTTAAATATGGACGTGAAAACTTGCTTGTTTTGTGGGCATTGTAGAAGAAGTGAGTGGGATGAGTGTGAATCAATGGACTGGGTTGATGATTGGGACCATGTATCACTTACAGTAGACCCACATGCAGTTGTTGAAATAATCTAGTTAGAGGAAGGCCAGTCCTCTATTTTGAATGACTATGATCATATATTTGATCTTGTACAATTAGGTAGATATTTCTACAACCATATCTCGATCTCCTTCTTTTTTTAATTAACCAAGTTATCAAACCCCTACATTTTTGAATTTGACTATGAAATGCATTTTTATGGGACACATCTACGCAGTTGTCACCGCGAAAGACAATGAATGGCACATGAATTATTGGTTGGAACGATGCATCCAATGGAAGAAAACCCTCCTCACATCATACATTGATAGTGGGGGCATTGACTTTCCAACTGGATCAATGGTTGTTCAGAGTGAATATATTACAATAGATGCAAAGTCACCAAACAACGATGGGTATGTATACATGGATTACAAAATATGTTCATGGATGTCTCACTACACACACTTGATCATTTGTACAAACGTCCAACTACAAACAATGTCAACAAAGAGCTCGAGTAGGCTACGCTAACCCCTACCCACGCGGGCTTCACTCAATAAACCGCTATCATAGCACGTTCATTCGTGGCATATGAAACAATACCCCTAATTTCACTTAATATTGGAAAATACCTTCCAAAATCATTTTTTTAATCCCCTCCCAATATGCCTTCCCAATTTAAGAAAACCCCTATTTTCACTAGATATTGTATGTATCAATTTTTTCATTAACATTTTTTATACCCCTTTATATTTCTACTTAGTATATTGATATGATACCCCTCTTATGACCCCACATGCATTCTACAATGCACCTTGCTTCTTTTGATGTATATTGTGGATGCACATCAATTCACCCACAATGCAATTACTCAACCACATATCATTATGATTTGCAACATATAATGGTCTAATTAAGAGATAGGAGATCACTTCTTGTATGTCACTAGAGCTAATGCACATAGTACAACATTTAGATTGCATGTTGCACTTGCCCAATCGCTAACTAAGCCTGTTGTGGACTAGGTATCCAAGCCTCCAGGGCCTGTAACAAGCTCTAGGAGGCTGACTAAACTTCCCAAGGCTTGTAATAGGCACAAGTGGTTGGGTATTCAAGCCCCCAAGGCCTATTGAGGGCCTATAATAGGCCCTCAAGGCTTAGAGCCTCCCAAGGCTATTGGTAACAATTGGATGTCAATGACCACTGTCTCTCGACTATGATCGACTGGCATCCCACTTCACCATGAAACCCCTGGCCTCAAGCATGCCTCAACACACGATTTCCCTACGTACCCGAGCCTTGCCTTAACCTGATTTCTCTTCTAGCTGTGAGCCTACCATCTCCATTTGGCAGATATTTGTCAGCCCGCCCATATAAAAAAGACCCCAAAGTATTTTTGTATTGTTACATTAAATAAAAAAACCTTTTCCCCTTAATATATAAGCAATATCACTTTTAGGTTTTCATGAATATTTAATACCGCAATATGAATGAACGTGATATTATATTGCCTTCTAGTGAAGACCCCGTGCCCCTACCTCACCTAGAGCATGAGAGATTGTTGAAGACAATCAGAAACAAAGAGGATTTAGATGGCTTAATTGAATGAGGTAACTATATCCATGCTATGTACATAGATTAGTCATGTAATTATTTATCCATGCATATCTAACGTTAGATAGTTCATTTCATGTTTTATAGATCGTGTTACCTTAGATTCTTTATTTCATGTTTATATTAATTTTAAGTTCATATTACCGTACATTGGTGTATTCTTGACACTGTTATATGATTTAAAGAATTACATGTTTTAAACCATGTTCATTGTCCAATCACCATCGTGCTTCATCAACAAAATGCCCATTGCCACCATCAACGTCGAAACCATCCTCCTCATTCCCATGTTGTCACCGTCTCCATCCTCATCATCCCCATTTTCACGATCATAGCCATCAAATTCCATCCCCATTTCCATTGCCACCATCAATGTCACCATCCTCCTCCTCATGCCTATGTTGTCACCATCGCCATCCTCATCAACCCCATCAGCACCATCAAAAACCCTTGAAGGCTCATGCTTGAAGGGATTGATGCACTTTCATGTTCATGTTCTTGTTTGAATTATGCCCTAAGTATGCATTCGAAGACTAAATTTAGTAGAACTATTTTTATCATGTGTTGGTCACCGACATGGCCCACTTTATTTTGTAAACTCTCCCTATTAGTGTGTATTTTGCATATATTCAATCAAAGGAAGCATTTTTTCACAAAATTTAAATTTCATGCAAATAAAAAAATTATTAGCTAAATAAAAATTGAAGACTTGACTAAAAGACAGTTAAAAAATCATGGGTTCTCCTCCAAGTGCTTCAAAGATGACTGAAAAATATACTTTCAACTCCAACATTCATGTATGCTATGTGGCTCTACTCACATGTAATACAAACAACTATGTCGATCTAGTTTCATGCAACCCAACCCAAGCCACAAAATTTTAAATAGAACAAGACACCCACCATAATTAATTTCAACGGGTATCTCACCCATCCAACAATTAATCATCCAAGAATTTATCTCAACCATATGGAGCAAAATATTCAAAATTTCCCTTCTCTCCTAATGAGTCCCTCACGACATCTATCTCTTCTAGTGATCTATTGTGGTCATCAAGAATAAGATCCAATGATTGAATTCTATAAACCTAGAGTGGTAGACCATTATGTCAAGAATATCACCACTACTTGCGTTCTATCCAGCCTTGTTATATTCGATAAACTTAAAGCAAAAACACCCTAATTCAAATTGTTTCTAAAATTGCTCAAGCATAAAAGTATGTGAGATATTTGTGAACCCCAAGTAAAATGACTCACAAAGCGAAATTCTAAGCAATTTTGAGAAATTGACAAATTAGGTTCAACGTAGGGCTTCTTGCTCTAACACTAGTTGGTCACATGCCTAGTAGGAGACATGGAGAGTGGATATAACACCTAACATGATTTTGGATGCTAGCAATACAGTTGTCTTTACATGTACTTGTGTGATGTAACATGGCTAGGGTTTGCAAACCCTCAAAAATACAATCATGCTAATGGCGAAAGCTCGAAGGACATATGATTCTTGTTGAATCCAATTAGGACTTCCTAGCTATCCTTGAGATTATAGGATTCCTTAGGAAACCATAGGACTTAGATGTTAGGGATTACAAAGATATAACCAGTGGAGAATATAAGGGTAAGAGAGACATATTAGATGATCATGGAGAGATTTCTCTTGTGTTATGCTATAGTATAAAACCTAGGGTTTGAGCATTGAAATACCAAGATGGACATGTAGAATTGGATGCTAGAAGTTAAGTTCTCTAGTGGTGTACTTGTGTATGGGTACGGTTTTCAACCCACGATAAAAGATTATGTCCTTTATTAAATAGCATGTGTACTTCTCATCATGAATGTGTCATAATGTATAAGAGTAATATTCTGTAACTATGAAAAAATATAACATAACCTTACACAAAAAAATAGAAGGTAGGTTTTATCTCTAACATAACCTTACACTCAATGGGTAGAATTTATCTCTCATCCATTACATACATATGATTCCATGTATGTCTCCACCAATTTTGTTTTCTTTTATACGTACAAATTGAAAAAAACATTCCCTACTTGATATAATAAAATCTTATATTCAATTATCTCCCCGCATTGCTTCTTTTAATGTCTCTCACATAGAGAAACCCTAGATTCCAAAATAACCAAAATGGAAGAGGCTCTAGGCCATGGACCCACGAGAGAGAGGCATCCCTAGAATTATTTTGGTGAGCTGATTCCAACAGAGTCGATAGTTCATTGATTTGAGCCACCGTCATCGTTCTATGGCCAGTTGCAACTCGCCTCCTAGAGGATTTTAGGGACACATGTTGAATTGGGCCCAAGGGAATAAGATTTGATCCGAGTAGTAGAATTGAGTTCCATGAGATGATGTAAGTGTGTTTGGGGAGGTTTGACGTGTGAATTTTGGCCACGGGTTCATGATCGATTCATTTCCAAAGTTGACCCCCTTGTGTAAGAATTGCATTGTCTCTCGTTGAGATAACCCCTAGATTACAAAATCACCAAAATGGAGGGGCTCTAGGCACCCCTATAATTATTTTGGCATATTGATTCCAACGGAGTCGATGGTTCATCGATTCGAGCCACTATCACCGTTCTATGGCCACTTGCAACTCACCTCCTGGAACCTTTCAGGGACACAAGTTGGATTAGTCCCGAGGGCATAGGATTTGATACGAGAAGAAGAATTGAGTTCCTAAGATGATGCAAGTGTGTTTGGGAAGGTTTTATGTGTGAACATTGGCCACATTTTCATGGTTGAGTCATTTCCAAAGTTGACCCCCTTTTGCAAGAATTGCATTGTCTCTCACTGAGAGAAAACCTATATTCCAAAATCGCCAAAATGGATGGGCTCTAGTCCATGGACCTATGAGAGAGAGGTACCCCTAAAATTATTCTGGAATCCTAAACTCCCCTCCTATGGCCACTTGAAACTCCCCTCCTGGAGGCTTTTAGGGACACATGTTAAATTTGTCCCGAGCGCATAGTATTTGATACAGGAAGCAAAATTGAGTTTCGTGAGATGTTGCAAGTGTGTTTGGGAATTTTTTATGTGTGAACATTGGCCATGGGTTTATGATCGATTCATTTCCAATTTTGACCCCCTTGTGCAAGACTTTCAATGTGTCTCATTGAGAGAAACCCTAGATTCCAAAATCGCCTAACTGGAGGATTTATGGGCCATGGACCACGGGAAAGAGGCACCCATAGCATTATTATGGTGTCCTTATTAAGATGGAGTTGACGGTTCATCGATCCAAGCCACGATCACCATTCTATGGCCACTTGAAACTCGTCTCCTAGAAGCTTTAAGGGCACGGGGGCTTCACTAGAAGGAAATATAATACCACGTTCATTCATATTGCGGTATTAAATATTCATGAAAACCTAAAAATTATATTGCTTATATATTAAGGGGAAAAGGGTTTTTTATTCAATGTAACAATACAAAAATACTTTGGGGTCTTTTTTCTATGGGCGGGCTAACAAGTATCTACCAAATGGAGATGGCGGGATCACGGCTAGATGAGAAATCCGGTTGAGGCAAGGCTCGGGCTTACCAGTACGCAGGGAAATCGCGTCTTGAGGTATGCTTGAGGCTAGGGGTTTCGTGGTGAAGTGGGTTTCCAGTCGATCATAGTGGAGAGACAGTGGTCATTGACAACCAATTGTTACCAATAACACTCATCCAGTTGTTACCAATAGCCTTGGGAGGCTCTAAGCCTCCAGGGCCTGTTACAGGCCCTCGACAGGCCTTGGGGGCTTGAATACCCAACCACTCATTCCTATTACAGGCCTTGGGAGGTTTAGTCATCCTCCTAGAGCTTGTTACAGGCCCTAGGGGCTTGGATACCTAGCCCACAACAGGCTTAGTCAGCGATTGGGGAAATGCAACATGCAATCTAAATGATGTACTATGTGCATTGGCTCTAGTGACATACAAGAAGTGATCTCCTATCTCTTCATTAGACCATTAGATGTTGCAAATCATAATGATATGTGGTTGAGTAATTGCATTGTGGGTGAAGTAATGTGCATCCACGATATACATCGAAAGAAGCAAGGTGCATTGTAGAATGCATGTGGGGTCGTAAGAGGGGTATCATATCAATATACTAGGTAGAAATATATAGGGGTATAAAAAATGTTAATGAAAAAATTGATACATACAATATCTAGTGAAAATAGGGGTTTTTTTAAATTGGGAAGGCATATTGGGAGGGGGTTAAAAAAAACGATTTTGGAAGGTATTTTCCAATATTTAGTGAAATTAGGGGTATTGTTTCATATGCCACAATTGAACGTGCTATGATAGCTATTTATTGAGTGAAGCCCCCGTGTTTGAGGGACACATGTTGAATTGGTCCCGAGGGTATAGGATTTGATTTGGGAAATAGAATGGAGTTTCGTGAGATGATACAAGTGTGTTTGTGAATGTTTGACATGTGAACGTTTCCCACAGGTTCATGATTGATTCACTTCCAATGTTGACCGCCTTCTGCAAGAATTGCATTGTCTCTCACTGAGAGAAACCCTAGATTCCAAAATCACCAAAATGGAGGGGCTCTGGGCCATGGACCCAGGGGAGAGAGGCACCCCTATAATTATTCTTGTGTCCTGATTCCAATGACGTTGATGGTTTGTCGATCCGAGCCCTAACCGCCGTTCTATGGCCACTTGAAGCTCACCTCCTGGAGGCTTTGAGGGACACATGTTGGATTGGTCCCGAGGGCATAGGATTTGATCCGGGTAGCAGAATTGAGTTCTGTGAGATGATTAAAGTTTGTTTGGGCATGTTTGACGTGTGAACGTTGGCCATGGGTTCACTATCGATTCATTTCCAAATTTTACCCCCTTGTGCAAGAATTACTTTGTCTCTTACTAAGAGAAACCTTAGATTCCAAAATTGCCGAAATGGAGGGGCTATGAGCCGTGGACCAAAGGGATAGAGGCACCCCTATATATTTCAATGGTGTTGATAGTTCGTCGATCCGAGTCATGGTCACCATTCTATGTTTTATATTCATGTGAAATACATGGTTCTTTGAAAGAGAAATATTGAATTATTATCACAAAATATTAGTGTAGGATTTTCTTGCCCATGCAATAAGTTGAACAAAACTCCTTTCATACAAAATACTTGACAAGTTGTTAATATTGCACCCACATATTTTGCTTCAAGCGACCAAATTGTAACTATGGGATGCTTCGTTGGTGCCCGTGACAAAGTACACATACCAAAATTAAAATCATATTACCTCATGTGCTTTTCCTATCGTCAACACTGCATGTAAAATAACTATTTCTGAAAGCATTCAATTATGAAATACAAAATTCAATGATATGATGTACTTGCAATGTATCCTAAAATTATTTTACCAACTTGGAAATGAGTACTCGGAGACTCCCTAAAATCCCTAAACCTTGATATTAAACTCACAACAAACATATATGGCCTAGTTGTTATTAGGTACATCAAACTTCCAACTAATTTCTTGAATTGTGTTGTATCTACAAAAGATACGTCATCCTCTTTGCTTAGTTTAGTAGTACCTACTGCTACAGGTGTTGACATTAGCCTGCAATTCAACATTCTAAATATCCTTAACACATCTTTATCATACTTTGATTCTCATATAAAAATTTAATTTTTTGATTGTGCAACTTCAATATGAAGGAAGTACTTCATCACACTATCATTTCAAATTCATTTTTCATGGCTATTCTAAATTTGTCCAACATCAAATTAATTGTAAAAGTTATATCAGTGACATAAGAATTTTACCTTGCTTATATGTTTTAGTGTACAAAGCAAAGCCACTTTCGCTTCTATTAAACCCATTGTTATTCAAATAGTTGTCTATCTTGATATATCAAGCTTTGGGACTTTGTTTCAACCCATATAAGACATTCATTAGCTTATAGACATGCTTTTCATGTCCTTTTATCTCATAACCATTTCCTTTCTTAGGATTAAACCTCCAAAGTGCAAGTTTCCAAACATGAAGTTCCAAATCCATGTTTGATCAACAACCTTAGGTTTATATGCATTCATTGAGTTTTGAATTTCACTCGTCATCCTGATTTGGAGCATTATGTTCTTGGTGCTTTTAAGACAGAACTAAGTGCACATCATCAATATGTTTCTTCATTTTGGAAAACATAATGACCCATTAAGGTCCAACAGACACATTGTTTCAATAATACATATAAAATTGCATTCACCATGAACCAATCACATTCACCATTAACCAAGTAAAAGTCATGACATATAGCATCAAATGCACCCATGTAAGTAAGAATCCATAATCACTTTTTTGTATACACCAAATGAAAGTTGTAAATTTGTATTCTAAATTTGTTCAAAATTGCATTTTTATACAAAATGGAGCATCATTCCCAATAGTGGGTTCTCATGCCCAAAAATGGGATAAGGGCGACTCACAATCTATATAAAAGAAACCATATCCTGCCAAAAATGCCACATCATGGCCAATGTACATAGAGGGTGTCTCAATCACCCTAGCCACCATTAACACCCCGATGCTCCTCTCCAAAACCGATCATCCTCCTCTTTGAGCTAGAGGAATATCCCCCCCCCCACATCTAGGTGGTGGTATGAAAGGGAAACAACAACATGTTAATATTCCCACAATTCTATAAATTAGTACACTTAAAAAAATAAAAGTAGCATTCAAATATTGAGGCGAGACAACATGTTGTGATTGGGGTGTCCATCTCCTCGATCCCAATCTCTTGATAATGCCTCCTTGCAACCATTAGAAAAATAATTAATGCATAATACAAAAATGACTATTTTTATGAAATTCATTCATGCTTAATAAGATTTTAAATAACATATAAATCTCACCGTGAATATCAGAGGCAATGCAGGCGATTTCCCTTCCGGGATAGGAAGTGGAGCACTAGGCTGCACAACTTTCTCCGAGGCGATGGTGGTGGTGGGGGAATGATGTAGGTAGCGGGGATGGGGGCTTATGTAGGTAGGGATACGAGTCTGATGTTGTTAAATGGGTGGGATTTTATGTATGTGAAATGGATGGAGCTAATGTGGATGGGAAATATGGAGCCAAATATTGCACATGAGGGGAAAACACATGATTGGATGGGTGTGTGTGGATATATACCCCTGATAGTTGTATAATGGGTGGGAGCAGCCTACGGGCGAATATGGGAATTCCAATCATAGGACCAGACTTCCCAATCATCTGACTTGACATGAACTATGGAAACACAGAACTATGTGGAATATATGTAGGAATGTGTGCATATGGTGATCGAATGGTCGACGATGGAACCTACATAAACATATGAAATGCATTTCATTAGAATAAAAAACATGTAAATTAACCATAGAAACACAATGAATTTCACATGATACATAAAATATATAATTAATTTCAAAATATATTTTGAACACAGGTGGACACCTGTGCCTAATATCCTCCGCATGCACCTGTGGAAACATTAAAATATTAATATTGATTTCTCGTATAAAATATGAAAAATCAAACTAACTCAACTTTTAAATCATACAACCATACACTATTTTATATACATGTATGTGAGGTGCTGCAATACTCTCTGTTTCCTCCACAGAGAAATCAAATTTGGGAGCCGTAATGTCCTCCCTCCTTGATTAAGTTGTTTCATCTCGAAATAACTACATATGACAAAAACATTAATTCCACATTCAATACACTAATCAATGCTAATATAACAATTTTAAAATGTAAATTTAAATATGCAATCAACCATTTACAAATATTGTACTAACCTCATACATAAAGGTATCTCATGCTGGATCATCTGTAGGGCCATGGAAGGTATGGCCGTAGTGAGTGCAACGATGGGTTAATCCTTAGGTGTCAGAAGGATCATTTGTCCCAGTAGCTGTGTTGGATGGTCCATGGCCATTGGGGCCTAATGGAATTACACCTAATGGATCTCCATGCTACTCTAATGCATCATGCCTAGATGATGTCGTAAACATGTGCTATAATACATTATTGGTAAGCTGTGATATGGTAGTGGTAGTATCAACTAAGTGGTCCAATAACTGAGGTGTATATGGATGGGGGTTAGGCATACTCCTAGGTGCAGGTGGCCCTCTCAAAGCGTTACACCTAGTGGCGGGTCTATCATGGGAAGATCCAATACCAACACCATGAAACTCACTAATGTCGAAGTAGTTTACATGTAGGCCCAACACAAACTATGCACATATTTTTCAAAGGAAATAGAGTGGGACCTTCATATTGTTGCAAGGAGGTTTTTAAAAAACCACGAACCATTGAGTCATCTAGTTTTGTCTCCATGGTTCATAAGTGCACCAATCCATGCAAATGCGCCTTTTGCGTGGATCAGGGGTAGGTTGGTCCTACGATCAATAAAAAAAGTAACTAGAGTTTGTTTTGAGATGTTCAAATCTTTGATTTGGTCTCTACTGAGACCAGTGGAATAATATGCTCACATCCGAGCCCTATACTCGGTTATGATCATCAATTGACCATGAGCATTTTCAACTGAGGCAATGATGCTATCCAAGGATGTGGCAAGGGATAGCCTTGATGGTTCCCTAGTTGTTCTAAGTTCTTGAACCAAACTTCTTAATTGTTGTAAATATTGGTTTATTTGGGCTTCCATGCTTGGGTTCTCCTGAGGGTGAATGTTTACTTCAGTGTTTTCTATGGATGGTTTGTTTGTTTGGGGGTTTGGCTCTTGGTTTTCTACCATTGTGATGGTGTAGAGATTAACTCCAATTAGAAATATTAAATTTGTTACAATATTTGTTTGAGTTTTATGGATTTTTTATAATGTATTTTTTTTAAAATCATTGAAATAATTTGTTAAAAACATTGAAAATACAAAAATAAATTGTAATTGGAGCATGAAAATCTACCTGGATGATTGTTGGGGGACATTGGTAGAGGGATTGGTGTGTGTGCACGGTCTTGAGGCGTTTTTTGACAATGTTGAGCCGGTGAAATCGGGAAAGGTGGGTAAGAAATGGGCTTTGGACAAAATTTTAATACATAGAGAAGTGCGTGCACTATTAGCATGCTCACACTGATAGTGCGTGCACGTTAATTGCATGCATGCACATTAATTGTGCGCGTGCGCTAATAGTGTGTGTGTGCTCCTAAGACCTATGTGGATGCCTACCTAGCAGTTCAAGAGTTTAGCAAATTGTTGCACGCACACGGTCTTAAGAGAGAGCATGCACTATATTTTTTTTTCCGACTGCGTGCTATAGTTGCAATAAATTTGGGGAGCATCTTCATGTGCACTCATGTAACCGAGTTTTGATACCATATGTAGTCCCCCTACAAGAACTACAATAAAAATAATTATATATTATCTTTTAAATGATAAATTAATTACTACCTATCACAATCATCATATAATCAACTTACATGCCCACTAATTACATGCTCTCATATTATTCCATAAATCTATTTGAAAATGAAAAATCAATAATAAAAAAGGCATTGTATGCATTATATATCTTTACTCTGTAGTTAATCTTGCAAAATCATAAAGGAACCTATAATATAAACAAGTATAATCATGACATATCACAAGAACAAACATAATCAATCATACAATGAACAAGTAAAATTACACAATGGATTGTCCTCAAGCGCAACAAGTTAGACATTGGTGTATGTAGTCTTTCAATGAAATAGAACCAAATGTTTTCCAATATTATAATTTTTTTTTACAAATACATGAGCTTTAAGTATTACATATAAATAATTCTCTAATAACTTGGTGACACATTTACAAAATATTTCTACCTTATTTCAAGATATATTTAAACAATTCCATACTAGCTCTATAATCAAGATTCTAATGAATCTTAGAAGGAATGGAAGTGAGAGAAAGCGATGCTCTACTAATAGGGTTCCTTCCTAGACATCACCCTCTACTATGTTGAAGCATTCATGTAGTATGGTCCCTCTTCTGTTCAGAGTACTCTTGCTTGAAGGTTTTACAAGTGCATCCAGAGATACATACTATGTTTGAAATTTTTTTCTCCTGTAGGAGTCTCTTCCCATGGACGGGAGGTAATCCATCGCCTATGGTGCATTGGAGATATTGTCTAATTTTGGTTCCATTAAGGGTTGTGTGGTAGTCTCTTGATTCCTCCATAGAAGCTAGCTCTCAACGACAGGGCTTCCATCTTAGCATGGCATTTGTCATGTCTCTTTCGATCCAATCTGTGGAGTGCAGGGGGGATTGAATCTTAGATCTTCCCTTGAATCTATATTTTCATAGGATAGATGGGCTATCATTGTACATGAGGAGATCCTCATATTTAAGGCTCTGGATTAGTCCTCTAAACCCCATTCCAAATCTAACACCCGACATAATATCATCAATAAGTTAGAAGACATCCACTCATTGGATCCTCCCTTTCTAATCCATGCAATAAATCCATCGCTGTCTCAAAAAAAGTGCTTATGTACAATTTTGCTAGGATATGGGAAATCCCAAAAGTAGTAGAGTCTTGGGCCATAGATCATTTCCCCCCGAAGTTGGAAGGACAAGTATCCATCTTTTTCGCTAGTAGGGGATACTTTGTTTTTTGTTTGTTTTTTAATAAAGAATAAAGAGATGCTATTTTTTTATTAGGTACCTTCTTCATGGGATCACTAGGAATTATTTTAGCACCTTGGACTTTGTATTTCAACCTAGAGACAAAAATTACAACTACCCCAATTTAGGTGAGGTTGCCCCACCTCCCTCTCCATAAATGAGGAAAAATTGACTCAAAGACATTGAGAATAAGTTGGGTCATTTTCTACATAATCCTTATCCAAAAGGAGGCCAATAGTTTTGTGCGCGAGTCTATGTGGAAATGGACCTAGAAAAGGGGCTACTTGAAGCTTCGAAGATGAATGTTCAGGATTAGAGTAATATCAAAGACTTGGATTATGAATAGATTATGTTCAAATGGAAATTTTGCCATGTCTATGGGCAGTTTGTCAAGAATTGCACCAAATAGAAAGAAAAATAGGCATAAAAAAGGTTCAAGAGTAGAGAAGTAGAATTTCATACAGTAACTAATCAATGTCAAAATGTACTTTACATCAATTGTAAATTCAAAATTCACATCTACATATGTTGATTGAGAAATCATTAAAGTAAAAATAATCATTATCGTTTACATATCTAAATAAAGTCTGCATTATCTAAAACTTATAAAAAAGTCGACAGAAAACATAACATAGATAAAAATTGAAGGTAGAACGACAATCACATCCTGTAGTTGTAGGTTCCATCCATTCCATTCACTAACGAGGACCCGCTGCATGTACTCGGGTTCGATCACGAATAAATTTGCGGAGAATTTCGACATCCAAGAACGTACCTAATTTCCTGCCTATGGCTTCGCTGATATCCAATCCATCTCGTGCGACTCTGTAGTGAACACAATGAACCGTTTCGCAGTTGTTTCCACAAAATAAGACGGGAAGCTTTCCATTCCCAGCACCATCCTCATCATCTTCATTCTCGGTATTAGTAGGACGTTGAAACATACGAAGAAGCTCCTTCACTATATCTAAACCTGGTGTGAGAATACATGTAGCTAATTGGCTTTCTTCCATGGCTATAACTCTGATCGCCCTCATACCCTTTTCAAGGGCCTCAGATCAATTATGCCGCGCCTGCATCTCAGCTTCAAGAAGTTGCCCCTCGGTAAAGCCACTCATCTCCTTTGATCTCTCAATTTCTCTAGAGATGCAGATAATCACAGCATTACAGAGCATTGTCGCGTACATCTCATTCATATCTAATTGCAGCACCCTCCCTTGGAATCTTCCGAGAATATCAATAGCGTTATTCAAATCTTCGCTGCTGATATCCTCTGCATTTGTTTCATATAACATTTTGAGGGCGCACGGATAACCAATCAAGAGGAGTCTTCTAATAATTCTACTTAGACGATGGTCAATTGCATAAAAAATTGTACAAAATGCTCGCAAAACCAGGGATTGGATTTTTACATAGCCTTCATTATTATTAGAAACATGGCGTACAATGGCAATTAAACCTAAAGTCACGAGGGAAATTTGTCCATCGTTCCCAAGTATTTCAATGGAATTTTCCCCACGTGTTCTCGGTCCAGTTAATATGACATTAATTGCCCTCACTATTTCCTTACCCACATCCAGAGCTGCTTCTTTGGCATATATTTCGGTTAAGGTTTTGCTAATAACTTTCGTTAAATATGTGAAGCCTTGTAGAGATATGAATAGTTTTATGTTCTCAGAATGAAACTCACAAAACAAGCGTACTAAATTCATTTTTCTTCCATATTTTTGCCCATTGATTTTCTGTTATTTGCCTTCCTTCAACATATTTACGCAATTTCATTAAATGTCGCTCCATCTCTTTCTCGTCCAAAAGTTTTGAATACTCGATAATTACAGTTTTTGCAGGAAATCTATGAAGTTCTACGAATTGCTTCATTTCTTTTCTCAATTCTGTTTGGGGAATGGCGCTTTTAATGTCAAACCATTGTCGACTATAGGGATTTCGGGCATGCTTTTCAGTTTCCCAAATGGTCTGTAGAGTTTTTCTGTTATAGAGAACCTGGTTAGGATCTTGGTCCAGTGGTAATCGGACTGGATCATAAGCAAATTCTCTGGTGATAATGTCTATATACCTTTCCGGCACCATTTCCATTTCTTCGATGGTCACTACAGGATTTGTAGCCATAACTCTCCCAATTCAATTAAAATTAGTTCAGCACTACACAAAAGTAGCCAAGAGAAATAAATTGAAATTGGTGGCACCTTCGAACGCTATTACCACAGTCGCACGATATATAAGATCGCTTTATAATTGCTCTTACTCTTGTCATGGTATGTTTTGAGTTCTTAAGAGTGCGTGTGTATTTATAACGAAAAGATTAATTTAAAGGAGAAGAAGTCGGCTATCCATTGGTAAATTTGTTACAAATGGTTAGAAAACATATTAAGTTGTCAAGGGTATGTGTGTATTTATAACGAAAAAGATTAATTTAAAAGAGCAAGAAGTCGGCCATCCATTTATAAATTTGTTACAAATTTTACTTCATCATTCTTTTATTTATTCTCAATTTTTTCAAGTGTGGTTGTGGTTATGTAATTGCCTGCTCATCAATTTTAAAGTCAAAATGTTATCACATGTCATTTTCTCAAAGTATTATCTAGTCTCATTTAAAAATAAGATATTTATTTATTCTTAATTTTTTCAAGTGTGGTTGTGGTTGTGTAATTGCCTACCCGTCAATTTTAAAGTTAAAATGTTATCACATATAATTTTCAAAAAGTATTATCTACTCTCATTTAAAAATAAAATATTTATTTGTCATTTTAGTTATATATATATATTTATAATGAAAAGATTAATTTAAAAGTGTAAGAAGTCGGCCATCCATTTATAAATTTGTTACAAATTTTACTTCATCATTTTTTTATTTATTCTAAATTTTTTCAAGTGTGGTTGTGGTTGTGTAATTGCCTACTCATCAATTTTAAAGTTAAAATGTTATCACATGTCATTTTCTCAAAGTATTATCTACTCTCATTTAAAAATAAAATATTTTTTTATCATTTTAGTTACATATATATATATATATATATATATATATAAAAGCTTTATTTTATATATTTATTTAAATAAAAAAATGAAAAGAAAACGTTCTATTTATGAGTATTTATTCCAATATGTAACACATCATAGTACCTTATATATATATTTATTCAAAAGAAAAAAAAATGAAAAGAAAATATAAAACACATTACAAATATGTAACTCATCATATACTATTTTGTTTAGTTTTATTAGTGGATCGTAGAATTTAGTGACCTCATAGAAGGAAACACATATATTAGGCTCATATATATATATTGATATCCTATTTATATGTAGTCATGGAATCCCCATTATTGTTCTATTAAAATGTAGTCGTGAACTTCCCATAATTGTGTGTACTTTGTCCCATATTTTCTTTAAACTATATGTAATTATTTTCATTGATATTGATGATGACGATGATGATAGTTAGCATTCATTGAGACCATCTTTGGTCTCTCACACCTTAAGAGAAAAGAAGAGCATTATTTGGTTTTCTTTATAATTTTATTCTAGAGCTCAAAAAGCTTGAAGAGAAGCTTTCTTAGCTCAATATGGTTTTGGAAAGTTTGTAAAAGAAAGTGATTCTCATCCTCAATGCTCATAGTGTCATAGAAATGGGAGATCCTTTCTACACAAGGTGCTTTAGGAATTGTCCAACGCCCTATTTCACTATGGAGCTCATGAGAGTTCGTTCTTATCTTGGATATATTAATTTTCTTCTTTCAGCTAGTTAAAACTAAGAGATAATTTGATCTACTAGATTAGGGTTAATTACCTCCTTATAATATCTTAATTTTCTTTTAACAACTAAATCTTTCTTGCACCACATTTTCTCTTTAAACTTAAATGTAATAATATGTTTAATATTATAGCTATTTTGCAAAGTGTCGGTTTCATCAATCCTATAATAATTTAACGAGGCCATGGCATCTTTACAGCAACCCCACTTGAGGCATAGGTGGTTCCATCTCAGGTTGTTTGAGTGCAACGGGCTTCCTCTAAACAACCTTCTAGCTTATCAATGCAAATTATGAAAAGGGTAGGGGAGAGGGGGAAACCTTGCTTAACTCCAATATTACAATTTATATATGTCAACCACTCCTTACTCTTCTTAAACTTGGAAATGATCTTCTCGTATAATCTTATCACAACATCTCTAAAAAATACAAAACCTTAAGCTCCTCTAATATATTCCATAGGTTATTTCTAGGCACCGTATCAAAAGATTTTCTAAAGTCCACAAAGAAACAAACGAAATTGGATTCATTTTATGACATTCCTCTGAAATGATACAAAGCATAAGAAGGTGGTCAATGATTGAGTGATGCCTTCTAATACCCGCATGGTCCTCATCCCACTTACCTTCCCTTTGAATCCAAATGTTGATCTTCTTTTCTATAATAACACTGTATAACTTGGATAAGAGAGAGCTAAGCATAATGGTTCGATAAATTATTAAAGGAGTTATTTTTATCACTACTTTTAAAAATAGGAATCACGAGGCTATGAATCCGTGGTGTAGGGAAGCCTTGCTTGATCACTAGATTGAAGAGCTTTTGTATGTGTAGGATGAGGATAGGCACTCCAATTTTTAAGATTTATGCTTGATATCATTCAATGTGTTTAGCTTTTGGGATGATGCACAATGATGAGCTCCTTTAAAGACACTTTAGTTTCCACATAAAAATGGAAAAAATAGGAACCTCTGACTTCAAGAGGAAATTAGAGCTACTTGCATAACAAATTTTAAGACGATATCTAATTCAAAATATAGGAAATCAAATAGTCTTTCATAATATATAAATTTTACGTTTAGAAATTTTGTGTAGTTGTTTATAAAAAAAATTTGTTGGAACATAATTCCCATATCGACGTTGGTTAATAATCTCCTTGGATAAGGTTTCAAGTGTTTAGTGTAAGTTGTTCCATGGTTTGACTTGAGAGTTCCTAGTATAGGGGGTTTGTCCACAAGTGCACCCTATTTACTTATTCTGGGAAGTCAAATACACCCACCTTGATGCATTTAATGATGGAGGTGCCCCTCTTCTCGTTTTTATGGGATAAGGATGGACCAAGTGTGCTACTGCACTAGAATTGGTCAAATTGTTGATTAATGGCCACTACCAAGCCCCTAAGCCACCTAATTCACCCTCATGATGATTCCATCCACATTAGTTGACTAGCCTAACATTCTCGTGGTCCATCTAGGTTCATTAAGACCTCATTATGGCCCAATACAAGAGTCACACTTGGCATCATTTCATAGATTGGGGGAATTAATCCACTAACACTAGCATTAATTTGAGATACTCAATTGCCTCCGAAGGCTCACAAATTCTCTCTTGATATGTATTATATATTGTACACATCTTATTGAATAACAGAAGAAGGTGTATTTCAACCCAATTGAATTTTATCTATTGTGTTTCTATCTACTCTTCTTCTCTATTTTATGCTAATCTCTATTGCTAATATAGTGAGGTTATGTTTTCTTTAAGATCCTGAGATGTAGAATTTCTTGCATGGCATGAAGGCCATACAAATTTGATAGTTTTTCTAAAATTGGTTTTTTAAATTTTCAGCACAGTATAACATAAGTGTTTGTGTTGGTAATAGTATATGACCTAATTGATATTATTTTTTAATATAGATAGATAGATAGATAGATAGATAGATATACATCTTGTATATATTTTTAGATACATATTGTATATATTTTTGAATATATATATATTTTTTTTAGATAGTGAAAAAATACTTTTTCAAAACATTTCATGATTTTTTCATTTTTTTATGATTTATTGAAGTCATAAAACCTTGAAAAAGGGACAACGTGTGTGTGTGCAACACTTTAGGGGTACAACTTAATGAAATTTTGGATTTTTTTTATATGAGTGTATAGAACTTTTTTTCTTGTAGTGCACTAGATAAATTGTTTGATAAATGGTGAAGGTAGTCAAAAGTTATAAGAGAAACAACAGAGCATTGCATTTTGAAATCCTGAAATATGGTGGCACAAAAAAGTGGAACCAACTTCATGCACCCACTATTTCCCATTTTCTAGGCACTTAACCCCAAATTCTATGTCTTCTAATGAGAAAAATTCTTCTATTGTAAAGAGGTTTTGAATGTTATCTCTAATATCAAAGGATTTGTAGAAAAAAATTAAGATAAGAATTCCATTCCTTCAAAACAAACTTACTATTTTCTTTTGTTTTGCAAGTTGGAATTTGCCTCTAGAATTTCTTAGGAGCCATATTAGAGAGGTGTAAAAGATTTTCCTAGCTTTCACTTAGATAACACCCTTTTTTTCTTCTAATTAGGGATTTGTACCAATTTATCTTGTCAAGTTTTAGGGACTCTTCAATGGCTTTTTTAATTTCTTTTCTCTCATATTTACACTCTTGGTAATACCATGGGTTCGCTCTTCTACCTTCCTTTTTACCTAATACTTCAATAGAGAACTTGTTATTGGACAATAAAAGGGATGTAGTAAAATTATGATAGAGATTTTCTATAGTGTGCATACTTGATAAAGGAAATAGGTCACATTTAAATCATTTAGAAAAAGGTCATCTTTATTTCAATCGAATATTAGGTGCTTTTGGACATGAGAATTATGTCCTATGGGATCTCTATGCATGGAAAAATAGAGAGTTATAATTAAAATAGATCCATCTTTATTAACCTAGACCTATCAAGGATTGAGAGGGATTCAATTTCTTGGGGTGTAATATTTTTTTTTTCTAATCTTAAACTCAAGAAATTTGATCCCCCTCTTACTTGATAGATTCATGTTTAAATTTTAATATTTTATTTTATAGGACAACATGGATTTTGTTTTAATTATGTTTCATATTTTTTTAGGATAAAACGATTAGGGCATGTGCACGAAGTTGGGTCCACTTTTTTGTGCCTCTGGATTTCAGGATTCCAAAATAGAATGCATTGTTGTTTTTGTTGTAATTTTTTACTACCTTCACCATTTCTCAAACAAATTATATGGTGCATTAGAATGAATGTATATCTATACACTCATATAGAAAAATTTAATATTCCATTAAGTTATGCCCCTAAAGTGCTGGACGTGCACACATCGTCCTTTTTCATGGTCTTGTGACTTCAATAAATCATAAAAAATGAAAACATCATGAATAATTTTGGAAAAATAGACTTGCACTAGTATAATATGTCTTCTAAATATGTAAAAAAAAATTATTCAAAACTAATATCCATTAGTTCATATAGTGCTGCATGCACACAAACACACATGTTATATTGTGTTGAAACATTAAACGCCCAATTTAAATATTTTTTTTTTATAAATAACTATACAAAATTTCCAGAAGTAAAATTTATATATTATGAAACATCATTTGATTTCCTATATTTTGTATTTTTACATGATCTTAAAATTTCTTATGCAAGTACCTATAACTGCCTCTTGAAGTCAGAGGTTCCTGTTTTTTAGTTTTATGTGGCAACTAAAATGTCTTTAAAGGAGCTCATGATTGTGCATAAGCCCATTAATTTTTAATTACTTTTTATTTTTGGTAATGTAACGTTATGTTACGTTATGTTAACTTACGTTACCTTACCTTACAACATCTCCCCCATACTAGGATGTAGAGCACCTCACTCGTCTCGGTGAAAACATTTTCCCCATGTTACTAGTTGAATAGGGACCTTGATGGCCCTGTCAAAATATCACTAGAACATTATCTTATGCATCAACACTTCACCCAATTTATAGGGAATTTTAACCTTCTAAGTAGCTTTGCATGGTTTATAAATATCACATACCTGGGTAGTAATTTTGAAAATATGTATAGCTCTGTCCTTAAAAGATATGGGGTTGAGGGAAATCCAAATGTCCCACAAGACTATTACAGGAATAGTTCTAAATATATTTAATTCCCATCTATGATGTCATTTCTTAAGACATTCTTCTACAGTTGTCTCATTCCAAATATTGTTGAAACTCATCCAATGTCCCATATCTCTTCAAGCCTAATAGGAAAATACACACTCTCTAAATAGGCATGTAGTAGATTCTAAAAATGAAAATATTTAATGTTAACAAAAAATTGATATTGGAATTTTGGGTGCTTTATTCTTCCATAGTTTTTCCCACTACAATTTTACTTCCAAATATAGATAATTTTGAATTGCCTTGTGTCCTAATTTAGTAAAATATTATCCACCATATTTCTTTTCCACACAACAAGGGATCATATTCATATGTATGTCTAATGTGATCTCTAGAGAATCCATTGTGGAAAGAATTTCAATATTCTACATGTATATCCACTAGACGCGTATCTTGAGACTTTAAACAACCCTATTACTAGATGCTTGTTGTCATAATATATTTTTATCAAACTAAATGTGCATATTCCTATGTTTTATAGATATTATATCTTAGAATCACGAAGGAATACTTCATTTCCACATCCCATAACAACATATACTCAAACTATTACCTTCTCTCCATCACCAACTCTCTAATATAGATAGGACCGTATAATTGGAAATATAAGTGTCAATAATTGATTGAAAACATGGTGATACTTTTCCCATCATTCATAATCGAATCTAACAATGTTCCTGGAGTAATATAATTTTTTATGATAATTATATCCCAGTTCCTCTCTTTATTAATTAAGTTCCATGAATATTTTGCAACGAGTGAAAATCCAAATCTATGTATATTCTTAAATCCCCATCCTCCCCAACTCTTAGATTTGGAGATAGGATTCCAGTTAGCAAGCTGAGTACCAACTTTGCCTAAACCTCCTTTCCAAAGGAAATTGAAACAAAAAATTTTGATTATCTCTAGTATGCTTTTAGGGATATGTGCCAAGAAATGCCAATAGACAAGAATGACTTCTAAAAATGATTCGAACAACACCAGTCGACCCCTCTAGAAATCCACCTATTACAACATAATATTAGTTGACTAGCGTAATGTTCTCATGGTCCATCTAGGTTCATTAAGACCTCATTATGGCCCAATACAGGAGTCATGCTTGGCATAATGTCATAGATTGGGGGAATTACTCCACTAAGCCTAGAATTAATGTGAGATACTCAACTGCCTCCTAAGGCTCACAAATTCTCTCTTGATATGTATTATATATTATGCACATCTTATTGAATAACAGAAGAAGGTATCTCAACCCAATTGAGTTTTATCTCTTGTGTTTCTAGCTACTCTTCTTCTCTATTTTCTTCTAATCTCTGTTGCTAATATAGTGAGGTTATATTTGATTTAAGATCCTTATCTGTAGAATTTCTTGCATGGCATGAAGGCCATATAAATTTGACAGTTTTTCTAAAATTGGTTTTTTAATTTTTCAGCACGTTATAACATAAGTGTTTGTGCGTGCAACACTATATGAACAAATTGATAGTATTTTTGAATATATATATTTTTAAGATATGTAGAGGACATCTTGTACATGTGAAATAATAATTTCCAAAACATTTCATGATTTTTTTGTTTTTTATGACTTATTGAAGTCATAAAACGTTGAAAAAGGACAATGTGTGTGTGTGCAACACTTTAGGGGCATAACTTTATGAAATTTTAGATTTGTTTATAAGAGTGTATAGAACTTTCTTTCTTATAGTGCACTAGATAAATTGTTTGATCAATGGTGAATGTAGTCAAAAGTTATAAGAGAAACAACATAGCATCATATTCTGAAATCCTGAAATATGGTGGCACAAAAAGTGGACCCAACTTCATGCACCCACCGTTTTCCATTTTCTAGGCACTTAACCCCAAATTATATGTCTTTTAATAAGAAAAATTATTCTATTGTAAAGAGGTTTTGAATTTTATCTCTAATATATGAGGTTTCGTAAAAAAGATTAAGATAAGAATTCCATTCCTTCAAAACAATCTTATTATTTTCTTTTGTTTTGCAAGTTAGAATTTTCCTTTAGAATTTCTTAGGAGCCATCTTAGAGAGGCGTAAAAGATTTTCCTAGCTTTCACTTAGATAACACCTTTTTTCTCTTCTAATTAGAGATTTGTACCAATTTATCCTGTCAAGTTTTAGGGACTCTTCAATAGATTTCTTAAATTTGTTTCTCTCATCTTTACACTGTTGGTCATACCATGGGTTCGTTCTTCTACCTTCCTTTTTACCTAAGACTTCAATAGAGAACTTGTTATTGGAAAATGAAAGGGATGTAGTAAAATTATGATAGAGATTTGCTATAGTGTGCATACTTGATAAAGGAAATAGATCATTTTTAAATAATTTAGAAAAGGGTCATTATTATTTCTATCAAATATTAGGTGCTTTTGGTCATAAGAATTATATTCTCTGGGATCTCTATGCATGGAAAAATCGAAAGTTATAATAAAATAGATTCATATTAATTAACCTCGACATATCAAGCATCAAGAGGGATTCAATTTGTTGGGGTGTAATTTTTTTTTTCTAATCTTAAACTCAATAAATTTGATGCCCCTCTTACTTGATAGATTCACCTTTAAATTTTAATATTTTATTTTATAGGGAAACGTGAGCTAACAAATTAATTTTTAATTACTTTTTATTTTTGGTAATGTGACATTATTTTACGTTATGTTACCTTGCGTTACCTTACCTTACAACATATCCCCCATACTAGGATGTAGAGCACCTCGCTCCTCTCGGTGAAAACATTTTCCCCATGTTGCTAGTTTGATAGGGAACTTGATGGCCCCATCAAAACATCACTAGAACATTATCTTGTGCATCAACACTTCACCCAATTTATAGGGAATTTTAACCTTCTAAGTAACTTTGCATGGTTTATTGCGCCGAGAGGGGCTCTACAGCCCAGTATGAGGGAGATCTTGTAACATTTGTCAAGTAACGTTTGTCGAGTATGAGGGAGATGTTATAACATTTTTTCCTAACATGTCGACCATAAATAATATTTCCGATTATGATGGAGATGTTGTAACATTTGTTCCTAACATGTCGGCCATAAACAAAAAAAAAAATAGAAAGTAAAAAGTAATAAAATATTATGCCAGCCATAATTTTCGGCCATAAATAATATTATTCCTAACAAAAAAGAATAATAAAAAGGAATATATATTATGTCGGCCATTAATAAATAGATGTGTATTTTCGTTTGAATGAAATTGTTTGATTGAAATAAATGGATATATATATAATACACCAAAGAAAATATACCCTAGCCTAGATCCAAGTGAATAAAAATAGAAGCAAGTTCCCTTTTGTTTGTTTCTCTCTCGAAATTTGATTCTATATAAAAATAGAATACTAGTTAGGTTTTTCCAAATAGAATACTCAATTTGAATTTAGTTTTTCTACAAAAATAATTGAAAATTTTTGCTTAATATACTCACTTTTTAAAATAATAGTTTTAATTGTAGTGCTTTAAATTTGAATTTAGTTCTTCAAAAAATAGAATTCTAAATTTCGTTTAATATACTAACTTTTTAAACATAATAGTTTTAATGGCAGTGCTTTAAATGATAATTTGAATATGATATTAATGGTGTTAATGGTTTTGAATATTAATTCTAATTATTTTAAACTATAATCATTTTTAACTATTTAGTTAATTTTAATTTTAACAAATTTTAATTTTTTTAATAATTTTAAACTATTTTTAAATTTAATAAATTTTAATTGTTTAATATATCAAATTCTAAATTATATAATATTAAATATTTTAAATTATTTTAACTATTTAATGTTTATATTAAATTTAAATTTAACTCCCGATTCAAACATATAAATATATTAAATCGTTTAATTCCCAAATAACTGGGTGTATCCCATTCGTAACACATTGTGGTGGTCATAGGTAGGTCACGAGGTCAAACCGTGTTGATTCCCCCAGTTTCTCCAAATGTAATATTATTCAAGTTTATATATAAGTTCTTTACTATGTATAATAAGAACTACCTACGGTATAGTGGCGATGAGGTCCAAGGTTCGATCCTCCTAGATCACCTATTTTTTTTGAAAATATATTGAATCCCATTATCATGTAAAGTGAGTTTTATACTTGCATAGATTTCAGGGTATGGTGTTTTATCATTGCATAATTTTCAGTGTAGCTTCTAATCGATGGACGCATAGATTTTAGTGTAGATTTCATGGATGCATAAATTTTAGTGTGGATTTCATAGATGCATAAATTTCAGTGTATATGTTAATGCATGAC
Source organism: Larix kaempferi (assembly GCA_027924585.1). Classification (NCBI taxonomy): domain Eukaryota; kingdom Viridiplantae; phylum Streptophyta; class Pinopsida; order Pinales; family Pinaceae; genus Larix; species Larix kaempferi. The sequence continues at coordinate 54,633,772 of BSBM01000047.1, read as the reverse complement.
ATTTTTGATATAAAGTTTGAACTAGAAATGGAAGATGTGCATGTGGAAGATGCTATCAAACAAACAGGAGGAGAACAAAAAATATAGAACATCGAATGTCAGAAAGCATATCAAGGAAGGAAATCTAACGAACTGACAGGAAAAGAACGAGAAGGATAAAGGCTTATACCACATAACCAAATTTTATGTGGATATTGAATTTCATTATCATGTAAAGTGAGTTTTATACTTGCATAGATTTCAGTGTATGGTGTTTTATCATTGCATAATTTTCAGTGTAGCTGTTAATCGATGGAATCCTAGATTTCAGTGTAGATTTCATGGATGCATAAATTTTAGTGTGGATTTCATAGATGCAGAAATTTTAGTTTATATATTAATGCTTGAAATTTTTGATATAGAGTCTGAACTAGAAATGAAAGAGATGCATGTGGAAGATGCTATCAGACAAACAAGAGAAGAACAAAAGATACAGAACGTCGAATGCCAGAAATCATATCAAGGAAGAAAATCTAATGAAATGACAACAAAAGAATGAGAAGAAGACTTGAAATGAAAATCCAAACAACAAAAAGAATATCGAAAAATAAAGTTGGACAAAATGACAAAGAAAAACAAGAAGAACGAAGAAAATGAAATGCGGATCGACAAAAAGAATATCGAAAAATAAAGTTACACGAATTGACAGCAGAAGAACGAGAAGAACATAGAAAACAAAACATTGACTGACAAAGAGCATATCGAGAGAGAAAGTTGAAGCAATTGGAAGAACAAAGAAATCAATTTCTAGAACAACAAAGAAATCAAAATGTAGAACAACAAAGACAATATTCAACCAATATACCCATAGAACCAACTGTGGGAGATGTTCAACGTGTAACGGTCACAGAGCGATGTGTTGATGACATGGTCCAATTTCAAGCAGCTCCAATTACTAATATGGCCTGAGATAAGGAGATTGAAACTGACGATAATATATCGGTACCATCTGAAGAAATGTATACTAGACATCGAAAATTTTGTGAACGAATTGATTGATTAGTAGAAGTTCAAATGTGTCATGTCTGCCAGGAGTCATATGCTAGAATACAATTACGTAGTACAAGTACAGGTCCAATGTAGATTCTCATATGATCGATATGAGAAGATGTAAAAACTACCAGGTGTGAAGATAAGAAAATACGAAGAAGATAGATTGGGAATGATCATGATGTGAACCATATTTTCATTTATTTAATCCTTACAAAATTATTGTCTCTATTTTCTAGTTTAACAATTTACTCATACTTATTACTTACATTATGATAATCCTCATAATTCTATCTGTGTTTTCAACTTAACCCGTTCCTTACAATGTTGATCAAACTCCAGTTTTATGTCACCGTCCATGACTGGAATCATCCTAGAGGGATCAAATCTCCTGAGGTGCCAACCTATTCTTAGGTATTGCACTCGAGGAGATTTTCGAGGAGAGGTTTGCACCTAGAGAGATTTGATCCCTCTCGGCGCTTGATAGAGCCTAGGATTTGGATCTAGGCTGGTAAATATCACATACCTGGGTAGTAATTTTGAAAATATGTATAGCTCTATCCTTAAAATGTGTGGGGTTGAGGGAAATCCAAATGTCCCACAAGACTATGAAAGCAATATAGCTCTAAATATATTGAATTCCCATCTAGGATGCCATTTCTGAAGACATTCTTCTACAATTATCTCATTCCAAATATTGTTGAAACCTATCCAATGTCCCATATCTCTCCAAGCCTATGAGGAAAATCCGCACTCTCTAAATTGGCATGTAATAGTTTCTAAAAATGAAAATATTTAATGCTAACCAAAAATTGATATTGGAATTTTGGGTTCTTTATTGTTCCATATTTTTTCCCACTACAATTTTACTTCCAAATATATATCATTTTAATTTTCCTTGTATCCTAATTTAGTAAAATATTATCCACCATATTTATTTTCCACACAACAAGGGATCATATTCATATTTAAGTCTAATGTGATCTCTACACAATCCATTGTAGAAATAATTTCAATATTCTACATGTATATCCACTATACGTGTATCTTGAGACTTTATCCGACCCTATTACTAGATGCTTGTTGTCATAAGATATTTTTATCAAATTAAATGTGCATATTACTATGTTTTATAGATATTGTATCTTAGCATCACGAAGGAATACTTCATTTCCACACCCCATAACAACATATACTCAAACTATTACCTTCTCTCCATCACCAAATCTCTAATCTAGATAGGACCATATAATTGGAAATATAAGTGTCAATTATTTCCATTGATTGAAAACATTCGTGATACTTTTCCTATCATTCATAATTGAATCTAACAATGTTCATGGAAAATAATAATTTTGTATGATAATTATATCCCAATGCCTCTCTTTAGTAATTAAGTTCCATGAATATTTTGCAACAAGTGAATATCCAAGTCTATGTATATTCTTAAACCCCCATCCTCCCCAATTCTTAAATTTGAAAATAGGCTTCCAGTTAGTAAGCTGAGTACCTACCTTGCATAAACCTCCTTTCCAAAGGAAATTGAAACAAAACATTTTGATTATCTCTAGTATTCTTTTAGGGATATGTGCCAAGGAATTCCAATAGACAAGGATGACTTCTAAAATGATTCGAACAACACCAATTGACCCCTCTAGAAAGCCACCTATTACAACATAATATTACTGTTTTCTAAACCTTTGGAAAAATACACAACGGATCTATCTTGTTATGTCCATTGGGTTTCAAATTAAAACCCGATTACTTAAATACATCATTGAAATTTAAAGGACTGAAGGGAAAATAATCATTTATTACATGTCCAGTTTCCTCAATAATCTCATTAAATAATACAACATGGTTTTACATGTTAATTTCCATGCAAGTAGACCTCACATATAATTGCAATATCTCATTTATATTCTTCCCCTCCTTCAGGGTTACATTGGAAATTGTTAGTACTGATATTTTCAAATGGTTTTGTGCCTTTGAAAAGAGTGTGAGGCCAAAAGTTTAAAGGTTATCCCATCAAGAGATAAGGCCAAAAAAGGGCTCACAAATTCGAGTGGTTATACTATAAATAGAAGATAAGATGATGGGACCACATACTGAGAAAGAAAATAGTGCTAAAAGTACCAGTGGGCAACAATTGATATGTGATTAGATCAATCATCATGTGTAATAAAGCACCAGGAAAGTGCCAGTATGATAAGGTGAGCAGATAAAAAAGGTGTCCATGAAATCAATGGTCCACATCAAAAGCACATAGATAAAATGATATTTTGATGTGAGGAGGATTTATACTGATGTCCTAGGACACATGGTGAATCTTTATTGGTAAATCATTGTAAAACACTTTCGCAAAACCACTAAACCCATAGGGAGTTACCACTCATAAAAACTACTCCAGTTTCCACTCAAAACTGGCAATCTAAAAAGTGTCCATGTTTTAAAGTGTGTGACACAATGGAATACACATCAATCCATTCCATCTAGACATATTTCATATGGGAACAAGACAATAGTCAATCCATTCCATCTAGACATATTTCATATGGGTACCCTGATCGTGATATCAAGATCATTATACCCCATGCATCTCGAAAGGCTATCCTAAGTATCCTCCACATCACCCTCAAGGAACTAGCCCCAAGATCATAATTCCTTCTACATAAACCTCCCTCCCGGTGAGTATGTCTCCAACCGTGGACTCTGGTCACATCAGAAGTTCTCCGGGAAGTATCTATGGCATTGCCACCTTCCCAACTTCTGGTACTAAAGTCAAGAGTTGCTGGCATATATCTAATTGTTGGGATTGCCCCCAAGCCCATAATATATTTATAGTATCCATTCTCATTTGTGGTTATGGGCTCCCACGGAATCATAGAATGATTAGCCTCACTAGTCTATTTAGGTGGATCGCCTGGAACAACTTGCACTTACCATAATGAATAATCATTAGTAACCATTTATCATAATAATATATCATGGATCAAACTTGAATCAGGTGCTAACAAGAATGTCTAGCCATCAGTTCGTATTGCATTACATTGCATCATAAGCCATTGTCTCGATAAGTCATGCCAATTTTAACATCTAATGCATTTAGGTGCTCTGTGCTACCATTATAACATAACTGGTAATGATACTTTCATAATTTTACTGAGCATCTCATTAATGTGTCATGATAAGCTTCCATATTTCAACATTAGTACTATCAACATGGAGTAACAACCCACATAATCGATCATCATATCAAATATGCATTCTATGGGAAGCAATAAGGGTTAGCATGAAACGATAACATGTCATACCAAATATATGATATAAACTCTTATTCCTCACTAACACATGAGAGAGCTATAAAATACCAAAATTAATCACAACATGATTTCATACCATTTATGTGCCAAATGTCATTTATCTCTAGATGCAATGACAAGCTATTAAAATGCTAAACCATTACGAAATAATATTATTTTATGTTCCACACGTCATCTATCTTATAAAGCACCATAACGTCTTGAAATAACATCAAGAAATATCACATGCACGACCAATGGCTATAAATCTCACGGCTAGAAACAACAGCATCAAATTTCAAATGAATAATGCATGAATAATGTATGAACATGAATCACATGTCTATAAGGCATCATTCTAAGGATCAACATGTAATAACACCATATAATGTTCCCCATAACTTACATTCCAAGATACCATACATAAAACTATAAATTACCAATTGAATATTAGCAATCAATGTATCACGTACCTCATGTCCTATACATCTAGAAACATAATAAACTAAGTATCAACATGGAATATGCATCATGGAAATTGAGTAGCAACATGAAAAATTGAGTGTCATCATGAAATAGGTATCATATGTCCTCTAATTTCAGAAACCATAAGAAACTATAAAAACTTACTCCTCATATAATAAATACCTGTATTCAATAATCATAATCCTACCAACAATCAACCACAAACAACTAAAAAGATCAATCTAGAATTCCTTATTTCTCTCCCTCGAGATATACATGAAAAATTCCTTGCTTGAGTCTCGTTAGTTTGATGGACAACCTGTTGATATGTATAGTGTTTCAATATTTCTGGCCCGAGATGATGTCCCAAGGTTTAGTTGAGGAAGTTTCTTCCGGAATACTGCTACTTAGTATTTTTAATAGAGCATCTCATATTTTAATGGTGGTTGCAAAGGATTTGTTTTATGGTTTCTACCTTTAACAATTTTACCCTCTAAAGCAATCTACTATAGGAACATTGGATTACAGATACTTCATCATTTGATGCATATTTTCACAATACGGAGTTTCCAACTCAACATTGGTAACATTCTAGGAGAGTTGCAACTTCATCAAATATACACCTATATTTTGCAGCCATGACTCAACAAATGATCTCAATGCCTCAAACATTCTGTCAAAGGACTAGTATGATGGACACCTTCAATACTATCATTTGGACTATCTCAAACACCACTTCAAGTTCACCAATAGGACTCGTGGAATTACTTTGGTTTCATTCATTTTAGTTACTTCTCTTCGATATCCCAGATAATATGCAATAAGATATTATGGCTCTGCACTCTTCACTAAGAATGGTTGTCTCCATTGACATTTTTACAAGGCTAGTACGAAGGATCAATTCTTACCTAGGTATGACAAAATGGAGATATAGGGAATTTAAGCATGCACTTTGTGTATATTATGGGTAGAATACAATTATGTAGCAAGGCTAGGAAAACATCATTATTGATATAACTTTGCATTCAAGTTATCATTGCAAGTCACTTCCATCGTTTCACTTTGGAAAAGACACGACATCTAGTTCAATCTCATAGATTATGTTCTAGATTGAAAAAGTTCCATTGCCACCACAACTTTTTTCTCCTATAGCTTGAACTTTACTTTCTACATTGCAGAAGAAAGTGCTTCCTTTTGAACACATACTACAAATTTCATCCCATTTACCAAGAAATGAAGCACACCTCTACTACAGTATTCATTTTTTAGTTATCTCTTACAGAATTTAGTATGAAGCTACAGTCTAATGGACATAAGAGAATTATGTTGAAGGACCAATATGACGAGGACAATCATCCCCAAGGATTGACAATACTTCATCACTCGTATTAGCAGGATGACTTTTATTGGTTCAGCTTCCATGCCCTGAATCTATTTTGAAAATGATCCTTGTCACAAGACTAGTATCAAGTCTCAGCTCAACTTTTGGATGGGGAATTTAGGTAATTTCTATATTTTTTGACAAATTATGTATATAAACTTATCAATTTTGGAAGCAGTCCACATATTTCTTCATAAGTTTGTTTTTAAACAAATCAAATTACGACATATCTTCATCATATTTATTACTTCAATGCAACCTTTTTGTTGCATTGAGTTTATCTTATTTATTACTTCAATGCAACCTTTTTGTTGTGTTTGGCATTAATTTCATAACTTGGATCCATATATATCCCAATTTGACCTATGCACAACTAGTCATTTTTATTTTTTTTAACAAAAACGGTTGAATAGCTTTGATTATATATAAAATGGAGAATACAGAGAAAATAGATAGTATTTCTCCCAAAGAAGGATAGCATCCATCACACCTTGTTCATCCTTCTCATGCTTATAACTATTATTGAATTTCCCTAGTCTATGGAGGCTATATCACCTTACATACTGTCCAAGAAGGAAAATGCAGAAATAAAACATGACTAGGAACCTAGCTTATACAAAAAGAGGCTGGTAACTATAGTTTTCTAAATACAAAGTGCTGCTAAACATTCAAATTATTCATAGCCTGTAGAAGCCAAAAAAACATAGGTAGGAGCATAACATAACCAAAACAGAGAGTAGCCATCCGTCGAAATGCTATGGGAGAAGACAAATGGCCATAATAGTTCCTTTAGAGTCTGCGTTCTCATTCATTACTGTGCTGGTGACGGCTTGAGTACCAGAATGTGCCATTTCGTTCTTAAGTTTTTCCAGCTTCCTTCCAAGTTCTTTAATTTTTCTGCTCATAGCATCAATATTTGCATCCTTACGGACCTTGTGGGGATAAAAGGATCCCAGAGTTTCTTCCAGATGCCCAGCCTTCTCAGCAATTTTGTTGTTTTGGTGCTTGACCTTCGAGTGAGTCGCTTGAGCCACAAAGAAGAGTTGGGTTAGAGCCCTCTTAAATTCTAAGTTCTCATTTCTTACTAGATGGATTTGATTTTCCATATCATGAATGTGCTTCATGATTTCCCCAAAATCATGCTTGTTACCTTGTCTCTGACCATATCTAAGAGTCCGCTCAGTCCCGACCAGACCATGGCCAAGCACAATGGAGCTAACCTACTTATCATTGAGCCAGATGCAATTATCACCTTGGGCCAGCGGAAGAGTCCATTTACAAGCTCCGAGAGCGATTCTGATGGGTTTATTACATCGGAGACACTTCGCATAAACCTCATAACCATCATGTGAAGAAGACCCAGAGATAAAATGCTCCATGGTAATGCAAGAACCCCCGCACCAATTAGAGATGTTGCGAATGAGGCCACTACTAGAACTTCATGTGTTAAGAATCTGAAACCAAGTAGAGAAAGAGCTAATGAGAGCAATGTCCATCCCTTCAAGGTATAAAATCTTGACAAAACTTCACATGCAGGCCATCTGGCAGGGGAGTGGGTTTGTCAGGCTGCGTTTAAGAGTAGAGTGTATGAGGATCCAAGACAGATCTGGGGGCAGGGAGGGAGAATGTGTAGTTTCCCAAAGAAACTTTGAGCATGAAAACAAAAGAACATTAAAACCATAATTAAGTGAAAGACCCGCATTCTAGGATAAGGGGTTTAGAGATTAGGGGATCCATATGTTTTCAATTGTGACATGGTCACACTCTAAAATTCCGTAGGTGAGCCCAACACCTTTGTTGGCCATGATATCCGCCTGCATATTTATGCCTCTCAAGACATGGAGAAAGTTGACGTCTTTGAATTCCTTTGCAATGTTGTTTAGGAGAAAGTGCATCTTTGTGGAGGAGCTCTTCCAACTTTTAACTATATTTCTAGCTTCTCTGGTGACAATTAGCGAGTCACCTATAACCACCAATTCTTCAATTCCCACGTCTCTAGCAAGATCCATACCTTTGATAAGGCCGAGCCATTCCGCTCCATTATTAGTCTTTCTTCCGATGCCCCAAGCAAACTCTCTCTGCTTGTTCCCCTTGGAGTCAAAGATAACTTCGCCTGCACCTGCCAACCTAGATGCACTACTTGTCATTATTACCCATACTTAACTTCACAATAAAAATTTCATTTTCAAACACAACATATGTATATTGTTTTGAAATCTAAATTTTATAGTGTTCATGAACAAAGCTATAACTATGTGATTAAATATATATAAATTGCTTAAATTCAAAGGATGTTTCTTCAATGTGCATAAGTGATTTGATCATTTATTTAAAGCATATGTTTAATATGACATAAACAATAATTTGATCAAAACATGCTAAAGTTTAACAATCCTATGATAGGGTTTTGGGACATTGATCCAACTCTATGGTTTGAATTTAGTTTGGCATGACATTGGTTAAAAAGAGGGAATGCTTGTGAATAGAACCCTCAAATCCATATGAATGCAACTCTTTACATTTAATTAGGCCTAGAGTTCATGTCCTAACATGCATTTACATTTAATCCAGGTTTATTATCATATCACATTTAAATGGATTGTTTCAATGCATTGTGTGATAGGTGTCTACTCATACATGGAAATGCTTCCACACTTGTTTGAAAAAGAGAAAGGTCGCATGCTAAATAATGTCTGTTGGTCTCGCTAAGATTTAGGGTCACCGTGGAGAGTAATAAATCATAAATTTTGTTCAACCATGAATCATATTTCACAAAGTTTTACTTATTTAATGTTCTAATATTTTTTGTCACTGTTAAACGCTGTTGCACTTCTATTGGGTGACATTGCAATAAATGTTATCCTCACTTCTTGAATTAGTAGTTGACTAAGATCTCCTTTGAGTTTAATTATGAATTAAGATCATATTAAGAATTCCAAGAGTCCAAGTATAAGTTTTGACTATAAGTATATCTAACAAGTGAATGATTCCATTCCTTTATCTCAAAAGTTAATTTAATTTTATAGTTGTTTTAATATGTCCAAATTGATTAGTTATATGATCAATAAGTTTGGTAAATTTATAAATTCATGTTAGTAAATTCTAGTCATGATGAATTAACTACGCCAATAGCCATTTTTATTTCAATACATTGGGTGGAAAGTGCCACAATAAATATGATTTTAATAAAAAAAATATTCATGTAATGGCTATAAGTTATCTACTCTTAATCAATAAACTAGAATTAACCCATTAACACTCTTGCATTTCCACTTAACTTGAGTTCCATTGCAAAATTCTTCCTAATCATTTAAACCCAGTACATTTTCAAATATTGCTTCCAAGTTGCATTATTTTCTAATGTAGAACACCTCATCTCCTAGCTCGTTTTTGAGGATGCTACAAAATTTTATATGGTGCTACCACCCAAAGGAATCATGGAAATACTTAATTGATAGAAAGAAGCATCGATGCCTCCTACCAGTCACTAGCCATCACAAAGGGTAAAATGTTCTCTACAATTTCATATTCATTCCTTGCTTCATTATTTTGTCCAAATTACTTGGGTAAGATAGCCAATTATTTTCATCATTAAGAACTTCAAAGACTGTTATTATCTACATGTAAGTAAGTGCATCTTCTCTAAATGTTTTCCAATCCAAAAAGTCTCTAAATGAATTGGGTAGAGGCCGAATAGATTCCAATAATTCAGATAGCCAAAAAAACAAGGTTTTGGAATTTAACTTTTGAATATGAAAACAATGCCTCGAACATATGGAAATGGAATAGAATAGTGCAATATCCGGAATAAATTTCTTATTGCAAATAGTGAAATAGAAACTATGAATTTCGAAGTGCAATAGTGGTATTAGAGCCCATTCTGAGCCTACGGCCTATGCACAAATTCCTTCAATTATGGTGAGTGCGTTTAATTTTCCTGCCATAACTCTTGTTAGATCTAGCATTATGAGAGAATCTTTTTGGAGTATGCCACTCTTACGTTTCTTCCGTAGTCGTTGAAGACCTACATTTTGTCCTCTTACTTGAAATTGTTGTCCATCGTTGAGACACAACAGGCTATCCATTTAAACATTGTTCAAACCTGGCATATTTTATATGTCTCTCTGCCTTCTAAGGATGTTTCTCTGACAACATTCAAACCCATAACTATTTTGTCATATTACTTATTATCTACTTGCAATCTACGATAACGTATTGTCTCTCACATGGGATTCCCTTTGCCAGACCTCACCGCCCCATTCCGTTACTCTATATTCACGTAGGAAATGAAAAAAACAAATCCCTCTCTTGCTATGAACTGTCTGAACTCTTTCCATCGTGCAAATCTACTACAACTACAGCATGAGCTGTGTGGAGTGCCAATATTGTTGTGCGTGGATACCCTTGTGAGATTGTCGTGTTGAGCATTGGTTTGGACTCATGCGATCCTCCTTGGTGGACTTGTGCTATTTGGTAGACCTTTTAGAAGAGAAAATGTTAACCCAAGCTCAAATGACTGGAGTTGAGAAACTATTCCATCTGCCATTCTGTCTGCTCGTTGTGAGTAAGACAAACATAATAGGACAAAAATCTTCCTCACCCATTTAACTTTGGGATTACCAAACCAGTTTTTGAGTTGTAACAACGTCATAGGTATCTCCTTCCCACCATAAATGCCATCCCCATCATGTATATGGGGTCAACCTTCCCCCAATCATAGGGAGGCACTAAATGTAATTGTCCTCCAACTTATGGTGGAACCCTAACAATAATCTTCTTCTTATCAAACAAAATATTTACGCCATCAAACATAGATGAATGAATCTGATAACACGCTCCGTAAATGGAGGCAATGACCCTAACTCCCAATTTCCTCAAAAAGGAAATCAGTTGGCTAAGCATGAATACGCTTATTGTATTTGTCTGGGAAAAAAAAATTTGCAAGGAAAGAACAAAATATATATATATATATAACCAGCAAATACTAGCAGCCGTTGTGTGTAATTACAATTCTGGTCGATTTCAAATAATATCCTCGTATAGCGTGCTTTCTGCAGACGAAATCACAAGCCTTATTCCTTGAGCTTGAGCCCTATCCCAATTCTCAAATCTTGAGCTTTTAATGAAGGAGAAGGAATGAAGCAAACAATATGTGAGCATAATCACAAAAAAAGAAGCAGTTCTACAATATATTTTAATGAAGGAGAAGGAATGAAGCAAACAATATGTGAGCATAATCACAAAAAAAAAGCAGTTCTACCATATATTTTAATGAAGGAGAAGGAATGAAGCAAACAATATGTGAGCATAATCACAAAAAAAGAAGCAGTTCTACCATATAAACGACCTTTCATTCTGCAACGAAAATCAAAACTACTAGCAATATGGTTAAAAGACGCGTTTGTTATTGGAAGGTCAATGAATTTCAAATTCCATGGCAAAGAGTACGCATTTGTTGAACAACCCCGGACATTTGAGGGACATGGCATTAAATGATATGCAATCTTACACTTATCTAAAATGAAAACACTAAGTGGGAATGAAATATGTTCAACGTAGAAAGACGATCCTTTAAAAAAAACAAAAACAAAAAAACGAGGCCTCTCGCACGGTCGTTGGAGATGACATTAAGCTAATTCATTTGGCAGAAAGGTGGCATCAAAGGATTGCTACTAGCAAGTGAAGAAGATGAAGAGTGCCTAATTAGCAAGCTAATATCTGTTGCTATATTCATAACACAATTGATACTCGGCAATTGCGTAAGCCTTTGAAAAATGATCAACACATAGAAATTGAATAACATAAAGAAACACCAATATCCATCTCTATCGAAGACACTGTCAAATTTGCAATATGGACCTTTTTATTTATTGGATATGGAGTTTGGAAGACCATACATATTAGATACTGACTGGCTATTTCTCTGTGACGCAAGGAATAATAACGAGAGCGTGCTTTTATTTATCTATATAAATACCAATTCAACTGAACTTAAGGACTCGAAAAAAAAGAAAGAACGAATCTACTGAAAGAAGTATCAAGATCAAACGCAGATGAGATGAGACGACGTCATCAGATCAAGATCAAGATCAAGATGAGTATTTAGATTTCTTTTGGAGCAACTGGACGAGCTTGGCATCGATCATGAAAGCTTTGGCCAGAACTAAAGGATCAACAGGATGAGAGGCTCCAAACAAGGTGGAATAAAAAAAAAAGGCGCAGGCTCCACGCATCTACTACGCAGACTGAGACCAACAATTGAACGTGGCCATTACAAAAAGGTAAAACGCATGCACCATAGCTGACGGAGACATTGCAAGGAAGGCGAGCAAGGGGGACAACGCTAATAAAGGAGCCAGGTAATGAACACACACCAGTAAGTAATGTAATGCGTAGAGAATGTAACGCTCATAGTAGCTCTTGTTCGTTGGGACCGGAGATTTCCAATGCGTAGAGAATGTAACAAAAATAGATATAACGCACGGAAATGAGTGGATTATGTAACGCACTGATAGATATGGGTACATGTTAGAGGCTCAAAACGGATCTGACATGTGATTATAACCTACGGCGCTTCCCTAACCTACATATACCATGCTTGCCCTATCTACTGAAATGATATTTCCATGAAATACAATATTGTCTGTGTGTTTCCTCCCACGTGTGATCTCCACCAGCCCGGATGGAGGCCACCACGTCTTCGGAGCTTCTATATTGAAAAATATGTTATAATTCGTCTCTTCTTAGTGGTAGAACATATGTAAGGACCCTCAAATAAATTTACAAGGCTCGACAAAACTCCAAAGCATGCAATGCAGAATCCTGATGTACAGGTAGTTCAATTTGTAATAACTTGGAAGATATATGTAGGTCAAGAGATATATGGAGATTCTGATAACTTGGCAATTATCGAATTCAAATAGGGATTCTACGTCAAAGTCAATTCCTTCCTATAAAATGCTAATGGATTCTTATCATGAGTTTACAGGATTTTACAGTCCCTAGAGTGGAATCACTTTTTTTTTTGTTCCTTCAACGCAACATTGTTTAAAATTAATGTCCTGCATGTTCGGTAGAGAACGCCTTGGTTCTTCCTTAAACATTAATCACTAAAAGTTATCAGCCGTGCAGATCGAGAATTAGAACAAAAAATCCTTATCATGTAAACAATGATACATGCAGCGGATAGGCACTGTGGGTGTTTAGCGTTTTAAAGACAAGGTAAATATAGCAGATCGGTTCATTAAAAGTTTTATATTTTTAAAATCAATGTAATCCAGATCTATGTATCAATTTTAATCTTCATCGTTTCCAAAAAAATGATACAGATCTATGTTAAAATTTAACTTCAATGCTGCCCAAAGAAAACTTCAAGATTTTTCAGACACAACATTAATACAGTTTTACATGTCATTTAACCAAAGAAAATTGAAGAAATCATAAACCACCAAGTACCTTCCCATTGAAGGATGGAGACAGAAATAAAACAAAGATAATGCGGAATGAGCTAAGGCTCTTCAATCTTTATTCATAAACCAAGATCAAACCTTAAAAGCTCTAACCTAGCTTTTGCATGCATGCAAAGGATGATGCTGCATTTATTAACTGAACGTCAAGAATAGTAACTAATGTTAAGTGAAGTAATTACTATTTCTAACACTCCCTCTTAATTACTAGTGCTCACTACTGAAGCTTTTACAATGCCTAAATTATTTCTATGAATTTCAAAAATAGCTTTTACCAATGGCTTTGTGAATATATCAGCAAATTGGTCAATCCATTTACAATGCTCAACACGAACTTCACCATTGTTCACAAGTTCTCTTATGAAGTGATATCTGGTATCAATGTGCTTGCTTTTCTAGTGAAAAACATGGTTCTTGGATAGAGAGATTGTTGAATTGTTGTCACAATAAACTGTGGTTGGTCCTTCTTGTTTATGTTGAAGACCTTCTAAAACTCTGCGTAACGAGACATGTTGCTTATGTCGCTACTACATACTCTGCTTCTGCTGATGACAGTGTCACAATGGGCTACTTCTGGGGTGCCCATGAAATCATCCCTGATCCAAGATGAAAGACATGACCGGAAGTGCTCTTCCTGTCATCCAAACTTCCTGCAAAATCACTGTCAGTGAAACTTCCTGCAAAATCACTGTCACCCCTGATCCAAGATGAAAAACATGACCGGAAGTGCTCTTCCTGTCATCCAAACTTTGTGTCAAAACATCATACTCACTGCTTTAGTATAAAATTCCATAGCTTGAAGTCCCTATATCGTAAGATCCTTCTGCCAACTTGCCAATGTGACTCATTGGGAGACTCCATGAACCTCGACATCAAGCTGACAGCAAAAATAATATCAGGTCTCGTAGCTGTGAGATACATGAGACTTCCTACAAGTCTCTTAAACAATGTTGGATCTACATTGGGACTGCCATCTTCTTTGCTCAGCTTAGTACCTGTTGCCACTGGTGTAGGTGTTATTTTGCAATTAAGCATTCTGAATCGCTTAAGAACTTCATTAGCATATTTATTTTGAGAGATAAATATATCTTTTTCTGATGGTTCTACTTCTAGGGAAAGAAAGAACCTCATCAATCCAAGGTCTGTCATCTCGAACTCTTTCTTCATAGCTTCCTTGAACTCATCTACTGAGAGGTCACCTGTAAAAATCATATCATCAACATACGAACAAACTATTAAAATCTTCCCTTGTTGATTTACCTTTGTGTAAAGTGTTGGTTCGATGCTGCTTCTGCTAAAACCATTTTTGATAAGATACGAATCAATTCTACTGTACCAAGTTCTTGGAGCTTGCTTGAGTCCATATAGAGTTTTCTTCAACTTGTAAACTTTCTCTTCATGTTCTTTTATTTCACACCCATGTGGCTGCTCCACATAAATTTCTTCTTGAAGAATTCCATTCAAGAATGCCGACTTGACATCCATCTCATACACTTTCCATTTTTTTGTGCTGCAATTGCTAGGACTACTCTTACTGTGTCCAATCTTGCCACTGGCAAGCATCATGAAATCAAGAGGCAATTCACTACAAGATATACACCTCAGCAGAATGGTATTGCAGAGCGCAAAAATAGAACCATCATGAATATGGAAAGGAGCATGCTGAAAGGAAGAAATTTGTCCCATGAATTTTGGTGTAATGTCCCAAAAAATTGTAAAATAAAAAAAAATTCTTATACTAGAATAATTGGAAAAGATATGATGAATACTAGTTCAGCACTGATAAGTACTTACGGTACTGATATTTGATTTCTACTTTCTGAAATCTCTTAGCTTCGTAAATATCATGGTTTGCTGATTATAAAGTTTTACAACTTTGTAGAAGTACTTTGAAATGGTTTAGATGTATGAATTGTCGTAAACATGTTGACTGTAATAATATGAATCTCTTTCTTATGACTGTAAGGGTTTGTATGCACATGTATTAAAGTTTCACTGGTAATTCAGGTAGAATGGATCCGTTATTGGTGGCGGTTGATGTCCCTGGTGTGATACTTGGTCTTGTTCTTTTTAGAGCAAGGTACTTTGGCAGGGATGCCGAGAGGTAGGGGTAAAAGAGTGGAGGCTTTTGACTTACTTAGAGCTTGCGCTAATGCATACACTTCTTTCCCTGGTTTGCAGGTCTACTTCTGGTGATTCCTACCTATTGTGTACCTTTCTCAAGTTTTGCATTTACATAACACTACCAAATAAAAACATATATGGTGGTTGCCACCTTGAAAAGATTTGTGGTGAGTTTTGAAGTCCTTAAGAGTTTTCCTGGCTTAATGACTTTATCGTTATTTTGTTGATTAAGTACTCTATTTGGGTCTTTGTATCATCCTTTTGTTTTAGTGGTTCCATGGTCATGGATGCCCTTATCACTATAGAGATCGTGCCTTGTATCGAATTATTTGGGGGTTGGTGGTGGCATTTAAAGCCACCCTATGCTAGCACATGCCAAAAGCCTACTAGCTAAGCTATGGGTTGTTTGCTTGGTTCTACCCCATCGAGGGTTTCGGTATCGTGGTTCTTTTACCTCTTTCTGTAAGTTGGGAATGTATGAGGGTTTGGGGGTGTTAAATTTTGAGCATTAATTCACAAAACTCTAGGATCTTCACTGAGAGAATAACATATACAGTATATCAATGCATGACAATCACAATAAGCATGACAATCATCACAAGAATCAAAATCATGAGAGACAAGAGACATAGAGTTTCCGTGGGGAAAACCCTAAGGTGAAAAACCCCACAACTTTCTCAGAGATAAAGAGAGCAATGGCTCAACCAAAGTACAACCAAAATACACTGAGATAGTCTCCTAGTAGCAGATGATCCTCCTCCTCACTAGTGCGCCACTTTCTGAGTGAGAGAGATATACTTTTCTGAATGATCTAAATAGAGATCACCTCATCTCTATTTATACTAACCTGTTTGCCTAGTGACCTTATGCAGCCGACTTGTCTAGCTAGGTACATCCACATTATAATATATATATTTCAGGTTCGACCCCACACATGGTGGTCTAATAACCCATCGAAAAGTACACACACTTGCGACACTTGTCAATCCACATGACGACACTTCCTTTTAGAGGATTAACACATCTCTAATAGGGGTACAATAAATATATATGAAATACATAGATGAAATACATTCTGAAGTTACATATACATAAACACTCCCTCTTAACTAGGAAGGTATTTCTCGACACAGATCTGCTAAACAAGTCTTCTTCTCGGGATCATCGTCATCATCATCGTCACTGCTGCTGCTATCTCAACCAATCTCTGACTCTACTCGTCATAGGAAGTTCTACAGAGCCAGTCCTTTTTCATACTGGATGTAGGCCCACCACCTGCAGGTCTTCGTCATCACTGGCCATAGTGTGGAATCCTCAGGACTTATTACGTGCGTCACAAAACCTCGAAAGAGCATCCCAGGGTGTTATGAGCACACGGCTCTACCTATAGGATCTCCTAGGGCCATATTATATGTGACCTCACCACAAAACCTCGCAAGAGCATCCTAGGCTGTTACGAGCACACAGCTCTACCTATAGGATCTCCCAGGGACAGATTATATGTGGTCACCACAAAACCTCGCAAGAGCATCCCAGGTTGTTACGAGCACACAGCTCTACCTATAGGATCTCCTAGGGACAGATTATATGTGGTCATGGCAAAACCTCGCAAGAGCATCCCAGGACTTATTACGGGCACACAACCCAACCTATCGGATCTCCCAGGGACATATTATATGCCATAGGACATAACCTCAAAAGAGCATCTGCTAGATATCTGAGAGCCAGATTATATCCCATAAGAAAAACCTCGAAAGACTATCTGCAGATCTCCCAGGGCCAAATTATATGTCCTCCTAGAGCAAAACCTCGAAAGAGCATTTTACAGATATCCCAGGGCCAAATTATATGCCATAGGTAAAACCTTGAAAGACTATCTGCAAGTCTCCAGGGGCTAAATTATATGCTCATGTACACAACCTGATCCACGGCAATAGAGTATTAACCTGATACTCACCATACATCATCCCGATGTACACATAATCATCCTGATCATCATCACTGCAACATCCTGCTGCAAGTCATCTACAGCAACATCCTGAAGCTCGTCATCCATGATCATCCTGATCATACAATGCATCTACCTGATGCATGCCAAGTATCTACCTGATACATATCATCATACATGATCCACCTGATACAAATACAAATACATGATACATATCACCATACATGATCCACCTGATCATACAATGTATCCACCTGATACATATACAGATACATGGTTCAAGCATCCAACATGATGCATATACAAAATACATACAAATGATCCTACTGGTCATATCCAACATCCAACATGATGCGTACATACATATAAAAGATCCAACTGATCATATCCAACATCCAACATGATGCATACATACATATAAATGATCCAACTGATCATATCCAGCATCCAACATGATGCATACATACATAGCAGAAACTAGAACATCATCCTGATGGTCATCATCCAGCGCTTACATCCACAGCCATGTGAAGGACTCTCCTTCCAACATGCTTGGAATGGCTTCAGCAAATGTTTCCATCACTTCTTCCTCGAAGTGTAATCAATCCGAAGAACACCAAGCCTCTCTCTGAAGTACTCGAACTTCACCCTGGCTAGTGGCTTTGTCAGCACATCTGCAATCTGCTTGTCCGTCGTAACATACAGGAGCTTCACAGCTCCTCTCTGCACCATATCCCTGATATAGTGATATTTGATCTCTATGTGTTTCGACCTATCATGAAACATTGGGTTCTCGGACAGCTTCACACAACTCTGGTTATCATAGAAGATACCAGTAGCATCCAACGAGAGATCAAATAACTCAGACAGTAGCTTCCATAGCCATACTACCTCACAACTAGCTGAATAGGCTGCAACATACTCTGTCTCATCTGTACTCAGTGCTACGCAGGACTACTTCCTGCTAAACCAAGAGATCACACCTGATCCCATACTGAAGCAGCACATAGATGTTCTCTTCCTATCTGTAGCACTGCCAGCCCAATCGAAATCAACATAACCTTGCAGGTTAAACTTTTGATTCGCTTCATACTTGAGCCCATAATCCACTGTACCCTTGAGGTACCTCAAAACATGGTTTACAACAACCAGGTGAACACTCCTTGGATCTTTTAGGAACTGACTCAATGTGTTCATAGCAAAGAAAATGTCTGGTATCGTGTTCGTCAGGTACATCAAGGACCCAATCATTTGATGATACATAGAGACATCAACCGGCTCAGATGAAGCATCACATAGAAGCTTTAGATTCGATGCCATAGGTGTGGCCATGGGCTTGCAATCCATCATCCTGAATCTCTTCGGGGTATCTACTGTGTACTTCCCTTGACCAAGGAAGATCCCACCTGCACTATGCCACACCTCCATACCTAGGAGATAATGCATCATTCCCAAATCTTTCATATCGAACTTAGCAGCAAGCTTCCTCTTAGTATATATAATCAATCTGTCATCTCCTGTTACAAATAAGTCATCCACATACAGGAGTAGAATCACAGGATTCCCTTCCTCAACCTTGTAGTAAAGGTTGGAATCCACTTTACTCGTGGCAAATCCCAAACTAGATAGGAAATTGTCCATCCTAGCATACCAGGTTTTGGGAGCTTGTTTCAAGCCATACAAGGCTTTCTTCAATCTGCACACATATGACTCCCTGTCATGTATTTCAAAACCAAGTGGTTGCTCCACATATACTTCCTCTTCAACTACACCATTCAAGAAAGCAGTCTTGACATCCATCTGGTGTATTTTCCATTTCATTGCTGCAGCTAGGGCAGGTATTGTTCTGATGAAAGTATACCTGGCTACAGGTGCAAAAGTTTCTTCATAATCTATTCTCTCTTTCTGAGAGAAGCCACGAGCTACGAATCTTGCCTTGTATTTCTCTACACTTCCATCTGTAGCATGCTTGATTTTGTAGATCCATTTCGAAGTCACAATAGACTTCTCTTTAGGTCTTGGGACAACATCCCAAACATCATTCTTCCACGGGGGGTTCACTTAGTGAACTTGTTACATAGCACGGTCGTTCACATGATATTAAATAATACCCCTAATTTCACTAAATATTGGAAAATGCATCCTAAAATTGTATTGTTGAACCCCCCTCTCAACATTCCTTTCCAATTCAGAAAACCCCTAGTTTCACTAGATATTGTAAGTATCCATTTTTATCAACCCATTTTTAACACCCCCTTTATATCATATTATCAAGTTGTAACAAACAGGAGCCCTAACACATCTTAGTATAAGAAAACAAGATGCTAAATAAAATAATAGTATAATGATAATAATGATCCCACTAGGATTGTAGGGGAGACTGATCAATTTGTAGCATTGGATAGTGGAACACCCAAAGAAATAGTATTGGGGAAGGAAAAATGCGTAAAACACAACTAGTCAAGAGATCAACATAACAAAGAATGTAAAAGATCGATTGTCCAATTGTTAGTGCAATGCTTAGAAAAGATGAGAATTGCAGATGTTTCACACCACAACATACCAATCTACCAATTTTATATCTTGTAAATACAAATATAGCCATAAAGAACTCATGTTTCTACAAGCTTATAAATTAAACTCCATAAAAATGCAAAATTGAAACCCTTTTGTGGATGGACGCCCCTACCTTCCTATCAAAACAAACATCATTGATGTTTGAACCCAAATGAACATAGAAAAATTCCTTTTACTTTTCAATAACACCATATGATCATGTGCATAGCTTGGATTTCGGTCATTCATAAGATCCAATGAATTTCTTCCACTTCCTAGCTACATTTATTCTTGCAATCAAGCGAATTAACAACATTTATTTACCTTTTCTTGGGTTATATCTAGTTCTTTTAATCTTTAAAGGATAGGGAAAAATATCCATTGTTAGGTTTCAAGCATGCAATAGTTTTAAATATACAAAGATGGTGAAACTTATATGATACCATTTCATGGTAATGATAACACATAGGGTATGTAAATAAGGATTTAGATTTTCACCTATGTTCATGTTAATTCTAATACAATATTAAGACAGATGTCTTAGATATAAGAATTGAAATTACAATTATGAATGTGCCAAATATAACTCAATCTAACAAATATTCCTAACTGGCAATGTGAAATATTAAAGAAGAATACAAAAAGTTGAAAGAAATAATTAGTCAAGAAACATTAATCTAACTTTTCTTGGTTCCGGTGAGCCAAGAAAGATTGATCTCAATTTTCTTGGTTTTCATGGATTGAATCTCAATGCCCACCTAAACCCCAACCTCAAAAATGAAGAGTTAAATCTTTTACTTGAATGCCTACAAAAAATACAATACAATTGTTCAAGTCTTGAATTCCCGATTAACTACATCTCTTAAATTAAAGATGAAAAACAATATATCATCAATTCAAACCAAGCCTAAATAAGCTATTAAAGGAGGATTGCTCAAGGCCAATAATCCAAAGAGACTTCCATCAATATTATCATTGGTACACTATTATCAGATTTATGCAAAACTTATGATCATAAGCAATATCAAATAAAAATGGAAGGTCCTTAAGTTTTAGGTGGGTATGAATTGAGCCCATGATTTGGAGGTATGAATTCATCCCACGATTTGGAGGTTATTCCTCAGCACACCCAAATAAAATAACCCCCAATATTTATATTACAATGTCAAATTAAAAACCCCCCTTGACCCCTTAATACAGGGCAATATATTTTTGAAGTTTTTAAGAGTATTCAACCCCCCAATATGAATGGACGTGATATGATATTGCCTCGCTAGTGACCCCCCCCGTGCATTCTTCATTATTGATCGGTATTCCTCAACCATGGCATTCTTCCATTCTTTATTTTCCGTTGCTTCTTCATAACTAGAAGGATCTTTTGTTCATAATGTCACAGAGTAAAGCAACATAGCTGGTATGTGATCTGGTTCTCTTCTTTGCTCTGTGTTCTTCTTCTGGAATTCCAAATATTTCTGCGTCTTGAATGAGCTCTCTATCCCATGCAAGTTTCCTCTGGTGAGAGTTATCCTCACGGGGTGGATCTACAGGTTCTTGTGGATCTTCAAAATCATGAACAACTTCTGGAACTGCTTCAGTCATGGTAGTGTCTTGAAATCTAGTTTCCTTAGGTTCTTCATAAACTTCGATAGGTGCCTTCCTTGATTTGATGAATGCTAAGTTTTCATCAAATGTTACATCCCTGCTGACATCAATCTTCTTGAACCCTGGAAAGTATATTCTGTAAGCCTTCGAGCTTTCACTGTAACCCATAAAGATACCCTTCTTTCCTGAAGGATCTAGTTTAGTCCTCTTTTCCTTTGGGACATGAGTGTATACTGGACAACCAAATATTCTGATATGGCTGACTTTAGGTTTCTTACCAGAAAAGACCTCTTCTGGTGTCTTGTTGTCCAATATCCTATGGGGTGTTCTATTTTGCACATACACAGCTGTTCTAGCTGCTTCTGCCCATAAATGCATGGGTAGATCCTGGTCATGCAGCATTGCCCTTACTGCTTCCATGATAGTTATGTTCTTCCTTTATGCAACTCCATTCTGTTGAGGATTATAAGGAGCATTCAACTCCCTCTTAATCCCTGAATCACTACAAAGCTTCTTGAAGTCACCTGAGGTGAATTCTCCACCATTGTCGGATCTGAATGTTTTGATCTTCTTGTTAGTTTGATTCTCCATCAAGGTTTTGAATTCCTTGAACTTATCAAGCACCTCATATTTATTCTTCAAGAAGTATACCCAAGTCTTCCTGGAGAAGTCATCAATAAATGAGACATAGTAAACATACCCACTAAAAGAACTGGATGACATAGGACCACATACATCTGAGTGGATGATTTCTAGGATATCTTTGGCCTTGCTTTCATTGCTTGGGAAAGCCTTCTTAATGTTCTTACCTTTTGCACATCCTTTGCAAACACCTTCATGTTTGGTCTTTATTTCAGGAAGACCTTCTATAGCCTTGCTTGCAATTGGAAGTGCCCTATAGTACATATGAGAAAGTCTTCTATGCCAAAGTTCACTTGGCTCCATGGATTCATGCACCATGGCATGTTCAGGTTGTCCCTTCAATTTATACAAACCTCCCTCTTGCTCTCCAATCACTACTGCATCATCTATGGTCTTTCCCTTTGGCCACATTAGGACTTGGCCATCCACAAATGCAACCCTCATAACTTTTGCATCCAAAGTAGAGATGGAGAGTAAGTTCTTCTTGAGGCCAGGTACATAAAGTACTTCTTTCATCTTCAAAGATTTTCCAGAATCTAGGTTGTAGGAGGCTTCACCACTTCCTTTGATTGGGTATTGATAGTCATCCCCAAGTTTCACCTTATGGGGTGATTCATGTTCAGATAGATTCACAAAAAATTCCTTAAGCCCAGTCATGTGTTTGGAAGCCCCACTATCAATCAACCAATCATTACAACCATGGGAGATAGTACCTGTGAGAGCAGAGATTAGAACATACTCTTCTTCACTTGATGAGTCATCATCACTTTCTGCCCTAGCCTTCTTCTTTGGAGGTTCATCATGCTCGGCAGCATGAGCATGGAACTTTCTTTTGTTGCCCTTCTTCTTCTTGCTAAAGTTGTTGTTATTATCCCTTTTGTTCTTGGGACAATCTGAAGCAAAGTGACCCTTCTCATTGCATGTGAAGCATCTTAGATCCTTCTTATTCTTTTGATAGGATATTTTGTAGCGAGACTGCTCCTTCTTGGGCTTGCTTCTTTTGGTGTGAGTTATTAGAGCTTGATCTTCACCTCCCATCTTTTCCTCATGAGCTACAAGTCTAACTTCTTCTTGAGAGCATTCCTCCCATAGTTTACTGAAAGAGATCAATTTCTTTCTTGCACAGATTCCTTGAATAAAGGAGTCCCATGACCTAGGTAGGCCATTCAGAGTGGTCATAACAACTTCACCATTGTCCACTACTTCATCCACAGCTTCAAGTTGCTCCTTGATCTGAGAGACCTTGGAGAAGTAAGATTGAATGGTTTCTCCATTCAACATCTTGACCCCTTTCAATTGATTCAGCGGAGTCATCTTCTGATTTATGTTCTTCCCTTCAAATAGCTTGGTCAAAGAGTCAAACATCTCCTTGGGTGTCTTTAGAGAAGACACATGGGGTATGAGATGGTCTTTGTTAGAATCAACAATGATTCTCTTTGCCTTGACCAAGTTCTTCTTATGCAATATCTTGGCCTCTTCATCCTCTAGGATAGGGATGTCTTCTTTTATATATGAGTCCAACTCATTCTCTTCTAGGATTAACCCAATCATATACTTCCAAGCTCGAAAGTTATCAGCCCCTTGAATCTTATCCTCAAGATTGGTGTGGTGAGACATCTTAAAGAGTACTTCAAATGGAAATAGAAAAGATTTAGGTCTTACCACTTGAAATGCTGAAAACTAGATCTCGTCCCGGATTAGGGTTTGTCGGAAAAACCCTAAAAATTCAAAATGTGAATTTCAATTTTCTGAAAGGATAGAAAGATGCGCTCTGATGAGCTGATCAGCCTGGTGCATTCAGAATTTGAGATCAGCAAAGTTTTACCCTTCATATTTGCCTTTTTGTCCTCCCGGGTTCATTAGGGAGAGCCCTGAATTAGGGTTTCAGTTTCCCGGAGATCTACCCAGCCAAAAATCTAGATCCAAAGCTCTAAACTTTGATTTTTGCAAGGAGCTTCCAGCTGTGTCTTCAGATTTCAGAAATTCCTATTTTTGTGGAAACCCTAATTTTTAGCGCCAAATCTGAAAATTATCAGAATTGAATTCTGATTGGATAGATAGATGTGCCTTGATCAGTAGATTCAATCTACTATACTGTGTTTCCAAAATCTGTGGAGAGAAACCCAATAAACAAGAAACTCAAGTTTCTGTTACTGCAAAATGTCTTCTTCTCAGGTTAGCTCTGATACCATGTTAAATTTTGAGCATTAATTCACAATACTCTATGATCTTCATTGAGAGAATAACATATACAGTATATCAATGCATGACAATCACAATAAGCATGACAAGCCACAAGAATCAAAAGCATGAGAGACAAGAGACACAGAGTTTCCATGGGGAAAACCCTAAGGTGAAAAACCCCACAACTTCCTCAGAGATAGAGAGAGCAATGGCTCAACCAAAGTACAACCAAAATACACTGAGATAGTCTCCTAGTAGCAGATGATGCTCCTCCTCACTAGTGTGCCACTTTCTGAGTGAGAGAGATATACTTTTTTGAATGATCTAAATAGAGATCATCTGATCTCTATTTATAGAAACCTGTTTGCCCAGTGACCTTATGGGGCTGACTTGTCTAACTAGGTACATCCACATTATAATATATATATTTCAGGGCTGACCCCACACATGGTGGTCTAATAACCCATCGGCAAGTACACAGACTTGCGACACTTGTCAATCCACATGACGACACTTCCTTATAGAGAAATAACACATCTCTAATAGGGGTACAATAAACATATATGAAATACATAGATGAAATACATTCTAACGTTACATATACATCAACAGGGGGTCTAACTTGAGCTTGGCTCATGGTCAGCCCACTATGGAAGTTTCTCTGAGAAGAACCAGTGATGGAAGCAGGTAAAAAAAATACCCCCCCGTTGTTTACTTGTAACTCTCTCATTCTGATAGCGACGATAATGATCAATTTCTGACTGCAAATGTTTACTTGTTTGACATGTGATAGGTTTTGGTCCCCTTCATTTGCGTGGATACTAGATAATGAGCACAACTTAGACATGGAGGCGTCTTAGACTGGTAAGTCCAAAGTCTACACTAGCTTCTCTCCTCCTCTCGCCTCTCTGGAGTGTCTTGAGTTTGTTATGGGGAACTTGATGAGCTCGGTTGAGTTTACTTTGACAAGCTTGAGCTTGCTGGAAGTCGTCGTTGGCTGGACTATTATGAAACAAATGTATATTTTGTCGTTTGTAGACTCTAAGGGTTTTAGATGGAGATTTTGGCCATCCGGCTCTATGCCTGAAATTTGTTGAACCCTTGATGTGAACAGTGGTGCCCAAATGGATTGGGGTTTTACCCATGTTTGAGTAATGTAATGGTATGGGCACAGGGTTGTCTTTCTAATCAATATTCAAAATGGTTCGGTGCTTTCTTGAACTCTTCATTTTTACACTTGGGTGATGTCTATACCTGAGAATTGTTGATTGTTGAAATGAATGCTTGATGGGACAAAAATCGTGACTCTGGGGCTAAATTTATATGTCTGTCTTCCTCTATAATTTGAGGCTTTTGCTATTCTGTTTCTAGTGATTGAAGTAGGTAGAACGGAAAGGGTTTAAATGAAATGTTGGTGAGACTCGATCCTTGTATCGTTGTTTATGAAAACGCCTCTATGTGTGAAATCTTTTGTGGTTGGATAACGCTATGTAACCCTTCTACGTTTTTGTTTAAGGGTCGTAGCCCTATCTACTATTTTGATTTACTTATGAAGGGATGAGTGTTTCTATACTATGATTATGCTGGTCAAATGATTTTTGAAAGGTCAATTGTTGAGTTTTCTGCAAAAGTTTAGGCTACATGAATTGAAATGTTTGATGCTACGTTTGTAAAATGTAAGACTTGTGTGATGTGTTAAAACATTGTGAAGAGTTGTCTGTGATGCTTTAGTGACAGTAATTGACCGATTCGTTGATAAGAGAAAATATCTGAGAGCATATGGTGACTTGTCTTTCTTTACTGCTTAGTACTATAATTTCGATGATTGTTTTGGGTAATTATTGGTCAAGTCATTGCTGTGTAATTTTCTAGGTTTTGATTGTCATGGTAGGTTGTAAGAATTGCACTTATTCCTAAACAAAGAATGATGCATGAAGTACGTGGTGATTTCGAATCCTGAGCTTGTTTCCTGTAGGGTTAGTAGTTCTGAGAGGAATCGATGTTTTTAAAATGTGATAGGGTTTTAGTGGAAAATAATCGAAATGCTATTTATTGATGTGAGCAACATTCAAAACTTAGCCATATGAAGACTTAAAGAATTTAACATTATTTTCAGAAAATGGAAACTACATTTATAAATAAAACATTTCTATTCCGAAGGAGCAAATCTGAGTTTCTTTAAATTCTTTAGAACAGATTTCAAGGATGTCTAGCATAGGATAGCATAGCTAGACCTGCTAGACATTCTGCTGAGCAAAACTTCACTAGATACGTAATTCCAACTTACACAAATCTTTCTATTTAGTCCTATCAGAAAGTCTAAAATGATGCTAAGGCAAGTCCAAAAGATGTCGGGGCAGCACCCTATGTTACTTATCTAACCATCTAACTTGCTTAACATAAAATGGAGAGTTCATATTTCATAACTGATTGCTAGTAGCTTGCTCCCTTCCTGAAGTCACCTACACACTCAAGCAATGATTAGTGTAGAGCCCTCTAAACTTCAGCTGACCTAGACAAATTAATTTGGGGCTACCACGTTCCTCCCAACCTTGACCCCTGAACCATTCCCGGTTCTATCTGGATCCCCCCTAGCTTGGTTCCAACATGCAATGAGAGAGAGAGAGAGAGAGAGAGAGAGAGAGAGAGAGAGCCTAGGTCCACTGTTGGTTCAGATCTTGAAAAATTATTAGGTGAGGCTGCTTCAGTTTCTTGGAGCAGAATGTCTTGCTCTCATTACCATAAGAGAATGATAATAAAAGAAGATGATCCCCAAAACTTGGGATCTACCCTCTTTAAGTAGGGGAGTCTTTAATTTGGATTGTTGGAACAACAAATTCTTTAAATTAAATAATTGATATTTATTTAAAAGAAGCTAAATTATTTAATAACTACTTCTCTTGAACTAGGACTCCTCCTTTGTTTTAGTTATGAGTGATTAATTTAAACTTTCCATAATAACAAGAATTATACTAATAATAATTATACTTCTATTTAGTTGTTATTACAATATTTATTTTAAAAATAAATCATAATATTAAATAAATCATAATTTCCATAGTAGTATTTCTATCCAAGTATTAATGTACTATTAATATTATTTGCCAAGGTGGCTGCCCATTAAATATTAATACTTCACTAATATTTAAATTAATGTGGCATCCCATTATGCCTAACTATGTGCTTGTACAGAGTCTTTTATAAATAAATTATCACATTATTATTTGTTTAAATTCTTAGTAATAATAATAAATCTTGTTTCTTCATAGGTTACTTGTTTAACAATTTAGGGATACGGTCCACTTCTTTGGACGGTCTTTCGGTGGCTTGGTTAGGCACCTCTGGTCTCTATCTTGCATCTCGGATTCGCTCGTTTAACATGGTAGCTGTCGCAGTAGGTGATGATAGATAAAAGATGAATCATTTAACCAGATTAAATATATGTGATAAAAGTGCTCCTCCGAGTCTTTTTGACTCAACACTTTGAAACTTTGAAACCTCGAGTGCTCTTCAGAGCCATTTAACTCAACACTCTCACATGGGCATTACTCTAGAGAAATTCAAGAGTCCCTGCTCAATACTAGTGCTAGAATGTGCTTGTGAGGCACATCTAGAATATTTAAGTTACCTCGGATCTAGTATTCGTTTATCAAGCTTGGAGTGCTTCAGGGCTTATGCCCAACACTCAATGTACATCACGACTTACTCCCAGTACATCATATTTCCTCTAGGTACATCAGGGCTTTTGCCCAGTACGTAGGTAATTTGTGTGTTTCTGAGTCTACGCTCAACACACCATATAAGTCAATTATGTCATTCACATCACTGCACAGTATGTAAGAAAAGGTCATCTCAGTATATTAGGGTTTTTTACCCACATCAAAACATAATAAGAACATTGGGGCTTCCTTGCCCAGTATATAATCAAGTAATGAAATTTAGTCAGGGTCCATGCCCAATATGTCAATATACAACAGAATAAATCATATGTACTACGGATTATGCCTAGTAATCAGAATAAATCATAGTTGTTGGGGCCATGGCCCAATATATCATTAAACAGTCATTCCAAAATTCGGGATATTACATCCCTCCCCGCTCAGAACAACACCATCCTGGTGTTTCTAGGGACTAGGAATGAATTCATGAAACAAGGCGGGGTATGCATCTTTCATGGTGGACTCATTCTCCCAAGTAGCCTCATATGGTCCAAAGTGCCTCCATTGCACTTTCAGCTAAGTAATGGTACTCCTCCTAAGCTAGACCTCTCTCTTGTCTAGAATGTGGAGTGGTTCTGGCATGAACTCCCCTTCGGTCTCCACCTGCAATAAGGGCCAATCAATAACATGTTTATTATCGTATACATATTTCTTTAATAATGAAGCATGAAAAACATTATGAACTTTTATATGAGCTGGTAAGGAAAACTCATAAGCTACTGGGCCCTTCTTGGCCAGTATTTCAAAAGGTCCACAAAACATTGGGGCTAGTTTACCGCAACGTCCCAAGCTCAATGAGCTTCGTTTTGCTTTCATTTTTAGAAACACATGTTCACCGATTTGGTAGTATTTATCCTTTCTTTTCTTGTCCGTATAACTCTTTTGGCAGTCTTGTGCTTCTTTTAAGTTCAGTTGCACATTGGAGACTAGTTGTTCCAAGTCTCTTAGTAAGTCATACCCTAACATAAGTCTATCCATCGGGTTGTCCCAAGTCACAGGGGTCCAACACTTTCGACCGTAGAGAACTTCGAAAGGGCTCATTTTGGTCGAGGTTTGATAACCGTTGTTATACGCGAACTCTGCTAGGTGCAAATAATCTTCCCACTTGGTGGGGTTATTCATGACATACATCCTCAACATTTCCTTGAGGATCTGGTTTACTCATTCCGTCTGTCCATCGGTTTGGGGGTGGTACGCGGTACTGAATTGTAACTAGGTTTCTAGACCAGAGAACAATGCTCTCCAGAAGTTTCTAGTGAACTTCGTGTCTCAATCGGAAATGATTGCTTTGGGTATCCCGTGCAATCGAAATATTTCTTTCAAGAATATTTCCGCGATTTAAACTACATTGTAAGTGGATTTTACTAGTATAAAGTGGGCTGCTTTTGACAGCTTGTCTACTACTACAAAGATGGATTCATTCAGCTTCTTACTCTTGGGTAAGCCTATAATGAAGTCCATACTTATTACCTCCCATTTCCATTCCGGAATGGGTAAAGGTTGAAGTAATCCGGAGGGGTGTTGATGTTCTTCTTTGACCAATTGGAATTCCTGGCATTTCGCGATGAACATTGCGATGTCAGCTTTCAGCTTAGGCCAGAAGTAATGTTTCTTTACGGCCGATATCATCTTTTGATATCCGGGGTGTCCTCAATAAGGTTTTTGGTGGAACTCGGTGAGAATGTTTTGTCTAATGTCTCCACTTTCAAGGACTTAAAGTCGGTCTTTTGACCATAGTAATCCCGTTTCGTCTAACTTATTTTCTTTCTGCTGTTGGAAAAGTCTGTCTTCCTGGATCTTTGCAAGGATTTCCATATAGTAACGGTCACTGTTACATGTCGTTCAAATTCTGTGGTGTAAGCCAGAGTCGGTTTGGCTTACCGTTACCTCGTAAAGCATATGTGCTCGACGGCTTAAGGCATCCACAATCTTGTTTTCCTTGCCTTTTATGTGCTTTAGTTCGAAATGGTACTCACTAAGGAAGGCTAGCCACCTGGTCTGCCTGACATTTAGGTCGGGTTGGTCAAAAAGGTATGTAGGGACCCCCATTTCGGGTTCCCCAAAAGGACTTCCACGAAATTTTGAAAATATAAGTATGATTAATTTTAGAACTTCCAGTATGATTTTTCAGAAGAAGATATAGAGGCCATAGATCTAGTTCTATCTATTGCAGTACATGAATGTCAATAAAGAAAACTATATACCCATATTTATTCATTCCACCATAAGAGTTAGCAAAATAAATAACTAAATACTTCAAACCTGTTTTTGATGGTTGGTCCAACAAATTGATGGAGTCCTCGAAGTGGTTTCCGCATGATCCAATCCAATCTCCTGACGAAGTATCGAGTGACCCCTCGGTTGACCTGCCTACCATATCGGGGTTATGGATACGTGTGAGAATTTATTCTGAGTAAATCAATCAGCGTGACAAACAGATCTTGATCCTTAACTCTGATAGAACCTATTGCTTTCACCCAGAATTTAAGCATAGCAATGAAAATAAAACCATCGTTTTTCATGTAGGGAATTTGAATATAAAATCTTTATGCACATTATTTGTGGAAAATTACATAACAGAAATATAAATACAAAATATAATTTAAATGCCATCATATTCAGTTTATGCAATTTAAATCTGAATAAATAATATAGAGTATTCTAACGCCATACTCATTACCAGACTAAATGCCATCATATTTAATTCATGCAAATTAAATCTGAATAATTAATGAAAGGCTTTCTAGGTTGACCAATTCTCATCGGAATAAACAGTAATGCTACATTCATTAGAAAAACTAGATGCAATTAAATATGAATAAATAAATATAAGGTATTCTATACCACATACACTAGTTAATTCAACTCCTAATCAAGATTATATATGTATCATATATTTGCACATATGATTGCATAGTATCTTCTAATGGACAGCAGATGTAATGCGTTAGCTTCCAGCTCATATGGAGTTTGTTCCATCATATTGTCTATCTAGTTCAGCAACAGTTGTCACTTAGGGTGGAGTTTGTTATTAGATCTTTTATTTATTTCTATTTAGGAATAATAACTCTACGCTAAGCATCAAAATTCTACTCTACCCAAAACTCGGTTCCTCTGATCGTAGTTAACTCCAGATCAATTAGAATTATGGGTGGGGAACGAAGACTTCTTTCAGGAGACGAGGATAAATAATAAAGAAGGGTTGTCTTTCAAGGATAGTGTTAAGGGTGTCCTATCTTTAGAAAATATTTTAACTTACACTACAATGGTACGGAATTCCAGCCACAACACTATGTCGAGGAAGTTAAGTGTGGGAAGGATTCATCTAAACTTTAAACATGTAAATGATACGGTCATTAAATGCAATTGAGATAGTTAAGCTGTCAATTTCTACCATCACAACCAACTATAGAGCATAATTTTAGGAAGTACGATAAGGAATGCAAGAGTTTGTAGTCCAGACCTTCTGTACAATTACCGAGGAAGTTAATCATTAAATCAACTGAGTTGACATCAACCATTCGATCGCAGAGATCGGATCTCTGATAAAACATTAATTCAACGGATATTTCATCAACCATTCTATCGCAGAGTTCGGATCTGTGATAAAACATTAATTCGACATAGATTTCATCAACCATTCAATTAGAGAGATCGGATCTATGATAAAACATTAATTAGACAAATATTTCATCAACCATTCCATTGCAGAGATCGGATTTGTGACAAAACATTAATTCGACAGAGATTTCATCAACTATTAGGGTGTTCTAGAATAAAAGAAGTTTTATTCCATATTTAAATCATTCAGGTTGAACCTCGCAGGGGCAGTGAATGATCACATACAGCATGATGTTTGACAAAGGAGGATGTGAATTAGTAAATTCATAATATAAATGTAAATTTAACCATTTCGTTGAATGATTTGCAGACACGGTAGTTGGCAGATCGGTGTTGTAGAAGTTCAAATAAATTATGAAACAGAACAACGAACTGGTCTATCAATTGCAAGTATAACCAGTGTACAGATGATCGGTGCTTCAGTAAGCTAATGATATGAAAATCATCATAGGGGGAATACATAAAAGGGTTTATCAGTTTGATAAAATATTTCCAGATACTAAGAATGGATAGATTGGAATTCAGATAGTCACGAATAGATGTGCGATGGATACATAGAGATGGATCTTTATGATCTGGGCGATAAGCCGTTGACCATTACAGAAACTAAATATATATAAATTTGCACACGGTTTAGTGGTATATTTACCAATATTCAGAGGTACCGTAGATCTCAGAATAGAATAACATTTCCCTTGGCTAAATCGGCTACTCTAGATCGGATGTTCATAAAAGATTTCAACAGATATTTAATTCAAACGGTGAACAGGGGAAACATTTTCCTTGGATAAAAGAATTCAACAGAACTTTAAAACATAATTCAAAATGACAGAGATAAAAAGAGCAGCGAGAGATAAAAAGAGTAGCGATCCATTCGTTCTGGAAGAGTTCAGTTTATAAGCCATCCCTTCAATTTTACAGAGATAAAAAAAAAGTAGGGCGTTCTATTTTAAGTTTTACAGAGATCAAGGATGTAATTTGAATTGGCAGCGATAAGAGAATAGCGATCCATTCAATT
This sequence comes from Larix kaempferi, assembly GCA_027924585.1. Lineage (NCBI taxonomy): Eukaryota > Viridiplantae > Streptophyta > Pinopsida > Pinales > Pinaceae > Larix > Larix kaempferi. The sequence goes on along the minus strand of BSBM01000047.1, from coordinate 54,600,715 downwards.
TGGCAGATACCAGTTGGCAATGATCTATGATGTTAGATTAATATCACATAGAGTTAGTTTGGAATAGATCGGATGAACTGGGAGATACATAGGCCGAGATCTGGCTTGAATGGATTCTCACAGCTCTATCAAAAAAAAATTAAATCATCAGAACACAGAGCTAAAATAAACATGATCACGATCAGAATTCTATTTTGTGTGACTACACAGGACCATAATAAATGTTAATACAGTCATAGTTGAATTTACCAATGCATTCTTGATTTCTAAAATTTGTAAATACAATTTAGCAGAGTTACTAAGTACACAAAAATATAGTTCCAAAATATAAACAAACAAAGATCTCAAATACTGATAAACAAAATCTAAAAAAAAAAACATTGAACCTAATTCAATGGTCGATTTTGAAGTTGGAAAGTTCATTGTAGTAGTGGTTGATTCGCTGTCTGGATCAATCCAATTTCGACAAAGATACAGACAAATCCTCCGTATTATGAGTCTGGGGCCAAGGATCGACCAACTCTGATACCAAATGTAGGTACCCCCATTTCGGGTTCCCTAAAAAGACTTCCACGATCTAGTTCTATCTATTGCAATAAATGAATGTCCATAAAGAAAACTATATACCCATATTTATTCATTCCACCACAAGAGTTAGCAAAATAAATAACTAAATACTTCAAACCTGTTTTCGACAGTTGGTCTAGCAAATTGATGGAGTCCTCGAAATGGTTTCCGCATGATCCAATCTAATCTCTTGATGAAGTACCGAGTGACCCCTCGGTTGACATCCCTACCGTATCGGGATTATTCTTCTTCACGCCGAACCCATGAGGAAGTGGGGTTGTAAGAACACACAAGCTAGCCTCCCGAAAGGATCTCTCAATCCCTGTTCCAGCTAATCCCAACTCCAAGGATCGTAACATAATCCGATATTATGATGACCATATAGCATTAGGGAGCAAGAGATAACTTTCTCTCCTTCTCCTCCCTCATTATATAGAAAAATCCTATGTGCCATGTGTCTGTCCATGCACATATTTAATTTAATTTAATATTTTAATTTCCAATATTCTCAAATACATGTGTCTTCTTAATGTCTTTAATGTGCACCTAAATCCGTAAATCAGTGGGACTTAGGTGTAGAAGAGTTCTACTTCTCTTTTGGTTCTCATTTATTTTGCTTAACAATCTTTTAGTTAGACTTATTGCTTTCTACTTTTATTTCTTTTCCTAATATTAAGATTTGATAAAAAGTTGATTCCTTTTACTAAAAGTATAATCTATTTTAAATTTCCTCTATATAAAATAATTTAAATGAATAATAAAATTAATTAAAGTAAAAATCTTGAATAATAATAAAAATAAAACAATTCTTTTATTAATGACCTATTTCAATTCTTTCTCAAAATAATGAAGTTATTTAAATAGAATCTTTAATGGAATGATTTAAAATAATAAAATCCATAAAATTAAAATCTTTGAATAAAAATAATTCTCTTATTATTAATCTTTTTCAATCAGCATAATTATTCAAATTTAATATTGAATAAAATCAATCTCTTCAATTCTTTTTCAAGTTAATAAAATCAATTAAAATGAATAATTCAAATTAATGAAATCAATTAAAAATAAAATATTGAATAGAATTATTCAAATTAATAAAATAGAACAAAATGAAATAATGTATTTCTTAAATCTTATGTGAAATTTTCATTTATACCATTGATTAATTTTCTTCTTCTCGTTCTTTTCTAGGTACCTCTTCGGCAGACCCTTCTCACAGTTTCATTTCTTCCTTCTTATGGGGAGTACTGCGTAGCGATCGAGAACTGTTACTGCGATCTCTCAACTACGCTCCTTGGAGACTAAGGGATGTTGAGGGATAAGGCCCTCCTTATTGCATGCCCCTCAACTCATCGTACGCAACCAAATCATTATGGCCTTGTCCATAAAGCATATGCTTCCCCGGGTTAGCTGAAATGGCTTCACCCATGCGTGGATTGCTAATCCAGGGTCGACAGTCAGTTGTCATATCCCTATGTGTTCTTTCTGTTCTTACGACCCCTATAATTCCATTGTGGGTCAGTCGATAAATCATCTTACCTACTACTACACACACACACACACTCAAGCGCACATTAGCAGCGCTGCACTATGAAATATTTCATCATCCATCATAATATCTCAGTCCATCGAGCATATATTTCATTCATCCTTTTCCCTCAATCAGTAAATCATATCTATCATTCATCATTCTATCTCAATCAGTCGAGCATATGTAACATTTAGTCATCCTATCTCAACGAGTCGAGTATATCTAGCATTCAGTCATTCTATCTCAACGAGTCGAGTATATCTAGCATTCAGTCATTCTATCTCAATGAGTTGAGCATATCTAACATTAAGTTATTCTATCTCAATTAGTCAAGCATGTCTAACATTTAGTCATTTTAGCTCAATCAGTCGAGCATATCCAACATTCAGTCATTCTACCTCAATCAGTCGAGCATATCTAACATTTGGTCATTCTATCTTAATCAGTCGAGCATTCGTTTATTAAGTAAAGTAATAGTTTCTATAATTGTCATTCAAGCATTTTCAAAGTAAATTCAAATGGTTCGTGTTTTACTTAGCCAATTCATTTCAAAACTAGTACCTCATTATTCTAAACAGTTTTAAGGTATCGAGGCGGGCATTACATAAACCCCCTCTTATAAAAATTTCATCCCGAAGTTAAGTCTCATGTGCTTCCACGGTGAGTTTCCGTATTCTTTTGACATTCATTTCTTCAATATATCCATAATCGATAATAAAATTTCATTTCTTCTTTTCTACCCTCATATAAGTATAAGCCGCATAATTAGTAATATAACTAAATCGTACCTTTCATAGTGTAGTAATCCCCACAACAGTTCTCTCTTGACTCACTAATTGTAACCGGGATTGAAATCGTCTACAACAAATTCTTTCAATTCAACAAAACTACAAGTATATCATTTACGAAAATACTGAAAACTCTGACATATTTCAACATAAGGGATAAAATGTTCAATTCCAACTTCTCCCTTTTCTATAATTACGTATAACTATCACATGTTCAAAACAATGTCCGAATTTCAAAATAAGAATTTACCCTTCCCAATTCTGTTCTTCAATACATTCCTTAAACATTACTGAACTAATATTACATGCAACCTCTCTCTTCTCATAATCCAAAGTATAATTAAATACTAGAGTGCCATTTACTTAGTATAGCTAAAAGTATAATCTCAGATTTTTATAAACAAAGTCATGTAAGGTTTTCTTCTCTTCCTAACTTAAGCAAAGTTAAGATTCTATAATTCAAGTAAGTTCAACTTCTCTCTTTTCACATTTCAAAGCATGATTACAAACTAGTAGTGCATACCTGCGAAGCCATCGCCTTGATTTTAGAAAATAAGCATTTACAACCAATCGATAAAATTCTTGAGGCATAACCCATCATCAAAGTATATGAACCCTGAATATCATTCAATTTTTCATACTAGCAATTTTAAAGAAGAATAATTCTAACATGTTCGAGAAGTTGGGAGTATCCTTGCCAAAGGAGAAGAAGCAAAAATCACAACTTCGATTTTTCTATGTCGATCTTCGTAGCAATTGTATGTCATAAACTTTGCTTAGAAGACAATTATCACCATTTGTATCCTTGCAAACATTGTAAATTTTGGGAAATGTGAAAAAAAAATTTCATAATACTTGAAAGAGCTAGAAATTTTATGATTTTACAACCTAATTTTTAATTTCCCATTTTCCCCAATGTCAGTAAAGAATACGACAATAATTTTCAATAGTAATAACATTTATTTCTAATTACACCAAATAACTAATCCATTACTCAATTAATTTTACCAATTTGATGTCAAAGTTTAAATTTCAAGTTCATGGTCCTTAGTTTTCATAAATGGTTTTGTCATAATGCACAATCCATGTCATTGATTTCAGCTCGTCATACAATCACATTGATATCTCCATTTTCAAATTTTTAAGTCCGTTTCACTCCCTCGACAATCTCTTAAAGTCTCATAAATCTTGGTGTCTTTCCATTAAATTTTATCAACTTTCTGTCATTTGGTAATTCCACCAATTATATCCATCCACTTGTACTCTCATCATGTTGTCTTACCACACATACAATCGTTCTTAGTTTAGATAATCTCTAGCACATTTTCACAATGGTCAATGATTTCCTTGAAGATAGACTATGAATCCCAAGTGTAGCTTAATCTTGATCACCATACATATAACTATATTTGAAATTATGATTCAAATGCTCAAAATGTTGAAAATCAATTCTTATTCAATGTAGGGGGTTATTTTCTGTGACTAGCAACAACCTAACATATGGTCAACTTGGATCACAATATATAAACCTAGCTTTCCTAAAGGATTCCACCTAGATAAATTATAAAATAATGGGATCAATATCTAAACCATAATAATACTATCTTTGATTGCACTGCAGGAGAATATAATTCAATTTATAAAAGTGATGGAAATAATATGCAAACCTTAATATTATCATCTTTGATTTCAGTGCAAGAGGATATATTTCAATTCATAAAACATGGTATACTATTCTTTTTCTAAAACATTGTATTGAATAATGTGTAAAGGTAAGGTATTTTATTAATGCTTAAAACTTTGAGTATTTATTTATTTATTTTTTATCATATTTATATATTCTTAACTAAGGCCATAGTACTCCGATCTTATTTAATACTATTCTTATGAATATAGTCTAAGAATGAAGCATATCCATTTAATACATTAACCATATAGTCCCTATTTCAAATACAATCTAAATGCATATTATTCTAAGCTTTTACCCATAGTATCCAGTAACTTCTAACAACATCACCTCGGCATTAATAATTAAATGCAGAGGAACTTAATAACATATTAACAACATGATTTTTAACATAAAAGAACATGAATAATTTGACGGCAACCTCATTCCTTAATATTACAATCGGATGACTTGTCCCAATTCTGCGAAATGAGGAGATTGACCTGGGATGACTTCACTTGATTCACTGACAGATCCAGAAAGGAGCACCTTTCGCTACACCCGTAGATTTTGAGTTGGTTTAATAGATATCTAAGAGTTAGAGTCTTGAACATAGGTTGAACTAACTCACCCTATGCATAATTAGTAGATTAAGAGAAGAGAAAAAAAAAAAATTTACAACCAAAACAGAAGTATTAAATCATTATGAACCAGAAGTATTTCAGAGTTACCGCAGTGATAATGAGACACCTGTAAGAAAGAGGATATCACGTTTCAAGGTAATAAAGTGTTAGTCCATTCGAGTAGCTGAATAGAATCTTTTACATAAGATTTAATTGGCATTGGAGATAAGAAAAAGTCCGCGATCTAGGCGTTATGGAGAAGTTGGGTGTAACGCCACCAATAGAGAGTTTAGTGTATTGACAGAGATCTCGTATTCTGGTGGTGTTTAACAGAATTTGGATCAACATTCAAACATAGAGTTTAATTTTTAATGTTTACCCGATCCGGTATTAGGGTGATAGAAATGTGGTGCAGAAATGGTACAGAACATAAGTCTACTGAATAAAAGATGAGAGATCTATTTAATCTGACTAAACTTGATCTACTACCCGATTGTAGTTGTCAATCATAACAGAGAATTAAAATGAAAGGATAGATCAGAAATTGTTTATCTTTATCAATCAACAGAGATTTAAATATTTTAGGATAGAACAAAGATGGGATTGACAACGAAACTGAAGCACTAACTCATGGTAAAATTAATTCCTTCATTATTCAGGAAATCGTGCTCCCCCCCCTTTTTTTTAAACTTCCAATGAAACGAACTGTAGTGAAACAGGGTTGCAGTAGGAGTTCCTTCGTCGTTGGGGTTATATGAAATCGGAGGTGCTCGATACAGGGTAAAAGAATGATTTGATATAGTAATCAATAGTATAGAATTTACTACATCAGATACAGGATTTCGCTGAGGGATAGATCTCTTATAAATATTCTATACGACAGATTCAAAATGATCAATGCAGAGTCGAGATCGGCACACGATAAACATATCGACCAGGGATCTTTAATGGAGATGTATGAGAATTTTTTTTCTGAATTTAATGGATACGTGTGACAATTTATTCTGAGTAAATCAATCAGCATGACAAAAAGAGCTTGATCCTTAACTTCAATAGAACCTATTGCTTTCACCCAGAATTTAAGCATAGCAATGAAAATAAAACCATCGTTTTTCATGTAGGGAATTTGAATATAAAATCTTTATGCACATTATTTGTGGAAAATTACATAACAGAAATATAAATACAAAATATAATTTAAATGCCATCATATTCAATTTATGCAATTTAAATCTGAATAAATAATATAGAGTATTCTAACACCATACTCATTACCAGACTAAATGCCATCATATTTGATTCATGCAAATTAAATCTGAATAATTAATTTAAGGCTTTCTTGGTTGACCAATTCTCATCGGAATAAACAGTAATGCTACATTCATTACAAAAACTAGATGCAATTAAATATGAATAAATAAATATAAGGTATTCTATACCACAGACACTAGTCAATTCAACTCCTAATCAAGATTATATATGTATTATATATTTGCACATATGATTGCATAGTATCTGATAATGGACAACAGATGTAATGCGTTAACTTCCAGTTCGTATGGAGTTTGTTCCCTCATATCGTCTATCTAGTTCAGCGACAGTTGTCACTTAGGGTGGAGTTTGTTATTAGATCTTTTATTTATTTCCGTTTAGGAATAATAACTCTACTCTAAGCATCAAAATTATTCTCTACGCAAAACTCGGTTCCTCCGATCGAAGTTAAATCCAGATCAATCAGAATTCTGGGTGGGGAACTAAGAGTTCTTTCAAGAGATGAGGCTAAATAATAAAGAAGGGTTGGATTTCAAGGATAGTGTTGAGGGTGTCCTATCGTTAGAAAATATATTAACTTACACTACAATGGTACGCGATTCTAGCCACAACACTATGTCGATGCGGTTAGGTGTGGGAAGGATTCATCTAAACTTTAAACATGTAAATGCTACGGTCATTAAATTCAATTGAGATAGTTAAGCTGTCAATGTCTACCATCACAACCAACTACAGAGCAAAATTTCCTGAAGTACGATAAGGAATGCAAGAGTTTGTAGTCCAGACCTTCTGTACAATTACTGAGGAAGTTAACCATTAATTCGACTGAATTTACATCAACCATTCGATTGCAGAGATTAGATCTCTGATAAAACATTAATTCGACAGAGATTTCATCAACCATTCTATTGCAGAGTTCGGATCTGTGATAAAACATTAATTCGACATATATTTCACCAACCATTCGATCAGAGAGATCGGATCTGTGATAAAACATTAATTAGACAAAGATTTCATCAAACATTCCATCGCAGAGATCGGATCTGTGATAAAACATTAATTCGACAGAGATTTCATCAACTATTAGGGTGTTCCGGAATAAAAGAAGTTTTATTTCATATTTAAATCATTAAGGTTGAAGCTCCCAAGTGCAGTGAGCGATCACATACAGCATGATGCTTCGCAAAGGAGGATGTGAATGAGTAAATTCAGAATATAAATGTAAATCTAACCATTTCGTTGAATGATTTGTAGACACAGTAGTTGGCAGATCGGTGTTGCAGAAGCTCAAATAAATTGTGAAAGAGAACAACGAACTCGTCTATCAATTGCAAGTATAACCGGTGTACAGATGATCGGTGCTTCAGTAAGCTAATGATATGAAAATCATCATAGGGGGAATACATAAAAGGGTTTATCAGTTTGATAAAAGATTTCCACATACTAAGAATGGACAGATTGGAATTCAGATGGTCATGAATAGATATGCGATGGATACATAGATATGGATCTTTATGATCTGCGCGATAAGGCGTTGACCATTATAGAAACTAAATATATATAAATTTGCACAGGTTTTAGTGGTATATTTACCAATATTGAGAGGTACCATAGATCTCAGAATAGAATAGCATTTCCCTTGGATAAATCGGCTACTCTAGATCGGATGTTCATAAAATATTTCAACAGAGATTTAATTCAAACAGTGAACAGAGGAAACATTTTCCTTGGATAAAAGAATTCAACAGAAATTTAAAACATAATTCGAAATGACAGAGATAAAAAGAGTAGCGAGAGATAAAAAGAGTAGCGATCCATTCATTCTAGAAGAGATCAGTTTATAAGCCATCTCTTCAATTTTACAGAGATAAACAAAAGTAGGGCGTTCTATTTTAAGTTTTACCGAGATCAAGGATGTAATTCGAATTGGCAGAGATAAGAGAATAGTGATCCATTCAATTTGGTAGAGACCATTTGGCAACGATCTGTGATGTTACATTAATATCACATACAAATAGTTTGGAATCGATTGGATGAACTGGGAGATTCATAGGCTGAGATCCGGCTTGAATGGATTCTCACAGCTCTATCAAAAAAAAATATTAAATCATCAGAACACAGAGCTATAATAAACATGATCACGATCGAAATTTTATTTTGTGTGACTACACAGGTCCATAATAAATGTTAATACAGTCATAGTTGAATTTACCAATGCATTCTCGATTTCTAAAATTTGTAAATACAATTTAGCAAAGTTACTAAGTACACAGAAATATAATTCCAAAATAAAAACAAACATAGATCTCAAATATTGATAAACAAAATCTGAAAAAAAAACATTGAACCTGATTCAATGGTTGATTTTGAAGTTGGAAAGTTCATTGTAGTAGAGGCTGTTTCGCTGTCCGGATCAATCCAATTTCGACAAAGATACTGACAACTCCTCTGTATTATGAGTCTGGTTCCCTCAAGGCTCGACCGGCTGTGATACCAAATGTAGGGACCCCCATTTCGGGTTCCCCAAAAAAACTTCCACGAAATTTTTAAAATATATGTATGATTAATTTTAGAACCTCCAGTATGATTTTTCAGAAGAAAAAAAAAATAGAGGCCACAGATTTAGTTCTATCTATTGCAATACATGAATGTAAATAAAGAAAACTATATACCCAGATTTATTCATTCCACCACAAGAGTTAGCAAAATAAATAACTAAATACTTCAAACCTGTTTTCGATGGTTGGTCCAGCGAATCAATGGAGTCCTCGAAGTGATTTCCGCACGATCCAATCCAATCTCCTAATGAAGTACCGAGTGACCCCTTGGCTGAGCTCCCTACCGTATCAGGGTTATTCTTCTTCACCTCGAACCTGCGAGCAAGTGGGGTCTTAAGAACACACAAGCTAGCCTCCTGAAAGGATCTCCCAATCCCCATTCCGGATAATCCCAAATCCAAGGATTGTTCGGGTGCACAGGGTACTACCAAAGGATCGAACACCAAGAGCAACCACTTCACACAAACAGATCACAGATCAACACACCGATGTTTTGACGTGGTTTAAACCCTCTTGAGGGAAACACTCCACGGCTCCGGCCAAATAGCTTCTATGGGACAATTTATTATGCAAAGAAAGAAAGTTACAAATGAGCTTCTCATAATCGATCAACTAAACAATGACCATCCATGCTCTTTAAATAGAGATCATGGACCAATCGGGTGTTAAGCCATGGATCAAGGTTAGGTTTGATCTAAGAGAAGTTGAGCCGTCGGATCACTCTATGTCAGAAACATATCATGACCATCGGATTAAGTATTTACAAATGCATACTAATGCATACTAAAGAAACACACTATCCCTAACGGATATATTACACAAGTTGATCTTAACTAACTCCTAAGTGTCTAAATGTCCTAACATCCCCCCTTAAGAACAACTTGGGATAGGATTGAAGGATTTACAAAAGTGACACTATTAGGAGAAGGAAGGAGGCTTTAGAGCCTATCCCCCCTTAATGACAAGTTCCTGAACTCCTAACATAGATCGAAGTTTAGAAAACTTCGCTTCTGTAAGAGACTTGGTAAAGATGTCTACAACTTGATCATCTGTAGGGCAAAAGAGCACTTCAAGAACTCGATCATGAACAAGATTTCTGATGAAGTGCATATGTAGCTCAATGTGTTTGCTGCGTTGATGTAGGACTGGATCTTTGGCAAGCTTGATGGCACTTTGATTGTCGCACCAAAGTGGAGTAGGCTGTTGCTGCTCAAATCCAAACTCTTAAAGGATCTATCGAAGCCATAAAGCTTCCTGACTGGCATTAACTGCTGCTCGATATTCTGCCTCTGCTGAAGAAAGAGCAAGAGCTTGTTGTTTCTTACAATCCCAAGTAATAGGTCCAGATCCCAGACTGAAAACATAACCTGCAGTAGACTTTCGATCATCAGGATCGCCGGCCCAATCTGAATCAGTGAAACCAACCAACAAAGGTTTCCCCCATGTACTGTAATGAATCCCAAACTGAACTGTACCTCGAATATATCGAAGTATTCTTTTAGCTGCTTTCGAGTGAATTTCATGAGGTGTCTGCATATAACGGGCAACTCGACCAACGGCAAAGGAAAGGTCAGGACGGGAATGAGTCAAGTATAAGAGACTATCAACAAGCTGACGATACAAGGTGGCATCGACTTCAGGTGAAGTACAAGTGGTAGAAAGTTTGACTCCAGACTGGAAGGGAGAAGGGGATGGTGTACAATCTTCCATGTGAAATCGACGAAGAAGGTCACAAGCATACTTAGACTGAGAAAGAAGGATTCCTTCTTTGGTTTGCAGAACTTGGAGACCAAGAAAATAATGCAAATGTCCTAAGTCTGACATTTCAAAAGTTTGTTTAAGACTGGATTTCACATGGGTTATAAGCTTAGGGTCACTACCAGTAAGAATAAGGTCATCAACATATAGAACAAGTATGATGAGATGGTTTCCTACTTTCTTGGTATAGACATTGGGGTCAGAATGGCATCTAGAAAAACCAGTGTCAAGGAGAAAGTTATCCATTTTGGCATACCAAGCTCTAAGAGCTTGCTTAAGGCCATATAAGGATTTCTTAAGGCGGCAGACAAGGCTAGAGTTATTTTGAACATATCCAGGAGGTTGTTCCATGTAAATTTTCTCCTGTAAATCACCATGTAAGAAGGCAGACTTGACATCTATTTGATGGACTTCCCAGTTGTGTAAGGCTGCAAGGGAAAGAACAAGGCGGATGGAGTTCATTTTGGCGACGGGAGCAAAGGTTTCATTGTAGTCAATCCCTTCAACTTGAGAAAAACCTTTGGCAACTAACCTTGCCTTAAGTCTTTCAACACTTCCATCTCATGCATACTTAGTTCTGTAGACCCATTTACATCTGACAAGTTTTCTTCCTTTTGGAAGAGGTACAAGATCCCAAGTATCGTTCGCCATTAAGGAACGATATTCTTCATCCATGGCTGCATCCTAATCTGGATTCCCTGAAGCTTCTACAAAGGTTTCTGGATCTTGATTCTCGAAAACTTGAGCCAAAAGAGAAGAGGCTCGCTGAAATTGAGAACGTGTTCAACATTGATCTCTAGGATCACCGGCAAGATCACCAGCTGCTTCACATGTTGAATGGACCCATCGAGGAAGCACTTGTGCTGGTGCAACTGGAGGAACATGAGCAGGCGAAGGTGGATTTTCATCCTCACTGTCATCATCAGAAACTGGAGTTGGAAACCTGTCAAGGAAGTTGGAAGAAGAAGAAGAAGGCACAAACGCTGAATCAGGCTCGCAGGCCAAAGATGGCACACTCGCCGAGTTAGGCTCGCAGGCCAAGATATTTTCATCAAATTTAACATCTCTTCTAATGATTATAGCATGAGAATGTGGTTGAAGAAGTCTATAACCTTTTACATCTTCAAAATATCCAACAAATATGCACTTTTCACTTTTAGGCTGCAATGCTTTCCGTTTTTCATCCGGAATGTGAGCCCATGCTTCAGTACCAAACACACGAAAGTGACTTACATCAGGTTTAATTTTACTCCATGCTTCTTCCGGTGTTATACCTTGTAATGCTTTTGTGGGGGTGCGATTAACTATGTAATTTGCACAATTAATGGCTTCAGCCCAAAATTGAAGACTTGGTCCCTTAGATTGGATCATACAATTAGCCATTTATTTTAAAGTGCGGTTCTTCCGCTCAGCTACACCATTTTGTTGTGGTGTATATGGAACAGTGTGCTATTGTTGGATGCCTTGTTCAGTGCAGAAAGTAGTGAACTGTTTGTTAACATATTCTCCTCCATTGTTAGATCTTAACTTAATAATTTGATGACCAGATTGTTTTTCAACAAGGGCCTTGTAGGCCAAGAACATGTTAAATACTTCGCTCTTAAGTTTTAGGAAATAAACCCAAGTGCATCTGGTGTAATCATCAATGAAAGTTAAGAAATATTTGAAACCAGAAAAGGAAGCAGATGGAAGAGGACCACACAAGTCACTATGCACAAGCTCCAAGGGAACCGAGGCGTGCCAAGAGGCACGTTTGTCAAAACTGTCCCGATGATGTTTTCCAAGTACACAACCGGAACAAACACCATCTCTGCAAGATACCATCGGAAGACCTGTCACCATATTTTCTTTACATAGTTGTTGCAATGAGCGATAATTTAAGTGACCAAATCGCTCATGCCAAAGTTTGCTCAAGTTATCACTATGAGCAACAAAAACTAAAGGGAAAGGTGATGACCCAAAGTTGTTAAACTTGTACAACCTGGTAATATCATCAACAATTTCGGTAGCTAGGACCTGTTGAGGATCTTTAAAATCCTTGATTACAACTTGGTGAGGTGTAAAGGTCACAGTTTTACCTTCACCAGAATGAGTGATCTGATAGACTGATAACAAATTGCAGGAAATTCTTGGAACACATAGTACATCACTAAAATGACCATTATCTACTGGAACTGTTCCAGCTCCTACAACACTTAGAGATCTATCATCACCAACAAATATTTGTTTGGTGTTACATTCATGCATAGTAGAAAAGATGGCTTGATCCTTAGCCATATGATAAGATGCTCCAGAATCAATGAGCCATTCATTTGAAGTAGAAGAAGAAGATGCATTATAAGAATAACCAGAAGCACAAAGTGCATGTCCATGAGAGGCAGATTCTGAAGGTGAATCTAGGCTGATGTGGTGCTTCTTCATTGCTGCTTCCAAGGCTGCCATCTTTTTGAAACACTTATATTCATCATGATTATCTTTCCCGCAATAGTTGCAATGATGCTCAGTCTTCTTGCCTTTTGGCTTGGATCCTTTGACATTTTTTAAAGAAGGAGCTGACTGAGAGGGTTTTGGACCCTTGTTTGACTTATTATTGCGAAAATTTTGTTTCTTGGGAGGCTTGGACTTTTCTTTCTGTTGGGACAATAAGGCTTTCCCAGATGTATCTGCATTGTTGATTATTCCAAGATGAATGAGTTTATCTTAATCTCTAATCAAGGAATCACAAAAGGATTCAAGACTAGGCTCTTGATAGCTAACTGCATTCAAGGACGCTTTCATGGAGTAAAATGTAGATACAAAAACAGAATATGCAGGTCCAAGTTTGGAAAGAATATGATAAATGCATTGTTTGTCTGCCCTCTCAATCTTACATTCTGCACATAAGAGTTTAAGAGTTTTGTACTTAGATAAATAATCTTGAATGCATGAAAAGTCACTTGGATTTAAAGAAATCAACTCATTTTCGAGTTGGTGACCTCGAATTTCATTGTGTTTACCAAACACAGATTCCAACTTGTCCCAAGCAGCATTAGATTCATCAATTCCAGATATGTGGAATCGCAAATCAGTAGAGATTGACATCCCAATCAATCCACGAGCTTCATCACATCTATTTGCCCATTTTATTTTCTTATCATCATCAGTGGGTTCTTTTTCTTTCCCTTTTGTAATTATGAAAAGTCCCCTACTTCGTAGAACATCCTCCATACGAGATTTCCATGAAAAATAGTTGGAAATGTTAAGTAGAATATCACAAAGGGCGGCCATATTTGTAAATTAATGGCTATAAAAGTAGAAACCAATAGTGTAGATGTGAAGAGCTCGAAAAAATAGCCGGTTTCAAAAAAAACGGCACTGAAAACGGACTCTGTATGATGAAGTTATGCTTGAGCAAAGAAACTGTTGAAGATGTCTCCAATAGTGACGTGGCAGCTAGAGAATGTCCAGCAAAAAAAAGAACCTCCCTCTTCCCAAGATGAACCTTTTGACAATCACTTTACAAGAAAGTTGCTTTAAGTGAACCACTTTTGTAAAATAAGTGATTTCACTTTTACAATGATATTACTTTTAAATAGTGCAACAATAAATAAAAAACTTAAGTGACTCACTTGTATTTTTATTTTTTATTATTTAAGTGAGATGCACTTTTACAATAAAGTAACTTGAAAATAGAAATCGTATGCACTTTTCTTTTTAAAAGTAACTTCCTAAGACTTGAACTCAAGACCTATTAAGGAATAAAGCAACTTTGAACCAAGTGAGCTAGATTAAAAGGTATGTAAAATATGGGAATGAGGAAGGGGGCTTTTTTTTTTTTTTTTACTCTTCTTGCTCAGTTTGCGTGCTTGCCCTTTTTGCCTGCAAAACAGAGCATAAATCGAAACAAAAAAAATCTTTTCCACACTTGTGGAGTTAAATCTTGTTAGCTTGCCCGGAAAGTATACGTTTTCTCTCTGTTTCTGATTTGCCGAGATCGCGCAAGGTGCACGGCAAAGAGCATACGCAGCCGAGAAAAACCCTTTCCCTTTCTGTTTCTGATTTGCCGAGATCGCTCAAGGTGCACGGCAAAGAGCATACGCAGACAGGAAAGCAACAATCCGAACCAAAAAAAATCTAACAGTAAAAAAAAATGAAATATGAGATTTTTTCTTTTCAAAAAACGAAATAAAAAAATGCGTCACTGTAACATTATACCTTCAGATCTGATGAAATACGCGTTTCTGGAGCAACCGGGAACCGTTTTCGTTCAAACAAAAACTATTTTCCAATGGAAACGACGCTCCGGACGCAATGGAACACCTCCCACAGCCCAGAAATGCACATAAATATCAGAACTAGAAACCCTTTCGATTTTCGGCAACAGCAGTTCAAGATCTAGATCATAACCGGAAGCGACACTTCATAAAAGCTCTGATACCATGTTCAGGTACACAGGGTACTACCAAAGGATCAAACACCAAGAGCAAACACTTCACACAAACAGATCACAGATCAACACACCGATGTTTTGACGTGGTTTAAACCCTCTTGAGGGAAACACTCCACGGCCCCGGCCAAATAGCTTCTACGGGACAATTTATTATGCAAAGAAAGAAAGTTACAAATGAGCTTCTCATAATCGATCAACTAAACAATGACCCTCCATGCTCTTTAAATAGAGATCATGGACCAATCGGGTGTTAAGCCACGGATCAAGGTTAGGTTTGATCTAAGAGAAGTTGAGCCGTCGGATCACTCTATGTCGAAAACATATCGTGACCGTCGGATTAAGTATTTACAAATGCATACTAATGCATACTAAAGAAACACACTATCCCTAACGGATATATTACACAAGTTGATCTTAACTAACTCCTAAGTGTCTAAATATCCTAACAAGGATCATAACATAATCCGAGATTATGATGACCATCCAGCATTATGGAGCAAGAGATATCTTTCTCTCCTTCTCCTCCCTCATTATATAGCAAAAGCCTGTGTGCCATGTGTCTGTTCATGCACATATTTAATTTAGTTTAATATTTTAATTTTCAATATTCTCAAATACATGTGTATTCTTAATGTCTTTAATGTGCACTTAAATCCCTAGATCAGTGGGAGTTAGGTGTAGAAGAGTTCTACTTCTCTTTTGGTTTTCATTTAGTTTACTTAACAATCTTTAAGTTAGACTTATTGCTTTCTACTTTTCTTTATTTTCCTAATATTAATATTTAATTAAAAGATGATTCCTTCTACTAAAAGTATAATTTATTTTAAATTTCCTCTTTATAAAATAATTTAAATGAATAATAAAATTAATTAAAGTAAAAATCTTGAATAATAATAAAATAAAAACAATTCTTTTATTAATGATCTATTTCAATTCTTTGTCAAAATAATGAAGCCATTTAAATAGAATCTTTAATGGAATAATTTAAAATAATAAAATCCATAAAATTAAAATCTTTGAATAAAAATAATTGTCTTATTATTAATCTTTTTCAATAAGCATTATTAATCAAATTTAATATTGAATAAAATCAATCTCTTCAATTCTTTTTCAAGTTAATAAAATCAATTAAAATAAATAATTAAAATTAATGAAATCAATTAAAAATAAAATCTTGAATAAAATTATTCAAATTAATAAAATAGAACAAAATGAAATAAAATATTTCTTAAATCTTATGTGAAATTTTAATTTATACCATTGATTAATTTTCTTCTTCTCGTTCTTGTCTGGGTACCTCTTCGACGAGCTCTTCTCACAGTTTCATTTCTTCCTTCTTATGTGTAGTACTGCATAGCGACCGGGAACCGTTACCGCGATCTCTCAACTACGCTCCTTGGAGACTAAGGGATGTTGAGGGATATGGCTCTCCTTATTGCGCGCCCCTCAACTCATCGTACGCAACCAAATCATTATGGCCTTGCCCGTACAGCATACGCTTCCCCCGGGTGAGCTGAAACAACTTCAGCCGTGAGTGGATTGCTAATCCATGGTCGACAGTCAGTCGTAGTACCCCTATGTGTTCTTTCCTTACTTACGACCCCTATAATTCCATTGTGGGTTAGTTGGTAAATCATCTTACTTGCTACTGCACACACACACACACACACACTCAAGCGCACATTAGTAGCACTGTACTATGAAATATTTCATCATCCATCATAATATCTCAGTCAGTCGAGCATATATTTCATTCATCCTTTTCCCTCAATCAGTAAATCATATCTATCATTCATCATTCTATCTCAATAAGTCGAGAATATGTAACATTCAGTCATCCTATCTCAATCAGTCGAGCATATCTAACATTCAGTTGGCAACAATCTGTGATATTAGGTTAATATCACATACAGATAGTTTGGAATAGATTGGATGAACTGGGAGATACATAGCCTGAGATCCGACTTGAATGGATTCTCACAACTCTATAAAAAAAAAATATTAAATCATTAGAACACAGAGCTATAATAAACATGATCATGATCGGAATTCTATTTTGTCTGACTACATAGGTCCATAATAAATGTTAATACAGTCATAGTTGAATTTACAATTGCATTCTCGATTTCTAAAATTTGTAAATACAATTTAGCAGAGTTACTAAGTACACAGAAATATAATTCCAAAATAGAAACAAACATAGATCTCAAATACTGATAAACAAAATCTGAAAAAAACATTGAACCTGATTCAATGGTCGATTTTGAAGTTGGAAAGTTCGTTGTAGTAGCGGCTGATTCGCTGTCCGGATCAATCCAATTTCGACAAAGATACCGACAACTCCTCCGTATTATGAGTATGGTGCCCTCAAGGCTCGACCGGCTCTGATACCAAATGTAGGGACCCCAATTTCGGGTTCCCTAAAAAGACTTTCACGAAATTTTGAAAATATAAGTATGATTAATTTTAGAACTTCCAGTATGATTTTTCAGAAGAATATATAGAGGCCACAGATCTAGTTCTATCTATTGCAGTACATGAATGTCAATAAAGAAAACTATATACCCATATTTATTCATTCCACCACAAGAGCTAGCAAAATAAATAACTAAATACTTCAAACCTGTTTTCGACGGTTGATCCAGCGAATCGATGGAGTCCTCGAAGTGATTTCCACACGATCCAATCCAATCTCCTGACGAAGTACTGAGTGACCCCTCAGTTGACCTCCCTACCGTATCGGGGTTAATCTTCTTCACCATAAACCTGCGAGCAAGTGGGATCGTAAAAACACACAAGCTAGCCTCTCGAAAGGATCTCCAAATCCTCATTCCGGCTAATCCCAACTCCAAGGATCATAACATAATCTGAGATTATGATGACCATCCAGCATTAGGGAGCAAGAGATATATTTGTCTCCTTCTCCTCCCTCATTATATAGCAAAAGCGTGTGTGTCATGTGTTTGTCCATGCACATATTTAATTTAATTTAATATTTTAATTTTCAATATTCTCAAATACATGTGTCTTTTTAATGTCTTTAGTGTGCATCTAAATCCCTAGATCAGTGGGAGTTAGGTGTAGAACAGTTCTACTTCTCTTTTGGTTCTCATTTACTTTACTTAACAATCTTTTAGTTAGACTTATTGCTTTCTACTTTTCTTTCTTTTCCTAATATTAAGATTTAATTAAAAGATGATTCATTTTACTAAAAGTATAATCTATTTTAAATTTTCTCTTTATAAAATAATTTAAATGAATAATAAAATTAATTAAAGTAAAAATCTTGAATAATAATAAAAGAAAAACAATTCTTTTATTAATGACCTATTTCAATTCTTTCTCAAAATAATAAAGTCATTTAAATAGAATCTTTAATGGAATGATTTAAAATAATAAAATCCATAAAATTAAAATCTTTGAATAAAAATAATTATGTTATTATTAATCTTTTTCAATCAACATAATTAATCAAATTTAATATTGAATAAAGCCAATCTCTTCAATTCTTTTTCAAGTTAATAAAATCAATTAAAATGAATAATTAAAATTAATGAACTCAATTAAAAATAAAATCTTGAATAGAATTACTCAAATTAATAAAATAGAACAAAATGAAATAAAGTATTTCTTAAATCTTATGTGAAATTTTTATTTATACCATTGATTAATTTTCTTCTTCTCGTTCTTGTCTAGGTACCTCTTCAGCGGGCCCTTCTGATAGTTTCATTTCTTCCTTCTTATGGGGAGTACTGCGTAGCGACTGGGAACCATTACCGCGATCTCTCAACTACACTCCTTGGAGACTAAGGGATGTTGAGGGATAAGGCTCTCCTTATTGCCCGCCCCTCAAGTCATCGTATCCAACCAAATCATTATGGCCTTGCTGGTATGGCATACACTTCCCCGGGTGAGCTGAAACGACTTCACCCGTGTGTGGATTGCTAATCCAAGGTCAATAATCAGTCGTCGTACCCCTATGTGTTCTTTCTGTTCTTACGACCCCTATAATTCCATTGTGGGTCAGACGGTAAATCATCTTACCTGCTACTGCACACACACACACTCAAGCTCACATTAGTAGCGCTGCACTATGAAATATTTCATCATCCATTATAATATCTCAGTCAGTTGAGCATATATTTCATTCGTCATTTTCTCTCAATTAGTAAATGATATCTATCATTGATCATTCTATCTCAATCAGTCGAGCATATGTAACATTTAGTGATCCTATCTCAATCAGTCGAGCATATCTAACATTCAGTCATTCTATCTCAATCAGTCGAGTATATCTAGCATTCAGTCATTCTATCTCAATGAGTCGAGCATATCTAACATTAAGTTATTCTATCTTAATTATTCGAGCATGTCTAACATTTAGTCATTTTATCTCAATCAATCGAGCATATCCAACATTCAGTCATTCTATCTCAATCAGTCAAGGATATCTAACATTGGGTCAATCTATCTCAATCATTCGAGCATTCATTTATTAAGTAAAGTAATAGTTTCTATAACTATCGTTCAAGAATTTTCAAAGTAAATTCAAATGGTTCGTGTTTTACTTAGCCAGTTAATTTCAAAACTAGCACCTCATTATTCTAAACAGTTAAGGTACCGAGGTGGGCATTACAAGGTATTTCAAGCTCATGTTATCAATCATCAATAGAAATTTCTTTCCCATTAGATAATGTCGCCACATCTTCAGAGCATGGATGATGGCGACTAGTTCGAGGTCATGAGTAGGGTAGTTCTGTTCATGTTCATACCAAGCATCCAACTGATCATATCAAGCATCCAACATGATGCATATACATATACATGATCCAACTGATCATAACAAGCATCCAACATGATGCATATACATATACATGATCCAACTGATCATAACAAGCATCCAACATGATGCATATAACAAGCATCCAACATGATCCATGTGAAAATACTCACAGCAGATCTAAGAGATGATGTATACCTCACAAGAGAATAATTATGATTAAGCAAAAAAATAGAAGAAGAGTTGTCAATACAGTATAATGAGAGACAAAATAATATTTTACAGTAGAACTCAGATAGAAGCAATAATACTTCACACACAGTAAATTATTAATCACAAATGGACATATAAATAATACAATGCTTGAGTAATTCGAATGCCTAAGGTGGCAATTTGAATTAGCCTTAATGATGTGATCAAGGGATCACTGGAGTGTCATCGGAGCACAACTAGTATCATCAGAGAACAACTGGAATTCTTCATCATCATCAGTGGAGTCATCAATGCTCAAGTAACTGTCAACCATCAGTCAAACTGAGTCTGGTAGGTGTAACTGAGTATAAACTGAATACAACTAGACTGGTAGGTGAAGAAGGGTGAGTTGCTTCCTAAAATCAAGGAAGAAGGGCACATTAAGCAACTGGAGGGATAAAACTGAATAGTGAGAAGCTCCTAGGGGCTATCTAACTGAGGGCTAGGTGCTGGACTGATTACTGGGATGCATGCAAAATGCATGCAAACCCTAGAATGCATGCAAACCCTAAAAGTGCATGCATGACTGAAAATGTAAATGATCAAAATATTGGTGGGACTAGGATGGAGTATAGGAATATCCTAACAACCCCCATTAATCCATCCTAGGCCCTGGTAACTAAGACCAAAGGTCACCCAATACACTGAATAATAACAGTCAATAAAACAAGGAAGTGGAAAAATTTCATGGGAAACATACCCCCTCCTCAAAAAATAAACTGTAGGGCACACACAAAAATTAAATGCTCCAAACTCAAGTAGGTGTGATGCTTGGTCATATGTCTGGAGGTATCTTCTTCTTGGGAAGAAGTGGATCATGCTCAAAAAGCATGTGCTTGTACTTGCTCTTGAGATCGAATGTGATGAGAACAAATCCAACAGTATGAGAATGATCCTTGAACCTGTGATTCAAATAAGCTGAGGTAGGATCAAATCTGTGAAAGTGCATATAGTCTTTTGTCTTCTCCTTCGAACCACCATGGGTGAGATTATGCCAAAAATAGCTATTACATGTTTGCTTGAAATCAAAATCAGATTTAAGAATTAAAAAATAGTTTCTTGAGATCTCCTTTGAACCGGCAAGGGTGATATCAAAACTATCATATGCATGAGAAATTATCCCAAGCAGTAATTGCTTAGAACCCAATTTAGATACAAGACTTGAATCATGGTTTCTTGAGATCTCCTTTGAACCATGAGAGGTGAGATCAAAACCAGTAGATGCATGAGAAATTATCCCAAGCGAATGGCGATGGCCATATTCTTCAATGACCTTCTGAAAGCATGGAATTATGATCATATAGTAGTATAAAAGAGGAGATAGATGGAGAGGAGCGAATGCATTACCTTCAATAGTTGTTTTGACCTCTGAAATAATCATGTGATCATGATGCAAACCAACAGACTCTGGTGCAAGAGAGGATTTAGGACCTTCTACAATATCTAGAGTGTGAGCTGGCACAGAAAGAGAAGAAGGTTTGAGCATGAGTGGAGAATATGCAAGTTCTTTGTCAACAACTTCAATATGAGATGATACTAGTTCATGATCTGAGAGACCATCAAGAGGAGCGAATGCATCACTTTTCTTGCTTTCGAATGGGTTAGGACCAAGTCCTTCATTCTTTCTACCAAATTTTTCATCCAGGTGAGCCCATAACTCTTTTGGAGTCCATAAATCCTTTGGAGTTTCAACACCATCACGGTATTTGAAATGGAATCTCAGGTATGCAGGCAAAGAAAGCATCATTGCTCCAAAGGCTCCATCACCTTTATTTAACCAATCAATCTTCTCTTCAGGGGATTCAAACTCTCTTTCAAAATGACAATAAAAAAGATCATGGATCTTCAAGTATGCTATCATGTTTGGTTTCCATTCATCATAGTTGAATGGAGAAAGAGAAGTAATTCCTTCTGAATCATACATTGAAGCTGTAGAAGACCTGCAAAAACAATATAAAATATTTGCAACTGCTACTGCTGCAAAGATGCAGAAACTGCTGCACTTGAAATCTTGGTAATAACCTACAAAAAACTCTCAAGAATGGAGATAAAAAATACTCTCAACATGCTCTAATACCATGTGAAAATCCTCATAGCAGATCTAAGAGATGATGTATACCTCACAAGATAATAATTATGATTAAGCAAGAAAATAGAAGAAGAGTGGTCAATACAGTATAATGATCAACAAAATAATATGGTACATTAGAACTTGGATAGAAGCAATAATACTTCACACACTAAATTATTAATCACAAATGGACATATAAATAATACAATGCATGAGGAATCAGAATGATTAAGGTGGCAATTCGAATTAGCCCTCATGGAGTGATCAAAGGATCACTGGAGTGTCATCAGAGCATAACTAGTATCATTGGAGCACAACTGGAATTCTTCATCATCATCAGTGGAGTCATCAATGCTCAAGTAACTGTCAACCATCAGTCAAACTAACTCTGGTAGGTGTAACTCAGTGTAACTAAGTGTAAATGAGTGTAACTAAGTGTAACTAAGTGTAAATGAGTGTAACTAAGTGTAACTGGACTGGTAGGTGAAGAAGGGCGAGTTGCTCCCTAAAATCAAGGAAGAAGGGCACATTAAGAAACTGGAGGGATAAAACTGAATAGTGAGAAGCTCCTGGGGGTTGGATAACTGAGGGCTAGGTGCTGGACTGATGACTGGGATGCATGCAAACCCTAGAATGCATGCAAACCCTAAATGTGCATGCATGACTGAAAATGTAAATGATCAAAATACTGGTGGGACTAGGATGGAGTATAGGAATATCCTAACAAATAAAATCAATTAAAATGAATAATTAAAATTAATGAAATCAATTAAAAATAAAATCTTGAATAGAATTATTCAAATTAATAAAATAGAACAAAATGAAATAAAGTATTTCTTAAATCTTATGTGAAATTTTCATTTATACCATTGATTAATTTTCTTCTTCTTGTTATTGTCTAGGTACCTCTTCGGCGGGACCTTCTGACAGTTCCATTTCTTCCTTCTTATGGGGAGTACTGCATAGCGACCGGGAACCGTTACCATGATCTCTCAACTATGCTCCTTGGAGACTAAGGGATGTTGAGGGATAAGTCTCTCCTTATTGCACGCCCCTCAACTCATCATATGCAACCAAATCATTATGGCCTTGCCCGTACGGCATACACTTGCCTAGGTGAGCTGAAACGGCTTCACCCATGCGTGGATTGCTAATCCAGGGTCGATAGTCAGTCGTCGTACCCCTATGTGTTCTTTCCGTTCTTACGACCCCTATAATTCCATTGTGGGCCATTCGGTAAATCATCTTACCTGCTACTGCACACACACACACTCAAGCACACATTAGTAGCACTGCACTATGAAATATTTCATCATCCATCATAATATCTCAGTCAGTCGAGCATATATTTCATTCGTCATTTTCTCTCAATCAGTAAATCATATCTATCATTCATCATTCTATCTCAATCAGTCGAGCATATGTAACATTCAGTCATCCTATCTCAATCAGTCAAGCATATCTAACATTCAGTCATTCTATCTCAATCAGTCGAGTATATCTAGCATTCAGTCATTCTATCTCAATGAGTCAAGCATATCTAACATTAAATTATTCTATCTCAATTAGTTTAGCATGTCTAACATTTAGTCATTTTATCTCAATTAGTCCAGCATATCAAACATTCAGTCATTCTATCTCAATCAGTCGAGCATATCTAACATTCGGTCAATCTATCTCAATCATTCAAGCATTCATTTATTAAGTAAAGTAATAGTTTCTATAACTGTCGTTCAAGAATTTTCAAAGTAAATTCAAATGGTTCGTGTTTTACTTAGCCAGTTCATTTCAAAACTAGTACCTCATTATTCTAAACAGTTAAGGTACCGAGGTGGGAATTACAAGGTATTTCAAGCTCATGTTATCGATCATCAATAGAAATTTCTTTCCCATTAGATAATGTCGCCACATCTTCAGAGCATGGATGATGGCGACTAGTTCGAGGTCATGAGTAGGGTAGTTCTGTTCATGTTCATATCAAGCATCCAACTTATCATATCAATCATCCAACATGATGCATATACATATATATGATCCAACCTATTATAACAAACATCCAACATGATGCTTATACATATACATGATCCAACTGATCATAACAAACATCCAACGTGATGCATATACATATACATATACATGATCCAATTGATTATACCAAGCATCCAACATGATGCATATACATATACATGATCCAACTGATCATACCAAGCATCCAACATGATGCATATACAGATATATGATCCAACTAATCATGAAAAGCATCCAACATGAGATCAAATAACTCAGACGGTAGCTTCCTCAGCCATACTGCCTCACAACTAGCCGAACAAGCTGCAACATACTCTGCTTGGGTTGTACTTAGTGCTACGTAGGACTGGTTCCTGCTAAACCAAGAGATCACACCTGATCCCATACTAAAGCAGCACCCAAAAGTGCTCTTCCTATCTGCAGCACTTCCTGCCCAGTCCGAATCAACATAACCCTATAGGTTAAACTTTTGATTCGCATCATACTTGAGCCCATAGTCAATTGTACCCTTCAAGTACCTCAGAATATGCTTTATAGCAACCAGGTGATCACCTCTGGGATCTATCAGGAACTGGCTCAATGTGTTCACTGCAAAGAAATGTCTGGTCTCGTGTTCGTCAGGTACATCAAGGACCCAATCATCTGACGATACATCATGATATCAACCAGATCAGATGAAGCATCACACATAAGCTTCAGGTTAGATGCCATAGGTGTGGCCATGGCCTTGCAGTGCATCATCCCGAACCTCTTCAGGATCTCTACTGCAAAATTCCCTTGTCCAAGGAAGATCCCATTTGCACTCTGCCACACCTCCATGCCTAGAAAATAGTGCATCATACCCAAGTCCTTCATCTCGAACTCGACAACAAGCTTCCTCTTGGTATCGGAAATCAAACCATCCTCACCTGTAACAAACAAGTCATCTACATACAAGAGTAGTATCATAGGATTGCATTCCTCAACCTTGTAGTAAAGGTTGGAATCCGCTTTAGTCTTGGTAAAGCCCAAACTGGATAGAAAGCTGTCTATCCTACCATACAAAGTCCTAGGAGATTGCTTCAAACCATACAAGGATTTCTTCAACTTACACACATATGACTCCCTGTCATGCATCTCAAAACCAAGTGGCTGCTCCACATACACTTCCTCTTCGACTACACCATTCAAGAAAGCTGTCTTGACATCCATCTAGTGTATCTTCCATTTCATCACTACAGCGAGAACAAGTACTGATCTGATGGAAGTGTATCTGGCTACAGGAGCAAAATTTTCTTCATAGTCTACCCCCTTTTTCTGAGAGAAGCCATGAGCTACAAATATCACTTTGTATTTTTCTATGCTTCCATCTACAGCATGCTTGATCTTGTAGATCCACTTGGAAGTCACAACAGACTTCCCTTCAGGTCTTGGGACTACATCCCAAACATTATTCTTCATGGTCGACTGGTATTCCTCGACCATGGCATCCTTCCATTCTTTCTTTTCCACTGCTTCTTTATAACTCGAAAGTTCTTTGTTCATAATATCACAGAGTAGGGCAACATAACTGGTATGTGATCTAGTCCTCTTCCTTTCTCTGTGTTCTTCTTCTAGAATGCCATATCTTTATGCATCTTAAATGAGATATCTATCCCATGAAGGATTCCTCTTATGAGAGTTCTTCTCACAGAGTGGATTTACAGGTTCTTGCGGATCTTCAACTTCACGATCTGCTTATGGAATTGATTCAGTCATGATGATGTCTTGGAATCTTTTTTCCTTTGGTTCTTCATGATATTCAACATGTGTCTTCCTTGATTTGATGAAGGCTGATTTTTCATCAAATTTTACATCCGCACTGACATCAATCTTTTTGAACCCTGGAAAGTATATTCTGTAAGCTTTCGAGCTTTCATTGTACCCCACAAAGATGCCCTTCTTTCTTGAAGGATCTAGCTTTGTCCTCTTTTCCTTTGGAACATGAGTGTATACTGAACAACCAAATATTTTGAGATGGTTGACTTCAGGTTTCTTACGAGAGAATACCTCTTCTGGTGTCTTGTTGTCTAATATCTTGTGAGGTGTTATGTTCTGCACATATACATCTATCCTCGCTGCTTCTGCCCATATATGCGTAGGCAGATCCTGGTCATGCAACATTACCCGTGCTGCTTCCATGATTGTTCTATTCTTTCTTTCTGGAACCCCATTCTGTTGTGGATTGTAGGGAGCGGTAAACTCCCTCTTAATTCCTGAATCACTGCATAACTTCTTGAAATCACCTGAAGTGAATTCTCCGCCATTATCGGATTGGAATGTCTTGATATTCTTATTAGTTTGATTTTCCATCAAGGCTTTGAATTCCTTGAACTTATCAAACACTTAATCTTTGTTCTTCAAGAAGTAAACCCAAGTCTTCCTAGAGAAATCATCAATAAAAGAGACATAGTATACATACCCACTCAGAGAACTAGATGACATCGGACCGCATACATCATAGTGGATAATTTCCAAGATTCCTTTAGCTTTGCTTTCACTGATTGGAAATGCCTTCTTAATGTTCTTTCCTTTCACTTGCTTCTTTTGGTGTGATTTGTGAGAGCTTGATCTTCACTTCCCATCTTTTCTTCTCGGGCTATAAGCCTAGCCTCTTCTTTTGAGCATTCCTCCCACAGTCTACTGAAGGAGATCAACTTCCTTCTTGCACATATTTCTTGAATGAAGGAATCCCATGACCTACGTAGGCCATTCAAAGTGGTCATAACAATTTCACCATTCTCCACTACTTCATGCATAGCTTCAAGTTGTTCCTTGATTTGAGAGACCTTAGAGAAATAGGATTGAATGGTCTCTCCATTCTGAAGTTTACCCCTTTCAATTGATTCCATAGAGTCATCTTCCGATTTATGTTCTTCCATTCAAATAGCTTGGTCAGGGAATCAAACATATCCTTGGGTGTCTTTAGAGATGACACATGTGGTATGAGATGGTCTTGATAGAATCAGCAATGATCCTCTTTGCCTTACCCAAGTTCTTCCTATGCAAGGCTTTAGCCTCTTCTTCCTCTAGGAGAGGGACCTCAGAACTTATGTAAGTATAGAATTCATTTTCTTCCAGGATTAACTCAATCCTATAGTTCCATGCTCGGAAGTTATCAGTCCCTCTTAGAGAGTACTTCAATTGGAAATAGAAAAGATTTAACCACTTGATTTGCAGAGATCTGGATCTCGTGCTCAATTAGGGTTTGTCAAAGAAACCCTAAAAATTCAAAATGTGAATTTCAACTTTATGAAAGGATGGAAAGATGCGCCTTGATGAGATGATCAGCCTGGTATATTCAGAAATTGAAAATTGCAAAGTTTCACCCTTTAGAAATGCCTTTTAGTCTTCCTGGATTCACTAGGGAGGACCCAAAATTAGGGTTTGAGTTTCCCAGAGCTTCACCCAACCAAAAATTTCGATCCAAAGCTCTAAACTTCGATTTTTCGAAGGAGCTTCCAGCTATGTCCTCATATTTTAGAAATTTATTTTTTTGTGGAAACCCTAAGTTTTAGGGCCAAAAATGAAAGTGTCGAGAATTGAATTTTGATTGGACAAAAAGATGCACCTTGATGCGGAGAGTCAAAATACCCTACTTCCTTTAAATATCTATGGAGAGAAACCCAATAAATAGGAAACCCTAGTTTCCGCAACTTCACAATGTCTTCTTCTGAGGTTAGCTCTGATACCATGTTAATTTTTTAGCATTAATTCAACATACTCTAGGATATTTACTGAGAGAATAACATGTACATCATATCAAGCATAACAATCCATATCAATCACACCAAGCAATCACATGAGACAATAGACACACAGAGTTTCACTGAGGAAAACCATAAAGGTGAAAAACCCCACAACTTCCTTAGAGATAGAAAGAGCAATGATACAACCCAAGTACAAGAGATAGTCTTCTCTAGCAGCTACTCCTCCTTCCTCACTTGTGCTCCACTTTTCAATGTGTGTAGAAGTGAATAATGAGATGATCAAATAGAGTGCCTCCCGCACTCTATTTATACATGACCTGACCTGCCTAATAACCTAGCAGGGGTGACTTGTCTAACTCAGTCTAATAACCCATGGTTATACTAATCAAGGTCGACCCCACACTTGGTGGTCTAATAACCCATCACTTGCTAGTTGCGACACTTGTCAATGCAAATGACAACACTTCCATATAGATGAATAATAACATCTCTATAGGAGTACAACATACATAGGTGAAATGCATTGCGAAGTTACAATTACATCAACATCAATAAGGTTTTCATCTTGCTTCTCCAACCAAAATAATCTGTTATGTCAAATACTGGAACATCATTGTTTGAGAGTTCTTCTTGTGCTTCCATTGTGTGTCCACGGATCTCCTTCAAGCGTCCTAGGCTTGTGGTGAAGGCCCGTTTTGATACCAATTGTTAGACACAATGGCACACTGAGAGGGGGGGTGAAACAATGGGCCCACACTTTTTACCAATTTCACTTCTTCAATACTTAAACATAGATCATCAATTGCAAGTCATTAAATGCATCAACATTAATCAATCAATACAAACCATTAGAGACACATTAGAAGATAAGCGTTGTAAAATTTATTATATTTAATTTGGTATGAATTACAATGGAGGCCACAACCTTTAGGTTTTCATCAGATTCAACTAAATGAGAAGCACCAACTTCTATTCCAAGACCCAACTTGGTTTTCTCTTAGATCCAACTAAGAAAAAGGTGTGCAAGACCCATCTTGCAAATGCATAGTTATTACTGTCATCAACCTTTTAATCACTCATGTCACTCCTTGCCAAGTTATTGTCATGCACTTTTCATCAACTGCTGCATTTGTGATCAATTCTTCTTCAATAAACTTGTCTACTTCTATTACTCTATCAAATCATTCTGCAGTAGGTGTCACTGTCATCAACCTATCCACTATCATGTCACTCCTATCACAATCAAATCTTCAAGTCTGCTCACGTATCAATGCTACTAAACCTTGTTACTCTGTGTTACTCCTTGCTATTCAACCTTGTCACGTATCAACCTTGTTACTCCTTTGTCAATAATGGCTTGTCATCAATGACAACCATACTCAACATACTTTTATTTGTCCATATTTGGGGATTCCCGGGTGGTTGCCAATTAGTCCAATGGTTTGCATTCAATCAAAGTATTATTATTGAAACCATGGATTAATGAAATAGATGGGTTAAAGGCTTCTTTTGCTCAGATATGTTGCATACATATTTATCGTATCCTGTAATGATAGGTAGTCATCCACTTCTCCTCTGGTATTTGAGTGTAGGACTGAAATGCTTGGTGTTTCGTGATGCTTAAAAATATTGATAATGAGTGCACACTAAAGTATTAATATGGTATAACGAGCGGACTAATATATATATATATCATCCACCACCAGTAGTCTTGCACGAATGATGCCCATTATCTATAGTTCAATTAAGAATATAAATTGCCAATAAATATAAGTCGTCGGTACAATAACCACCCGATTGTATTCCGGTTTTCTACTTCTGGAAAAAAATATATTGAAGGACATAAAAGATCACACCTCGTTGCATGGGTAAGTGCCATCAATCATAAGAAGATACCAACTTTTATAATATCTCGTGTAGGTGGTTTCAAGATGATGAGAAGTGGTTTTCCATTACAATTTTTCATTTAGCGAAATGATCATCGACTCAACAAGTGGTAAGCGGTAAAAATTCTGCTATCGCTTACCCTTTTCATTCTTCACGCTAGTTGAAAGTGCAAAATCAATATCAGCCATAGATATTTTTTCCGCCACTCACCCACTGTATATTTTCTTCCTGACTTTAACACGTACCAAACGTAATTTCACCAAAGTTTCCAACGTAATAGAACATGCACCTTTTCCTAGCGGATTCCCTATCTGCCATAGATCTCAAACCTCCTCGAATCTAAATCATTTATTTTGTCATAAATTACTTTGTTTGACGCATCAATTTTTTGTGAGCATTGTCTGGCCTCAATCGTAATTACCTGACCGCCAAATCTTCGCAATAGTTTCAAGAAGTAGTTACGAGATAGAATTTTTTAGGGTTTGGGTTCCTATTCCCCTACAACAGCAAGAAAGATCAGGTGCGGCTGTCAAATCTCAGGTAACAGTTCCACACAGCGGGTTCTGTCTTATCCTCTCTCCCATCTACGTTCGACACAACTCAAGCCCTACACACATTCCATGCTCTCTTCAGACTCCAGTCGCACATTTGATCTACTCCAAAGTCCACACAGGTTCTAAGCTATTGAAATCTTATATAAATGAATCTATGAGATGGGGTTAATTATTATTTTCGCTGCTACTTTTTTATTCAGCAGAGAAAAAAAAAACAAAAAACAAAAAACAAAAAAAACAAAACAAAAAAGAACAAAAAAATAAAACAAAAAAAACAAAACAAAAAAAACAAAAAAACAAAAAAAAACATATTATTGATATTCAAGTTGAATCAAATAGTACATGGATGTTCAAGTCTTTAAAATACTTATCATCATAATAACTTATCAGAGCTTAGTCTTCTCTAGATAAGACTTTACAAAAAAGGACAATGTAACTTTCAAAACCATATTACCAACATATGAGATCTAGCACTAGTACGAAATGAAAGATAAGTGACCAGGCGACCAAAAAATTTGGTCACTGCAGTTTTTTCAAGGGATAAATGACCAAAATTGAGAAATTTTAAGTGAACTGACTAAAAATGACCAATTTGGTCATGGGATAAGAACTAAACTAAAAATGACCAAGATAAATGACCAATTTGGTTAGGGAGATAAGAACTAAACTAAAAATGACCACATAACAATTGGTAATTTATGTGGTCATTTTTAGTTGTGTCATTCCGCCAATGGAAAATTATAATTTTCATAATGAATTTGTACAATTTACTAAAGTTTAACACTGTAGATGGATTCAGAGACCCCTTTAGATGGATTCGGATAACCCTTTCTAGGGGGTCTTGGAATCCATCTACAGTGTTAAAATTTAGTAAATTGTAATATTAATAGTACACAACTTGGATTATTTTTCAATACATCTTCTAAGGGATCATTTCTTTGATGCCATCCCAATACCTATTGTGTTAGATGATAGGAGAATCATTGAGATTCTCATTTAGGGGTTTATCTACTAATTAGGGCCGTGGGTGTAGTGAGTTGATATCTATATAATACATCATGTCTTGCACATATTTTATCAAGTGATAGATGAGTTCTGCTACATGTGGTTCAGTCGAGTCATATATATTTGTTGTCTTTCCCTTTTGGAATTGTCATGTACTGAAGTTAGCGTCACTCAGTTCAACTCCTTGTACTGGTTGTGTTCATTTTTTTTTAATAAAGCCATCGCGGTTTGACCATATCGACATTCTGTTAAAGTTTCGACAAGTTCATGTATTTTGTGTCATGTTAGCAAAAAAATGTCAATTTCACAACCTCCATTAATTCTCCATATGCATTCATTCACAATGGTTCTCTTTGCACCTGAGTTCGAAAATCTTTAAAATCCCCCTCAATCCATCCCTTACAAGAAATAACCAATATCCTCCATTATGAAGAAAAAACAATTCCTCCCTTTTTGTAAAAATCCATTTCTTCCCATCTCCTTGATTAATGATAATAATAAAAATACCCCCATAATCTAATCTAAACCCTTCTGCTTTCACATATAAAATAAATAAATTATCAAAAAAAAAATTTCCCTGTATCTTTTCACCCATATATAATATTAATATATTGTATAGTTATTATATATATTTTTATAATTAATATATGTAACTAGTATTAACAAATTAATAAAAATAAGAATATAAATAAAACAAATGTAAGAGATAGATGGAAACTCAAAAAAACTGAAATGTGAATGATTCGTAAATCACAAAATGGATTGAGAGGGAAAATAAAAGAAAATAGGGCCTCCAATAGATCTGATCTCCATGAATTTCTCATAGAAAGCAAAGTTCTCCATATGGTTGCAAGGATCTCCATGTGATCTCCACAAATTGCGCACAGGAAGCAAATTTTTCCACATGATTGCAAGGATCTCTATGTAATAAGATTCTTGATTTTGCTTTAGATCATCTAATCACCATCAATTTTTTCAACAATATTTAGTGTGGGTTCGAAACCCTATCTCAACTACTACAACACAATCATGCTTCAGGTAACAATTCCTACCCTTATCACTTTGGTTTCATTGTATATATGGGATTTTCTTAATATTTAAATTCATTGATTAATGGTCTCAATAAGCAAATATAGCAACTCATTCTACAACATTGCTATTTTTCCCTTAAGTTCCTTTTTTATGTTCTATGATACCTGTATCAGATTCTTCCTTTGAAATATTTATGCATCACCTTCAAATTTGTCAGTATCGCTATGTACAACCTAAGGGGTTTTATTTTAGGATGTTGTTTTCCTACTTTGAATAGCATATTCTTGCCGCTACTTCCATTTCTTTGATTTTCATTGATGAACCCATTTGTAATAGACCATGGATAGGCTACCTCAGGGGTTGAGGTACATATGAGCATTATCCATACAGGTCCAATGATGAAACTTACAGGTCTTTATAAGTTCCTATTATTAGGGTTTCTCCCCTAGCGTAGTGGGTTTCGCCCATAGTGCAATGGAAGCAAAGCAAGGAGTAAGGACAATTTTAACTACTTCATATGTACCCATAATTGTTCTTGTATATTTTTCAACATAATAAAAAACTTATGCTGGATATACTTCCAATGCATCAACCGACTCAACTTCAGCTCTCATATGCATGGTTTATTACAATGTGAAGACCTTGTTAATCGTGGGCATACCTATTTCAATGCACCAACAAATTGTAGTTGTTGTGCTTGCAGTACTTGTTGTTGACGAAGAAATGAGCCTGTATATTCACAATCAAAGGCATAATATTTTACATTGCAGTATAATTAACAAAAACACTGGAATGGCAATGTCAATAAGTATATAAAGACTGCATAAATCTGTACGGTGACAATGATAAGTTTATATAATAGAAAATAACTAATCTTGTAAGTCATACTGCAGTAAATCCAGGAGATCTTTTCTATTCTATTTTGTTTTGTTCTTGCAGATATTTCGATTTCCTCTTAAAGAAATGGTATCATTCTGATTTCTTGAGCACTTGTTCTGCCAATATTTTGTTCTGGTCCTGAACTGAAGCAATAGTTTGTTGTTTCTTCCTCCCATACGATTCTAACTTTTTAGATAGTGTCTCATTTTGCACTTTTAGGTCATTCCAGTCTTCTTCTATGTTGGAAAATATTCTGGTTTTCAGTACCAATTCTGCTTCCATGAATTCTTAACCCTTTTCCCAATGTAGAGAACATAATGTGAAGGTTCTTGAAGTCAATGATATTTGTTGTCGAAATATTCCTTTGTGTCTTTTGTTTTCCTTGTTGTGCACGTACAAGATATTCCTGTAAATTACTACCATCAAACACAGTTTTAGCTTGCATTTGTTGTTGCTACATAGGTTCAATTGTTAACTATAATGTTTATGGAGCTTTGGATTCACTACAACGAATGTATATAATGTGTTCTTATTCTAATTTATATATGGCAATGGGTTATGTCGTGCAAACTATCTTACCTCTACGCCGTAAGATATTGAATGTTCAATGAAAGGATGAAGCAGCTATGTATAAAAATGAAGAAATTCAAAATCTCATACTTGGATTAGGACTTGGGTTGAAGGTATGGCTTAGGTAATATAGTATGTCTCTTGATGTTTATAATCTATTATCCATCGTTGTTTCTTTTGACTACTTTTGTTATATTTCTAGCTTGTCATGCATTAGGGTGAGGATTTCAACAAAGATGCTTTACGATATCACAAGATCATCATACTTACAGATGTTGATGTAGATGGTCCTCATATTCACACTCTTCTATTTGCAGAGTTCAAGTTTAAACTTATATTCATTTCTATAGATGGAATAATTTTTTCACAATAGAACACTATGTAGTTTAATGTACTCACTGATATTTTTTTGAACCTTAGTTTGTAGAAAGCTCTTTTTGAGGAAGGTAACATTTATGTAGGATTTCCACCACTATACAATGTCTTTTCTGCAAATGATTTTAGATGTTTTATTTATTTTCTATACTATAGTACTCCGTATTTTAATTCCATAACTCCCTATAAATTTTTATAAGGAACCTATGGGCTCTGTAGGTTGAGAGAGGTAAGCAAGTTCATTACTGTTTTGATGATGATAATTTAAAGGAATTGCAAATGTCTTTTTCGTCAAACGCATCATATAACATTCAGCATTTCAAAGGTGTGTGAAATCATGTAAAGTTTACTTTTGCAATGTATGTCATGTTACAGATTTGCAAGTGAAGTAGTTTAAATCTTGGAATTCTTAATGTTAGTGTATTAAGTGTAGTAAGGGTTTGCATGAAACTATAAGCTGATTTTGATTGTTGGTATGCACAGGATTAGGTGAGATGATGCCTTTACAATTATGGGAAACAACTTTGGATCCAGCGATAGGGAAGCTGAAACAACTAATAGTGGAAGATGCTGCACAGGAAAATATGCATTTCTCTTTATTAATTGGAAATGGGGTGAGTCTGTGTGTGTATAGTGACAAAAATTTAGAATTACGAGTTTTTTTCTCATTATGGCTATGGAACCCTCAAAAGTAAGCATGGTTTTTCTATTTGAAAAGGGTGTGGATGGCAGGAAAAAAAATAAAAATGCTAACTTTTTACATTTTTCCAGGTGGAGCCACGAAAGGAACTTATTACGAAATCTGCATTGAAAATTGGCATTGCGAAGCTTGATATTTAATAGCGATCCCAAGAGATGATCTTGTGAAATATATTCTCATTATATTGAAAGATGGATCTTCTCTTCTCCTACATCTGCTTATGTGCTAAACCATTGGTTCCCACGTGCATGGTGATATCAGAGTGACTATCTATCTTATTTGTCTAGATAGTCAACTTTGCTTTTCAATTTTTCAAGTTTTTTTGGTAGAAGCAAATAAACATGAAATATGAACGTTTCTATCTTAGTTATTTTTGGAATTATCATTTTTTTCTTTACCATTATTTTTTTGACATTGATTCATATTTTGAAATGTGTTTTTGTTGGTTATTAGCAGTAGAAATATGCAATGGAGACAAATTTTCATAGACTATAGTCTCTGAGATCAAATTGGGATCTCGCTCAAGAGAATCCTCCACCATTTTCAAATCCCCTTGTTGGACTGCAGAGAAGAAGGCGTGTTCATTGGTGACATTGCAAGTCAGACTCTAACCCATTTGTTACCAAATCTCCCCCTGTTGAGACCCCACTGCCCTGAGCCCCTTATCCACACCTCTCAGGCATTTGAATACTGAAGAAATCCAACTCTGGCCTCTTAAACCAGCCGTGTAATCAATCCATCTATCAATCAATTAGTGAATCCCATCTCTGCTACATCAACAAAAGACAGATCCACTGAAAGAACAAATGCCCAGCTACAAAAGGTTTAAGACAAATGTATATAACATTTTTGGAGGGGAGAAAACGGTAAATAATTTATTGTCACGTTAGTAGATTTTCCATTTTTCCTTACCTCGGCATTTGGAATTTTAATATTTTCGAGTTATTAATGTTCATGCTGCGAGATCCAAGAGAGATGGGCATTGATTAATGTTGACGTAAATTTTAGCATCCAACTAATGTTTCTAGTTAACTTGTCTCATTAGTTTTGGAGGGTTGTCTTTGATCTCTTCTAAATTGGGAAAGTTCTCAATGTAGGCGAGCCACGTAAGTAGGAAAGGGAAGCAAGGTGTCATTTCAAGCTACTACTAGCCTTTTCAAAATATCATACAATAAGATAGAATAAACACCAACAAGTCCACCCTTCATATTTGCCAAAGGTTGTCTCACACAATCTCTCTAAACAAATCACTCTAAGTCTACTATAGGGTTTCTTTTCCATAAACCCGAGGTCTTTATCACACAAGGATATCAACCCTAACATAAGGACAAGAACAAGTTTTTTGTTATTCTAATGGAGTATTAGCAAAAGCAACACAAGTTTGATATTAGGTTAGACCAAGGGTCATAAATAAACAATCACATATTTTTATTCAAATGGAAAGTGATGACATAAAACCCCCAACACCCTACAAATTCAACCATGCATGGTTAGAGAACGGGGATTACAAGGAGATGGTGGGTTTGGAGTGGAAGCATGTCAACCATAAGGAAGTTAGGACAACTACTTTCCAATGCTATGAATCCTAAAAAATATTAGAAGGTTAACAAAGGAGTGAGTTAAGGAGAAACAAAATAACAATCATATGAATTTGAGGGAAATGGAATCCCACATTGAACATATACATGAGAACAATCCTAATGGTGTATTTAATGAGGATGAGTAGATAAACCTTCAAAGGTTGGAGGGTTGTCTTTGATCTCTTCTAAATTGGGAAAGTGCCCAATGGAGGCTAATAAATAGAGCCACATAAGTATAAAATGGAAGCAAGGTGTCATGCCAAGCTACTCCTAGCCTCTTCAAAATCTCATACAACAAGATAGAATCAACACCAACAAGTCCACCCTTCATCTTTCCCAAATTTTGTCTCACACAATCTCTCCACACAAAGCACTCCAGGTCTTCTCTAGGGTTTCTTTTCCATAAACCCTAGGTCCTTCTCACATAAGGCCATCAACCCTCACACAAGGACAAGGACAATTTTGTGTGTGTTTGTAATAGGGTATTGGAAGAAGCAACAACAGTTAGACATTGGGTTAGACAAAGGGTCATCAACAAGCATTCACCTATTTTAGATGTGTTTGTTGTTGTCTCATCTCAACTTGTGTTTGTTAACTACATGTCCACTCCATAATTTGATTATTATGTATAAAATACATTAAGTTAAAGAACGAACCAATTGAAGTAATCATTCACATAAGCTCCCGAAGAATGTTATTGAGGATAGGAAGAATATCATGAAAATTAACACATCATAGAAATTGAATAGACTCACTAACTCTATATCCATATGCAAGTGCATAACAATTTGCATGAATGTTACAAAATGACGAGGATTGTGTCATAGATTGAGATATGATAACTAAGGGAAGGCAGGGGGAGTGTTGCTCTTATTTACAGCAACATGCACAAATCACTTGAACTCAGAAATTTCCACCTACAGAATAGTCACAGCTAACTATAATCTACAACACAGTTGCAGCTGACTGTTACAGCAAACATTAATCTACAGGATAGTTCCAACTGAGTTGTAGCTGACTGTTTAGCTAACAGTGATCTACACAACTGTTTCGGTTATGCTTCGATAACCCATGCATTCATAAAAATTGACTATTTCAGCATACTTTGTTTCAGTAAATTCTGAAATCTAACTTGCTACAACAAAACTAAACATTCGACAGTCAATCATATATGCTCAGAAAATTATCATGCTACAGCAAAATCTTAAACTTAAATATTCAACAATGAGTTTTCAAACTCATAAAGACAGAGAGGAATATAGAAACAATATTACAAAGCTGAAGCTCTATTTCATATTCAACTCAGAAATTGTATTCCAGGCCAAATAAGTGCAGATCTGTAACCTCCCTAATACTTGGAAGAATAATGATTTTGAGAAAACATTATGTTAAACTTTTATTATAAAGTTTTTTTTGGTATTAGATGGCCAAGTGTGGTCATGGATGATTATTATGGACAAATATTAATTATTTAATAAAAAGAAATAAGAGATACTCACACAAGGAGCTATTAAAAGAGTGTCCACTAACCCACAAGGAGGAAAGGAGTCTAGAATTGGAGGCAATGGACAAGTGGCCACAACTGAAATGAATTCCTAGTTGTTGTATTGGGGTAACTACCCTATAATTTTGGTCATGACTCACCAGGGTGGTGGAGGCTGAGCAGTTAGCTCATGAATGACCAAATGAATCCACTAAAAGACCTAGGAACTCTTTAAAAGAGGGAGCCAACTTGAATAGGGGGTTTGACTTTCCCAGAGGTGGAAAAATACCATGTGGTGTTAGAATGGAGCTCACAAGAGGTTTGATCGAGGGTTAACTAGTGAAGGAATTTCAGGAGTAAGCCTGCTAGTTTTCTGTAGATTGCAACACAGAAGTTTTAGCAACAAGTCTATTAGATTGCTAAAGGTCCATATATTGTCAGGATCCTACAAGATTCCTTCTCCTGGTGGTTTAGTGGACAGGCTCGAGGGTCTTGAAGGGCTAGTAACTTAACTGCTCTGCAGGAGAAGGTTGGGAGGAAACAACTTCCTTGGGTGTTTTCCACCCTGTCAAGTAACGGGTTCTGTTTCTGTTTTTATATATGCATCTTATATTCATTAGTTTCTAAGATCGATGTTAACATGATAAAATACAGTAGGATGAGTGGAAAAATTGGTCTAGAAATTGTATTAGGTACATTTTATATGT
This sequence comes from Larix kaempferi, assembly GCA_027924585.1. NCBI lineage: Eukaryota > Viridiplantae > Streptophyta > Pinopsida > Pinales > Pinaceae > Larix > Larix kaempferi. Next base: position 54,561,892 of record BSBM01000047.1, on the reverse strand, counting down.
CTACCTGTATTTTTCCTACCATCCATAGGATGGTGTACTCCAGTACAGGTACTCTCTGTTAGAAGAGATAGAAATGATTTATAATAGTTGTGAGTAAGTAATATTGTAAGTATAAGTGTTTATGCAGCTACCCATATATTGTCTCCATGTAGAAATGAAGAGACCTAATTGCAGAGAGACTAGATATACACATTTTATTCACAGCTGCAAATAGTGACGCAAAATCAATTATATAGCACTAGTAGTATGGATATCCAAACTATATTTCGTGCATTTTTTTTATATACTACTATACATGTGAATGTTAATTCTATTTAGGGTTCATGTTGAATATGCTAAAGAAATTAAACTAAATTTATGTAGGAAATTGTATAATATATATATCGTTCGTTGAGTCCATTATATACTTAAATTTAATGCAAGCTCCTTGATTTACATGTTTTGATGATGAGTAAACTCTGCATAAACATTGCAATGAATCAGATAGCATGCATAAAGCTTAAATGTAATTCTAAAAATCTACATAAACCCTTACAGACTGCAAGGTAGGGTAATATTTCCCCATTTACGAACAATGTATTGTTTACCAAATACAGAGAATGCATTATATAAAGCTTATTTTAGATAACTAGTTTGAATACATAAATCAAGTGCTTTTAGGCGTTTCTGGTAGTTATGTCTTTGATTATATGCATCCTGCATAAACGTAAAAGCTCGGCTCTCATTACTCTGTTCAAGCAAAAATGCAGGAAAACTGTAAAACGAATTGTTACACATGGAGGCATGCACTAAGTTCTGCACAGTTACTTTTGTGATGGGTTTTATAAGTACACAAGGTTTCAGGAAACAGAAAACAAGGGACAAATTTTATAGAATCCAAATACAAAGATTTGTGTGAAAAGGAACTAGTAAAAGCTATAGGAAATAAAAGCATCACTGCTAGACATACGACTGTTTATATTTCTTTTCATACATACATATAAGTCCTGTTCTTCTTTGTATTGAAGCAAATTGCATGCTTGTCAGAAGGAACCAACGACAAGGATACATCTTCATTGTTTAACCGTTGCAATTTAAAAGAAGTAAAAATTATCATTTTTTTGTTATTCCTGGTTATTATCAACCCTAGTAAGAAGAAAAGGACCTGCGGACCCTACCCTAGGGTTTAACGGTCGAAATAAAAGTGAATCTCCCAAACCCTGTCAAGAAAACTATAAGCCCCTCTAGCATCTCTTACCAAGAGTTACAAACAAACAAACAAAAAACCCTTGATTGACCAGTTTAGATTTGACGTTTTTTCTGGAAACGTTTGACATTTTAGGGAAGGCGTTTTAAGGAAGTCTACCTAAAAGAAAAATTACTCACGGCCGAGTCAAGTTTCACAAGCTTATTCTAAACCTGAAGACAAATACTCTTAAATGTCTTCGAAACAGTCAGGTATGCGAACTCCAGTTTGAATAAATACTTCTATTGACAGAATTACATCCTTGGGTATCTTTCGTTTTAGGCTCCAAAACCCTTAACCCGTGATCAAAAACCCTTAGTCATCAGAGAATGCCTTCCCGCGTCAACAGAGCAATCATTTCGAAAGGCTACGTAATTTTTGGAGAATCCAAGTGACCATCTATTATACAAGTCAAAGCCCTTGCTTAAATTAAGCATCAAAACACAGAGTTCGAACTACAAAAGCTCTTATAATTTTTTATCCAGAATCGCGTTTTCATTGTACCGTCTAGACCATCGAACCCTTGCCTTACAGGCTTGAAGGCATTGAGATACAAGAGCAGTACAGTCCCCAAAGAGGGTTAAGAAAATAAAGACTATCAAAGGGGACAGAGGAGGCAGAGCAGAAAATAACACACAAATACAGGGTTTTACAGTGCTACGGCACTTGAATGGGGTCACACACACAGAAAAATCGGAACAATATCGCATACCCTGCATATCATTAATATCAAAACAGTAATAAAGAAGGAATGCCCGGCGGGGCAGGCGGTTCACATTCCCCAACATATATTATGTGTCCAGCTTCATAATTAAACATCAAATTACAATAAATATGGAGGTTCGCTACATATAGCGGTGGGTAGTTGCAATTAATGCCAACAAACTCCCCCTTAATTTCAACTTTCAACAAAAACAAAAATTGGATATCTCATTGACAGAGTATTAACATAACAAACTACATCTACAGTCATACATATATTGCATTAACAATGCCAAGATTCTCTCTATGAAACTCAAAAAGATCCTTTGCCAGAGTCTTAGTAAATATATCAGCCAGCTGTTCCTTTGACCTGCAAAATTCCAAGTTAATTTCTTTGTTGTTAACCAGTTCTCTGATGAAGTGGTATCGGGTATCTATGTGCTTGCTCCTTTTGTGAAATACTTGGTTTTTCGACAATGCAATTGCAGAATTACTGTCACAATAGATCACTGTTGCGTCCTCTTGCTCGTGGAACAGCTCACACAAACCTCTTCGCATCCACACTGCTTGACAAGCTGTTGACGTGGCTGCTACATACTCCGCTTCAGCTGATGAAATGGTCACTATAGGTTGCTTCTTTGATGCCCATGAAACTGCACCTGAACCAAAATTAAATACATAACCTGTTGTACTCTTCCTGTCATCAATACTACTTGCAAAGTCACTATCTGTGTAACCTGTTAGCTTGAAATCTGAACCTGCTGAATACAAAATTCCATAATGAATTATTCCTGAAACATATCTTAAGATTCTTTTTGCTACTTGCCAATGAGAACTTCTTGGAGATTCCATAAACCTGGAAATTAAGCTCACTGCGAACATGATATCTGGCCTAGTTGTTGTCAGATACATTAAACTTCCAACTAATTTCTTAAATTGTGTTGAATCCACAAAAGGTTCATTATCATCTTTACTTAGTTTAGTTCCTATTGCTATTGGTGTTGAGACTGGTTTACAATTTAGCATTCGGAATCTTTTTAACACATCTTCAGCATACCTAGATTGACATATGAAAATCCCTTTTTCAGATTGATCAACTTGAATTCCGAGAAAGTAGTTCATCATTCCCAAATCTGTCATTTCAAATTCTGTTTTCATTGCTTTTTTAAAAGCTTCTATAGACAGATTTCCTGTGAAGATTAAGTCATCAACATATACGCATACAATCATGATTTTACCTTGTTGATTTAATTTTGTGTACAATGTGGGCTCACTAGCACATCTATTGAATCCATTACTTAGCAAGTATGAGTCTAATCTATTGTACCACACTCTAGATGCTTGCTTCAGCCCATATAAAGCCTTTTTCAGCCTATAAACTTTATTTTCACAACCTGTTATTTCATACCCAGTTGGCTGTTTTACATAAACCTCCTCCTCTAAACGTCCATTTAAAAATGCAGATTTTACATCCATCTGATACACATTCCAATCATTTTGTGCTGCTATAGCTAAGACAAGTCTAACTGTGTCTAGTCTTGCCACCAGTGCAAAAGTCTCATTGTAATCTATGCCGGGTTGTTGACTAAAACCTGGTGCTACAAGCCTAGCCTTATGTTTTTCAACCTTTCCATCAGCATTCAGTTTTGTTTTATAAATCCATTTTACACCTATGCAGTCTTTTCCATCAGGTAGATCCACTAACTCCCAAGTTTCATTTTTCTCTATAGCATCTATTTCATCATCCATAGCTTTTATCCATGCAACATCTTTAATTGCTTCTTCAAAACTAACTGGTTGATAAGCCAATAATGCAAAATTTGAGTTCAAATCCAGTTCATCATCATGTCGTTCATAGATTTCTTTTAGACTTCTAGATTTTTGTTCTCTAATCCTAGATCTCAATTCTGCTAGAGTAGGATCAGATTCATCACTTACTTGTGAGCTTGATGTATGCTGCCCTCCAAGTACTGATTGCTCTTCTTGCATAGAATTTATTGGTGTTCTTGTTTGAGGTGAATTAAGATCTATTGTGTTCCTTCTTGGCGTGCTGGATCCTGGTACATGTGCAGGTACATATGAATGTGGAATTTGTTGTCCATTTTGCACATTTTCTTCATCATCTTCAACGTGAGGTAAATCTGCTCCATGTGTAACTATTTCATCAACACTTCCATCCCATGATTCCTCCTCCTTGAATTCTACATCTCTGCTTACAATCAGCTTCTTGGTAATAGGATTATAAAGTTTATATGCTTTAGAATGCTCACTATACCCAATGAAGATACATTTCTCACTTCGATCATCCAACTTCCTTCTAATTTCTTTAGGTACATGGGAGTAAGCCACACACCCAAATATTCTAAGATGTGACACATTGCAGCACTTGCCACTCCAAGATTCTTCAGGTACTTTATTCCTCACACTTTTCGTAGGACTTCTATTCAAGATGTAGACTGAACATGCAACTGCTTCTGCCCAATACTCATTTGACAAATGCTTGGCCTTCAACATGCTTCTTGCCATATTCATAATTGTCCTATTTTTTCTTTCTGCCACACCATTCTGCTGTGGTGTATATCGAGCTGTAAATTGCCTCTTAATTCCATAATTTCTACAAAATTCCATGAATTCATTCAATTTATATTCGCCTCCTCTATCAGACCTCAACACTTTGATGAACTTTCCGCTTTGTTTTTCAACCAAGGTTTTGAAATTCTTGAACACTTCAAAAGTTTCTGATTTTTGTTTAATAAAATATACCCATGTTTTCTGGTTGTAGTCATCAATAAAAGTAAAAAAGTATAGGTTTCCAGCCAATGATGGATCCTGCATTGGTCCACACAAATCTGTATGAACTATCTCTAGAGGTTCTTTTGCTCGATACGAAGTGCCTACATGGAAAGATTCTCTATGATGTTTTGCTAAAATACAACTCTCACATGAGCTTGCTGGTTGTTCAATCGGTGGCAGCCCTCTAACCATTTGATTTTTCTGTAATAAGTTTAATCCCCCAAAGTACAGATGACCATACCTCAAGTGCCAAAGCCAAGATTGATCCAAACTTTGAACTTTATAAGCATTCACACAATTCTGAATTTCACTCTTTAATGTAAGTGGAAACATCCTATTTTTGGTCATTTTAACCTTTGCAATCAACCCTATCCTAGGATTCTTGTCAAGAATTGTGCAAGTGTCATGATTGAAAATTACCTTATAGCCTTTCTCCATTAATTGTCCAATGCTAATTAAATTGCATTTTAGACCAGGTACAAAATACACATCATTAATATGTCTTTTATCTCCATTTTTTGCAAATACATTAACAGTCCCTCTGCCATTGACTAAAACTTTGTTATCATCTCCAAACTTCACTTCAGACTGTACCGAACTATCTATTTCAGTGAACACTTCCTTGTTGCCAGACATGTGATTACTACACCCACTGTCTAGAAACCATACATCATTTGGATTCTCTTGTGCAAAATTTCAGGTAATAAGAACTGAATCAGTTTTATTTTCTGATTTTTCAACTAAATTTGCAGACTGTTTTCTGGCATCTGCTTCCTTCTTTCTACATTCCCTAGCATAATGCCCAAATTTCTTACAATAAAAACACTGAATTTTGGATTTATCAATTCTTTGATTCTGCTGTTGGTAAAGGTTATTAGTTGCGGTTCTGAAATTTCCTGAATGTGGGTTTTGGACATACCTACCAGTCCTATTTATATTCGGTTCTTTTTCCCTTTGAAATTGAACTCTACCCCTGCCTCTATGGAATGACCTTCCTCTTCCTCTACCAACAGTTAGCTGTGTCTTAAAAGCAGTATCAAGTGAGAAGTTTGGATTTCTGTTTACTCTAGACTCATGGGACAGCAGGGATCCCATTAACTCATCAATTGAGAGCTGAGTCAAATCCTTTGACTCCTCAATTGCCACAACAACAACATCAAATTTGCTGGGCAGACTTCTTAATACTTTTTCCACCACCTTTTGGTCAGAAATCTGTTCACCATGGGTTCTCATTTGATTTACAATTGTCAATAAATGATTATGAAATTGATCTACAGTCTGTGTTTCATTCATTTGCAGATTTTCAAAAATTTTTCTAAGGGTTTGTAGTTTAGCAACCTTCACCTTACTTAAACCCTGATAGACTGTGTCTAATATGTCCCAAGCATCTTTAGATCTGCTTACTGATGCTATTCTAGGAAAAATTGAGTCATCCATAGCTTGCTGGATGAGAGAAAGTGCCTTAGCATCTTTCTTCTTGTTGTTTTTAAGCAAGTCTTTATGTGCTTGTGTTAAAGCCAAATAGGCCGCCTCATCAGGGGGCTCTAAGTACCCATTCTGAACTAAATCCCACAGATCTTGTGAACAGAGAAGAGTTTTCATTTTTATGGACCAAAAGTCATAGTTCTTACCTGTCAAAGGTGGAATTTGAGGCTGTGCTCCGAAGCTGCTCGACGCCATGGCCCAAATTTTCTGAAATTTCTCCTTTTGCAGCTGTATGTAGAGTGCTCTGTCTCAATATTCCTTCACGTCTTCCTTGCTAGTTGCTGATGGCTCACAATTTCAAGCCTACACCGCTCCTTTCACTGATCAACAAAGGAAAAACGGCCCTCTCTCCACAAATACAGTCAGAGGTGTATATGCTCGGGCACAATTGAAGCCCTAACTCAAACCCTTAACTGAATATCAACTTGCTACAGTAATATAGCTCTAAGCAGGTGCAAAACTCAAACATCAAAGCACGAAGGGGAACCCTAAATGTCAACCCCGTTGACAGAGTAACAGTTGGTCACGACCGCATCTTACCAGGAAGCTTTCATCTTTCGAGCCTACATTCAATCCACACCCCAAACCAGCATACTAAGGATTGGACTCCTCCCTCACGAAGAGTGGAACCTTGGCCGACGATGGCAGAGTGCTGAAACTCCTTCCCACGACCCAGTTTTCATTAAAAGAGAAACCACCTCACAACTGTATTAGACACTATAACAAACCACTTGTTTCCATTTTTGCAAGAGACGAAACCCCGACAGATGAGAAGGCGTGCCCAGTAATCCGTTTTTCCCTCTCTCCTGAGCTTGGGCTTGACTTAAAACCTCTTGAAGTAGGCTCTGGTTTTCGTGTCACTCGAGCCGATCATACTTGAGGTCACACGTTCGAATCTCAATAAGCAAAACGCCCAGAGCATTTTACATGAAGATAGAGCGCCAAAGGCATTTTACAGACTGGTATTTGCCCACGACGGGGTTTTCCAACGCGGATTCGACTGAAAGCAATGGTGGAGATCCTTAATGCTGCGAAGGATGTCTCCGAAGGGTTTGACAAGGCTTCCCTTCTCCAAATCCACGAATTCACCCGTCAGCAAATGGAAGCCGGTGCAGGATGCCCTTATCAGATGGTCCACTCGTCAAATACTTGAACACTGTATCCTTCTGCCGGCGACTGCTTCACTCAACGCGTCGTGCTTACTGGTTATGGCGCGTATCACGCTTAGATGTTAAGGGTGTCGAAGGATTGGCGGATCTTCACTACTCTGATACCAAAATGAAATGGGACAGAGGAGGCAGAGCATAAAATAACACACAAATACAGGGTTTTACAGTGTACGGCACTTGAATGGGGTCACACACACAGAAAAATCGGAACAATATCGCATACCCTGCATATCATTAATATCAAAACAGTAATACAGAAGGAATGCCCGGCGGGGCAGGCGGTTCACATTCCCCAACAGATATTACGTGTCCAGCTTCATAATTAAACATCAAATTACAATAAATATGGAGGTTCGCTACATATAACGTTGGGTAGTTGCAATTAATGCCAACAGACTAGAGGTTTTTTTTTTTAATCTTTAACCAAATAACCCATAGATTAGAACTTGTACCCACTTCTTAAAAATCATGGCCAGCTTCAAGTTAGCACAGCCACCACAGTGAAGCCGAAAACCCTTAGAAGGACCCAACACACTACTGAGTTTTGGAACGGGTGCCATTGACCTTACCCGAGTAGGTCGCACCCCTCTTCATCTTATGCCCCTGTCCGCATAGTGGGCATACCTGTCAATGCAAGCAACAAAAAAGGGTCAAACCGAGTTCAAAACGTATGCGATTGCTCAATCGAGAACTTGAAACTGTTACGCAAGTTTTTATTGCAACTATGTTATTGGAGGATAGTCCTTACCTGAGAGTTTTGCAACGGTAGCAAGGGGAGTAACTCCTTCCAAACACTAACTCGTTGTGCAGACGAGAGGCGGCCGGGAGCTACCTCTCCACTTCCAAAACCACACAAGGAATGCTCTGGACATAACCTGACTTAGGTTTTGGAATGGTCTGGAAAGGAGTGCTACACCTAGCGCTTTCACAGCCACTGCGAGCTATCACCCACTACCTTTTAATATTTCCACCCTTCATCATATTTGGAGCGTCGACACAAACTCGCTTGGTCAACACTTTGAAGTATAATTCCTAGAGGAGGCACGAAAATAACTTCATAAGCCTTGGTTTATGGTATAGTTTAAATTCGAGGCTTTTTGATGGTTGGTCGAAATTTCCCACTATGGAATTGCCAATCCTTCCGATAATAAAGTGGTTTATAGGAACCTAAGGTAGGGAGCATCATTTAAATAATTATAATCGCCAACGTACCTTTATGATATATTAAAAGTCCTACGTTGACATCCTTATACTTGGAAATCATATTTTTTTTGGTAGATAACAAACACCCGACTTTGTTCAACCATGATTGGGTTACTTGAGATCTCTTTAGTATAACTCTTAGGAAGTTCTTAGTTTACACTATGGGTAATGCAAGAGTACAATATAAATGGTGGGGTCACCATGGTACACAGTGCCCGCCCCTTTATAAACCCTGTGTATGAACCCTTACCATCGGTCTGCTTGTTTTGGAAATTGGTGTGTGCCAATGAAACTTTGTTCTTCATCAAGACTAGCACCATCTCTCGTCTAAGCATTTATTCTGCGAGTACGAATCGGAAGGTAGATACTGTTAAGCTTCGAGACACCTTAAACCTGTGCAACCTGGACATGCAAAGAAGAAAATCTTAGCAAAAGCTAAGTAAGCAACAATGTCAATGAGGATGTTCCTCGCTAGTAGTGTGTTAATAAATTACATTCTTCTAGAAAGTATTACATAGCTTAAAATTAAAATAGTTCTTGAACAAAGATAATCAGGTGGAGGTTTGTGAGTTTAATCTTAGTTATTCTTGTTAAATGGTTATTTTGTGCAAAATTTTTTTTTTACTTTTTTTGTGAAATTTTGGGGAAGTTACAACATCCAGCCTCGATTTCATTTCTTCTATCATGAAATAGGTGAATGATCCGTGAATATTGCAATATCCGTGAAGAAGTCTGCCATAGTAAAAGCCGGGAAGGACGATTCAGATCTACATAGCTAGTGATCTACCTCTGCCAAATCTACCTGCGCCTGCATGGATCTCTTCAACGATCTACATCAAACCTTGCAACGATTTACATCAAGTCTATAATGTTTCAACCAGGATCTATCAGCCAGTACAAAGCTTGCGATCTGCGATCTAAGCCGATCGTTAGTATCAATAGCGTTTTGGTGCTACGATGAAATCATGATCTGTCATTTTGAGATCCAACTTTAGGAATGTCATAATGTTCACTAAGACGTGCTAAATATTTCACATCCAGCCTCGATCTCTATCTGCGGTTGCAATCAAACAGCCCACAAAAATGGCGACACGAACCAAGAGGTGTAACAGATGAAGAGATCAAGCAGCAATTTCATCTCCAATAGCAGTCTGTAATCGTGATTTGCCAGAGATCTGAGCTTACGATTTACATATTGGCGGTTTCAATCTGAGACTGCGTGGTCTGCCATCATAGATCTGAAATCGAATCTTCTTGTGAACTACATAGCCAACGATCTATAAATCCATTGATCTGCGATTTTGTTTGATGTAAGTAACATCGCTCCTCTCTTAGACGTAGAGCTGGTGTTAGCTCTACATCTTCGTTTCCTGTCTGTTGCCTATAAAACCAGAGAATGGCTCTCAAATCCTATTCATAGCTATAAAATTTTACTGTAGAATTTGGTTCTATCCCAAATTTGGGTACCATTATATTTGAGGTGAAGAGGGTTTTGAATCTGAAGAGGAATTTTAAGTCACTCTAAAGGGGATACAACTGAACGTGACACTGCCTCGCCACCAGCAATTAGTGATTTACAGACGGTGAGAACATCATGTACAGGGCCCTTCACCCTTTCGGCTAGATTCACAAACGTAGAGACCGCGACTTCTTTGCTTCCTGCATATCGGAGAGACGGAGTGCCATGTGATAGAATTTCTGCAAGATTTTCTTGAATTTGAACACCAACGCTTCAGAATTCCAAGTGTTATTTTGAATACTTTTTCTTCGTAGATTTGGAGGCGCTGATGTCGGATGATCATCCGAGCTGTGTGAAAAGAGCCCTGGATCAGCTGAGGGAGATTTCCAGTTCTGTAAGGGTCATTGGAAGCTATTCCGCCATTTCCATTCTACCTCGAGGACTGCTCTTTAACTAAGCAAGAGAGCAAGAAGTTTGCAATTTCACAGCGTGCATGATTTCATTAAGTCTATGATCTTCATCAGCAATCAACAATCTGTGATCTCCATTTGCCTTCAACAATCTTTGAACTATTTTTGTAAATGGAAGGTTTTATAAATTTCATCTTTATATAAAATAGAATAAAATAAATATTGTAAAAAGTGAACTTCTAGTTCATTTGTAAAAGTTTTTTGAAGTTCTAGTTCATCACAAAGAGAAGTTATTTAAAAAAAAATCAAGTATGTGAGTTGCCACATCATCAACTTTCATGCACAAAGGGAATTATGGTACACAAGTCAAATGGACACATCAATCTAAGGAGCAACTAGTTTTCAAATTTGAATAACAAATAAACTTTGAAATTAAACATTAGTTGAACAGTATACTTGTAATAGTCCTTTTTTGTAAGTTTACTTGTCTTTTTTGAAATCAAGTTAAGTTGAATTTTTAATTGAGTGCATTTTTGGTTGAAATCGACACTCTTGAAATCTTTAAAAATCATATTTTGGGTGCATTTTCGGTTGAACCCGACACCCTAAAATTGTCATAAAATCTTAAGAGAATGTGACATATATGCAAGTGTGAAAGTATCAAGTACAAGCGAGCGTGAAAACAAATCAATTCAAGCGAATGAGTTCAAGTGAGCATGAAAACAAATCAATTCAACCGAACGAGTTCAAGCGAGCATGAAGCTCAAGTGTTTTTCAAATGGAGCGAAGTCAAGAATTGTTAGACTTATTGAATACTCTAATAATCACTGCTGAGGACAATTCAGTGATACTCAACAAATCAATCCTTCAATCAGTGGTAACTTATTTGCAAGTGTCGCAAGCAAAAGTTCAACTTCTCCAAGCTCAATCACAACTACTCAATGATGAAATATGCAATCTCAAAAATGAGGAATTAGTAAAGCAATCAGAACAAGTCCTTCTTCATCACAACCCTCTATTTGATGATGAAGATGATGATTATAATCAACATTCAGTGAAGAATCAATTCAGTGAGTCAACATCAGAGAAAAATGAATATGAAGATGAAGGTATTCATGAACCTACAGTTCATGCGTTTTCTTTTGAGTTCAATGAAGAAAACATTTCAAAGATTCAACAACATGCAGAAAATCAAATGATGTCAAAGCAACAACTTCTAAATGATCTTTCCAAGTCCATCATCAAACCTTGGGAATAAATTAGATACAATAGGCAAAGAAAAGGACTTGGATATGAAAAATATGTGACTTTTCATATTCCAAACTACTCCAAACCAATTAAGTTTGTGAGTGCATGATTCATAAATGAAGAATCCAATCAAAAAGTCCATGAAGAAGTTAATGAAAATCACATGGAAGAAATTCCCAAATGCCAACATTTTCATCGAGTTGATCATTTGGAGACAAATTGTTTTGATCTCCATCCTTGTCAACATTGTGGCAACAAGAATCATTCATCAGAAAAATGTTCCAAGAGAAACAAGCCTACAAGATTAAAGATTCATTATGGGTGGATCAATCCTTGGCAATGGACATCAACAACCAAGAAATTATATCAGTCTTACCAAAGAGTACAATCTCAAGTAAACACTCATCTTGTAGCACATAGTGTTTTTGTACCTGATAGAACATAACTCCAGTGGTCCCCTTATGGCGTAGCTTTTTGAGCATGGCCCTCATGGGACGAGATAACATGTGGATGTTTCCACATGCCAACTTTGAGTTGAAATCTATATGGTACTCACTTTCATCTTAAAGGGGGGTACATTTACAAAATACTCTTTCTTTTTAAAGGGGGAGTAGATATGGTGCAATGATGAAATGGTTAAGGGTAAACCACATGAAAACCCAAAGCTTCTCACCTTTGAGCTGACAAAGGGGGGAATAATGATGATGGTTGTCAGACTTCAAGTTTGAAAAACAAAACAAAAGTCTGTAGATGGAAGACTCCAAATATCAAAATGTCAAAAGGAAACAATAGTTTTAAGGTGGCAAACTCCAAAATTGCAGATAAAGAACTATAGTTTGCAGATGGAAAACTCAAAATAGTCTATAGATGGCAGACTAATGAAACCAACAGTCTATGGATGGTAGACTCAAATACATAATGCATTTAGATGTTAATCAATGCATAACAATGTTGATGACTCATTTCAGAGAGCACTTCATTGATTGTAGCATGGTGATCTTCACCTATTAGCAAAAGATGCCAACCTCTTCTAGCTAAATCACTTGGCAAATGATGAAATCGTCAAGCAAACAGGGATTGTTCAGACATGGTAGCTGTTCACTCCATGATTTCAGTTCATGTCTGATGAACCATTCAGATTGACGGTTTTACATGCATATTTTTCAATGAAGCACAAAAGAAGGCTTTTGAAAGATCCATCATATCAGCTTTAGCATTAGTGTTTATTGCTTAGTTGATAGAGATACATAAACTTGTGATTGAGAGGGGGAATGTTAGCCTTATGGCTTACATTAGCAATCACATAAGTTAAATGTCACATTAGTGTATCTATTATTTGGTATAATAGTCATTTATCCTAGATAAGTCTTTAAATGATTTGGAGAAGATTTCCTAGCCTAGTCACCATGCAAGGTGTTAGGATCTAGAGAATATCTCTCACTGAGGTGGCCTATTTGAGAGTATTATATATTGGTACTCTTTGAATGAATAAAGTGTTAGAGTTTTACCATTTTATGTATGTATTGCCTTTCATTGTCTCTCTCTATTTTTTTCTATATCACAAAATCCAGATTGCATCGATATTTATACATCAACAATATAGTCGGTCTTTTAATTAGCTTGACTTTTCACAAAATTTGTCTGTTCATAATTTAATTAATTCTCTGCCCTTTCATGAACTACAATATGAATGCTCGATGCCCCTTCGATCTTTGTCAGGCTGCATTGCTGTCCCTTTAATATCTGATCAGCTAGAGCAAGTTAGTGAATGCCTCTTCAAAAAATGCTCTTCAAGAAACAATGTATTACTCAACCCCAACAGTCATTCGATGAACTTTGGTAGAGGTCGTAACTGCATCTTCAGAAATCAATTTGGTGTGTTGCCCCTTTGAAACCTTGACAACATTACACAATAAAAATGGTGTGGTGGTGGATGACTCTTCATATTTTCGGTGGTCACACAGCAGGGCGGTGTTTGTCTTTTTCAGACTATGACAGTGAAGGAATTAACCGCTTTCAAACAACAATAACATTAACAAGGGTCATGGGAGGGTATGTAGGCGCTACATTAGGTTCCATTTAAGCCACATTTAGCACCCCAAAATGATTACAATTAGGGTTGAATGACACTGAGTTTAGCCCGAGCCAATGAAACAAAATAAAAAATAAAAAAAACGGGCCTCTTTGACATTGAAAAAATAAAACATCACTTCTAGCTCGAACTCACACTCACAAATCAACCTTTGTAGTAGAGGGGTGAGTTGACCAGTGGAAGTAGCATGCCACCGCAATCAGTCTTCAAAAATTGAACTTCGGAGCAGAGCCGTGAGTCGACCAACTAAGGAGACCACCGCGGGACTGAAACCACAAGATGGACCACCAAGAAGTCTAGACTGAAGACTATGCTTTTTGCCTTTTCGATTTTGTTGAATGTGCTATTTCTAATTTTGTTGTGTCGATTACCCATCTATTCCTTCTTGAAACAGGCACTGCCTCAAGATGCAAGAATCAGAGATGGCGCAAGTGATAATAGTATGCTAGCGCTCACATGGAGCATGCAAGCTGTCGAGGAAGGCGAGGCAGCAGCATCGTATCATTGTCCCAGACATGGATATGTCTACGTCGATACATTATATATTGCCCCAGATGATGAGGGGAAAACATCAAATTATGAATGTAATGAATGCTATACAGTATCCAATTGTTCCCAAATGGTTGTCGACCGTATCACAGATGCCGACAGGTGAGCTTGAATATCATTCTTCATTAAAAAACAAATCAAAAAATTCAACTCGTAGAACTATATTTTCTAAGATTTAAGTCTTTAATTATCTAATGAGATGGTAAGTTTAATACTCTATTGTAGTGGGGATCCTCTGTTCATACAGCCCTTCTGGATCAAGAATGCAGAAGCCAGCGCAATGGTGGTTCATGGGTGGTATCAGATGAGCTATAGCATACTGAATGGTCCAACGATACTGATTTCCCCAACTTGGAGCTATAGCATACTGAATGGTCCAACGATACTGATTTCCCCAAATTGGAGACTCAATTTTGTGGGAAGATGGGAAGGTATATAATGAAAGTAACAATCAACTTCTTTTTCACTAAGCTTACGATGTTATGCATAACAACCATGGTAAAGGATGGAAAAGATCTTCTCTAGTTTTTTTTTTATGGTCGTTACAGCTTATTGTCCATGTTTAGTTGTAATCACTTGTTGTATATACCTCACCTACCCCTATCTATTATTTTTTATATTTATTTTTGTCTAATTGTTTATTTTTAATTTTGAACTACAACCATAAAATTAATCTGGAAATTATGTCCTCTTTCAATCTAGAAAAAACATAAATGGTAGTCCAACCCAAATTCTAAGATATAAACACCTATTGGTGTAATAAAGCAAATGCTAAAGTTATATGTTGTGATTTCATTGTTTTTTAGGTTAAAATAATTCTCATTAATTTAATTGCAATAATAAATTATTTTGTAAGGATGAAATTGTATAAATTAAATGCTATTATTTTATGTTTTTATTAGTTATATTTAAAATGGTATAATTATTTTTCAAGTATAATTAACAATTTTATTGATTAAAATTTATTATTTTAATTGAAATTAAAAATTTTAAAATGTTATTTTATACAAACACAAGATAAATAATATGGGAAGGTCAATGATTAAAACTGTTTTAAAATCCAATCAAAACCACTTACATGAAGCTCGCATAACACCCTAACTTGGATAGACCATTCGAAAATTCATGAAAATACAACTTTGCAAAATATTCATATTATTAAGAATATTGTTACATTTAATTTTAAAAAGAAAGTATAATGCAATAAAAACTTATTTGTTATACGAAATTTGATATGTTAGAAGATGAAAAATATATTTTTGTTTAAATTAGTATAAAGAAAAAGAAGAAAATATAAATTTTTCTTTCTTTTTTGCATTACAAACCTTTTTATCTTTGTAACTTATCAAAACTACAATCACTTAAGAATTCTTATCTTTGTAACTTATCAAAACTACAATCACTTAAGAATTCTTAGAATCTTAGCTTCAAGCTTATTAAATATAGAAATAAATTAAAAAAATAATAATTCATAATAAAATTGAACCCATCAAAGTTGTTCTTAATAGACTTCCACCATTGTCATTGTGAGTTTAAGTCAATTAAAAAACAATATAAATATATTAACAAATATTAATATTAATATTCTTTATTTACATTCACAGAAATTTTGACATGGTCTGGTTTAAGTTTTTTATTGTATGAAAAAAAAAATTAAGATGAAATATGTAGACCTCACTTTAGGTTAGTAATTTGAAGTATAGTTATTTTATTAATATTTTGTATATTATTTTTTTAAATAAACAACAATTAAACATCTCAACTTTATAATTATTTATTTTTTAAAATTTTAATAAATTATAACATGTTTCCATAAGTTACTTATAACATACATTTTCCTCATAATTTGAGATTTTAATTCAACTTCATTTTAAATGATAGTAAAAAATGAATTTAAATTTGTATAGGTCTTTTAATAAATTCACAGTTTATATATGTATAAATATATAATTAATGATTTTAACATCATTTACATATAAAACATTTACATATAAAAGTAAAATAAATAAATAAAAAGTTAGGAATATTAAAAAACTAGTTAAAACATGGCAACATCCAAAGCTTCATGGAGTTTTAATTTTCAAGTTCTATCCCGTATGAATTTGTGGAGAACTTCAACATCCAACACTACATCTCGTCTCCTTCGAATTATCCCTCGAAGGATATCCAATGCATCTTGTGCGATTCTGTAGTGAACACAATGACCTATTTCGCAGCTGCTTTCACAAATTGGAATGGAAATCTTTTCATCCCCTGTAACCTCATCCTCATCTTCATTCTCCTTCTTACTAAAGCGATCAAACATATGAACTAGCTCTTTGACTATATTCAAGCCTAGTCTGAGTATACCAGGTCTGACTACAGTCAAGCCTAACTGACCTTCTCTCAACACTATATCTTTAAGAAGTCTAACACCCTTTTCTAGGGCCTCTGAATTATGCCGCGCCTGCTCTTGAGCTTCAAGCGCTTCTCCCACGCTCATGTTATTGTTATTTGGTCTCTCAGATTCTCTAGAGATGCAGATAATTAAAGCATTGCTCACTAATGTCAAGTACGTTCGTTTGAAATTTAATAGTGAGGCCCTCGCTTTTTTCAAAATAGCAATTCCATGATTCAAGTCCTCACTACTGATATCTATTGCATTCGTTTGACAAAATATATGCAGGGCACACGAATAACCGTCCAGCATATCTCGGTTAGTGATGTTAGTATCTGGCAGAATCTCATCAGAAATTGTAGAAAATGCTCGCAAAATAAAGGACCGCATCTTCAAATAACCTTCATTGCACTTATTAACATGGCCTAGAATGCTGATCAAATTTAAAATCACAATACGTGCCTTGGAACTTTTTCCAGATTTGCAAATAATTGTGATGGAGTTTTCACCGGGTGATTTCACTCCACTTATTATAACGTTAATGGACCTGACTATTTCCTTACCCACATCGAGAGCTGCTTCTCTAGCTTCCTTTTCTGCTAAGATTTTTTCAATGAGTTTATTTAAATATCTGAAACCATTTAGAGATATGAATGTCTCTATGTTCTGAGAATGAAGCTCACAAAACAAGCGTATTAAATTCATTTTCTTCCATATATTCACCCATTGCTTCTCCATTATCGGTCCTCCTTTAATAGATTTACGCAACGTCATTAAATGCTCCTTCATCTCTTCCTTCTCCAGAACTTTCGAATACTCAGCAATTACCGTATTTGAAGGAAATCTATGAAGCTTAATGTAATGCTTCATTTCTTTTCTCAATTTTATTTGGGGGATGACGCTTTTAACATTAAACCACTGTCTGGTATAGGGATTTCTGGCATGATGTTTAGTCTCCCAAATGGTCTGTAGTGTTTTCCTATTGTATAGAAGCTGGGTGGGATCTTGCTCGAGTGGTAATCGGACTGGATCATACGCAAATTCTCTGGTGATGATATCCATATACCTCTCAGGTACCATTTCCATCTCCAATTCGTTTCGCTCTTCATCTACTGTTTCCATCTCCATTTCCATTTGTTCTTCGCTGGTCACTGCTGGATTCGGAGTCATAAATATCCCGATTAGACAACCCAATTTAAATTATATTTGCTGGCAGCTTCGAATTAGCGATTATACCTCCGACTGAATTACTTCCTCTTCACTATATCTTGTTATGTAAATAATACAATTATTTATTTATAAACTACAATGAGTTACTTCTAATGAAGAAAAACAATAGCTAGTGGATGGCGTCGGCCATAGCAATTAAAAAAAATACTATAATAAACTTTTTTCCCACAATCGGGAGGCTCATACCATACTAGTTCAAGCTGTAATTTATTATTATAAACGGTTTAAAAATTATTCATACTTCAGGTCTTACTAGATAATTTTATCATTAGCATATCCATTTAATTTGTGACTAGACATGAAGGTTAGAATAAGACATGACAAGAAAACTTCAATTATCCAATTATTAATAAAAACCTAATAAAAATAAAAATTATTCATACTTCATGTCTTATTCTAACCATATCATTAGCACATCTACTTAATTTGTGACTGGTGAAGATTGATAGACATGAAGGTTGATAGACATGACAAGAAAGCTTCAACTATCCAATTATTAATAAAACCCAATACAAATAAAAAATAAAAATAATCAAGTTTAAACACAAACCCACACACCATTTGTTCCTTCCACAAATTGAAAACCCTAAAATAAACTACCATCAATACCATGAAATAAATCACAATCAATACCACTCCCTAAGTTTCACCTTCACCTTTTCATTTCACACGACCTCATCTCACTAAAATTAGGCTAATAGAGACTTTAACTTCAAATCAATCTTAGTAAAATTAGGCTAATAGAGACTTTAGCTTCAAATCAATCTTGGCTAATAGAGATTTTAGCTAGAGACCATTTTACTATAGTCTCTTCCACTCTTCCTCAGTGGGAAGTTAAATCATGCTATCTACAATTCAAATCATATGTCATAACACCATAGTGTACTAGTCTTAGCCATCACGATCTTTATGTTTATGTAACATCCTTCTTTTACCCTTATTTTTAAGTGTAATAAAAAATGTAAACAAGGCCAAGGCTCCACCACTAAACCTTCTAAGTATGTTGCTAAATTCCTAAGTTGTAATTATTAAATAGTAGACTTAGGAGGTTGAGGGGATGATGCAACTTAACAACGGGACATGAATCCATTAGGGGAGAGAGTTCGACTGGCTAGGAAGCCATGAGAAGCTAGGGTATTGACGATGTTGTCGTGGTGGCGTAGATACTTGTTGCAAAGTAACTGTTATTCTCGCTCCTAAGGTTCTAAGTATAGTTCTAAGTTACCTTAAAACCTATGTCCATGTGGGAATGGTAGAGGAAATGTTATTTCGCCACAATGGTTGACCAACATTTTATGGCCTAACGGTTTTAATTAAGTATTATTAAAATCCTAATAAGATTAAACCACTATAGTAAAATTTTAGTGAATGATCTTAGGGAAGAAAATAGATCACTCACTAGAGTATTTGGATTTGTCAAAGGGATAATATTTTGCATTCAAATAATATATGGACATGATAATTGCATTGAACTGGATGTGACATTATATAAATTTATGCTTTGCGTGGTTCTAAGAACCCCCATAGATATAAATATCAAATCAAAGCAAATCATACATCAAGTTTGGTCAACGATGAAAGGCAAGGGTAGTTCACATGGATCAAGGAATAAGGGAGAAATACTTAAGGATCGTGTGGTATTCTCACATGTTGCCACATCACCATGATAATGTTATCTCCAAGTTGTAAAACACGATTACTCCAAGTTCTAAAACATTGAATTTTCACATTAGGGCATAATGCCTTCAAGGAGATCCTTGTATCACAAAATATAAGAACTATTTTTTCTTGGGAGCCTAAGTCTAAAAGTACCTCAAAACATTATTAACTATGGGTGTTGGATTCGTATGAGGAATTATGAAATGCCATGACGAGGCCTAGAAATTCACATCTCATCCACCCATCAAATGGAAATTTCAAAATTGTGTATAATTATGAGTGCTCAATAAAAGGAAATGTTGTAAGGGACATTGAAGCATAGATGAGCAATTGATTATTAACCAAATTTTCTTCTTTATCTTAGTTATTGATCTCTTGTGTTGATAAATAGGCTAAGAAGGAGCTATATGCTTTTTTATCAGTTTTTTAGCACTCAGGACTGTATGTTTTTTTATCACCAATGAATAAAAAAAATAGGCTAAGAAGGTATTTTGTTGGCTTGCATTAATGTTCTGGACTACAAACTTATGTATTTAAAAGAGGATTTGTTGGATTCATATTCTTCATGTGGCTAACATAGTTTATTGGGAAGGTGCTTATTGTGAATTCTTCAAGGCCATGCTCATAGTGAATTCATTAAGGCCATGCCGGTTTGGGTAAATCCCCCTCATAAATATGAAAGTGCCAAGTCAATTGCTAGAATTCTTGGAAAATGTAAATTACAAGACCTCGGTCGAGCATACTAGAATTTTAGATCATTTTCTTGTGGTGTTAGAAACCATATCTACTGTTCTAAACTTCAAAATGAGCACCACATCCCACTTCCAGGCCAAATATCCCATATGGAGGGGCAATATGGTGGTTTGGGGCCACACACATGGACCATGACCCCCATAGTAAGATCTCTAAATTCATCTACATTGCTAAAATTTAGTAAAATATTGTACAAATTCATTATCAAAATTGTATTTTTCCATTGTCAGTGTGACACAACTAAAAATGACTAACATAAATGACTAATTCCCATTAATCGTTGTTAGCTAGTCATATTTATATTCCCATGACTAAATTAGTCATTTATGTTAGTACTTTTTATTTTAGTCACTTGTTATCTAGTCATATATCTTATCCCGTGACTCAATTAGTCATTTATCTTAGTCGTTTTTAGTTGGCTTATTTAAAATTGCTCAATTTTAGTCGTTTATCCCTTGAAAATATGGTGGTGACTAACTTTTTTAGTCGCCTAGTCACTTATCTTTCATTTTGTACTAGTTGGGGGAGGGGAATGAGTATTTCCTTTTTCAAAACTTTTATATACAATTAGTATTTAGCACAAGTCAAATAATCATAAGTAACATGAATAAGACAATTAACAATTTGAACACATAGATTTATTGTGGAAACCTCAAAGGTAAAACCGACAAATCATTCTTATTAATTAGCTAGTATTACACAAAATTGTTTTACAAGCACCAACTTGATGGAGAAATTAATCGCCTAGATTCTTCTTCCACTATAGAAATGATGCACATACACTTGTGGTTTTCTACCTACTCAATAGACAAGGATGCCTCAACACCCTAATTCTCTAGCCACGACTGGAAGGAGGAAACAACCCCCTTAGCAGGCCTCAACCTGCCCCAAGCACCACCCAACCACCCTCTAATTTATAATAGTGTTAACTTTATTTTTTCAGATCTTTAATGACAGCTCAAACTTTTGTCATGCTTCATCTATCTCAGTGGCCTCTTTCTTGCTTCTGATATGCAATTACCAAAACTCCAGAAACACCTATGGTCCTCTTCATACATTTGACTTTTATGGTTATATATCTTTTCAAAGAACTTTATTATTTGAAACATTGTGTCTTTTTAAGAAAATCATGCCTCTTCATAAAAAATATTGTATCCTTATAATGGCATGGATTCATCATTGATCTTCATAGTCTTTCAATCTTTTTTTAATTAGTAAGGAATTACTATTTTGCAAGGTTAACCAATTTTGGAAATTCTCCAAAGTTGGCAATTTGGCCAAATTGTTCTCCAAGTATACCATTTCCAAACATTCGTTCAACAAAGTGGATTTCAAACTAGCGGTCAACTAAGATTTACAAATATTTCATGTCCCATCCTTTCATTTAACCCTCGATCATTTTTCAAGAGCGAAATTATTCAAAACCATTGGATCTTTGTCAATCCACATCGACGGTGGACTTCAACATGCACTTAGCTAGATTTCATAAATATTTCGCATCACATCCTAAGATTTAAAATCTGAACAACTTAACCTAGGGAAATTATCCTGTACCGTTGGATCACCCCATCCAAGATTGACGATGGACTTGAAACGTTTATGAGCCCAATTATGAACCCTAGCCATCAATCTGTCCAATCAGTTAAATCATAGGGAGGTCAACCTAAGGTCTAGGGTAAGGTCTTCCAATTTTAATGCCATATAACTCCTTTTCAAGTACTTTGATATTTAATTCAGACGGTTGTGGAGATTTCTTCCAATCGTGTTTAGGTTTTTTTTGTTCATTTTCGCTCATTTAAGTCAGATCTTCCCATGTTCCCTCATGTTAGCCGAAAATGTTGTGTAACTTAGCTCTATCTTCGATTGTTTCTACCTCCAATGGACCTCCTAGAAATTTGGTTGTTGATGTTTTACAAAAAGGAAAGCTCTAGAATCCGACCGGTGCTCTTCCTAGTGGTCGCGAGCTCTCGTACCAGAAGCTTTGTTACATCAATTCCCAGGCCTATCTCATTGTTTTATAATGGTGGAAGGTAGCAGCCGCGGAATGACTAGCATCATTGATGCTAATAGCCAAAGAGTGGATTAGTTATAAAAGGATATATCAGAGCTTCAACGGAAGCTGGAGGGTAAATGCGACAAAGAGGACTTGGAGTAATTGAAGAATAAAATCAAGGATGCCATCGACTGCAAGTTCGAAACTAAAAAAAATGAACTGACCGAACATATGCTAAGTCTCCTTCTTGAATCAGAATCCACGTCGAGAATCCACTGGAGTTTAAGGTGACACTGAGACCATCCCGACAACTTCGGTAGGTTCTGGACAGTTCGCTCAAGCTACTAGAAAATCCTCAGCGGCAAGATCATCACGCACAAAATCAATGGAAACTTATTGAGGGAATGATGCAGCCCACCCAATATGGTCTCTTGTTATTTTCATGATAACTTTAATATTTTAGGCTTACTTTTTTGTTTTCAGATTTTCCTTTTATGTTAGTTTAGGTGAGGGATTTTACCTTATTTTCCAAGGCCCTTTTGTGTAATTTGTATCGGTAGGTATTTTGGTACTCTGTATTTGGAAAGGATTTAAACTTTTAGTTTTGAAGAATAACTCTGTATTTGAAAGAATATAAACTTTACGTTTTGAAGAATTTAACTTTGTATTTGAAAGAATTTTATCTTTACGTTTTGAAGAATTTAAACTTGGTATTCTGGAATAATTTAAACTAGCTATTTTTGGGGTTTTTTTCAAAAAATAAATTCGCTATTTGGTCATTTTTACTCTCTGATATTGCCTATATTTACATAAAATATGTTTTTTAATCATAATATTCGTCAAAATTTACATGTTTAGGAATTAAATTGTATGTTTCATATTTAATATTCACCTACCAATATATATATATGTTTTTTTCAATCCAAAATAATCGGTTGTCTTTTCCAAAAAATGTTATTTCCAACTGCTTTTGGTGAAACTACTACTAACAAACCATGAATTCCCACATGGATTTCGTTTTACACGATTTAATGATTATTTTATTATATTTTTCAGATTGAGTGAGGAACTATATTTTTCTTGGAAGTGCATTTTAGCTATTTTGTATAGATCTGAAAATGGAGTTTTGTTGATTTTCCAAGTAATGTTTGTAAATTACCTTACTTTACTTTGCATAATATACATGGTTATACAAATATGCCTTAATTTTTAAGTTTGAAAACAATAATTTTTAATAAAACATAATCAATAGGATTATTATAAAAATAGTATTATTGAAGGTCATGCATTTCAATAAAATGTTTTGTGACGTGAAGGAAAAAATCCACAACGTCAATTTTTTTTAGTTAGATAGGTAAAATCGCCACCAAATTCCGACATTGGGACTTCGAGGGACCACAAAAGTGTGCATGATTTCTTGGTTTTTCCATTGGATTTAGTATAAGTTAGATTTACATGTTTATCTTGAAATGGTACCATTAATATCTTTAATATTCGTTTATACAATCTTTATAATATTTGTAAAAATAAAATATTCCACATGTCACAATCTAAGCGTTCCATGTGTCACCCTGGGAAACTAGATAGCGACATTTTAAAAACAAAATTTATAGAATTTTTGCTTCAAAGAGTTTGTTGGCAAGTCGAAATTTTGTCAGAGAAAGAGAGGTTGTTCTTTTGTCAAGTTGTTCTATTTTGGGTTGTTGGAAGTAGATGCTGAGGAGAAAGAGTATCTACTCCTTCCTCCATGGATGAATTTTAGGATTGGGGAAAATATATATCGACACTCTAAACACAAATTTCATTGGGACATTGCTTCGCACAATTTGCTGGCAAGTGGAAATATTATCAAAGAAAGAGCGGACGTTCTCTCTCCAAGTTGTTTTATTTTTATAGTTCCCTCGTAAATGAAGGGGCGACCGACCTTTCTTCTTCCGAATATTATTTTCATTATAGTTCAAGACTGCAATAAGGGTTGGTCGATCCTTCTTATGTTCTCCATTCTAGATATAGATGAACTGTTGGATAAAGGTTTTCACAATTATCTACTAAACAAAGGGGCGACCGATCCTTCTTGTCGGAAAATGGAAGTTGGGACATATTTTTTTATATGTTATAACCTAGCTGATGTCTGGGTGCCTACTATTTACAGTGGAAGTCAGAAGTTTGGAATTGTCGACCTAGCTTTCATGCATATTTTACATCCTTTGCGTGCATTTTCCTCACACAAAATTCCACTTCAATTTCAAACTCTACAGGAATTTGTGTAAGGCCTGTGTTCATCCAAAAACACACTTTAAGACCCTAATTTAGCTTGTGGGAAAAATATCAACAAGCCACCAAGTATGTGGGCTTAAATAGAATCTTGTGGGTTCATAGCTTCTTCACCATACATATGGGCTTCCTCTCATGTTACGAGTACCAAGACTTTATCACCATAGTTATCACATTCAATAAGACATTAAGACTTATTTTTCAAGCTATATACAAGCTCCATCATGATCATATAATTTCCAAGTGCCATTACCTTATCAAGCCAACAAGTGTGTGTGTTTCAAGACCTCATCAAGCCACAAATGACCACATAATGGGTCATTTGGACCACCTAGTGTCTCAATGCCCAAACCACCCATGTCATGATTGTCATGTCATCAGCTATTCAATGGGATGCATTCAACAACAACTACAAACAATGCATCAATATTTCTTCGCTTGACATGAATTCTATTTTTCCTCCATACCAATTGTTGTTTGCAGGTGTGCCTTGAAATTAACAGTGGTTGTGTCTTGAAGTCTGATATTGTTCCTAAGTCTTCTTCTCCAATCATCATATTGTTCAAATATGATATTATGTTTCTTCATATATCTTCAATAGGTGGGCATTTCTCATTTAATTGCGTGCGAGCATTTATATGTCTTCAAAATCCTTCACAAGCTTTGACCTTCAACATTTGTAAACTGAGGTTACCCAAGAGAAAAAGTAAAAAAAAAAGTCTTAATCAGTGTTAAACATCTTCTTGCTGTGGATTCTTCATGTCCTCTTCAGTTCATGGGATGCTATAATGAATGTATCAAAAACCATCCAGTGAATTTATAAAAGGTAAGCATGCATCAATGACAACATCACAATGTTGCTTCACTTTATTTTCTTTCCTTTTTCTAATCATACTTATCCCCTATCAATATGAATCTTCTTTGAGTCACATAAAGCCAAATTGTATTACCTCACACTATTCAAACTTAATCCCTTCCTACTTTCCTTCTGCCAATGTTTGCAATCCGATCCTAGGACCTATTTCTTAGTTTGGAGTAGCCATTATTTTCCTTTGAGTTCATCCTCTAGCTCCATGAACTCAAGGTATACTGAGGTCTTTGAAAGACCTCAAGCTTGGATTGCCACATGGAAAACATCTTGGGTGCACTTCTTCCTTGTTGAAGCCAAGACCAGATTTGTCAAATGGATATCTTTGAAAATCCAAGATCTCATCGAGGATAACTAAGTTGTCTTTGAACTTGACATATACATCAGAATTTTTACCTTTCTTCTTGAATTCAAACACCTCCATTTCAAGCTTTTGACCATTCTTCTCTTTCTCATCCAATTTATGTTTCAAGACTTCTTCTATCCTTTTCGATTCTTCCATTTGAGTCTTCAAATCAATATTGTCCCTTCGTGTTTCTACAATCTCTTTAGGGTCTTCACTAGTCTCTTCTTGACTACTAAGATTAATATTTACTATTTCAACTTCATCATTTTTGTCTTTTAGCTCATCCTGTAAACTTGACTTGAGCTTCTTGAACATGTCTATTGAAATCTCATGATATTTTTTCAAGGACTGCAAAATTTTCCTTTTAAGTATGGAATTGTCAGTGACATCCTCTTCCCTTAAAATGGGTGCTAGGAGTTTTTTCTTAGCATCTTTAAGATCATTTACCATTTTATCAAAAGCATTACTACTTTCATTAGAAGGATCCTTACCTCTACTGATATCTAAATCTTTCTCTTTATTTTCTTCTTGCATCACATATTTAGTGGGATTAGCTTATGTTTCCTTCTTTGTGTCTTGGTTTCCTTTTTGCTATTCACCTTCCAGCTTAAACCATAGGTCTTTGGCTAAAGTGTGTTCTCTTACATTCTCTTTAAAAGAGTTTGAGATTCCATCCATAAGAAACTTCAAAGCAATAGAGTTGTCCTTCATGACCTCCTTTTTTGAAGTAGTCATAGTCTTCTTATTGGAACTAATGGGTGGATTGACTACAACCTCCCAGTCACCAAACTTCTTCAACAAGGTTTTCATCTTGCTTCTCCAACCAAAATAATCTGTTATGTCAAATACTGGAACATCATTGTTTGAGAGTTCTGCTTGTGCTTCCATTGTGTCTTCGCAGATCTCCTTCAAGCTGCCTACGCTTGTGGTGAAGGCTCGCTCTGATACCAATTGTTAGACACAATGGCACACTGAGAGGGGGGGTGAATCAGTGGGCCCACACTTTTTACCAATTTCACTTCTTCAATACTTAAACAGAGATCATCAGTTACAAGTTATTAAATCCATCAAAATTAATCAATCAATACAAACCATTAGAGACACATCACAAGATAAGCATTCTAAAATTTATTATATTTAATTTTATATGAATTAAAATGGAGGCCACAACCTTGAGGTTTGCATCCGCTTCAATTGACTGAGAAGCACCAACTTCTATTCCAAGACCCAGCTTGTTTTTTTCTTAGATCCAACTAAGAAAAAGGTGTGCAAGACCCATCTTGAAAATGCATACTTATTACTGTCATCAACCTTGTAATCAATCATGTCACTCCTTTCCAAGTTATTATTATGCACTTGTCATCAACTGCTGCACTTGTCATCAATTCTGCTTCAACAAACTTGTCTATTCTATTACTTTGTCAAATCATTATGCAATAGGTGTCACTATCATCAACCTGTCGACTATCATGTCACTGCTGTCACAATCAAATCTTCAAGTCTACTCATGTATCAATGCTACTAAACCTTGTTACTCCTTGTTACTCCTTTATACTCAACCTTGTCATGTATCAACCTTGTACTCCTTTTTCAATAATGGTTTCTCATCAATGACAACCATACTCAAGATACTTTTATTTGTTCATATTTGGTGATTCCCGGGTGGTTACCAATTGGTCCAATGGTTTGTATTCAATCAAAGTATTATTATTGAAACCATGGATTAATTAAATAGATGGGTGAAAGGATTCTTTTGCTCAGATCTGTTGCAGACATATTTATCGTATCCTGTAATGATAGGTAAGCATCCACTTCTTCTTCATTATTTGAGGGTAGGACTGAAATGCTCGGTGTTTGGCCATGCTTAAAAATACTGATAATGAGTGCACACTAAAGTATTAATATGGTATAACGAGCGGACTAATATATCTATATCGGCCACCACCAGCAGTCTTGCACGGATGATTCCCATTATCTATAGTTCGATTAAGAATATAAATTGCCAATAAATATAAGTTGTCAGTACAATAACCATCCAATTGTATTGCTGTTTTCTACTTCTGGAAAAAATAATATATTGAAGGACACATAGGATCACACCTGGTTGCATGGGTAAGTGCCATCTATCATAAGAAGATACCATGTTTTATAATATCTTGTGTAGGTGGTTTCAGGATGATGAGAACTAGTTTTCAATTACAATTTTTCATGCAGCAAAATGATCGTAGACTCGACATGTGGTAAGCGGTAAAAATTCCGCTACTGCTTACCCTTTTCATTCTCCCCACTAGTTGAAAGTGAAAAATCAATATCAACCATAGATATTTTTTTCCG
Source organism: Larix kaempferi (assembly GCA_027924585.1). NCBI lineage: Eukaryota > Viridiplantae > Streptophyta > Pinopsida > Pinales > Pinaceae > Larix > Larix kaempferi. Next base: position 54,533,723 of record BSBM01000047.1, on the reverse strand, counting down.
CCACTTACCCACTGTATATTTTATTCCTAACTTTAACACATACCAATGGTCATTTCTCCAAAGTTGCCAATGTTATAGAACATGCACCTTTTCCTAGCGGATTCCCTGTCCTCCACAGATCTCAACCCTCCTCGAATCTAAACTGTTGATTTTGTCATAAATTACTTCGTTTGACGCATCAAGTTTTCATAGGCATTATATGGCCTCCATCGTAATTACCTGACTGCCAAAATCTTCGCAGTAGTTCCAAGAAGTAGTTACGAGATAGAATTTTTGAGGTTTTGGGTTCCTATTCCCCTGCAACAATAAGAAAGATCGGGTGCAATAGTCGAAGCTCGGGAAACAGTTCCACGAAGCAGGCTTTGTTTTACGCTCGGTCCCATATACGTTCGACACAGATCAATCCCTATGTGCGTTCCAAGCTCTATTCAGACTCTAGTCACATGCTCGATGAACTCTTATATAAACGAATCTATGAGATGGGGTTAGTTATTATTTTTGCTGCAACTTATTTTTTTCAGCAGAAGAAAAAACATACTATTGATATTCAAGTTGGATCAAACAGTACATGGATGTTCAAGTCTTTAAAAAACTTACCAGCATAATAACTTATCAGAGCTCAATCTTCTGTAGATAAGACTTTACAAAAAAGGACAATGTAACTTTCAAAACAATATTACCAAAATACGACATCTAGCACTAGTACAAAATGAGAGATAACTGACCAAGAGACCAAAAAATTTGGTCATTGCAGTTTTTTCAAGGGATAAATGACCAAAATTGAGAAATTTTAAGTGAATTGACTAAAAATGACCAAGATAAATTACCAATTTGGTCATGGGATAAGAACTAAACTAAAAATGACCAAGATAAATGACCATATTGGTTTGGAGAAAAGAACTAAAGTAAAAATTACAACATAACAATTGATCATTTATGTGGTCATTTTTAGTTGTGTCATTCCAGCAATGAAAAATTATAATTTTGATAATTAATTTGTACAATTTACTAAAGTTTAACACTGCAGATGGATTCAGAGACCCCTTTAATAGTACACAACTTGGATTATTTTTCAATACATCTTCTAAGGGATCATTCTTTGATGCCATCCCAATACCTATTGTGTTAGATGACAGGAGAATCATTGAGATGCTCATTTAGAAATTTCTCTACTAATTAGGGCCTTGGGTGTGGTGAGTTGATATTTAGATAATACATCATGTCTTGCACATATTTTATCAAGTGATAGATGAGTTCTGCTACATGTATTTGAGTCGAATCTTATATATTTGTTGTCTTTCCCTTTTGGAATTGTCATGTACTAAAGTTGGTTTCAATCCGTTCAGCTCCTTGTACTAGTTTTGTTCATGTTTTTTTATAACAAAACCATCATTGTTTGACCATCTAGGCATTCTGTTAAAGTTTTGACAAGTTCATGTATTTTGTGTCATGTTAGCTAAAAAATGTCAATTTCACAACCTCCATTAATTCTCCATATGCATTCATTCACCATGGTTCGAAAATATTTAAAGTCCCCTTGGGCCCCTCCCTTACAAGAAATAGCCAATATCCTCCGTTTTGAAGAAAAATAATTCCTCCCGTTTGTAAAAATCCATTTGTTCCCATCTCCTTGAATAATAATAATAATAAAAATACCCCCATAATCTCAGCTAAACCCTTCTCCTTTAACATATAAAATAAATAAATTATCAAAAAAAAATCTCCCTGTATCTTTTCACCCATATATAATATTAATATATTGTATAGATATTATATATATTTATATAATTAATATATGTAACTAGTGTTAACAAATTAAGAAAAATAAGAATATAAATAAAACAAATGTAACAGACAGATGTAAACTCAAAAAAAGTGAAATGTGAATGATCGGTAAATTAGAAAATAGATTGAGAGGGAAAATAAAAGAAAATAGGGCCTCCAATAGATCTAATCCCCACGAATTTCTCATAGAAAGCAAAGTTCTCCATATGGTTGCAAGGATCTCCATGTGATCTCCACGAATTGCGCACATGAAGCAAAGTTCTCCATATGGTTGCAAGGATCTCCATGTAATAAGATTCTTGATTTTTCTTTAGATCATCCAATCACCATCAATTGTTTCAACAATATTTGGGGTGGGTTCGAAACCCTCTCTCAACTACTGCAACACAATCATGCTTTAGGTAACAATTCCTACCCTTATCACTTTGGTTTCATTGTATTTATGGGATTTCTTTAATATTTAAATTCATGGTTTAATGGTCTCAATACGCAGATATAGCAGCTCATTTTGAAACTTTGCTATTTTGTCCTTAAGTTATTTTTTTATGCTCTATGATACCTCTATCAGATTCTTCCTTTGCAATATTTATGCGTCACCTTCAAATTTGTCAGTATCGCTATGTACAACGTGAGGGAGTTTATTTTAGGATATCGTTTTCCTACTTGCAATATCATATTCCTGCCACTACTTCCATTTCTTTGATTTTCATTGATGAAACCATTTCGAATAGACCAGGGATAGGCTACCTTAGGGGTTGAGGGACATATGAACGTTAGCCACATAGGTCCAACGATGAAGCTTACAGGTCTTTATAAGTTCCTATTATTAGGTTTTCTCGCCTAACATAGTGGGTTTCACCTATAGTGCAATGGAAGCAAAGCAAGCAGGAGTAAGGACAATTTTAACCACTTCATATGTACCCATAACTGTTCCTATATATTGGTCAACATAATAAAAAACTTATGCTGGATATACTTCCAATGCATCAATTGACTCAACTTCAACTCTCATATGCGTGGTTTATTTAGAGTGTGAAGACTTTGTTAATCGTGGGCATACCTGTTTCAATGCACCAACATATTATAGTTGTTGTGCTTGCAGTACTTGTTGTTGACGAAGAAATGAGTCTGTATATTCAAAATCAAAGGAATAATATTTCACATTGCAGTTTAATTAACAAAAACACTGGAATGGCAATGTCAATAGGTATATAAAAACTACATAAATCTCTACAATGACAATCATAAGTTTATATAATAGAAAAGACCTAATCTTGTAAGTCATACTGCAGTAAATCCAGGCGATCTCTTCTATTCTGTTTTGTTTTGTTCTTGTATATATTTTGATTTCCTCTTAAAGAAATGGTATCATTATGATGTCTTGAGCACATGTTCTGCCAATATTTTGTTGTGGTCCTGAAGTGACGCAATAGTTTGTTGTTTCTTCCTCCCATACGATTCTAGCTTGTTAGATAGTGTCTCGTTTTGTGCTTTTAGGTCATTCTAGTCTTCTTCTATGTTGGACAATATTTTGGTATTCAGTACCAATTCCACTTCCATGAATTCTTAAACCTTTTCCCAACATAGAGAACATAATGTGAAGGTTCTTGAAGTAATGATATTTGTTGTCGAAATATTTCTTTGTGTCTTTTGTTTTCCTTGCTGGGCACGTACAAGATATTCCTGTAAATTACCACCATCAAACTCAGCTTTAGCTTGCATTTGTTGTTGCTACATAGGTTTAATTGGTAACTATAAGGTTTATGGAGCTTTGGTATCACTACAACAAATGTATATAATGTGTCCTTACTCTAAGTTATATATGGCAATGGGTTATGTTGTGCAGACTATATTACCTCTACGCGGTAAGATATTGAATGTTCAATGAAAGGATGAAGCAGCTATGTATAAAAATGAAGAAATTCAAAATCTCATACTTGGATTAGGACTTGGGTTGAAGGTATGTCTTAGATAATATAGTATGTCTCTTGATGTTTACATTCTATTATCCATCGTTGTTTCTTTTAATTGCCTCTGTTATACTTCTATCTTGTTATGTATTAGGGTGAGGATTTCAACAAAGATGTTTTATGATATCACAAGATCATCATACTTACAGATGTTGATGTAGATGGTGCTCATATTCGCACTCTTCTATTAACTTTTTTTTTCTAGATACCATGTAACCAAGCACCCAACAATACATGTGTGTATGTGGCTAAGGTACGGGTATACTATGTTGAAGTCAAGATCTAGCAAGAACATTGCAAAGTTCAAGTTTAAACTTAAATTCATTTCTATAGATGGAATAATTTTTTCACAATAGAACACTATGTAGTTTCATGTACTCACTAATATTTTTTCGAACCTTGGTTTGTAGAAAGCTCTTTTTGAGGAAGGTAACATTTATGTAGGATTTTCACCACTATACAAGGTCTTTTCTGCAAATTATTCCGTATGTTTTATTTATTTTCTATACTATAGTACTCCTGATTTTAATTCCATAACTCCCTATAAATTTTTATAAGGACCCTATGGGATCTATAGGTTGAGAGGGGTAAGAAAGCTCATTACTGTTTTGATGATGATAATTTAAAGGAATTGCAAAAGTCTTTTTAGTCAAATGCACCATATAATATTAAGCATTTCAAAGGTGTGTGAAATCATGTAAAGTTTACTTTTGTCATCTGTGTCATGTTACAGAGTTGCAAGGGAAGTAGTTTAAATCTTGGAATTCTTAATGCTAGTGTATTAAGTGTACTAAGGGTTTGCATGAAACAGTAAGTTGATTTTGATTGTTGGTATGCACAGGATTAGGGTATACGATGCCTTTACAATTATGGGAAACAACTTTGGATCCAGCAACAAGGAAGTTGAAACAACTAATAGTGGAAGATGCTGCACAGGAAAATATGGTTTTCTCTTTATTAATGGGAATTCGAGTGAGTCTGTGTGTGTATAGTCAAAAAAAATTAGAATTACGAGTTTGTTCCTCATTATGGCTATGGAAACCTCAAAAGTAAGCATGGTTTCTCTATTTGAAAAGGGTGTGGATGTGAAGAACCTGCAACAATTAATTAATGAAAATAAACGGGATAGTAGAAATAGCAGAACTCATAATCGCTTTTATTAACCGCGGGCCACTTCGAGGGGGAAACCTCCTTTGAGAAAGCTCACCACAAATAACTTCACAATACCTTCATTGGTCTCAACAAAAACTTATATACTAATTCTAGGAACCCATACCATAGGTTAATACCATGTGTCAATACAAACCATGGGCCAATACAAACTATGGATCAACAATTACTAAGGGATGACTTACAAAGCATATGCGTCCAACAACAATAAGACAAACTATGGGTCAACAAATACTACAGGACAACTTACAAAGCATATGTGTCCAACAACACTATACTAACAAAGTAAATAGAAAGGTTGACATGGGTTCCTAACATCCCCTCTCCCTTAGAAAAAGCTTTTTCCTCAAAGCTTTGGATGTGGAAATTGATGCAGAATCTGAAGGAGTGGTTCCCCTATAGCATCCTCGGGTTGCATTCTGAGCCACTAATGCCTTTTGAGTTGTAGGGAGGGTTGCTTGGAAGGTTGTAGACGAAGAAGAACCATACTAGCTATGTGAAAAGTGCGCTCAGAATGGTGCTGATGGGCTTGTTGCTTCAATCAAATTCTTGCCATGTGAAGATTGTCCTGCAAAATGAGAAGAATCTGATCGTGGTGTCGAAGAATCGAGTCAATTTCTTGAATTGGGGAGCTGCTGAGGGTGTATGGAAGAAGAAATGGTGGTGCATGTCCATAGATTGCTCCATATGGTGTCATTTTAGATGTAGTATTATACCACTGGAGCTCTTCTAGAAAAGCCATGGAAATAGTTGTCCAAATCTCTGTAGGGATGGGAAAGGGTTCGAGCAGTCCCGTAAGGGGTGTCATTTCACCCTTGTTGACCTGGAAAGTATAAAATTCAGCCACCATCTTTTGAATTGTCATGTTCAGTCCCTGCCAAAAGAAGTTACATTGGTCCCAGTCATACATTTTTAGGAACCCAGAGTGCCCTGCTGATGAAGAAGCATGGAGTTCATAGAAGAGATAGCTCTGTTGAACAAATTGCAACCAATTTGGAACAAGTAGAGAAATAACTTGAAGAGAAACTTGGTCATCAAATGTGCGAGAAGGAGCATCTGCCACCATATTGTCCTTACCCTTCTTGTAAGTGATCACATAGGAATAACCCATAAGTTGGATAACCCATTTCAGGTGTGCTGGAGAGGAGATTCATTGTTCCAGGAAATTTTCCAGACTCTAGAGATCAGTCTTGATGCATAAATAATTCCCTAATAGGGATGGCTGCCACTTATGTACTGCATGCAAAATAGCCATCATTTCTTGCTGAGATGTAGATGCGGCTAAATTCTTACCGGAAAGGTCTCTTGAAGGCAACAAGCCCACTTGTTCAGCAAGGACACCTACATATCTATCCAAGGAAATGGGGGAGACCGTTGATGGGTGGATCTGAATGGAATTGAGTCAGGCGATGAGACCATGTGAATTCTTCTTAAGGATCTTTTCCCGACGATGTGAACTAATGATGCAGAGAGACCCTTGTTGTAAGCCCTTAAATTTGAATTGTTTCCCATTGACTGAAAACTGCATCCAAAGTTCAGCAAAATCCCATAATATGGGGCCAAGTGTGCATAACCATTGAACGCCTAAAACCACATCACATCCGCCTAGGGACAAGGCAGACATGACAGAGCGTAGGTTATAATCTTCCAGAGAGATACGCACATTGTGACACTTCCCCTTGCAAGGTGAGGTACCCCCATTGGCAACCATGGCTTCAAAGTTGGAGCAAGGATGGACAAAACAATCATCATGTTTGGCGATCCGAGGGTCAATGAAGGTATGAGTGCTATCAGAATCAATGAGTATTGTAAGAGGAAGCTTCTTGAAGTAACCCCTGACCCGCATTGTTTGGGGGGTGGTGATGCCGGATAAAGCATGGAGAGATATCTCTAGTTGTTCATCTTGAGATGGGGGTTCAATAGGAAGCTCCTCAATGTCAACCTGATCATCCATTGTATCTAGAGATTCTTCACCAATTTTAGAGGTAGGCGGAGAATCCATATCCAAGAGATAGAGCTTTTGTTGAACACCTCTATGTTCCCGAGTGAATTTCTCATCACAATTATAACAAAGCCCTTTTTCTCTGTGTTCCTGCATCTCTGTTTCAGACAAATACTTGATATGAGTTGGTCGAGGAACTTGCGGGATGAGAGGTTGTTGAGAACCCATATTTTGGAAGGGAACAAAAGTGGGTTTGGAGCGCTGTTGGGCTGCAATCTTGTCTTCTGCCAACTTATCCAACCCTAGTACTTCCATCATTGTGTTGGGACAGCACATTTTAACCTCTTACCAGATTTCATCCTTAAGACCATCAATAAAACAACTCCTATAGAATTCATCAAACAATCCTTCTATGTGATTGGCTATTTTTTCAAATTCTGTCTGATACTCACTCACAGTGCCACTTTGACGAAGTTTAGTGACTACTCCGATCAAGTCATCAAAAGCACTAGGACAAAATTGTTGCAAAAGGAGTTGAAAAAAATCTATCCATTTTGGCTCGTCATAAGCCTTGATGTACCAATGCTACCATTGAAGGGCTTCTTGTTCCAAATGAAAGGATGCAAGTGGAACTTTTTGGACATCAAAATTATTATGCAGACTGAAATACTGTTCTGCACGATAGATCCATCTAGTCGGATCAATACCATTGAAGCAAGGAAATTCAAGCTTCGGACCACGAAAATTGTTGGAAGAAGAGAACCCATTGGCGGCAGAAGATTCTTGTTGTCGGCTATTGTTCATGGCTGAATGCTGAAGATGGAGGATGATAAATTTTGCATCCAGATCTTGGACTTTAGTTTGCATGGCTACAAGTGCTTCCTCCATGGTTTTTGCTCCCGTGCGGATGATAACCATAACCGGGAGTTTTTTTTTTTTTTTTGGGGGGGGGGAATGGATGGAAAAACACAAACAAAAGCTTATTTAGTAAAGGAAAATTTGGATTTGGGAGAAACTCAGATGGGAAATTGGGGTTTGACTAGGTTTTGGACACTTTCTGATGGACATGGAAGCAAAAAATGGGGATTTCAAAAGCAGGGTAAAAGAATGAGAAAATTGGTCAAAGAGGGACAAACAAGCAGAAATAGGGAATGAACATGGTGGCAATATTTGGAGGTGAGTGGGTGAAAATTGAAGAGGTTATGGAAAACCCTAAAAATAGACAAATGTGAGATTTCTAGATTTGGGAAGTAGAATTTGGGATAGGGTATTCAGGAATGAAATGTGCAGAATGGGATTGCAAGGGTGTCCGAGAAGTTTCAAGGAAGTGGAAACAGATGGATCTACAACGACGCGGAAGTGATCAGAAACAAATGGATCTAAAATGACGCCGAATGGAGCGAAAACGACTGGATCTAAAATGGCCTGCAGAATAGATCTGAAACAACTTTTAGAATGGATCAGAAACGACTGGATCTGAAATGGTGCGGAATTGATCGGCAACAGTTCAGCTGAAAATAGATATGGACCCCAGGTATGTGCGGCTTCCTAACAGTTCAGGGGTTTCACTCGGCCACCAATGTTGTCTGACAGCTTGCATATTGGGGCAGTACCTCCACTCCATGGCTCAGGTAAATTGATAACCGCTTTTCCACAAACGACAATGCTTGGTTTACCTCACGGGTGGGAACTAGTCAATCAGGTAGGGGTCGTTGACATTTTCGCTTGCAGGTCCTCTCAATGGGCCAGCTACTTCGGGGTTCTTGTGGTACTCCTCACAATGTGTTTTAGGGCTTATGCTCAAGCACTTCCCATATTTAAGCGGATAGGGATTATTCCCAGATCCAAAGCTGCAACAAATGCGAAAAAAAAAATTGGCAGAAATTTCTCCCAACGAGACCAAGAAAGTGCTCTGATACTAGATGTGAAGAACCTGCAACAATTAGTGAATGAAAATAAATGAGATAGCGTAAATAACATAACTTAGAATCGCTTTTATTGATCACAGGCTACTTCGAGGGGGAAACCTCCTTTGAGCAAGCTCAATACAAATAACTTCACAATACCTTCATTGGTCTCAACACAAACTTATATACCAATTCTAGGCGCCCATACCATGTGTCAATACAAACCATGGGCCAATATAAACTGTGGATCAACAATTATTACAGGACGGCTTACAAAGCATATGCGTCCAACAACAATAAGACAAACTATGGATCAACAAATACAACAGGACGAATTACAAAGCATATGCGTCCAACAACAATATACTAACAAAGTAAATAGAAGGGTTGACATGGGTTCCTAACAATGGATGGTAGGAAAAAAATAAAAATGCTAACTTTTTACATTTTACCAAGTGGAGCCACGAAAGGAACTTATTACAAAATTTGCATCTAAAATTGGCATTGAGAAGCTTGATATTTAATAGTGATCTCAAGAGATGATCTTGTGAAGTCTATTCTCATTGTATTCAAAGATGGATCTTCTCTTCTCCTACATCTGCTTATGTGCTATTATATTGGTTCCCACATGCATGGTGATATCAGAGTGACTATCTATCTTATTTGTCCAAACAGTCAACTTTGTTTTTCAATTTTTGAAGTTTTTATCGTAGAAGCAAATAGACATGAAATATGATTGTTTCTATATTAGTTATTTTTGGAATTAGCATTTTTTTCTTTCACATTATTTTGTTTACATTGATTAATATTTTGAAATGTTTTTTTGTTTGTTATTAGCAGTAGAAATATGAAATGGAGACATATTTTTATAGACTATAGTCTTTGAGATGAAATGGGGCTCTCGCTCAAGAGAAGCCTCCACCCTTTTCAAATCCCCTTGTTGGACTGTAGAGAAGAACGCATGTTCATTGGTGACACTACAACTCAGACTCTCACCCATTTGTTACCAAATATCCCCCCTGTTGTTGCGACACCAATTCCTTGAGCCCCTTATCCACACCTCTCATGCATTTGAATACTAAAGAACTCTAACTCTAGCCTCTTAAACCAATCGTGTAATTAATCCATCTATCAATCAATTAGTGAATTCCATCTCTGCTGCATCAGCAAAAGACAAATCCACTGAAAGAACAAACGCCCAAGTACAAAAGGTTTAAGACAAATGTATATAACATTTTCGGAGGGGAGAAAAGGGTAAATAATTTATTGTCACGTTAGTAGATTTTCCCTTTTTCCTTACCTTGTCGTTTGGATTTTTGATATTTTCAATTTATTAATGTTCATTCCGCGGGATCCAAGAGAGACGTGCATTCATTAATGTTGACCTAAATTTTAGCATCCAACTAGTGTTTCTAGTTAACCCGTCTCATTAGTTTTGTCCTCAGTTTTGTCCTCTTAATTTTTTAATTATAATTTCTTTAGGTATAAGCTTAACCACCCTTAACTAACTAACTAAGATCCAAACGTCTCAATTCTTCTTCTCAAATATCTATCATTTTTTCTTGAAAGGAACGTAAGTATACGTGAATATAGTTTTTTTTATTTTATTTTATTTAAATTTGTACAAAATTCAAAAACATTTTTTTATGTTTTCTATATTTAGTAAATTGCTTGGTGGAAATTAATCCAATTTATTTAATAAAATTCAAAGTATGTATTTTCGACAAGGAATTATCCACATGCTCATAACATTGATAACAATAAATTAAATTATGAGGGAACTAAGTCCCCTTCTACTAAAAAAATAAGGACTGTTTTTTCGGGCATGTAAACATGTAGTTGTTGTTTGTGACATCTCTACTATTTTCCGTAATACCTTTTTAGCCAGACTGTTGAAACACATCAGGATTTTTTGTAGAGTTTGTCATGCAAAACCTGGAGGAATGGATGGATTTGGATTGGATATCACTCCCCTGTTTCCATTGAGAACCTGAGCAAGGACATGAACTCAATTTATGTTGGATACTCTAAATGGCCTCCCTCAAAGTGGATTATATACTAGTTCAAGAAGTTTCTTTAATTCCACCCAAAAATTATGAACTTCTATTAAAATTGTTTACCAATAAAAGAAAAGTTGGAAACACAAAGGTCAGTCCAAGACTACGAAGGAGATATTGATATAATCACGTCATGTTTAAGGCATGGTATTTTTAGGAAGTTTTCATTTTCAGCAAATCCTTCTTGGCATGGATCTTTTAGGCTACCATGTAGCAAATTGTAAAATGTATCATTTAGTTGTACAATGTTTCTTTCTACAATCTACTTTAAAATGTGACTCTTGATAATATGTCGTTAACAATGTTCTATGTAGCCAATGAGGCGGTTTAATTCTCTATGTAGTTTGCACCAGCGGAATGGAAGGTCACATAAAGGAATAAGGTTGGGCATAAATCCTATGTGAGTTTCAGGGAATAAATATGGCGCAAAGGAAGTCAGAGCTTCCTAAGAATGAATATAGAAATACTCAGACACACACTCTGGTATGCACATCATCGTCGTAATTATAATGCCATAGAATATCATGCTAAATCTTATAAATAGATCTACCAAAAAACAAACAAAAAGGAATTCACATGAAATGGTAGCAACGACTTGTGTTCACATTAATCCAAATGAATGCATAATAACTATAATTGTCATCCATGTGTGCAATTCCAGTAAATTATATATTTTGAAAAGGATATCTAGACTCTGGAGGAACCAACATTTTACATCTTTTGTTAATGATAACTATCAAGTACCAAGTTATTAAAAGGATCTCTACTCATGGTAAGTTGGGTTAATAGGTTAATCATTTGAATGAGTGGATAAAACACCATTATGAAGCAAATCAAGAAAAAATAGCAGAACATGGAGCCGAACTCTATTCCATTGTAAGTATAAGCTTGAAATATCATTTTTTTTTTGTGTAGAATATACTTGTTTTCTTCACATTTTGATAAAGGTTTCAATAATTTTGGACCAATTTTGAATCGATTGGTAGGTAAAACACAATATTTTTTTTGTTGTGATTCTTTGCATGACTACACCTGCAAGAGATTCATAATTTTTTTTGCTGCCTATTTCTGTTGTATTTTCCAATCTTTTATTGATTATCCTTCTAACCTTCCTTGTGAAATTATTCACAAGGTCTTTCATCTCAAATAACCTTGTTTTAAAACTTTCTCATATGCTATTTCATCCTATGATATATGGAAGAGGCTCGAAACCTAAAGGCATGATGATGGTATCGATGATACTTCCAGATGGGTGTGTTGGATACGTATTGTAAGTCTCACCATCAATTGGGTTTCGTTCACCTCCACATCATCAACACATGGAAGGTATACTCCTTTCTTTTTGTTATATTTTGATATTAAAAAGCTATACTTGGTGAAGGTTACACTCTTAAGTTATTGAATTGTTGGTTATTTTTGAAGGGCCTGTTTATTCACCAACTAACTATCCCCTTGTATCACCCTTAGGAAACTTGAGTCCCCCAGCAGTCTCACCATCAATCATGTTTCCTTACCCTCCAAATCATCGACATGTGAAAGGTATACTTCCTTTATTTTCATAGATATTTGAGATGTATTTTCAGTATAATAGTCGAAAAAATTACTAAGCACAGCCTGCTTATTGCATTGCTAGCACCCTCTGCTTCTCCTGTAAACATTGCCCATTTGGAATCACTTGAGATGACACCAAGGATACCTTTGGAACTACCGCAATTGGTATTTCCTCCCCCCTCCAACTACTAAAGGTATGGAAAGTACATAATATAGTTTGTTATTCTTTGAACATTCATTGTGTTATCACGAGTTGAATTTCTCTGTAATTGTTATCATTTTATTTGCAAATAAATTTACTCCATGTATATAAGATCATTCTGCTTAGATTTCACCTTATTTCTATGTATAAAGAATCAAGATACATTATTTGTGACTTACTTGATGCATTCTTTGCACAGATTGTGGTTCAATAGCTTGCACTAAGCCATTGACTTCTACTCCTCCTAGTGCACCATGTGGCTGTGTATATCCAATGCAAGTGGAGCTTGAGCTTGGGGTGGCACTTTATGCTTTTCTCCCATTGGTTTCAGTGATGGCTACATATATAGCAATAGGAACTTTCTTGAAACAAAGCCAAGTAAGGATAATGGGATAAAATGTAGATTCCCAAGATGAGGAAAAGACAATTGTGATTCTTGATTTGGTACCACTCGGAGAAAAATTTGACAATCCAACTGCATTCTTGATTTTTGAGAGATTTTGGCAAAATAAGTTTATCATTAACATGAGCCTTTTTGGTGACTATTGGGTAATATTTGTTTCTTACCAGGTATGTGACCCTTTTTCCATAATTTAGAAAGATGGTGTTAACTGTTGGAAATTTTATTCTCATATCAATCCATAAGGAATTCTATTTAAGGGTCCTAGCTCAATGGTAGATCACCTTCCTTATAGAAAGAAGGTTGGTGGTTCGATTCCTCTATGCCCTATATATATTCTGAAACCACTAAAAAGAGATAAATGACTAAAAAAATGACCAAAATTTGCATATAAACGACCACCAGTAGAACATGAGAGATAAGTGACCAAACAAATGACCAAAATATGCATATAAATGACCACTTTTGAGTTGGCGATCACTGGTAGAAAATTACCGGTCATTTATCATGTGACAAAAAATTTGGTCATTAATTATGATAATTAATGACCAAATATATGACCACAAGATTATCTATAAAGGACCAAGCTAAATATGACCACATTTTTGTTCGTGTGATAAATGACTGCTAATTTGCTACCAGTTGTCACCAACTCAAAAGTGGTCATTTATATGCGGATTTTGGTCATCTTTTTGGTCAGTTATCTCTCATTTTGTACTACTCTAGAAACAGTCCCCGAATAGATCATCATTCAAAAATCCTTACATATCCCATATCACATATGTGATGTCCTATAGTTTTCCCAATATAAACTATAGGACATGACCCAAACACTGCTACTTCTGATCTTTCCAGTCATAAAACATCTAACAGACAAAAATAATAGGGGTTATCTGAATGGAGTTGTAGTTATATCAACAAGGGAGATATAGTTTTCCATAGGATCAATTTTAGTTGAAGAGTTTGTTCAATGTTCCTTTTTAAGATGGATGGCATGGCATTGTTAGACATCACTTTGTTTAAGTGTATGCAAGGAAATATGTAATGTATTACTCATATCTAGTAATATTTTTGTTAAAACCCAAATTAACCCCCCAAGGTTGCAAAGAGGGAAATATGGGGTAACCACTAACCACTTAAGATATGTGCTACTAACCTAGCACAATCAGAGAGGGCTCTCTCAGCAAAAAATATGAAAAACTGGAAATGATCAAAGGTGTCAACAGTGAAAACATAGACCAACATTAGTCATTGGAGATATTCATTCAAGCACATAATAAGAAGGTCAGATTTCTATGGAACAAATTTCTTTTCATAAATTGTGGTTGGAAAACAACATGGATCTATATTGGGCCAATGGAGTCATATTAAACACAACATGAACATTATTGACACATACTTTGCAGACGCATTCATACAGGGGCAAGGTAGCCACCAGCTCACAGTCAAAGAGCTTTTAGTTGAGGATTTAGAGGAGAAACGAACAGTCCATCAATATAAAGCATGGTAAACATGAATTCTATATCGACTTTAGCAGAAAATTTAGGTGAAATGCTTGGTATGACCTGAACGGAGCATTGTCTCTATGAATTCCGTTCAAATACTACACTGAACCAAACTTGAATAAGCAATTACATAATGGAAAGACAAAGTAAGAAGACAAAATTCACATGGGAAAAGAGAAGGAATAGACTGTAAGACCAATAACACAGGAATCCCTATCCAAAAACATCCGCTCGGCTCCGTCAAATTTTATTCAAAAGTAGCTCAAAAGATCACACAGAGCAATATAGTTTATCTCCAAAAGTTTTCAAACCTTTTTACTTCAAGTACATAGCATATATATATCTAACTAGAGCCTGAAGATAGACTTATTCGAACTAGAAAACAGTTACAACAAAATGCCACCTCACCCAGCCACATTCGTCACTACCAAAAAATAGGCGAGCTGGCATAACTGTTTTCTTTCATATTTACCGATTTTCTTACTGGCTTGAAGATAAAAAACAAAGCCAGTAAAGCAGTTGCACCAGCTAGCTATCCTCAATAGCCGCCTCAAAAAATATTTACAAATCACTTTTAAAATGGGAATGTCTAGAAAGTCTTTGAAACTAACAACATCTTTAAAAAAAATAAAAGCTATTGAGTAACATTAAGGGAATATTTCATCTTTCCATATTTCTCCATGTAACCCCACTGATTGGATGTGACGCTCTCATGTAGCACCATCTCCTTCACTAATACTTTCATCTCCATGTTCTCTCTGCCAGGCAAGTGTTATAGCTTGAAATGACACCTCTCCATCCGTGACGACACTTGCTTCCCTTGGTCGCATGATGACATTTCTTGAGATCAAGTTTCAATCACACAATAGGACACTTGTGGATGGAGGAGTCATTTGGGAAAATAAAAATGGTTGAAATTACCTCATTCTTGACCCATTTGATGTTTATGACCCTTAGGAAAATTTTTCCAAACCAAACCATCTCCCGAAAATGAGCAGAAAATCCTTTTTTTTGCCATTTTTCAACATGGGCGCTGGTACACAGGCATGATAGTAGCATGTATACACTACTCTGCTTCATCAAAGTAGCACCCACCTCCACCTGTACGCTACTTTTTCTACTGTAGAGTAGGGTACACCCCTGTTTTGGTCAAAATCTTGAAATTTGAGTAAGTTAAGTTGGTTGGGAAACCTCCTGAGCGGTTATAACTTCTTTTTCTCTCCTTCACTGATTATATAAGGAAGGTAGAAGGGCCATGTGAGGGGACCAAGTCTATAACATTGTTATCCTAGAGGAATGGAGACCTTCATCCGCCTCTCTTGTGCTTAGTTTTTGGTAAACCCTAGCACTGCTGGTTAGAGGCTAGGATCCTTGGAGAACAGAAGCAGGAGACCTTGAATCTAGGTTTCGTGAAGTGCCAAGCTTGAAAGAAGGTATAACTTTATGTACTTGCTTTCATTCATTAATAAAGATCAGGCGTTCTTTCCTTTCCAAATATGACCTGTTAATGTGTTTCAGATTTGATTACAGTTTGTTTATAATCTGATTTCTTCTTCTATTATGAATATCAATCTTATATATGTAGTCAAATGTGTTTGAGAAAGGTATCGAGTTGTTTTGCAGGTCTAGACATTGCGGCACTGGATAAGCATTGAAGAGCAAGAAAGGAAAAGCTAGGATCAACCTTCTGAATGAGGTGGATACATCTCTAAACCCTAATCTCTTCACTTATTTTTTGTACTTGTAGAATGATTGTAAGTCTATCTTTATCACCGTAAGTTGGTAGTTTCTCCCCTGAACTATAGGTGATTTTTCTCCACAACAAAATGGCGACTCCGCTGGGGAAAGCCTAACTGCATAGGGGTATCAAAGGTCATTTCTTCAATCTTGTTTGATGGTCTTTGTTCATTTTATTGATTAGGATCAGTTCTTAGGCTTTGTTTGACCCTCCTTGGCTCTTATAGACCCTTCCTAGCCCTTTCAGACCCTGGTGGACCCAAGTTGGGGGGTTTTAACCCCATTTTTTCAACTTTTCCCACTTGTACGCTACTGTTGTGAAGCACAGTAGCGCCCATATGCTACTTTTCCTCTACACAGTAGCACCCACCCTACTATGGGCGCTGGTATGCCTCATACACAGTAGCGCCCACAATCTGGGTTTGATTTTTTTGAGTTTTTGGGTTGTGGACCCAAATCTGGGGAGCTGTGGCTGCATTTTTTGGGGTCCCTGATGACCCTAGGTCTAAGTTAAACCACTGTAAATGGTCTCCCATTCTTGTACTGATCCTACATTCATGATTTGAACCTCTTTTGATCAATTTGGGCTTGTTTGGAAAGTTTTGGGGCTTGTTTACCCAAGTTGGGGGGTTGTGGACCAGTTTGGTGTTTTGTACCCTAATTTGAGTCTGACTGAACCTGCTTGCCCCATTTCCACTAGATTTGAAACCTCTTGACTCTTCTTGACCCTCTTTGTATCTATTTGATTGAAATTTCTCTTTTAGATTGGTTTTTTATCCTCCCTTATGCTTTTAATTTTTCTTTTGTAGTGAAAGCTCAAGTGTTTTGGCTATTGTTCAAGACCTTGTTTGCATTGTTTATGTGCAGAAATGACTTTACCAAACCATACTTATTCGTAGGTCATTTTCTTTGTTTGGTCCTAAAAGTAGTTTTCTTTTGTACCTTAAACCACCCAAGATCACACATTACGCAAAAATCATAGTTCGACTATCACAGGTAAACCCACTTCATTCAAAGCTTGCATGGGATCTATGCAGTAGGTCTTGTGAGATCGGATTGTTGGGAATACACCTCCTACTTTTTGTTTCTAGCATATACCAGGATTGGATCGCGTTTGGGGACTCTTTTGAGTTTCAGGCTCAGTTACCCTACCCACGCCTTTGATTTGACCAGAGACTGTTCCCCCATAAGTTTTTGGTGTGGTGGTATCCTTAGTATCTGACCATAGGTTCATACAAAGGTGACGGCGGAGGGTTATATCTGTTGTACCTAGGACAGATGTGGGAGTAAATCCCTTGCAGGTATTTGGGAGGGAGATTGGGTGATTCCAACGCTTGCACCCTTAGTCATTGTATTGTGGACCCCGGGTATCTATTCTTCATCCTTCGTTGATCTGTTCTGGGCCCTCATCATCCCAGACTCTTATCCGAAAGGCATCTGTTTGCCTAGTTTGATTTACCTAGGACCTTTTTTAGTGGTGTGCTCTTTGTGCTACTTGTTTTAGTTTGCCTTAGAGAATTTCTTATTCATTTGAGCAGGAAACTATGTCTAGCATTCCGGCGAGTGCTAATCAAGGTACCCCTATTCCGGGGGAGCCTTGTGCTGTTCTATTCATGGGAAACATTGGCAATCCCTTAATGGCTACTCTGAATCTTCCTGTATTCACCATAGGGCTGCCGGTTTGGTTGTTTTCCACTCTGAATGCCTTGCATGCTCCTGATGCTTATTTTGTAAGCACCTCAAATCAAGAGCATCATAACCCTGTGCCTCCCTTGCCAGTAACATATTCTCCTCCTCCTTCTACCTCATGTGGCGAAAGTAGCAATACTAGTAACCAGCAGTCTAAAAGGAATAGACGGGGGAAGAATAGGAAGAAGATGCCAAAACAAGGGGGCAGCAACCCGGCCTCTATAAGTCATGATGGGGGAAAGCACCCTGCCTCTGCAAATCATGCAGGGGGCACCTACCCAGCCTTTGGAGGTCATGCTAGGAAAAAACTTTTAGTTACTGAAAATCATACTGAAATTTTGTCTTCATCCACTATCATTCATGTTGAGGACACGTCATTGATCACTACTAGTCATATTAATGACAAGTCACCAGTTCCTGTGAGTCATACTAGAGACACCAGATCAGCCACTGCAAGTCATGCTGAGGGAGTTGACATTGTCGACAAACCAAAAAATAGAAGTGTAAGTTCCCTTGCAAGTTTTGTGAGGGAGACCACCTCACTTACTTGTGCCCTGCACTTCCAGAAGTGCAAAAAGTGTGGTCCTTAGTTCAAAATTCTTATGATTCTAAGCAACCAGCCTCTGTAAGTCATGCTGGGGGCAAGCTGTCAGCCAATGCTAGTCATTCTGAGAGTACTGATGTTGTAAAGGAGTCTCGACCTATAGGACAAAAACCAAAGTTCCCTTGTAAACATTGTAAGGGAGATCACCTTACTCATCGATGCCCTGCCATTCCAGAGGAACGAAGAGTGTGGTCCATGTCTGAAGGAACCTCTGTTCCTGAGTTGTCTATAGATTCCCTACAGTCATATCAACTTTTGGTTGATAAAGTGGTTGAACCAATGCAATCTTTGGTCAACCCAACTCTTCCTTCGAAGAGTGAAGTGATCGAATCAATGCAATCTTCAATCGATCCCATCAGTCCTTCAGAGATTGATGCATCTACTGCAGAATTCTTCTACATTACTAGTTTGGATGTTCCTGAAAAAGGGGGTACTTTGTCCGTGCCAAGTGAACCCCTACCAAGCCCTAGGGACATTTCCTTTGATTGGAATAGTCTAGCCAAGCCTCGTCTTCCTTCTTCGACACCTTTCCAGATAAAGGTTGATACTGGGAACCATACGGTTGATCGATGCATTGTAGATGAAGGAGCTTCTGTTAGTATCTTATCCGCTTATTCTTGGAGAGATTTGGGTTTTCCTAATGTTATTCCAGCTATTAATTGACTATTGACCTTCGATAGAAGACCTAGTGAACCGATCGGATTCCTCCGTCAGGCACCTGTTACCTTGGGTGGAAAAACAGTCTTAGATGATTTTATGGTTTTAAAGGACCCTATGGACTTTGATATCCCATTTCGAGCATTCTTATTTTCCTTCGAGCTCATTAAAAACAGTAAGTAGGTTTCAAGCATTCTTCTTTTACTTTGAGCTCGTTAAAAACAGTAAGTAGGTTACGAGCATTTCTTCCACCTTCACTTCCATCTTGTTAAAAAAAGTAAGAAGTGTCGAGCATTCTTCTACCTTTCCTTTGAGCTCGTTAAAAACAGTAAGTAGGTTTCGAGCATTCTTCTTTTACTTCGAGGTCATTAAAAACAGTAAGTAGGTTACGAGCATTTCTTCCACCTTCACTTCGAGCTCGTTAAAAATAGTAATAAAGTGTTGATCATTCTTCTACCTTTACTTCGAGCTCGTTAAAAACAATAAGTAGGTTACGAGCAGTTTTCCACCTTTCCTTCGAGCTCGTTAAAAAAAGTAAGGAGGCTATGAGCATTTATTTCATCTTCACTTCAAGCTCATTAAAAACAGTAAGGAAGTTATCAACATTTTTCTGTATTTCCTTTGAGCTCGTTAAAAACAGTAAGGAGGTCATGAGTTTACTTTTCTGGACTCGTTAAACCTTTACGGAAAAGATCCCTATGGGGTTCTTTTAAGCCCTTATTAGACTCCTTAAATAGGAAAAGTTTACCAAGCATAGTTGTCTTTTCGGGCTCGTTAAAATAACTGAACCGACATCCACTTAGGTATAGAATTATCCCTTTTTCAGGGCCTTGGTGGATAAATTACGAAAAAGGTATACTCTAGGTATACTCCAGTATGCGCTAGAAGAGTTCTTCTTCCATTATTTTACACTTTTTCGGGGAAGGAGACTAACATTACAAAAAAGGACCTTTGGAGTCATCTTTAGGGTTTTCAGACTCTCGAAATGTGAAAACACCAAGCGAGCATTCACCTACTTGGGATCGATGTGAAATCCATGAGATGGTTGATAGAGGACTGTTTAAGTTTTTCAACTCTATAAACAAGAAAACACTGCCGAGCACAGACCAATCTAGGCTCGATATAAAATCCATGGATAGGTGTATGGAGTTTTCTTCTAGGTTTTTCAGACTCCTTAAATATGAAAATACCGTCGAGCATCCTTTAGTTCTTTGTCAAGCTCGTTAAAAAATGAAAAAGGAAAGGAAAGGGAAGAATGTTAAAATATCTTTCAATATGATGGTAACAAGTCTACTATCTCCTTGAACAAAGCACCTATTTTGAGTCTATCAAACAAGTTGGGTTCTAGTGTTGGCCTTAGGGTAAACCTGATCTCAGAGTTTCTTACTCCTCTGTTTTGTTAGTCTTCCAATCATATGGAGAATCTGTTAATGTCTCCTACATTGCAGATTTGCATCATGGTCTCTTTGTGTTCAACGCTGTCTAAGTCACTCTTGTGTCATGCTCACTGTTCAAGGATATAACCTGTGTCAGCCATTCTGCAGTTGCCTTGACCTCATGCGTCGTCCATTCCTTGGTGTTAGTATGTTTCATCATGTGTTCAATCCTACTCCAAATCAGCTCATACCTGTTGAGTGTCCCTCTTGTTGGATTATGGAGGGTGCCTTAATGCCTCCCTTCCAACGAACTTCTTCCCATCGGCTTCAAGTCATTGTGCTCTGGGAATGAAGTTTAGAGTTTCGGTTAGTATCTTGGGGATTGCATTCATTAGTGGCATTTTCCCTCGCTATTGGATAGATGGGAATACATCAATGTCTCATATCCGATGGATTATTCAAGTGTTCGACGGCAAGACCATTTATTCGCACTTGTTTGAATGTACTAGGTACCTTGGGTTCCATTTTCATTATTGGTGGACACCCTAGTGTTTGTTAACGGTATACATCAATGACTGGTAATCAAATGATACCTCCCATGTTCAACATCAACTCATTTATTCGCATGGATAGGTTTGTACCTTAGGTTTTTTTCGGATGAAGACCTTGGGATCCTCGATAGCATCACTCTATTTATGTTATCGCCCAAGTTGCGCAATACTGAGCCACACTCTTTTTGGCTCTTGATGAGACATAGATCAAGCTTGTTCTCTATGGCTATGTTTACACTTATGTTCCTCATGGATCCACACTTGTATTTTAGTGGCCATGATATATGCATCAGTATTTGGATCATTATTGTATCCTTTTCGAGGTCATGTTTCACTATTTGACCATGGATAGTTACCCCAAGGATAAGATTGTCTAACATTGCCTTTGCTTCCAGGTACTTCATTCGAGCCTATGATTCTTGGTTTCTTCGGTTCCTCCATGTTTCAACTCTTTGTTATTTATAATGTATTTCGGCCATCGTTTTCCGCACTCCCTTTGATCTCATACATTACGGGGCATCCGTTATAGCTTGAAATGGCACCTCTCCGTCTGTGATGACACTTGCTTCCCTTGGTCGCATGACGACATTTCTTGAGATCAAGTTTTAGTCACACAACAGGACACTTGTGGATGGAGGAGTCATTTGGGACACTAAAAATGGTTGAAATTACCTCATTCTTGACCCATTTGATGTTTATGACCCTTAGGAACATTTTTCCATACCAAACCATATCCTGAAAATGAGCAGAAAAGCCTGTTTTTGGCCATTTTGAAACATGGGCGCTGGTACATAGGCATGATAGTAGCGTGTATACACTACTCTGCTTCATTAAAGTAGCTCCCATATCCACCTGTACGCTACTTTGTCTACTGTAGAGTAGGGTACACCCCTGTTTTGGTCAAAATCTCAAAATTTGAGTAAGTTAAGTTGGTTGGGAAACCTCCTGAGCGGTTATAACTTCTTTTTCTCTCCTTCACTGATTATAAAAGGAAGGTAGAAGGGCCATGTGAGGGGACCAAGTCTATAAAATTGTTATGTTGGAGGAATGGAGACCTTCATCCCCCTCTCTTATGCATAGTTTTTGGTAAACCCTAGCACTGTTGGTTAGAGGCTCGAATCCTTGGAGAACAAAAGCAGGAGACCTTGAATCTAGGTTTCGTGAAGTGCCAAGCTTGAAAGAAGGTATAACTTTATGTACCTACTTTCATTCATTAATAAAGATCAGACGTTCTTTCCTTTCCAAATATGACCTGTTAATGTGTCTCAGATTTTGATTATAGTTTGTTTATAATCTAATGTCTTCTTCTATTATGGATATCAATCTTATATATGTAGTCAAATATGTTTGAGAAAGGTATTGAGTTGTTTTGCAGGTTTAGACATTGTAGCACTAGATAAGCATTGAAGAGCAAGGAAGGCAAAGCTAGGATCAACCTTCTGAATGAGGTGCATACATCTCTAAACCCTAATATCTTCACTTATTTGTTGTACTTGTAGAATGATTGTAAGTCTATATTTATCACTGTAAGTTGGTAGTTTATCCCCTGAACTATAGGTGCTTTTTCCCCACAAGAGCAGGATAGGTGCTTCTTCACTTAAGGTCTTTAGAAGGCCCATGATTTCGAAATCCTTGGCAAGTTTATCTAATAGTATCTTTCCTGAAAGAACTTGACCTAGGCTCTGGAACTTTTCATGATTTATTTGCATGGTGCACAACATGTTCTTATAATCTTTGTGCAAGATGAACTCATTTTCTCCGTTCCAAAAGTAGGGCAGCCCCTTCTGTAAAACCTTTTCAAACCTTCTCTTTATGTCAGCGACTTGACCAGCCAATACTGCACAATGGGCTTCAATACTTTCTGCATGGGCATATTTTCCCAGTGTCTTCTTCACCCAGGCGATCATGGCCACTCTGTTCTTGATATCCCAGGCGGCCAATTTCTCTTCTAACAGGGGTCTTAAAAAGCCTATGGAATCCTCGGCTATCTCTTTAGGTCTCAAGCTTAGATTTTCTCGGGTTGATGTGCAACTCTTCAAAGCCTTTTCTACTGCTCTTTCTCTAGCGCCTATGGAGATCAAACAGGGCCTAAGATTAGTGGTTATGGTTATGATGTTGTCCCAAATCAAGACCCTTCATGCTTGCATTGGGATCTTCCCGGTTACTTCGGAGATGAACCTTTCGTTTGTCTCTGTCAACCCCTTATTCTGCTTCTGCAATCCCTTTATTTCTTCTTCCCTTTGTATGTTCTGCTTATGCAATCCCTTTATTTCTCCTTTAGTTCCTTGATCTCTCCTTCCTTTAATATGACTTGAGACATATCCCGTGAAAGGCTATTAGCCCCGTCATCACCTGCTTCTCGAATTACCTGGGACGACCGCGTGCCCAAAATGGGCAAGTTGTCTTTCAGATCCTCGACCTGCTACAGCCAACTTCAATAATTCGGCTCAGCTTTCGCTAAGCTCTCTAGTCAAGGTCTTTGTTTCCTTCTCTAGTCTAGCTACCTCGAGATTCTGAATCATTTGTATGCTCAAAACCTTTGCCTTCTTTTGCAATGTCTGGATCAAGATTTCCTTGTTGGATAGTGGCTTCTTGGTGGCTTTTCCACCACCATCGCTAGATATCAAATCTAACTGCAACGTTTTTACCTACTGCTGATAGGAGTTACTCTAAAGACTTTCTTGCTTCAGCTGGACATCCATTTTGGCAATGATTTCCTCTAATTTCCTGACCCTTAGAACTGCCTGCATATATTCCTCGTAGATTATATCTTTGAGCTATTTATGCAGTTGGACCTTGTCTGGGGCCGATATGTTTTCTAAATCATACTTCACCTCTGTCAAGCTTCTTGGTATATCCACTGCCACATTTAGAGTTCCTTTCTCGATATCTCAGCTAGGCACTAGAGTGACATTCGACTTCGACAGGCTTCGAGCTTTTGGTAGCAAATCATAAATAAAATGGGCTGAAGCCTGCTTGTCCTGAGCGTATTTTTCAAACATTTATTCTCTTGACGAGAACTTGTTGGTGTCCCTGCCTTCCTTTGTTGCTTGGAAACTATATTCCAACACTTGAACTCTGGGAACCTGAATTTCCCTTTCTTTATTCCCTTCGCTATCCATCAAAACAGCAACATCGGGTTGTGTGTTGGTTGCTCCCTGACCTTCCGTCCTGAGTCTTTTTCTTTCCTCCTCTTCATACTCATCCAAAATTTCCTGTATACTTCTTTTATCCCATATTCCTGGTGCATTGTGCACAAACTCCACCTCTATTTCTGCTTCTAATAATGTGAACTCCTACCCCTGCAACATATGCTCTGTTGGTTCCTCGGGTTCGTACTATAGCAGGTTCTTCCCACCTAGCGACCCTTCCATCTCTTTATGCTCGAACCCGCTAAGGTTATTCAACTTTCTTCTATTAGAAATGATGTGGTAAGGATCATATCTCAAGGAGACATCCTTTTTAAATTCAAATTCTTCTAATAAACTTCGCACTTCTGCGACAACTTCTTTACTTTTTACAATAAATGGTCCATCCCACGGAAATTTTAGATCGCTGCCCTTCCTGAACTTTGAAAATTGTTCATCCTCAATTGTTAGCTTTTTCCTAATAAATTCTAGAGAGAAAATCCATGGCATCAGGAAGGCAAGGAGTATGTAGGGTTCGTGCAAGAACCTATACAATCTGATGACAGTGTGATCTTTGGACAAGAACCAATCCCCTGTAGTGGCTTCCCTTTGTAACTGCAATAAAGTCTTCATTTCAGGCAAGACCATCGGTATCTCTTCCCCAAACAATAATTCGTACAATACAGATAACATAGAATTCATGTAATTGAAGATGCACTCCTCCAGAGTACCGGCATAAACCTTTGGAGCAAAATGTAGTTCATTCTGATTACTGACCATAATTAACTTCATCAAATGAGCTTGGAAACAGAAACATCTAGTTCTCGAAAACATAACAAATTGGGAATTCATGGCCTCCACCTCATAATCGTCAAACCTAAGGGTTGGAACTAACTCATAACTAACTGCAGACGACCCGACACTTATTCTATACAGCAGACTCAACTGTAATTCCGTTACAGGCCTATCAGTATCGATACCTAGGAACTACGCGAGTAGTGAGAGGACTAACTGGTTGTTTGTATTGAATAGGATAACATCTAATGGGTAAGGGGTTTCTCCTAGCTCTTGGTCTGGTCTGAGGTAATTGGTCAAAAAATCTTGCTGTCTCTCGGGAGGGGTCCAGCGGTAAAGGGCTACAATGGATTTTGCAGAGAAGTTCTCAGATTCCAGCGCTAGTGGCTCAGGGATTCCAAACGAATGACAAACGACCAACAGATCTAAGGAACAAACAATCCTGCTCTGTTGGCTATTCATGATAACTCTTTGGGACCCTACATAATTGAACGCGCACCAGGAAACGAATTTAGGGAAAGACATGATTTGGTCTAAACAAAACAAAATGAATGACAACTGGAAAACCCTATGTACATATGTGCCTCTATCATGCAGACGCTTCAGCCTTCTCTTAATTTCGCCCACCGAAAGGTGGATAACTGTATCAAAAATATTACAGTCTCTATCTTCCAGGGTATTTTTGGCTTTACTAGTACTTGCAACCAAACCTTCCTCCATTATTTTACTATGAAAAACACTTATATTCCTGATGGGATAAGTTGTAAAGGGCCTAACTATCATTAGCGGCCTTCTGGAATAATTTTTTCGCAGGACCTGTCATTCTCACCGTCTCCCACATGCCGAGAAGCCTCTCACCTCGACAATGCCAACACACAAATGTCAACAACACATGCTAGTGATTATATATAAAACCCCTTTCATTAACCATCAATCTTATCTACTAATTGCCTGACGATCCTAACCAGTGATTCTCTATAGCCATTCCCTATCGTCGGATCCGTTTCTCATTTAACCCTTAGATATGACCCCTTCTCTTCTGCCTGCCTTAGGATCATCCTGTAGGTCCCCACATGACCTTCTATTTTGGTGCCACGTGTTCGCGAAGTGGTATCGCGGATCCCCCAATGCGGTTTTGAATCCCACTTTGCCACTTCACAATCATCCCTTGTGTCGACACCTGTAGAGTGGTTTCATCCGTCGCGACCACTATTCCCCGTATACTTTGCACTACTTCCCAACGAGAGTATCATTAGGAACCGCTTATCTGTGCTCACTTTACATCTATGGTGGAAATAGATGCCACGTTTCGCTCTCCTACCTTTCCCGTAGATGGGGTCCACTCCTACTATGACCCGTGCATATCCTTCGCCACGTCACCGTCAATTTTGCTAATCTGCATTTCAGACCGTAGATCTCCTATGATCCTACCATAGTGGTATTGCGTGCCTCTAGGGCGGTTTCACTTACTTCCTTTCCTTCTTCATGATGCTTTCTTCGGCTGCCATATGTCCCTTGGAACAACCCATCGCGATCTCCCCAATGCCTGACTCCTGCACCTCTTGGTTACGCGACCCTTAGTGTGAACCGTTGATCCTGTGTTCACGCCCGATCTACGGTACCCTACCTATTCCTAGTTACCTTATGTAATATTTTGATGTCAGGCTTAGTACTTAGGCTTATTTGCTTATTAGCCTATCTCTTTACCAATTCTACTAGGGTGTATCATTCTCTCCCTTCCCACACAACCTCCTTACACATTAGCCTTTTCACTTTGGAGGAGAGAAAGGACTTCGGGCTTTTCACCAGGTAAGATTTATAATCTCCCATCTCTCATTATTGACATTTATGCTGCAAATAAAACAGGTGCTAACAATTTTATTTAGCAATTTTTTTAATGAAACGTTGAGTTAATTTCTTATTGTCATTTGAAGTGTAATTTTTTTAATTAAATCCATTTATGCTAGAAGGGTGGTATGAATGTATAACCTTCAACCTGAAATTAAGTTCAACCCTTGAAATTTGATCTCTCATACCTATCCCAACAATTTATATAAGTTAAATCCATATGTTTATATTGAAATGGTACCACTAATATCCTTCATATTCATTTATAGAATCTTTCGAATAATTTTAAAAATAAAATATGCCACGTGTCACAATATGAGCGTTCCATGTGTCACCCTAGGAAATTAGATATATAAATTTTAACTACAAAATTTATAGAAATTTTTCTTCAAAGAGTTTGCTAGCAAGTCGAAATTTTGTTAGAGAAAGAGAGGTCGCTCTTTCATTAGGCTGTTCTATTTCGGGGTGTTGGAAGTAGATGTCAAGGAGAAAGAGCATCTGCTCTTTCCTCAAGGATTATTCTTAGGAGTGGGTAAGTTAGATATGAGCATTCTAAACACAAATTTCATTGGAACATTGCTTCGCACAGTTTGTTCGCAAATGAGAATATTCTGAGAGAAAGAGAAGTCGTTCTTTCTCCAAGTTGTTCTATTTTTACAATTACCTCATAAATGAAGGGACGGCCGACCCTTCTTCTTCCTAGTATTCTTTCTATTATATTTTGAGACTACAGGAAGGGTCATTCGATCCTTCTTGTGTTCTCCATTCTCGATATAGTTGAATTGTTGGATAAAGTTTTTCACAATTATCTACTAAACGAGAATTGTCTATCTAGCTTTCATAGACTAAATATTTTTAGAATTCTCTCGTAAATGAAGGGTCCACCGAAAATTTTTGTGCTCAGTATTCTTCCTGTGTTCACCATTTTGGATATACATGAATTGGAGGCCTAGCCATCGTAGGCTGAATATTTGTACAATTCCCTCATAAATTAAGGGTCGGCCGACCCTTCTTCTGCCCATTATTATTTTCATTATAGTTCTATACTGCAAGAAGGGTCGGTCAATCCTTCTTTTGTTTTCCATTCTGGATAACGTTAATTTCTGGATATAGGTGTTCACAATTATCCACTAAACGAAGGGGCGATCGATCCTTCCATGCAGAAAATGGAAGTAGGTACAAACATTTTCTATATATTATAACTTTGATTATATCCGGATCTCTACTATTTACAACGGAAGTCGGAAGGCGGAAATTGTCGGCCTAGCCGTTATAGATTAAATATTTTTACATTTCTCTCATAAATGAAGGGTCGGTCCACCCTTATTGTGGTTGGTATTCCTATAGTGTTCACCATTTTGGATATACATGAATTAACGCTTGAGCCTTCATAGGTTGAATATGTTTTCAGTTCCCTCGTAAATGAAGGGGCAACCGACCCTTCATATGCACAACATTCTTTTCATAATAGTTGTATACTGCAAGAAGGGTCGATCGACCCTTCTTTTTCTCATTATTCTTCCAGCGTTCACCATTTTGGATATACATGAATTGATGGACCAACCTTCGTAGGTTGAATATTTTTACAATTCCCTCATAAATGAAGGGGAGGCCAACCCTTCTTTTTCCCAGTATACTTTTCAAAATATTTCTAAACTGGAAGAAGGATCGTTCGATCCTTCTTTTAAAAACAAGGAGAGTGTTTGAGATAGTTGAAGTTGGATTCCTCCCGGTCGGACACACCCATAAAAGACATAGGTGGAACTTATTGAAGGTTATTAGTAAAGCTAATGTGCAAGGATATATTTTCACTCTCGGAAATTATGGATATGTATAGGACATGTGAAAATCAAAATTTCTATGTCCCTTATATAAATGATGAACTTTATGATTTTAAGATTTTTGTGAAACCCCGCCTTTTGGATGGAAATGCCAAGATCATCAGTATCAAAAAATGTCATTTTTTTTTAAATTTCAGCTCATAGATAACATTCTATTCATACAATGGAGGGAATCACTTCGGGATGAAGCTTGGTCATCTCTTATCCATCTTTGGCGGTCATTGCTAGATGGTAGCCCATAATTTCTAGTGGGACAGCCTAGGTTATTAAATCTGGAAAGGAAATAAAAAGAGGAATAGAAACATATATTTCATTATCGAATCGAGGGATTGAGAAGGGGGGTGAACAACTTTTTTGCCCCAATTTAAATTATTGGGATGTTGTATATAAAAATTTGGACAGTCCCTTTGAGAGTGTTGATCAGTCATCAACTAAATTTTGGCGATCGACAAGCAATGATATTCATAGTAGTGAACCTACAAAATATGAACATGAAATTATGGATGCCTATTTGAAGGAAAATGTTCCTGCTTTGTAGTATTGCTAAGTTGGACCAGTATGCAACAAGTCTAGAGATGAATTCATTCCAAGAGTGGATGTTGTAAAGGGACAAATGGTCATTGTGCAATCACCAGAGCCATATTGTGCAATATAGTTGGGTAGGGCGATTGGCAATATTTATCAAGATTTAGATGCTAGTACTGTTGGGTCTTACAAAATAGAGGTGCAATGGTGGAAGCAAATAGGACCATTGAAGGATCTGAAGGTATTGTACAAAAAATGCATAGATATAAAGCAACAATGGGTGGTTGGTGTAGAAGAAAATATGATGACTGATGTAAATAACATCATATGGGCATGGTCACCAAGGGTAGGATGGACAGGAGAAAAAAATAGAATAAACGAGAAGGGCCATGCAGCGGTTAAGGCACAACGAGAACATATGGGGCATAGTGTTGAGAGTGAGATGGATGTTCCTACGGATATCATTTGATGTGATCTTAGCCCCCCAAAATTATATATTGTTATAATCCTTCTGGTCTATCTATCAACCTGGCTGGGTGAGCAAACGTCGAGCATTTGGAATGTCCACAAGCTATGCCTATACATATTATGCAGAGAATTCTAGCCTCATTTGGAAACTATTAAACTTATTTATCTAAAAATATAGATATTCTTGAGAGTGTATCAAAAAATAAACAAGAACTGATAAAGTTTTTATTCAAACAATGACATAATATTATAGACATTGAACTTTTCACCTTAAAATGTTGCACATTTCCAAATGAAAACTACACTTTTCAAAAAAAATTGCATTTTTTTATTTCAAATCTACACTTTTCAAATACAAAATTGCATTTTTTATTTTAAATTCACACTTTTTCAAATCAAAATTTGCATTTTTTGATTTGAAATTCACACTTTTCAAATCAAAATTTGCATTTTTTTATTTTAAATTCACACTTTTCAAATCAAAATTTGCATTTTTTTAATTTTAAATTAACACATTTTGAATTGAAATTCATAGTTTCATAACAAAAAACTGCAATTTTAAGGTTCATAAGTAGTCAAAAAACACACTATTTGAATAGAAAAACACACTTTTCAAAGCGGATATTGCCACTTTCAAAAGCTGATTTTGCACTTTAGAAAGGTTGATATTAACATTTTCTTAGTCCAAAATTTGCCTAATATGTCCAAATTTAATTAAATTGGCATTCAAATAAGATTTAAAACACAAATATTAATATCAAATTGTATTAATCAAAAAATATTATCATCAAATTGTAAATATGTCAAAAGTACTTATTCAACTTACCAAAAAAATGATTAAAACTAAAATTGGATAAAAACATAAAATGAGTATCCTAACTTAACTCATATATACATCACTAAGGTAAGTTAAAATATTGATAAGGATGCATCCATCCCTTGCTGTCGTGATGAACTTCACACTATAACAATTCAAATTATGTCAACAAAGAAGATAAGAGCAGTAAGGCACTAAGTATATATACACTACAGTATTTTGATCTACTCGATTTATTAACTTCAAATCTAGGATTATATATTTATGTACATTGTGGGATTGAATCATTAATTAAATTTGACCCTTCACTCTCTCTAAAACAAAAAAAATAACCCTTCAGAAATTTCCTTTTCAGATTTGTTATAAATACTCTACTTCATTGAAATTCGATAGAATGACAAAATCAAGACTGTGTTGGCCCTTTAGAAATCAAGGGGATGAATTTGATTGTTGGTACTAGTTCTTCAAGTTCTGCGAGGTCAAAAACTTATAATGATAGTGCCTCTTCACAACGTTAATGAGCTGAAATATGGAGGTGGGTAACTTAACAAAAACTGAGTGGATAAAGTAGTGTGGTAGTAGAGTCTTTTCTAAATATATGTGGTTGCAAATGAGAGCCTTGAAATAATTAATTTCGAACATAGTTTTGTTGGCCCGATTTATGATCGAGGCCAACGAAGGAGAGCTAGCCCACACAGGTTGCTTACAACAGCTTCGAATGTATTTGAATTAGCTAACTCTTATAGGAATAAAGGCCGTGCTGCCTTATAAATTTGCTCTCAAAAGAGTCTCTCACACTACTTATCTGAATGCCTAAAATTGCAATTAAAATCTTAAGATGAAAACTAACCTATTCTATAACGCAATTTGAAAAGATAACTGAAAAACAGAAAATTTAGTAGCTCCTAAAAATCCCATAGGTTCAATTACAAAATAAAATAGAAAACTATAACTAATCTATTCTATTCTAACTATCCGAGCAAGCTTGAAAGTTTTGACATGTAAAAGAACTATTTTAGGTTACTGATAAACATTTGAAGCACATCAATATCATAAGATTAACAATAACCTTTTACATATTGTTTACACATCAAATTTGCAGTCATCTAGAATGATCAATTGAGTAAAGAATATTGATTTATAAAAGAGCATAAAATCTAAAATCTCTTAGCAAACTTCTATTCCTGGTCTCAAATTATAAGTGGTTAGAAATAACACAAAGCTTCCATCGATATCCAAAACAGTAGCAGAAAATATTACTGATTCTTCCCAGGTAAAGACCTTAAAAAACTGCAGAGCTCTCTCCCCTGTGGTAGCATCTCCCCTCCTATCTGTAAATATAAAGATTTATAAACAGAAACAGAACTGAGAATAACAAATTCCTCTCTATTCTGCTGAGAAACCCCCACCTCCTTTGCATTCGAATTCTGTTGGTTTTATAGTCACAAAGAGTCCATAACAATCTGCTATACAATAGGTATGCGAATAAATTTCTGTAACAGATTGGTGAGTTGAATCCCCAATTTCTCGTGCTGTCTAAATATCTTGATCTTCCCTCATCTTCCGCGATCTTATATGATAAGCTAATGCAGCAATCTCCATAAGGTAGTTTATGCCAAGATTTAAGCATATTTACATCTTCTCGAACAATGACTCTCGCCTGGTTTCATAACCTTATTAATTTGGTAATTACCAATGTCTTTCAACAGGAGCCAATTGCTTCCTCCCATAAATAGAAATTCCATTGAGATAGCATGTCCTGCATGACCATCCAATCAAGCGATATCCTTTTCTCCTCATGGTTGCGATATGACTTTATATAACCTGCACAATCAATCAAATCTAAGATAAAAAATATGAAACTATGATAATGATATTTCTCTTACAGAATAGTTCTCATATCGACAACTAAATAATTGCGATCTGATCTTATATGCATGGTTATCAAGTAGTGGATGCAATGACAGCTGAGAGAGAAACATTACGAAACTAAAAGCTTCATATTATAAAATTTGTCTGATTGCATAAGTCATTAGTTGACCGTAAATGAAATTTTGAGTTAAGAGTGCACCGTCCTGGTCAAAGAGATCCTTCGACGCACTGTGATTTACTGTGTTTGGAAGATTTTACCTGTGTGAAGTGAATTCATGATAACAAACCCGCAATCTTGGTGGCTCCTTTACTGTCAGGATAGTGATCTCATGCCTTTAAAGACCATCCTTTGCATGGCAGAGAATTAAAAGTCATTGAGTTTGAGACGTAGAGTGTAACCAATCCTTCAATCATGGCCTTTTTTAATGCTAAAAACTCGCATTATTGTTACGTGAGATGACAGTCATGATTTTGGCCTTTTTTAATGCTAAAAACTCGCATTATTGTTACGTGAGATGACAGTCATGATTTTAAAGACTATTGATGATTGCTTTGGCGTTTTCTGCTTATCTTCAATGATTGAGATAACTACATTTTGTTCCTTGCCAAACGATTTCCTATGATCTGGCGGAGATTTGGCGGAACTGGCAACAATCTGGAGGTTGAAGAATGGAACGATCCTTTTGAAATTCAGTTAAAAGAACCATGGTAATCAAACCATTTCCCTTTAGTTTGGCAATCGAAACGAACTTAATCAATGATCTTCTTTCATCAATAACTCCTTCAGATTATGTGGTATTTTCTTCTCTCATGCGTTAGCCAAATGTCATGAAAAATACCAACAGAGATTCCATTTAAATCTGGGCGATAAACCTTTTGTTTCAAGAGTAATGTAATCTTCAAACTAATGTTCATTCATATGACTTTTGATTTATTATTGTGACTTCGTGGCTTTCAAGAAAAAGGTTTGCAGGAAACAAATAATCGCCATGTCAAAAGAATAGTAATCTCAATTCATACTCCTCATGATCCCATGCGTGACCATTTACTTCTTTGCGGTTTGGTAAGGTCATGCTTTAATCCTTATGCCCAGAATGACCTGCAGTCAAAATATGGCAAGCCAATCTTGTGATGATTCAAATTCCTTTCGTTGAAGTCCTTTAATTAAGTTAAAACATTACTTTGATTTGTTACGAACTCATAAAGCTTAGTAGTTCGTGTTCTATGGTAGCAGCTTGTTGACTCATCCTTGCTTACATTGTATTACATTCAAGTCTCCTAAAAAAACAAAAGTTATATCACATAATATATCAACGTACTTTCATAAAAAAACTTTTGTATACTAAGAAACATGATACTCATTATAAAGAGCATGTTAATGTGTAAAGCCTTTGTTAAAATTCTTTTGATCATAGTAATGATTAAAGTTACTTTATTATAAAAGTCTTTAAAACATTGATAAAATATTTAAAATGACTTTTATTATTCATAATCATAAATAATCAAGTAACTTTATAATATTATCCCAAAAGAACTCTTTTTGGAAGAACATTTAAAATGATATATTAAAAATAAAGAGTAATAATGATGTCTCTTTCCTTTTTAACACACAACTTTCCCTTAATAATAAGAAAATTAAGAAAATTTTCAAGTAATTAAGGTTGGCGCAAAGAGTAAAGAAATTCTAAAGAAGACAGCCATGACACCACATAACAAATCAAGCAAGATACAAATAATGGAAACCAAAAGCTAAATATTTACAATTTATCGTTGTATTCTTACAACAAGCACTTCCTTCTCCTTGTTTTATGAGAAGATCTATACTTGTCCTTATTTTTTTTAAGGTAAGATATTAATCATTCTTTCCTAATTTGCATATCGAAGTTTGTTGGAATTAGGGAGTATCTTGGTGAAGCAAGGCAGCAGAGTGTTGCTCTAAGTAATAGAAACACTTACCAATCACTGTAATATCAAACTAATACCTACAGGACATGTTTCAGCAAGAAAATAACAAGTCTGCATGAGTAACAACAAATTACAATCTATAGGAATTAAGTAACAACATACTGCATCCTACAAGAAATGAGTAACAACAACACAACTTCAACAAAATTTTGATCACCTCCTCGTGCATAAAATCATACCTTCAACAAAATTTTGATCACCCCCGCGTGCATAAAATCATACTGATACTCTGTTCAAATTGAATACATCTACAGTCAAAATATAAACTTAGAAATCAGACTTGCTACCAAAAAAATTACTTCAAAAAACATATGAGTTTCCCAACTCATAAAAAGAAGTCTGTTTGCAACTTAACTCAAAAAATATTTTGATCTACTCGATTTATTAACTTCAAATCTAGGATTATATATTTATGTACATTGTGGGATTGAATCATTAATTAAATTTGACCCTTCACTCTATCTAAAACAAAAAAAATAACCCTTCAGAAATTTCCTTTTCAGATTTGTTATAAATACTCTACTTCATTGAAATTCGATAGAATGACAAAATCAAGACTGTGTTGGCCCTTTAGAAATCAAGGGGATGAATTTGATTGTTGGTACTAGTTCTTCAAGTTCTGTGAGGTCAAAAACTTATAATGATAGTGCCTCTTCACAACGTTAATGAGCTGAAATATGGAGGTGGGTAACTTAACAAAAACTGAGTGGATAAAGCAGTGTGGTAGTAGAGACTTTTCTAAATATATGTGGTTGCAAATGAGAGCCTTGAAATAATTAATTTCGAACATAGTTTTGTTGGCCCGATCGAGGCCAACAAAGGAGAGCTAGCCCACACAGGTTGCTTACAACAGCTTCCAATGTATTTGAATTAGCTAACTCTCATAGGAATAAAGGCCGTGCTGCCTTATAAATTTGCTCTCAAAATAGTCTCTCAAACTACTTATCTGAATGCCTAAAATTGCAATTAAAATCTTAAGATGAAAACTAACCTATTCTATAATGCAATTTGAAAAGATAACTGAAAAACAGAAAATTTAGTAGCTCCTAAAAATCTCATAGGTTCAATTACAAAATAAAATAGAAAACTATAACTAATCTATTCTATCCTAACTATCCGAGCAAGATTAACAATAACCTTTTACATATTGTTTACACATCAAATTTGCGGTCATCTAGAATGATCAATTGAGTAAAGAATATTGATTTATAAAAGAGCATAAAATCTAAAATCTCTTAGCAAACTTCTATTCCTGGTCTCAAATTATAAGTGGTTAGAAATAGCACAAAGCTTCCATCGATATCCAAAACAGTAGCAGAAAATATTACTGATTCTTCCCAGGTAAAGACCTTAAAAAACTGCAGAGCTCTCTCCCCTGTGGTAGCATCTCCCCTCCTATCTGTAAATATAAAGATTTATAAACAGAAACAGAACTGAGAATAACAAAGTCCTCTCTATTCTGCTGATAAACCCCCACCTCCTCTGCATTCGAATTCTGTTGGTTTTATAGTCACAAAGAGTCCATAACAATCTGCTATACAATAGGTATGCGAATAAATTTCTGTAACAGATTGGTGAGTTGAATCCCCAATTTCTCGTGCTGTCTAAATATCTTGATCTTCCCTCATCTTCCGCGATCTTATATGATAAGCTAATGCAGCAATCTCCATAAGGTAGTTTATGCCAAGATTTAAGCATATTTACATCTTCTCGAACAATGACTCTCGCTTGGTTTCATAACCTTATTAATTTGGTAATTACCAATGTCTTTCAACAGGAGCCAATTGCTTCCTCCCATAAATAGAAATTCCATTGAGATAGCATGTCCTGCATGACAATCCAATCAAGCGATATCCTTTTCTCCTCATGGTTGCGATATGACTTTATATAACCTGCACAATCAATCAAATCTAAGATAAAAAATATGAAACTATGATAATGATATTTCTCTTACAGAATAGTTCTCATATCGACAACTAAATAATTGCGATCTGATCTTATATGCATGGTTATCAAGTAGTGGATGCAATGACAGCTGAGAGAGAAACATTACGAAACTAAAAGCTTCATATTATAAAATTTGTCTGATTGCATAAGTCATTAGTTGACCGTAAATGAAATTTTGAGTTAAGAGTGCACCGTCCTGGTAAAAGAGATCCTTCGACGCACTGTCATTTACTGTGTTTGGAAGATTTTACCTGTGTGAAGTGAATTCATGATAACAAACCCGCAATCTTGGTGGCTCCTTTACTGTCAGGATAGTGATCTCATGCCTTTAAAGACCATCCTTTGCATGGCAGAGAATTAAAAGTCGTTGAGTTTGAGACGTAGAGTGTAACCAATCCTTCAATCATGGCCTTTTTTAATGCTAAAAACTCGCATTATTGTTACGTGAGATGACAGTCATGATTTTGGCCTTTTTTAATGCTAAAAACTCGCATTATTGTTACGTGAGATGACAGTCATGATTTTAAGGACTATTGATGATTGCTTTGGCGTTTTCTGCTTATCTTCAATGATTGAGATAACTACATTTTGTTCCTTACCAAACGATTTCCTATGATCTGGCGGAGATTTGGCGGAATTGGCAACAATCTGGAGGTTGAAGAATGGAACGATCCTTTTGAAATTCAGTTAAAAGAACCATGGTAATCAAACCATTTCCCTTTAGTTTGGCAATCGAAACGAACTTAATCAATGATCTTCTTTCATCAATAACTCCTTCGGATTATGTGGTATTTTCTTCTCTCATGCGTTAGCCAAATGTCATGAAAAATACCAACAGAGATTCCATTTAAATCTGGGCGATAAACCTTTTGTTTCAAGAGTAATGTAATCTTCAAACTAATGTTCATTTATATGACTTTTGATTTATTATTGTGACTTCGTGGCTTTCAAGAAAAAGGTTTGCAGGAAACAAATAATCGCCATGTCAAAAGAATAGTAATCTCAATTCATACTCCTCATGATCCCATGCGTGACCATTTACTTCTTTGCGGTTTGGTAAGGTCAGGCTTTAATCCTTATGTAGATCCTATGCCCAGAATGACCTGCAGTCAAAATATGGCAAGCCAATCTTGTGATGATTCAAATTCCTTTCGTTGAAGTCCTTTAATTAAGTTAAAACATTACTTTGATTTGTTACGAACTCATAAAGCTTAGTAGTTCGTGTTCTATGGTAGCAGCTTGTTGACTCATCCTTGCTTACATTGTATTACATTCAAGTCTCCTAAAAAAACAAAAGTTATATCACATAATATATCAACGTACTTTCATAAAAAACTTTTGTTTACTAAGAAACATGATACTCATTATAAAGAGCATGTTAATGTGTAAAGCCTTTGTTAAAATTCTTTTGATCATAGTAATGATTAAAGTTACTTTATTATAAAAGTCTTTAAAACATTGATAAAATATTTTAAATGACTTTTATTATTCATAATCATAAATAATAAAGTAACTTTATAATATTATCCCAAAAGAACTCTTTTTGGAAGAACATTTAAAATGATATATTAAAAATAAAGAGTAATAATGATGTCTCTTTCCTTTTTAACACACAACTTTCCCTTAATAACAAGAAAATTAAGAAAATTTTCAAGTAATTATGGTTGGCGCAAAGAGTAAAGAAATTCTAAAGAAGACAGCCATGACACCACATAACAAATCAAGCAAGATACAAATAATAGAAACCAAAAGCTAAATATTTACAAAATTCTAATGGGGCCCTTTGATTTTGTAAAAGTCAAGGGGAGCTGTTGGGGTGCCAACAAATGGCGACATGCTGGGCGAACCAGTTATCTTTGTTTAATTCAAACAATTGAGTAAGAAATGATCTAAGACTCACTCTGAGAAATCAAGTAATCTCAATCTAATACAAACCCGTGTTTAATGATTTTCACGTTTGCAAATACTTTCGAAAAATTTCCCCTGTGCTGCTAATAAAAATTTTTGCATGTGAAATCTCCATAAAAAAAAAAAATTTCCTTATCCTTTAAATCTTAACTTTGTAATTTCAGTTCACTTTATAGCACCTAAATAGAAGGCAGTTCTACATTTTTCAGTATCTAAAAATTTAATGTCTTTGTAACATTGAACTTACAGATGTCCTTCCCTTGTTTTTCTATTAGCTAGAAGGTTATTACGTTGACATACCACTTACTTAGCTGCAGCTAATCCTCCCTTCTTTTCTGGTATGCAGGTTTCTATGCTCCCGGAGTTTTCCCATGATGTCGTAACAAGGTATGGATCTTTTAACAAACCCAGTCTTACTATTTTGTTTATGCATAACGTCGCACTTACACATAGCATACCATCCCACAATGATCATAAGTTTGGACTAAGAAATGTGTTAATATGGTTCTAAATCGAACCCCTTATACCAATGCCAACTTTGAAAAATACATCTCCATGCTACCAAGGTTGTAGATATCAACAATGCACAAACCTTAAATCTCAGACATGTCAAAGAACGATAAGAGCACTAATATTATTCCAACCTCGAAATGATAAAGTTTGATCGTCACCACATGTATTACCTAGCTAGGTAATTCAAATAAGCCACACATTAATTTATAACCCTTTTAACATGGAAGGACCTACGACTTATTCTAACATTTACAATGCAGGGTAACCGTACTGGGGTCATTCACTGTTTTTCCAGACGGCCATGTGACTACATTTAATGTGTTCGAAGGTTATGGTGCCATCTGCACCTGAAAGGACAAGGTTGGTTGTCTCGGCGTTTGGGGTAAGTAACTCCTCAGCAAAAACTCGAAACTCTCTGGAATAGTTTCCTCTTTGGCATTCGAATTGAGGTTCACAAGTTTGTCCCACCAAACCCTGGCGCTTGGATCAAACCTCGATCCCTTGTATCTTATTCTGCAATGAGGAGGAAACGATTAATGCAATCGTGGTTACTCCAGAGGGAGTTCTCCTTGCTTTAAAGGCGCAGCTATTTCCTGCATTGCCTCGGAGGTAACCTCCAATACTGTAACTCGACAGTTTTCTAATAGTTGGTTCTGGTAGTGTGTTCTGTTACCCTTTTGCTAATAATGAACTGTTTGCAATGGTGGTAGGTATTTCCAGTTCGAGACAGCACAGGTTGCAGAGGGGACCTTCTCTAATGGTAAGTGGTATCGCTCCGTTGCCTTCATATGACTACAGGAAAAACTTGGGAAGTCCTCTTCAACGGCAACATGAAGTTTGTAGTTTGCATGTCATGGTTAGTTCATTTTGAAGCTTCAGGGATTCGTTGTGGCCTGGGTTTTCTGCCACGAATCCGATGTAATAACTATTCCTTTATGTTATTTTCTTCCTGTGGTTCTAGGTTATAGAGAAATGCGTATTAAAATAACTGAAATTAATATCGGGGTTTTCTGTTTCTACCCTCCCGAAGGATTTCA
Organism: Larix kaempferi; assembly: GCA_027924585.1. Lineage (NCBI taxonomy): Eukaryota > Viridiplantae > Streptophyta > Pinopsida > Pinales > Pinaceae > Larix > Larix kaempferi. The sequence continues at coordinate 54,493,956 of BSBM01000047.1, read as the reverse complement.
ATACCCTATCGAATTTATCAGAATATGGAACATTTTGTAATGCTATGAGTGAAACGGATTTGTTGTTCATGGTTCTACAACCTCAGGGTTAGCACTGGAAAGTGATTTTGATCTTAGATGCTTTAAAATCCTGTTTAGATAGAACTACAGAGTTGGTATGATGCCAATTTCCGTTTCCTTAAATATTACAGATAGATATGGTTATTAGGACAAAGGTCTCTGTATTTTCTGTTTTCAACCATTTTGTATGCCTGCGTGGTAGATAAATGATTTTATGTGGGAACTGGAAAAATCATGATGGTATAAACCTTATTTCTCCAGTTGTAGGGACAAATTTTAAAGGATTCTGTGGTTAAAGAACTCTGAAGTTTTCGTTTATCTCTTCTTTGTAAGCTGACTGTCTAACGGATGAAATGTGAACTGTAGTAAATGACTGCATTCCAAATTAGAACTTGTCAGACCAACTGTTGTGTGGGTCCGTTGTACCTTTCTGTGTAAACATGATTTTGTTTTACATATCCTCGCAAAACCTGGAAAAAACTATTTTAATTTCTATATTACTGTAGAGGTATTGCCTGGAAATTACATTAACAGAATAGATCCTCGAAAATGATAATTATATGATAGAAGCACTGTTATCGGTTTTCTTCTAAATTCATATTGTTGGTGTATCTAGTGTTTAGAAACCCTAACTGCCAGTGTAGATATCATGAACGACGGCGACCCTCGAATACTAATTTATGACTTGCCTTTACAGAATTTTCCTGCGAATGAGGGTGGAATACAAAGGCTTGTGTGAGGGTTTAAAGAATTAGGTCGAGAATTATCCCTTAAGTTAGAAATTATTCCGTGAGGGATAACGGAGGGTGTTGGCATTTGATCCAAGAGAGTTATTTTTAATGAAACTTATAAATATTCATAATATGCAGGTAGTTGGGATAATACATCGTTTTCTTCATAATATACAAGTAGTTGGGATAAATATATCGTTTCAATACTAAATCTCCATATCCTATCTGCGATGAAACAATAATACCCTAATCATGTCCACATGGAAATCATGGAATTTCTATACAGAGTACTTCTATACTATTCATGATCCATGTTTTTCTTTATCTGTCGTGGAGTATAAAGAAGGTCAAGATTTATTCCCTAGACTCTAATTAGATAATATAATAATCAAAAGGATGTGAGAGAAAATCATGTAATTTCCACCGAGACTATAGATCTAATTCATAACAATGAAGATCGATTTAATAACCAATAAGAATGTACAGAAATCATGCAATTTTTTACTGAGGGCTTTATAGATCCATATGTAAGCAATGATAAAATGATCCCTCTGTGGTTACATTATCCGTTCCATTTTATCTCTTGTTTTATCCTCAATACTAAATATCTATGTTACAGTGCAAGCATTATTCGAATCACAGAAAATTACTTAGACACTATAATCACTATATTTTTAACAAATGGAGACAGATAAATAACAGAAATTACTTAGAGCCTGAGATAACAAAACCTGGAACTTGTAAACCAAATGCAGTAGGAACAGCCACGTTCCTCCCAACCGTAGATTAGGTACAAACACCAAGTCTGTCCGCAATCACCCCCGAGCCAGACACATGCATGGAGAAATGTGGACAGTTAGCCTCAAACTCAGTCTTGTTTCCTGAATCCCTTGCCTAACACATAGTGCTCACACAGCAAGTGAAATCCTCTCCGGCATACTCAGCAGCATCCTGCCTCCTCACATATGCCCTCCTTTTATAGTTTTGCCTAGGTCTTACCATTAGCAGCCAATTCCTCATGGAATTTTCGCAACTAATCAAATCCCTGATTTTCAGGGTGTGTCTAGTGTCTTAAATACACTCCTGACACTTGTTCTAGTTCCCCAGAGGCTAACTCTAACTTGTCCCCCACTTCTCCATGCATGATCTCCTCATTTAACTTGGTTGTTCCTACTCATTCTTATATTAATTTAATAAAATTGTTTGCTTACAACAGTCCTCCTAGGACTTAAGTCAACCGATTTTTTCTCATCTGGCTTCCTTATTGCATAATCTCAAAAATAATAAAATAATTAAAAAACTCAAACATAATGTTTTTTTTTTTTTTTTTCATCATTGGAGAGGGATGTTACATTGCATATAGACAAACTAGATAAGATAATCTCGTCAAAACCAGACACTTAGAATAAAAGATAACCCAAAACTTAAAGTATAAAGATATAACCGACTCATTCCTATGAAAAACACAACAAACCTGTTCCATCTTATTATAGATAAATTTTGCTATTGTATTTAAGAATTTATAAAACAAGGAATCATTGTCTTAGCTAGGTAACCATAAGACAATGTCACTCACAAATATCATCAGAAATGAATTAGTTGGCTCATTACTGAGACCCCTTATCTTTTAAAAAGCCATTACCACAGTTTGGTGACTGATTTTAGGTAACGTCATACTGGTGATATCCATGATCCTGATCGAACCTGCTCATTACTAAGACCTTTCATTCCTAATTTCATAAAATCAAAAATTATAAACAGAACAGATCCAAGTACTTCCCAGATTGTAAGTAGTTTAAAAAATGATGGTTAGTTCAGATTGATAAAGATTTCCAAGTACCAAGTTTTGAAAAGACAAATTATCATTCATCTTTACTATAAAGATAACAGGCAGCAAGAGATCAACTTTGATAGTAAGCACAAACTTCTAAAAGTTTACAATAGATTCGTTTCAAATTCGAGAAAACCTGATTAGCCTTAGCGGGAAAATATACCATATCTTATAACGATTACTCAAAATTAGCAAACAAATTGAAATTCGAACCCCAGAGATTTATTTATTTACACTAACCCCTTTAAATCAAACAAAACCAAACAAAATAAAAAATGAAAAGGAAGGAAAACCATAGCCTATTTACATATGTACAAAAAGATCAAAATAAAAATAAAAATAATCAAGTGAAATCAAATTTCCAATGTAACCAACCATACAAACTCAAACCAATAAACACATCTACATCGTAAATCATAAATGAGAATGGTAAAATGTAAGAATCAAAATCAAAACTACCTAGAACTATATCTAACAAGTGCAAGATAAGAAAATTATTATTTACAGGAAATCTCACACGAAATGATTTTTCTAACCAAACTTCTATTGGATCATGATATGTACAATGACTATGAACAAATTGTAATGGTTCTTTCGTAAAAGGACAATCATAAATAAAATCATTTGTTGTTACCATCCATTCTTTTGACGTGATAGATTGATAAGGTACAAAACTAGAGCATTCATGTGGAGAGATTTGATCTTCTCTTAATTGTTCATTTGAAATTTGATTTACAAAAAGTGAAATTTGCTCTAATCCCTTTAATGTATGAGGTGCAATCTTTTCCTTATGGATACTCTCTTGTAAACAAATACATCTTTCATAAAGATCGTCAAATTGAGACGCAATTTCAGTTAATTCATTATCAAGAGTACTTGTTATATCTTCAAAATTGGAAGGAAAAGAACATTGAGGCAAAATTTGTTATGTATAAAATTCTTGTGAGCAGATTGGGTAGTTAAAGAAATCTTCAAAATCAAAAGAAAAATTGTCTCCTAAAAATTTTCCCTCGCCATCTTCTAAACATTGTTTTATGGTGAGAAGGTTATCATTATTCAGTTCGTGTTCATTTAAGACTTGAAATCTAGATTTAACACAAACTTGAGTTTTAGGAGTATGAGATATTTCTTCTTGACATTCATAATTATTACCCAATGTATCAATAGTATCTGAGTTTGTATAATCATTCAATAAGTTGTCATTACTCACATAATCATATGAAATAGAACTTTGGTTTGGAGTTGAAGAGTTAGATTAAGGAGAACTCCAAAATTGATCTGATATTGAAATATTATGATCAGATTTATCGATTGAATTCAGAATTATCTCTCTCTCATATTTTGAACCTTCAATATTATCTTCAAACTTGTAATTTGGATCAAAGAAAGATTTATGATCAAAAGATTCAGATTCTAAATAGTTATCAACTCTAGAAAATGGTAAACTATGAAAGGAACTTGATTCCTTCACAAAGCTATTAGTATATAGAGTAGAATCACTAGTTTGCAAATCAATTTTAGATTCATGAAAAAGTTGGCCAAAGTGATTAAATGATGTACTTGAATTATGATCTACTTCAAGGGTTTCAGATGTGGATTCAAAACCATGAGAATTTGTCGCAAGGCATTCCTTATTTTCAATTCCACATGGAGGAAAATGATAATCAAGATTTTGCAATGAATTTACAGCTAAGTTATGATATTCTTGTAAACCAATTGATATTATACACATAGCTGCAATATTTTCTTCATTAAGCATGATTGATTTATTTTTATGATTATGCAAAGATATAATTTCATCATGTAAAATCTCAACTTGATCTTTCAACCTAAAAATTTCAGAATCATTATCTTCTTCACCTTTATCTTTATCATCATCATTACGAAAAAATAAAGAAGAAAAAGGATCATGGGAATACCTCTTAAGATCTTTCTCAAGAGTTTGTGCGTGTTCGCATGCTTGATCAAAATCAATTATACCCTTTTGTGCACCAAACATAGCTATATATTTAGGTAGGGAATGCACATACCACTCATAAAGAATGTCACCTGAAGGTTTATGATTGTCTTTGAGTCGATGATAAACCTGTCAAAAGCGTGTGTTGAAATCACATATGGATTCGCCTTGTTTGACCTGTATTTCATCCAAATCACTATATATATATTACTCTCATTATAAACATCATAATCATTTTGAAAAATTCTTTTAAAATCAGACCAACAATGAATAATGGGAATGGGAAGAACAAAATACCAATCTGATACCTTTCCTTCAAAAGTGAAGGGGAAAAGCCTGCATACAACATCTTCATATTGAATATCAAATAAATGTAATACAGACTCATATTTTCTTATGTGTTCTAAAGTTCTGATATTCCCTTCACTGTTAATCCTTGGCAAGAGAGCAATTGCCTTTCTAGGGAGTTCATGTAATGGTCCATGCAAGTTCAATGCCAAGTTGGACCCCCATGCAGGGTTATGGGAATGAGCCATAAAAATTGACTCAAAATGATTAGCTTACCATCTAGCCATCCATATGATGCGTCTATGACATCATAGAATAAAAATATAATACACTGAAATATAAGAGCTTAGAGGATAAATGGTTAATGAATGAATAATGAAAAGATAAAACCAAAAACCATTCGTTTTATCTTAGGCCCTCCTTCTAGCGCCATTTGTTGGCCCGATTTTATAACCGAGGCCAACGAAGGAGAGCTAGCCCACACAAGTTTCTTACAACAGCTTCCGATGTGTTTGAATTAGCGAATTCTCACAGGGATAAAGGCCCTGTTGCCTTATGAATTTGCTCTCAAAAGAGAGTCTCTCAAACTACTTATCTGAATGCCTAAAATTGTAATTAAAATCTTAAGATGAAACCTAACTTATTCTATAATGCAATTTAAAAAAAACTGAAAATAAAAAATTTAGTAGCTCCTAAACAGTGAACAATAGTTTAGTAGCTCCTAAAAATCCCATAGGTTCAATTACAAAATAAAATCGAAAACTCTAACTAATCAATTCTATCCTAACTATCCTGATCAAGAGCAAGCTTGAAAGTTTTGACATGTAAAAGAATAATTTTAGTTTACTGGTTTATTTAAAACAAAGTTTAAATAAACAATTAGACATTTGAAGCACATCAATATCATAAGATTAACAATAACCTTTTACATATTTTTTACACATAAAATTTGCAGTCATCTAGCATGATCAATTGAGTAAAGAATATTGATTTATAAAAGAGCATAAAATCTCTCAACAAAATTCTATTCAACTGTAAATAAAATCTTACAGATCCCAATCAAATCCAAAGATGATTGCAATGTCAATGATCTCTGGTCTCAAATTATGCCTGGGTAGAAATAACACAAGGATTCCATCGATATCCAGAAACAGTAGCAGATAAGATTACTAATTCTTCTTCTCGAATAAACATTACAGAAAAATGAATATCCTATAGTTCCCAGGTAAATACCTTCAAAAACTGTAGATCTCTCTCCCCTCTGGCAGCGTCTCCCCTCCTATCTGTAAATATAAATATTTATAAACAGAAACATAACTGAGAATAACAAAGTCCTCTCTATTCTGCTGAGAAACCCCCACCTCCTCTGCATTCGAATTCTGTTGGTTTTATAGTCACAAAGAGCCCATAACAATCTGCTATACAATAGGTATGTGAATAAATTTCTATAACAGATTGGTGAGTTGAATCCCCAATTTCTCGTACTGTCTAAATATCCTGATCTTCCCTCATCTTCCACGATCTTATCTAATAAGCTAATGCAGCAATCTCCATAAGGTAGTTTATGCCAATATTTAAGCATATTTACATCTTCTCGAACAATGATTCTCGCCTGGTCTCATAACCTTATTAATTTGGTAATTACCAATGTCTTTCAATAGGAGCCAATTACTTCCTTCCATAAATAGAAATTCCACTGAGCTATTGTGTCCTGCATGACCATCCAATCGATATCCTTTTCTCCTCATGGTTGCGATATGACTTTATATAACCTACACAATCAATCAAATCGTAAGATAAAAAATATGAAACTATGATAATGATATTTCTCTTACAGAATAGTTCTCATATCAACAACTAAATAATTGTGATCTGATCTTATATGCATGGTTATCAAATAGTGGATGAAATGACAGCTGAGAGAGAAACATTACGAAACTAAAATCTTCATATTATAAAATCTGTCTTATTTCATAAGTCATTAGTTGACCGTAAATGAAATTTTGAGTTAAGAGTGCACCATCCTAGTAAAAGAGATCCTTCAACGCATTGTCATTTACTGTGTTTGGAAGTTTTTACCTGTGTGAAGTGAATTCATGATAACAAACCTGCAATCTTGGTGGATCCTTTACTGGTAGGATAGCGAGCTCATGCCTTTAATGACAATCCTTTGCATGGCAGAGAATTAAGAGTCATCTTGAGTATGAGATGTAGAGTGTAACCGATCCTTCAATCATGGCATTTTTTAATGCTAAGAAATCGCATTATTGTTACGTGAGATGACAGTCATGATTTTAAGGACTATTGATGGTTCCTTTGGCATTTTCTGTTGATCTTATTTGATTGAGATAACTACATTTTTTTCTTTACCAAACGATTCCATATGATCTGGCGGAGATTTGGCGGAATTGGCAACAATCTGGAGGTTGAAGAATGGAACGATCCTTTTGAAATTTAGTTAAAAGAACCATGGTAATCAAACCATTTCCCTTTATTCTGGTAATCGAAACAAACTTAATCAATGATCTTCTTTCAACAATAACTCCTTCTGTAACATCCCAAAAAAATTGCTAAAAGTTTAAAATTTTTGAAACGACATTTATTACGAAAGAAATGCTAATTGCGGAATAATTGATATTTAACAAATTAACTAACGGCAGCTTAAGACAATTACAAATTGTAATACTTAACATAATAAGATAGTAGATTCTAATTATAATCCGATATACGATATTCATTTTCTCATGTGTTATAGTTCTAGTGATAATACTGATGACTATGCTTGCATGTTGATGAAGGGGTTTCATACGGGGTGCCTTGAGGCTTACTTAGCTTAAGTGCTAAAGTAGTATACCTATTTCTTCGCAGATTCACAGGTAAGGTATTAATTCAATTGAAGCTCTCCAAGTTATTTAATATTTGTTTCTGCTAGTCGTCATTGCAAATATATAAAAAAATTAAAGAGAAAGTACGTCCTAAACGGGAAGGGTGTTAAAGGTATGGATCTTCAGTTTTATTTCTTCAAGCTCAATAAGCGTTGTATTAAATGGAAAACATCATATGAAGATGTCATTGATTTTCACTACCTGTTCTGATTCCTGCAAGGGTTAGATGAGTTCTTCGTTTCAAGGCACCAATATTAAAGTAAACAATGTTGACAAAACATATCTATTAATGATTGATATTGCTAAAGCGAAACATGGTGAAATTATGTAAAGCTAGGTTGATCCATTGATGTCCTAATGTCTATGCAAAAGTGAAATTATCTCTTCTTCGTTTAATAACTCTATTAGTTATTATACTCATGTAACGATATAATGTGGTCTTGTTACATCAAAATGTTACAATACTTCTTGCATTGGGTTCTAATGCTAATGTCATTACCATGACAAATATTGTAGAAAAATCCTAACATTATTATAACAAATATTATAGTTTTCAAATACACTTACCAATGGTTATTCAAATAACATCTAAATAATGAAAATATGAAACTTTACTTGCAATGTAACTATTATGAAATATATGTAATAGTGGTCTACGTAATATAAAATCTAGCCATATGAGTATATAAAATGCGAACTACATAGTATGGAACTAACTATGTGATAAATGTGAAATGCAAATAGTAAAGATTTGACTGTAATGTACTGTATTATCATAAGCGATACTATGTAATAGTTTGATGACATGAAAAATTTGTTAATGCAGTGAGGTTCGCACCTAGGCTGAGTTAATGGAGTGGACAAGTCCTTAATATCTCTGCAGTGTTTCGAGATTTGGTATCACACTTATTGTTAAGTTTATACTAATTTGACTAGCAAGATCACTGAAAGAAACACAATCACAAGATAGACAAAGATTTTATCCTGGGAAAACCTCATGGGGTAGAAAACCCAACAAATATTTCCTCAATAAGATGATCAACCAAAATACAAGATGTGCTCAAAGACTTGAGCTCCTTCTCTACCTCCTATGCAGACCTCTCTCTCACAAGTGAGCTACCTTCCGAGGTAATCAAGTATGAGATAAGTGAGGAGCATCCTCCTCTACTTATACTAGTTTCCCGACTGAATTTTTCCCTTATGGGGCCGACCTCTCCCAAGGGAGTCTAATAACCCCTAATTAAATAACTCAGGGACGACCCCCACATGGTGGATCTAATAACCCTAGTTATCACAATCCAACAGAGGAATAAACATCTCCGGATACATAATAGGATCACCTTGGAGGGATGTAACATCTCCGGAATAATAAATTACAAATATAATATTCTTAGAAGTTCCAATATTCAACACTCCCCCTTAACGAGAAGGATATTATAACAACATTTGTAGGAGCAAGAATTCATCGACTACATCATACATGATACATCTATAAATCATCGAAAGCTTTCTTCAATACATCATCATCAGTAACTTAAGAAGTTATTGGAACATAGTCAATACTGGAACATCAGCATCATCAGAATTGTGTCTTCATCTTCTGCAGCACCGAACAGCTACAGCATCATCATCATCATCATCAGATTCTCTGATCAACAACATCATCATTATCTCTTGATCACGATAAGCAGCATCGTCATCACACAATAATTAACATCATCATCATACGATCATCATCATCGTCATCATACGATAATCAACATCGTCATCATACGATCATCAGCATTGTCATCATCATGATCTACAGCATCTAGATCATCTCGATCTACAGCATCTGGATCATCTCGATAGTAGCATACTCTGCAACACACACGATCCAATTACAGGATGATCAATCCCGCTCTCTTTAGGACATAGGTCCATGGATGATACAATCCAGATCAAGTTCCAGGATGATCAATCTTTATCTCTTTAAGACAATTCTCATGTATAGGGACGATGCAATCCCATCATGTACATTTTGAACCAAGGGTCCAGGGATGATGCAGTTTTATCATCAATTCTCGGAGACAAATGTCTACGGATCAATTCTGGGACCGAAGTCCAAGGTTGATACAATCCCCACATTCTCGGAGACATCTGTCTTCGGATCAATTTTGGAACCGTCGTCCGGGGATGATGCAATCCCCACATTCTTGGAGACATCTATCTACGGATCAATTCTGGGACCGGAGTCTGGGGAAGATACAATCCCCACTCATCTGCTAAGGACCCATTCTCGGAGACATCTTTTCTACGGATCAATTCTGGGACCTAAGTCTGGGGAAGATACAATCCCCACATTCTCGGAGACATCTTGTCTACGGATCAATTCTGGGACCAAAGTTGGGGGAAGATACAATCCCCACCTGTCCACTCAGGACTTCATTCTCGAAGACATCTTGTCTACGGATCAATTCTGGGACCGATGTCCGGGGAAGATACAATCCCCACCTGTCCACTCAGGACTTCATTCTCGAAGACATCTTGTCTACGGATCAATTCTGAGACCGAAGTCCAGGGAGGATACAATCCCCACCTGTCCACTCAAGACTTCACTCTCGAAGACATCTTGTCTATGGATCAATTCTGGACCAAAGACCGGGGATGATACAATCCCCTCATGTATACATATCATCAATACACGTATCCTCATCAGTACATGTATACATATCATCAATACAAGTATCCTCATCAGTACATCAATACAGGTATCCTCATCAGTACATCAATACAATTATCCTCATCAGTAAAAGTGCATATACAAGTAATATAGATATTCTAAGTATACATATAAGAAATATAAATATCCTAATTATAATAATACAGGTATACTCATCATCGACCTTACTGTCGATGCGGGCAATCTCATCATCAGTGTCTACATCACTCCCCCTTTCGAGGAGGGTCCTTTTAAACTACACCAAGCTTGTCTCGGAAATACTCAAATTTCACTTGAGATAGAGGTTTGGTCAATATATCATCAATTTGTTCATCAGTGCTCACATACTAGAGCTTAATAGATCCTTTCTGTACCATATCCCGTATATAGAAATATCGGATCTCTATGTGTTTTGACTTATCATGGAGCACTAGATTTTCTGTCATCTTACTACAGCTTTGGTTGTCACACATGATCACAGTGGGATCCATCTCTAAGTCAAATAATCCTGATAATAGTTTTCGAAGCCATACTGCTTCACAACTAGCAGAGCAAGCAGCTATGTATTCTGCTTCGGCTGTACTGAGAGCCATACTAGACTATTTCTTGTTGAACCATGAGATCATGGCAGATCTAAGACTATAACATCCACCTGATGTACTCTTCCTGTCTGAGACATTTCCTGCCCAGTTAGAATATGAGTAACCATGCAGTCTGAATTCATGATTTTCAAGATAATATAGACCAAAATCTAATGTACCTTTTTGGTACCTCGTCACATGCTTTGCATCTATTAAGTGAACTCTTCTAGGTTCCACTAGATACTGACTCAAGGTATTTACAGCAAAGCATATGTCTGGTCTGGTATTTGTCAGATACATTAATGATCCAATAATCTGTCTGTATAGAGTCACATCTACTAACTCTGATGAGTCATCAACTAATAACTTCAAGTTGGAGTCCATGAGAGTGGCCATGACTTTACACTCCAACATATCGAATCTTTTCAAAATCCCCACAACATGGATTTAGAAAGATTCCTTTTGGTTCTTGCCATACTTCTAGACCTAAGAAGTAGTGCATTAAGCCGAGATCTTTCATCTCAAATTCAGAGGAGAGCTTCTTCTTGCACTTGATAATTTGTTTCTCATTTCTAGTCAGAAATAGATCATCTACATACGACAATAATATAACTGGTTCATCATCCATAACTTTGAGATAAAGATTAGGGTCAGCTTTACTCTTGGTAAATCCCATGCTTGTCAAGAAACAGTCGATCCTTCCGTACCAAGCCCTGGGGGCTTGCTTTAATCCATACAAAGCCTTTTTCAGTTTGCATACATGTGTTCTCCCGTCTTTAATCTCAAATCCTTGTGGTTGTTCTATGTACACTTCTTCTTCAATCACACCATTCAGGAAGGTTGTCTTAACATCCATTTGGTTTAATTTCCATTTCATCATAGATGCAAGTGCCATAATAGCTCTAATGTAAGTGTACCTAGCAACTTGTGCAAATGTTTCTTCATAGTCAATTCCCTCTTTCTGAGAGAACCCTCTGGCTACAAATCTTGCCTTATATTTTTCAATGCTACCATCTGCAGCATGTTTTATTTTGAATATCCATTTGGAAGATACCACACTTTTATCTTTTGGTTTGGGAACTATATCCCAAACATCATTTTTCATTACTGATTGGTATTCTTCTGTCATTGCTTCTACCCATTCTTTCTTTTGAACTGCCTCTTCATAGCTGGTAGGTTCTTGATCCACAAGATCACACATCAAGGTTACATAGTTAGATACTAGCTTTGGTTTCTTCCTTTTTCTAGTGGAGCCTTCAAGAGCTCCATATTTTTCAGCTCCTTGAATAATGTCTCTAGCCCATGCTAGCCTTCTTTTTCTAGATAAGTTTGTAATGGGGGGTTCTTGTGGTTCTAACATGTCATGGTCTTCTGGTGTATCATCTTCAGGGATGGGCACAACCTCTGAGATTCTAGGAGATGTATCTTCTTCATAGATTTCTTCAATTTGGCACTTCCTAGATTTCTTGAGAACTGCTTCTTTATCAAATGTCACATCTCTACTTATTTCCATATGATGGAAACCTGGGATGTAAATTCTGAAATATTTGGATGATTCACAATATCCCACAAATATTCCCTCCTTACCAGAAGGTTCCAACTTGGTTCTCTTTTCTTTTGGAATGTGAATGTACACTGGACATCCAAATATTTTGAGATGACTTACCTCAGGCTTCTTTCCTGTGAACACTTCTTCTGGAGTCTTGAATTCAAGAGCACTATGGGATAGTCTATTTTGTACATAGAATCTTGTCCTAGTTGCTTCATCCCATAGATACATGGGTAGATCTTGGTCATGTATCATAGTCTTTACAGCTTCCATGATGGTTCTATTCTTTCTATCAGCAACCCCATTTTGTTGGGGATTGTAAGGAGTGGTTAGTTCCCTCTTGATTTCAACTTCCTTACATAAGTCTTCAAAATCCTTTGAAGTATATTCTCCTCCATTATCTGTTTTGAGAATCTTGATTTTCTTTTGTGAGTGTTTTTCTATCAAAGCCTTGAACTCTTTGAATTTTCCAAAGACTTCATTATTTCCTTTTAGAAAGTATATCCAATTCTTCCTTGAGTAGTCATCAATGAATGTGAGATAGTATTCAAACCCACTTAGGGATGTGGTGGGAATTGGTCCACATACATCTGAATGTATTAACTCCAGGATGTTCTTAGTCTTTGTTTCACTCTTTGGAAATGCGTTCTTGATATTCTTCCCTTTTTCATATCCTTTGCATGTGCCATTATGATCAACCTTTAAGTTTGGTTTCCCTATAACTACCTTTCTTACATAGGGTAGCACTTTGTAGTTAATGTGAACAAGCCTTCTATGCCATAGCTCACTGGGGCTAGTAGTTTCATGGACAAGGGAAACTTCTGGATGACCCTTGAGTTTGTAAAGACCTCCTTCTTCTTCACCAATAACAATTGCATCCTCAATTGATTTTCCTTTGGGCCACATAAGTACTTGTCCATATATGAATGCAATTCTAAAGCCTTTCTTTTCTAGTGATGAGATAGAAAGTAGGTTCTTCTTTAAACCTGGAACATATAAGATTTCTTTCATCTTCAATGGTGTTCCAGAATCAAGCTTATAGCTTGCTTCACCAATTCCCTTGATGGGATATTGATAATCATCCCCTAGAGATACCTTTTGTGGAGAAGTCTTTTCTTCAAGTCTTGAGAGAGTTTTCTTTTGACCTTTCATGTGCTTTGAAGCACCACTATCGATGAGCCATGTATTTTCTCCAAGTGCTACAGACCCAGATAGTGCAGAAAATAGAACATATTCTTATGCATCTTCTTTCTTTGCTTTAGATATTTTCTTTAGAGGCCTTTCCTCTTCTTCTTCTTCTTCTTCTCCACTATCATCTTCTACCATATGTGCATGATGTCTTTTGTGAAAAAACTTCTTCTTTGTTTGAGAGGTACAGTTTCTAGCAAAGTGTCCTAGTTTAAGACAACTGAGACATTGGACTGTGGATATGTCTCTTTCTGAGTTTGTTCCTCTTCTCTTATTAAATCTGTGGGAGGGTTGAGACTCCTTGTGGTCCACTTTCTTGAAGTAACCCTTTCTTCTTCTTTTGGTATGACTAGCCAAGGCTTGGTCATCGTCCTTGAGAAGGGCTTCTCTATTGGCTACCCTAGCTTCTTCTTGAACACAATCCTCCCATACTATATCAAACTTCATACTTTATTTTATGGCACTCATAGTTTGTATAAATGACTCCCAAGATCTATTGAGACCATTTAAAGCAGTCATTGCAAGTTCATCTTCATCAAGGGTGTCTCCAATGGCATCTAGTTGTTCCTTAATTTGGGAAACCCTTGAGAAGTAGTATTGAATGGATTCTCCTTTGTTCATCTTGGTACTCTTCAACTGATTTCTCAGGTTCATCTTCCTATTGATGTTCCTCCCTTCATACATTCTTCCTAGGGCATCATACATTTCCTTTGGGGTCTTCTTGGATGCCACTTGGGGAATCAAGTGGTCCTTGATAGAATCATCAATGATTCTCTTTTCCCTAATTAGATCCTTCCTATACTTTTCTTTGGCTTCATCTTCAGCGGGTTCTCCAACTTCATCCTTGATATATTGAGCAAGATCATTCTCTTCAAGAATGAGACCAATTCTGTATTTCCATGCCTAGAAATTCTCTATACCTTCTAGCTTGTCTTCAAGCTTAGTGCTTGGAGATATCTTCTCTTGGGGGATTCCAAGAGATTGAAGTTTCTCAAGAAATAGAGTAACACTTACCAGGAGATGTGTTTGATAGACTTGGAAATACTGGTGTGTTTTGTTTCTGGAAACTTCAACTTTGCACTTTCTGGATCTGCAACAAAATTTCTGGTTTATCACATTTTGGTCAAACTAGGGTTTGACTTTTCCAGAGTTCTACCCAACCAAAAACCTCAATATAGGGCTCAAAAATTTGATTTTGAGAAGAGCTATACAGCCATGTAATCAGAATCCAAAAAATACTAACTTTTGTAGAAACCCTAATTTTGGGAGAGAGAGAGAGAGAAAGATATTTTCACGTTGTGAAAGATGTTCTATTCAGGCTAGCTCTAATACCATGTTATGTTTATACTAATTTGACTAGTAATATCACTGAAAGAAACACAATCCCAAGATAGACAAAGATTTTACCCTAGGAAACCCTCATGGGGTAGAAAACCCAGCAAAGCTTTCCTCAATAAGATGATCAACCAAAATACATGATGTGCTCAAAGACTTGAGCTCCTTTGCTACCTCCTATGTAGACCTCTCTGTAACGGCCATATTTTTTATTAGGCATATTTATGAGTTAGACACACCATACTTTATTTTCTTATATATTCTGTTGAACTCAGCTCGACTGAGTAAACTATATTACGATATGATGGACCTCATTATATGATATTACTCTGTTTTATGATTTCACCATGATTATGATGTTACTATGTTATGCAGTTATGATGTCATGATTATCATATGATTTCTTTATTTTACAATTACAGTATAGGCTTATATGTTTTCATTAATGAAATGTGAAATATATGATTCGGTACGTGGATACCATCTTCTTATATGAATTATTGAAGTGTTATATGTCATACGCATCTATGATGAGCTAAAAAGGTTACATGAAATAAAATGATAACATGGATCAATTGGCGATCAATGGAAAATGCTTTCTATAAATTTGTATTTTGCAAAATACTAACCTACAGGACACAAGGGCTATGGGATAGGCAGTTACTTGATCTGATATATATTGGAAAGGGAAAACATGTTCATACAGCAAACCTTAGCAGCCAAAATGAGGATACGATAACACAAACTGATAATCCCGATAGCAGCAAAGTATGAGTTGATAAGGGCGTAGGCCCAGTATGTTGAGAGGGATGGATGTGTTTCCCACCCTATGTTTCCATGAGACCCAAGGTCGTGGGAGGGCCGTGCTGAGACACGCTCCCCATGTTGTTGTGATGACGATGGTCGGATGCCTGCTAGGGGAGGATAGGTCCGCTGTTCAGCCGACGCTATCGCTCTCAAGTTCTATGTGGTCAGATCGGTGAGTCCGACATCCACTTTTGTACTAGCAGAGAAAGGATAGGGAGGATGCTGGACGTAGGTTATGATGGGAGGATGTGTGAGTTAGTACTGTTGAGGGTTTAGTATTCCTTGATTCCGAGTTAGTGGTACTAGGTACCCTTCCTTGTACATGATTGATTAAACTAATGTAAAGATAAAGATAATGATGTGAAATCGTAAAGAATTAACTGTTAAATAACTGAGAATGTTGAAGTAATTGTACTATTTATATTATGTTTGTTCTTCTACATGGGGGTAAATACTACTATTAGTTAGCAGGTATGCATAGGCGATATGGGGTTTGTCTATAGTGCATTTATGATCTGTGCATACGCTGGCCACGCATGCACACCTTGCACATGTACACTAGTATCGATATACAAACACTTAACATATTGAATAAATGTATAAGTTGTCGTAAGTAACTAGGTTAATCAGGCATTGACCGAATTCAGATAATGGATATAAAGTTATCTAATATGTGTAAAACAAGTCAATTAAGCTATGCATTACCCGTTGGTAAACATTGTGATATACAATTGAGACAAGTGTCATCAGTTAACATTGTCGTCTGAGAATTGTTGTAAATAAGGTAACGGTACTGTTTAATTAATTGGTAAGGTTGTTTAAGCACTTAAGGGTGCTTTGTTTAGAAGAACGATGATACTATGTAGATGTTAGGGTACTCATGTGATAAACAAATGATGTAAAAGACATCTTTATTAAATTCACCATTATTATTACCTTATGGGGATTTAATTAAAATTATTACCTAAAATTTATTTTAATAATATTACTACCCATGTCGTAACAATTGCAAAATAGGTGAAATTTAAATATTGATTAATGAATGATTAGAATGTGATTATTTTACATTTCTAAGTTAGACATACTAGGATAACTATTTTTGGAATGAACGTGATGTGATGGAAAATGGGTTATTACTATTTAATTATTCAATATGAATCGTAGAATTTAAATCTCAAGATAAGTGATTTCGACGGATAAGGTAGACCCTTAAGACACGCCATGTCCAAGTTGAAAGGGGTCAACTATTTATATAATATTTTATTAATTACCTTAACAACAATAAATACAAGGTTTGGTGAAAAGACTTGTAATTAATAAACTTTGTCCCGAATGGATAACCTTTGGGTGATAATTCCCATCGTAATAAATACTTATGACCGTCAATCCAAAACCAAATAAATTTTCCATGAGAGTAATTAATTATACATTTTTATAAAGAAACGTGTATGGATGAACTGGTGAAAGGAGTAAATGTTTGAGGGGCTCGAGAGGGGGAGTTTGGGGCGGTGGAGAAGCCCAAGGTCTTCTCGAGGAAGGGAAAGTATATAGAGGGGGAAAGCTTGGAGTAGAGGAGAGGTTTTTTTTTTGGGAACAGAAGGAAGTTTTGAGAACAGAAAAGTTTGGGAAAACCTAAGTGAAGTCTGCTCTCGGGATTATCAGATTGTGGGCTCGGGAGCTTGGAAATCCTTTGATTTCCAAGGGCGAGCAAGATAATAGCTGGTCGGTAGGGTGGACACTTCATTTTGGCTATCTAAGAGGATATACAACCTGCTACAACCTACGGTTAGCATCAACATCAGGTAATTTCCGTGTTATTTACGTTATTTGATTATTATGCAAAAACATACTCTAAACATGCATATAACTTTCGATTTACTCATTTACTACTGTAAAACATATTCTTACGCTGGAACAAATTGTTGAAAAGAAGCTATTGATATGTTAGTTCGTTTTTAAAATGAGAATGTATGGTTGATCAAAACAAGACAGTACACTAAATATCATTTAGAAGCATAGTAATTTTTGGAAACTTACTCCCAAACACTTGATTAAAGTTTAATACATAGAAAATTAACTGAGAAATTTTACTTAGTGCTCTGCTGTAAAAACCAGAGCACTACAGATGGTATCAGAGCCTAAGGCTCAAACACTTTAGACCTTTCGGGAAAACCACCATGAAGATTCAAGACGTTAAATCCTACAAGAACTTAGAACTTAGGACATAAACCTGGATAGAATTGAGGTATGAACAACACAGAACTTCAGCCTATTTTACCTGCACGAACACAAATTGGAACACCATTAGAAAATCAGGATATGTTAGAAAACTGCATATTTATACATATGTGTTTGTATTCCAAAATAGATACATACTTGAAATATATTTAGAAATAAAAATAAATAGAACAAATATAGTTAGAAATAAAAATAACACGAGCTAGCAGTATTTTTTTTCTTTTAGTACAACTTGGGTTAAAATTAATAAATAACCGAGCAAATTAGAAGTGATAAAAATTTGGGTAAAATTTGTGCAAACGAAAATCAAGGGAGCCTAAATATTTAGGTAGCATCTCCCCAAACCCTCCGCATAAATCAAACTGGGACATGCAACAATAAATATAGTCTATGACATGGAGTACATGGGGAGCTTCTCCCAGGATCTACGCAGCCCAACAAAATTACATAAATAAATAAATAATACCCAAGCAACATAGTTTATGGATGCATAAGCAATGTAAACTATATTTATACTTAATATATATCAATCCACGGGCTTATGGGGAGCCTTCCCTAGCTCTGCGCAACACAACAAAAACTTGCAAATATATATATATATATATATAAAATGAACATATATGCAAAGTGAGCCTACAGGGATTCACCCCAAGCTCTGCAACGTCAATACACACTTAAATACAAAATGTTACCAGCGATATTTTTCTCTGCTCTTTTATTTCGTTTAAATGTTTTATATCTACAAATTTTAATTGTTGAAATGGGGATTTTCATCACCTAAATTCTATCAAATCACTACATACTACACGGTACCCACCAAAACCAGACACTCCTATTTTATTTTAAATAATAACACACACAGATTCCTCTTCACAAATCACGCCACCGCACCATAGTTAAAACAACGAAAAATGTTGGTCAATTCGTTGGAAAATTCAAATTTGTCAGAACCCAAGCGGTGTAGATCCCAGTTAAATATTCAGATACATTGACGTGCAGTCAGTAAGATTCGAACTCGCGTCCTGGAGCTAAACATGAGGGCCGCGCCCTTGTACTCTATGCCTTTGCATCCATTTCCAGTACCGTCCAACAACATTTTGACGTCTGGTTATCTATGGATAGTTGATATTTTGGCTAAAACACAGAATTGGGGGAAAGGATAGTTGATATTTTGGCTAAAACGCAGAATATGTCTCTATTATCATTTAAATGGATAGTTGATATTTTGTTTATGCCTGCTATGGGTGGATTTTATTATGCTACGCAGAGTCTTGGATGTGGGAAAATATCGCTGAATCTATCCATTTAGACGGATGGAAAAAGAGGATTTAACATACCAATGTTACCAGAATCGGAACGGGTGTCGGGGTATCCATGCACACGCCTTAACCACTCGGCCAGAGCGACGCCCACCCTTAGAGCCCAAGCACGCCCACCAGCGAATTTCAAACGCCAAGCTCATACAAGAGTGAAACCTTCCTCTGTTCGTCCGCCACTACAGACCAAGAGCCAAGCCAGGAGGGCCCACGTATCACCTATTCTCCAAGCAACCAAGAGCAAGCCCAAACGCCAGGCACAAGACCACTCCCATTGCATGAACAAGCGTTCCAGGGGTGCGGGAATTCTGAACAGTGATTGACCTAGATGTCCGTTTATCATCACCCTCTATCCATGGATCAGTGTAGTTTACTTTGAACGATGAATCATGTTGACCTCGCTCCAGTGAAATGTTTAGCTTTTGATTTTGCCCAAATACATTCCTATGTGAATATGCAAAACTTCCAATAATCCCTGAGAGAAGACCACCTGCCATCCCGCTCCCTGAAATTCCTCCACCTACAGAGAATCCCCAGTGACACGTTCCACGACAGTCATTGTCAAAACTACCTTTCCTGTATCACCAGCATGTGGAGGAACAATGCTAACATCTTCCATAATACCCATGGTCAGAACAGTCTCTACATCCCTCCTACCTTGTTGCAAGCTGTAAACCTGACCCTTTTTGTTGTAAGTTGACGAAGAAGAGTTTCTGGGCGAGTCTTTCCTACAGTTGGCTCACCGGTCTTCCTATCAAGAAACCGAATAGTGATATTATTAACTTCTGCCTCCGAGACATGCAACCTGATAATCCCGGATAGCATTTCTACATCTGCAACCTTTGCATTTCTACATCTGCAACCTTTGCAAACAGACCTCGTTCGACATACCAATTATCAATCAAATTTAGCACTTTATTCAGCCGCTGATAATTTACAACCTTTCCTGCACAACATATTCATCTCGGAATGCATCTTCCGCGTTTTAAACTGCTGGTCCAGACATCAAGCTTGTAAACGAGTTCCACAGGGGCTGCTAATTATCACTAAAATCGTGGCCTTCGAAGGAAATAAGATGGGAGTTGCAGAGCTAAAACTCCAGGAGAGAGGGTGAAAATGGCTGCGCCTTGGGGATTGACTCTATTTAGGGTTTCCCCACCTTTACATGGCGGTGGGTTGCTTGGAGAGACCGCGTGTCCTTCATGCGTACTCGCTCTTTGCATGACGGTGAGAGACCGCGTGGCATTCAAGCCTTCAGACATAGGAAGGTGTAGGGCTAGGTTTAGACCGAAAGCAATAAGGGGGATTCTCGAGCTTAACAATCCAAATGTGAAGCCAAGCCCTCCAAACGGGTGTGCTACTTAACACGTGGAGGACATGTAGTTTCGGAGGACAAGACGGTGGAGGAGTATGAATCTCGGTTTATGGAACTGGTAAAATATGTTCCTTACCTTGATGCAGATGATTGTCAGGTAGAGCATTTTGTGTATGGACTTAACTACAAGATTAGAGCTGCGGTGCGGATGTGGAAGCCAACTTCAGTTGCCATGGCAGTTGAGTATGCTCGTTATGCAGCGGATATGTCAGATGGAAAAGGGGGTAGTAAGTTGACAGGAACCAATCAGTATGTTTCAGGGAAGGCGTCATGTCCTTACTTCAGGGGATGACAATCTAGACCTCCTCCTTACGGTAACAGGTTCACACCGAGGGGTAATACTTCAGTTAACTCAATCTCGTAGGCATTGTCCGCAACCCACCAAAGCCAGGGACGTACACAGGGAAGTTTCTATAGAGGAGAAAGGGGTTTTAGAGGACCCAGGGGAAGGAACTCATCTCAGAGGATTCCTCCGAGCAACATGCAAGCCCCTCCCAATCTCTCTTGTTGGGGATGCGGAGGTCCTCATTTCCAGTGAGACTGTCCCAAGGATCGGTGAAGCAGCAGGCACAGGGAAGGAAAGGCACCCATGGATAGTTCAGGTAACAGTCATCGGATTCATGCAGCGGTGCATAACCACCAGGCAGAACATCAGTCTACCGTAGTAGAATCCACTGGTAAATTAAACAATGTCAAACTTAAAATTTTGTTTGATCCAGGAGCAACTGATAGTTTTATTTCACCATTTGCATTAGATAAATGTGGGTTGGCAGCCTACGAGCATGATGATTTGAAACTGGTTGAAATGGCTTCAGGAGCTAAGCAACCAGTAGGTCTTAAATTGAGAGGTTGTGAGGTTGACTTGGGAGTTTCCACAACTAAGTTGGATGCTTATGTCACCAATTTGGGGGCTTATGACCTCATTATTGGCATGGATTGGTTAGAAGGCCATAGAGCTTTCTTAGACTGCTATGCGAAGAAGGTGTTGTGCCTCGATGACGAGGAAAGGACAATTCAAATCCAAGGCTTGAAGAGGAAGGTATCCCTCCGTTTCATCTCTATGGTGAAAGCTAAGCGGTGCCTAAGACAAGGATGCCAGTTGTTCGTAGTGGAGGCCGTGAGCGATAGTAAAGGACCTTCCTTGAATTCTTACCCAGTACTTTCCGAGTTCAAGGATGTCTTTCCGAAGGAATTGCCAGGACTACCTCCAGAAAGAGAGCTCGATTTCACAATCGAACTAAAACCTGGTGCAGAACCTATCTCAAAAACTCCTTATAGAATGACAACTCCAGAGCTCCGTGAGTTATAGATCCAGTTAAAAGAATTGCTAGATTTGGGACTGATTAGACCTAGTATCTCACCATGGGGAGCACCAGTGATCTTCGTTAAGAAGAAGGATGGATCTCTGCGACTGTGCATAGATTACAGAGATTTGAACAAGGCCACCGTGAAGAACAAGTATCCCATACCAAGAATTGATGACCTCTTTGATCAAATGAAAGGTGCATCAGTCTTCTCAAAGATTGATTTACGATCAGGGTATCACCAGTTGAGGATCAAGGAAGGCGACATTCCTAAGACTTCCTTTCGAACTCGATTTGGGCATTACGAGTTTGTAGTGGTACCATTTGGTTTGACCAATGCTCCAGCTATATTCATGAGCCTCATGAATGGTGTTTTCCGAAAATACTTGGACCACTTTGTTCAGGTCTTCTTAGATGATATTCTTATCTATTCTAAAAATGAGAAGGAGCATGAGGAACACTTGCGATTAGTCTTGACATGCTTGAGGGAACATAAACTTTATGGTAAATTATCAAAGTGTTCCTTCTTCCAAAAAGAGATTCACTACTTGGGGCACATCATCTCAGGTGAAGGGATCTCTGTAGACCTGGAAAAGGTAAAGGCCATTGAAGATTGGCCAATTCCAAGGAATGCTCATGAGGTGCGCAGCTTCATGGGGTTAGCAGGCTATTACCGGAGGTTTGTGGAAGGATTTTCTAAAATTGCAAAACCTATTACCACCTTGCAACGCAAGGGAATCCGGTATGAATGGACCGATGAATGCGATGCCGCTTTTACAGAGTTAAAAATATTGTTGACTAGTGCACCGATCTTGCGGGTACCTGACATGGATAAAGATTTCATGGTATGCACCGACGCCTCGAAGCAAGGACTAGGAGCGGTGTTGATGCAGGAAGGTGGGGTAATAGCTTATGCATCTCGAAAGTTGAAACCTCATGAGGAGCAGTATGCCACGCATGATCTAGAATTGGCAGCAGTAATGTTGGCACTAAAATTATGGAGGCACTACCTAGTTGGTAGAAGCTTCACCCTTAAAACCGACCATCAGAGCTTGCAGTACATCTTTACCCAAAGGGATTTGAATGCTAGGCAAAGGAGATGGAGTGAGTTCATGAGTGAGTATGAATTTGGTATCTCTTACATCAAAGGAAAGGAGAATGTGGTGGCAGACGCTCTAAGCTGAAGGCCGAGACTTTTCTCCTTAATTCCCTTGAAGGTTGACTTGAGGGAAAGGGTACTAGGACAACTATTGGGTGATAGTTGGTATCTAAAAGTAACCTCAGCTATTCAGAATGGAAAGGAACAGGAATTGAAGTATGATGGGTACCATCTCGAGGAAGATGGATTGTTGCGGTATCAGGGAAGGATGTATGTTCCTAAGGAAGGTGATATCAGGGAAACAATCCTTAGAGAGGCCCATAGATCGCATTACTGTGTGCACCCAGGGGTGAAGAAGATGTATACTGACATGAAGCAACTCTTCTTCTGGCCAGGTATGAAGATGGATGTAGTGGATTTTGTGTCAGAGTTTCTCGAGTGTCAACATGTCAAAGTGCCTTCTAAATCATACATTGAAGCTGTAGAAGACCTGCAAAAACAATATAAAATATTTGCAACTTCTACTGCTGCAAAGATGCAGAAACTGCTGCACTTGAAATCTTGGTAATAACCTACAAAAAACTCTCAAGAATGGAGATAAAAAATACTCTCAACATGCTCTAATACCATGTGAAAATCCTCATAGCAGATCTAAGAGATGATGTATACCTCACAAGATAATAATTATGATTAAGCAAGAAAATAGAAGAAGAGTGGTCAATACAGTATAATGATCAACAAAATAATATGGTACATTAGAACTTGGATAGAAGCAATAATACTTCACACACTAAATTATTAATCACAAATGGACATATAAATAATACAATGCATGAGGAATTAGAATGCTTAAGGTGGCAATTCGAATTAGCCCTCATGGAGTGATCAAAGGATCACTGGAGTGTCATCAGAGCATAACTAGTATCATTGGAGCACAACTGGAATTCTTCATCATCATCAGTGGAGTCATCAATGCTCAAGTAACTGTCAACCATCACTCAAACTAACTCTGGTAGGTGTAACTCAGTGTAACTAAGTGTAAATGAGTGTAACTGGACTGGTAGGTGAAGAAGGGCGAGTTGCTCCCTAAAATCAAGGAAGAAGGGCACATTAAGAAACTGGAGGGATAAAACTGAATAGTGAGAAGCTCCTGGGGGCTGGATAACTGAGGGCTAGGTGCTGGACTGATGACTGGGATGCATGCAAACCCTAGAATGCATGCAAACCCTAAATGTGCATGCATGACTGAAAATGTAAATGATCAAAATACTGGTGGGACTAGGATGGAGTATAGGAATATCCTAACAAATAAAATCAATTAAAATTAATGAAATCAATTAAAAATAAAATCTTGAATAGAATTATTCAAATTAATAAAATAGAACAAAATGAAATAAAGTATTTCTTAAATCTTATGTGAAATTTTCATTTATACCATTGATTAATTTTCTTCTTCTTGTTATTGTCTAGGTACCTCTTCGGCGGGCCCTTCTGACAGTTCCATTTCTTCCTTCTTATGGGGAGTACTGCATAGCGACCGGGAACCGTTACCATGATCTCTCAACTATGCTCCTTGGAGACTAAGGGATTTTGAGGGATAAGTCTCTCCTTATTGCACGCCCCTCAACTCATCGTATGCAACCAAATCATTATGGCCTTGCCCGTACGGCATACACTTGCCTAGGTGAGCTGAAACGGCTTCACCCATGCGTGGATTGCTAATCTAGGGTCGATAGTCAGTCGTCGTACCCCTATGTGTTCTTTCCGTTCTTACGACCCCTATAATTCCATTGTGGGCCATTCGGTAAATCATCTTACCTGCTACTGCACACACACACACTCAAGCACACATTAGTAGCACTGGACTATGAAATATTTCATCATCCATCATAATATCTCAGTCAGTCGAGCATATATTTCATTCGTCATTTTCTCTCAATCAGTAAATCATAACTATCATTCATCATTCTATCTCAATCAGTCGAGCATATGTAACATTCAGTCATCCTATCTCAATCAGTCAAGCATATCTAACATTCAGTCATTCTATCTCAATCAGTCGAGTATATCTAGCATTCAGTCATTCTATCTCAATGAGTCGAGCATATCTAACATTAAGTTATTCTATCTCAATTAGTTTAGCATGTCTAACATTTAGTCATTTTATCTCAATTAGTCCAGCATATCAAACATTCAGTCATTCTATCTCAATCAGTCGAGCATATCTAACATTCGGTCAATCTATCTCAATCATTCGAGCATTCATTTATTAAGTAAAGTAATAGTTTCTATAACTGTCGTTCAAGAATTTTCAAAGTAAATTCAAATGGTTTGTGTTTTACTTAGCCAGTTCATTTCAAAACTAGTACCTCATTATTCTAAACAGTTAAGGTACCGAGGTGGGCATTACAAGGTATTTCAAGCTCATGTTATCGATCATCAATAGAAATTTCTTTCCCATTAGATAATGTCGCCACATCTTCAGAGCATGGATGATGGCGACTAGTTCGAGGTCATGAGTAGGGTAGTTCTGTTCATGTTCATATCAAGCATCCAACTTATCATATCAATCATCCAACATGATGCATATACATATATATGATCCAACTTATTATAACAAACATCCAACATGATGCTTATACATATACATGATCCAACTGATCATAACAAACATCCAACATGATGCATATACATATACATATACATGATCCAATTGATCATACCAATCATCCAACATGATGCATATACATATACATGATCCAACTGATCATAACAAGCATCCAACATGATGCATATACAGATATATGATCCAACTAATCATGAAAAGCATCCAACATGAGATCAAATAACTCAGACGGTGGCTTCCTCAGCCATACTGCCTCACAACTAGCCGAACAAGCTGCAACATACTCTGCTTGGGTTGTACTTAGTGCTACGTAGGACTGGTTCCTGCTAAACCAAGAGATCACACCTGATCCCATACTAAAGCAGCACCCAAAAGTGCTCTTCCTATCTGCAGCACTTCCAGCCCAGTCCGAATCAACATAACCCTATAGGTTAAACTTTTGATTCGCATCATACTTGAGCCCATAGTCAATTGTACCCTTCAAGTACCTCAGAATATGCTTTACAGCAACCAGGTGATCACCTCTGGGATCTATCAGGAACTGGCTCAATGTGTTCACTGCAAAGAAATGTCTGGTCTCGTGTTCGTCAGGTACATCAAGGACCCAATCATCTGACGATACATCATGATATCAACCAGATCAGATGAAGCATCACACATAAGCTTCAGGTTAGATGCCATAGGTGTGGCCATGGCCTTGCAGTGCATCATCCCGAACCTCTTCAGGATCTCTACTGCATACTTCCCTTGTCCAAGGAAGATCCCATTTGCACTCTGCCACACCTCCATGCCTAGAAAATAGTGCATCATACCCAAGTCCTTCATCTCGAACTCGACAACAAGCTTCCTCTTGGTATCGGCAATCAAACCATCCTCACCTGTAACAAACAAGTCATCTACATACAAGAGTAGTATCATAGGATTGCATTCCTCAACCTTGTAGTAAAGGTTGGAATCCGCTTTACTCTTGGTAAAGCCCAAACTGGATAGAAAGCTGTCTATCCTACCATACAAAGTCCTAGGAGATTGCTTCAAACCATACAAGGATTTCTTCAACTTACACACATATGACTCCCTGTCATGCATCTCAAAACCAAGTGGCTGCTCCACATACACTTCCTCTTCGACTACACCATTCAAGAAAGCTGTCTTGACATCCATCTAGTGTATCTTCCATTTCATCACTACAGCCAGAACAAGTACTGATCTGATGGAAGTGTATCTGGCTACAGGAGCAAAATTTTCTTCATAGTCTACCCCCTTTTTCTGAGAGAAGCCATGAGCTACAAATATCACTTTGTATTTTTCTATGTTTCCATCTACAGCATGCTTGATCTTGTAGATCCACTTGGAAGTCACAACAGACTTCCCTTCAGGTCTTGGGACTACATCCCAAACATTATTCTTCATGGTCGACTGGTATTCCTCGACCATGGCATCCTTCCATTCTTTCTTTTCCACTGCTTCTTCATAACTCGAAAGTTCTTTGTTCATAATATCACAGAGTAGGGCAACATAACTGGTATGTGATTTAGTCCTCTTCCTTTCTCTGTGTTCTTCTTCTAGAATGCCATATCTTTATGCATCTTAAATGAGATATCTATCCCATGAAGGATTCCTCTTGTGAGAGTTCTTCTCACAGAGTGGATTTACAGGTTCTTGCGGATCTTCAACTTCACGATCTGCTTATGGAATTGATTCAGTCATGATGATGTCTTGGAATCTGTTTTCCTTTGGTTCTTCATGATATTCAACATGTGTCTTCCTTGATTTGATGAAGGCTGATTTTTCATCAAATTTTACATCCGCACTGACATCAATCTTTTTGAACCCTGGAAAGTATATTCTGTAAGCTTTCGAGCTTTCATTGTACCCCACAAAGATGCCCTTGTTTCTTGAAGGATCTAGCTTTGTCCTCTTTTCCTTTGGAACATGAGTGTATACTGAACAACCAAATATTTATAGATGGTTGACTTCAGGTTTCTTACGAGAGAATACCTCTTCTGGTGTCTTGTTGTCTAATATCTTGTGAGGTGTTATGTTCTGCACATATACATCTATCCTCGCTGCTTCTGCCCATATATGCGTAGGCAGATCCTGGTCATGCAACATTACCCGTGTTGCTTCCATGATTGTTCTATTCTTTCTTTCTGGAACCCCATTCTGTTGTGGATTGTAGGGAGCAGTAAACTCCCTCTTAATTCCTGAATCACTGCATAACTTCTTGAAATCACCTGAAGTGAATTCTCCGCCATTATCGGATTGGAATGTCTTGATATTCTTATTAGTTTGATTTTCCATCAAGGCTTTGAATTCCTTGAACTTATCAAACACTTAATCTTTGTTCTTCAAGAAGTAAACCCAAGTCTTCCTAGAGAAATCATCAATAAAAGAGACATAGTATACATACCCACTCAGAGAACTAGATGACATCGGACCGCATACATCATAGTGGATAATTTCCAAGATTCCTTTAGCTTTGCTTTCACTGCTTGGAAATGCCTTCTTAATGTTCTTTCCTTTCACTTGCTTCTTTTGGTGTGATTTGTGAGAGCTTGATCTTCACTTCCCATCTTTTCTTCTCGGGCTATAAGCCTAGCCTCTTCTTTTGAGCATTCCTCCCACAGTCTACTGAAGGAGATCAACTTCCTTCTTGCACATATTCCTTGAATGAAGGAATCCCATGACCTAGGTAGGCCATTTAAAGTGGTCATAACAATTTCACCATTCTGCACTACTTCATGCACAGCTTCAAGTTGTTCCTTGATTTGAGAGACCTTAGAGAAATAGGATTGAATGGTCTCTCCATTCTGAAGTTTACCCCTTTCAATTGATTCCATAGAGTCATCTTCCGATTTATGTTCTTCCATTCAAATAGCTTGGTCAGGGAATCAAACATCTCCTTGGGTGTCTTTAGAGATGACACATGTGGTATGAGATGGTCTTGATAGAATCAGCAATGATCCTCTTTGCCTTACCCAAGTTCTTCCTATGCAAGGCTTTAGCCTCTTCTTCCTCTAGGAGAGGGACCTCAGAACTTATGTAAGTATAGAATTCATTTTCTTCCAGGATTAACTCAATCCTATAGTTCCATGCTCGGAAGTTATCAGTCCCTCTTAGAGAGTACTTCAATTGGAAATAGAAAAGATTTAACCACTTGATTTGCAGAGATCTGGATCTCGTGCTCAATTAGGGTTTGTCAAAGAAACCCTAAAAATTCAAAATGTGAATTTCAACTTTATGAAAGGATGGAAAGATGCACCTTGATGAGATGATCAGCCTGGTATATTCAGAAATTGAAAATTGCAAAGTTTCACCCTTCAGAAATGCCTTTTAGTCTTCCTGGATTCACTAGGGAGGACCCAAAATTAGGGTTTGAGTTTCCCAGAGCTTCACCCAACCAAAAATTTCGATCCAAAGCTCTAAACTTCGATTTTTCGAAGGAGCTTCCAGCTATGTCCTCATATTTTAGAAATTTATTTTTTTGTGGAAACCCTAAGTTTTAGGGCCAAAAATGAAAGTGTCGAGAATTGAATTTTGATTGGACAAAAAGATGCACCTTGATGTGGAGAGTCAAAATACCCTACTTCCTTTAAATATCTGTGGAGAGAAACCCAATAAATAGGAAACCCTAGTTTCCACAACTTCAAAGTGTCTTCTTCTGAGGTTAGCTCTGATACCATGTTAATTTTTTAGCATTAATTCAACATACTCTAGGATATTTACTGAGAGAATAACATGTACATCATATCAAGCATAACAATCCATATCAATCACACCAAGCAATCACATGAGACAATAGACACACAAAGTTTCACTGAGGAAAACCATAAAGATGAAAAACCCCACAACTTCCTTATAGATAGAAAGAGCAATGATACAACCCAAGTACAAGAGATAGTCTTCTCTAGCAGCTACTCCTCCTTCCTCACTTGTGCTCCACTTTTCAATGTGTGTAGAAGTGAATAATGAGATGATCAAATAGAGTTCCCACCCGCACTCTATTTATACATGACCTGACCTGCCTAATAACCTAGCAGGGGTGACTTGTCTAACTCAGTCTAATAACCCATGGTTATACTAATCAAGGTCGACCCCACACTTGGTGGTCTAATAACCCATCACTTGCTAGTTGCGACACTTGTCAATGCAAATGACGACACTTCCATATAGATGAATAATAACATCTCTATAGGAGTACAACATACATAGGTGAAATGCATTGCGAAGTTACAATTACATCAACATCAATAAGGTTTTCATCTTGCTTCTCCAACCAAAATAATCTGTTATGTCAAATACTGGAACATCATTGTTTGAGAGTTCTTCTTGTGCTTCCATTGTGTGTCCACGGATCTCCTTCAAGCGTCCTAGGCTTGTGGTGAAGGCCCGTTTTGATACCAATTGTTAGACACAATGGCACACTGAGAGGGGGGGTGAAACAGTGGGCCCACACTTTTTACCAATTTCACTTCTTCAATACTTAAACATAGATCATCAATTGCAAGTCATTAAATGCATCAACATTAATCAATCAATACAAACCATTAGAGACACATTAGAAGATAAGCGTTGTAAAATTTATTATATTTAATTTGGTATGAATTACAATGGAGGCCACAACCTTTAGGTTTTCATCAGATTCAACTAAATGAGAAGCACCAACTTCTATTCCAAGACCCAACTTGGTTTTTTCTTAGATCCAACTAAGAAAAAGGTGTGCAAGACCCATCTTGCAAATGCATAGTTATTACTATCATCAACCTTTTAATCACTCATGTCACTCCTTGCCAAGTTATTGTCATGCACTTTTCATCAACTGCTGCATTTGTGATCAATTCTTCTTCAATAAACTTGTCTACTTCTATTACTCTGTCAAATCATTCTGCAGTAGGTGTCACTGTCATCAACCTATCCACTATCATGTCACTCCTATCACAATCAAATCTTCAAGTCTGCTCACGTATCAATGCTACTAAACCTTGTTACTCCGTGTTACTCCTTACTATTCAACCTTGTCACGTATCAACCTTGTTACTCCTTTGTCAATAATGGCTTGTCATCAATGACAACCATACTCAACATACTTTTATTTGTCCATATTTGGGGATTCCCGGGTGGTTGCCAATTAGTCCAATGGTTTGCATTCAATCAAAGTATTATTATTGAAACCATGGATTAATGAAATAGATGGGTTAAAGGCTTCTTTTGCTCAGATATGTTGCATACATATTTATCGTATCCTGTAATGATAGGTAGTCATCCACTTCTCCTCTGTTATTTGAGTGTAGGACTGAAATGCTTGGTGTTTCGTGATGCTTAAAAATATTGATAATGAGTGCACACTAAAGTATTAATATGGTATAATGAGCGGACTAATATATATATATCATCCACCACCAGTAGTCTTGCACGAATGATGCCCATTATCTATAGTTCAATTAAGAATATAAATTGCCAATAAATATAAGTCTTCGGTACAATAACCACCCGATTGTATTCCGGTTTTCTACTTCTGGAAAAAAATATATTGAAGGACATAAAAGATCACACCTCGTTGCATGGGTAAGTGCCATCAATCATAAGAAGATACCAACTTTTATAATATCTCGTGTAGGTGGTTTCAAGATGATGAGAAGTGGTTTTCCATTACAATTTTTCATTTAGCGAAATGATCATCGACTCAACAAGTGGTAAGCGGTAAAAATTCTGCTATCGCTTACCCTTTTCATTCTTCACGCTAGTTGAAAGTGCAAAATCAATATCAGCCATAGATATTTTTTCCGCCACTCACCTACTGTATATTTTCTTCCTGACTTTAACACGTACCAAACGTAATTTCACCAAAGTTTCCAACGTAATAGAACATGCACCTTTTCCTAGCGGATTCCCTATCTGCCATAGATCTCAAACCTCCTCGAATCTAAATCATTTATTTTGTCATAAATTACTTTGTTTGACGCATCAATTTTTTGTGAGCATTGTCTGGCCTCAATCGTAATTACCTGACCGCCAAATCTTCGCAATAGTTTCAAGAAGTAGTTACGAGATAGAATTTTTTAGGGTTTGGGTTCCTATTCCCCTACAACAGCAAGAAAGATCAGGTGCGGCTGTCAAATCTCAGGTAACAGTTCCACACAGCGGGTTCTGTCTTATCCTCTCTCCCATCTACGTTCGACACAACTCAAGCCCTACACACATTCCATGCTCTCTTCAGACTCCAGTCGCACATTTGATCTACTCCAAAGTCCACACAGGTTCTAAGCTATTGAAATCTTATATAAATGAATCTATGAGATGGGGTTAATTATTATTTTCGCTGCTACTTTTTTATTCAGCAGAGAAAAAAAAAACAAAAAACAAAAAACAAAAAAAACAAAACAAAAAAGAACAAAAAAACAAAACAAAAAAAAACAAAAAAACAAAAAAAAAACATATTATTGATATTCAAGTTGAATCAAATAGTACATGGATGTTCAAGTCTTTAAAATATTTATCATCATAATAACTTATCAGAGCTTAGTCTTCTCTAGATAAGACTTTACAAAAAAGGACAATGTAACTTTCAAAACCATATTACCAACATATGAGATCTAGCACTAGTACGAAATGAAAGATAAGTGACCAGGCGACCAAAAAATTTGGTCACTGCAGTTTTTTCAAGGGATAAATGACCAAAATTGAGAAATTTTAAGTGAACTGACTAAAAATGACCAATTTGGTCATGGGATAAGAACTAAACTAAAAATGACCAATTTGGTTAGGGAGATAAGAACTAAACTAAAAATGACCACATAACAATTGGTAATTTATGTGGTCATTTTTAGTTGTGTCATTCCGCCAATGGAAAATTATAATTTTCATAATGAATTTGTACAATTTACTAAAGTTTAACACTGTAGATGGATTCAGAGACCCCTTTAGATGGATTCGGATAACCCTTTCTAGGGGGTCTTGGAATCCATCTACAGTGTTAAAATTTAGTAAATTGTAATATTAATAGTACACAACTTGGATTATTTTTCAATACGTCTTCTAAGGGATCATTTCTTTGATGCCAGCCCAATACCTATTGTGTTAGATGATAGGAGAATCATTGAGATTCTCATTTAGGGGTTTCTCTACTAATTAGGGCCTTGGGTGTAGTGAGTTGATATCTATATAATACATCATGTCTTGCACATATTTTATCAAGTGATAGATGAGTTCTGCTACATGTGGTTCAGTCGAGTCATATATATTTGTTGTCTTTCCCTTTTGGAATTGTCATGTACTGAAGTTAGCGTCACTCAGTTCAACTCCTTGTACTGGTTGTGTTCATTTTTTTTTAATAAAGCCATCGCGGTTTGACCATATCGACATTCTGTTAAAGTTTCGACAAGTTCATGTATTTTGTGTAATGTTAGCGAAAAAATGTCAATTTCACAACCTCCATTAATTCTCCATATGCATTCATTCACAATGGTTCTCTTTGCACCTGAGTTCGAAAATCTTTAAAATCCCCCTCAATCCCTCCCTTACAAGAAATAACCAATATCCTCCATTATGAAGAAAAAACAATTCCTCCCTTTTTGTAAAAATCCATTTCTTCCCATCTCCTTGATTAATGATAATAATAAAAATACCCCCATAATCTAATCTAAACCCTTCTGCTTTCACATATAAAATAAATAAATTATCAAAAAAAAAAATTCCCTGTATCTTTTCACCCATATATAATATTAATATATTGTATAGTTATTATATATATTTTTATAATTAATATATGTAACTAGTATTAACAAATTAATAAAAATAAGAATATAAATAAAACAAATGTAAGAGATAGATGGAAACTCAAAAAAACTGAAATGTGAATGAGTTGTAAATCACAAAATGGATTGAGAGGGAAAATAAAAGAAAATAGGGCCTCCAATAGATCTGATCTCCATGAATTTCTCATAGAAAGCAAAGTTCTCCATATGGTTGCAAGGATCTCCATGTGATCTCCACAAATTGCGCACAGGAAGCAAATTTTTCCACATGATTGCAAGGATCTCTATGTAATAAGATTCTTGATTTTGCTTTAGATCATCTAATCACCATCAATTTTTTCAACAATATTTAGTGTGGGTTCGAAACCCTATCTCAACTACTACAACACAATCATGCTTCAGGTAACAATTCCTACCCTTATCACTTTGATTTCATTGTATATATGGGATTTCCTTAATATTTAAATTCATTGATTAATGGTCTCAATAAGCAAATATAGCAACTCATTCTACAACATTGCTATTTTTCCCTTAAGTTCCTTTTTTATGTTCTATGATACCTGTATCAGATTCTTCCTTTGAAATATTTATGCATCACCTTCAAATTTGTCAGTATCGCTATGTACAACCTAAGGGGTTTTATTTTAGGATGTTGTTTTCCTACTTTGAATAGCATATTCTTGCCGCTACTTCCATTTCTTTGATTTTCATTGATGAACCCATTTGTAATAGACCATGGATAGGCTACCTAAGGGGTTGAGGTACATATGAGCATTATCCATACAGGTCCAATGAAGAAACTTACAGGTCTTTATAAGTTCCTATTATTAGGGTTTCTCCCCTAGCGTAGTGGGTTTCGCCCATAGTGCAATGGAAGCAAAGCAAGGAGTAAGGACAATTTTAACTACTTCATATGTACCCATAATTGTTCTTGTATATTTTTCAACATAATAAAAAACTTATGCTGGATATACTTCCAATGCATCAACCGACTCAACTTCAGCTCTCATATGCATGGTTTATTACAATGTGAAGACCTTGTTAATCGTGGGCATACCTATTTCAATGCACCAACAAATTGTAGTTGTTGTGCTTGCAGTACTTGTTGTTGACGAAGAAATGAGCCTGTATATTCACAATCAAAGGCATAATATTTCACATTGCAGTATAATTAACAAAAACACTGGAATGGCAATGTCAATAAGTATATAAAGACTGCATAAATCTGTACGGTGACAATGATAAGTTTATATAATAGAAAAGAACTAATCTTGTAAGTCATACTGCAGTAAATCCAGGAGATCTTTTCTATTCTATTTTGTTTTGTTCTTGCAGATATTTCGATTTCCTCTTAAAGAAATGGTATCATTCTGATGTCTTGAGCACTTGTTCTGCCAATATTTTGTTCTGGTCCTGAACTGAAGCAATAGTTTGTTGTTTCTTCCTCCCATACGATTCTAACTTTTTAGATAGTGTCTCATTTTGCACTTTTAGGTCATTCCAGTCTTCTTCTATGTTGGAAAATATTCTGGTTTTCAGTACCAATTCTGCTTCCATGAATTCTTAACCCTTTTCCCAATGTAGAGAACATAATGTGAAGGTTCTTGAAGTCAATGATATTTGTTGTCGAAATATTCCTTTGTGTCTTTTGTTTTCCTTGTTGTGCACGTACAAGATATTCCTGTAAATTACTACCATCAAACACAGTTTTAGCTTGCATTTGTTGTTGCTACATAGGTTCAATTGTTAACTATAATGTTTATGGAGCTTTGGATTCACTACAACGAATGTATATAATGTGTTCTTATTCTAATTTATATATGGCAATGGGTTATGTCGTGCAAACTATCTTACCTCTACGCCGTAAGATATTGAATGTTCAATGAAAGGATGAAGCAGCTATGTATAAAAATGAAGAAATTCAAAATCTCATACTTGGATTAGGACTTGGGTTGAAGGTATGGCTTAGGTAATATAGTATGTCTCTTGATGTTTATAATCTATTATCCATCGTTGTTTCTTTTGACTACTTTTGTTATATTTCTAGCTTGTCATGCATTAGGGTGAGGATTTCAACAAAGATGCTTTACGATATCACAAGATCATCATACTTACAGATGTTGATGTAGATGGTCCTCATATTCACACTCTTCTATTAACTTTTTTTTTCCAGATATCAGGTAACCAGACACCCAATAATACATGCATGTATGTGGCTAAGGTAAGGGTAGACTATGTTGAAGTCAAGATCTAGCAAGAACATTGCAGAGTTCAAGTTTAAACTTATATTCATTTCTATAGATGGAATAATTTTTTCACAATAGAACACTATGTAGTTTAATGTACTCACTGATATTTTTTTGAACCTTAGTTTGTAGAAAGCTCTTTTTGAGGAAGGTAACATTTATGTAGGATTTCCACCACTATACAATGTCTTTTCTGCAAATGATTTTAGATGTTTTATTTATTTTCTATACTATAGTACTCCGTATTTTAATTCCATAACTCCCTATAAATTTTTATAAGGAACCTATGGGCTCTGTAGGTTGAGAGAGGTAAGCAAGTTCATTACTGTTTTGATGATGATAATTTAAAGGAATTGCAAATGTCTTTTTCGTCAAACGCATCATATAACATTCAGCATTTCAAAGGTGTGTGAAATCATGTAAAGTTTACTTTTGCAATGTATGTCATGTTACAGATTTGCAAGTGAACTAGTTTAAATCTTGGAATTCTTAATGTTAGTGTATTAAGTGTAATAAGGGTTTGCATGAAACTATAAGCTGATTTTGATTGTTGGTATGCACAGGATTAGGTGAGATGATGCCTTTACAATTATGGGAAACAACTTTGGATCCAGCGATAGGGAAGCTGAAACAACTAATAGTGGAAGATGCTGCACAGGAAAATATGCATTTCTCTTTATTAATTGGAAATGGGGTGAGTCTGTGTGTGTATAGTGACAAAAATTTAGAATTACGAGTTTTTTTCTCATTATGGCTATGGAACCCTCAAAAGTTAGCATGGTTTTTCTATTTGAAAAGGGTGTGGATGGCAAGAAAAAAAATAAAAATGCTAACTTTTTACATTTTTCCAGGTGGAGCCACGAAAGGAACTTATTACGAAATCTGCATTGAAAATTGGCATTGCGAAGCTTGATATTTAATAGCGATCCCAAGAGATGATCTTGTGAAATATATTCTCATTATATTGAAAGATGGATCTTCTCTTCTCCTACATCTGCTTATGTGCTAAACCATTGGTTCCCACCTGCATGGTGATATCAGAGTGACTATCTATCTTATTTGTCTAGATAGTCAACTTTGCTTTTCAATTTTTCAAGTTTTTTTGGTAGAAGCAAATAAACATGAAATATGAACTTTTCTATCTTAGTTATTTTTGGAATTATCATTTTTTTCTTTACCATTATTTTTTTGACATTGATTCATATTTTGAAATGTGTTTTTGTTGGTTATTAGCAGTAGAAATATGCAATGGAGACAAATTTTCATAGACTATAGTCTCTGAGATCAAATTGGGATCTCGCTCAAGAGAATCCTCCACCATTTTCAAATCCCCTTGTTGGACTGCAGAGAAGAAGGCGTGTTCATTGGTGACATTGCAAGTCAGACTCTAACCCATTTGTTACCAAATCTCCCCCTGTTGAGACCCCACTGCCCTGAGCCCCTTATCCACACCTCTCAGGCATTTGAATACTGAAGAAATCCAACTCTGGCCTCTTAAACCAGCCGTGTAATCAATCCATCTATCAATCAATTAGTGAATCCCATCTCTGCTACATCAACAAAAGACAGATCCACTGAAAGAACAAATGCCCAGCTACAAAAGGTTTAAGACAAATGTATATAACATTTTTGGAGGGGAGAAAACGGTAAATAATTTATTGTCACGTTAGTAGATTTTCCATTTTTCCTTTCCTCGGCATTTGGAATTTTAATATTTTCGAGTTATTAATGTTCATGCTGCGAGATCCAAGAGAGATGGGCATTGATTAATGTTGACGTAAATTTTAGCATCCAACTAATGTTTCTAGTTAACTTGTCTCATTAGTTTTGGAGGGTTGTCTTTGATCTCTTCTAAATTGGGAAAGTTCCCAATGTAGGCTAAAAAAGTAGAGCCACGTAAGTAGGAAAGGGAAGCAAGGTGTCATTTCAAGCTACTACTAGCCTTTTCAAAATATCATACAATAAGATAGAATAAACACCAACAAATCCACCCTTCATATTTGCCAAAGGTTGTCTCACACAATCTCTCTAAACAAATCACTCTAAGTCTACTATAGGGTTTCTTTTCCATAAACCCGAGGTCTTTATCACACAAGGATATCAACCCTAACATAAGGACAAGAACAAGTTTTTTGTTATTCTAATGGAGTATTAGCAAAAGCAACACAAGTTTGATATTAGGTTAGACCAAGGGTCATAAATAAACAATCACATATTTTTATTCAAATGGAAAGTGATGACATAAAACCCCCAACACCCTACAAATTCAACCATGCATGGTTAGAGAACGGGGATTACAAGGAGATGGTGGGTTTGGAGTGGAAGCATGTCAACCATAAGGAAGTTAGGACAACTACTTTCCAATGCTATGAATCCTAAAAAATATTAGAAGGTTAACAAAGGAGTGAGTTAAGGAGAAACAAAATAACAATCATATGAATTTGAGGGAAATGGAATCCCACATTGAACATATACATGAGAACAATCCTAATGGTGTATTTAATGAGGATGAGTAGATAAACCTTCAAAGGTTGGAGGGTTGTCTTTGATCTCTTCTAAATTGGGAAAGTGCCCAATGGAGGCTAATAAATAGAGCCACATAAGTATAAAATGGAAGCAAGGTGTCATGCCAAGCTACTCCTAGCCTCTTCAAAATCTCATACAACAAGATAGAATCAACACCAACAAGTCCACCCTTCATCTTTCCCAAATTTTGTCTCACACAATCTCTCCACACAAAGCACTCCAGGTCTTCTCTAGGGTTTCTTTTCCATAAACCCTAGGTCCTTCTCACATAAGGCCATCAACCCTCACACAAGGACAACGACAATTTTGTGTGTGTTTGTAATAGGGTATTGGAAGAAGCAACAACAGTTAGACATTGGGTTAGACAAAGGGTCATCAACAAGCATTCACCTATTTTAGATGTGTTTGTTGTTGTCTCATCTCAACTTGTGTTTGTTAACTACATGTCCACTCCATAATTTGATTATTATGTATAAAATACATTAAGTTAAAGAACGAACCAAGTGAAGTAATCATTCACATAAGCTCCCGAAGAATGTTATTGAGGATAGGAAGAATATCATGAAAATTAACACATCATAGAAATTGAATAGACTCACTAACTCTATATCCATATGCAAGTGCATAACAATTTGCATGAATGTTACAAAATGACGAGGATTGTGTCATAGATTGAGATATGATAACTAAGGGAAGGCAGGGGGAGTGTTGCTCTTATTTACAGCAACATGCACAAATCACTTGAACTCAGAAATTTCCACCTACAGAATAGTCACAGCTAACTATAATCTACAACACAGTTGCAGCCGACTGTTACAGCAAACATTAATCTACAGGATAGTTCCAACTGAGTTGTAGCTGACTGTTTAGCTAACAGTGATCTACACAACTGTTTCGGTTATGCTTCGATAACCCATGCATTCATAAAAATTGACTATTTCAGCATACTCTGTTTCAGTAAATTCTGAAATCTAACTTGCTACAACAAAACTAAACATTCGACAGTCAATCATATATGCTCAGAAAATTATCATGCTACAGCAAAATCTTAAACTTAAATATTCAACAATGAGTTTTCAAACTCATAAAGACAGAGAGGAATATAGAAACAATATTACAAAGCTGAAGCTCTATTTCATATTCAACTCAGAAATTGTATTCCAGGCCAAATAAGTGCAGATCTGTAACCTCCCTAATACTTGGAAGAATAATGATTTTGAGAAAACATTATGTTAAACTTTTATTATAAAGTTTTTTTTGGTATTAAATGGCCAAGTGTGGTCATGGATGATTATTATGGACAAATATTAATTATTTAATAAAAAGAAATAAGAGATACTCACACAAGGAGCTATTAAAAGAGTGTCCACTAACCCACTAGGAGGAAAGGAGTCTAGAATTGGAGGCAATGGACAAGTGGCCACAACTGAAATGAATTCCTAGTTGTTGTATTGGGGTAACTACCCTATAATTTTGGTCATGACTCACTAGGGTGGTGGAGGCTGAGCAGTTAGCTCATGAATGACCAAATGAATCCACTAAAAGACCTAGGAACTCTTTAAAAGAGGGAGCCAACTTGAATAGGGGGTTTGACTTTCCCAGAGGTGGAAAAATACCATGTGATGTTAGAATGGAGCTCACAAGAGGTTTGATCGAGGGTTAACTAGTGAAGGAATTTCAGGAGTAAGCCTGCTAGTTTTCTGTAGATTGCAACACAGAAGTTTTAGCAACAAGTCTATTAGATTGCTAAAGGTCCATATATTGTCAGGATCCTACAGGATTCCTTCTCCTGGTGGTTTAGTGGACAGGCGAGAGGGTCCTGAAGGGCTAGTAACTTAACTGCTCTGCAGGAGAAGGTTGGGAGGAAACAACTTCCTTGGGTGTTTGCCACCCTGTCAAGTAACGGGTTCTGTTTCTGTTTTTATATATGCATCTTATATTCATTAGTTTCTAAGATCGATGTTAAAATGATAAAATACAGTAGGATGAGTGGAAAAATTGGTCTAGAAATTGTATTAGGTACATTTTATATGTCTACCTGTATTTTTCCTACCATCCATAGGATGGTGTACTCCAGTACAGGTACTCTCTGTTAGAAGAGATAGAAATGATTTATAATAGTTGTGAGTAAGTAATATTGTAAGTATAAGTGTTTATGCAGCTACCCATATATTGTCTCCATGCAGAAATGAAGAGACCTAATTGCAGAGAGACTAGATATACACATTTTATTCACAGCTGCAAATAGTGACGCAAAAGCAATTATATAGCACTAGTAGTATGGATATCCAAACTATATTTCGTGCATTTTTTTTATATACTACTATACATGTGAATGTTAATTCTATTTAGGGTTCATGTTGAATATGCTAAAGAAATTAAACTAAATTTATGTAGGAAATTGTATAATATATATATCGTTCGTTGAGTCCATTATATACTTAAATTTAATGCAAGCTCCTTGATTTACATGTTGTGATGATGAGTAAACTCTGCATAAACATTGCAATGAATCAGATAGCATGCATAAAGCTTAAATGTAATTCTAAAAATCTACATAAACTCTTAGAGACTGCAAGGTAGGGTAATATTTCCCCATTTACTAACAATGTATTGTTTACCAAATACAGAGAATGCATTATATAAAGCTTATTTTAGATAACTAGTTTGAATACATAAATCAAGTGCTTTTAGGCGTTTCTGGTAGTTATGTCTTTGATTATATGCATCCTGCATAAACGTAAAAGCTCGGCTCTCATTACTCTGTTCAAGCAAAAATGCAGGAAAACTGTAAAACGAATTGTTACACATGGAGGCATGCACTAAGTTCTACACAGTTACTTTTGTGATGGGTTTTATAAGTACACAGGGTTTCAGGAAACAGAAAACAAGGGACAAATTTTATAGAATCCAAATACAAAGATTTGTGTGAAAAGGAACTAGTAAAAGCTATAGGAAATAAAAGCATCACTGCTAGACATACGACTGTTTATATTTCTTTTCATACATACATATAAGTCCTGTTCTTCTTTGTATTGAAGCAAATTGCATGCTTGTCAGAAGGAACCAACGACAAGGATACATCTTCATTGTTTAACCGTTGCAATTTAAAAGAAGTGAAATTTATCATTTTTTTGTTATTCCTGGTTATTATCAACCCTAGTAAGAAGAAAAGGACCTGCGGACCCTACCCTAGGGTTTAACGGTCGAAATAAAAGTGAATCTCCCAAACCCTGTCAAGAAAACTATAAGCCCCTCTAGCATCTCTTACCAAGAGTTACAAACAAACAAACAAAAAACCCTTGATTGACCAGTTTAGATTTGACGTTTTTTCTGGAAACGTTTGACATTTTAGGGAAGGCGTTTTAAGGAAGTCTACCTAAAAGAAAAATTACTCACGGCCGAGTCAAGTTTCACAAGCTTATTCTAAACCTAAAGACAAATACTCTTAAATGTCTCCGAAACAGTCAGGTATGCGAACTCCAGTTTGAATAAATACTTCTATTGACAGAATTGCATCCTTGGGTATCTTTCGTTTTAGGCTCCAAAACCCTTAACCCGTGATCGAAAACCCTTAGTCATCAGAGAATGCCTTCCCGCGTCAACAGAGCAATCATTTCGAAAGGCTACGTAATTTTTGGAGAATCCAAGTGACCATCTATTATACAAGTCAAAGCCCTTGCTTAAATTAAGCATCAAAACACAGAGTTCGAACTACAAAAGCTCTTATAATTTTTTATGCAGAATCGCATTTTCATTGTACCGTCTAGACCATCGAACCCTTTCCTTACAGGCTTGAAGGCATTGAGATACAAGAGCAGTACAGTCCCCAAAGAGGGTTAAGAAAATAAAGACTATGAAAGGGGACAGAGGAGGCAGAGCAGAAAATAACACACAAATACAGGGTTTTACAGTGCTACGGCACTTGAATGGGGTCACACACACAGAAAAATCTGAACAATATCGCATACCCTACATATCATTAATATCAAAACAGTAATACAGAAGGAATGCCCCGGCGGGGCAGGCGGTTCACATTCCCCAACAGATATTATGTGTCCAGCTTCATAATTAAACATCAAATTACAATAAATATGGAGGTTCGCTACATATAGCGGTGGGTAGTTGCAATTAATGCCAACAAACTCCACCTTAATTGCAACTTTCAACAAAAACAAAAATTGGATATCTCATTGACAGAGTATTAACATAACAAACTACATCTACAGTCATACATATATTGCATTAACAATGCCAAGATTCTCTCTATGAAAATCAAAAAGATCCTTTGCCAGAGTCTTAGTAAATATATCAGCCAGCTGTTCCTTTGACCTGCAAAATTCCAAGTTAATTTCTTTGTTGTTAACCAGTTCTCTGATGAAGTGGTATCGGGTATCTATGTGCTTGCTCCTTTTGTGAAATACTTGGTTTTTCGACAATGCAATTGCAGAATTATTGTCACAATAGATCACTGTTGCGTCCTCTTGCTCGTGGAACAGCTCACACAAACCTCTTCGCATCCACACTGCTTGACAAGCTGTTGACGTGGCTGCTACATACTCCGCTTCAGCTGATGAAATGGTCACTATAGGTTGCTTCTTTGATGCCCATGAAACTGCACCTGAACCAAAATTAAATACATAACCTGTTGTACTCTTCCTGTCATCAATACTACTTGCAAAGTCACTATCTGTGTAACCTGTTAGCTTGAAATCTGAACCTGCTGAATACAAAATTCCATAATGCATTATTCCTGAAACATATCTTAAGATTATTTTTGCTACTTGCCAATGAGAACTTCTTGGAGATTCCATAAACCTGGAAATTAAGCTCACTGCGAACATGATATCTGGCCTAGTTGCTGTCAGATACATTAAACTTCCAACTAATTTCTTAAATTGTGTTGAATCCACAAAAGGTTCATTATCATCTTTACTTAGTTTAGTTCCTATTGCTATTGGTGTTGAGACTGGTTTACAATTTAGCATTCGGAATCTTTTTAACACATCTTCAGCATACTTAGATTGACATATGAAAATCCCTTTTTCAGATTGATCAACTTGAATTCCGAGAAAGTAGTTCATCATTCCCAAATCTGTCATTTCAAATTCTGTTTTCATTGCTGTTTTAAAAGCTTCTATAGACAGATTTCCTGTGAAGATTAAGTCATCAACATATACGCATACAATCATGATTTTACCTTGTTGATTTAATTTTGTGTACAATGTGGGCTCACTAGCACATCTATTGAATCCATTACTTAGCAAGTATGAGTCTAATCTATTGTACCACGCTCTAGATGCTTGCTTCAGCCCATATAAAGCCTTTTTCAGCCTATAAACTTTATTTTCACAACCTGTTATTTCATACCCAGTTGGCTGTTTTACATAAACCTCCTCCTCTAAACGTCCATTTAAAAATGCAGATTTTACATCCATCTGATACACATTCCAATCATTTTGTGCTGCTATAGCTAAGACAAGTCTAACTGTGTCTAGTCTCGCCATCGGTGCAAAAGTCTCATTGTAATCTATGCCGGGTTGTTGACTAAAACCTTGTGCTACAAGCCTATCCTTATGTTTTTCAACCTTTCCATCAGCATTCAGTTTTGTTTTATAAATCCATTTTACACCTATGCAGTCTTTTCCATCAGGTAGATCCACTAACTCCCAAGTTTCATTTTTCTCTATAGCATCTATTTCATCATCCATAGCTTTTATCCATGCAACATCTTTAATTGCTTCTTCAAAACTAACTGGTTGATAAGCCAATAATGCAAAATTTGAGTTCAAATCCAGTTCATCATCATGTCGTTCATAGATTTCTTTTAGACTTCTAGATTTTTGTTCTCTAATCCTAGATCTCAAATCTGCTGGAGTAGGATCAGATTCATCACTTACTTGTGAGCTTGATGTATGCTGCCCTCCAAGTACTGATTGCTCTTCTTGCATAGAATTTATTGGTGTTCTTGTTTGAGGTGAATTAAGATCTATTGTGTTCCTTCTTGGCGTGCTGGATCCTGGTACATGTGCAGGTACATATGAATGTGGAATTTGTTGTCCATTTTGCACATTTTCTTCATCATCTTCAACGTGAGGTAAATCTGCTCCATGTGTAACTATTTCATCAACACTTCCATCCCATGATTCCTCCTCCTTGAATTCTACATCTCT
Organism: Larix kaempferi; assembly: GCA_027924585.1. Classification (NCBI taxonomy): domain Eukaryota; kingdom Viridiplantae; phylum Streptophyta; class Pinopsida; order Pinales; family Pinaceae; genus Larix; species Larix kaempferi. The sequence goes on along the minus strand of BSBM01000047.1, from coordinate 54,449,386 downwards.
GCTTACAATCAGCTTCTTGGTAATAGGATTATAAAGTTTATATGCTTTAGAATGCTCACTATACCCAATGAAGATACATTTCTCACTTCGATCATCCAACTTCCTTCTAATTTCTTTAGGTACATGGGAGTAAGCCACACACCCAAATATTCTAAGATGTGACACATTGCAGCACTTGCCACTCCAAGATTCTTCAGGTACTTTATTCCTCACACTTTTCGTAGGACTTCTATTCAAGATGTAGACTGAACATGCAACTCCTTCTGCCCAATACTCATTTGACAAATGCTTGGCCTTCAACATGCTTCTTGCCATATTCATAATTGTCCTATTTTTTCTTTCTGCCACACCATTCTGCTGTGGTGTATATCGAGCTGTAAATTGCCTCTTAATTCCATAATTTCTGCAAAATTCCATGAATTCATTCAATTTATATTCGCCTCCTCTATCAGACCTCAACACTTTGATGAACTTTCCGCTTTGTTTTTCAACCAAGGTTTTGAAATTCTTGAACACTTCAAAAGTTTCTGATTTTTGTTTAATAAAATATACCCATGTTTTCTGGTTGTAGTCATCAATAAAAGTCAAAAAGTATAGGTTTCCAGCCAATGATGGATCCTGCATTGGTCCACACAAATCTGTATGAACTATCTCTAGAGGTTCTTTTGCTCGATACGAAGTGCCTACATGGAAAGATTCTCTATGATGTTTTGCTAAAATACAACTCTCACATGAGCTTGCTGGTTGTTCAATCGGTGGCAGCCCTCTAACCATTTGATTTTTCTGTAATAAGTTTAATCCCCCAAAGTACAGATGACCATACCTCAAGTGCCAAAGCCAAGATTGATCCAAACTTTGAACTTTATAAGCATTCACACAATTCTGAATTTCACTCTTTAATGTAAGTGGAAACATCCTATTTTTGGTCATTTTAACCTTTGCAATCAACCCTATCCTAGGATTCTTGTCAAGAATTGTGCAAGTGTCATGATTGAAAATTACCTTATAGCCTTTCTCCATTAATTGTCCAATGCTAATTAAATTGCATTTTAGACCAGGTACAAAATACACATCATTAATATGTCTTTTATCTCCATTTTTTGCAAATACATTAACAGTCCCTCTGCCATTGACTGAAACTTTGTTATCATCTCCAAACTTCACTTCAGACTGTACCGAACTATCTATTTCAGTGAACACTTCCTTGTTGCCAGACATGTGATTACTACACCCATTGTCTAGAAACCATACATCATTTGGATTCTCTTGTGCAAAATTGCAGGTAATAAGAACTGAATCAGTTTTATTTTCTGATTTTTCAACTAAATTTGCAGACTGTTTTCTGGCATCTGCTTCCTTCTTTCTACATTCCCTAGCATAATGCCCAAATTTCTTACAATAAAAACACTGAATTTTGGATTTATCAATTCTTTGATTCTGCTGTTGGTAAAGGTTATTAGTTGCGGTTCTGAAATTTCCTGAATGTGGGTTTTGGACATACCTACCAGTCCTATTTATATTCGGTTCTTTTTCCCTTTGAAATTGAACTCTACCCCTGCCTCTATGGAATGACCTTCCTCTTCCTCTACCAACAGTTAGCTGTGTCTTAAAAGCAGTATCAAGTGAGAAGTTTGGATTTCTGTTTACTCTAGACTCATGGGACAGCAGGGATCCCATTAACTCATCAATTGAGAGCTGAGTCAAATCCTTTGACTCCTCAATTGCCACAACAACAACATCAAATTTGCTGGGCAGACTTCTTAATACTTTTTCCACCACCTTTTGGTCAGAAATCTGTTCACCATGGGTTCTCATTTGATTTACAATTGTCAATAAATGATTATGAAATTGATCTACAGTCTGTGTTTCATTCATTTGCAGATTTTCAAAAAATTTTCTAAGGATTTGTAGTTTAGCAACCTTCACCTTACTTAAACCCTGATAGACTGTGTCTAATATGTCCCAAGCATCTTTAGATCTGCTTACTGATGCTATTCTAGGAAAATTGAGTCATCCATAGCTTGCTGGATGAGAGAAAGTGCCTTAGCATCTTTCTTCTTGTTGTTTTTAAGCAAGTCTTTATGTGCTTGTGTTAAAGCCAAATAGGCTGCCTCATCAGGGGGCTCTAAGTACCCATTCTGAACTAAATCCCACAAATCTTGTGAACAGAGAAGAGTTTTCATTTTTATGGACCAAAAGTCATAGTTCTTACCTGTCAAAGGTGGAATTTGAGGCTGTGCTCCGAAGCTGCTCGACGCCATGGCCCAAATTTTCTGAAATTTCTCCTTTTGCAGCTGTATGTAGAGTGCTCTGTCTCAATATTCCTTCACGTCTTCCTTGCTAGTTGCTGATGGCTCACAATTTCAAGCCTACACCGCTCCTTTCACTGATCAACAAAGGAAAAACGGCCCTCTCTCCACAAATACAGTCAGAGGTGTATATGCTCGGGCACAATTGAAGCCCTAACTCAAACCCTTAACTGAATATCAACTTGCTACAGTAATATAGCTCTAAGCAGGTGCAAAACTCAAACATCAAAGCACGAAGGGGAACCCTAAATGTCAACCCCGTTGACAGAGTAACAGTTGGTCACGACCGCATCTTACCAGGAAGCTTTCATCTTTCGAGCCTACATTCAATCCACACCCCAAACCAGCATACTAAGGATTGGACTCCTCCCTCACGAAGAGTGGAACCTTGGCCGACGATGGCAGAGTGCTGAAACTCCTTCCCACGACCCAGTTTTCATTAAAAGAGAAACCACCTCACAACTGTATTAGACACTATAACAAACCACTTGTTTCCATTTTTGCAAGAGACGAAACCCCGACAGATGAGAAGGCGTGCCCAGTAATCCGTTTTTCCCTCTCTCCTGAGCTTGGGCTTGACTTAAAACCTCTTGAAGTAGGCTCTGGTTTTCGTGTCACTCGAGCCGATCATACTTGAGGTCACACGTTCGAATCTCAATAAGCAAAACGCCCAGAGCATTTTACATGAAGATAGAGTGCCAAAGGCATTTTACAGACTTGTATTTGCCCACGACGGGGTTTTCCAACGCGGATTCGACTGAAAGCAATGGTGGAGATCCTTAATGCTGCGAAGGATGTCTCCGAAGGGTTTGACAAGGCTTCCCTTCTCCAAATCCACGAATTCACCCGTCAGCAAATGGAAGCCGGTGCAGGATGCCCTTATCAGATGGTCCACTCGTCAAATACTTGAACACTGTATCCTTCTGCCGGCGACTGCTTCACTCAACGCGTCGTGCTTACTGGCTATGGCGCGTATCACGCTTAGATGTTAAGGGTGTCGAAGGATTGGCGGATCTTCACTGCTCTGATACCAAAATGAAAGGGGACAGAGGAGGCAGAGCATAAAATAACACACAAATACAGGGTTTTACAGTGCTACGGCACTTGAATGGGGTCACACACACAGAAAAATCGGAACAATATCGCATACCCTGCATATCATTAATATCAAAACAGTAATACAGAAGGAATGCCCGGCGGGGCAGGCGGTTCACATTCCCCAACAGATATTACGTGTCCAGCTTCATAATTAAACATCAAATTACAATAAATATGGAGGTTCGCTACATATAACGGTGGGTAGTTGCAATTAATGCCAACAGACTAGAGGTTTTTTTTTTTAATCTTTAACCAAATAACCCATAGATTAGAACTTGTACCCACTTCTTAAAAATCATGGCCAGCTTCAAGTTAGCACAAGCCACCACAGTGAAGCCGAAAACCCTTAGAAGGACCCAACACACTACTGAGTTTTGGAACGGGTGCCATTGACCTTACCCGAGTAGGTCGCACCCCTCTTCATCTTATGCCCCTGTCCGCATAGTGGGCATACCTGTCAATGCAAGCAACAAAAAAGGGTCAAACCGAGTTCAAAACGTATGCGATTGCTCAATCGAGAACTTGAAACTGTTACGCAAGTTTTTATTGCAACTATGTTATTGGAGGATAGTCCTTACCTGAGAGTTTTGCAACGGCAGCAAGGGGAGTAACTCCTTCCAAACACTAACTCGTTGTGCAGACGAGAGGCGGCCGGGAGCTACCTCTCCACTTCCAAAACCACACAAGGAATGGTCTGGACATAACCTGACTTAGGTTTTGGAATGGTCTGGAAAGGAGTGCTACACCTAGCGCTTTCACAGCCACTGCGAGCTATCACCCACTACCTTTTAATATTTCCACCCTTCATCATATTTGGAGCGTCGACACAAACTCGCTTGGTCAACACTTTGAAGTATAATTCCTAGAGGAGGCACGAAAATAACTTCATAAGCCTTGGTTTATGGTATAGTTTAAATTCGAGGCTTTTTGATGGTTGGTCGAAATTTCCCACTATGGAATTGCCAATCCTTCCGATAATAAAGTGGTTTATAGGAACCTAAGGTAGGGAGCATCATTTAAATAATTATAATCGCCAACGTACCTTTATGATATATTAAAAGTCCTACGTTGACATCCTTATACTTGGAAATCATATTTTTTTTGGTAGATAACAAACACCCGACTTTGTTCAACCATGATTGGGTTACTTGAGATCTCTTTAGTATAACTCTTAGGAAGTTCTTAGTTTACACTATGGGTAATGCAAGAGTACAATATAAATGGTGGGGTCACCATGGTACACAGTGCCCGCCCCTTTATAAACCCTGTGTATGAACCCTTACCATCGGTCTGCTTGTTTTGGAAATTGGTGTGTGCCAATGAAACTTTGTTCTTCATCAAGACTAGCACCATCTCTCGTCTAAGCATTTAACTTTGTTCTTCATCAAGACTAGCACCATCTCTCGTCTAAGCATTTATTCTGCGAGTACGAATCGGAAGGTAGATACTGTTAAGCTTCGAGACACCTTAAACCTGTGCAACCTGGACATGCAAAGAAGAAAATCTTAGCAAAAGCTAAGTAAGCAACAATGTCAATTAGGATGTTCCTCGCTAGTAGTGTGTTAATAAATTACATTCTTCTAGAAAGTATTACATAGCTTAAAATTAAAATAGTTCTTGAACAAAGATAATCAGGTGGAGGTTTGTGAGTTTAATCTTAGTTATTCTTGTTAAATGGTTATTTTGTGCAAAAAATTTTTTTTACTTTTTTTGTGAAATTTTGGGGAAGTTACAAGATCCAGCCTCGATTTCATTTCTTCTATCATGAAATAGGTGAATGATCCGTGAATATTGCAATATCCGTGAAGAAGTCTGCCATAGTAAAAGCCGGGAAGGACGATTCAGATCTACATAGCTAGTGATCTACCTCTGCCAAATCTACCTGCGCCTGCATGGATCTCTTCAACGATCTACATCAAACCTTGCAACGATTTACATCAAGTCTATAATGTTTCAACCAGGATCTGTCAGCCAGTACAAAGCTTGCGATCTGCGATCTAAGCCGATCGTTAGTATCAATAGCGTTTTGGTGCTACGATGAAATCATGATCTGTCATTTTGAGATCCAACTTTAGGAATGTCATAATGTTCACTAAGACGTGCTAAATATTTCACATCCAGCCTCGATCTCTATCTGCGGTTGCAATCAAACAGCCCACAAAAATGGCGACACGAACCAAGAGGTGTAACAGATGAAGAGATCAAGCAGCAATTTCATCTCCAATAGCAGTCTGTAATCGTGATTTGCCAGAGATCTGAGCTTACGATTTACATATTGGCGGTTTCAATCTGAGACTGCGTGGTCTGCCATCATAGATCTGAAATCGAATCTTCTTGTGAACTACATAGCCAACGATCTATAAATCCATTGATCTGCGATTTTGTTTGATGTAAGTAACATCGCTCCTCTCTTAGACGTAGAGCTGGTGTTAGCTCTACATCTTCGTTTCCTGTCTGTTGCCTATAAAACCAGAGAATGGCTCTCAAATCCTATTCATAGCTATAAAATTTTACCGTAGAATTTGGTTCTATCCCAAATTTGGGTACCATTATATTTGAGGTGAAGAGGGTTTTGAATCTGAAGAGGAATTTTAAGTCACTCTAAAGGGGATACAACTGAACGTGACACTGCCACGCCACCAGCAATTAGTGATTTACAGACGGTGAGAACATCATGTACAGGGCCCTTCACCCTTTCGGCTAGATTCACAAACGTAGAGACCGCGACTTCTTTGCTTCCTGCATATCGGAGAGACGGAGTGCCATGTGATAGAATTTCTGCAAGATTTTCTTGAATTTGAACACCAACGCTTCAGAATTCCAAGTGTTATTTTGAATACTTTTTCTTCGTAGATTTGGAGGCGCTGATGTCGGATGATCATCCGGGCTGTGTGAAAAGAGCCCTGGATCAGCTGAGGGAGATTTCCAGTTCTGTAAGGGTCATTGGAAGCTATTCCGCCATTTCCATTCTACCTCGAGGACTGCTCTTTAACTAAGCAAGAGAGGAAGAAGTTTGCAATTTCACAGCGTGCATGATTTCATTAAGTCTATGATCTTCATCAGCAATCAACAATCTGTGATCTCCATTTGCCTTCAACAATCTTTAAACTATTTTTGTAAATGGAAGGTTTTATAAATTTCATCTTTATATAAAATAGAATAAAATAAATATTGTAAAAAGTGAACTTCTAGTTCATTTGTAAAAGTTTTTTGAAGTTCTAGTTCATCACAAAGAGAAGTTATTTTTAAAAAAATCAAGTATGTGAGTTGCCACATCATCAACTTTCATGCACAAAGGGAATTATGGTACACAAGTCAAATGGACACATCAATCTAAGGAGCAACTAGTTTTCAAATTTGAATAACAAATAAACTTTGAAATTAAACATTAGTTGAACAGTATACTTGTAATAGTCCTTTTTTGTAAGTTTACTTGTCTTTTTTGAAATCAAGTTAAGTTGAATTTTTAATTGAGTGCATTTTTGGTTGAAACCGACACTCTTGAAATCTTTAAAAATCATATTTTGGGTGCATTTTCGGTTGAACCCGACACCCTAAAATTGTCATAAAATCTTAAGAGAATGTGACATATATGCAAGTGTGAAAGTATCAAGTACAAGCGAGCGTGAAAACAAATCAATTCAAGCGAATGAGTTCAAGTGAGCATGAAAACAAATCAATTCAACCGAACGAGTTCGCTCAAGTGTTTTTCAAATGGAGCGAAGTCAAGAATTGTTAGACTTATTGAATACTCTAATAATCACTGCTGAGGACAATTCAGTGATACTCAACAAATCAATCCTTCAATCAGTGGTAACTTATTTGCAAGTGTCGCAAGCAAAAGTTCAACTTCTCCAAGTTCAATCACAACTACTCAACGATGAAATATGCAATCTCAAAAATGAGGAATTAGTAAAGCAATCAGAACAAGTCCTTCTTCATCACAACCCTCTATTTGATGATGAAGATGATGATTATAATCAACATTCAGTGAAGAATCAATTCAGTGAGTCAACATCAGAGAAAAATGAATATGAAGATGAAGGTATTCATGAACCTACAGTTCATGCGTTTTCTTTTGAGTTCAATGAAGAAAACATTTCAAAGATTCAACAACATGCAGAAAATCAAATGATGTCAAAGCAACAACTTCTAAATGATCTTTCCAAGCCCATCATCAAACCTTGGGAAGAAATTAGATACAATAGGCAAAGAAAAGGACTTGGATATGAAAAATATGTGACTTTTCATATTCCAAACTACTCCAAACCAATTAAGTTTGTGAGTGCATGATTCATAAATGAAGAATCCAATCAAAAAGTCCATGAAGAAGTTAATGAAAATCACATGGAAGAAATTCCCAAATGCCAACATTTTCATCGAGTTGGTCATTTGGAGACAAATTGTTTTGATCTCCATCCTTGTCAACATTGTGGCAAGAAGAATCATTCATCAGAAAAATGTTCCAAGAGAAACAAGCCTACAAGATTAAAGATTCATTATGGGTGGATCAATCCTTGGCAATGGACATCAACAACCAAGAAATTATATCAGTCTTACCAAAGAGTACAATCTCAAGTAAACACTCATCTTGTAGCACATAGTGTTTTTGTACCTGATAGAACATAACTCCAGTGGTCCCCTTATGGCGTAGCTTTTTGAGCATGGCCCTCATGGGACGAGATAACATGTGGATGTTTCCACATGCCAACTTTGAGTTGAAATCTATATGGTACTCACTTTCATCTTAAAGGGGGGTACATTTACAAAATACTCTTTCTTTTTAAAGGGGGAGTAGATATGGTGCAATGATGAAATGGTTAAGGGTAAACCACATGAAAACCCAAAGCTTCTCACCTTTGAGCTGACAAAGGGGGGAATAATGATGATGGTTGTTAGACTTCAAGTTTGAAAAACAAAACAAAAGTCTGTATATGGAAGACTCCAAATATCAAAATGTCAAAAGGAAACAATAGTTTTAAGGTGGCAAACTCCAAAATTGCAGATAAAGAACTATAGTTTGCAGATGGAAAACTCAAAATAGTCTATAGATGGCAGACTAATGAAACCAACAGTCTATGGATGGTAGACTCAAATACATAATGCATTTAGATGTTAATCAATGCATAACAATGTTGATGACTCATTTCAGAGAGCACTTCATTGATTGTAGCATGGTGATCTTCACCTATTAGCAAAAGATGCCAACCTCTTCTAGCTAAATCACTTGGCAAATGATGAAATCGTCAAGCAAACAGGGATTGTTCAGACATGGTAGCTGTTCACTCCATGATTTCAGTTCATTTCTGATGAACCATTCAGATTGACGGTTTTACATGCATATTTTTCAATGAAGCACAAAAGAAGGCTTTTGAAAGATCCATCATATCAGCTTTAGCATTAGTGTTTATTGCTTAGTTGATAGAGATACATAAACTTGTGATTGAGAGGGGGAATGTTAGCCTTATGGCTTACATTAGCAATCACATAAGTTAAATGTCACATTATTGTATCTATTATTTGGTATAATAGTCATTTATCCTAGATAAGTCTTTAAATGATTTGGAGAAGATTTCCTAGCCTAGTCACCATGCAAGGTGTTAGGATCTAGAGAATATCTCTCACTGAGGTGGCCTATTTGAGAGTATTATATATTGGTACTCTTTGAATGAATAAAGTGTTAGAGTTTTACCATTTTATGTATGTATTGCCTTTCATTGTCTCTCTCTATTTTTTTCTATATCACAAAATCCAGATTGCATCGATATTTATACATCAACAATATAGTCGGTCTTTTAATTAGCTTGACTTTTCACAAAATTTGTCTGTTCATAATTTAATTAATTCTCTGCCCTTTCATGAACTACAATATGAATGCTCGATGCCCCTTCGATCTTTGTCAGGCTGCATTGCTGTCCCTTTAATATCTGATCAGCTAGAGCAAGTTAGTGAATGCCTCTTCAAAAACTGCTCTTCAAGAAACAATGTATTACTCAACCCCAACAGTCATTCGATGAACTTTGGTAGAGGTCGTAACTGCATCTTCAGAAATCAATTTGGTGTGTTACCCCTTTGAAACCTTGACAACATTATCCAATTATGAATGTAATGAATGCTATACAGTATCCAATTGTTCCCAAATGGTTGTCGACCGTATCACAGATGCCGACAGGTGAGCTTGAATATCATTCTTCATTAAAAAACAAATCAAAAAATTCAACTCGTAGAACTATATTTTCTAAGATTTAAGTCTTTAATTATCTAATGAGATGGTAAGTTTAATACTCTATTGTAGTGGGGATCCTCTGTTCATACAGCCCTTCTGGGTCAAGAATGCAGAAGCCAGCGCAATGGTGGTTCATGGGTGGTATCAGATGAGCTATAGCATACTGAATGGTCCAACGATACTGATTTCCCCAACTTGGAGCTATAGCATACTGAATGGTCCAACGATACTGATTTCCCCAACTTGGAGCTATAGCATACTGAATGGTCCAACGATACTGATTTCCCCAAATTGGAGACTCAATTTTGTGGGAAGATGGGAAGGTATATAATGAAAGTAACAATCAACTTCATTTTCACTAAGCTTACGATGTTATGCATAACAACCATGGTAAAGGATGGAAAAGATCTTCTCTAGTTTTTTTTTTTATGGTCGTTACAGCTTATTGTCCATGTTTAGTTGTAATCACTTGTTGTATATACCTCACCTACCCCTATCTATTATTTTTTATATTTATTTTTGTCTAATTGTTTATTTTTAATTTTGAACTACAACCATAAAATTAATCTGGAAATTATGTCCTCTTTCAATCTAGGAAAAACATAAATGGTAGTCCAACCCAAATTCTAAGATATAAACACCTATTGGTGTAATAAAGCAAATGCTAAAGTTATATGTTGTGATTTCATTGTTTTTTAGGTTAAAATAATTCTCATTAATTTAATTGCAATAATAAATTATTTTGTAAGGATGAAATTGTATAAATTAAATGCTATTATTTTATGTTTTTATTAGTTATATTTAAAATGGTATAATTATTTTTCAAGTATAATTAACAATTTTATTGATTAAAATTTATTATTTTAATTGAAATTAAAAATTTTAAAATGTTATTTTATACAAACACAAGATAAATAATATGGGAAGGTCAATGATTAAAACTGTTTTAAAATCCAATCAAAACCACTTACATGAAGCTCGCATAACACCCTAACTTGGATAGACCATTCAAAAATTCATGAAAATACAACTTTGCAAAATATTCATATTATTAAGAATATTGTTACATTTAATTTTAAAAAGAAAGTATAATGCAATAAAAACTTATTTGTTATACGAAATTTGATATGTTAGAAGATGAAAAATATATTTTTGTTTAAATTAGTATAAAGAAAAAGAAGAAAATATAAATTTCTCTTTCTTTTTTGCATTACAAACCTTTTTATCTTTGTAACTTATCAAAACTACAATCACTTAAGAATTCTTATCTTTGTAACTTATCAAAACTACAATCACTTAAGAATTCTTAGAATCTTAGCTTCAAGCTTATTAAATATAGAAATAATTAAATATAGAAATAAATTAAAAAAATAATAATTCATAATAAAATTGAACCCATCAAAGTTGTTCTTAATAGACTTCCACCATTGTCATTGTGAGTTTAAGTCACTATTAAAAAACAATATAAATATATTAACAAATATTAATATTAATATTCTTTATTTACATTCACATAAATTTTGACATGGTCTGGTTTAAGTTTTTTATTGTATGAAAAAAAAAATTAAGATGAAAAATGTAGACCTCACTTTAGGTTATTAATTTGAAGTATAGTTATTTTATTAATATTTTGTATATTATTTTTTTAAATAAACAACAATTAAACATCTCAACTTTATAATTATTTATTTTTTAAAATTTTAATAAATTATAACATGTTTCCATAAGTTACTTATAACATACATTTTCCTCATAATTTGAGATTTTAATTCAACTTCATTTTAAATGATAGTAAAAAATGAATTTAAATTTGTATAGGTCTTTTAATAAATTCACAGTTTATATATGTATAAATATATAATTAATGATTTTAACATCATTTACATATAAAAGTAAAATAAATAAATAAAAAGTTAGGAATATTAAAAAACTAGTTAAAACATGGCAACATCCAAAGCTTCATGGAGTTTTAATTTTCAAGTTCTATCCCGTATGAATTTGTGGAGAACTTCAACATCCAACACTACATCTCGTCTCCTTCGAATTATCCCTCGAAGGATATCCAATGCATCTTGTGCGATTCTGTAGTGAACACAATGACCTATTTCGCAGCTGCTTTCACAAATTGGAATGGAAATCTTTTCATCCCCTGTAACCTCATCCTCATCTTCATTCTCCTTCTTACTAAAGCGATCAAACATATGAACTAGCTCTTTGACTATATTCAAGCCTAGTCTGAGTATACCAGGTCTGACTACAGTCAAGCCTAACTGACCTTCTCTCAACACTATATCTTTAAGAAGTCTAACACCCTTTTCTAGGGCCTCTGAATTATGCCGCGCCTGCTCTTGAGCTTCAAGCGCTTCTCCCACGCTCATGTTATTGTTATTTGGTCTCTCAGATTCTCTAGAGATGCAGATAATTAAAGCATTGCTCACTAATGTCAAGTACGTTCGTTTGAAATTTAATAGTGAGGCCCTCGCTTTTTTCAAAATAGCAATTCCATGATTCAAGTCCTCACTACTGATATCTATTGCATTCGTTTGACAAAATATATGCAGGGCACACGAATAACCGTCCAGCATATCTCGGTTAGTGATGTTAGTATCTGGCAGAATCTCATCAGAAATTGTAGAAAATGCTCGCAAAATAAAGGACCGCATCTTCAAATAACCTTCATTGCACTTATTAACATGGCCTAGAATGCTGATCAAATTTAAAATCACAATACGTGCCTTGGAACTTTTTCCAGATTTGCAAATAATTGTGATGGAGTTTTCACCGGGTGATTTCACTCCACTTATTATAACGTTAATGGACCTGACTATTTCCTTACCCACATCGAGAGCTGCTTCTCTAGCTTCCTTTTCTGCTAAGATTTTTTCAATGAGTTTATTTAAATATCTGAAACCATTTAGAGATATGAATGTCTCTATGTTCTGAGAATGAAGCTCACAAAACAAGCGTATTAAATTCATTTTCTTCCATATATTCACCCATTGCTTCTCCATTATCGGTCCTCCTTTAATAGATTTACGCAACGTCATTAAATGCTCCTTCATCTCTTCCTTCTCCAGAACTTTCGAATACTCAGCAATTACCGTATTTGAAGGAAATCTATGAAGCTTAATGTAATGCTTCATTTCTTTTCTCAATTTTATTTGGGGGATGACGCTTTTAACATTAAACCACTGTCTGGTATAGGGATTTCTGGCATGATGTTTAGTCTCCCAAATGGTCTGTAGTGTTTTCCTATTGTATAGAAGCTGGGTGGGATCTTGCTCGAGTGGTAATCGGACTGGATCATACGCAAATTCTCTGGTGATGATATCCATATACCTCTCAGGTACCATTTCCATCTCCAATTCGTTTCGCTCTTCATCTACTGTTTCCATCTCCATTTCCATTTGTTCTTCGCTGGTCACTGCTGGATTCGGAGTCATAAATATTCCGATTAGACAACCCAATTTAAATTATATTTGCTGGCAGCTTCGAATTAGCGATTATACCTCCGACTGAATTACTTCCTCTTCACTATATCTTGTTATGTAAATAATACAATTATTTATTTATAAACTACAATGAGTTACTTCTAATGAAGAAAAACAATAGCTAGTGGATGGCGTCGGCCATAGCAATTAAAAAAAATACTATAATAAACTTTTTTCCCACAATCGGGAGGCTCATACCATACTAGTTCAAGCTGTAATTTATTATTATAAACGGTTTAAAAATTATTCATACTTCAGGTCTTACTAGATAATTTTATCATTAGCATATCCATTTAATTTGTGACTAGACATGAAGGTTAGAATAAGACAATAAGACATGACAAGAAAACTTCAATTATTCAATTATTAATAAAAACCTAATAAAAATAAAAATTATTCATACTTCATGTCTTATTCTAACCATATCATTAGCACATCTACTTAATTTGTGACTGGTGAAGATTGATAGACATGAAGGTTGATAGACATGACAAGAAAGCTTCAACTATCCAATTATTAATAAAACCCAATACAAATAAAAAATAAAAATAATCAAGTTTAAACACAAACCCACACACCATTTGTTCCTTCCACAAATTGAAAACCCTAAAATAAACTACCATCAATACCATGAAATAAATCACAATCAATACCACTCCCTAAGTTTCACCTTCACCTTTTCATTTCACACGACCTCATCTCACTAAAATTAGGCTAATAGAGACTTTAACTTCAAATCAATCTTAGTAAAATTAGGCTAATAGAGACTTTAGCTTCAAATCAATCTTGGCTAATAGAGACTTTAGCTAGAGACCATTTTACTATAGTCTCTTCCACTCTTCCTCAGTGGGAAGTTAAATCATGCTATCTACAATTCAAATCATATGTCATAACACCATAGTGTACTAGTCTTAGCCATCACGATCTTTATGTTTATGTAACATCCTTCTTTTACCCTTATTTTTAAGTGTAATAAAAAATGTAAACAAGGCCAAGGCTCCACCACTAAACCTTCTAAGTATGTTGCTAAATTCCTAAGTTGTAATTATTAAATAGTAGACTTAGGAGGTTGAGGGGATGATGCAACTTAACAACGGGACATGAATCCATTAGGGGAGAGAGTTCGGCTGGCTAGGAAGCCATGAGAAGCTAGGGTATTGACGATGTTGTCGTGGTGGCGTAGATACTTGTTGCAAAGTAACTGTTATTCTCGCTCCTAAGGTTCTAAGTATAGTTCTAAGTTACCTTAAAACCTATGTCCATGTGGGAATGGTAGAGGAAATGTTATTTCGCCACAATGGTTGACCAACATTTTATGGCCTAACGGTTTTAATTAAGTATTATTAAAATCCTAATAAGATTAAACCACTATAGTAAAATTTTAGTGAATGATCTTAGGGAAGAAAATAGATCACTCACTAGAGTATTTGGATTTGTCAAAGGGATAATATTTTGCATTCAAATAATATATGGACATGATAATTGCATTGAACTGGATGTGACATTATATAAATTTATGCTTTGCGTGGTTCTAAGAACCCCCATAGATATAAATATCAAAGCAAAGCAAATCATACATCAAGTTTGGTCAACGATGAAAGGCAAGGGTAGTTCACATGGATCAAGGAATAAGGGAGAAATACTTAAGGATCGTGTGGTATTCTCACATGTTGCCACATCACCATGATAATGTTATCTCCAAGTTGTAAAACACGATTACTCCAAGTTCTAAAACATTGAATTTTCACATTAGGGCATAATGCCTTCAAGGAGATCCTTGTATCACAAAATATAAGAACTATTTTTTCTTGGGAGCCTAAGTCTAAAAGTACCTCAAAACATTATTAACTATGGGTGTTGGATTCGTATGAGGAATTATGAAATGCCATGACGAGGCCTAGAAATTCACATCTCATCCACCCATCAAATGGAAATTTCAAAATTGTGTATAATTATGAGTGCTCAATAAAAGGAAATGTTGTAAGGGACATTGAAGCATAGATGAGCAATTGATTATTAACCAAATTTTCTTCTTTATCTTAATTATTGATCTCTTGTGTTGATAAATAGGCTAAGAAGGAGCTATATGCTTTTTTATCAGTTTTTTAGCACTCAGGACTGTATGTTTTTTTATCACCAATGAATAAAAAAAATAGGCTAAGAAGGTATTTTGTTGGCTTGCATTAATGTTCTGGACTACAAACTTATGTATTTAAAAGAGGATTTGTTGGATTCATATTCTTCATGTGGCTAACATAGTTTATTGGGAAGGTGCTTATTGTGAATTCTTCAAGGCCATGCTCATAGTGAATTCATTAAGGCCATGCCAGTTTGGGTAAATCCCCCTCATAAATATGAAAGTGCCAAGTCAATTGCTAGAATTCTTGGAAAATGTAAATTACAAGACCTCGGTCGAGCATACTAGAATTTTAGATCATTTTCTTGTGGTGTTAGAAACCATATCTACTGTTCTAAACTTCAAAATGAGCACCACATCCCACTTCCAGGCCAAATATCCCATATGGAGGGGCAATATGGTGGTTTGGGGCCACACACATGGACCATGACCCCCATAGTAAGATCTCTAAATTCATCTACATTGCTAAAATTTAGTAAAATATTGTACAAATTCATTATCAAAATTGTATTTTTCCATTGTCAGTGTGACACAACTAAAAATGACTAACATAAATGACTAATTCCCATTAATCGTTGTTAGCTAGTCATATTTATATTCCCATGACTAAATTAGTCATTTATGTTAGTACTTTTTATTTTAGTCACTTGTTATCTAGTCATATATCTTATCCCGTGACTAAATTAGTCATTTATCTTAGTCGTTTTTAGTTGGCTTATTTAAAATTGCTCAATTTTAGTCGTTTATCCCTTGAAAATATGGTGGTGACTAACTTTTTTAGTCGCCTAGTCACTTATCTTTCATTTTGTACTAGTTGGGGGAGGGGAATGAGTATTTCCTTTTTCAAAACTTTTATATACAATTAGTATTTAGCACAAGTCAAATAATCATAAGTAACATGAATAAGACAATTAACAATTTGAACACATAGATTTATTGTGGAAACCTCAAAGGTAAAACCGACAAATCATTCTTATTAATTAGCTAGTATTACACAAAATTGTTTTACAAGCACCAACTTGATGGAGAAATTAATCTCCTAGATTCTTCTTCCACTATAGAAATGATGCACATACACTTGTGGTTTTCTACCTACTCAATAGACAAGGATGCCTCAACACCCTAATTCTCTAGACACGACTGGAAGGAGGAAACAACCCCCTTAGCAGGCCTCAACCTGCCCCAAGCACCACCCAACCACCCTCTAATTTATAATAGTTTTAACTTTATTTTTTCAGATCTTTAGTGACAGCTCAAACTTTTGTCATGCTTCATCTATCTCAGTGGCCTCTTTCTTGCTTCTGATATGCAATTACCAAAACTCCAGAAACACCTATGGTCCTCTTCATACATTTGACTTTTATGGTTATATATCTTTTCAAAGAACTTTATTATTTGAAACATTGTGTCTTTTTAAGAAAATCATGCCTCTTCATAAAAAATATTGTATCCTTATAATGGCATGGATTCATCATTGATCTTCATAGTCTTTCAATCTTTTTTTAATTAGTAAGGAATTACTATTTTGCAAGGTTAACCAATTTTGGAAATTCTCCAAAGTTGGCAATTTGGCCAAATTGTTCTCCAAGTATACCATTTCCAAACATTCGTTCAACAAAGTGGATTTCAAACTAGCGGTCAACTAAGATTTACAAATATTTCATGTCCCATCCTTTCATTTAACCCTCGATCATTTTTCAAGAGCGAAATTATTCAAAACCATTGGATCTTTGTCAATCCACATCGACGGTGGACTTCAACATGCACTTAGCTAGATTTCATAAATATTTCGCATCACATCCTAAGATTTAAAATCTGAACAACTTAACCTAGGGAAATTATCCTGTACCGTTGGATCACCCCATCCAAGATTGACGATGGACTTGAAACGTTTATGAGCCCAATTATGAACCCTAGCCATCAATCTGTCCAATCAGTTAAATCATAGGGAGGTCAACCTAAGGTCTAGGGTAAGGTCTTCCAATTTTAATGCCATATAACTCCTTTTCAAGTACTTTGATATTTAATTCAGACGGTTGTGGAGATTTCTTCCAATCGTGTTCAGGTTTTTTTGTTCATTTTCGCTCATTTAAGTCAGATCTTCCCATGTTCCCTCATGTTAGCCGAAAATGTTGTGTAACTTAGATCTATCTTCGATTGTTTCTCCCTCCAATGGACCTCCTAGAAATTTGGTTGTTGATGTTTTACAAAAAGGAAAGCTCTAGAATCCGACCGGTGCTCTTCCTAGTGGTCGCGAGCTCTCGTACCAGAAGCTTTGTTACATCAATTCCCAGGCCTATCTCATTGTTTTATAATGGTGGAAGGTAGCAGTCGCGGAATGACTAGCATCATTGATGCTAATAGCCAAAGAGTGGATTAGTTATAAAAGGATATATCAGAGCTTCAACGGAAGCTGGAGGGTAAATGCGACAAAGAGGACTTGGAGTAATTGAAGAATAAAATCAAGGATGCCATCGACTGCAAGTTCGAAACTAAAAAAAATGAACTGACCGAACATATGCTAAGTCTCCTTCTTGAATCAGAATCCACGTCGATTATCCACTGGAGTTTAAGGTGACACTGAGACCATCCCGACAACTTCGGTAGGTTCTGGACAGTTCGCTCAAGCTACTAGAAATTCCTCAGCGGCAAGATCATCACGCACAAAATCAATGGAAACTTATTGAGGGAATGATGCAGCCCACCCAATATGGTCTCTTGTTATTTTCATGATAACTTTAATATTTTAGGCTTACTTTTTTGTTTTCAGATTTTCCTTTTATGTTAGTTTAGGTGAGGGATTTTACCTTATTTTCCAAGGCCCTTTTGTGTAGTTTGTATCGGTAGGTATTTTGGTACTCTGTATTTGGAAAGGATTTAAACTTTTAGTTTTGAAGAATAACTCTGTATTTGAAAGAATATAAACTTTACGTTTTGAAGAATTTAACTTTGTATTTGAAAGAATTTTATCTTTACGTTTTGAAGAATTTAAACTTGGTATTCTGGAATAATTTAAACTGGCTATTTTTGGGTTTTTTTCAAAAAATAAATTCGCTATTTGGTCATTTTTACTCTCTGATATCGCCTATATTTACATAAAATATGTTTTTTAATCATAATATTCGTCAAAATTTACATGTTTAGGAATTAAATTGTATGTTTCATATTTAATATTCACCTACCAATATATATATATGTTTTTTTCAATCCAAAATAATCGGTTGTCTTTTCCAAAAAATGTTATTTCCAACTGCTTTTGGTGAAACTACTACTAACAAACCATGAATTCCCACATGGATTTCGTTTTACACGATTTAATGATTATTTTATTATATTTTTCAGATTGAGTGAGGAACTATATTTTTCTTGGAAGTGCATTTTAGCTATTTTGTATAGATCTGAAAATGGAGTTTTGTTGATTTTCCAAGTAATGTTTGTAAATTACCTTACTTTACTTTGCATAATATACATGGTTATACAAATATGCCTTAATTTTTAAGTTTGAAAACAATAATTTTTAATAAAACATAATCAATAGGATTATTATAAAAATAGTATTATTGAAGGTCATGCATTTCAATAAAATGTTTTGTGACGTGAAGGAAAAAATCCACAACGTCAATTTTTTTTAGTTAGATAGGTAAAATCGCCACCAAATTCCGACATTGGGACTTCGAGGGACCACAAAAGTGTGCATGATTTCTTGGTTTTTCCATTGGATTTAGTATAAGTTAGATTTACATGTTTATCTTGAAATGGTACCATTAATATCTTTAATATTCGTTTATACAATCTTTATAATATTTGTAAAAATAAAATATTCCACATGTCACAATCTAAGCGTTCCATGTGTCACCCTGGGAAACTAGATAGCGACATTTTAAAAACAAAATTTATAGAATTTTTGCTTCAAAGAGTTTGTTGGCAAGTCGAAATTTTGTCAGAGAAAGAGAGGTTGTTCTTTTGTCAAGTTGTTCTATTTTGGGTTGTTGGAAGTAGATGCTGAGGAGAAAGAGTATCTACTCCTTCCTCCATGGATGAATTTTAGGATTGGGGAAAATATATATCGACACTCTAAACACAAATTTCATTGGGACATTGCTTCGCACAATTTGCTGGCAAGTGGAAATATTATCAAAGAAAGAGCGGACGTTCTCTCTCCAAGTTGTTTTATTTTTATAGTTCCCTCGTAAATGAAGGGGCGACCGACCTTTCTTCTTCCGAATATTATTTTCATTATAGTTCAAGACTGCAATAAGGGTTGGTCGATCCTTCTTATGTTCTCCATTCTAGATATAGATGAACTGTTGGATAAAGGTTTTCACAATTATCTACTAAACAAAGGGGCGACCGATCCTTCTTGTCGGAAAATGGAAGTTGGGACATATTTTTTTATATGTTATAACCTAGCTGATGTCTGGGTGCCTACTATTTACAGTGGAAGTCAGAAGTTTGGAATTGTCGACCTAGCTTTCATGCATATTTTACATCCTTTGCGTGCATTTTCCTCACACAAAATTCCACTTCAATTTCAAACTCTACAGGAATTTGTGTAAGGCCTGTGTTCATCCAAAAACACACTTTAAGACCCTAATTTAGCTTGTGGGAAAAATATCAACAAGCCACCAAGTATGTGGGCTTAAATAGAATCTTGTGGGTTCATAGCTTCTTCACCATACATATGGGCTTCCTCTCATGTTACGAGTACCAAGACTTTATCACCATAGTTATCACATTCAATAAGACATTAAGACTTATTTTTCAAGCTATATACAAGCTCCATCATGATCATATAATTTCCAAGTGCCATTACCTTATCAAGCCAACAAGTGTGTGTGTTTCAAGACCTCATCAAGCCACAAATGACCACATAATGGGTCATTTGGACCACCTAGTGTCTCAATGCCCAAACCACCCATGTCATGATTGTCATGTCATCAGCTATTCAATGGGATGCATTCAACAACAACTACAAACAATGCATCAATATTTCTTCGCTTGACATGAATTCTATTTTTCCTCTGGATACCAATTGTTGTTTGCAGGTGTGCCTTGAAATTAACAGTGGTTGTGTCTTGAAGTCTGATATTGTTCCTAAGTCTTCTTCTCCAATCATCATATTGTTCAAATATGATATTATGTTTCTTCATATATCTTCAATAGGTGGGCATTTCTCATTTAATTGCGTGCGAGCATTTATATGTCTTCAAAATCCTTCACAAGCTTTGACCTTCAACATTTGTAAACTGAGGTTACCCAAGAGAAAAAGTAAAAAAAAAAAGTCTTAATCAGTGTTAAACATCTTCTTGCTGTGGATTCTTCATGTCCTCTTCAGTTCATGGGATGCTATAATGAATGTATCAAAAACCATCCAGTGAATTTATAAAAGGTAAGCATGCATCAATGACAACATCACAATGTTGCTTCACTTTATTTTCTTTCCTTTTTCTAATCATACTTATCCCCTATCAATATGAATCTTCTTTGAGTCACATAAAGCCAAATTGTATTACCTCACACTATTCAAACTTCATCCCTTCCTACTTTCCTTCTGCCAATGTTTGCAATCCGATCCTAGGACCTATTTCTTAGTTTGGAGTAGCCATTATTTTCCTTTGAGTTCATCCTCTAGCTCCATGAACTCAAGGTATACTGAGGTCTTTGAAAGACCTCAAGCTTGGATTGCCACATGGAAAACATCTTGGGTGCACTTCTTCCTTGTTGAAGCCAAGACCAGATTTGTCAAATGGATATCTTTGAAAATCCAAGATCTCATCGAGGATAACTAAGTTGTCTTTGAACTTGACATATACATCAGAATTTTTACCTTTCTTCTTGAATTCAAACACCTCCATTTCAAGCTTTTGACCAGTCTTCTCTTTCTCATCCAATTTATGTTTCAAGACTTCTTCTATCCTTTTCGATTCTTCCATTTGAGTCTTCAAATCAATATTGTCCCTTCGTGTTTCTACAATCTCTTTAGGGTCTTCACTAGTCTCTTCTTGACTACTAAGATTAATATTTACTATTTCAACTTCATCATTTTTGTCTTTTAGCTCATCCTGTAAACTTGACTTGAGCTTCTTGAACATGTCTATTGAAATCTCATGATATTTTTTCAAGGACTGCAAAATTTTCCTTTTAAGTATGGAATTGTCAGTGACATCCTCTTCCCTTAAAATGGGTGCTAGGAGTTTTTTCTTAGCATCTTTAAGATCATTTACCATTTTATCAAAAGCATTACTACTTTCATTAGAAGGATCCTTACCTCTACTGATATCTAAATCTTTCTCTTTATTTTCTTCTTGCATCACATATTTAGTGGGATTAGCTTATGTTTCCTTCTTTGTGTCTTGGTTTCCTTTTTGCTATTCACCTTCCAGCTTAAACCATAGGTCTTTGGCTAAAGTGTGTTCTCTTACATTCTCTTTAAAAGAGTTTGAGATTCCATCCATAAGAAACTTCAAAGCAATAGAGTTGTCCTTCATGACCTCCTTTTTTGAAGTAGTCATAGTCTTCTTATTGGAACTAATGGGTGGATT
The DNA here is from genome assembly GCA_027924585.1 of Larix kaempferi. Taxonomy (NCBI): domain Eukaryota; kingdom Viridiplantae; phylum Streptophyta; class Pinopsida; order Pinales; family Pinaceae; genus Larix; species Larix kaempferi. The sequence goes on along the minus strand of BSBM01000047.1, from coordinate 54,427,583 downwards.
GACTACAACCTCCCAGTCACCAAACTTCTTCAACAAGGTTTTCATCTTGCTTCTCCAACCAAAATAATCTATTATGTCAAATACTGGAACATCATTGTTTGAGAGTTCTGCTTGTGCTTCCATTGTGTCTTCACAGATCTCCTTCAAGCTGCCTACGCTTGTGGTGAAGGCTCGCTCTGATACCAATTGTTAGACACAATGGCACACTGAGAGGGGGGGTGAATCAGTGGGCCCACACTTTTTACCAATTTCACTTCTTCAATACTTAAACAGAGATCATCAGTTACAAGTTATTAAATCCATCAAAATTAATCAATCAATACAAACCATTAGAGACACATCACAAGATAAGCATTCTAAAATTTATTATATTTAATTTTATATGAATTAAAATGGAGGCCACAACCTTGAGGTTTGCATCAGCTTCAATTGACTGAGAAGCACCAACTTCTATTCCAAGACCCAGCTTGTTTTTTTCTTAGATCCAACTAAGAAAAAGGTGTGCAAGACCCATCTTGAAAATGCATACTTATTACTGTCATCAACCTTGTAATCAATCATGTCACTCCTTTCCAAGTTATTATTATGCACTTGTCATCAACTGCTGCACTTGTCATCAATTCTGCTTCAACAAACTTGTCTATTCTGTTACTTTGTCAAATCATTATGCAATAGGTGTCACTATCATCAACCTGTCGACTATCATGTCACTGCTGTCACAATCAAATCTTCAAGTCTACTCATGTATCAATGCTACTAAACCTTGTTACTCCTTGTTACTCCTTTATACTCAACCTTGTCATGTATCAACCTTGTACTCCTTTTTCAATAATGGTTTCTCATCAATGACAACCATACTCAAGATACTTTTATTTGTTCATATTTGGTGATTCCCGGGTGGTTACCAATTGGTCCAATGGTTTGTATTCAATCAAAGTATTATTATTGAAACCATGGATTAATTAAATAGATGGGTGAAAGGATTCTTTTGCTCAGATCTATTGCAGACATATTTATCGTATCCTGTAATGATAGGTAAGCATCCACTTCTTCTTCATTATTTGAGGGTAGGACTGAAATGCTCGGTGTTTGGCCATGCTTAAAAATACTGATAATGAGTGCACACTAAAGTATTAATATGGTATAACGAGCGGACTAATATATCTATATCGGCCACCACCAGCAGTCTTGCACGGATGATTCCCATTATCTATAGTTCGATTAAGAATATAAATTGCCAATAAATATAAGTTGTCGGTACAATAACCATCCAATTGTATTGTTGTTTTCTACTTCTGGAAAAAATAATATATTGAAGGACACATAGGATCACACCTGGTTGCATGGGTAAGTGCCATCTATCATAAGAAGATACCATCTTTTATAATATCTTGTGTAGGTGGTTTCAGGATGATGAGAACTAGTTTTCCATTACAATTTTTCATGCAACAAAATGATCGTAGACTCGACATGTGGTAAGCGGTAAAAATTCCGCTACTGCTTACCCTTTTCATTCTCCCCACTAGTTGAAAGTGAAAAATCAATATCAACCATAGATATTTTTTTCCGCCACTTACCCACTGTATATTTTATTCCTAACTTTAACACATACCAATGGTCATTTCTCCAAAGTTGCCAATGTTATAGAACATGCACCTTTTCCTAGCGGATTCCCTGTCCTCCACAGATCTCAACCCTCCTCGAATCTAAACTGTTGATTTTGTCATAAATTACTTCGTTTGACGCATCAAGTTTTCATAGGCATTATATGGCCTCCATCGTAATTACCTGACTGCCAAAATCTTCGCAGTAGTTCCAAGAAGTAGTTACGAGATAGAATTTTTGAGGTTTTGGGTTCCTATTCCCCTGCAACAATAAGAAAGATCGGGTGCAATAGTCGAAGCTCGGGAAACAGTTCCACGAAGCAGGCTTTGTTTTACGCTCGGTCCCATATACGTTCGACACAGATCAATCCCTATGTGCGTTCCAAGCTCTATTCAGACTCTAGTCGCATGCTCGATGAACTCTTATATAAACGAATCTATGAGATGGGGTTAGTTATTATTTTTGCTGCAACTTATTTTTTTCAGCAGAAGAAAAAACATACTATTGATATTCAAGTTGGATCAAACAGTACATGGATGTTCAAGTCTTTAAAAAACTTACCAGCATAATAACTTATCAGAGCTCAATCTTCTGTAGATAAGACTTTACAAAAAAGGACAATGTAACTTTCAAAACAATATTACCAAAATACGACATCTAGCACTAGTACAAAATGAGAGATAACTGACCAAGAGACCAAAAAATTTGGTCATTGCAGTTTTTTCAAGGGATAAATGACCAAAATTGAGAAATTTTAAGTGAATTGACTAAAAATGACCAAGATAAATTACCAATTTGGTCATGGGATAAGAACTAAACTAAAAATGACCAAGATAAATGACCAATTTGGTTTGGAGAAAAGAACTAAAGTAAAAATGACAACATAACAATTGATCATTTATGTGGTCATTTTTAGTTGTGTCATTCCAGCAATGAAAAATTATAATTTTGATAATTAATTTGTACAATTTACTAAAGTTTAACACTGCAGATGGATTCAGAGACCCCTTTAATAGTACACAACTTGGATTATTTTTCAATACATCTTCTAAGGGATCATTCTTTGATGCCATCCCAATACCTATTGTGTTAGATGACAGGAGAATCATTGAGATGCTCATTTAGAAATTTCTCTACTAATTAGGGCCTTGGGTGTGGTGAGTTGATATTTAGATAATACATCATGTCTTGCACATATTTTATCAAGTGATAGATGAGTTCTGCTACATGTATTTGAGTCGAATCTTATATATTTGTTGTCTTTCCCTTTTGGAATTGTCATGTACTAAAGTTGGTTTCAATCCGTTCAGCTCCTTGTACTAGTTTTGTTCATGTTTTTTTATAACAAAACCATCATTGTTTGACCATCTAGGCATTCTGTTAAAGTTTTGACAAGTTCATGTATTTTGTGTCATGTTAGCTAAAAAATGTCAATTTCACAACCTCCATTAATTCTCCATATGCATTCATTCACCATGGTTCGAAAATCTTTAAAGTCCCCTTGGGCCCCTCCCTTACAAGAAATAGCCAATATCCTCCGTTTTGAAGAAAAATAATTCCTCCCGTTTGTAAAAATCCATTTGTTCCCATCTCCTTGAATAATAATAATAATAAAAATACCCCCATAATCTCAGCTAAACCCTTCTCCTTTAACATATAAAATAAATAAATTATCAAAAAAAAAATCTCCCTGTATCTTTTCACCCATATATAATATTAATATATTGTATAGATATTATATATATTTATATAATTAATATATGTAACTAGTGTTAACAAATTAAGAAAAATAAGAATATAAATAAAACAAATGTAACAGACAGATGTAAACTCAAAAAAAGTGAAATGTGAATGAGCGGTAAATTAGAAAATAGATTGAGAGGGAAAATAAAAGAAAATAGGGCCTCCAATAGATCTAATCCCCACGAATTTCTCATAGAAAGCAAAGTTCTCCGTATGGTTGCAAGGATCTCCATGTGATCTCCACGAATTGCGCACATGAAGCAAAGTTCTCCATATGGTTGCAAGGATCTCCATGTAATAAGATTCTTGATTTTTCTTTAGATCATCCAATCACCATCAATTGTTTCAACAATATTTGGGGTGGGTTCGAAACCCTCTCTCAACTACTGCAACACAATCATGCTTTAGGTAACAATTCCTACCCTTATCACTTTGGTTTCATTGTATTTATGGGATTTCTTTAATATTTAAATTCATGGTTTAATGGTCTCAATACGCAGATATAGCAGCTCATTTTGAAACTTTGCTATTTTGTCCTTAAGTTATTTTTTTATGCTCTATGATACCTCTATCAGATTCTTCCTTTGCAATATTTATGCGTCACCTTCAAATTTGTCAGTATCGCTATGTACAACGTGAGGGAGTTTATTTTAGGATATCGTTTTCCTACTTGCAATATCATATTCCTGCCACTACTTCCATTTCTTTGATTTTCATTGATGAAACCATTTCGAATAGACCAGGGATAGGCTACCTTAGGGGTTGAGGGACATATGAACGTTAGCCACATAGGTCCAACGATGAAGCTTACAGGTCTTTATAAGTTCCTATTATTAGGTTTTCTCGCCTAACATAGTGGGTTTCACCTATAGTGCAATGGAAGCAAAGCAAGCAGGAGTAAGGACAATTTTAACCACTTCATATGTACCCATAACTGTTCCTATATATTGGTCAACATAATAAAAAACTTATGCTGGATATACTTCCAATGCATCAATTGACTCAACTTCAACTCTCATATGCGTGGTTTATTTAGAGTGTGAAGACTTTGTTAATCGTGGGCATACCTGTTTCAATGCACCAACATATTATAGTTGTTGTGCTTGCAGTACTTGTTGTTGACGAAGAAATGAGTCTGTATATTCAAAATCAAAGGAATAATATTTCACATTGCAGTTTAATTAACAAAAACACTGGAATGGCAATGTCAATAGGTATATAAAAACTACATAAATCTCTACAATGACAATCATAAGTTTATATAATAGAAAAGACCTAATCTTGTAAGTCATACTGCAGTAAATCCAGGCGATCTCTTCTATTCTGTTTTGTTTTGTTCTTGTATATATTTTGATTTCCTCTTAAAGAAATGGTATCATTATGATGTCTTGAGCACATGTTCTGCCAATATTTTGTTGTGGTCCTGAAGTGACGCAATAGTTTGTTGTTTCTTCCTCCCATACGATTCTAGCTTGTTAGATAGTGTCTCGTTTTGTGCTTTTAGGTCATTCTAGTCTTCTTCTATGTTGGACAATATTTTGGTATTCAGTACCAATTCCACTTCCATGAATTCTTAAACCTTTTCCCAACATAGAGAACATAATGTGAAGGTTCTTGAAGTAATGATATTTGTTGTCGAAATATTTCTTTGTGTCTTTTGTTTTCCTTGCTGGGCACGTACAAGATATTCCTGTAAATTACCACCATCAAACTCAGCTTTAGCTTGCATTTGTTGTTGCTACATAGGTTTAATTGGTAACTATAAGGTTTATGGAGCTTTGGTATCACTACAACAAATGTATATAATGTGTCCTTACCCTCAGTTATATATGGCAATGGGTTATGTTGTGCAGACTATATTACCTCTACGCGGTAAGATATTGAATGTTCAATGAAAGGATGAAGCAGCTATGTATAAAAATGAAGAAATTCAAAATCTCATACTTGGATTAGGACTTGGGTTGAAGGTATGTCTTAGATAATATAGTATGTCTCTTGATGTTTACATTCTATTATCCATCGTTGTTTCTTTTAATTGCCTCTGTTATACTTCTATCTTGTTATGTATTAGGGTGAGGATTTCAACAAAGATGTTTTATGATATCACAAGATCATCATACTTACAGATGTTGATGTAGATGGTGCTCATATTCGCACTCTTCTATTAACTTTTTTTTTCTAGATACCATGTAACCAAGCACCCAACAATACATGTGTGTATGTGGCTAAGGTACGGGTATACTATGTTGAAGTCAAGATCTAGCAAGAACATTGCAAAGTTCAAGTTTAAACTTAAATTCATTTCTATAGATGGAATAATTTTTTCACAATAGAACACTATGTAGTTTCATGTACTCACTAATATTTTTTCGAACCTTGGTTTGTAGAAAGCTCTTTTTGAGGAAGGTAACATTTATGTAGGATTTTCACCACTATACAAGGTCTTTTCTGCAAATTATTCCGTATGTTTTATTTATTTTCTATACTATAGTACTCCTGATTTTAATTCCATAACTCCCTATAAATTTTTATAAGGACCCTATGGGATCTATAGGTTGAGAGGGGTAAGAAAGCTCATTACTGTTTTGATGATGATAATTTAAAGGAATTGCAAAAGTCTTTTTAGTCAAATGCACCATATAACATTAAGCATTTCAAAGGTGTGTGAAATCATGTAAAGTTTACTTTTGTCATCTGTGTCATGTTACAGAGTTGCAAGGGAAGTAGTTTAAATCTTGGAATTCTTAATGCTAGTGTATTAAGTGTACTAAGGGTTTGCATGAAACAGTAAGTTGATTTTGATTGTTGGTATGCACAGGATTAGGGTATACGATGCCTTTACAATTATGGGAAACAACTTTGGATCCAGCAACAAGGAAGTTGAAACAACTAATAGTGGAAGATGCTGCATAGGAAAATATGGTTTTCTCTTTATTAATGGGAATTCGAGTGAGTCTGTGTGTATAGTCAAAAAAATTTAGAATTACGAGTTTGTTCCTCATTATGGCTATGGAAACCTCAAAAGTAAGCATGGTTTCTCTATTTGAAAAGGGTGTGGATGTGAAGAACCTGCAACAATTAATTAATGAAAATAAACGGGATAGTAGAAATAGCAGAACTCATAATCGCTTTTATTAACCGCGGGCCACTTCGAGGGGGAAACCTCCTTTGAGAAAGCTCACCACAAATAACTTCACAGTACCTTCATTGGTCTCAACAAAAACTTATATACTAATTATAGGAACCCATACCATAGGTTAATACCATGTGTCAATACAAACCATGGGCCAATACAAACTATGGATCAACAATTACTAAGGGATGACTTACAAAGCATATGCGTCCAACAACAATAAGACAAACTATGGATCAACAAATACTACAGGACAACTTACAAAGCATATGTGTCCAACAACACTATACTAACAAAGTAAATACAAAGGTTGACATGGGTTCCTAACATCCCCTCTCCCTTAGAAAAAGCTTTTTCCTCAAAGCTTTGGATGTGGAAATTGATGCAGAATCTGAAGGAGTGGTTCCCCTATAGCATCCTCGGGTTGCATTCTGAGCCACTAATGCCTTTTGAGTTGTAGGGAGGGTTGCTTGGAAGGTTGTAGACGAAGAAGAACCATATTAGCTATGTGAAAAGTGCGCTCAGAATGGTGCTGATGGGCTTGTTGCTTCAATCAAATTCTTGCCATGTGAAGATTGTCCTGCAAAATGAGAAGAATCTGATCGTGGTGTCGAAGAATCGAGTCAATTTCTTGAATTGGGGAGCTGCTGAGGGTGTATGGAAGAAGAAATGGTGGTGCATGTCCATAGATTGCTCCATATGGTGTCATTTTAGATGTAGTATTATACCACTGGAGCTCTTCTAGAAAAGCCATGGAAATAGTTGTCCAAATCTCTGTAGGGATGGGCAAGGGTTCGAGCAGTCCCGTAAGGGGTGTCATTTCACCCTTGTTGACCTGGAAAGTATAAAATTCAGCCACCATCTTTTGAATTGTCATGTTCAGTCCCTGCCAAAAGAAGTTACATTGGTCCCAGTCATACATTTTTAGGAACCCAGAGTGCCCTGCTGATGAAGAAGCATGGAGTTCATAGAAGAGATAGCTCTGTTGAACAAATTGCAACCAATTTGGAACAAGTAGAGAAATAACTTTAAGAGAAACTTGGTCATCAAATGTGCGAGAAGGAGCATCTGCCACCATATTGTCCTTACCCTTCTTGTAAGTGATCACATAGGAATAACCCATAAGTTGGATAACCCATTTCAGGTGTGCTGGAGAGGAGATTCATTGTTCCAGGAAATTTTCCAGACTCTAGAGATCAGTCTTGATGCATAAATAATTCCCTAATAGGGATGGCTGCCACTTATGTACTGCATGCAAAATAGCCATCATTTCTTGCTGAGATGTAGATGCGGCTAAATTCTTACCGGAAAGGTCTCTTGAAGGCAACAAGCCCACTTGTTCAGCAAGGACACCTACATATCTATCCAAGGAAGTGGGGGAGACCGTTGATGGGTGAATCTGAATGGAATTGAGTCAGGCGATGAGACCATGTGAATTCTTCTTAAGGATCTTTTCCCGACGATGTGAACTAATGATGCAGAGAGACCCTTGTTGTAAGCCCTTAAATTTGAATTGTTTCCCATTGACTGAAAACTGCATCCAAAGTTCAGCAAAATCCCATAATATGGGGCCAAGTGTGCATAACCATTGAACGCCTAAAACCACATCACATCCGCCTAGGGACAAGGCAGACATGACAGAGCGTAGGTTATAATCTTCCAGAGAGATATGCACATTGTGACACTTCCCCTTGCAAGGTGAGGTACCCCCATTGGCAACCATGGCTTCAAAGTTGGATCAAGGATGGACAAAACAATCATCATGTTTGGCGATCCGAGGGTCAATGAAGGTATGAGTGCTACCAGAATCAATGAGTATTGTAAGAGGAAGCTTCTTGAAGTAACCCCTGACCCGCATTGTTTGGGGGGTGGTGATGCCGGATAAAGCATGGAGAGATATCTCTAGTTGTTCATCTTGAGATGGGGGTTCAATAGGAAGCTCCTCAATGTCAACCTGATCATCCATTGTATCTAGAGATTCTTCACCAATTTTAGAGGTAGGCGGAGAATCCATATCCAAGAGATAGAGCTTTTGTTGAACACATCTATGTTCCCGAGTGAATTTCTCATCACAATTATAACAAAGCCCTTTTTCTCTGTGTTCCTGCATCTCTGTTTCAGACAAATACTTGATAGGAGTTGGTCGAGGAACTTGCGGGATGAGAGGTTGTTGAGAACCCATATTTTGGAAGGGAACAAAAGTGGGTTTGGAGCGCTGTTGGGCTGCAATCTTGTCTTCTGCCAACTTATCCAACCCTAGTACTTCCATCATTGTGTTGGGACAGCACATTTTAACCTCTTACCAGATTTCATCCTTAAGACCATCAATAAAACAACTCCTATAGAATTCATCAAACAATCCTTCTATGTGATTGGCTATTTTTTCAAATTCTGTCTAATACTCACTCACAGTGCCACTTTGACGAAGTTTAGTGACTACTCCGATCAAGTCATCAAAAGCACTAGGACAAAATTGTTGCAAAAGGAGTTGAAAAAAATCTATCCATTTTGGCTCGTCATAAGCCTTGATGTACCAATGCTACCATTGAAGGGCTTCTTGTTCCAAATGAAAGGATGCAAGTGGAACTTTTTGGACATCAAAATTATTATGCAGACTGAAATACTGTTCTGCACGATAGATCCATCTAGTCGGATCAATACCATTGAAGCAAGGAAATTCAAGCTTCGGACCACGAAAATTGTTGGAAGAAGAGAACCCATTGGCGGCAGAAGATTCTTGTTGTCGGCTATTGTTCATGGCTGAATGCTGAAGATGGAGGATGATAAATTTTGCATCCAGATCTTGGAGTTTAGTTTGCATGGCTACAAGTGCTTCCTCCATGGTTTTTGCTCCCGTGCGGATGATAACCATAACCGGGAGTTTTTTTTTTTTTTGGGGGGGGGGAATGGATGGAAAAACACAAACAAAAGCTTATTTAGTAAAGGAAAATTTGGATTTGGGAGAAACTCAGATGAGAAATTGGGGTTTGACTAGGTTTTGGACACTTTCTGATGGACATGGAAGCAAAAAATGGGGATTTCAAAAGCAGGGTAAAAGAATGAGAAAATTGGTCAAAGAGGGACAAACAAGCAGAAATAGGGAATGAACATGGTGGCAATATTTGGAGGTGAGTGGGTGAAAATTGAAGAGGTTATGGAAAACCCTAAAAATAGACAAATGTGAGATTTCTAGATTTGGGAAGTAGAATTTGGGATAGGGTATTCAGGAATGAAATGTGCAGAATGGGATTGCAAGGGTGTCCGAGAAGTTTCAAGGAAGTGGAAACAGATGGATCTGCAACGACGCGGAAGTGATCAGAAACAAATGGATCTAAAATGACGTCGAATGGAGCGAAAACGACTGGATCTAAAATGGCCTGCAGAATAGATCTGAAACAACTTTTAGAATGGATCAGAAACGACTGGATCTGAAATGGTGCGGAATTGATCGGCAACAGTTCAGCTGAAAATAGATATGGACCCCAGGTATGTGCGGCTTCCTAACAGTTCAGGGGTTTCACTCGGCCACCAATGTTGTCTGACAGCTTGCATATTGGGGCAGTACCTCCACTCCATGGCTCAGGTAAATTGATAACTGCTTTTCCACAAACGACAATGCTTGGTTTACCTCACGGGTGGGAACTAGTCAATCAGGTAGGGGTCGTTGACATTTTCGCTTGCAGGTCCTCTCAATGGGCCAGCTACTTCGGGGTTCTTGTGGTACTCCTCACAATGTGTTTTAGGGCTTATGCTCAAGCACTTCCCATATTTAAGCGGATAGGGATTATTCCCAGATCCAAAGCTGCAACAAATGCGAAAAAAAAAATTGGCAGAAATTTCTCCCAACGAGACCAAGAAAGTGCTCTGATACTAGATGTGAAGAACCTGCAACAATTAGTGAATGAAAATAAATGAGATAGCGTAAATAACATAACTTAGAATCGCTTTTATTGATCACAGGCTACTTCGAGGGGGAAACCTCCTTTGAGCAAGCTCAATACAAATAACTTCACAATACCTTCATTGGTCTCAACACAAACTTATATACCAATTCTAGGCGCCCATACCATGTGTCAATACAAACCATGGGCCAATATAAACTGTGGATCAACAATTATTACAGGACGGCTTACAAAGCATATGCGTCCAACAACAATAAGACAAACTATGGATCAACAAATACAACAGGACGAATTACAAAGCATATGCGTCCAACAACAATATACTAACAAAGTAAATAGAAGGGTTGACATGGGTTCCTAACAATGGATGGTAGGAAAAAAATAAAAATGCTAACTTTTTACATTTTACCAAGTGGAGCCACGAAAGGAACTTATTACAAAATTTGCATCTAAAATTGGCATTGAGAAGCTTGATATTTAATAGTGATCTCAAGAGATGATCTTGTGAAGTCTATTCTCATTGTATTCAAAGATGGATCTTCTCTTCTCCTACATCTGCTTATGTGCTATTATATTGGTTCCCACATGCATGGTGATATCAGAGTGACTATCTATCTTATTTGTCCAAACAGTCAACTTTGTTTTTCAATTTTTGAAGTTTTTATCGTAGAAGCAAATAGACATGAAATATGATTGTTTCTATATTAGTTATTTTTGGAATTAGCATTTTTTTCTTTCACATTATTTTGTTTACATTGATTAATATTTTGAAATGTTTTTTTGTTTGTTATTAGCAGTAGAAATATGAAATGGAGACATATTTTTATAGACTATAGTCTCTGAGATGAAATGGGGCTCTCGCTCAAGAGAAGCCTCCACCCTTTTCAAATCCCCTTGTTGGACTGTAGAGAAGAATGCATGTTCATTGGTGACACTACAACTCAGACTCTCACCCATTTGTTACCAAATATCCCCCTGTTGTTGCGACACCAATTCCTTGAGCCCCTTATCCACACCTCTCATGCATTTGAATACTAAAGAACTCTAACTCTAGCCTCTTAAACCAATCGTGTAATTAATCCATCTATCAATCAATTAGTGAATTCCATCTCTGCTGCATCAGCAAAAGACAAATCCACTGAAAGAACAAACGCCCAAGTACAAAAGGTTTAAGACAAATGTATATAACATTTTCGGAGGGGAGAAAAGGGTAAATAATTTATTGTCACGTTAGTAGATTTTCCCTTTTTCCTTACCTTGTCGTTTGGATTTTTGATATTTTCAATTTATTAATGTTCATTCCGCGGGATCCAAGAGAGACGTGCATTCATTAATGTTGACCTAAATTTTAGCATCCAACTAGTGTTTCTAGTTAACCCGTCTCATTAGTTTTGTCCTCTTAATTTTTTAATTATAATTTCTTTAGGTATAAGCTTAACCACCCTTAACTAACTAACTAAGATCCAAACGTCTCAATTCTTCTTCTCAAATATCTATCATTTTTTCTTGAAAGGAACGTAAGTATACGTGAATATAGTTTTTTTTATTTTATTTTATTTAAATTTGTACAAAATTCAAAAACATTTTTTTATGTTTTCTATATTTAGTAAATTGCTCGGTGGAAATTAATCCAATTTATTTAATAAAATTCAAAGTATGTATTTTCGACAAGGAATTATCCACATGCTCATAACATTGATAACAATAAATTAAATTATGAGGGAACTAAGTCCCCTTCTACTAAAAAAATAAGGACTGTTTTTTCGGGCATGTAAACATGTAGTTGTTGTTTGTGACATCTCTACTATTTTCCGTAATACCTTTTTAGCCAGACTGTTGAAACACATCAGGATTTTTTGTAGAGTTTGTCATGCAAAACCTGGAGGAATGGATGGATTTGGATTGGATATCACTCCCCTGTTTCCATTGAGAACCTGAGCAAGGACATGAACTCAATTTATGTTGGATACTCTAAATGGCCTCCCTCAAAGTGGATTATATACTAGTTCAAGAAGTTTCTTTAATTCCACCCAAAAATTATGAACTTCTATTAAAATTGTTTACCAATAAAAGAAAAGTTGGAAACACAAAGGTCAGTCCAAGACTACGAAGGAGATATTGATATAATCACGTCATGTTTAAGGCATGGTATTTTTAGGAAGTTTTCATTTTCAGCAAATCCTTCTTGGCATGGATCTTTTAGGCTACCATGTAGCAAATTGTAAAATGTATCATTTAGTTGTACAATGTTTCTTTCTACAATCTACTTTAAAATGTGACTCTTGATAATATGCCGTTAACAATGTTCTATGTAGCCAATGAGGCGGTTTAATTCTCTATGTAGTTTGCACCAGCGGAATGGAAGGTCACATAAAGGAATAAGGTTGGGCATAAATCCTATGTGAGTTTCAGGGAATAAATATGGCGCAAAGGAAGTCAGAGCTTCCTAAGAATGAATATAGAAATACTCAGACACACACTCTGGTATGCACATCATCGTCGTAATTATAACGCCATAGAATATCATGCTAAATCTTATAAATAGATCTACCAAAAAACAAACAAAAAGGAATTCACATGAAATGGTAGCAACGACTTGTGTTCACATTAATCCAAATGAATGCATAATAACTATAATTGTCATCCATGTGTGCAATTCCAGTACATTATATATTTTGAAAAGGATATCTAGACTCTGGAGGAACCAACATTTTACATCTTTTGTTAATGATAACTATCAAGTACCAAGTTATTAAAAGGATCTCTACTCATGGTAAGTTGGGTTAATAGGTTCATCATTTGAATGAGTGGATAAAACACCATTATGAAGCAATCAAGAAAAAATAGCAGAACATGGAGCCGAACTCTATTCCATTGTAAGTATAAGCTTGAAATATCATTTTTTTTTTGTGTAGAATAGACTTGTTTTCTTCACATTTTGATAAAGGTTTCAATTATTTTGGACCAATTTTGAATCGATTGGTAGGTAAAACACAATATTTTTTCTGTTGTGATTCTTTGCATGACTACACCTGCAAGAGATTCATAATTTTTTTTGCTGCCTATTTCTGTTGTATTTTCCAATCTTTTATTGATTATCCTTCTAACCTTCTTTGTGAAATTATTCACAAGGTCTTTCATCTCAAATAACCTTGTTTTAAAACTTTCTCATATGCTATTTCATCCTATGATATATGGAAGAGGCTCGAAACCTAAAGGCATGATGATGGTATCGATGATACTTCCAGATGGGTGTGTTGGATACGTATTGTAAGTCTCGCCATCAATTGGGTTTCGTTCACCTCCACATCATCAACACATGGAAGGTATACTCCTTTCTTTTTGTTATATTTTGATATTAAAAAGTTATACTTGGTGAAGGTTACACTCTTAAGTTATTGAATTGTTGGTTATTTTTTAAGGGCCTGTTTATTCACCAACTAACTATCCCCTTGTATCACCCTTAGGAAACTTGAGTCCCCCAGCAGTCTCACCATCAATCATGTTTCCTTACCCTCCAAATCATCGACATGTGAAAGGTATACTTCCTTTATTTTCATAGATATTTGAGATGTATTTTCAGTATAATAGTCAAAAAAATTACTAAGCACAGCCTGCTTATTGCATTGCTAGCACCCTCTGCTTCTCCTGTAAACATTGCCCATTTGGAATCACTTGAGATGACACCAAGGATACCTTTGGAACTACCGCAATTGGTATTTCCTCCCCCCTCCAACTACTAAAGGTATGGAAAGTACATAATATAGTTTGTTATTCTTTGAACATTCATTGTGTTATCACGAGTTGAATTTCTCTGTAATTGTTATCATTTTATTTGCAAATAAATTTACTCCATGTATATAAGATCATTCCGCTTAGATTTCACCTTATTTCTATGTATAAAGAATCAAGATACATTATTTGTGACTTACTTGATGCATTCTTTGCACAGATTGTGGTTCAATAGCTTGCACTAAGCCATTGACTTCTACTCCTCCTGGTGCACCATGTGGCTGTGTATATCCAATGCAAGTGGAGCTTGAGCTTGGGGTGGCACTTTATGCTTTTCTCCCATTGGTTTCAGTGATGGCTACATATATAGCAATAGGAACTTTCTTGAAACAAAGCCAAGTAAGGATAATGGGATAAAATGTAGATTCCCAAGATGAGGAAAAGACAATTGTGATTCTTGATTTGGTACCACTCGGAGAAAAATTTGACAATCCAACTGCATTCTTGATTTTTGAGAGATTTTGGCAAAATAAGTTTATCATTAACATGAGCCTTTTTGGTGACTATTGGGTAATATTTGTTTCTTACAAGGTATGTGACCCTTTTTCCATAATTTAGAAAGATGGTGTTAACTGTTGGAAATTTTATTCTCATATCAATCCATAAGGAATTCTATTTAAGGGTCCTAGCTCAATGGTAGATCACCTTCCTTATAGAAAGAAGGTTGGTGGTTCGATTCCTCTATGCCCTATATATATTCTGAAACCACTAAAAAGAGATAAATGACTAAAAAAATGACCAAAATTTGCATATAAACGACCACCAGTAGAACATGAGAGATAAGTGACCAAACAAATGACCAAAATATGCATATAAATGACCACTTTTGAGTTGGCGATCACTGGTAGAAAATTACCGGTCATTTATCATGTGACAAAAAATTTGGTCATTAATTGTGATAATTAATGACCAAATATATGACCACAAGATTATCTATAAAGGACCAAGCTAAATATGACCACATTTTTGTTCGTGTGATAAATGACTGCTAATTTGCTACCAGTTGTCACCAACTCAAAAGTGGTCATTTATATGCGGATTTTGGTCGTCTTTTTGGTCAGTTATCTCTCATTTTGTACTACTCTAGAAACAGTCCCCGAATAGATCATCATTCAAAAATCCTTACATATCCCATATCACATATGTGATGTCCTATAGTTTTCCCAATATAAACTATAGGACATGACCCAAACACTGCTACTTCTGATCTTTCCAGTCATAAAACATCTAACAGACAAAAATAATAGGGGTTATCTGAATGGAGTTGTAGTTATATCAACAAGGGAGATATAGTTTTCCATAGGATCAATTTTAGTTGAAGAGTTTGTTCAATGTTCCTTTTTAAGATGGATGGCATGGCATTGTTAGACATCACTTTGTTTAAGTGTATGCAAGGAAATATGTAATGTATTACTCATATCTAGTAATATTTTTGTTAAAACCCAGATTAACCCCCCAAGGTTGCAAAGAGGGAAATATGGGGTAACCACTAACCACTTAAGATATGTGCTACTAACCTAGCACAATCAGAGAGGGCTCTCTCAGCAAAAAATATGAAAAACTGGAAATGATCAAAGGTGTCAACAGTGAAAACATACACCAACATTAGTCATTGGAGATATTAATTCAAGCACATAATAAGAAGGTCAGATTTCTATGGAACAAATTTCTTTTCATAAATTGTGGTTGGAAAAAAACATGGATCTATATTGGGCCAATGGAGTCATATTAAACACAACATGAACATTATTGACACATACTTTGCAGACGCATTCATACAGGGGCAAGGTAGCCACCAGCTCACAGTCAAAGAGCTTTTAGTTGAGGATTTAGAGGAGAAACGAACAGTCCATCAATATAAAGCATGGTAAACATGAATTCTATATCGACTTTAGCAGAAAATTTAGGTGAAATGCTTTGTATGACCTGAACGGAGCATTGTCTCTATGAATTCCGTTCAAATACTACACTGAACCAAACTTGAATAAGCAATTACATAATGGAAAGACAAAGTAAGAAGACAAAATTCACATGGGAAAAGAGAAGGAATAGACTGTAAGACCAATAACACAGGAATCCCTATCCAAAAACATCCGCTCGGCTCTGTCAAATTTTATTCAAAAGTAGCTCAAAAGATCACACAGAGCAATATAGTTTATCTCCAAAAGTTTTCAAACCTTTTTACTTCAAGTACATAGCATATATATATCTAACTAGAGCCTGAAGATAGACTTATTCGAACTAGAAAACAGTTACAACAAAATGCCACCTCACCCAGCCACATTCGTCACTACCAAAAAATAGGCGAGCTAGCATAACTGTTTTCTTTCATATTTACCGATTTTCTTACTGGCTTGAAGATAAAAAACAAAGCCAGTAAAGCAGTTGCACCAGCTAGCTATCCTCAATAGCCGCCTCAAAAAATATTTACAAATCACTTTTAAAATGGGAATGTCTAGAAAGTCTTTGAAACTAACAACATCTTTAAAAAAAATAAAAGCTATTGAGGAACATTAAGGGAATATTTCATCTTTCCATATTTCTCCATGTAACCCCACTGATTGGATGTGACGCTCTCATGTAGCACCATCTCCTTCACTAATACTTTCATCTCCATGTTCTCTCTGCCAGGCAAGTGTTATAGCTTGAAATGACACCTCTCCATCCGTGACGACACTTGCTTCCCTTGGTCGCATGATGACATTTCTTGAGATCAAGTTTCAATCACACAATAGGACACTTGTGGATGAAGGAGTCATTTGGGAAACTAAAAATGGTTGAAATTACCTCATTCTTGACCCATTTGATGTTTATGACCCTTAGGAAAAATTTTCCAAACCAAACCATCTCCCGAAAATGAGCAGAAAATCCTTTTTTTTGCCATTTTTCAACATGGGCGCTGGTACACAGGCATGATAGTAGCATGTATACACTACTCTGCTTCATCAAAGTAGCACCCACCTCCACCTGTACGCTACTTTTTCTACTGTAGAGTAGGGTACACCCCTGTTTTGGTCAAAATCTTGAAATTTGAGTAAGTTAAGTTGGTTGGGAAACCTCCTGAGCGGTTATAACTTCTTTTTCTCTCCTTCACTGATTATATAAGGAAGGTAGAAGGGCCATGTGAGGGGACCAAGTCTATAACATTGTTATGCTAGAGGAATGGAGACCTTCATCCGCCTCTCTTGTGCTTAGTTTTTGGTAAACCCTAGCACTGCTGGTTAGAGGCTAGGATCCTTGGAGAACAGAAGCAGGAGACCTTGAATCTAGGTTTCGTGAAGTGCCAAGCTTGAAAGAAGGTATAACTTTATGTACTTGCTTTCATTCATTAATAAAGATCAGGCGTTCTTTCCTTTCCAAATATGACCTGTTAATGTGTTTCAGATTTGATTACAGTTTGTTTATAATCTGATTTCTTCTTCTATTATGAATATCAATCTTATATATGTAGTCAAATGTGTTTGAGAAAGGTATCGAGTTGTTTTGCAGGTCTAGACATTGCGGCACTGGATAAGCATTGAAGAGCAAGAAAGGAAAAGCTAGGATCAACCTTCTGAATGAGGTGGATACATCTCTAAACCCTAATCTCTTCACTTATTTTTTGTACTTGTAGAATGATTGTAAGTCTATCTTTATCACCGTAAGTTGGTAGTTTCTCCCCTGAACTATAGGTGATTTTTCTCCACAACAAAATGGCGACTCCGCTGGGGAAAGCCTAACTGCATAGGGGTATCAAAGGTCATTTCTTCAATCTTGTTTGATGGTCTTTGTTCATTTTATTGATTAGGATCAGTTCTTAGGCTTTGTTTGACCCTCCTTGGCTCTTATAGACCCTTCCTAGCCCTTTCAGACCCTGGTGGACCCAAGTTGGGGGGTTTTAACCCCATTTTTTCAACTTTTCCCACCTGTACGCTACTGTTGTGAAGCACAGTAGCGCCCATATGCTACTTTTCCTCTACACAGTAGCACCCACCCTGCTATGGGCGCTGGTATGCCTCATACACAGTAGCGCCCACAATCTGGGTTTGATTTTTTTGAGTTTTTGGGTTGTGGACCCAAATCTGGGGGGCTGTGGCTTCATTTTTTGGGGTCCCTGATGACCCTAGGTCTAAGTTAAACCACTGTAAATGGTCTCCCATCCTTGTACTGATCCTACATTCATGATTTGAACCTCTTTTGATCAATCTGGGCTTGTTTGGAAAGTTTTGGGGCTTGTTTACCCAAGTTGGGGGGTTGTGGACCAATTTGGTGTTTTGTACCCTAATTTGAGTCTAACTGAACCTGCTTGCCCCATTTCCACTGGATTTGAAACCTCTTGACTCTTCTTGACCCTCTTTGTATCTATTTGATTGAAATTTCTCTTTTAGATTGGTTTTTTATCCTCCCTTATGCTTTTAATTTTTCTTTTGTAGTGAAAGCTCAAGTGTTTTGGCTATTGTTCAAGACCTTGTTTGCATTGTTTATGTGCAGAACTGACTTTACCAAACCATACTTCTTTGTAGGTCATTTTCTTTGTTTGGTCCTAAAAGTAGTTTTCTTTTGTACCTTAAACCACCCAAGATCACACATTACGCAAAAATCATAGTTCGACTATCACAGGTAAACCCACTTCATTCAAAGCTTGCATGGGATATATGCAGTAGGTCTTGTGAGATCAGATTGTTGGGAATACACCTCCTACTTTTTGTTTCTAGCATATACCAGGATTGGATCGCGTTTGGGGACTCTTTTGAGTTTCAGGCTCAGTTACCCTACCCACGCCTTTGATTTGACCAGAGACTGTTCCCCCATAAGTTTTTGGTGTGGTGGTATCCTTAGTATCTGACCATAGGTTCATACAAAGGTGACGGCGGAGGGTTATATCTGTTGTACCTAGGACAGATGTGGGAGTAAATCCCTTGCAGGTATTTGGGAGGGCGATTGGGTGATTCCAACGCTTGCACCCTTAGTCATTGTATTGTGGACCCCGAGTATCTATTCTTCATCCTTCGTTGATCTGTTCTGGGCCCTCATCATCCTAGACTCTTATCCGAAAGGCATCTGTTTGCCTAGTTTGATTTACCTAGGACCTTTTTTAGTGGTGTGCTCTTTGTGCTACTTGTTTTAGTTTGCCTTAGAGAATTTCTTATTCATTTGAGCAGGAAACTATGTCTAGCATTCCGGCGAGTGCTAATCAAGGTACCCCTATTCCGGGGGAGCCTTGTGCTGTTCTATTCATGGGAAACATTGGCAATCCCTTAATGGCTACTCTGAATCTTCCTGTATTCACCATAGGGCTGCCGGTTTGGTTGTTTTCCACTCTGAATGCCTTGCATGCTCCTGATGCTTATTTTGTAAGCACCTCAAATCAAGAGCATCATAACCCTGTGCCTCCCTTGCCAATAACATATTCTCCTCCTCCTTCTACCTCATGTGGCGAAAGTAGCAATACTAGTAACCAGCAGTCTAAAAGGAATAGACGGGGGAAGAATAGGAAGAAGATGCCAAAATAAGGGGGCAGCAACCCGGCCTCTATAAGTCATGATGGGGGAAAGCACCCTGCCTCTGCAAATCATGCAGGGGGCACCTACCCAGCCTTTGGAGGTCATGCTGGGAAAAAACTTTTAGTTACTGAAAATCATACTGAAATTTTGTCTTCATCCACTATCATTCATGTTGAGGACACGTCATTGATCACTACTAGTCATATTAATGACAAGTCACCAGTTCCTATGAGTCATACTAGAGACACCAGATCAGCCACTGCAAGTCATGCTGAGGGAGTTGACATTGTCGACAAACCAAAAAATAGAAGTGTAAGTTCCCTTGCAAGTTTTGTGAGGGAGACCACCTCACTTACTTGTGCCCTGCACTTCCAGAAGTGCAAAAAGTGTGGTCCTTAGTTCAAAATTCTTATGATTCTAAGAAACCAGCCTCTGTAAGTCATGCTGGGGGCAAGCTGTCAGCCAATGCTAGTCATTCTGAGAGTACTGATGTTGTAAAGGAGTCTCGACCTATAGGACAAAAACCAAAGTTCCCTTGTAAACTTTGTAAGGGAGATCACCTTACTCATCTATGCCCTGCCATTCCAGAGGAACGAAGAGTGTGGTCCATGTCTGAAGGAACCTCTGTTCCTGAGTTGTCTATAGATTCCCTACAGTCAGATCAACTTTTGGTTGATAAAGTGGTTGAACCAATGCAATCTTTGGTCAACCCAACTCTTCCTTCGAAGAGTGAAGTGATCGAATCAATGCAATCTTCAATCGATCCCATCAGTCCTTCAGAGATTGATGCATCTACTGCAGAATTCTTCTACATTACTAGTTTGGATGTTCCTGAAAAAGGGGGTACTTTGTCCGTGCCAAGTGAACCCCTACCAAGCCCTAGGGACATTTCCTTTGATTGGAATAGTCTAGCCAAGCCTCGTCTTCCTTCTTCGACACCTTTCCAGATAAAGGTTGATACTGGGAACCATACAGTTGATCGATGCATTGTAGATGAAGGAGCTTCTGTTAGTATCTTATCCGCTTATTCTTGGAGAGATTTGGGTTTTCCTAATGTTATTCCAGCTATTAATTGACTATTGACCTTCGATAGAAGACCTAGTGAACCGATCGGATTCCTCCGTCAGGCACCTGTTACCTTGGGTGGAAAAACAGTCTTAGATGATTTTATGGTTTTAAAGGACCCTATGGACTTTGATATCCCATTTCGAGCATTCTTATTTTCCTTCGAGCTCATTAAAAACAGTAAGTAGGTTTCAAGCATTCTTCTTTTACTTTGAGCTCGTTAAAAACAGTAAGTAGGTTACGAGCATTTCTTCCACCTTCACTTCCATCTTGTTAAAAAAAGTAAGAAGTGTCGATCATTCTTCTACCTTTCCTTTGAGCTCGTTAAAAACAGTAAGTAGGTTTCGAGCATTCTTCTTTTACTTCGAGGTCATTAAAAACAGTAAGTAGGTTACGAGCATTTCTTCCACCTTCACTTCGAGCTCGTTAAAAATAGTAATAAAGTGTCGATCATTCTTCTACCTTTACTTCGAGCTCGTTAAAAACAATAAGTAGGTTACGAGCAGTTTTCCACCTTTCCTTCGAGCTCGTTAAAAAAAGTAAGGAGGCTATGAGCATTTATTTCATCTTCACTTCAAGCTCATTAAAAACAGTAAGGAAGTTATCAGCATTTTTCTGTATTTCCTTTGAGCTCGTTAAAAACAGTAAGGAGGTCATGAGTTTACTTTTCTGGACTCGTTAAACCTTTACGGAAAAGATCCCTATGGGGTTCTTTTAAGCCCTTATTAGACTCCTTAAATAGGAAAAGTTTACCAAGCATAGTTGTCTTTTCGGGCTCGTTAAAATAACTGAACCGACATCCACTTAGGTATAGAATTATCCCTTTTTCAGGGCCTTGGTGGATAAATTACGAAAAAGGTATACTCTAGGTATACTCCAGTATGCGCTAGAAGAGTTCTTCTTCCATTATTTTACACTTTTTCGGGGAAGGAGACTAACATTACAAAAAAGGACCTTTGGAGTCATCTTTAGGGTTTTCAGACTCTCGAAATGTGAAAACACCAAGCGAGCATTCACCTACTTGGGATCGATGTGAAATCCATGAGATGGTTGATAGAGGACTGTTTAAGTTTTTCAACTCTATAAACAAGAAAACACTGCCGAGCACAGACCAATCTAGGCTCGATATAAAATCCATGGATAGGTGTATGGAGTTTTCTTCTAGGTTTTTCAGACTCCTTAAATATGAAAATACCGTCGAGCATCCTTTAGTTCTTTGTCAAGCTCGTTAAAAAATGAAAAAGGAAAGGAAAGGGAAGAATGTTAAAATATCTTTCAATATGATGGTAACAAGTCTACTATCTCCTTGAACAAAGCACCTATTTTGAGTCTATCAAACAAGTTGGGTTCTAGTGTTGGCCTTGGGGTAAACCTGATCTCAGAGTTTCTTACTCCTCTGTTTTGTTAGTCTTCCAATCATATGGAGAATCTGTTAATGTCTCCTACATTGCAGATTTGCATCATGGTCTCTTTGTGTTCAACGCTGTCTAAGTCACTCTTGTGTCATGCTCACTGTTCAAGGATATAACCTGTGTCAGCCATTCTGCAGTTTCCTTGACCTCATGCGTCGTCCATTCCTTAGTGTTAGTATGTTTCATCATGTGTTCAATCCTACTCCAAATCAGCTCATACATGTTGAGTGTCCCTCTTGTTGGATTATGGAGGGTGCCTTAATGCCTCCCTTCCAACGAACTTCTTCCCATCGGCTTCAAGTCATTGTGCTCTGGGAATGAAGTTTAGAGTTTCGGTTAGTATCTTGGGGATTGCATTCATTAGTGGCATTTTCCCTCGCTATTGGATAGATGGGAATACATCAATGTCTCATATCCGATGGATTATTCAAGTGTTCGATGGCAAGACCATTTATTCGCACTTGTTTGAATGTACTAGGTACCTTGGGTTCCATTTTCATTATTGGTGGACACCCTAGTGTTTGTTAACGGTATACATCAATGACTGGTAATCAAATGATACCTCCCATGTTCAACATCAACTCATTTATTCGCATGGATAGGTTTGTACCTTAGGTTTTTTTCGGATGAAGACCTTTGGATCCTCGATAGCATCACTCTATTTATGTTATCGCCCAAGTTGCGCAATACTGAGCCACACTCTTTTTGGCTCTTGATGAGACATAGATCAAGCTTGTTCTCTATGGCTATGTTTACACTTATGTTCCTCATGGATCCACGCTTGTATTTTAGTGGCCATGATATATGCATCAGTATTTGGATCATTATTGTATCCTTTTCGAGGTCATGTTTCACTATTTGACCATGGATAGTTACCCCAAGGATAAGATTGTCTGACATTGCCTTTGCTTCCAGGTACTTCATTCGAGCCTATGATTCTTGGTTTCTTCGGTTCCTCCATGTTTCAACTCTTTGTTATTTATAATGTATTTCGGCCATCGTTTTCCGCACTCCCTTTGATCTCATACATTACGGGGCATCTGTTATAGCTTGAAATGGCACCTCTCCGTCTGTGATGACACTTGCTTCCCTTGGTCGCATGACGACATTTCTTGAGATCAAGTTTTAGTCACACAACAGGACACTTGTGGATGGAGGAGTCATTTGGGACACTAAAAATGGTTGAAATTACCTCATTCTTGACCCATTTGATGTTTATGACCCTTAGGAACATTTTTCCATACCAAACCATATCCTGAAAATGAGCAGAAAAGCCTGTTTTTGGCCATTTTGAAACATGGGCGCTGGTACATAGGCATGATAGTAGCGTGTATACACTACTCTGCTTCATTAAAGTAGCTCCCATCTCCACTTGTACGCTACTTTGTCTACTGTAGAGTAGGGTACACCCCTGTTTTGGTCAAAATCTCAAAATTTGAGTAAGTTAAGTTGGTTGGGAAACCTCCTGAGCGGTTATAACTTCTTTTGCTCTCCTTCACTGATTATAAAAGGAAGGTAGAAGGGCCATGTGAGGGGACCAAGTCTATAAAATTGTTATGTTGGAGGAATGGAGACCTTCATCCCCCTCTCTTATGCATAGTTTTTGGTAAACCCTAGCACTGTTGGTTAGAGGCTCGAATCCTTGGAGAACAAAAGCAGGAGACCTTGAATCTAGGTTTCGTGAAGTGCCAAGCTTGAAAGAAGGTATAACTTTATGTACCTACTTTCATTCATTAATAAAGATCAGACGTTCTTTCCTTTCCAAATATGACCTGTTAATGTGTCTCAGATTTTGATTATAGTTTGTTTATAATCTAATGTCTTCTTCTATTATGGATATCAATCTTATATATGTAGTCAAATGTGTTTGAGAAAGGTATTGAGTTGTTTTGCAGGTTTAGACATTGCAGCACTAGATAAGCATTGAAGAGCAAGGAAGGCAAAGCTAGGATCAACCTTCTGAATGAGGTGCATACATCTCTAAACCCTAATATCTTCACTTATTTGTTGTACTTGTAGAATGATTGTAAGTCTATCTTTATCACTGTAAGTTGGTAGTTTATCCCCTGAACTATAGGTGCTTTTTCCCCACAAGAGCAGGATAGGTGCTTCTTCACTTAAGGTCTTTAGAAGGCCCATGATTTCGAAATCCTTGGCAAGTTTCTCTAATAGTATCTTTCCTGAAAGAACTTGACCTAGGCTCTGGAACTTTTCATGATTTATTTGCATGGTGCACAACATGTTCTTATAATCTTTGTGCAAGATGAACTCATTTTCTCCGTTCCAAAAGTAGGGCAGCCCCTTCTGTAAAACCTTTTCAAACCTTCTCTTTATGTCAGCGACTTGACCAGCCAATACTGCACAATGGGCTTCAATACTTTCTGCATGGGCATATTTTCCCAGTGTCTTCTTCACCCAGGCGATCATGGCCACTCTGTTCTTGATATCCCAGGCGGCCAATTTCTCTTCTAACAGGGGTCTTAAAAAGCCTATGGAATCCTCGGCTATCTCTTTAGGTCTCAAGCTTAGATTTTCTCGGGTTGATGTGCAACTCTTCAAAGCCTTTTCTACTGCTCTTTCTCTAGCGCCTATGGAGATCAAACAGGGCCTGAGATTAGTGGTTATGGTTATGATGTTGTCCCAAATCAAGACCCTACATGCTTGCATTGGGATCTTCCCGGTTACTTCGGAGATGAACCTTTGGTTTGTCTCTGTCAACCCCTTATTCTGCTTCTGCAATCCCTTTATTTCTTCTTCCCTTTGTATGTTCTGCTTATGCAATCCCTTTATTTCTCCTTTAGTTCCTTGATCTCTCCTTCCTTTAAGATGACTTGAGACATATCCCGTGAAAGGCTATTAGCCCCGTCATCACCTGCTTCTCGAATTACCTGGCACGACCGCATGCCCAAAATGGGCAAGTTGTCTTTCAAATCCTCGACCTGCTACAGCCAACTTCAATAATTCGGTTCAGCTTTCGCTAAGCTCTCTAGTCAAGGTCTTTGTTTCCTTCTCTAGTCTAGCTACCTCGAGATTCTGAATCATTTGTATGCTCAAAACCTTTGCCTTCTTTTGCAATGTCTGGATCAAGATTTCCTTGTTGGATAGTAGCTTCTTGGTGGCTTTTCCACCACCATCGCTAGATATCAAATCTAACTGCAACGTTTTTACCTACTGCTGATAGGAGTTACTCTAAAGACTTTCTTGCTTCAGCTGGACATCCATTTTGGCAATGATTTCCTCTAATTTCCTGACCCTTAGAACTGCCTGCATATATTCCTCGTAGATTATATCTTTGAGCTATTTATGCAGTTGGACCTTGTCTGGGGCCGATATGTTTTCTAAATCATACTTCACCTCTGTCAAGCTTCTTGGTATAGCCACTGCCACATTTAGAGTTCCTTTCTCGATATCTCAGCTAGGCACTAGAGCGACATTCGACTTCGACAGGCTTCGAGCTTTTGGTAGCAAATCATAAATAAAATGGGTTGAAGCCTGCTTGTCCTGAGCGTATTTTTCAAACATTTATTCTCTTGACGAGAACTTGTTGGTGTCCCTGCCTTCCTTTGTTGCTTGGAAACTATATTCCAACACTTGAACTCTGGGAACCTGAATTTCCCTTTCTTTATTCCCTTCGCTATCCATCAAAACAGCAACATCGGGTTGTGTGTTGGTTGCTCCCTGACCTTCCGTCCTGAGTCTTTTTCTTTCCTCCTCTTCATACTCATCCAAAATTTCCTGTATACTTCTTTTATCCCATATTCCTGGTGCATTGTGCACAAACTCCACCTCTATTTCTACTTCTAATAATGTGAGCTCCTACCCCTGCAACATATGCTCTGTTGGTTCCTCGGGTTCGTACTATAGCAGGTTCTTCCCACCTAGCGACCCTTCCATCTCTTTATGCTCGAACCCGCTAAGGTTATTCAAC
Organism: Larix kaempferi; assembly: GCA_027924585.1. Taxonomy (NCBI): domain Eukaryota; kingdom Viridiplantae; phylum Streptophyta; class Pinopsida; order Pinales; family Pinaceae; genus Larix; species Larix kaempferi. Next base: position 54,401,520 of record BSBM01000047.1, on the reverse strand, counting down.
TTTCTTCTATTAGAAATGATGTGGTAAGGATCATATCTCAAGGAGACATCCTTTTTAAATTCAAATTCTTCTAATAAACTTCGCACTTCTGCGACAACTTCTTTACTTTTTACAATAAATGGTCCATCCCACGGAAATTTTAGATCGCTGCCCTTCCTGAACTTTGAAAATTGTTCATCCTCAATTGTTAGCTTTTTCCTAATAAATTCTAGAGAGAAAATCCATGGCATCAGGAAGGCAAGGAGTATGTAGGGTTCGTGCAAGAACCTATACAATCTGATGACAGTGTGATCTTTGGACAAGAACCAATCCCCTGTAGTGGCTTCCCTTTGTAACTGCAATAAAGTCTTCATTTCAGGCAAGACCATCGGTATCTCTTCCCCAAACAATAATTCGTACAATACAGATAACATAGAATTCATGTAATTGAAGATGCACTCCTCCAGAGTACCGGCATAAACCTTTGGAGCAAAATGTAGTTCATTCTGATTACTGACCATAATTAACTTCATCAAATGAGCTTGGAAACAGAAACATCTAGTTCTCGAAAACATAACAAATTGGGAATTCATGGCCTCCACCTCATAATCGTCAAACCTAAGGGTTGGAACTAACTCATAACTAACTGCAGATGACCCGACACTTATTCTATACAGCAGACTCAACTGTAATTCCGTTACAGGCCTATCAGTATCGATACCTAGGAACTACGCGAGTAGTGAGAGGACTAACTGGGTGTTTGTATTGAATAGGATAACATCTAATGGGTAAGGGGTTTCTCCTAGCTCTTGGTCTGGTCTGAGGTAATTGGTCAAAAAATCTTGCTGTCTCTCGGGAGGGGTCCAGCGGTAAAGGGCTACAATGGCTTTTGCAGAGAAGTTCTCAGATTCCAGCGCTAGTGGCTCAGGGATTCCAAACGAATGACAAACGACCAACAGATCTAAGGAACAAACAATCCTGCTCTGTTGGCTATTCATGATAACTCTTTGGGACCCTACATAATTGAACGCGCACCAGGAAACGAATTTAGGGAAAGACATGATTTGGTCTAAACAAAACAAAATGAATGACAACTGGAAAACCCTATGTACATATGTGCCTCTATCATGCAGACGCTTCAGCCTTCTCTTAATTTCGCCCACCGAAAGGTGGATAACTGTATCAAAAATATTACAGTCTCTATCTTCCAGGGTATTTTTGGCTTTACTAGTACTTGCAACCAAACCTTCCTCCATTATTTTACTATGAAAAACACTTATATTCCTGATGGGATAAGTTGTAAAGGGCCTAACTATCATTAGCGGCCTTCTGGAATAATTTTTTCGCAGGACCTGTCATTCTCACCGTCTCCCACATGCCGAGAAGCCTCTCACCTCGACAATGCCAACACACAAATGTCAACAACACATGCTAGTGATTATATATAAAACCCCTTTCATTAACCATCAATCTTATCTACTAATTGCCTGACGATCCTAACCAGTGATTCTCTATAGCCATTCCCTATCGTCGGATCCGTTTCTCATTTAACCCTTAGATATGACCCCTTCTCTTCTGCCTGCCTTAGGATCATCCTATAGGTCCCCACATGACCTTCTATTTTGGTGCCACGTGTTCGCGAAGTGGTATCGCGGATCCCCCAATGCGGTTTTGAATCCCACTTTGCCACTTCACAATCATCCCTTGTGTCGACACCTGTAGAGTGGTTTCATCCGTCGCGACCACTATTCCCCGTATACTTTGCACTACTTCCCAACGAGAGTATCATTAGGAACCGCTTATCTGTGCTCACTTTACATCTATGGTGGAAATAGATGCCACGTTTCGCTCTCCTACCTTTCCCGTAGATGGGGTCCACTCCTACTATGACCCGTGCATATCCTTCGCCACGTCACCGTCAATTTTGCTAATCTGCATTTCAGACCGTAGATCTCCTATGATCCTACCATAGTGGTATTGCGTGCCTCTAGGGCGGTTTCACTTACTTCCTTTCCTTCTTCATGATGCTTTCTTCGGCTGCCATATGTCCCTTGGAACAACCCATCGCGATCTCCCCAATGCCTGACTCCTGCACCTCTTGGTTACGCGACCCTTAGTGTGAACCGTTGATCCTGTGTTCACGCCCGATCTACGGTACCCTACCTATTCCTAGTTACCTTATGCAATATTTTGATGTCAGGCTTAGTACTTAGGCTTATTTGCTTATTAGCCTATCTCATTACCAATTCTCCTAGGGTGTATCATTCTCTCCCTTCCCACACAACCTCCTTACACATTAGCCTTTTCACTTTGGAGGAGAGAAAGGACTTCGGGCTTTTCACCAGGTAAGATTTATAATCTCCCATCTCTCATTATTGACATTTATGCTGCAAATAAAACAGGTGCTAACAATTTTATTTAGCAATTTTTTTAATGAAACGTTGAGTTAATTTCTTATTGTCATTTGAAGTGTAATTTTTTTAATTAAATCCATTTATGCTAGAAGGGTGGTATGAATGTATAACCTTCAACCTGAAATTAAGTTCAACCCTTGAAATTTGATCTCTCATACCTATCCCAACAATTTATATAAGTTAAATCCATATGTTTATATTGAAATGGTACCACTAATATCCTTCATATTCATTTATAGAATCTTTCGAATAATTTTAAAAATAAAATATGCCACGTGTCACAATATGAGCATTCCATGTGTCACCCTAGGAAATTAGATATATAAATTTTAACTACAAAATTTATAGAAATTTTTCTTCAAAGAGTTTGCTAGCAAGTCGAAATTTTGTTAGAGAAAGAGAGGTCGCTCTTTCATTAGGCTGTTCTATTTCGAGGTGTTGGAAGTAGATGTCAAGGAGAAAGAGCATCTGCTCTTTCCTCAAGGATTATTCTTAGGAGTGGGTAAGTTAGATATGAGCATTCTAAACACAAATTTCATTGGAACATTGCTTCGCACAGTTTGTTCGCAAATGAGAATATTCTGAGAGAAAGAGAAGTCGTTCTTTCTCCAAGTTGTTCTATTTTTACAATTACCTCATAAATGAAGGGACGGCCGACCCTTCTTCTTCCTAGTATTCTTTCTATTATATTTTGAGACTACAGGAAGGGTCATTCGATCCTTCTTGTGTTCTCCATTCTCGATATAGTTGAATTGTTGGATAAAGTTTTTCACAATTATCTACTAAACGAGAATTGTCTATCTAGCTTTCATAGACTAAATATTTTTAGAATTCTCTCGTAAATGAAGGGTCCACCGAAAATTTTTGTGCTCAGTATTCTTCCTGTGTTCACCATTTTGGATATACATGAATTGGAGGCCTAGCCATCGTAGGCTAAATATTTGTACAATTCCCTCATAAATTAAGGGTCGGCCGACCCTTCTTCTGCCCATTATTATTTTCATTATAGTTCTATACTGCAAGAAGGGTCGGTCAATCCTTCTTTTGTTTTCCATTCTGGATAACGTTAATTTCTGGATATAGGTGTTCACAATTATCCACTAAACGAAGGGGCGACCAATCCTTCCATGCAGAAAATGGAAGTAGGTACAAACATTTTCTATATATTATAACTTTGATTATATCCGGATCTCTACTATTTACAACGGAAGTCGGAAGGCGGAAATTGTCGGCCTAGCCGTTATAGATTAAATATTTTTACATTTCTCTCATAAATGAAGGGTCGGTCCACCCTTATTGTGGTTGGTATTCCTATAGTGTTCACCATTTTGGATATACATGAATTAACGCTTGAGCCTTCATAGGTTGAATATGTTTTCAGTTCCCTCGTAAATGAAGGGGCAACCGACCCTTCATATGCACAACATTCTTTTCATAATAGTTGTATACTGCAAGAAGGGTCGATCGACCCTTCTTTTTCTCATTATTCTTCCAGCGTTCACCATTTTGGATATACATGAATTGATGGACCAACCTTCGTAGGTTGAATATTTTTACAATTCCCTCATAAATGAAGGGGAGGCCAACCCTTCTTTTTCCCAGTATACTCTTCAAAATATTTCTAAACTGGAAGAAGGATCGTTCGATCCTTCTTTTAAAAACAAGGAGAGTGTTTGAGATAGTTGAAGTTGGATTCCTCCCGGTCGGACACACCCATAAAAGACATAGGTGGAACTTATTGAAGGTTATTAGTAAAGCTAATGTGCAAGGATATATTTTCACTCTCGGAAATTATGGATATGTATAGGACATGTGAAAATCAAAATTTCTATGTCCCTTATATAAATGATGAACTTTATGATTTTAAGATTTTTGTGAAACCCCGCCTTTTGGATGGAAATGCCAAGATCATCGGTATCAAAAAATGTCATTTTTTTTTAAATTTCAGCTCATAGATAACATTCTATTCATACAATGGAGGGAATCTCTTCGGGATGAAGCTTGGTCATCTCTTATCCATATTTGGCGGTCATTGCTAGATGGTAGCCCATAATTTCTAGTGGGACAGCCTAGGTTATTAAATCTGGAAAGGAAATAAAAAGAAGAATAGAAACATATATTTCATTATCGAATCGAGGGATTGAGAAGGGGGGTGAACAACTTTTTTGCCCCAATTTAAATTATTGGGATGTTGTATATAAAAATTTGGACAGTCCCTTTGAGAGTGTTGATCAGTCATCAACTAAATTTTGGCGATCGACAAGCAATGATATTCATAGTAGTGAACCTACAAAATATGAACATGAAATTATGGATGCCTATTTGAAGGAAAATGTTCCTGCTTTGTAGTATTGCTAAGTTGGACCAGTATGCAACAAGTCTAGAGATGAATTCATTCCAAGAGTGGATGTTGTAAAGGGACAAATGGTCATTGTGCAATCACCAGAGCCATATTGTGCAATATAGTTGGGTAGGGCGATTGGCAATATTTATCAAGATTTAGATGCTAGTACTGTTGGGTCTTACAAAATAGAGGTGCAATGGTGGAAGCAAATAGGACCATTGAAGGATCTGAAGGTATTGTACAAAAAATGCATAGATATAAAGCAACAATGGGTGGTTGGTGTAGAAGAAAATATGATGACTGATGTAAATAACATCATATGGGCATGGTCACCAAGGGTAGGATGGACAGGAGAAAAAAATAGAATAAACGAGAAGGGCCATGCAGCGGTTAAGGCACAACGAGAACATATGGGGCATAATGTTGAGAGTGAGATGGATGTTCCTACGGATATCATTTGATGTGATCTTAGCCCCCCAAAATTATATATTGTTACAATCCTTCTGGTCTATCTATCAACCTGGCTGGGTGAGCAAACGTCGAGCATTTGGAATGTCCACAAGCTATGCCTATACATATTATGCAGAGAATTCTAGCCTCATTTGGAAACTATTAAACTTATTTATCTAAAAATATAGATATTCTTGAGAGTGTATCAAAAAATAAACAAGAACTGATAAAGTTTTTATTCAAACAATGACATAATATTATAGACATTGAACTTTTCACCTTAAAATGTTGCACATTTCCAAATGAAAACTACACTTTTCAAAAAAAATTGCATTTTTTTATTTCAAATCTACACTTTTCAAATACAAAATTGCATTTTTTATTTTAAATTCACACTTTTTCAAATCAAAATTTGCATTTTTTGATTTGAAATTCACACTTTTCAAATCAAAATTTGCATTTTTTTATTTTAAATTCACACTTTTCAAATCAAAATTTGCATTTTTTTAATTTTAAATTAACACATTTTGAATTGAAATTCATAGTTTCATAACAAAAAACTGCAATTTTAAGGTTCATAAGTAGTCAAAAAACACACTATTTGAATAGAAAAACACACTTTTCAAAGCGGATATTGCCACTTTCAAAAGCTGATTTTGCACTTTAGAAAGGTTGATATTGACATTTTCTTAGTCCAAAATTTGCCTAATATGTCCAAATTTAATTAAATTGGCATTCAAATAAGATTTAAAACACAAATATTAATATCAAATTGTATTAATCAAAAAATATTATCATCAAATTGTAAATATGTCAAAAGTACTTATTCAACTTACCAAAAAAATGATTAAAACTAAAATTGGATAAAAACATAAAATGAGTATCCTAACTTAACTCATATATACATCACTAAGGTAAGTTAAAATATTGATAAGGATGCATCCATCCCTTGCTGTCGTGATGAACTTCACACTATAACAATTCAAATTATGTCAACAAAGAAGATAAGAGCAGTAAGGCACTAAGTATATATACACTACAGTATTTTGATCTACTCGATTTATTAACTTCAAATCTAGGATTATATATTTATGTACATTGTGGGATTGAATCATTAATTAAATTTGACCCTTCACTCTCTCTAAAACAAAAAAAATAACCCTTCAGAAATTTCCTTTTCAGATTTGTTATAAATACTCTACTTCATTGAAATTCGATAGAATGACAAAATCAAGACTGTGTTGGCCCTTTAGAAATCAAGGGGATGAATTTGATTGTTGGTACTAGTTCTTCAAGTTCTGCGAGGTCAAAAACTTATAATGATAGTGCCTCTTCACAACGTTAATGAGCTGAAATATGGAGGTGGGTAACTTAACAAAAACTGAGTGGATAAAGTAATGTGGTAGTAGAGTCTTTTCTAAATATATGTGGTTGCAAATGAGAGCCTTGAAATAATTAATTTCGAACATAGTTTTGTTGGCCCGATTTATGATCGAGGCCAGCGAAGGAGAGCTAGCCCACACAGGTTGCTTACAACAGCTTCCAATGTATTTGAATTAGCTAACTCTCATAGGAATAAAGGCCGTGCTGCCTTATAAATTTGCTCTCAAAAGAGTCTCTCACACTACTTATCTGAATGCCTAAAATTGCAATTAAAATCTTAAGATGAAAACTAACCTATTCTATAACGCAATTTGAAAAGATAACTGAAAAACAGAAAATTTAGTAGCTCCTAAAAATCCCATAGGTTCAATTACAAAATAAAATAGAAAACTATAACTAATCTATTCTATTCTAACTATCCGAGCAAGCTTGAAAGTTTTGACATGTAAAAGAACTATTTTAGGTTACTGGTAAACATTTGAAGCACATCAATATCATAAGATTAACAATAACCTTTTACATATTGTTTACACATCAAATTTGCAGTCATCTAGAATGATCAATTGAGTAAAGAATATTGATTTATAAAAGAGCATAAAATCTAAAATCTCTTAGCAAACTTCTATTCCTGGTCTCAAATTATAAGTGGTTAGAAATAACACAAAGCTTCCATCGATATCCAAAACAGTAGCAGAAAATATTACTGATTCTTCCCAGGTAAAGACCTTAAAAAACTGCAGAGCTCTCTCCCCTGTGGTAGCATCTCCCCTCCTATCTGTAAATATAAAGATTTATAAACAGAAACAGAACTGAGAATAACAAATTCCTCTCTATTCTGCTGAGAAACCCCCACCTCCTTTGCATTCGAATTCTGTTGGTTTTATAGTCACAAAGAGTCCATAACAATCTGCTATACAATAGGTATGCGAATAAATTTCTGTAACAGATTGGTGAGTTGAATCCCCAATTTCTCGTGCTGTCTAAATATCTTGATCTTCCCTCATCTTCCGCGATCTTATATGATAAGCTAATGCAGCAATCTCCATAAGGTAGTTTATGCCAAGATTTAAGCATATTTACATCTTCTCGAACAATGACTCTCGCCTGGTTTCATAACCTTATTAATTTGGTAATTACCAATGTCTTTCAACAGGAGCCAATTGCTTCCTCCCATAAATAGAAATTCCATTGAGATAGCATGTCCTGCATGACCATCCAATCAAGCGATATCCTTTTCTCCTCATGGTTGCGATATGACTTTATATAACCTGCACAATCAATCAAATCTAAGATAAAAAATATGAAACTATGATAATGATATTTCTCTTACAGAATAGTTCTCATATCGACAACTAAATAATTGCGATCTGATCTTATATGCATGGTTATCAAGTAGTGGATGCAATGACAGCTGAGAGAGAAACATTACGAAACTAAAAGCTTCATATTATAAAATTTGTCTGATTGCATAAGTCATTAGTTGACCGTAAATGAAATTTTGAGTTAAGAGTGCACCGTCCTGGTAAAAGAGATCCTTCGACGCACTGTCATTTACTGTGTTTGGAAGATTTTACCTGTGTGAAGTGAATTCATGATAACAAACCCGCAATCTTGGTGGCTCCTTTACTGTCAGGATAGTGATCTCATGCCTTTAAAGACCATCCTTTGCATGGCAGAGAATTAAAAGTCATTGAGTTTGAGACGTAGAGTGTAACCAATCCTTCAATCATGGCCTTTTTTAATGCTAAAAACTCGCATTATTGTTACGTGAGATGACAGTCATGATTTTGGCCTTTTTTAATGCTAAAAACTCGCATTATTGTTACGTGAGATGACAGTCATGATTTTAAAGACTATTGATGATTGCTTTGGCGTTTTCTGCTTATCTTCAATGATTGAGATAACTACATTTTGTTCCTTACCAAACGATTTCCTATGATCTGGCGGAGATTTGGCGGAACTGGCAACAATCTGGAGGTTGAAGAATGGAACGATCCTTTTGAAATTCAGTTATCAAACCATTTCCATTTAGTTTGGCAATCGAAACGAACTTAATCAATGATCTTCTTTCATCAATAACTCCTTCAGATTATGTGGTATTTTCTTCTCTCATGCGTTAGCCAAATGTCATGAAAAATACCAACAGAGATTCCATTTAAATCTGGGCGATAAACCTTTTGTTTCAAGAGTAATGTAATCTTCAAACTAATGTTCATTCATATGACTTTTGATTTATTATTGTGACTTCGTGGCTTTCAAGAAAAAGGTTTGCAGGAAACAAATAATCGCCATGTCAAAAGAATAGTAATCTCAATTCATACTCCTCATGATCCCATGCGTGACCATTTACTTCTTTGCGGTTTGGTAAGGTCATGCTTTAATCCTTATGCCCAGAATGACCTGCAGTCAAAATATGGCAAGCCAATCTTGTGATGATTCAAATTCCTTTCGTTGAAGTCCTTTAATTAAGTTAAAACATTACTTTGATTTGTTACGAACTCATAAAGCTTAGTAGTTCGTGTTCTATGGTAGCAGCTTGCTGACTCATCCTTGCTTACATTGTATTACATTCAAGTCTCCTAAAAAAACAAAAGTTATATCACATAATATATCAACGTACTTTCATAAAAAACTTTTGTATACTAAGAAACATGATACTCATTATAAAGAGCATGTTAATGTGTAAAGCCTTTGTTAAAATTCTTTTGATCATAGTAATGATTAAAGTTACTTTATTATAAAAGTCTTTAAAACATTGATAAAATATTTAAAATGACTTTTATTATTCATAATTATAAATAATCAAGTAACTTTATAATATTATCCCAAAAGAACTCTTTTTGGAAGAACATTTAAAATGATATATTAAAAATAAAGAGTAATAATGATGTCTCTTTCCTTTTTAACACACAACTTTCCCTTAATAATAAGAAAATTAAGAAAATTTTCAAGTAATTAAGGTTGGCGCAAAGAGTAAAAAAATTCTAAAGAAGACAGCCATGACACCACATAACAAATCAAGCAAGATACAAATAATGGAAACCAAAAGCTAAATATTTACAATTTATCGTTGTATTCTTACAACAAGCACTTCCTTCTCCTTGTTTTATGAGAAGATCTATACTTGTCCTTATTTTTTTTAAGGTAAGATATTAATCATTCTTTCCTAATTTGCATATCGAAGTTTGTTGGAACTAGGGAGTATCTTGGTGAAGCAAGGCAGCAGAGTGTTGCTCTAAGTAATAGAAACACTTACCAATCACTGTAATATCAAACTAATACCTACAGGACATGTTTCAGCAAGAAAATAACAAGTCTGCATGAGTAACAACAAATTACAATCTATAGAAATTAAGTAACAACATACTGCATCCTACAAGAAATGAGTAACAACAACACAACTTCAACAAAATTTTGATCACCTCCTCGTGCATAAAATCATACCTTCAACAAAATTTTGATCACCCCCGCGTGCATAAAATCATACTGATACTCTGTTCAAATTGAATACATCTACAGTCAAAATATAAACTTAGAAATCAGACTTGCTACCAAAAAAATTACTTCAAAAAACATATGAGTTTCCCAACTCATAAAAAGAAGTCTGTTTGCAACTTAACTCAAAAAATATTTTGATCTACTCGATTTATTAACTTCAAATCTAGGATTATATATTTATGTACATTGTAGGATTGAATCATTAATTAAATTTGACCCTTCACTCTATCTAAAACAAAAAAAATAACCCTTCAGAAATTTCCTTTTCAGATTTGTTATAAATACTCTACTTCATTGAAATTCGATAGAATGACAAAATCAAGACTGTGTTGGCCCTTTAGAAATCAAGGGGATGAATTTGATTGTTGGTACTAGTTCTTCAAGTTCTGTGAGGTCGAAAACTTATAATGATAGTGCCTCTTCAAAACGTTAATGAGCTGAAATATGGAGGTGGGTAACTTAACAAAAACTGAGTGGATAAAGCAGTGTGGTAGTAGAGTCTTTTCTAAATATATGTGGTTGCAAATGAGAGCCTTGAAATAATTAATTTCGAACATAGTTTTGTTGGCCCGATTTATGATCGAGGCCAACAAAGGAGAGCTAGCCCACACAGGTTGCTTACAACAGCTTCCAATGTATTTGAATTAGCTAACTCTCATAGGAATAAAGGCCGTGCTGCCTTATAAATTTGCTCTCAAAAGAGTCTCTCAAACTACTTATCTGAATGCCTAAAATTGCAATTAAAATCTTAAGATGAAAACTAACCTATTCTATAATGCAATTTGAAAAGATAACTGAAAAACAGAAAATTTAGTAGCTCCTAAAAATCTCATAGGTTCAATTACAAAATAAAATAGAAAACTATAACTAATCTATTCTATCCTAACTATCCGAGCAAGATTAACAATAACCTTTTACATATTGTTTACACATCAAATTTGCGGTCATCTAGAATGATCAATTGAGTAAAGAATATTGATTTATAAAAGAGCATAAAATCTAAAATCTCTTAGCAAACTTCTATTCCTGGTCTCAAATTATAAGTGGTTAGAAATAGCACAAAGCTTCCATCGATATCCAAAACAGTAGCAGAAAATATTACTGATTCTTCCCAGGTAAAGACCTTAAAAAACTGCAGAGCTCTCTCCCCTGTGGTAGCATCTCCCCTCCTATCTGTAAATATAAAGATTTATAAACAGAAACAGAACTGAGAATAACAAAGTCCTCTCTATTCTGCTGATAAACCCCCACCTCCTTTGCATTCGAATTCTGTTGGTTTTATAGTCACAAAGAGTCCATAACAATCTGCTATACAATAGGTATGCGAATAAATTTCTGTAACAGATTGGTGAGTTGAATCCCCAATTTCTCGTGCTGTCTAAATATCTTGATCTTCCCTCATCTTCCGCGATCTTATATGATAAGCTAATGCAGCAATCTCCATAAGGTAGTTTATGCCAAGATTTAAGCATATTTACATCTTCTCGAACAATGACTCTCGCTTGGTTTCATAACCTTATTAATTTGGTAATTACCAATGTCTTTCAACAGGAGCCAATTGCTTCCTCCCATAAATAGAAATTCCATTGAGATAGCATGTCCTGCATGACCATCCAATCAAGCGATATCCTTTTCTCCTCATGGTTGCGATATGACTTTATATAACCTGCACAATCAATCAAATCTAAGATAAAAAATATGAAACTATGATAATGATATTTCTCTTACAGAATAGTTCTCATATCGACAACTAAATAATTGCGATCTGATCTTATATGCATGGTTATCAAGTAGTGGATGGAATGACAGCTGAGAGAGAAACATTACGAAACTAAAAGCTTCATATTATAAAATTTGTCTGATTGCATAAGTCATTAGTTGACCGTAAATGAAATTTTGAGTTAAGAGTGCACCGTCCTGGTAAAAGAGATCCTTCGACGCACTGTCATTTACTGTGTTTGGAAGATTTTACCTGTGTGAAGTGAATTCATGATAACAAACCCGCAATCTTGGTGGCTCCTTTACTGTCAGGATAGTGATCTCATGCCTTTAAAGACCATCCTTTGCATGGCAGAGAATTAAAAGTCGTTGAGTTTGAGACGTAGAGTGTAACCAATCCTTCAATCATGGCCTTTTTTAATGCTAAAAACTCGCATTATTGTTACGTGAGATAACAGTCATGATTTTGGCCTTTTTTAATGCTAAAAACTCGCATTATTGTTACGTGAGATGACAGTCATGATTTTAAGGACTATTGATGATTGCTTTGGCGTTTTCTGCTTATCTTCAATGATTGAGATAACTACATTTTGTTCCTTACCAAACGATTTCCTATGATCTGGCGGAATTGGCAACAATCTGGAGGTTGAAGAATGGAACGATCCTTTTGAAATTCAGTTAAAAGAACCATTGTAATCAAACCATTTCCCTTTAGTTTGGCAATCGAAACGAACTTAATCAATGATCTTCTTTCATCAATAACTCCTTCGGATTATGTGGTATTTTCTTCTCTCATGCGTTAGCCAAATGTCATGAAAAATACCAACAGAGATTCCATTTAAATCTGGGCGATAAACCTTTTGTTTCAAGAGTAATGTAATCTTCAAACTAATATTCATTTATATGACTTTTGATTTATTATTGTGACTTCGTGGCTTTCAAGAAAAAGGTTTGCAGGAAACAAATAATCGCCATGTCAAAAGAATAGTAATCTCAATTCATACTCCTCATGATCCCATGCGTGACCATTTACTTCTTTGCGGTTTGGTAAGGTCAGGCTTTAATCCTTATGTAGATCCTATGCCCAGAATGACCTGCAGTCAAAATATGGCAAGCCAATCTTGTGATGATTCAAATTCCTTTCGTTGAAGTCCTTTAATTAAGTTAAAACATTACTTTGATTTGTTACGAACTCATAAAGCTTAGTAGTTCGTGTTCTATGGTAGCAGCTTGTTGACTCATCCTTGCTTACATTGTATTACATTCAAGTCTCCTAAAAAAACAAAAGTTATATCACATAATATATCAACGTACTTTCATAAAAAACTTTTGTTTACTAAGAAACATGATACTCATTATAAAGAGCATGTTAATGTGTAAAGCCTTTGTTAAAATTCTTTTGATCATAGTAATGATTAAAGTTACTTTATTATAAAAGTCTTTAAAACATTGATAAAATATTTTAAATGACTTTTATTATTCATAATCATAAATAATAAAGTAACTTTATAATATTATCCCAAAAGAACTCTTTTTGGAAGAACATTTAAAATGATATATTAAAAATAAAGAGTAATAATGATGTCTCTTTCCTTTTTAACACACAACTTTCCCTTAATAACAAGAAAATTAAGAAAATTTTCAAGTAATTAAGGTTGGCGCAAAGAGTAAAGAAATTCTAAAGAAGACAGCCATGACACCACATAACAAATCAAGCAAGATACAAATAATAGAAACCAAAAGCTAAATATTTACAAAATTCTAATGGGGCCCTTTGATTTTGTAAAAGTCAAGGGGAGCTGTTGGGGTGCCAACAAATGGCGACATGCTGGGCGAACCAGTTATCTTTGTTTAATTCAAACAATTGAGTAAGAAATGATCTAAGACTCACTCTGAGAAATCAAGTAATCTCAATCTAATACAAACCCGTGTTTAATGATTTTCACATTTGCAAATACTTTCGAAAAATTTCCCCTGCGCTGCTAATAAAAATTTTTGCATGTGAAATCTCCATAAAAAAAAAAAATTTCCTTATCCTTTAAATCTTAACTTTGTAATTTCAGTTCACTTTATAGCACCTAAATAGAAGGCAGTTCTACATTTTTCAGTATCTAAAAATTTAATGTCTTTGTAACATTGAACTTACAGATGTCCTTCCCTTGTTTTTCTATTAGCTAGAAGGTTATTACGTTGACATACCACTTACTTAGCTGCAGCTAATCCTCCCTTCTTTTCTGGTATGCAGGTTTCTATGCTCCCGGAGTTTTCCCATGATGTCGTAACAAGGTATGGATCTTTTAACAAACCCAGTCTTACTATTTTGTTTGTGCATAACGTCGCACTTACACATAGCATACCATCCCACAATGATCATAAGTTTGGACTAAGAAATGTGTTAATATGGTTCTAAATCGAACCCCTTATACCAATGCCAACTTTGAAAAATACATCTCCATGCTACCAAGGTTGTAGATATCAACAATGCACAAACCTTAAATCTCAGACATGTCAAAGAACGATAAGAGCACTAATATTATTCCAACCTCGAAATGATAAAGTTTGATCGTCACCACATGTATTACCCAGCTAGGTAATTCAAATAAGCCACACATTAATTTATAACCCTTTTAACATGGAAGGACCTACGACTTATTCTAACATTTACAATGCAGGGTAACCGTACTGGGGTCATTCACTGTTTTTCCAGACGGCCATGTGACTACATTTAATGTGTTCGAAGGTTATGGTGCCATCTGCACCTGAAAGTACAAGGTTGGTTGTCTCGGCGTTTGGGGTAAGTAACTCCTCAGCAAAAACTCGAAACTCTCTGGAATAGTTTCCTCTTTGGCATTCGAATTGAGGTTCACAAGTTTGTCCCACCAAACCCTGGCGCTTGGATCAAACCTCGATCCCTTGTATCTTATTCTGCAATGAGGAGGAAACGATTAATGCAATCGTGGTTACTCCAGAGGGAGTTCTCCTTGCTTTAAAGGCGCAGCTATTTCCTGCATTGCCTCGGAGGTAACCTCCAATACTGTAACTCGACAGTTTTCTAATAGTTGGTTCTGGTAGTGTGTTCTGTTACCCTTTTGCTAATAATGAACTGTTTGCAATGGTGGTAGGTATTTCCAGTTCGAGACAGCACAGGTTGCAGAGGGGACCTTCTCTAATGGTAAGTGGTATCGCTCCGTTGCCTTCATATGACTACAGGAAAAACTTGGGAAGTCCTCTTCAACGGCAACATGAAGTTTGTAGTTTGCATGTCATGGTTAGTTCATTTTGAAGCTTCAGGGATTCGTTGTGGCCTGGGTTTTCTGCCACGAATCCGATGTAATAACTATTCCTTTATGTTATTTTCTTCCTGTGGTTCTAGGTTATAGAGAAATGCGTATTAAAATAACTGAAATTAATATCGGGGTTTTCTGTTTCTACCCTCCCGAAGGATTTCAATACCCTATCGAATTTATCAGAATATGGAACATTTTGTAATGCTATGAGTGAAACGGATTTGTTCTTCATGGTTCTACAACCTCAGGGTTAGCACTGGAAAGTGATTTTGATCTTAGATGCTTTAAAATCCTGTTTAGATAGAACTACAGAGTTGGTATGATGCCAATTTCCGTTTCCTTAAATATTACAGATAGATATGGTTATTAGGACAAAGGTCTCTGTATTTTCTGTTTTCAACCATTTTGTATGCCTGCGTGGTAGATAAATGATTGTATGTGGGAACTGGAAAAATCATGATGGTATAAACCTTATTTCTCCAGTCGTAGGGACAAATTTTAAAGGATTCTGTGGTTAAAGAACTCTGAAGTTTTCGTTTATCTCTTCTTTGTAAGCTGACTGTCTAACGGATGAAATGCGAACTGTAGTAAATGACTGCATTCCAAATTAGAACTTGTCAGACCAACTGTTGTGTGGGTCCGTTGTACCTTTCTGTGTAAACATGATTTTGTTTTACATATCCTCGCATAACCTGGAAAAAACTATTTTAATTTCTATATTACTGTAGAGGTATTGCCTGGAAATTACATTAACAGAATAGATCCTCGAAAATGATAATTATATGATAGAAGCACTGTTATCGGTTTTCTTCTAAATTCATATTGTTGGTGTATCTAGTGTTTAGAAACCCTAACTGCCAGTGTAGATATCATGAACGACGGCGACCCTCGAATACTAATTTATGACTTGCCTTTACAGAATTTTCCTGCGAATGAGGGTGGAATACAAAGGCTTGTGTGAGGGTTTAAAGAATTAGGTCGAGAATTATCCCTTAAGTTAGAAATTATTCCGTGAGGGATAACGGAGGGTGTTGGCATTTGATCCAAGAGAGTTATTTTTAATGAAACTTATAAATATTCATAATATGCAGGTAGTTGGGATAATACATCGTTTTCTTCATAATATACAAGTAGTTGGGATAAATATATCGTTTCAATACTAAATCTCCATATCCTATCTGCGATGAAACAATAATACCCTAATCATGTCCACATGGAAATCATGGAATTTCTATACAAAGTACTTCTATACTATTCATGATCCATGTTTTTCTTTATCTGTCGTGGAGTATAAAGAAGGTCAAGATTTATTCCCTAGACTCTAATTAGATAATATAATAATCAAAAGGATGTGAGAGAAAATCATGTAATTTCCACCGAGACTATAGATCTAATTCATAACAATGAAGATCGATTTAATAACCAATAAGAATGTACAGAAATCATGCAATTTTTTACTGAGGGCTTTATAGATCCATATGTAAGCAATGATAAAATGATCCCTCTGTGGTTACATTATCCGTTCCATTTTATCTCTTGTTTTATCCTCAATACTAAATATCTATGTTACAGTGCAAGCATTATTCGAATCACAGAAAATTACTTAGACACTATAACCACTATATTTTTAACAAATGGAGATAGATAAATAACAGAAATTACTTAGAGCCTGAGATAACAAAACCTGGAACTTGTAAACCAAATGCAGTAGGAACAGCCACGTTCCTCCCAACCGTAGATTAGGTACAAACACCAAGTCTGTCCGCAATCACCCCCGAGCCAGACACATGCATGGAGAAATGTGGACAGTTAGCCTCAAACTCAGTCTTGTTTCCTGAATCCCTTGCCTGACACATAGTGCTCACACAGCAAGTGAAATCCTCTCCGGCATACTCAGCAGCATCCTGCCTCCTCACATATGCCCTCCTTTTATAGTTTTGCCTAGGTCTTACCATTAGCAGCCAATTCCTCATGGAATTTTCGCAACTAATCAAATCCCTGATTTTCAGGGTGTGTCTAGTGTCTTAAATACACTCCTGACACTTGTTCTAGTTCCCCAGAGGCTAACTCTAACTTGTCCCCCACTTCTCCATGCATGATCTCCTCATTTAACTTGGTTGTTCCTACTCATTCTTATATTAATTTAATAAAATTGTTTGCTTACAACAGTCCTCCTAGGACTTAAGTCAACCGATTTTTTCTCATCTGGCTTCCTTATTGCATAATCTCAAAAATAATAAAATAATTAAAAAACTCAAACATAATGTTTTTTTTTTTTTTTTCATCATTGGAGAGGGATGTTACATTGCATATAGACAAACCAGATAAGATAATCTCGTCAAAACCAGACACTTGGAATAAAAGATAACCCAAAACTTAAAGTATAAAGATATAACCGACTCATTCCTATGAAAAACACAACAAACCTGTTCCATCTTATTATAGATAAATTTTGCTATTGTATTTAAGAATTTATAAAACAAGGAATCATTGTCTTAGCTAGGTAACCATAAGACAATGTCACTCACAAATATCATCAGAAATGAATTAGTTGGCTCATTACTGAGACCCCTTATCTTTTAAAAATCCATTACCACAGTTTGGTGACTGATTTTAGGTAACGTCATACTGGTGATATCCATGATCCTGATCGAACCTGCTCATTACTAAGACCTTTCATTCCTAATTTCATAAAATCAAAAATTATAAACAGAACAGATCCAAGTACTTCCCAGATTGTAAGTAGTTTAAAAAATGATGGTTAGTTCAGATTGATAAAGATTTCCAAGTACCAAGTTTTGAAAAGACAAATTATCATTCATCTTTACTATAAAGATAACAGGCAGCAAGAGATCAACTTTGATAGTAAGCACAAACTTCTAAAAGTTTACAATAGATTCATTTCAAATTCGAGAAAACCTGATTAGCCTTAGCGGGAAAATATACCATATCTTATAACGATTACTCAAAATTAGCAAACAAATTGAAATTCGAACCCCAGAGATTTATTTATTTACACTAACCCCTTTAAATCAAACAAAACCAAACAAAATAAAAAATGAAAAGGAAGGAAAACCAAAGCCTATTTACATATGTACAAAAAGATCAAAATAAAAATAAAAATAATCAAGTGAAATCAAATTTCCAATGTAACCAACCATACAAACTCAAACCAATAAACACATCTACATCGTAAATCATAAATGAGAATGGTAAAATGTAAGAATCAAAATCAAAACTACCTAGAACTATATCTAACAAGTGCAAGATAAGAAAATTATTATTTACAGGAAATCTCACACGAAATGATTTTTCTAACCAAACTTCTATTGGATCATGATATGTACAATGACTATGAACAAATTGTAATGGTTCTTTCGTAAAAGGACAATCATAAATAAAATCATTCGTTGTTACCATCCATTCTTTTGACGTGATAGATTGATAAGGTACAAAACTAGAGCATTCATGTGGAGAGATTTGATCTTCTCTTAATTGTTCATTTGAAATTTGATTTACAAAAAGTGAAATTTGCTCTAATCCCTTTAATGTATGAGGTGCAATCTTTTCCTTATGGATACTCTCTTGTAAACAAATACATCTTTCATAAAGATCGTCAAATTGAGACGCAATTTCAGTTAATTCATTATCAAGAGTACTTGTTATATCTTCAAAATTGGAAGGAAAAGAACATTGAGGCAAAATTTGTTATGTATAAAATTCTTGTGAGCAGATTGGGTAGTTAAAGAAATCTTCAAAATCAGAAGAAAAATTGTCTCCTAAAAATTTTCCCTCGCCATCTTCTAAACATTGTTTTATGGTGAGAAGGTTATCATTATTCAGTTCGTGTTCATTTAAGACTTGAAATCTAGATTTAACACAAACTTGAGTTTTAGGAGTATGAGATATTTCTTCTTGACATTCATAATTATTACCCAATGTATCAATAGTATCTGAGTTTGTATAATCATTCAATAAGTTGTCATTACTCACATAATCATATGAAATAGAACTTTGGTTTGGAGTTGAAGAGTTAGATTAAGGAGAACTCCAAAATTGATCTGATATTGAAATATTATGATCAGATTTATCGATTGAATTCAGAATTATCTCTCTCTCATATTTTGAACCTTCAATATTATCTTCAAACTTGTAATTTGGATCAAAGAAAGATTTATGATCAAAAGATTCAGATTCTAAATAGTTATCAACTCTAGAAAATGGTAAACTATGAAAGGAACTTGATTCCTTCACAAAGCTATTAGTATATAGAGTAGAATCACTAGTTTGCAAATCAATTTTAGATTCATGACAAAGTTGGCCAAAGTGATTAAATGATGTACTTGAATTATGATCTACTTCAAGGGTTTCAGATGTGGATTCAAAACCATGAGAATTTGTCGCAAGGCATTCCTTATTTTCAATTCCACATGGAGGAAAATGATAATCAAGATTTTGCAATGAATTTACAGCTAAGTTATGATATTCTTGTAAACCAATTGATATTATACACATAGATGCAATATTTTCTTCATTAAGCATGATTGATTTATTTTTATGATTATGCAAAGATATAATTTCATCATGTAAAATCTCAACTTGATCTTTCAACCTAAAAATTTCAGAATCATTATCTTCTTCACCTTTATCTTTATCATCATCATTACGAAAAAATAAAGAAGAAAAAGGATCATGGGAATACCTCTTAAGATCTTTCTCAAGAGTTTGTGCGTGTTCGCATGCTTGATCAAAATCAATTATACCCTTTTGTGCAACAAACATAGCTATATATTTAGGTAGGGAATGCACATACCACTCATAAAGAATGTCACCTGAAGGTTTATGATTGTCTTTGAGTCGATGATAAACCTGTCAAAAGCGTGTGTTGAAATCACATATGGATTCGCCTTGTTTGACCTGTATTTCATCCAAATCACTATATATATATTACTCTCATTATAAACATCATAATCATTTTGAAAAATTCTTTTAAAATCAGACCAACAATGAATGATGGGAATGGGAAGAACAAAATACCAATCTGATACCTTTCCTTCAAAAGTGAAGGGGAAAAGCCTGCATACAACATCTTCATATTGAATATCAAATAAATGTAATACAGACTCATATTTTCTTATGTGTTCTAAAGTTCTGATATTCCCTTCACTGTTAATCCTTGGCAAGAGAGCAATTGCCTTTCTAGGGAGTTCATGTAATGGTCCATGCAAGTTCAATGCCAAGTTGGACCCCCATGCAGGGTTATGGGAATGAGCCATAAAAATTGACTCAAAATGATTAGCTTACCATCTAGCCATCCATATGATGCGTCTATGACATCATAGAATAAAAATATAATACACTGAAATATAAGAGCTTAGAGGATAAATGGTTAATGAATGAATAATGAAAAGATAAAACCAAAAACCATTCGTTTTATCTTAGGCCCTCCTTCTAGCGCCATTTGTTGGCCCGATTTTATAACCGAGGCCAACGAAGGAGAGCTAGCCCACACAAGTTTCTTACAACAGCTTCCGATGTGTTTGAATTAGCGAATTCTCACAGGGATAAAGGCCCTGTTGCCTTATGAATTTGCTCTCAAAAGAGAGTCTCTCAAACTACTTATCTGAATGCCTAAAATTGTAATTAAAATCTTAAGATGAAACCTAACTTATTCTATAATGCAATTTAAAAAAAACTGAAAATAAAAAATTTAGTAGCTCCTAAACAGTGAACAATAGTTTAGTAGCTCCTAAAAATCCCATAGGTTCAATTACAAAATAAAATCGAAAACTCTAACTAATCAATTCTATCCTAACTATCCTGATCAAGAGCAAGCTTGAAAGTTTTGACATGTAAAAGAATAATTTTAGTTTACTGGTTTATTTAAAACAAAGTTTAAATAAACAATTAGACATTTGAAGCACATCAATATCATAAGATTAACAATAACCTTTTACATATTTTTTACACATAAAATTTGCAGTCATCTAGCATGATCAATTGAGTAAAGAATATTGATTTATAAAAGAGCATAAAATCTCTCAACAAAATTCTATTCAACTGTAAATAAAATCTTACAGATCCCAATCAAATCCAAAGATGATTGCAATGTCAATGATCTCTGGTCTCAAATTATGCCTGGGTAGAAATAACACAAGGATTCCATCGATATCCAGAAACAGTAGCAGATAAGATTACTAATTCTTCTTCTCGAATAAACATTACAGAAAAATGAATATCCTATAGTTCCCAGGTAAATACCTTCAAAAACTGTAGATCTCTCTCCCCTCTGGCAGCGTCTCCCCTCCTATCTGTAAATATAAATATTTATAAACAGAAACATAACTGAGAATAACAAAGTCCTCTCTATTCTGCTGAGAAACCCCCACCTCCTCTGCATTCGAATTCTGTTGGTTTTATAGTCACAAAGAGCCCATAACAATCTGCTATACAATAGGTATGTGAATAAATTTCTGTAACAGATTGGTGAGTTGAATCCCCAATTTCTCGTACTGTCTAAATATCCTGATCTTCCCTCATCTTCCACGATCTTATCTAATAAGCTAATGCAGCAATCTCCATAAGGTAGTTTATGCCAATATTTAAGCATATTTACATCTTCTCGAACAATGATTCTCGCCTGGTCTCATAACCTTATTAATTTGGTAATTACCAATGTCTTTCAATAGGAGCCAATTACTTCCTTCCATAAATAGAAATTCCACTGAGCTATTGTGTCCTGCATGACCATCCAATCGATATCCTTTTCTCCTCATGGTTGCGATATGACTTTATATAACCTACACAATCAATCAAATCGTAAGATAAAAAATATGAAACTATGATAATGATATTTCTCTTACAGAATAGTTCTCATATCAACAACTAAATAATTGTGATCTGATCTTATATGCATGGTTATCAAATAGTGGATGAAATGACAGCTGAGAGAGAAACATTACGAAACTAAAATCTTCATATTATAAAATCTGTCTTATTTCATAAGTCATTAGTTGACCGTAAATGAAATTTTGAGTTAAGAGTGCACCATCCTAGTAAAAGAGATCCTTCAACGCACTGTCATTTACTGTGTTTGGAAGTTTTTACCTGTGTGAAGTGAATTCATGATAACAAACCTGCAATCTTGGTGGATCCTTTACTGGTAGGATAGCGAGCTCATGCCTTTAATGACAATCCTTTGCATGGCAGAGAATTAAGAGTCATCTTGAGTATGAGATGTAGAGTGTAACCGATCCTTCAATCATGGCATTTTTTAATGCTAAGAAATCGCATTATTGTTACGTGAGATGACAGTCATGATTTTAAGGACTATTCATGGTTCCTTTGGCATTTTCTGTTGATCTTATTTGATTGAGATAACTACATTTTTTTCTTTACCAAACGATTCCATATGATCTGGCGGAGATTTGGCGGAATTGGCAACAATCTGGAGGTTGAAGAATGGAACGATCCTTTTGAAATTTAGTTAAAAGAACCATGGTAATCAAACCATTTCCCTTTATTTTGGTAATCGAAACAAACTTAATCAATGATCTTCTTTCAACAATAACTCCTTCTGTAACATCCCAAAAAAATTGCTAAAAGTTTAAAATTTTTGAAACGACATTTATTACGAAAGAAATGCTAATTGCGGAATAATTGATATTTAACAAATTAACTAACGGCAGCTTAAGACAATTACAAATTGTAATACTTAACATAATAAGATAGTAGATTCTAATTATAATCCGATATACGATATTCATTTTCTCATGTGTTATAGTTCTAGTGATAATACTCATGACTATGCTTGCATGTTGATGAAGGGGTTTCCTACGGGGTGCCTTGAGGCTTACTTAGCTTAAGTGCTAAAGTAGTATACCTATTTCTTCGCAGATTCACAGGTAAGGTATTAATTCAATTCAAGCTCTCCAAGTTATTTAATATTTGTTTCTGCTAGTCGTCATTGCAAATATATAAAAAAATTAAAGAGAAAGTACGTCCTGAACGGGAAGGGTGTTAAAGGTATGGATCTTCAGTTTTATTTCTTCAAGCTCAATAAGCGTTGTATTAAATGGAAAACATCATATGAAGATGTCATTGATTTTCACTACCTGTTCTGATTCCTGCAAGGGTTAGATGAGTTCTTCGTTTCAAGGCACCAATATTAAAGTAAACAATGTTGACAAAACATATCTATTAATGATTGATATTGCTAAAGCGAAACATGGTGAAATTATGTAAAGCTAGGTTGATCCATTGATGTCCTAATGTCTATGCAAAAGTGAAATTATCTCTTCTTCGTTTAATAACTCTATTAGTTATTATACTCATGTAACGATATAATGTGGTCTTGTTACATCAAAATCTTACAATACTTCTTGCATTGGGTTCTAATGCTAATGTCATTACCATGACAAATATTGTAGCAAAATCCTAACATTATTATAACAAATATTATAGTTTTCAAATACACTTACCAATGGTTATTCAAATAACATCTAAATAATGAAAATATGAAACTTTACTTGCAATGTAACTATTATGAAATATATGTAATAGTGGTCTACGTAATATAAAATCTAGCCATATGAGTATATAAAATGCGAACTACATAGTATGGAACTAACTATGTGATAAATGTGAAATGCAAATAGTAAAGATTTGACTGTAATGTACTGTATTATCATAAGCGATACTATGTAATAGTTTGATGACATGAAAAATTTGTTAATGCAGTGAGGTTCGCACCTAGGCTGAGTTAATGGAGTGGACAAGTCCTTAATATCTCTGCAGTGTTTCGAGATTTGGTATCACACTTATTGTTAAGTTTATACTAATTTGACTAGCAAGATCACTGAAAGAAACACAATCACAAGATAGACAAAGATTTTATCCTGGGAAAACCTCATGGGGTAGAAAACCCAACAAATATTTCCTCAATAAGATGATCAACCAAAATACAAGATGTGCTCAAAGACTTGAGCTCCTTCTCTACCTCCTATGCAGACCTCTCTCTCACAAGTGAGCTACCTTCCGAGGTAATCAAGTATGAGATAAGTGAGGAGCATCCTCCTCTACTTATACTAGTTTCCCGATTGAATTTTTCCCTTATGGGGCCGACCTCTCCCAAGGGAGTCTAATAACCCCTAATTAAATAACTCAGGGCCGACCCCCACATGGTGGATCTAATAACCCTAGTTATCACAATCCAACAGAGGAATAAACATCTCCGGATACATAATAGGATCACCTTGGAGGGATGTAACATCTCCGGAATAATAAATTACAAATATAATATTCTTAGAAGTTCCAATATTCAACACTCCCCCTTAACGAGAAGGATATTATAACAACATTTGTAGGAGCAAGAATTCATCGACTACATCATACATGATACATCTATAAATCATCGAAAGCTTTCTTCAATACATCATCATCAGTAACTTAAGAAGTTATTGGAACATAGTCAATACTGGAACATCGGCATCATCAGAATTGTGTCTTCATCTTCTGCAGCACCGAACAGCTACAGCATCATCATCATCATCATCAGATCCTCTGATCAACAACATCATCATTATCTCTTGATCACGATAAGCAGCATCGTCATCACACAATAATTAACATCATCATCATACGATCATCATCATCGTCATCATACGATAATCAACATCGTCATCATACGATCATCAGCATTGTCATCATCATGATCTACAGCATCTAGATCATCTCGATCTACAGCATCTGGATCATCTCGATAGTAGCATACTCTGCAACACACACGATCCAATTACAGGATGATCAATCCCGCTCTCTTTAGGACATAGGTCCATGGATGATACAATCCAGATCAAGTTCCAGGATGATCAATCTTTATCTCTTTAAGACAATTCTCATGTCTAGGGACGATGCAATCCCATCATGTACATTTTGAACCAAGGGTCCAGGGATGATGCAGTTTTATCATCAATTCTCGGAGACAAATGTCTACGGATCAATTCTGGGACCGAAGTCCAAGGATGATACAATCCCCACATTCTCGGAGACATCTGTCTTCGGATCAATTTTGGAACCGTCGTCCGGGGATGATGCAATCCCCACATTCTTGGAGACATCTATCTACGGATCAATTCTGGGACCGAAGTCTGGGGAAGATACAATCCCCACTCATCTACTAAGGACCCATTCTCGGAGACATCTTTTCTACGGATCAATTCTGGGACCTAAGTCTGGGGAAGATACAATCCCCACATTCTCGGAGACATCTTGTCTACGGATCAATTCTGGGACCAAAGTTGGGGGAAGATACAATCCCCACCTGTCCACTCAGGACTTCATTCTCGAAGACATCTTGTCTACGGATCAATTCTGGGACCGATGTCCGGGGAAGATACAATCCCCACCTGTCCACTCAGGACTTCATTCTCGAAGACATCTTGTCTACGGATCAATTCTGAGACCGAAGTCCAGGGAGGATACAATCCCCACCTGTCCACTCAAGACTTCATTCTCGAAGACATCTTGTCTATGGATCAATTCTGGACCAAAGACCGGGGATGATACAATCCCCTCATGTATACATATCATCAATACACGTATCCTCATCAGTACATGTATACATATCATCAATACAAGTATCCTCATCAGTACATCAATACAGGTATCCTCATCAGTACATCAATACAATTATCCTCATTAGTAAAAGTGCATATACAAGTAATATAGATATTCTAAGTATACATATAAGAAATATAAATATCCTAATTATAATAATACAGGTATACTCATCATCGACCTTACTGTCGATGCGGGCAATCTCATCATCAGTGTCTACATCACTCCCCCTTTCGAGGAGGTTCCTTTTAAACTACACCAAGCTTGTCTCGGAAATACTCAAATTTCACTTGAGATAGAGGTTTGGTCAATATATCATCAATTTGTTCATCAGTGCTCACATACTAGAGCTTAATAGATCCTTTCTGTACCATATCCCGTATATAGAAATATCGGATCTCTATGTGTTTTGACTTATCATGGAGCACTAGATTTTATGTCATCTTACTACAGCTTTGGTTGTCACACATGATCACAGTGGGATCCATCTCTAAGTCAAATAATCCTGATAATAGTTTTCGAAGCCATACTGCTTCACAACTAGCAGAGCAAGCAGCTATGTATTCTGCTTCGGCTGTACTGAGAGCCATACTAGACTATTTCTTGTTGAACCATGAGATCATGGCAGATCTAAGACTATAACATCCACCTGATGTACTCTTCCTGCCTGAGACATTTCCTGCCCAGTTAGAATATGAGTAACCATGCAGTCTGAATTCATGATTTTCAAGATAATATAGACCAAAATCTAATGTACCTTTTTGGTACCTCGTCACATGCTTTGCATCTATTAAGTGAACTCTTCTAGGTTCCACTAGATACTGACTCAAGGTATTTACAGCAAAGCATATGTCTGGTCTTGTATTTGTCAGATACATTAATGATCCAATAATCTGTCTGTATAGAGTCACATCTACTAACTCTGATGAGTCATCAACTAATAACTTCAAGTTGGAGTCCATGAGAGTGGCCATGACTTTACACTCCAACATATCGAATCTTTTCAAAATCCCCACAACATGGATTTAGAAAGATTCCTTTTGGTTCTTGCCATACTTCTAGACCTAAGAAGTAGTGCATTAAGCCGAGATCTTTCATCTCAAATTCTGAGGAGAGCTTCTTCTTGCACTCGATAATTTGTTTCTCATTTCTAGTCAGAAATAGATCATCTACATACGACAATAATATAACTGGTTCATCATCCATAACTTTGAGATAAAGATTAGGGTCAGCTTTACTCTTGGTAAATCCCATGCTTGTCAAGAAACAGTCGATCCTTCCGTAACAAGCCCTGGGGGCTTGCTTTAATCCATACAAAGCCTTTTTCAGTTTGCATACATGTGTTCTCCCGTCTTTAATCTCAAATCCTTGTGGTTGTTCTATGTACACTTCTTCTTCAATCACACCATTCAGGAAGGTTGTCTTAACATCCATTTGGTTTAATTTCCATTTCATCATAGATGCAAGTGCCATAATAGCTCTAATGTAAGTGTACCTAGCAACTTGTGCAAATGTTTCTTCATAGTCAATTCCCTCTTTCTGAGAGAACCCTCTGGCTACAAATATTTCCTTATATTTTTCAATGCTACCATCTGCAGCATGTTTTATTTTGAATATCCATTTGGAAGATACCACACTTTTATCTTTTGGTTTGGGAACTATATCCCAAACATCATTTTTCATTACTGATTGGTATTCTTCTGTCATTGCTTCTACCCATTCTTTCTTTTGAATTGCCTCTTCATAGCTGGTAGGTTCTTGATCCACAAGATCACACATCAAGGTTACATAGTTAGATACTAGCTTTGGTTTCTTCCTTTTTCTAGTGGAGCCTTCAAGAGCTCCATATTTTTCAGCTCCTTGAATAATGTCTCTAGCCCATGCTAGCCTTCTTTTTCTAGATAAGTTTGTAATGGGGGGTTCTTGTGGTTCTAACATGTCATGGTCTTCTGGTGTATCATCTTCAGGGATGGGCACAACCTCTGAGATTCTAGGAGATGTATCTTCTTCATAGATTTCTTCAATTTGGCACTTCCTAGATTTCTTGAGAACTGCTTCTTTATCAAATGTCACATCTCTACTTATTTCCATATGATGGAAACCTGGGATGTAAATTCTGAAATATTTGGATGATTCACAATATCCCACAAATATTCCCTCCTTACCAGAAGGTTCCAACTTGGTTCTCTTTTCTTTTGGAATGTGAATGTACACTGGACATCCAAATATTTTGAGATGACTTACCTCAGGCTTCTTTCCTGTGAACACTTCTTCTGGAGTCTTGAATTCAAGAGCACTATGGGATAGTCTATTTTGTACATAGAATCTTGTCCTAGTTGCTTCAGCCCATAGATACATGGGTAGATCTTGGTCATGTATCATAGTCTTTACAGCTTCCATGATGGTTCTATTCTTTCTATCAGCAAACCCATTTTGTTGGGGATTGTAAGGAGTGGTTAGTTCCCTCTTGATTTCAACTTCCTTACATAAGTCTTCAAAATCCTTTGAAGTATATTCTCCTCCATTATCTGTTTTGAGAATCTTGATTTTCTTTTGTGAGTGTTTTTCTATCAAAGCCTTGAACTCTTTGAATTTTCCAAAGACTTCATTATTTCCTTTTAGAAAGTATATCCAATTCTTCCTTGAGTAGTCATCAATGAATGTGAGATAGTATTCAAACCCACTTAGGGATGTGGTGGGCATTGGTCCACATACATTTGAATGTATTAACTCCAGGATGTTCTTAGTCTTTGTTTCACTCTTTGGAAATGCGTTCTTGATATTCTTCCCTTTTTCATATCCTTTGCATGTGCCATTATGATCAACCTTTAAGTTTGGTTTCCCTATAACTACCTTTCTTACATAGGGTAGCACTTTGTAGTTAATGTGAACAAGCCTTCTATGCCATAGCTCACTGGGGCTAGTAGTTTCATGGACAAGGGAAACTTCTGGATGACCCTTGAGTTTGTAAAGACCTCCTTCTTCTTCACCAATAACAATTGCATCCTCAATTGATTTTCCTTTGGGCCACATAAGTACTTGTCCATATATGAATGCAATTCTAAAGCCTTTCTTTTCTAGTGATGAGATAGAAAGTAGGTTCTTCTTTAAACCTGGAACATATAAGATTTCTTTCATCTTCAATGGTGTTCCAGAATCAAGCTTATAGCTTGCTTCACCAATTCCCTTGATGGGATATTGATAATCATCCCCTAGAGATACCTTTTGTGGAGAAGTCTTTTCTTCAAGTCTTGAGAGAGTTTTCTTTTGACCTTTCATGTGCTTTGAAGCACCACTATCGATGAGCCATGTATTTTCTCCAAGTGCTACAGACCCAGATAGTGCATAAAATAGAACATATTCTTATGCATCTTCTTTCTTTGCTTTAGATATTTTCTTTAGAGGCCTTTCCTCTTCTTCTTCTTCTTCTTCTCCACTATCATCTTCTACCATATGTGCATGATGTCTTTTGTGAAAAAATTTCTTCTTTGTTTGAGAGGTACAGTTTCTAGCAAAGTGTCCTAGTTTAAGACAACTAAGACATTGGACTGTGGATATGTCTCTTTCTGAGTTTGTTCCTCTTCTCTTATTAAATCTGTGGGAGGGTTGAGACTCCTTGTGGTCCACTTTCTTGAAGTAACCCTTTCTTCTTCTTTTGGTATGAGTAGCCAAGGCTTGGTCATCGTCCTTGAGAAGGGCTTCTCTATTGGCTACCCTAGCTTCTTCTTGAACACAATCCTCCCATACTATATCAAACTTCATACTTTATTTTATGGCACTCATAGTTTGTATAAATGACTCCCAAGATCTATTGAGACCATTTAGAGCAGTCATTGCAAGTTCATCTTCATCAAGGGTGTCTCCAATGGCATCTAGTTGTTCCTTAATTTGGGAAACCCTTGAGAAGTAGTATTGAATGGATTCTCCTTTGTTCATCTTGGTACTCTTCAACTGATTTCTCAGGTTCATCTTCCTATTGATGTTCCTCCCTTCATACATTCTTCCTAGGGAATCATACATTTCCTTTGGGGTCTTCTTGGATGCCACTTGGGGAATCAAGTGGTCCTTGATAGAATCATCAATGATTCTCTTTTCCCTAATTAGATCCTTCCTATACTTTTCTTTGGCTTCATCTTCAGCGGGTTCTCCAACTTCATCCTTGATATATTGAGCAAGATCATTCTCTTCAAGAATGAGACCAATTCTGTATTTCCATGCCTAGAAATTCTCTATACCTTCTAGCTTGTCTTCAAGCTTAGTGCTTGGAGATATCTTCTCTTGGGGGATTCCAAGAGATTGAAGTTTCTCAAGAAATAGAGTAACACTTACCAGGAGATGTGTTTGATAGACTTGGAAATACTGGTGTGTTTTGTTTCTGGAAACTTCAACTTTGCACTTTCTGGATCTGCAACAAAATTTCTGGTTTATCACATTTTGGTCAAACTAGGGTTTGACTTTTCCAGAGTTCTACCCAACCAAAAACCTCAATATAGGGCTCAAAAATTTGATTTTGAGAAGAGCTATACAGCCATGTAATCAGAATCCAAAAAATACTAACTTTTGCAGAAACCCTAATTTTGGGAGAGAGAGAGAGAGAGAAAGATATTTTCACGTTGTGAAAGATGTTCTATTCAGGCTAGCTCTAATACCATGTTATGTTTATACTAATTTGACTAGTAATATCACTGAAAGAAACACAATCCCAAGATAGACAAAGATTTTACCCTAGGAAACCCTCATGGGGTAGAAAACCCAGCAAAGCTTTCCTCAATAAGATGATCAACCAAAATACATGATGTGCTCAAAGACTTGAGCTCCTTTGCTACCTCCTATGTAGACCTCTCTGTAACGGCCATATTTTTTATTAGGCATATTTATCAGTTAGACACACCATACTTTATTTTCTTATATATTCTGTTGAACTCAGCTCGACTGAGTAAACTATATTACGATATGATGGACCTCATTATATGATATTACTCTGTTTTATGATTTCACCATGATTATGATGTTACTATGTTATGCAGTTATGATGTCATGATTATCATATGATTTCTTTATTTTACAATTACAGTATAGGTTTATATGTTTTCATTAATGAAATGTGAAATATATGATTCGGTACGTGGATACCATCTTCTTATATGAATTATTGAAGTGTTATATGTCATACGCATCTATGATGAGCTAAAAAGGTTACATGAAATAAAATGATAACATGGATCAATTGGCGATCAATGGAAAATGCTTTCTATAAATTTGTATTTTGCAAAATACTAACCTATAGGACACAAGGGCTATGGGATAGGCAGTTACTTGATCTGATATATATTGGAAAGGGAAAACATGTTCATACAGCAAACCTTAGCAGCCAAAATGAGGATACGATAACACAAACTGATAATCCCGATAGCAGCAAAGTATGAGTTGATAAGGGCGTAGGCCCAGTATGTTGAGAGGGATGGATGTGTTTCCCACCCTATGTTTCCATGAGACCCAAGGTCGTGGGAGGGCCGTGCTGAGACACGCTCCCCATGTTGTTGTGATGACGATGGTCGGATGCCTGCTAGGGGAGGATAGGTCCGCTGTTCAGCCGACGCTATCGCTCTCAAGTTCTATGTGGTCAGATCGGTGAGTCCGACATCCACTTTTGTACTAGCAGAGAAAGGATAGGGAGGATGCTGGACGTAGGTTATGATGGGAGGATGTGTGAGTTAGTACTGTTGAGGGTTTAGTATTCCTTGATTCCGAGTTAGTGGTACTAGGTACCCTTCCTTGTACATGATTGATTAAACTAATGTAAAGATAAAGATAATGATGTGAAATCGTAAAGAATTAACTGTTAAATAACTGAGAATGTTGAAGTAATTGTACTATTTATATTATGTTTGTTCTTCTACATGGGGGTAAATACTACTATTAGTTAGCAGGTATGCATAGGCGGTATGGGGTTTGTCTATAGTGCATTTATGATCTGTGCATACGCTGGCCACGCATGCACACCTTGCACATGTACACTAGTATCGATATACAAACACTTAACATATTGAATAAATGTATAAGTTGTCGTAAGTAACTAGGTTAATCAGGCATTGACCGAATTCAGATAATGGATATAAAGTTATCTAAGATGTGTAAAACAAGTCAATTAAGCTATGCATTACCCGTTGGTAAACATTGTGATATACAATTGAGACAAGTGTCATCAGTTAACATTGTCGTCTGAGAATTGTTGTAAATAAGGTAACGGTACTGTTTAATTAATTGGTAAGGTTGTTTAAGCACTTAAGGGTGCTTTGTTTAGAAGAACGATGATACTATGTAGATGTTAGGGTACTCATGTGATAAACAAATGATGTAAAAGACATCTTTATTAAATTCACCATTATTATTACCTTATGGGGATTTAATTAAAATTATTACCTAAAATTTATTTTAATAATATTACTACCCATGTCGTAACAATTGCAAAATAGGTGAAATTTAAATATTGATTAATGAATGATTAGAATGTGATTATTTTACATTTCTAAGTTAGACATACTAGGATAACTATTTTTGGAATGAACGTGATGTGATGGAAAATGGGTTATTACTATTTAATTATTCAATATGAATCGTAGAATTTAAATCTCAAGATAAGTGATTTCGACGGATAAGGTAGACCCTTAAGACACGCCATGTCCAAGTTGAAAGGGGTCAACTATTTATATAATATTTTATTAATTACCTTAACAACAATAAATACAAGGTTTGGTGAAAAGACTTGTAATTAATAAACTTTGTCCCGAATGGATAACCTTTGGGTGATAATTCCCATCGTAATAAATACTTATGACCGTCAATCCAAAACCAAATAAATTTTCCATGAGAGTAATTAATTATACATTTTTATAAAGAAACGTGTATGGATGAACTGGTGAAAGGAGTAAATGTTTGAGGGGCTCGAGAGGGGGAGTTTGGGGCGGTGGAGAAGCCCAAGGTCTTCTCGAGGAAGGGAAAGTATATAGAGGGGGAGAGCTTGGAGTAGAGGAGAGGTTTTTTTTTTGGGAACAGAAGGAAGTTTTGAGAACAGAAAAGTTTGGGAAAACCTAAGTGAAGTCTGCTCTCGGGATTATCAGATTGTGGGCTCGGGAGCTTGGAAATCCTTTGATTTCCAAGGGCGAGCAAGATAATAGCTGGCCGGTAGGGTGGACACTTCATTTTGGCTATCTAAGAGGATATACAACCTGCTACAACCTACGGTTAGCATCAACATCAGGTAATTTCCGTGTTATTTACGTTATTTGATTATTATGCAAAAACATACTCTAAACATGCATATAACTTTCGATTTACTCATTTACTACTGTAAAACATATTCTTACGCTGGAACAAATTGTTGAAAAGAAGCTATTGATATGTTAGTTCGTTTTTAAAATGAGAATGTATGGTTGATCAAAACAAGACAGTACACTAAATATCATTTAGAAGCATAGTAATTTTTGGAAACTTACTCCCAAACACTTGATTAAAGTTTAATACATAGAAAATTAACTGAGAAATTTTACTTAGTGCTCTGCTGTAAAAACCAGAGCACTACAGATGGTATCAAAGCCTAAGGCTCAAACACTTTAGACCTTTCGGGAAAACCACCATGAAGATTCAAGAAGTTAAATCCTACAAGAACTTAGAACTTAGGACATAAACCTGGATAGAATTGAGGTATGAACAACACAGAACTTCAGCCTCTTTTACCTGCACGAACACAAATTGGAACACCATTAGAAAATCAGGATATGTTAGAAAACTGCATATTTATACATATGTGTTTGTATTCCAAAATAGATACATACTTGAAATATATTTAGAAATAAAAATAAATAGAACAAATATAGTTAGAAATAAAAATAACACGAGCTAGCAGTATTTTTTTTCTTTTAGTACAACTTGGGTTAAAATTAATAAATAACCGAGCAAATTAGAAGTGATAAAAATTTGGGTAAAATTTGTGCAAACGAAAATCAAGGGAGCCTAAATATTTAGGTAGCATCTCCCCAAACCCTCCGCATAAATCAAACTGGGACATGCAACAATAAATATAGTCTATGACATGGAGTACATGGGGAGCTTCTCCCAGGATCTACGCAGCCCAACACAATTACATAAATAAATAAATAATACCCAAGCAACATAGTTTATGGATGCATAAGCAATGTAAACTATATTTATACTTAATATATATCAATCCACGGGCTTATGGGGAGCCTTCCCTAGCTCTGCGCAACACAACAAAAACTTGCAAATATATATATATATATATAAAATGAACATATATGCAAAGTGAGCCTACAGGGATTCACCCCAAGCTCTGCAACGTCAATACACACTTAAATACAAAATGTTACCAGCGATATTTTTCTCTGCTCTTTTATTTCGTTTAAATGTTTTATATCTACAAATTTTAATTGTTGAAATGGGGATTTTCATCACCTAAATTCTATCAAATCACTACATACTACACGGTACCCACCAAAACCAGACACTCCTATTTTATTTTAAATAATAACACACACAGATTCCTCTTCACAAATCACGCCACCGCACCATAGTTAAAACAACGAAAAATGTTGGTCAATTCGTTGGAAAATTCAAATTTGTCAGAACCCAAGCGGTGTAGATCCCAGTTAAATATTCAGATACATTGACGTGCAGTCAGTAAGATTCGAACTCGCGTCCTGGAGCTAAACATGAGGGCCGCGCCCTTGTACTCTATGCCTTTGCATCCATTTCCAGTACCGTCCAACAACATTTTGACGTCTGGTTATCTATGGATAGTTGATATTTTGGCTAAAACACAGAATTGGGGGAAAGGATAGTTGATATTTTGGCTAAAACGCAGAATATGTCTCTATTATCATTTAAATGGATAGTTGATATTTTGTTTATGCCTGCTATGGGTGGATTTTATTATGCTACGCAGAGTCTTGGATGTGGGAAAATATCGCTGAATCTATCCATTTAGACGGATGGAAAAAGAGGATTTAACATACCAATGTTACCAGAATCGGAACGGGTGTCGGGGTATCCATGCACACGCCTTAACCACTCGGCCAGAGCGACGCCCACCCTTAGAGCCCAAGCACGCCCACCAGCGAATTTCAAACGCCAAGCTCATACAAGAGTGAAACCTTCCTCTGTTCGTCCGCCACTACAGACCAAGAGCCAAGCCAGGAGGGCCCACGTATCACCTATTCTCCAAGCAACCAAGAGCAAGCCCAAACGCCAGGCACAAGACCACTCCCATTGCATGAACAAGCGTTCCAGGGGTGCGGGAATTCTGAACAGTGATTGACCTAGATGTCCGTTTATCATCACCCTCTATCCATGGATCAGTGTAGTTTACTTTGAACGATGAATCATGTTGACCTCGCTCCAGTGAAATGTTTAGCTTTTGATTTTGCCCAAATACATTCCTATGTGAATATGCAAAACTTCCAATAATCCCTGAGAGAAGACCACCTGCCATCCCGCTCCCTGAAATTCCTCCACCTACAGAGAATCCCCAGTGACACGTTCCACGACAGTCATTGTCAAAACTACCTTTCCTGTATCACCAGCATGTGGAGGAACAATGCTAACATCTTCCATAATACCCATGGTCAGAACAGTCTCTACATCCCTCCTACCTTGTTGCAAGCTGTAAACCTGACCCTTTTTGTTGTAAGTTGACGAAGAAGAGTTTCTGGGCGAGTCTTTCCTACAGTTGGCTCACCGGTCTTCCTATCAAGAAACCGAATAGTGATGTTATTAACTTCTGCCTCCGAGACATGCAACCTGATAATCCCGGATAGCATTTCTACATCTGCAACCTTTGCATTTCTACATCTGCAACCTTTGCAAACAGACCTCGTTCGACATACCAATTATCAATCAAATTTAGCACTTTATTCAGCCGCTGATAATTTACAACCTTTCCTGCACAACATATTCATCTCGGAATGCATCTTCCGCGTTTTAAACTGCTGGTCCAGACATCAAGCTTGTAAACGAGTTCCACAGGGGCTGCTAATTATCACTAAAATCGTGGCCTTCGAAGGAAATAAGATGGGAGTTGCAGAGCTAAAACTCCAGGAGAGAGGGTGAAAATGGCCGCGCCTTGGGGATTGACTCTATTTAGGGTTTCCCCACCTTTACATGGCGGTGGGTTGCTTGGAGAGACCGCGTGTCCTTCATGCGTACTCGCTCTTTGCATGACGGTGAGAGACCGCGTGGCATTCAAGCCTTCAGACATAGGAAGGTGTAGGGCTAGGTTTAGACCGAAAGCAATAAGGGGGATTCTTGAGCTTAACAATCCAAATGTGAAGCCAAGCTCTCCAAACGGGTGTGCTACTTAAGACGTGGAGGACATGTAGTTTCGGAGGACAAGACGGTGGAGGAGTATGAATCTCGGTTTATGGAACTGGTAAAATATGTTCCTTACCTTGATGCAGATGATTGTCAGGTAGAGCATTTTGTGTATGGACTTAACTACAAGATTAGAGCTGCGGTGCGGATGTGGAAGCCAACTTCAGTTGCCATGGCAGTTGAGTATGCTCGTTATGCAGCGGATATGTCAGATGGAAAAGGGGGTAGTAAGTTGACAGGAACCAATCAGTATGTTTCAGGGAAGGCGTCATGTCCTTACTTCAGGGGATGACAATCTAGACCTCCTCCTTACGGTAACAGGTTCACACCGAGGGGTAAAAATTCAGTTAACTCAATCTCGTAGGCATTGTCCGCAACCCACCAAAGCCAGG
The DNA here is from genome assembly GCA_027924585.1 of Larix kaempferi. NCBI lineage: Eukaryota > Viridiplantae > Streptophyta > Pinopsida > Pinales > Pinaceae > Larix > Larix kaempferi. The sequence goes on along the minus strand of BSBM01000047.1, from coordinate 54,365,051 downwards.
GACGTACACAGGGAAGTTTCTATAGAGGAGAAAGGGGTTTTAGAGGACCCAGGGGAAGGAACTCATCTCAGAGGATTCCTCCGAGCAACATGCAAGCCCCTCCCAATCTCTCTTGTTGGGGATGCGGAGGTCCTCATTTCCAGTGAGACTGTCCCAAGGATCGGTCAAGCAGCAGGCACAGGGAAGGAAAGGCACCCATGGATAGTTCAGGTAACAGTCATCGGATTCATGCAGCGGTGCATAACCACCAGGCAGAACATCAGTCTACCGTAGTAGAATCCACTGGTAAATTAAACAATGTCAAACTTAAAATTTTGTTTGATCCAGGAGCAACTGATAGTTTTATTTCACCATTTGCATTAGATAAATGTGGGTTGGCAGCCTACGAGCATGATGATTTGAAACTGGTTGAAATGGCTTCAGGAGCTAAGCAACCAGTAGGTCTTAAATTGAGAGGTTGTGAGGTTGACTTAGGAGTTTCCACAACTAAGTTGGATGCTTATGTCACCAATTTGGGGACTTATGACCTCATTATTGGCATGGATTGGTTAGAAGGCCATAGAGCTTTCTTAGACTGCTATGCGAAGAAGGTGTTGTGCCTAGATGACGAGGGAAGGACAATTCAAATCCAAGGCTTGAAGAGGAAGGTATCCCTCCGTTTCATCTCTATGGTGAAAGCTAAGCGGTGCCTAAGACAAGGATGCCAGTTGTTCGTAGTGGAGGCCGTGAGCGATAGTAAAGGACCTTACTTGAATTCTTACCCAGTACTTTCCGAGTTCAAGGATGTCTTTCCGAAGGAATTGCCAGGACTACCTCCAGAAAGAGAGCTCGATTTCACAATCGAACTAAAACCTGGTGCAGAACCTATCTCAAAAACTCCTTATAGAATGAAAACTCCAGAGCTCCGTGAGTTATAGATCCAGTTAAAAGAATTGCTAGATTTGGGACTGATTAGACCTAGTATCTCACCATGGGGAGCACCAGTGATCTTCGTTAAGAAGAAGGATGGATCTCTGCGACTGTGCATAGATTACAGAGATTTGAACAAGGCCACCGTGAAGAACAAGTATCCCATACCAAGAATTGATGACCTCTTTGATCAAATGAAAGGTGCATCAGTCTTCTCAAAGATTGATTTACGATCAGGGTATCACCAGTTGAGGATCAAGGAAGGCGACATTCCTAAGACTTCCTTTCGAACTCGATTTGGGCATTACGAGTTTGTAGTGGTACCATTTGGTTTGACCAATGCTCCAGCTATATTCATGAGCCTCATGAATGGTGTTTTCCGAAAATACTTGGACCACTTTGTTCAGGTCTTCTTAGATGATATTCTTATCTATTCTAAAAATGAGAAGGAGCATGAGGAACACTTGCGATTAGTCTTGACATGCTTGAGGGAACCTAAACTTTATGGTAAATTATCAAAGTGTTTCTTCTTCCAAAAAGAGATTCACTACTTGGGGCACATCATCTCAGGTGAAGGGATCTCTGTAGACCTGGAAAAGGTAAAGGCCATTGAAGATTGGCCAATTCCAAGGAATGCTCATGAGGTGCGCAGCTTCATGGGGTTAGCAGGCTATTACCGGAGGTTTGTGGAAGGATTTTCTAAAATTGCAAAACCTATTACCACCTTGCAACGCAAGGGAATCCGGTATGAATGGACCGATGAATGCGATGCCGCTTTTACAGAGTTAAAAATATTGTTGACTAGTGCACCGATCTTGCGGGTACCTGACATGGATAAAGATTTCATGGTATGCACCGACGCCTCGAAGCAAGGACTAGGAGCGGTGTTGATGCAGGAAGGTGGGGTAATAGCTTATGCATCTCGAAAGTTGAAACCTCATGAGGAGCAGTATGCCACGCATGATCTAGAATTGGCAGCAGTAATGTTGGCACTAAAATTATGGAGGCACTACCTAGTTGGTAGAAGCTTCACCCTTAAAACCGACCATCAGAGCTTGCATTACATCTTTACCCAAAGGGATTTGAATGCTAGGCAAAGGAGATGGAGTGAGTTCATGAGTGAGTATGACTTTGGTATCTCTTACATCAAAGGAAAGGAGAATGTGGTGGCAGACTCTCTAAGCTGAAGGCCGAGACTTTTCTCCTTAATTCCCTTGAAGGTTGACTTGAGGGAAAGGGTACTAGGACAACTATTGGGTGATAGTTGGTATCTAAAAGTAACCTCAGCTATTCAGAATGGAAAGGAACAGGAATTGAAGTATGATGGGTACCATCTCGAGGAAGATGGATTGTTGCGGTATCAGGGAAGGATGTATGTTCCTAAGGAAGGTGATATCAGGGAAACAATCCTTAGAGAGGCCCATAGATCGCATTACTGTGTGCACCCAGGGGTGAAGAAGATGTATACTGACATGAAGCAACTCTTCTTCTGGCCAGGTATGAAGATGGATGTAGTGGATTTTGTGTCAAAGTTTCTCCAGTGTCAACATGTCAAAGTGCCTTCTAAATCATACATTGAAGCTGTAGAAGACCTGCAAAAACAATATAAAATATTTGCAACTTCTACTGCTGCAAAGATGCAGAAACTGCTGCACTTGAAATCTTGGTAATAACCTACAAAAAACTCTCAAGAATGGAGATAAAAAATACTCTCAACATGCTCTAATACCATGTGAAAATCCTCATAGCAGATCTAAGAGATGATGTATACCTCACAAGATAATAATTATGATTAAGCAAGAAAATAGAAGAAGAGTGGTCAATACAGTATAATGATCAACAAAATAATATGGTACATTAGAACTTGGATAGAAGCAATAATACTTCACACACTAAATTATTAATCACAAATGGACATATAAATAATACAATGCATGAGGAATTAGAATGCTTAAGGTGGCAATTCGAATTAGCCCTCATGGAGTGATCAAAGGATCACTGGAGTGTCATCAGAGCATAACTAGTATCATTGGAGCACAACTGGAATTCTTCATCATCATCAGTGGAGTCATCAATGCTCAAGTAACTGTCAACCATCAGTCAAACTAACTCTGGTAGGTGTAACTCAGTGTAACTAAGTGTAAATGAGTGTAACTGGACTGGTAGGTGAAGAAGGGCGAGTTGCTCCCTAAAATCAAGGAAGAAGGGCACATTAAGAAACTGGAGGGATAAAACTGAATAGTGAGAAGCTCCTGGGGGCTGGATAACTGAGGGCTAGGTGCTGGACTGATGACTGGGATGCATGCAAACCCTAGAATGCATGCAAACCCTAAATGTGCATGCATGACTGAAAATGTAAATGATCAAAATACTGGTGGGACTAGGATGGAGTATAGGAATATCCTAACAAATAAAATCAATTAAAATTAATGAAATCAATTAAAAATAAAATCTTGAATAGAATTATTCAAATTAATAAAATAGAACAAAATGATATAAAGTATTTCTTAAATCTTATGTGAAATTTTCATTTATACCATTGATTAATTTTCTTCTTCTTGTTATTGTCTAGGTACCTCTTCGGCGGGCCCTTCTGACAGTTCCATTTCTTCCTTCTTATGGGGAGTACTGCATAGCGACCGGGAACCGTTACCATGATCTCTCAACTATGCTCCTTGGAGACTAAGGGATGTTGAGGGATAAGTCTCTCCTTATTGCACGCCCCTCAACTCATCGTATGCAACCAAATCATTATGGCCTTGCCCGTACGGCATACACTTGCCTAGGTGAGCTGAAACGGCTTCACCCATGCGTGGATTGCTAATCTAGGGTCGATAGTCAGTCGTCGTACCCCTATGTGTTCTTTCCGTTCTTACGACCCCTATAATTCCATTGTGGGCCATTCGGTAAATCATCTTACCTGCTACTGCACACACACACACTCAAGCACACATTAGTAGCACTGCACTATGAAATATTTCATCATCCATCATAATATCTCAGTCAGTCGAGCATATATTTCATTCGTCATTTTCTCTCAATCAGTAAATGATATCTATCATTCATCATTCTATCTCAATCAGTCAAGCATATGTAACATTCAGTCATCCTATCTCAATCAGTCAAGCATATCTAACATTCAGTCATTCTATCTCAATCAGTCGAGTATATCTAGCATTCAGTCATTCTATCTCAATGAGTCGAGCATATCTAACATTAAGTTATTCTATCTCAATTAGTTTAGCATGTCTAACATTTAGTCATTTTATCTCAATTAGTCCATCATATCAAACATTCAGTCATTCTATCTCAATCAGTCGAGCATATCTAACATTCGGTCAATCTATCTCAATCATTCGAGCATTCATTTATTAAGTAAAGTAATAGTTTCTATAACTGTCGTTCAAGAATTTTCAAAGTAAATTCAAATGGTTTGTGTTTTACTTAGCCAGTTCATTTCAAAACTAGTACCTCATTATTCTAAACAGTTAAGGTACCGAGGTGGGCATTACAAGGTATTTCAAGCTCATGTTATCGATCATCAATAGAAATTTCTTTCCCATTAGATAATGTCGCCACATCTTCAGAGCATGGATGATGGCGACTAGTTCGAGGTCATGAGTAGGGTAGTTCTGTTCATGTTCATATCAAGCATCCAACTTATCATATCAATCATCCAACATGATGCATATACATATATATGATCCAACTTATTATAACAAACATCCAACATGATGCTTATACATATACATGATCCAACTGATCATAACAAACATCCAACATGATGCATATACATATACATATACATGATCCAATTGATCATACCAAGCATCCAACATGATGCATATACATATACATGATCCAACTGATCATAACAAGCATCCAACATGATGCATATACAGATATATGATCCAACTAATCATGAAAAGCATCCAACATGAGATCAAATAACTCAGACGGTGGCTTCCTCAGCCATACTGCCTCACAACTAGCCGAACAAGCTACAACATACTCTGCTTGGGTTGTACTTAGTGCTACGTAGGACTGGTTCCTGCTAAACCAAGAGATCACACCTGATCCCATACTAAAGCAGCACCCAAAAGTGCTCTTCCTATCTGCAGCACTTCCAGCCCAGTCCGAATCAACATAACCCTATAGGTTAAACTTTTGATTCGCATCATACTTGAGCCCATAGTCAATTGTACCCTTCAAGTACCTCAGAATATGCTTTACAGCAACCAGGTGATCACCTCTGGGATCTATCAGGAACTGGCTCAATGTGTTCACTGCAAAGAAATGTCTGGTCTCGTGTTCGTCAGGTACATCAAGGACCCAATCATTTGACGATACATCATGATATCAACCAGATCAGATGAAGCATCACACATAAGCTTCAGGTTAGATGCCATAGGTGTGGCCATGGCCTTGCAGTGCATCATCCCGAACCTCTTCAGGATCTCTACTGCATACTTCCCTTGTCCAAGGAAGATCCCATTTGCACTCTGCCACACCTCCATGCCTAGAAAATAGTGCATCCTACCCAAGTCCTTCATCTCGAACTCGACAACAAGCTTCCTCTTGGTATCGGCAATCAAACCATCCTCACCTGTAACAAACAAGTCATCTACATACAAGAGTAGTATCATAGGATTGCATTCCTCAACCTTGTAGTAAAGGTTGGAATCCGCTTTACTCTTGGTAAAGCCCAAACTGGATAGAAAGCTGTCTATCCTACCATACAAAGTCCTAGGAGATTGCTTCAAACCATACAAGGATTTCTTCAACTTACACACATATGACTCCCTGTCATGCGTCTCAAAACCAAGTGGCTGCTCCACATACACTTCCTCTTCGACTACACCATTCAAGAAAGCTGTCTTGACATCCATCTAGTGTATCTTCCATTTCATCACTACAGCCAGAACAAGTATTGATCTGATGGAAGTGTATCTGGCTACAGGAGCAAAATTTTCTTCATAGTCTACCCCCTTTTTCTGAGAGAAGCCATGAGCTACAAATATCACTTTGTATTTTTCTATGCTTCCATCTACAGCATGCTTGATCTTGTAGATCCACTTGGAAGTCACAATAGACTTCCCTTCAGGTCTTGGGACTACATCCCAAACATTATTCTTCATGGTCTACTGGTATTCCTCGACCATGGCATCCTTCCATTCTTTCTTTTCCACTGCTTCTTCATAACTCGAAAGTTCTTTGTTCATAATATCACAGAGTAGGGCAACATAACTGGTATGTGATCTAGTCCTCTTCCTTTCTCTGTGTTCTTCTTCTAGAATGCCATATCTTTATGCATCTTAAATGAGATATCTATCCCATGAAGGATTCCTCTTGTGAGAGTTCTTCTCACAGAGTGGATTTACAGGTTCTTGCGGATCTTCAACTTCACGATCTGCTTATGGAATTGATTCAGTCATGATGATGTCTTGGAATCTGTTTTCCTTTGGTTCTTCATGATATTCAACATGTGTCTTCCTTGATTTGATGAAGGCTGATTTTTCATCAAATTTTACATCCGCACTGACATCAATCTTTTTGAACCCTGGAAAGTATATTCTGTAAGCTTTCGAGCTTTCATTGTACCCCACAAAGATGCCGTTGTTTCTTGAAGGATCTAGCTTTGTCCTCTTTTCCTTTGGAACATGAGTGTATACTGAACAACCAAATATTTTGAGATGGTTGACTTCAGGTTTCTTACGAGAGAATACCTCTTCTGGTGTCTTGTTGTCTAATATCTTGTGAGGTGTTATGTTCTGCACATATACATCTATCCTCACTGCTTCTGCCCATATATGCGTAGGCAGATCCTGGTCATGCAACATTACCCGTGCTGCTTCCATGATTGTTCTATTCTTTCTTTCTGGAACCCCATTCTGTTGTGGATTGTAGGGAGCAGTAAACTCCCTCTTAATTCCTGAATCACTGCATAACTTCTTGAAATCACCTGAAGTGAATTCTCCGCCATTATCGGATTGGAATGTCTTGATATTCTTATTAGTTTGATTTTCCATCAAGGCTTTGAATTCCTTGAACTTATCAAACACTTAATCTTTGTTCTTCAAGAAGTAAACCCAAGTCTTCCTAGAGAAATCATCAATAAAAGAGACATAGTATACATACCCACTCAGAGAACTAGATGACATCGGACCGCATACATCATAGTGGATAATTTCCAAGATTCCTTTAGCTTTGCTTTCACTGCTTGGAAATGCCTTCTTAATGTTCTTTCCTTTCACTTGCTTCTTTTGGTGTGATTTGTGAGAGCTTGATCTTCACTTCCCATCTTTTCTTCTCGGGCTATAAGCCTAGCCTCTTCTTTTGAGCATTCCTCCCACAGTCTACTGAAGGAGATCAACTTCCTTCTTGCACATATTCCTTGAATCAAGGAATCCCATGACCTAGGTAGGCCATTCAAAGTGGTCATAACAATTTCACCATTCTCCACTACTTCATGCACAGCTTCAAGTTGTTCCTTGATTTGAGAGACCTTAGAGAAATAGGATTGAATGGTCTCTCCATTCTGAAGTTTACCCCTTTCAATTGATTCCATAGAGTCATCTTCCGATTTATGTTCTTCCATTCAAATAGCTTGGTCAGGGAATCAAACATCTCCTTGGGTGTCTTTAGAGATGACACATGTGGTATGAGATGGTCTTGATAGAATCAGCAATGATCCTCTTTGCCTTACCCAAGTTCTTCCTATGCAAGGCTTTAGCCTCTTCTTCCTCTAGGAGAGGGACCTCAGAACTTATGTAAGTATAGAATTCATTTTCTTCCAGGATTAACTCAATCCTATAGTTCCATGCTCGGAAGTTATCAGTCCCTCTTAGAGAGTACTTCAATTGGAAATAGAAAAGATTTAACCACTTGATTTGCAGAGATCTGGATCTCGTGCTCAATTAGGGTTTGTCAAAGAAACCCTAAAAATTCAAAATGTGAATTTCAACTTTATGAAAGGATGGAAAGATGCGCCTTGATGAGATGATCAGCCTGGTATATTCAGAAATTGAAAATTGCAAAGTTTCACCCTTCAGAAATGCCTTTTAGTCTTCCTGGATTCACTAGGGAGGACCCAAAATTAGGGTTTGAGTTTCCCAAAGCTTCACCCAACCAAAAATTTCGATCCAAAGCTCTAAACTTTGATTTTTCGAAGGAGCTTCCAGCTATGTCCTCATATTTTAGAAATTTATTTTTTTGTGGAAACCCTAAGTTTTAGGGCCAAAAATGAAAGTGTCGAGAATTGAATTTTGATTGGACAAAAAGATGCACCTTGATGTGGAGAGTCAAAATACCCTACTTCCTTTAAATATCTATGGAGAGAAACCCAATAAATAGGAAACCCTAGTTTCCGCAACTTCACAGTGTCTTCTTCTGAGGTTAGCTCTGATACCATGTTAATTTTTTAGCATTAATTCAACATACTCTAGGATATTTACTGAGAGAATAACATGTACATCATATCAAGCATAACAATCCATATCAATCACACCAAGCAATCACATGAGACAATAGACACACAGAGTTTCACTGAGGAAAACCATAAAGATGAAAAACCCCACAACTTCCTTATAGATAGAAAGAGCAATGATACAACCCAAGTACAAGAGATAGTCTTCTCTAGCAGCTACTCCTCCTTCCTCACTTGTGCTCCACTTTTCAATGTGTGTAAAAGTGAATAATGAGATGATCAAATAGAGTGCCTCCCGCACTCTATTTATACATGACCTGACCTGCCTAATAACCTAGCAGGGGTGACTTGTCTAACTCAGTCTAATAACCCATGGTTATACTAATCAAGGTCGACCCCACACTTGGTGGTCTAATAACCCATCACTTGCTAGTTGCGACACTTGTCAATGCAAATGACGACACTTCCATATAGATGAATAATAACATCTCTATAGGAGTACAACATACATAGGTGAAATGCATTGCGAAGTTACAATTACATCAACATCAATAAGGTTTTCATCTTGCTTCTCCAACCAAAATAATCTGTTATGTCAAATACTGGAACATCATTGTTTGAGAGTTCTTCTTGTGCTTCCATTGTGTGTCCACGGATCTCCTTCAAGCGTCCTAGGCTTGTGGTGAAGGCCCGTTTTGATACCAATTGTTAGACACAATGGCACACTGAGAGGGGGGGTGAAACAGTGGGCCCACACTTTTTACCAATTTCACTTCTTCAATACTTAAACATAGATCATCAATTGCAAGTCATTAAATGCATCAACATTAATCAATCAATACAAACCATTAGAGACACATTAGAAGATAAGCGTTGTAAAATTTATTATATTTAATTTGGTATGAATTACAATGGAGGCCACAACCTTTAGGTTTTCATCAAATTCAACTAAATGAGAAGCACCAACTTCTATTCCAAGACCCAACTTGGTTTTTTCTTAGATCCAACTAAGAAAAAGGTGTGCAAGACCCATCTTGCAAATGCATAGTTATTACTATCATCAACCTTTTAATCACTCATGTCACTCCTTGCCAAGTTATTGTCATGCACTTTTCATCAACTGCTGCATTTGTGATCAATTCTTCTTCAATAAACTTGTCTACTTCTATTACTCTGTCAAATCATTCTGCAGTAGGTGTCACTGTCATCAACCTATCCACTATCATGTCACTCCTATCACAATCAAATCTTCAAGTCTGCTCACGTATCAATGCTACTAAACCTTGTTACTCCGTGTTACTCCTTACTATTCAACCTTGTCACGTATCAACCTTGTTACTCCTTTGTCAATAATGGCTTGTCATCAATGACAACCATACTCAACATACTTTTATTTGTCCATATTTGGGGATTCCCGGGTGGTTTCCAATTAGTCCAATGGTTTGCATTCAATCAAAGTATTATTATTGAAACCATGGATTAATGAAATAGATGGGTTAAAGGCTTCTTTTGCTCAGATATGTTGCATACATATTTATCGTATCCTGTAATGATAGGTAGTCATCCACTTCTCCTCTGTTATTTGAGTGTAGGACTGAAATGCTTGGTGTTTCGTGATGCTTAAAAATATTGATAATGAGTGCACACTAAAGTATTAATATGGTATAACGAGCGGACTAATATATATATATCATCCACCACCAGTAGTCTTGCACGAATGATGCCCATTATCTATAGTTCAATTAAGAATATAAATTGCCAATAAATATAAGTCATCGGTACAATAACCACCCGATTGTATTCCGGTTTTCTACTTCTGGAAAAAAATATATTGAAGGACATAAAAGATCACACCTCGTTGCATGGGTAAGTGCCATCAATCATAAGAAGATACCAACTTTTATAATATCTCGTGTAGGTGGTTTCAAGATGATGAGAAGTGGTTTTCCATTACAATTTTTCATTTAGCGAAATGATCATCGACTCAACAAGTGGTAAGCGGTAAAAATTCTGCTATCGCTTACCCTTTTCATTGTTCACGCTAGTTGAAAGTGCAAAATCAATATCAGCCATAGATATTTTTTCCGCCACTCACCTACTGTATATTTTCTTCCTGACTTTAACACGTACCAAACGTAATTTCACCAAAGTTTCCAACGTAATAGAACATGCACCTTTTCCTAACGGATTCCCTATCTGCCATAGATCTCAAACCTCCTCGAATCTAAATCATTTATTTTGTCATAAATTACTTTGTTTGACGCATCAATTTTTTGTGAGCATTGTCTGGCCTCAATCGTAATTACCTGATCGCCAAATCTTCGCAATAGTTTCAAGAAGTAGTTACGAGATAGAATTTTTTAGGGTTTGGGTTCCTATTCCCCTACAACAGCAAGAAAGATCAGGTGCGGCTGTCAAATCTCAGGTAACAGTTCCACACAGCGGGTTCTTTCTTATCCTCTCTCCCATCTACGTTCGACACAACTCAAGCCCTACACACATTCCATGCTCTCTTCAGACTCCAGTCGCACATTTGATCTACTCCAAAGTCCACACAGGTTCTAAGCTATTGAAATCTTATATAAATGAATCTATGAGATGGGGTTAATTATTATTTTCGCTGCTACCTTTTTATTCAGCAGAGAAAAAAAAAACAAAAAACAAAAAACAAAAAAAACAAAACAAAAAAGAACAAAAAAACAAAACAAAAAAAACAAAAAAACAAAAAAAAAACATATTATTGATATTCAAGTTGAATCAAATAGTACATGGATGTTCAAGTCTTTAAAATACTTATCATCATAATAACTTATCAGAGCTTAGTCTTCTCTAGATAAGACTTTACAAAAAAGGACAATGTAACTTTAAAAACCATATTACCAACATATGAGATCTAGCACTAGTACGAAATGAAAGATAAGTGACCAGGCGACCAAAAAATTTGGTCACTGCAGTTTTTTCAAGGGATAAATGACCAAAATTGAGAAATTTTAAGTGAACTGACTAAAAATGACCAATTTGGTCATGGGATAAGAACTAAACTAAAAATGACCAAGATAAATGACCAATTTGGTTAGGGAGATAAGAACTAAACTAAAAATGACCACATAACAATTGGTAATTTATGTGGTCATTTTTAGTTGTGTCATTCCGCCAATGGAAAATTATAATTTTCATAATGAATTTGTACAATTTACTAAAGTTTAACACTGTAGATGGATTCAGAGACCCCTTTAGATGGATTCGGATAACCCTTTCTAGGGGGTCTTGGAATCCATCTACAGTGTTAAAATTTAGTAAATTGTAATATTAATAGTACACAACTTGGATTATTTTTCAATACGTCTTCTAAGGGATCATTTCTTTGATGCCATCCCAATACCTATTGTGTTAGATGATAGGAGAATCATTGAGATTCTCATTTAGGGGTTTCTCTACTAATTAGGGCCTTGGGTGTAGTGAGTTGATATCTATATAATACATCATGTCTTGCACATATTTTATCAAGTGATAGATGAGTTCTGCTACATGTGGTTCAGTCGAGTCATATATATTTGTTGTCTTTCCCTTTTGGAATTGTCATGTACTGAAGTTAGCGTCACTCAGTTCAACTCCTTGTACTGGTTGTGTTCATTTTTTTTTAATAAAGCCATCGCGGTTTGACCATATCGACATTCTGTTAAAGTTTCGACAAGTTCATGTATTTTGTGTAATGTTAGCGAAAAAATGTCAATTTCACAACCTCCATTAATTCTCCATATGCATTCATTCACAATGGTTCTCTTTGCACCTGAGTTCGAAAATCTTTAAAATCCCCCTCAATCCCTCCCTTACAAGAAATAACCAATATCCTCCATTATGAAGAAAAAACAATTCCTCCCTTTTTGTAAAAATCCATTTCTTCCCATCTCCTTGATTAATGATAATAATAAAAATACCCCCATAATCTAATCTAAACCCTTCTGCTTTCACATATAAAATAAATAAATTATCAAAAAAAAAATTTCCCTGTATCTTTTCACCCATATATAATATTAATATATTGTATAGTTATTATATATATTTTTATAATTAATATATGTAACTAGTATTAACAAATTAATAAAAATAAGAATATAAATAAAACAAATGTAAGAGATAGATGGAAACTCAAAAAAACTGAAATGTGAATGAGTTGTAAATCACAAAATGGATTGAGAGGGAAAATAAAAGAAAATAGGGCCTCCAATAGATCTGATCTCCATGAATTTCTCATAGAAAGCAAAGTTCTCCATATGGTTGCAAGGATCTCCATGTGATCTCCACAAATTGCGCACAGGAAGCAAATTTTTCCACATGATTGCAAGGATCTCTATGTAATAAGATTCTTGATTTTGCTTTAGATCATCTAATCACCATCAATTTTTTCAACAATATTTAGTGTGGGTTCGAAACCCTATCTCAACTACTACAACACAATCATGCTTCAGGTAACAATTCCTACCCTTATCACTTTGATTTCATTGTATATATGGGATTTCCTTAATATTTAAATTCATTGATTAATGGTCTCAATAAGCAAATATAGCAACTCATTCTACAACATTGCTATTTTTCCCTTAAGTTCCTTTTTTATGTTCTATGAATTCTTCCTTTGAAATATTTATGCATCACCTTCAAATTTGTCAGTATCGCTATGTACAACCTAAGGGGTTTTATTTTAGGATGTTGTTTTCCTACTTTGAATAGCATATTCTTGCCGCTACTTCCATTTCTTTGATTTTCATTGATGAACCCATTTGTAATAGACCATGGATAGGCTACCTAAGGGGTTGAGGTACATATGAGCATTATCCATACAGGTCCAATGATGAAACTTACAGGTCTTTATAAGTTCCTATTATTAGGGTTTCTCCCCTAGCGTAGTGGGTTTCGCCCATAGTGCAATGGAAGCAAAGCAAGGAGTAAGGACAATTTTAACTACTTCATATGTACCCATAATTGTTCTTGTATATTTTTCAACATAATAAAAAACTTATGCTGGATATACTTCCAATGCATCAACCGACTCAACTTCAGCTCTCATATGCATGGTTTATTACAATGTGAAGACCTTGTTAATCGTGGGCATACCTATTTCAATGCACCAACAAATTGTAGTTGTTGTGCTTGCAGTACTTGTTGTTGACGAAGAAATGAGCCTGTATATTCACAATCAAAGGCATAATATTTCACATTGCAGTATAATTAACAAAAACACTGGAATGGCAATGTCAATAAGTATATAAAGACTGCATAAATCTGTACGGTGACAATGATAAGTTTATATAATAGAAAAGAACTAATCTTGTAAGTCATACTGCAGTAAATCCAGGAGATCTTTTCTATTCTATTTTGTTTTGTTCTTGCAGATATTTCGATTTCCTCTTAAAGAAATGGTATCATTCTGATGTCTTGAGCACTTGTTCTGCCAATATTTTGTTCTGGTCCTGAACTGAAGCAATAGTTTGTTGTTTCTTCCTCCCATACGATTCTAACTTTTTAGATAGTGTCTCATTTTGCACTTTTAGGTCATTCCAGTCTTCTTCTATGTTGGAAAATATTCTGGTTTTCAGTACCAATTCTGCTTCCATGAATTCTTAACCCTTTTCCCAATGTAGAGAACATAATGTGAAGGTTCTTGAAGTCAATGATATTTGTTGTCGAAATATTCCTTTGTGTCTTTTGTTTTCCTTGTTGTGCACGTACAAGATATTCCTGTAAATTACTACCATCAAACACAGTTTTAGCTTGCATTTGTTGTTGCTACATAGGTTCAATTGTTAACTATAATGTTTATGGAGCTTTGGATTCACTACAACGAATGTATATAATGTGTTCTTATTCTAATTTATATATGGCAATGGGTTATGTCGTGCAAACTATCTTACCTCTACGCCGTAAGATATTGAATGTTCAATGAAAGGATGAAGCAGCTATGTATAAAAATGAAGAAATTCAAAATCTCATACTTGGATTAGGACTTGGGTTGAAGGTATGGCTTAGGTAATATAGTATGTCTCTTGATGTTTATAATCTATTAACCATCGTTGTTTCTTTTGACTACTTTTGTTATATTTCCAGCTTGTCATGCATTAGGGTGAGGATTTCAACAAAGATGCTTTACGATATCACAAGATCATCATACTTACAGATGTTGATGTAGATGGTCCTCATATTCACACTCTTCTATTAACTTTTTTTTTCCAGATATCAGGTAACCAGACACCCAATAATACATGCATGTATGTGGCTAAGGTAAGGGTAGACTATGTTGAAGTCAAGATCTAGCAAGAACATTGCAGAGTTCAAGTTTAAACTTATATTCATTTCTATAGATGGAATAATTTTTTCACAATAGAACACTATGTAGTTTAATGTACTCACTGATATTTTTTTGAACCTTAGTTTGTAGAAAGCTCTTTTTGAGGAAGGTAACATTTATGTAGGATTTCCACCACTATACAATGTCTTTTCTGCAAATGATTTTAGATGTTTTATTTATTTTCTATACTATAGTACTCCGTATTTTAATTCCATAACTCCTTATAAATTTTTATAAGGAACCTATGGGCTCTGTAGGTTGAGAGAGGTAAGCAAGTTCATTACTGTTTTGATGATGATAATTTAAAGGAATTGCAAATGTCTTTTTCGTCAAACGCATCATATAACATTCAGCATTTCAAAGGTGTGTGAAATCATGTAAAGTTTACTTTTGCAATGTATGTCATGTTACAGATTTGCAAGTGAACTAGTTTAAATCTTGGAATTCTTAATGTTAGTGTATTAAGTGTAATAAGGGTTTGCATGAAACTATAAGCTGATTTTGATTGTTGGTATGCACAGGATTAGGTGAGATGATGCCTTTACAATTATGGGAAACAACTTTGGATCCAGCGATAGGGAAGCTGAAACAACTAATAGTGGAAGATGCTGCACAGGAAAATATGCATTTCTCTTTATTAATTGGAAATGGGGTGAGTCTGTGTGTGTATAGTGACAAAAATTTAGAATTACGAGTTTTTTTCTCATTATGGCTATGGAACCCTCAAAAGTAAGCATGGTTTTTCTATTTGAAAAGGGTGTGGATGGCAAGAAAAAAAATAAAAATGCTAACTTTTTACATTTTTCCAGGTGGAGCCAAGAGATGATCTTGTGAAATATATTCTCATTATATTGAAAGATGGATCTTCTCTTCTCCTACATCTGCTTATGTGCTAAACCATTGGTTCCCACCTGCATGGTGATATCAGAGTGACTATCTATCTTATTTGTCTAGATAGTCAACTTTGCTTTTCAATTTTTCAAGTTTTTTTGGTAGAAGCAAATAAACATGAAATATGAACGTTTCTATCTTAGTTATTTTTGGAATTATCATTTTTTTCTTTACCATTATTTTTTTGACATTGATTCATATTTTGAAATGTGTTTTTGTTGGTTATTAGCAGTAGAAATATGCAATGGAGACAAATTTTCATAGACTATAGTCTCTGAGATCAAATTGGGATCTCGCTCAAGAGAATCCTCCACCATTTTCAAATCCCCTTGTTGGACTGCAGAGAAGAAGGCGTGTTCATTGGTGACATTGCAAGTCAGACTCTAACCCATTTGTTACCAAATCTCCCCCTGTTGAGACCCCACTGCCCTGAGCCCCTTATCCACACCTCTCAGGCATTTGAATACTGAAGAAATCCAACTCTGGCCTCTTAAACCAGCCGTGGAATCAATCCATCTATCAATCAATTAGTGAATCCCATCTCTGCTACATCAACAAAAGACAGATCCACTGAAAGAACAAATGCCCAGCTACAAAAGGTTTAAGACAAATGTATATAACATTTTTGGAGGGGAGAAAACGGTAAATAATTTATTGTCACGTTAGTAGATTTTCCATTTTTCCTTACCTCGGCATTTGGAATTTTAATATTTTCGAGTTATTAATGTTCATGCTGCGAGATCCAAGAGAGATGGGCATTGATTAATGTTGACGTAAATTTTAGCATCCAACTAATGTTTCTAGTTAACTTATCTCATTAGTTTTGGAGGGTTGTCTTTGATCTCTTCTAAATTGGGAAAGTTCCCAATGTAGGCTAAAAAAGTAGAGCCACGTAAGTAGGAAAGGGAAGCAAGGTGTCATTTCAAGCTACTACTAGCCTTTTCAAAATATCATACAATAAGATAGAATAAACACCAACAAATCCACCCTTCATATTTACCAAAGGTTGTCTCACACAATCTCTCTAAACAAATCACTCTAAGTCTACTATAGGGTTTCTTTTCCATAAACCCGAGGTCTTTATCACACAAGGATATCAACCCTAACATAAGGACAAGAACAAGTTTTTTGTTATTCTAATGGAGTATTAGCAAAAGCAACACAAGTTTGATATTAGGTTAGACCAAGGGTCATAAATAAACAATCACATATTTTTATTCAAATGGAAAGTGATGACATAAAACCCCCAACACCCTACAAATTCAACCATGCATGGTTAGAGAACGGGGATTACAAGGAGATGGTGGGTTTGGAGTGGAAGCATGTCAACCATAAGGAAGTTAGGACAACTACTTTCCAATGCTATGAATCCTAAAAAATATTAGAAGGTTAACAAAGGAGTGAGTTAAGGAGAAACAAAATAACAATCATATGAATTTGAGGGAAATGGAATCCCACATTGAACATATACATGAGAACAATCCTAATGGTGTATTTAATGAGGATGAGTAGATAAACCTTCAAAGGTTGGAGGGTTGTCTTTGATCTCTTCTAAATTGGGAAAGTGCCCAATGGAGGCTAATAAATAGAGCCACATAAGTATAAAATGGAAGCAAGGTGTCATGCCAAGCTACTCCTAGCCTCTTCAAAATCTCATACAACAAGATAGAATCAACACCAACAAGTCCACCCTTCATCTTTCCCAAATTTTGTCTCACACAATATCTCCACACAAAGCACTCCAGGTCTTCTCTAGGGTTTCTTTTCCATAAACCCTAGGTCCTTCTCACATAAGGCCATCAACCCTCACACAAGGACAACGACAATTTTGTGTGTGTTTGTAATAGGGTATTGGAAGAAGCAACAACAGTTAGACATTGGGTTAGACAAAGGGTCATCAACAAGCATTCACCTATTTTAGATGTGTTTGTTGTTGTCTCATCTCAACTTGTGTTTGTTAACTACATGTCCACTCCATAATTTGATTATTATGTATAAAATACATTAAGTTAAAGAACGAACCAAGTGAAGTAATCATTCACATAAGCTCCCGAAGAATGTTATTGAGGATAGGAAGAATATCATGAAAATTAACACATCATAGAAATTGAATAGACTCACTAACTCTATATCCATATGCAAGTGCATAACAATTTGCATGAATGTTACAAAATGACGAGGATTGTGTCATAGATTGAGATATGATAACTAAGGGAAGGCAGGGGGAGTGTTGCTCTTATTTACAGCAACATGCACAAATCACTTGAACTCAGAAATTTCCACCTACAGAATAGTCACAGCTAACTATAATCTACAACACAGTTGCAGCCGACTGGTACAGCAAACATTAATCTACAGGATAGTTCCAACTGAGTTGTAGCTGACTGTTTAGCTAACAGTGATCTACACAACTGTTTCGGTTATGCTTCGATAACCCATGCATTCATAAAAATTGACTATTTCAGCATACTCTGTTTCAGTAAATTCTGAAATCTAACTTGCTACAACAAAACTAAACATTCGACAGTCAATCATATATGCTCAGAAAATTATCATGCTACAGCAAAATCTTAAACTTAAATATTCAACAATGAGTTTTCAAACTCATAAAGACAGAGAGGAATATAGAAACAATATTACAAAGCTGAAGCTCTATTTCATATTCAACTCAGAAATTGTATTCCAGGCCAAATAAGTGCAGATCTGTAACCTCCCTAATACTTGGAAGAATAATGATTTTGAGAAAACATTATGTTAAACTTTTATTATAAAGTTTTTTTTGGTATTAAATGGCCAAGTGTGGTCATGGATGATTATTATGGACAAATATTAATTATTTAATAAAAAGAAATAAGAGATACTCACACAAGGAGCTATTAAAAGAGTGTCCACTAACCCACAAGGAGGAAAGGAGTCTAGAATTGGAGGCAATGGACAAGTGGCCACAACTGAAATGAATTCCTAGTTGTTGTATTGGGGTAACTACCCTATAATTTTGGTCATGACTCACCAGGGTGGTGGAGGCTGAGCAGTTAGCTCATGAATGACCAAATGAATCCACTAAAAGACCTAGGAACTCTTTAAAAGAGGGAGCCAACTTGAATAGGGGGTTTGACTTTCCCAGAGGTGGAAAAATACCATGTGATGTTAGAATGGAGCTCACAAGAGGTTTGATCGAGAGTTAACTAGTGAAGGAATTTCAGGAGTAAGCCTGCTAGTTTTCTGTAGATTGCAACACAGAAGTTTTAGCAACAAGTCTATTAGATTGCTAAAGGTCCATATATTGTCAGGATCCTACAGGATTCCCTCTCCTGGTGGTTTAGTGGACAGGCGAGAGGGTCCTGAAGGGCTAGTAACTTAACTGCTCTGCAGGAGAAGGTTGGGAGGAAACAACTTCCTTGGGTGTTTGCCACCCTGTCAAGTAACGGGTTCTGTTTCTGTTTTTATATATGCATCTTATATTCATTAGTTTCTAAGATCGTTGTTAAAATGATGAAATACAGTAGGATGAGTGGAAAAATTGGTCTAGAAATTGTATTAGGTACATTTTATATGTCTACCTGTATTTTTCCTACCATCCATAGGATGGTGTACTCCAGTACAGGTACTCTCTGTTAGAAGAGATAGAAATGATTTATAATAGTTGTGAGTAAGTAATATTGTAAGCATAAGTGTTTATGCAGCTACCCATATATTGTCTCCATGCAGAAATGAAGAGACCTAATTGCAGAGAGACTAGATATACACATTTTATTCACAGCTGCAAATAGTGACGCAAAAGCAATTATATAGCACTAGTAGTATGGATATCCAAACTATATTTCGTGCATTTTTTTTATATACTACTATACATGTGAATGTTAATTCTATTTAGGGTTCATGTTGAATATGCTAAAGAAATTAAACTAAATTTATGTAGGAAATTGTATAATATATATATCGTTCGTTGAGTCCATTATATACTTAAATTTAATGCAAGCTCCTTGATTTACATGTTGTGATGATGAGTAAACTCTGCATAAACATTGCAATGAATCAGATAGCATGCATAAAGCTTAAATGTAATTCTAAAAATCTACATAAACCCTTAGAGACTGCAAGGTAGGGTAATATTTCCCCATTTACGAACAATGTATTGTTTACCAAATACAGATAATGCATTATATAAAGCTTATTTTAGATAACTAGTTTGAATACATAAATCAAGTGCTTTTAGGCGTTTCTGGTAGTTATGTCTTTGATTATATGCATCCTGCATAAACGTAAAAGCTCGGCTCTCATTACTCTGTTCAAGCAAAAATGCAGGAAAACTGTAAAACGAATTGTTACACATGGAGGCATGCACTAAGTTCTACACAGTTACTTTTGTGATGGGTTTTATAAGTACACAGGGTTTCAGGAAACAGAAAACAAGGGACAAATTTTATAGAATCCAAATACAAAGATTTGTGTGAAAAGGAACTAGTAAAAGCTATAGGAAATAAAAGCATCACTGCTAGACATACGACTGTTTATATTTCTTTTCATACATACATATAAGTCCTGTTCTTCTTTGTATTGAAGCAAATTGCATGCTTGTCAGAAGGAACCAACGACAAGGATACATCTTCATTGTTTAACCGTTGCAATTTAAAAGAAGTAAAAATTATCATTTTTTTGTTATTCCTGGTTATTATCAACCCTAGTAAGAAGAAAAGGACCTGCGGACCCTACCCTAGGGTTTAACGGTCGAAATAAAAGTGAATCTCCCAAACCCTGTCAAGAAAACTATAAGCCCCTCTAGCATCTCTTACCAAGAGTTACAAACAAACAAACAAAAAACCCTTGATTGACCAGTTTAGATTTGACGTTTTTTCTGGAAACGTTTGACATTTTAGGGAAGGCGTTTTAAGGAAGTCTACCTAAAAGAAAAATTACTCACGGCCGAGTCAAGTTTCACAAGCTTATTCTAAACCTAAAGACAAATACTCTTAAATGTCTCCGAAACAGTCAGGTATGCGAACTCCAGTTTGAATAAATACTTCTATTGACAGAATTACATCCTTGGGTATCTTTCGTTTTAGGCTCCAAAACCCTTAACCCGTGATCGAAAACCCTTAGTCATCAGAGAATGCCTTCCCACGTCAACAGAGCAATCATTTCGAAAGGCTACGTAATTTTTGGAGAATCCAAGTGACCATCTATTATACAAGTCAAAGCCCTTGCTTAAATTAAGCATCAAAACACAGAGTTCGAACTACAAAAGCTCTTATAATTTTTTATGCAGAATCGCGTTTTCATTGTACCGTCTAGACCATCGAACCCTTGCCTTACAGGCTTGAAGGCATTGAGATACAAGAGCAGTACAGTCCCCAAAGAGGGTTAAGAAAATAAAGACTATGAAAGGGGACAGAGGAGGCAGAGCAGAAAATAACACACAAATACAGGGTTTTACAGTGCTACGGCACTTGAATGGGGTCACACACACAGAAAAATCGGAACAATATCGCATACCCTGCATATCATTAATATCAAAACAGTAATACAGAAGGAATGCCCCGGCGGGGCAGGCGGTTCACATTCCCCAACAGATATTATGTGTCCAGCTTCATAATTAAACATCAAATTACAATAAATATGGAGGTTCGCTACATATAGCGGTGGGTAGTTGCAATTAATGCCAACAAACTCCCCCTTAATTGCAACTTTCAACAAAAACAAAAATTGGATATCTCATTGACAGAGTATTAACATAACAAACTACATCTACAGTCATACATATATTGCATTAACAATGCCAAGATTCTCTCTATGAAAATCAAAAAGATCCTTTGCCAGAGTCTTAGTAAATATATCAGCCAGCTGTTCCTTTGACCTGCAAAATTCCAAGTTAATTTCTTTGTTGTTAACCAGTTCTCTGATGAAGTGGTATCGGGTATCTATGTGCTTGCTCCTTTTGTGAAATACTTGGTTTTTCGACAATGCAATTGCAGAATTATTGTCACAATAGATCACTGTTGCGTCCTCTTGCTCGTGGAACAGCTCACACAAACCTCTTCGCATCCACACTGCTTGACAAGCTGTTGACGTGGCTGCTACATACTCCGCTTCAGCTGATGAAATGGTCACTATAGGTTGCTTCTTTGATGCCCATGAAACTGCACCTGAACCAAAATTAAATACATAACCTGTTGTACTCTTCCTGTCATCAATACTACTTGCAAAGTCACTATCTGTGTAACCTGTTAGCTTGAAATCTGAACCTGCTGAATACAAAATTCCATAATGCATTATTCCTGAAACATATCTTAAGATTATTTTTGCTACTTGCCAATGAGAACTTCTTGGAGATTCCATAAACCTGGAAATTAAGCTCACTGCGAACATGATATCTGGCCTAGTTGCTGTCAGATACATTAAACTTCCAACTAATTTCTTAAATTGTGTTGAATCCACAAAAGGTTCATTATCATCTTTACTTAGTTTAGTTCCTATTGCTATTGGTGTTGAGACTGGTTTACAATTTAGCATTCGGAATCTTTTTAACACATCTTCAGCATACTTAGATTGACATATGAAAATCCCTTTTTCAGATTGATCAACTTGAATTCCGAGAAAGTAGTTCATCATTCCCAAATCTGTCATTTCAAATTCTGTTTTCATTGCTGTTTTAAAAGCTTCTATAGACAGATTTCCTGTGAAGATTAAGTCATCAACATATACGCATACAATCATGATTTTACCTTGTTGATTTAATTTTGTGTACAATGTGGGCTCACTAGCACATCTATTGAATCCATTACTTAGCAAGTATGAGTCTAATCTATTGTACCACACTCTAGATGCTTGCTTCAGCCCATATAAAGCCTTTTTCAGCCTATAAACTTTATTTTCACAACCTGTTATTTCATACCCAGTTGGCTGTTTTACATAAACCTCCTCCTCTAAACGTCCATTTAAAAATGCAGATTTTACATCCATCTGATACACATTCCAATCATTTTGTGCTGCTATAGCTAAGACAAGTCTAACTGTGTCTAGTCTCGCCACCGGTGCAAAAGTATCATTGTAATCTATGCCGGGTTGTTGACTAAAACCTTGTGCTACAAGCCTAGCCTTATGTTTTTCAACCTTTCCATCAGCATTCAGTTTTGTTTTATAAATCCATTTTACACCTATGCAGTCTTTTCCATCAGGTAGATCCACTAACTCCCAAGTTTCATTTTTCTCTATAGCATCTATTTCATCATCCATAGCTTTTATCCATGCAACATCTTTAATTGCTTCTTCAAAACTAACTGGTTGATAAGCCAATAATGCAAAATTTGAGTTCAAATCCAGTTCATCATCATGTCATTCATAGATTTCTTTTAGACTTCTAGATTTTTGTTCTCTAATCCTAGATCTCAATTCTGCTAGAGTAGGATCAGATTCATCACTTACTTGTGAGCTTGATGTATGCTGCCCTCCAAGTACTGATTGCTCTTCTTGCATAGAATTTATTGGTGTTCTTGTTTGAGGTGAATTAAGATCTATTGTGTTCCTTCTTGGCGTGCTGGATCCTGGTACATGTGCAGGTACATATGAATGTGGAATTTGTTGTCCATTTTGCACATTTTCTTCATCATCTTCAACGTGAGGTAAATCTGCTCCATGTGTAACTATTTCATCAACACTTCCATCCCATGATTCCTCCTCCTTGGATTCTACATCTCTGCTTACAATCAGCTTCTTGGTAATAGGATTATAAAGTTTATATGCTTTAGAATGCTCACTATACCCAATGAAGATACATTTCTCACTTCGATCATCCAACTTCCTTCTAATTTCTTTAGGTACATGGGAGTAAGCCACACACCCAAATATTCTAAGATGTGACACATTGCAGCACTTGCCACTCCAAGATTCTTCAGGTACTTTATTCCTCACACTTTTCGTAGGACTTCTATTCAAGATGTAGACTGAACATGCAACTCCTTCTGCCCAATACTCATTTGACAAATGCTTGGCCTTCATAATGCTTCTTGCCATATTCATAATTGTCCTATTTTTTCTTTCTGCCACACCATTCTGCTGTGGTGTATATCGAGCTGTAAATTGCCTCTTAATTCCATAATTTCTGCAAAATTCCATGAATTCATTCAATTTATATTCGCCTCCTCTATCAGACCTCAACACTTTGATGAACTTTCCGCTTTGTTTTTCAACCAAGGTTTTGAAATTCTTGAACACTTCAAAAGTTTCTGATTTTTGTTTAATAAAATATACCCATGTTTTCTGGTTGTAGTCATCAATAAAAGTCAAAAAGTATAGGTTTCCAGTCAATGATGGATCCTGCATTGGTCCACACAAATCTGTATGAACTATCTCTAGAGGTTCTTTTGCTCGATACGAAGTGCCTACATGGAAAGATTCTCTATGATGTTTTGCTAAAATACAACTCTCACATGAGCTTGCTGGTTGTTCAATCGGTGGCAGCCCTCTAACCATTTGATTTTTCTGTAATAAGTTTAATCCCCCAAAGTACAGATGACCATACCTCAAGTGCCAAAGCCAAGATTGATCCAAACTTTGAACTTTATAAGCATTCACACAATTCTGAATTTCACTCTTTAATGTAAGTGGAAACATCCTATTTTTGGTCATTTTAACCTTTGCAATCAACCCTATCCTAGGATTCTTGTCAAGAATTGTGCAAGTGTCATGATTGAAAATTACCTTATAGCCTTTCTCCATTAATTGTCCAATGCTAATTAAATTGCATTTTAGACCAGGTACAAAATACACATCATTAATATGTCTTTTATCTCCATTTTTTGCAAATACATTAACAGTCCCTCTGCCATTGACTGAAACTTTGTTATCATCTCCAAACTTCACTTCAGACTGTACCGAACTATCTATTTCAGTGAACACTTCCTTGTTGCCAGACATGTGATTACTACACCCATTGTCTAGAAACCATACATCATTTGGATTCTCTTGTGCAAAATTGCAGGTAATAAGAACTGAATCAGTTTTATTTTCTGATTTTTCAACTAAATTTGCAGACTGTTTTCTGGCATCTGCTTCCTTCTTTCTACATTCCCTAGCATAATGCCCAAATTTCTTACAATAAAAACACTGAATTTTGGATTTATCAATTCTTTAATTCTGCTGTTGGTAAAGGTTATTAGTTGCGGTTCTGAAATTTCCTGAATGTGGGTTTTGGACATACCTACCAGTCCTATTTATATTCGGTTCTTTTTCCCTTTGAAATTGAACTCTACCCCTGCCTCTATGGAATGACCTTCCTCTTCCTCTACCAACAGTTAGCTGTGTCTTAAAAGCAGTATCAAGTGAGAAGTTTGGATTTCTGTTTACTCTAGACTCATGGGACAGCAGGGATCCCATTAACTCATCAATTGAGAGCTAAGTCAAATCCTTTGACTCCTCAATTGCCACAACAACAACATCAAATTTGCTGGGCAGACTTCTTAATACTTTTTCCACCACCTTTTGGTCAGAAATCTGTTCACCATGGGTTCTCATTTGATTTACAATTGTCAATAAATGATTATGAAATTGATCTACAGTCCGTGTTTCATTCATTTGCAGATTTTCAAAATTTTTTCTAAGGATTTGTAGTTTAGCAACCTTCACCTTACTTAAACCCTGATAGACTGTGTCTAATATGTCCCAAGCATCTTTAGATCTGCTTACTGATGCTATTCTAGGAAAAATTGAGTCATCCATAGCTTGCTGGATGAGAGAAAGTGCCTTAGCATCTTTCTTCTTGTTGTTTTTAAGCAAGTCTTTTTGTGCTTGTGTTAAAGCCAAATAGGCTGCCTCATCAGGGGGCTCTAAGTACCCATTCTGAACTAAATCCCACAGATCTTGTGAACAGAGAAGAGTTTTCATTTTTATGGACCAAAAGTCATAGTTCTTACCTGTCAAAGGTGGAATTTGAGGCTGTGCTCCGAAGCTGCTCGACGCCATGGCCCAAATTTTCTGAAATTTCTCCTTTTGCAGCTGTATGTAGAGTGCTCTGTCTCAATATTCCTTCACGTCTTCCTTGCTAGTTGCTGATGGCTCACAATTTCAAGCCTACATCGCTCCTTTCACTGATCAACAAAGGAAAAACGGCCCTCTCTCCACAAATACAGTCAGAGGTGTATATGCTCGGGCACAATTGAAGCCCTAACTCAAACCCTTAACTGAATATCAACTTGCTACAGTAATATAGCTCTAAGCAGGTGCAAAACTCAAACATCAAAGCACGAAGGGGAACCCTAAATGTCAACCCCGTTGACAGAGTAACAGTTGGTCACAACCGCATCTTACCAGGAAGCTTTCATCTTTCGAGCCTACATTCAATCCACACCCCAAACCAGCATACTAAGGATTGGACTCCTCCCTCACGAAGAGTGGAACCTTGGCCGACGATGGCAGAGTGCTGAAACTCCTTCCCACGACCCAGTTTTCATTAAAAGAGAAACCACCTCACAACTGTATTAGACACTATAACAAACCACTTGTTTCCATTTTTGCAAGAGACGAAACCCCGACAGATGAGAAGGCGTGCCCAGTAATCCGTTTTTCCCTCTCTCCTGAGCTTGGGCTTGACTTAAAACCTCTTGAAGTAGGCTCTGGTTTTCGTGTCACTCGAGCCGATCATACTTGAGGTCACACGTTCGAATCTCAATAAGCAAAACGCCCAGAGCATTTTACATGAAGATAGAGTGCCAAAGGCATTTAACAGACTGGTATTTTCCCACGACGGGGTTTTCCAACGCGGATTCGACTGAAAGCAATGGTGGAGATCCTTAATGCTGCGAAGGATGTCTCCGAAGGGTTTGACAAGGCTTCCCTTTTCCAAATCCACGAATTCACCCGTCAGCAAATGGAAGCCGGTGCAGGATGCCCTTATCAGATGGTCCACTCGTCAAATACTTGAACACTGTATCCTTCTGCCGGCGACTGCTTCACTCAACGCGTCGTGCTTACTGGCTATGGCGCGTATCACGCTTAGATGTTAAGGGTGTCGAAGGATTGGCGGATCTTCACTGCTCTGATACCAAAATGAAAGGGGACAGAGGAGGCAGAGCATAAAATAACACACAAATACAGGGTTTTACAGTGCTACGGCACTTGAATGGGGTCACACACACAGAAAAATCGGAACAATATCGCATACCCTGCATATCATTAATATCAAAACAGTAATACAGAAGGAATGCCCGGCGGGGCAGGCGGTTCACATTCCCCAACAGATATTACGTGTCCAGCTTCATAATTAAACATCAAACTACAATAAATATGGAGGTTCGCTACATATAACGGTGGGTAGTTGCAATTAATGCCAACAGACTAGAGGTTTTTTTTTTTTAATCTTTAACCAAATAACCCATAGATTAGAACTTGTACCCACTTCTTAAAAATCATGGCCAGCTTCAAGTTAGCACAAGCCACCACAGTGAAGCCGAAAACCCTTAGAAGGACCCAACACACTACTGAGTTTTGGAACGGGTGCCATTGACCTTACCCGAGTAGGTCGCACCCCTCTTCATCTTATGCCCCTGTCCGCATAGTGGGCATACCTGTCAATGCAAGCAACAAAAAAGGGTCAAACCGAGTTCAAAACGTATGCGATTGCTCAATCGAGAACTTGAAACTGTTACGCAAGTTTTTATTGCAACTATGTTATTGGAGGATAGTCCTTACCTGAGAGTTTTGCAACGGCAGCAAGGGGAGTAACTCCTTCCAAACACTAACTCGTTGTGCAGACGAGAGGCGGCCGGGAGCTACCTCTCCACTTCCAAAACCACACAAGGAATGCTCTGGACATAACCTGACTTAGGTTTTGGAATGGTCTGGAAAGGAGTGCTACACCTAGCGCTTTCACAGCCACTGCGAGCTATCACCCACTACCTTTTAATATTTCCACCCTTCATCATATTTGGAGCGTCGACACAAACTCGCTTGGTCAACACTTTGAAGTATAATTCCTAGAGGAGGCACGAAAATAACTTCATAAGCCTTGGTTTATGGTATAGTTTAAATTCGAGGCTTTTTGATGGTTGGTCGAAATTTCCCACTATGGAATTGCCAATCCTTCCGATAATAAAGTGGTTTATAGGAACCTAAGGTAGGGAGCATCATTTAAATAATTATAATCGCCAACGTACCTTTATGATATATTAAAAGTCCTACGTTGACATCCTTATACTTGGAAATCATATTTTTTTTGGTAGATAACAAACACCCGACTTTGTTCAACCATGATTGGGTTACTTGAGATCTCTTTAGTATAACTCTTAGGAAGTTCTTAGTTTACACTATGGGTAATGCAAGAGTACAATATAAATGGTGGGGTCAC
The DNA here is from genome assembly GCA_027924585.1 of Larix kaempferi. Taxonomy (NCBI): domain Eukaryota; kingdom Viridiplantae; phylum Streptophyta; class Pinopsida; order Pinales; family Pinaceae; genus Larix; species Larix kaempferi. The sequence continues at coordinate 54,337,145 of BSBM01000047.1, read as the reverse complement.
CATGGTACACAGTGCCCGCCCCTTTATAAACCCTGTGTATGAACCCTTACCATCGGTCTGCTTGTTTTGGAAATTGGTGTGTGCCAATGAAACTTTGTTCTTCATCAAGACTAGCACCATCTCTCGTCTAAGCATTTATTCTGCGAGTACGAATCGGAAGGTAGATACTGTTAAGCTTCGAGACACCTTAAACCTGTGCAACCTGGACATGCAAAGAAGAAAATCTTAGCAAAAGCTAAGTAAGCAACAATGTCAATTAGGATGTTCCTCGCTAGTAGTGTGTTAATAAATTACATTCTTCTAGAAAGTATTACATAGCTTAAAATTAAAATAGTTCTTGAACAAAGATAATCAGGTGGAGGTTTGTGAGTTTAATCTTAGTTATTCTTGTTAAATGGTTATTTTGTGCAAATTTTTTTTTTTACTTTTTTTGTGAAATTTTGGGGAAGTTACAAGATCCAGCCTCGATTTCATTTCTTCTATCATGAAATAGGTGAATGATCCGTGAATATTGCAATATCCGTGAAGAAGTCTGCCATAGTAAAAGCCGGGAAGGACGATTCAGATCTACATAGCTAGTGATCTACCTCTGCCAAATCTACCTGCGCCTGCATGGATCTCTTCAACGATCTACATCAAACCTTGCAACGATTTACATCAAGTCTATAATGTTTCAACCAGGATCTATCAGCCAGTACAAAGCTTGCGATCTGCGATCTAAGCCGATCGTTAGTATCAATAGCGTTTTGGTGCTACGATGAAATCATGATCTGTCATTTTGAGATCCAACTTTAGGAATGTCATAATGTTCACTAAGACGTGCTAAATATTTCACATCCAGCCTCGATCTCTATCTGCGGTTGCAATCAAACAGCCCACAAAAATGGCGACACGAACCAAGAGGTGTAACAGATGAAGAGATCAAGCAGCAATTTCATCTCCAATAGCAGTCTGTAATCGTGATTTGCCAGAGATCTGAGCTTACGATTTACATATTGGCGGTTTCAATCTGAGACTGCGTGGTCTGCCATCATAGATCTGAAATCGAATCTTCTTGTGAACTACATAGCCAACGATCTATAAATCCATTGATCTGCGATTTTGTTTGATGTAAGTAACATCGCTCCTCTCTTAGACGTAGAGCTGGTGTTAGCTCTACATCTTCGTTTCCTGTCTGTTGCCTATAAAACCAGAGAATGGCTCTCAAATCCTATTCATAGCTATAAAATTTTACTGTAGAATTTGGTTCTATCCCAAATTTGGGTACCATTATATTTGAGGTGAAGAGGGTTTTGAATCTGAAGAGGAATTTTAAGTCACTCTAAAGGGGATACAACTGAACGTGACACTGCCACGCCACCAGCAATTAGTGATTTACAGACGGTGAGAACATCATGTACAGGGCCCTTCACCCTTTCGGCTAGATTCACAAACGTAGAGACCGCGACTTCTTTGCTTCCTGCATATCGGAGAGACGGAGTGCCATGTGATAGAATTTCTGCAAGATTTTCTTGAATTTGAACACCAACGCTTCAGAATTCCAAGTGTTATTTTGAATACTTTTTCTTCGTAGATTTGGAGGCGCTGATGTCGGATGATCATCCGGGCTGTGTGAAAAGAGCCCTGGATCAGCTGAGGGAGATTTCCAGTTCTGTAAGGGTCATTGGAAGCTATTCCGCCATTTCCATTCTACCTCGAGGACTGCTCTTTAACTAAGCAAGAGAGGAAGAAGTTTGCAATTTCACAGCGTGCATGATTTCATTAAGTCTATGATCTTCATCAGAAATCAACAATCTGTGATCTCCATTTGCCTTCAACAATCTTTGAACTATTTTTGTAAATGGAAGGTTTTATAAATTTCATCTTTATATAAAATAGAATAAAATAAATATTGTAAAAAGTGAACTTCTAGTTCATTTGTAAAAGTTTTTTGAAGTTCTAGTTCATCACAAAGAGAAGTTATTTAAAAAAAAATCAAGTATGTGAGTTGCCACATCATCAACTTTCATGCACAAAGGGAATTATGGTACACAAGTCAAATGGACACATCAATCTAAGGAGCAACTAGTTTTCAAATTTGAATAACAAATAAACTTTGAAATTAAACATTAGTTGAACAGTATACTTGTAATAGTCCTTTTTTGTAAGTTTACTTGTCTTTTTTGAAATCAAGTTAAGTTGAATTTTTAATTGAGTGCATTTTTGGTTGAAACCGACACTCTTGAAATCTTTAAAAATCATATTTTGGGTGCATTTTCGGTTGAACCCGACACCCTAAAATTGTCATAAAATCTTAAGAGAATGTGACATATATGCAAGTGTGAAAGTATCAAGTACAAGCGAGCGTGAAAACAAATCAATTCAAGCGAATGAGTTCAAGTGAGCATGAAAACAAATCAATTCAACCGAACGAGTTCAAGCGAGCATGAAGCTCAAGTGTTTTTCAATTGGAGCGAAGTCAAGAATTGTTAGACTTATTGAATACTCTAATAATCACTGCTGAGGACAATTCAGTGATACTCAACAAATCAATCCTTCAATCAGTGGTAACTTATTTGCAAGTGTCGCAAGCAAAAGTTCAACTTCTCCAAGTTCAATCACAACTACTCAATGATGAAATATGCAATCTCAAAAATGAGGAATTAGTAAAGCAATCAGAACAAGTCCTTCTTCATCACAACCCTCTATTTGATGATGAAGATGATGATTATAATCAACATTCAGTGAAGAATCAATTCAGTGAGTCAACATCAGAGAAAAATGAATATGAAGATGAAGGTATTCATGAACCTACAGTTCATGCGTTTTCTTTTGAGTTCAATGAAGAAAACATTTCAAAGATTCAACAACATGCAGAAAATCAAATGATGTCAAAGCAACAACTTCTAAATGATCTTTCCAAGCCCATCATCAAACCTTGGGAAGAAATTAGATACAATAGGCAAAGAAAAGGACTTGGATATGAAAAATATGTGACTTTTCATATTCCAAACTACTCCAAACCAATTAAGTTTGTGAGTGCATGATTCATAAATGAAGAATCCAATCAAAAAGTCCATGAAGAAGTTAATGAAAATCACATGGAAGAAATTCCCAAATGCCAACATTTTCATCGAGTTGGTCATTTGGAGACAAATTGTTTTGATCTCCATCCTTGTCAACATTGTGGCAAGAAGAATCATTCATCAGAAAAATGTTCCAAGAGAAACAAGCCTACAAGATTAAAGATTCATTATGGGTGGATCAATCCTTGGCAATGGACATCAACAACCAAGAAATTATATCAGTCTTACCAAAGAGTACAATCTCAAGTAAACACTCATCTTGTAGCACATAGTGTTTTTGTACCTGATAGAACATAACTCCAGTGGTCCCCTTATGGCGTAGCTTTTTGAGCATGGCCCTCATGGGACGAGATAACATGTGGATGTTTCCACATGCCAACTTTGAGTTGAAATCTATATGGTACTCACTTTCATCTTAAAGGGGGGTACATTTACAAAATACTCTTTCTTTTTAAAGGGGGAGTAGATATGGTGCAATGATGAAATGGTTAAGGGTAAACCACATGAAAACCCAAAGCTTCTCACCTTTGAGCTGACAAAGGGGGGAATAATGATGATGGTTGTCAGACTTCAAGTTTGAAAAACAAAACAAAAGTCTGTAGATGGAAGACTCCAAATATCAAAATGTCAAAAGGAAACAATAGTTTTAAGGTGGCAAACTCCAAAATTGCAGATAAAGAACTATAGTTTGCAGATGGAAAACTCAAAATAGTCTATAGATGGCAGACTAATGAAACCAACAGTCTATGGATGGTAGACTCAAATACATAATGCATTTAGATGTTAATCAATGCATAACAATGTTGATGACTCATTTCAGAGAGCACTTCATTGATTGTAGCATGGTGATCTTCACCTATTAGCAAAAGATGCCAACCTCTTCTAGCTAAATCACTTGGCAAATGATGAAATCGTCAAGCAAACAGGGATTGTTCAGACATGGTAGCTGTTCACTCCATGATTTCAGTTCATTTCTGATGAACCATTCAGATTGACGGTTTTACATGCATATTTTTCAATGAAGCACAAAAGAAGGCTTTTGAAAGATCCACCATATCAGCTTTAGCATTAGTGTTTATTGCTTAGTTGATAGAGATACATAAACTTGTGATTGAGAGGGGGAATGTTAGCCTTATGGCTTACATTAGCAATCACATAAGTTAAATGTCACATTATTGTATCTATTATTTGGTATAATAGTCATTTATCCTAGATAAGTCTTTAAATGATTTGGAGAAGATTTCCTAGCCTAGTCACCATGCAAGGTGTTAGGATCTAGAGAATATCTCTCACTGAGGTGGCCTATTTGAGAGTATTATATATTGGTACTCTTTGAATGAATAAAGTGTTAGAGTTTTACCATTTTATGTATGTATTGCCTTTCATTGTCTCTCTCTATTTTTTTCTATATCACAAAATCCAGATTGCATCGATATTTATACATCAACAATATAGTCGGTCTTTTAATTAGCTTGACTTTTCACAAAATTTGTCTGTTCATAATTTAATTAATTCTCTGCCCTTTCATGAACTACAATATGAATGCTCGATGCCCCTTCGATCTTTGTCAGGCTGCATTGCTGTCCCTTTAATATCTGATCAGCTAGAGCAAGTTAGTGAATGCCTCTTCAAAAACTGCTCTTCAAGAAACAATGTATTACTCAACCCCAACAGTCATTCGATGAACTTTGGTAGAGGTCGTAACTGCATCTTCAGAAATCAATTTGGTGTGTTGCCCCTTTGAAACCTTGACAACATTACACAATAAAAATGGTGTGGTGGTGGATGACTCTTCATATTTTCGGTGGTCACACAGCAGGGCGGTGTTTGTCTTTTTCAGACTATGACAGTGAAGGAATTAACCGCTTTCAAACAACAATAACATTAACAAGGGTCATGGGAGGGTATGTAGGCGCTACATTAGGTTCCATTTAAGCCACATTTAGCACCCCAAAATGATTACAATTAGGGTTGAATGACACTGAGTTTAGCCCGAGCCAATGAAACAAAATAAAAAATAAAAAAAACGGGCCTCTTTGACATTGAAAAAATAAAACATCACTTCTAGCTCGAACTCACACTCACAAATCAACCTTTGTAGTAGAGGGGTGAGTTGACCAGTGGAAGTAGCATGCCACCGCAATCAGTCTTCAAAAATTGAACTTCGGAGCAGAGCCGTGAGTCGACCAACTAAGGAGACCACCGCGGGACTGAAACCACAAGATGGACCACCAAGAAGTCTAGACTGAAGACTATGCTTTTTGCCTTTTCGATTTTGTTGAATGTGCTATTTCTAATTTTGTTGTGTCGATTACCCATCTATTCCTTCTTGAAACAGGCACTGCCTCAAGATGCAAGAATCAGAGATGGCGCAAGTGATAATAGTATGCTAGCGCTCACATGGAGCATGCAAGCTGTCGAGGAAGGCGAGGCAGCAGCATCGTATCATTGTCCCAGACATGGATATGTCTACGTCGATACATTATATATTGCCCCAGATGATGAGGGGAAAACATCAAATTATGAATGTAATGAATGCTATACAGTATCCAATTGTTCCCAAATGGTTGTCGACCGTATCACAGATGCCGACAGGTGAGCTTGAATATCATTCTTCATTAAAAAACAAATCAAAAAATTCAACTCGTAGAACTATATTTTCTAAGATTTAAGTCTTTAATTATCTAATGAGATGGTAAGTTTAATACTCTATTGTAGTGGGGATCCTCTGTTCATACAGCCCTTCTGGATCAAGAATGCAGAAGCCAGCGCAATGGTGGTTCATGGGTGGTATCAGATGAGCTATAGCATACTGAATGGTCCAACGATACTGATTTCCCCAACTTGGAGCTATAGCATACTGAATGGTCCAACGATACTGATTTCCCCAAATTGGAGACTCAATTTTGTGGGAAGATGGGAAGGTATATAATGAAAGTAACATTCAACTTCTTTTTCACTAAGCTTACGATGTTATGCATAACAACCATGGTAAAGGATGGAAAAGATCTTCTCTAGTTTTTTTTTTATGGTCGTTACAGCTTATTGTCCATGTTTAGTTGTAATCACTTGTTGTATATACCTCACCTACCCCTATCTATTATTTTTTATATTTATTTTTGTCTAATTGTTTATTTTTAATTTTGAACTACAACCATAAAATTAATCTGGAAATTATGTCCTCTTTCAATCTAGGAAAAACATAAATGGTAGTCCAACCCAAATTCTAAGATATAAACACCTATTGGTGTAATAAAGCAAATGCTAAAGTTATATGTTGTGATTTCATTGTTTTTTAGGTTAAAATAATTCTCATTAATTTAATTGCAATAATAAATTATTTTGTAAGGATGAAATTGTATAAATTAAATGCTATTATTTTATGTTTTTATTAGTTATATTTAAAATGGTATAATTATTTTTCAAGTATAATTAACAATTTTATTGATTAAAATTTATTATTTTAATTGAAATTAAAAATTTTAAAATGTTATTTTATACAAACACAAGATAAATAATATGGGAAGGTCAATGATTAAAACTGTTTTAAAATCCAATCAAAACCACTTACATGAAGCTCGCATAACACCCTAACTTGGATAGACCATTCGAAAATTCATGAAAATACAACTTTGCAAAATATTCATATTATTAAGAATATTGTTACATTTAATTTTAAAAAGAAAGTATAATGCAATAAAAACTTATTTGTTATACGAAATTTGATATGTTAGAAGATGAAAAATATATTTTTGTTTAAATTAGTATAAAGAAAAAGAAGAAAATATAAATTTCTCTTTCTTTTTTGCATTACAAACCTTTTTATCTTTGTAACTTATCAAAACTACAATCACTTAAGAATTCTTATCTTTGTAACTTATCAAAACTACAATCACTTAAGAATTCTTAGAATCCTAGCTTCAAGCTTATTAAATATAGAAATAAATTAAAAAAATAATAATTCATAATAAAATTGAACCCATCAAAGTTGTTCTTAATAGACTTCCACCATTGTCATTGTGAGTTTAAGTCACTATTAAAAAACAATATAAATATATTAACAAATATTAATATTAATATTCTTTATTTACATTCACATAAATTTTGACATGGTCTGGTTTAAGTTTTTTTATTGTATGAAAAAAAAAATTAAGATGAAAAATGTAGACCTCACTTTAGGTTAGTAATTTGAAGTATAGTTATTTTATTAATATTTTGTATATTATTTTTTTAAATAAACAACAATTAAACATCTCAACTTTATAATTATTTATTTTTTAAAATTTTAATAAATTATAACATGTTTCCATAAGTTACTTATAACATACATTTTCCTCATAATTTGAGATTTTAATTCAACTTCATTTTAAATGATAGTAAAAAATGAATTTAAATTTGTATAGGTCTTTTAATAAATTCACAGTTTATATATGTATAAATATATAATTAATGATTTTAACATCATTTACATATAAAACATTTACATATAAAAGTAAAATAAATAAATAAAAAGTTAGGAATATTAAAAAACTAGTTAAAACATGGCAACATCCAAAGCTTCATGGAGTTTTAATTTTCAAGTTCTATCCCGTATGAATTTGTGGAGAACTTCAACATCCAACACTACATCTCGTCTCCTTCGAATTATCCCTCGAAGGATATCCAATGCATCTTGTGCGATTCTGTAGTGAACACAATGACCTATTTCGCAGCTGCTTTCACAAATTGGAATGGAAATCTTTTCATCCCCTGTAACCTCATCCTCATCTTCATTCTCCTTCTTACTAAAGCGATCAAACATATGAACTAGCTCTTTGACTATATTCAAGCCTAGTCTGAGTATACCAGGTCTGACTACAGTCAAGCCTAACTGACCTTCTCTCAACACTATATCTTTAAGAAGTCTAACACCCTTTTCTAGGGCCTCTGAATTATGCCGCGCCTGCTCTTGAGCTTCAAGCGCTTCTCCCACGCTCATGTTATTGTTATTTGGTCTCTCAGATTCTCTAGAGATGCAGATAATTAAAGCATTGCTCACTAATGTCAAGTACGTTCGTTTGAAATTTAATAGTGAGGGCCTCGCTTTTTTCAAAATAGCAATTCCATGATTCAAGTCCTCACTACTGATATCTATTGCATTCGTTTGACAAAATATATGCAGGGCACACGAATAACCGTCCAGCATATCTCGGTTAGTGATGTTAGTATCTGGCAGAATCTCATCAGAAATTGTAGAAAATGCTCGCAAAATAAAGGACCGCATCTTCAAATAACCTTCATTGCACTTATTAACATGGCCTAGAATGCTGATCAAATTTAAAATCACAATACGTGCCTTGGAACTTTTTCCAGATTTGCAAATAATTGTGATGGAGTTTTCACCGGGTGATTTCACTCCACTTATTATAACGTTAATGGACCTGACTATTTCCTTACCCACATCGAGAGCTGCTTCTCTAGCTTCCTTTTCTGCTAAGATTTTTTCAATGAGTTTATTTAAATATCTGAAACCATTTAGAGATATGAATGTCTCTATGTTCTGAGAATGAAGCTCACAAAACAAGCGTATTAAATTCATTTTCTTCCATATATTCACCCATTGCTTCTCCATTATCGGTCCTCCTTTAATAGATTTACGCAACGTCATTAAATGCTCCTTCATCTCTTCCTTCTCCAGAACTTTCGAATACTCAGCAATTACCGTATTTGAAGGAAATCTATGAAGCTTAATGTAATGCTTCATTTCTTTTCTCAATTTTATTTGGGGGATGACGCTTTTAACATTAAACCACTGTCTGGTATAGGGATTTCTGGCATGATGTTTAGTCTCCCAAATGGTCTGTAGTGTTTTCCTATTGTATAGAAGCTGGGTGGGATCTTGCTCGAGTGGTAATCGGACTGGATCATACGCAAATTCTCTGGTGATGATATCCATATACCTCTCAGGTACCATTTCCATCTCCAATTCGTTTCGCTCTTCATCTACTGTTTCCATCTCCATTTCCATTTGTTCTTCGCTGGTCACTGCTGGATTCGGAGTCATAAATATCCCGATTAGACAACCCAATTTAAATTATATTTGCTGGCAGCTTCGAATTAGCGATTATACCTCCGACTGAATTACTTCCTCTTCACTATATCTTGTTATGTAAATAATACAATTATTTATTTATAAACTACAATGAGTTACTTCTAATGAAGAAAAACAATAGCTAGTGGATGGCGTCGGCCATAGCAATTAAAAAAAATACTATAATAAACTTTTTTCCCACAATCGGGAGGCTCATACCATACTAGTTCAAGCTGTAATTTATTATTATAAACGGTTTAAAAATTATTCATACTTCAGGTCTTACTAGATAATTTTATCATTAGCATATCCATTTAATTTGTGACTAGACATGAAGGTTAGAATAAGACATGACAAGAAAACTTCAATTATCCAATTATTAATAAAAACCTAATAAAAATAAAAATTATTCATACTTCATGTCTTATTCTAACCATATCATTAGCACATCTACTTAATTTGTGACTGGTGAAGATTGATAGACATGAAGGTTGATAGACATGACAAGAAAGCTTCAACTATCCAATTATTAATAAAACCCAATACAAATAAAAAATAAAAATAATCAAGTTTAAACACAAACCCACACACCATTTGTTCCTTCCACAAATTGAAAACCCTAAAATAAACTACCATCAATACCATGAAATAAATCACAATCAATACCACTCCCTAAGTTTCACCTTCACCTTTTCATTTCACACGACCTCATCTCACTAAAATTAGGCTAATAGAGACTTTAACTTCAAATCAATCTTAGTAAAATTAGGCTAATAGAGACTTTAGCTTCAAATCAATCTTGGCTAATAGAGACTTTAGCTAGAGACCATTTTACTATAGTCTCTTCCACTCTTCCTCAGTGGGAAGTTAAATCATGCTATCTACAATTCAAATCATATGTCATAACACCATAGTGTACTAGTCTTAGCCATCACGATCTTTATGTTTATGTAACATCCTTCTTTTACCCTTATTTTTAAGTGTAATAAAAAATGTAAACAAGGCCAAGGCTCCACCACTAAACCTTCTAAGTATGTTGCTAAATTCCTAAGTTGTAATTATTAAATAGTAGACTTAGGAGGTTGAGGGGATGATGCAACTTAACAACGGGACATGAATCCATTAGGGGAGACAGTTCGACTGGCTAGGAAGCCATGAGAAGCTAGGGTATTGACGATGTTGTCGTGGTGGCGTAGATACTTGTTGCAAAGTAACTGTTATTCTCGCTCCTAAGGTTCTAAGTATAGTTCTAAGTTACCTTAAAACCTATGTCCATGTGGGAATGGTAGAGGAAATGTTATTTCGCCACAATGGTTGACCAACATTTTATGGCCTAACGGTTTTAATTAAGTATTATTAAAATCCTAATAAGATTAAACCACTATAGTAAAATTTTAGTGAATGATCTTAGGGAAGAAAATAGATCACTCACTAGAGTATTTGGATTTGTCAAAGGGATAATATTTTGCATTCAAATAATATATGGACATGATAATTGCATTGAACTGGATGTGACATTATATAAATTTATGCTTTGCGTGGTTCTAAGAACCCCCATAGATATAAATATCAAATCAAAGCAAATCATACATCAAGTTTGGTCAACGATGAAAGGCAAGGGTAGTTCACATGGATCAAGGAATAAGGGAGAAATACTTAAGGATCATGTGGTATTCTCACATGTTGCCACATCACCATGATAATGTTATCTCCAAGTAGTAAAACACGATTACTCCAAGTTCTAAAACATTGAATTTTCACATTAGGGCATAATGCCTTCAAGGAGATCCTTGTATCACAAAATATAAGAACTATTTTTTCTTGGGAGCCTAAGTCTAAAAGTACCTCAAAACATTATTAACTATGGGTGTTGGATTCGTATGAGGAATTATGAAATGCCATGACGAGGCCTAGAAATTCACATCTCATCCACCCATCAAATGGAAATTTCAAAATTGTGTATAATTATGAGTGCTCAATAAAAGGAAATGTTGTAAGGGACATTGAAGCATAGATGAGCAATTGATTATTAACCAAATTTTCTTCTTTATCTTAATTATTGATCTCTTGTGTTGATAAATAGGCTAAGAAGGAGCTATATGCTTTTTTATCAGTTTTTTAGCACTCAGGACTGTATGTTTTTTTATCACCAATGAATAAAAAAAATAGGCTAAGAAGGTATTTTGTTGGCTTGCATTAATGTTCTGGACTACAAACTTATGTATTTAAAAGAGGATTTGTTGGATTCATATTCTTCATGTGGCTAACATAGTTTATTGGGAAGGTGCTTATTGTGAATTCTTCAAGGCCATGCTCATAGTGAATTCATTAAGGCCATGCCGGTTTGGGTAAATCCCCCTCATAAATATGAAAGTGCCAAGTCAATTGCTAGAATTCTTGGAAAATGTAAATTACAAGACCTCGGTCGAGCATACTAGAATTTTAGATCATTTTCTTGTGGTGTTAGAAACCATATCTACTGTTCTAAACTTCAAAATGAGCACCACATCCCACTTCCAGGCCAAATATCCCATATGGAGGGGCAATATGGTGGTTTGGGGCCACACACATGGACCATGACCCCCATAGTAAGATCTCTAAATTCATCTACATTGCTAAAATTTAGTAAAATATTGTACAAATTCATTATCAAAATTGTATTTTTCCATTGTCAGTGTGACACAACTAAAAATGACTAACATAAATGACTAATTCCCATTAATCGTTGTTAGCTCGTCATATTTATATTCCCATGACTAAATTAGTCATTTATGTTAGTACTTTTTATTTTAGTCACTTGTTATCTAGTCATATATCTTATCCTGTGACTAAATTAGTCATATATCTTATCCTGTGACTAAATTAGTCATTTATCTTAGTCGTTTTTAGTTGGCTTATTTAAAATTGCTCAATTTTAGTCGTTTATCCCTTGAAAAAATGGTGGTGACTAACTTTTTTAGTCGCCTAGTCACTTATCTTTCATTTTGTACTAGTTGGGGGAGGGGAATGAGTATTTCCTTTTTCAAAACTTTTATATACAATTAGTATTTAGCACAAGTCAAATAATCATAAGTAACATGAATAAGACAATTAACAATTTGAACACATAGATTTATTGTGGAAACCTCAAAGGTAAAACCGACAAATCATTCTTATTAATTAGCTAGTATTACACAAAATTGTTTTACAAGCACCAACTTGATGGAGAAATTAATCTCCTAGATTCTTCTTCCACTATAGAAATGATGCACATACACTTGTGGTTTTCTACCTACTCAATAGACAAGGATGCCTCAACACCCTAATTCTCTAGCCACGACTGGAAGGAGGAAACAACCCCCTTAGCAAGCCTCAACCTGCCCCAAGCACCACCCAACCACCCTCTAATTTATAATAGTTTTAACTTTATTTTTTCAGATCTTTAGTGACAGCTCAAACTTTTGTCATGCTTCATCTATCTCAGTGGCCTCTTTCTTGCTTCTGATATGCAATTACCAAAACTCCAGAAACACCTATGGTCCTCTTCATACATTTGACTTGTATGGTTATATATCTTTTCAAAGAACTTTATTATTTGAAACATTGTGTCTTTTTAAGAAAATCATGCCTCTTCATAAAAAATATTGTATCCTTATAATGGCATGGATTCATCATTGATCTTCATAGTCTTTCAATCTTTTTTTAATTAGTAAGGAATTACTATTTTGCAAGGTTAACCAATTTTGGAAATTCTCCAAAGTTGGCAATTTGGCCAAATTGTTCTCCAAGTATACCATTTCCAAACATTCGTTCAACAAAGTGGATTTCAAACTAGCGGTCAACTAAGATTTACAAATATTTCATGTCCCATCCTTTTATTTAACCCTCGATCATTTTTCAAGAGCGAAATTATTCAAAACCATTGGATCTTTGTCAATCCACATCGACGGTGGACTTCAACATGCACTTAGCTAGATTTCATAAATATTTCGCATCACATCCTAAGATTTAAAATCTGAACAACTTAACCTAGGGAAATTATCCTGTACCATTGGATCACCCCATCCACGATTGACGATGGACTTGAAACGTTTATGAGCCCAATTATGAACCCTAGCCATCAATCTGTCCAATCAGTTAAATCATAGGGAGGTCAACCTAAGGTCTAGGGTAAGGTCTTCCAATTTTAATGCCATATAACTCCTTTTCAAGTACTTTGATATTTAATTCAGACGGTTGTGGAGATTTCTTCCAATCGTGTTCAGGTTTTTTTGTTCATTTTCGCTCATTTAAGTCAGATCTTCCCATGTTCCCTCATGTTAGCCTAAAATGTTGTGTAACTTAGCTCTATCTTCGATTGTTTCTCCCTCCAATGGACCTCCTAGAAATTTGGTTGTTGATGTTTTACAAAAAGGAAAGCTCTAGAATCCGACCGGTGCTCTTCCTAGTGGTCGCGAGCTCTCGTACCAGAAGCTTTGTTACATCAATTCCCAGGCCTATCTCATTGTTTTATAATGGTGGAAGGTAGCAGCCGCGGAATGACTAGCATCATTGATGCTAATAGCCAAAGAGTGGATTAGTTATAAAAGGATATATCAGAGCTTCAACGGAAGCTGGAGGGTAAATGCGACAAAGAGGACTTGGAGTAATTGAAGAATAAAATCAAGGATGCCATCGACTGCAAGTTCGAAACTAAAAAAAATGAACTGACCGAACATATGCTATGTCTCCTTCTTGAATCAGAATCCACGTCGAGAATCCACTGGAGTTTAAGGTGACACTGAGACCATCCCGACAACTTCGGTAGGTTCTGGACAGTTCGCTCAAGCTACTAGAAATTCCTCAAAGGCAAGATCATCACGCACAAAATCAATGGAAACTTATTGAGGGAACGATGCAGCCCACCCAATATGGTCTCTTGTTATTTTCATGATAACTTTAATATTTTAGGCTTACTTTTTTGTTTTCAGATTTTCCTTTTATGTTAGTTTAGGTGAGGGATTTTACCTTATTTTCCAAGGCCCTTTTGTGTAGTTTGTATCGGTAGGTATTTTGGTACTCTGTATTTGGAAAGGATTTAAACTTTTAGTTTTGAAGAATAACTCTGTATTTGAAAGAATATAAACTTTACGTTTTGAAGAATTTAACTTTGTATTTGAAAGAATTTTATCTTTACGTTTTGAAGAATTTAAACTTGGTATTCTGGAATAATTTAAACTGGCTATTTTTGGGGTTTTTTTCAAAAAATAAATTCGCTATTTGGTCATTTTTACTCTCTGATATCGCCTATATTTACATAAAATATGTTTTTTAATCATAATATTCGTCAAAATTTACATGTTTAGGAATTAAATTGTATGTTTCATATTTAATATTCACCTACCAATATATATATATGTTTTTTTCAATCCAAAATAATCGGTTGTCTTTTCCAAAAAATGTTATTTCCAACTGCTTTTGGTGAAACTACTACTAACAAACCATGAATTCCCACATGGATTTCGTTTTACGCGATTTAATGATTATTTTATTATATTTTTCAGATTGAGTGAGGAACTATATTTTTCTTGGAAGTGCATTTTAGCTATTTTGTATAGATCTGAAAATGGAGTTTTGTTGATTTTCCAAGTAATGTTTGTAAATTACCTTACTTTACTTTGCATAATATACATGGTTATACAAATATGCCTTAATTTTTAAGTTTGAAAACAATAATTTTTAATAAAACATAATCAATAGGATTATTATAAAAATAGTATTATTGAAGGTCATGCATTTCAATAAAATGTTTTGTGACGTGAAGGAAAAAATCCACAACGTCAATTTTTTTTAGTTAGATAGGTAAAATCGCCACCAAATTCCGACATTGGGACTTCGAGGGACCACAAAAGTGTGCATGATTTCTTGGTTTTTCCATTGGATTTAGTATAAGTTAGATTTACATGTTTATCTTGAAATGGTACCATTAATATCTTTAATATTCGTTTATACAATCTTTATAATATTTGTAAAAATAAAATATTCCACATGTCACAATCTAAGCGTTCCATGTGTCACCCTGGGAAACTAGATAGCGACATTTTAAAAACAAAATTTATAGAATTTTTGCTTCAAAGAGTTTGTTGGCAAGTCAAAATTTTGTCAGAGAAAGAGAGGTTGTTCTTTTGTCAAGTTGTTCTATTTTGGGTTGTTGGAAGTAGATGCTGAGGAGAAAGAGTATCTACTCCTTCCTCCATGGATGAATTTTAGGATTGGGGAAAATATATATCGACACTCTAAACACAAATTTCATTGGGACATTGCTTCGCACAATTTGCTGGCAAGTGGAAATATTATCAAAGAAAGAGCGGACGTTCTCTCTCCAAGTTGTTTTATTTTTATAATTCCCTCGTAAATGAAGGGACGACCGACCTTTCTTCTTCCGAATATTATTTTCATTATAGTTCAAGACTGCAATAAGGGTTGGTCGATCCTTCTTATGTTCTCCATTCTAGATATAGATGAACTGTTGGATAAAGGTTTTCACAATTATCTACTAAACAAAGGGGCGACCGATCCTTCTTGTCGGAAAATGGAAGTTGGGACATATTTTTTTATATGTTATAACCTAGCTGATGTCTGGGTGCCTACTATTTACAGTGGAAGTCAGAAGTTTGGAATTGTCGACCTAGCTTTCATGCATATTTTACATCCTTTGCGTGCATTTTCCTCACACAAAATTCCACTTCAATTTCAAACTCTACAGGAATTTGTGTAAGGCCTGTGTTCATCCAAAAACACACTTTAAGACCCTAATTTAGCTTGTGGGAAAAATATCAACAAGCCACCAAGTATGTGGGCTTAAATAGAATCTTGTGGGTTCATAGCTTCTTCACCATACATATGGGCTTCCTCTCATGTTACGAGTACCAAGACTTTATCACCATAGTTATCACATTCAATAAGACATTAAGACTTATTTTTCAATCTATATACAAGCTCCATCATGATCATATAATTTCCAAGTGCCATTACCTTATCAAGCCAACAAGTGTGTGTGTTTCAAGACCTCATCAAGCCACAAATGACCACATAATGGGTCATTTGGACCACCTAGTGTCTCAATGCCCAAACCACCCATGTCATGATTGTCATGTCATCAGCTATTCAATGGGATGCATTCAACAACAACTACAAACAATGCATCAATATTTCTTCGCTTGACATGAATTCTATTTTTCCTCCATACCAATTGTTGTTTGCAGGTGTGCCTTGAAATTAACAGTAGTTGTGTCTTGAAGTCTGATATTGTTCCTAAGTCTTCTTCTCCAATCATCATATTGTTCAAATATGATATTATGTTTCTTCATATATCTTCAATAGGTGGGCATTTCTCATTTAATTGCGTGCGAGCATTTATATGTCTTCAAAATCCTTCACAAGCTTTGACCTTCAACATTTGTAAACTGAGGTTACCCAAGAGAAAAAGTAAAAAAAAAAAGTCTTAATCAGTGTTAAACATCTTCTTGCTGTGGATTCTTCATGTCCTCTTCAGTTCATGGGATGCTATAATGAATGTATCAAAAACCATCCAGTGAATTTATAAAAGGTAAGCATGCATCAATGACAACATCACAATGTTGCTTCACTTTATTTTCTTTCCTTTTTCTAATCATACTTATCCCCTATCAATATGAATCTTCTTTGAGTCACATAAAGCCAAATTGTATTACCTCACACTATTCAAACTTCATCCCTTCCTACTTTCCTTCTGCCAATGTTTGCAATCCGATCCTAGGACCTATTTCTTAGTTTGGAGTAGCCATTATTTTCCTTTGAGTTCATCCTCTAGCTCCATGAACTCAAGGTATAATGAGGTCTTTGAAAGACCTCAAGCTTGGATTGCCACATGGAAAACATCTTGGGTGCACTTCTTCCTTGTTGAAGCCAAGACCAGATTTGTCAAATGGATATCTTTGAAAATCCAAGATCTCATCGAGGATAACTAAGTTGTCTTTGAACTTGACATATACATCAGAATTTTTACCTTTCTTCTTGAATTCAAACACCTCCATTTCAAGCTTTTGACCAGTCTTCTCTTTCTCATCCAATTTATGTTTCAAGACTTCTTCTATCCTTTTCGATTCTTCCATTTGAGTCTTCAAATCAATATTGTCCCTTCGTGTTTCTACAATCTCTTTAGGGTCTTCTCTAGTCTCTTCTTGACTACTAAGATTAATATTTACTATTTCAACTTCATCATTTTTGTCTTTTAGCTCATCCTGTAAACTTGACTTGAGCTTCTTGAACATGTCTATTGAAATCTCATGATATTTTTTCAAGGACTGCAAAATTTTCCTTTTAAGTATGGAATTGTCAGTGACATCCTCTTCCCTTAAAATGGGTGCTAGGAGTTTTTTCTTAGCATCTTTAAGATCATTTACCATTTTATCAAAAGCATTACTACTTTCATTAGAAGGATCCTTACCTCTACTGATATCTAAATCTTTCTCTTTATTTTCTTCTTGCATCACATATTTAGTGGGATTAGCTTATGTTTCCTTCTTTGTGTCTTGGTTTCCTTTTTGCTATTCACCTTCCAGCTTAAACCATAGGTCTTTGGCTAAAGTGTGTTCTCTTACATTCTCTTTAAAAGAGTTTGAGATTCCATCCATAAGAAACTTCAAAGCAATAGAGTTGTCCTTCATGACCTCCTTTTTTGAAGTAGTCATAGTCTTCTTATTGGAACTAATGGGTGGATTGACTACAACCTCCCAGTCACCAAACTTCTTCAACAAGGTTTTCATCTTGCTTCTCCAACCAAAATAATCTGTTATGTCAAATACTGGAACATCATTGTTTGAGAGTTCTGATTGTGCTTCCATTGTGTCTTCACGGATCTCCTTCAAGCTGCCTACGCTTGTGGTGAAGGCTCGCTCTGATACCAATTGTTAGACACAATGGCACACTGAGAGGGGGGGTGAATCAGTGGGCCCACACTTTTTACCAATTTCACTTCTTCAATACTTAAACAGAGATCATCAGTTACAAGTTATTAAATCCATCAAAATTAATCAATCAATACAAACCATTAGAGACACATCACAAGATAAGCATTCTAAAATTTATTATATTTAATTTTATATGAATTAAAATGGAGGCCACAACCTTGAGGTTTGCATCAGCTTCAATTGACTGAGAAGCACCAACTTCTATTCCAAGACCCAGCTTGTTTTTTTCTTAGATCCAACTAAGAAAAAGGTGTGCAAGACCCATCTTGAAAATGCATACTTATTACTGTCATCAACCTTGTAATCAATCATGTCACTCCTTTCCAAGTTATTATTATGCACTTGTCATCAACTGCTGCACTTGTCATCAATTCTGCTTCAACAAACTTGTCTATTCTGTTACTTTGTCAAATCATTATGCAATAGGTGTCACTATCATCAACCTGTCGACTATCATGTCACTGCTGTCACAATCAAATCTTCAAGTCTACTCATGTATCAATGCTACTAAACCTTGTTACTCCTTGTTACTCCTTTATACTCAACCTTGTCATGTATCAACCTTGTACTCCTTTTTCAATAATGGTTTCTCATCAATGACAACCATACTCAAGATACTTTTATTTGTTCATATTTGGTGATTCCCGGGTGGTTACCAATTGGTCCAATGGTTTGTATTCAATCAAAGTATTATTATTGAAACCATGGATTAATTAAATAGATGGGTGAAAGGATTCTTTTGCTCAGATCTATTGCAGACATATTTATCGTATCCTGTAATGATAGGTAAGCATCCACTTCTTCTTCATTATTTGAGGGTAGGACTGAAATGCTCGGTGTTTGGCCATGCTTAAAAATACTGATAATGAGTGCACACTAAAGTATTAATATGGTATAACGAGCGGACTAATATATCTATATCGGCCACCACCAGCAGTCTTGCACGGATGATTCCCATTATCTATAGTTCGATTAAGAATATAAATTGCCAATAAATATAAGTTGTCGGTACAATAACCATCCAATTGTATTGCTGTTTTCTACTTCTGGAAAAAATAATATATTGAAGGACACATAGGATCACACCTGGTTGCATGGGTAAGTGCCATCTATCATAAGAAGATACCATCTTTTATAATATCTTGTGTAGGTGGTTTCAGGATGATGAGAACTAGTTTTCCATTACAATTTTTCATGCAGCAAAATGATCGTAGACTCGACATGTGGTAAGCGGTAAAAATTCCGCTACTGCTTACCCTTTTCATTCTCCCCACTAGTTGAAAGTGAAAAATCAATATCAACCATAGATATTTTTTTCCGCCACTTACCCACTGTATATTTTATTCCTAACTTTAACACATACCAATGGTCATTTCTCCAAAGTTGCCAATGTTATAGAACATGCACCTTTTCCTAGCGGATTCCCTGTCCTCCACAGATCTCAACCCTCCTCGAATCTAAACTGTTGATTTTGTCATAAATTACTTCGTTTGACGCATCAAGTTTTCATAGGCATTATATGGCCTCCATCGTAATTACCTGACTGCCAAAATCTTCGCAGTAGTTCCAAGAAGTAGTTACGAGATAGAATTTTTGAGGTTTTGGGTTCCTATTCCCCTGCAACAATAAGAAAGATCGGGTGCAATAGTCGAAGCTCGGGAAACAGTTCCACGAAGCAGGCTTTGTTTTACGCTCGGTCCCATATACGTTCGACACAGATCAATCCCTATGTGCGTTCCAAGCTCTATTCAGACTCTAGTCGCATGCTCGATGAACTCTTATATAAACGAATCTATGAGATGGGGTTAGTTATTATTTTTGCTGCAACTTATTTTTTTCAGCAGAAGAAAAAACATACTATTGATATTCAAGTTGGATCAAACAGTACATGGATGTTCAAGTCTTTAAAAAACTTACCAGCATAATAACTTATCAGAGCTCAATCTTCTGTAGATAAGACTTTACAAAAATGGACAATGTAACTTTCAAAACAATATTACCAAAATACGACATCTAGCACTAGTACAAAATGAGAGATAACTGACCAAGAGACCAAAAAATTTGGTCATTGCAGTTTTTTCAAGGGATAAATGACCAAAATTGAGAAATTTTAAGTGAATTGACTAAAAATGACCAAGATAAATTACCAATTTGGTCATGGGATAAGAACTAAACTAAAAATGACCAAGATAAATGACCAATTTGGTTTGGAGAAAAGAACTAAAGTAAAAATGACAACATAACAATTGATCATTTATGTGGTCATTTTTAGTTGTGTCATTCGAGCAATGAAAAATTATAATTTTGATAATTAATTTGTACAATTTACTAAAGTTTAACACTGCAGATGGATTCAGAGACCCCTTTAATAGTACACAACTTGGATTATTTTTCAATACATCTTCTAAGGGATCATTCTTTGATGCCATCCCAATACCTATTGTGTTAGATGACAGGAGAATCATTGAGATGCTCATTTAGAAATTTCTCTACTGATTAGGGCCTTGGGTGTGGTGAGTTGATATTTAGATAATACATCATGTCTTGCACATATTTTATCAAGTGATAGATGAGTTCTGCTACATGTATTTGAGTCGAATCTTATATATTTGTTGTCTTTCCCTTTTGGAATTGTCATGTACTAAAGTTGGTTTCAATCCGTTCAGCTCCTTGTACTAGTTTTGTTCATGTTTTTTTATAACAAAACCATCATTGTTTGACCATCTAGGCATTCTGTTAAAGTTTTGACAAGTTCATGTATTTTGTGTCATGTTAGCTAAAAAATGTCAATTTCACAACCTCCATTAATTCTCCATATGCATTCATTCACCATGGTTCGAAAATCTTTAAAGTCCCCTTGGGCCCCTCCCTTACAAGAAATAGCCAATATCCTCCGTTTTGAAGAAAAATAATTCCTCCCGTTTGTAAAAATCCATTTGTTCCCATCTCCTTGAATAATAATAATAATAAAAATACCCCCATAATCTCAGCTAAACCCTTCTCCTTTAACATATAAAATAAATAAATTATCAAAAAAAAAATCTCCCTGTATCTTTTCACCCATATATAATATTAATATATTGTATAGATATTATATATATTTATATAATTAATATATGTAACTAGTGTTAACAAATTAAGAAAAATAAGAATATAAATAAAACAAATGTAACAGACAAATGTAAACTCAAAAAAAGTGAAATGTGAATGAGCGGTAAATTAGAAAATAGATTGAGAGGGAAAATAAAAGAAAATAGGGCCTCCAATAGATCTAATCCCCACGAATTTCTCATAGAAAGCAAAGTTCTCCATATGGTTGCAAGGATCTCCATGTGATCTCCACGAATTGCGCACATGAAGCAAAGTTCTCCATATGGTTGCAAGGATCTCCATGTAATAAGATTCTTGATTTTTCTTTAGATCATCCAATCACCATCAATTGTTTCAACAATATTTGGGGTGGGTTCGAAACCCTCTCTCAACTACTGCAACACAATCATGCTTTAGGTAACAATTCCTACCCTTATCACTTTGGTTTCATTGTATTTATGGGATTTCTTTAATATTTAAATTCATGGTTTAATGGTCTCAATACGCAGATATAGCAGCTCATTTTGCAACTTTGCTATTTTGTCCTTAAGTTATTTTTTTATGCTCTATGATACCTCTATCAGATTCTTCCTTTGCAATATTTATGCGTCACCTTCAAATTTGTCAGTATCGCTATGTACAACGTGAGGGAGTTTATTTTAGGATATCGTTTTCCTACTTGCAATATCATATTCCTGCCACTACTTCCATTTCTTTGATTTTCATTGATGAAACCATTTTGAATAGACCAGGGATAGGCTACCTTAGGGGTTGAGGGACATATGAACGTTAGCCACATAGGTCCAACGATGAAGCTTACAGGTCTTTATAAGTTCCTATTATTAGGTTTTCTCGCCTAACATAGTGGGTTTCACCTATAGTGCAATGGAAGCAAAGCAAGCAGGAGTAAGGACAATTTTAACCACTTCATATGTACCCATAACTGTTCCTATATATTGGTCAACATAATAAAAAACTTATGCTGGATATACTTCCAATGCATCAATTGACTCAACTTCAACTCTCATATGCGTGGTTTATTTAGAGTGTGAAGACTTTGTTAATCGTGGGCATACCTGTTTCAATGCACCAACATATTATAGTTGTTGTGCTTGCAGTACTTGTTGTTGACGAAGAAATGAGTCTGTATATTCAAAATCAAAGGAATAATATTTCACATTGCAGTTTAATTAACAAAAACACTGGAATGGCAATGTCAATAGGTATATAAAAACTACATAAATCTCTACAATGACAATCATAAGTTTATATAATAGAAAAGACCTAATCTTGTAAGTCATACTGCAGTAAATCCAGGCGATCTCTTCTATTCTGTTTTGTTTTGTTCTTGTATATATTTTGATTTCCTCTTAAAGAAATGGTATCATTATGATGTCTTGAGCACATGTTCTGCCAATATTTTGTTGTGGTCCTGAAGTGACGCAATAGTTTGTTGTTTCTTCCTCCCATACGATTCTAGCTTGTTAGATAGTGTCTCGTTTTGTGCTTTTAGGTCATTCTAGTCTTCTTCTATGTTGGACAATATTTTGGTATTCAGTACCAATTCCACTTCCATGAATTCTTAAACCTTTTCCCAACATAGAGAACATAATGTGAAGGTTCTTGAAGTAATGATATTTTTTGTCGAAATATTTCTTTGTGTCTTTTGTTTTCCTTGCTGGGCACGTACAAGATATTCCTGTAAATTACCACCATCAAACTCAGTTTTAGCTTGCATTTGTTGTTTCTAC
Source organism: Larix kaempferi (assembly GCA_027924585.1). NCBI lineage: Eukaryota > Viridiplantae > Streptophyta > Pinopsida > Pinales > Pinaceae > Larix > Larix kaempferi. The sequence goes on along the minus strand of BSBM01000047.1, from coordinate 54,314,200 downwards.
ATAGGTTTAATTGGTAACTATAAGGTTTATGGAGCTTTGGTATCACTACAACAAATGTATATAATGTGTCCTTACTCTAAGTTATATATGGCAATGGGTTATGTTGTGCAGACTATATTACCTCTACGTGGTAAGATATTGAATGTTCAATGAAAGGATGAAGCAGCTATGTATAAAAATGAAGAAATTCAAAATCTCATACTTGGATTAGGACTTGGGTTGAAGGTATGTCTTAGATAATATAGTATGTCTCTTGATGTTTACATTCTATTATCCATCGTTGTTTCTTTTAATTGCCTCTGTTATACTTCTATCTTGTTATGTATTAGGGTGAGGATTTCAACAAAGATGTTTTATGATATCACAAGATCATCATACTTACAGATGTTGATGTAGATGGTGCTCATATTCGCACTCTTCTATTAACTTTTTTTTTCTAGATACCATGTAACCAAGCACCCAACAATACATGTGTGTATGTGGCTAAGGTACGGGTATACTATGTTGAAGTCAAGATCTAGCAAGAACATTGCAAAGTTCAAGTTTAAACTTAAATTCATTTCTATAGATGGAATAATTTTTTCACAATAGAACACTATGTAGTTTCATGTACTCACTAATATTTTTTCGAACCTTGGTTTGTAGAAAGCTCTTTTTGAGGAAGGTAACATTTATGTAGGATTTTCACCACTATACAAGGTCTTTTCTGCAAATTATTCCATATGTTTTATTTATTTTCTATACTATAGTACTCCTGATTTTAATTCCATAACTCCCTATAAATTTTTATAAGGACCCTATGGGATCTATAGGTTGAGAGGGGTAAGAAAGCTCATTACTGTTTTGATGATGATAATTTAAAGGAATTGCAAAAGTCTTTTTAGTCAAATGCACCATATAACATTAAGCATTTCAAAGGTGTGTGAAATCATGTAAAGTTTACTTTTGTCATCTGTGTCATGTTACAGAGTTGCAAGGGAAGTAGTTTAAATCTTGGAATTCTTAATGCTAGTGTATTAAGTGTACTAAGGGTTTGCATGAAACAGTAAGTTGATTTTGATTGTTGGTATGCACAGGATTAGGGTATACGATGCCTTTACAATTATGGTAAACAACTTTGGATCCAGCAACAAGGAAGTTGAAACAACTAATAGTGGAAGATGTTGCACAGGAAAATATGGTTTTCTCTTTATTAATGGGAATTCGAGTGAGTCTGTGTGTGTATAGTCAAAAAAATTTAGAATTACGAGTTTGTTCCTCATTATGGCTATGGAAACCTCAAAAGTAAGCATGTTTTCTCTATTTGAAAAGGGTGTGGATGTGAAGAACCTGCAACAATTAATTAATGAAAATAAACGGGATAGTAGAAATAGCAGAACTCATAATCGCTTTTATTAACCGCGGGCCACTTCGAGGGGGAAACCTCCTTTGAGAAAGCTCACCACAAATAACTTCACAGTACCTTCATTGGTCTTAACAAAAACTTATATACTAATTCTAGGAACCCATACCATAGGTTAATACCATGTGTCAATACAAACCATGGGCCAATACAAACTATGGATCAACAATTACTAAGGGATGACTTACAAAGCATATGCGTCCAACAACAATAAGACAAACTATGGATCAACAAATACTACAGGACAACTTACAAAGCATATGTTTCCAACAACACTATACTAACAAAGTAAATAGAAGGGTTGACATGGGTTCCTAACATCTCCTCTCCCTTAGAAAAAGCTTTTTCCTCAAAGCTTTGGATGTGGAAATTGATGCAGAATCTGAAGGAGTGGTTCCCCTATAGCATCCTCGGGCTGCATTCTGAGCCACTAATGCCTTTTGAGTTGTAGGGAGGGTTGCTTGGAAGGTTGTAGACGAAGAAGAACCATATTAGCTATGTGAAAAGTGCGCTCAGAATGGTGTTGATGGGCTTGTTGCTTCAATCAAATTCTTGCCATGTGAAGATTGTCCTGCAAAATGAGAAGAATCTGATCGTGGTGTCGAAGAATCGAGTCAATTTCTTGAATTGGGGAGCTGCTGAGGGTGTATGGAAGAAGAAATGGTGGTGCATGTCCATAGATTGCTCCATATGGTGTCATTTTAGATGTAGTATTATACCACTGGAGCTCTTCTAGAAAAGCCATGGAAATAGTTGTCCAAATCTCTGTAGGGATGGGCAAGGGTTCGAGCAGTCCCGTAAGGGGTGTCATTTCACCCTTGTTGACCTGGAAAGTATAAAATTCAGCCACCATCTTTTGAATTGTCATGTTCAGTCCCTGCCAAAAGAAGTTACATTGGTCCCAGTCATACATTTTTAGGAACCCAGAGTGCCCTGCTGATGAAGAAGCATGGAGTTCATAGAAGAGATAGCCCTGTTGAAAAAATTGCAACCAATTTGGAACAAGTAGAGAAATAACTTTAAGAGAAACTTGGTCATCAAATGTGCGAGAAGGAGCATCTGCCACCATATTGTCCTTACCCTTCTTGTAAGTGATCACATAGGAATAACCCATAAGTTGGATAACCCATTTCAGGTGTGCTGGAGAGGAGATTCATTGTTCCAGGAAATTTTCCAGACTCTAGAGATCAGTCTTGATGCATAAATAATTCCCTAATAGGGATGGCTGCCACTTATGTACTGCATGCAAAATAGCCATCATTTCTTGCTGAGATGTAGATGCGGCTAAATTCTTACCGGAAAGGTCTCTTGAAGGCAACAAGCCCACTTGTTCAGCAAGGACACCTACATATCTATCCAAGGAAGTGGGGGAGACCGTTGATGGGTGAATCTAAATGGAATTGAGTCAGGTGATGAGACCATGTGAATTCTTCTTAAGGATCTTTTCCCGACGATGTGAACTAATGATGCAGAGAGACCCTTGTTGTAAGCCCTTAAATTTGAATTGTTTCCCATTGACTGAAAACTGCATCCAAAGTTCAGCAAAATCCCATAATATGGGGCCAAGTGTGCATAACCATTGAACGCCTAAAACCACATCACATCCGCCTAGGGACAAGGTAGACATGACAGAGCGTAGGTTATAATCTTCCAGAGAGATACGCACATTGTGACACTTCCCCTTGCAAGGTGAGGTACCCCCATTGGCAACCATGGCTTCAAAGTTGGAGCAAGGATGGACAAAACAATCATCATGTTTGGCGATCCGAGGGTCAATGAAGGTATGAGTGCTACCAGAATCAATGAGTATTGTAAGAGGAAGCTTATTGCAGTAACCCCTGACCCGCATTGTTTGGGGGGTGGTGATGCCGGATAAAGCATGGAGAGATATCTCTAGTTGTTCATCTTGAGATGGGGGTTCAATAGGAAGCTCCTCAATGTCAACCTGATCATCCATTGTATCTAGAGATTCTTCACCAATTTTAGAGGTAGGCGGAGAATCCATATCCAAGAGATAGAGCTTTTGTTGAACACATCTATGTTCCCGAGTGAATTTCTCATCACAATTATAACAAAGCCCTTTTTCTCTGTGTTCCTGCATCTCTGTTTCAGACAAATACTTGATAGGAGTTGGTCGAGGAACTTGCGGGATGAGAGGTTGTTGAGAACCCATATTTTGGAAGGGAACAAAAGTGGGTTTGGAGCGCTGTTGGGCTGCAATCTTGTCTTCTGCCAACTTATCCAACCCTAGTACTTCCATCATTGTGTTGGGACAGCACATTTTAACCTCTTACCAGATTTCATCCTTAAGACCATCAATAAAACAACTCCTATAGAATTCATCAAACAATCCTTCTATGTGATTGGCTATTTTTTCAAATTCTGTCTGATACTCACTCACAGTGCCACTTTGACGAAGTTTAGTGACTACTCCGATCAAGTCATCAAAAGCACTAGGACAAAATTGTTGCAAAAGGAGTTGAAAAAAATCTATCCATTTTGGCTCGTCATAAGCCTTGATGTACCAATGCTACCATTGAAGGGCTTCTTGTTCCAAATGAAAGGATGCAAGTGGAACTTTTTGGACATCAAAATTATTATGCAGACTGAAATACTGTTCTGCACGATAGATCCATCTAGTCGGATCAATACCATTGAAGCAAGGAAATTCAAGCTTCGGACCACGAAAATTGTTGGAAGAAGAGAACCCATTGGCGGCAGAAGATTCTTGTTGTCGGCTATTGTTCATGGCTGAATGCTGAAGATGGAGGCTGATAAATTTTGCATCCAGATCTTGGAGTTTAGTTTGCATGGCTACAAGTGCTTCCTCCATGGTTTTTGCTCCCGTGCGGATGATAACCATAACCGGGAGTTTTTTTTTGGGGGGGGGGGGGGGAATGGATGGGAAAACACAAACAAAAGCTTATTTAGTAAAGGAAAATTTGGATTTGGGAGAAACTCAGATGGGAAATTGGGGTTTGACTAGGTTTTGGACACTTTCTGATGGACATGGAAGCAAAAAATGGGGATTTCAAAAGCAGGGTAAAAGAATGAGAAAATTGGTCAAAGAGGGACAAACAAGCAGAAATAGGGAATGAACATGGTGGCAATATTTGGAGGTGAGTGGGTGAAAATTGAAGAGGTTATGGAAAACCCTAAAAATAGACAAATGTGAGATTTCTAGATTTGGGAAGTAGAATTTGGGATAGGGTATTCAGGAATGAAATGTGCAGAATGGGATTGCAGGGGTGTCCGAGAAGTTTCAAGGAAGTGGAAACAGATGGATCTGCAACGACGCGGAAGTGATCAGAAACAAATGGATCTAAAATGACGTCGAATGGAGCGAAAACGACTGGATCTAAAATGGCCTGCAGAATAGATCTGAAACAACTTTTAGAATGGATCAGAAACGACTGGATCTGAAATGGTGCGGAATTGATCGGCAACAGTTCAGCTGAAAATAGATATGGACCCCAGGTATGTGCGGCTTCCTAACAGTTCAGGGGTTTCACTCGGCCACCAATGTTGTCTGACAGCTTGCATATTGGGGCAGTACCTCCACTCCATGGCTCAGGTAAATTGATAACCGCTTTTCCACAAACGACAATGCTTGGTTTACCTCACGGGTGGGAACTAGTCAATCAGGTAGGGGTCGTTGACATTTTCGCTTGCAGGTCCTCTCAATGGGCCAGCTACTTCGGGGTTCTTGTGGTACTCCTCACAATGTGTTTTAGGGCTTATGCTCAAGCACTTCCCATAGTTAAGCGGATAGGGATTATTCCCAGATCCAAAGCTGCAACAAATGCGAAAAAAAAAATTGGCAGAAATTTCTCCCAACGAGACCAAGAAAGTGCTCTGATACTAGATGTGAAGAACCTGCAACAATTAGTGAATGAAAATAAATGAGATAGCGTAAATAACATAACTTAGAATCGTTTTTATTGATCACAGGCTACTTCGAGGGGGAAACCTCCTTTGAGCAAGCTCAATACAAATAACTTCACAATACCTTCATTGGTCTCAACACAAACTTATATACCAATTCTAGGCGCCCATACCATGTGTCAATACAAACCATGGGCCAATATAAACTGTGGATCAACAATTATTACAGGACGGCTTACAAAGCATATGCGTCCAACAACAATAAGACAAACTATGGATCAACAAATACAACAGGACGAATTACAAAGCATATGCGTCCAACAACAATATACTAACAAAGTAAATAGAAGGGTTGACATGGGTTCCTAACAATGGATGGTAGGAAAAAAATAAAAATGCTAACTTTTTACATTTTACCAAGTGGAGCCACGAAAGGAACTTATTACAAAATTTGCATCTAAAATTGGCATTGAGAAGCTTGATATTTAATAGTGATCTCAAGAGATGATCTTGTGAAGTCTATTCTCATTGTATTCAAAGATGGATCTTCTCTTCTCCTACATCTGCTTATGTGCTATTATATTGGTTCCCACATGCATGGTGATATCAGAGTGACTATCTATCTTATTTGTCCAAACAGTCAACTTTGTTTTTCAATTTTTGAAGTTTTTATCGTAGAAGCAAATAGACATGAAATATGATTGTTTCTATATTAGTTATTTTTGGAATTAGCATTTTTTTCTTTCACATTATTTTGTTTACATTGATTAATATTTTGAAATGTTTTTTTGTTTGTTATTAACAGTAGAAATATGAAATGGAGACATATTTTTATAGACTATAGTCTCTGAGATGAAATGGGGCTCTCGCTCAAGAGAAGCCTCCACCCTTTTCAAATCCCCTTGTTGGACTGTAGAGAAGAATGCATGTTCATTGGTGACACTACAACTCAGACTCTCACCCATTTGTTACCAAATATCCCCCCTGTTGCAACACCAATTCCTTGAGCCCCTTATCCACACCTCTCATGCATTTGAATACTAAAGAACTCTAACTCTAGCCTCTTAAACCAATCGTGTAATTAATCCATCTATCAATCAATTAGTGAATTCCATCTCTGCTGCATCAGCAAAAGACAAATCCACTGAAAGAACAAACGCCCAAGTACAAAAGGTTTAAGACAAATGTATATAACATTTTCGGAGGGGAGAAAAGGGTAAATAATTTATTGTCACGTTAGTAGATTTTCCCTTTTTCCTTACCTTGTCGTTTGGATTTTTGATATTTTCAATTTATTAATGTTCATTCCGCGGGATCCAAGAGAGACGTGCATTCATTAATGTTGACCTAAATTTTAGCATCCAACTAGTGTTTCTAGTTAACCCGTCTCATTAGTTTTGTCCTCTTAATTTTTTAATTATAATTTCTTTAGGTATAAGCTTAACCACCCTTAACTAACTAACTAAGATCCAAACGTCTCAATTCTTCTTCTCAAATATCTATCATTTTTTCTTGAAAGGAACGTAAGTATACGTGAATATAGTTTTTTTTATTTTATTTTATTTAAATTTGTACAAAATTCAAAAACATTTTTTTATGTTTTCTATATTTAGTAAATTGCTTGGTGGAAATTAATCCAATTTATTTAATAAAATTCAAAGTATGTATTTTCGACAAGGAATTATCCACATGCTCATAACATTGATAACAATAAATTAAATTATGAGGGAACTAAGTCCCCTTCTACCAAAAAAATAAGGACTGTTTTTTCGGGCATGTAAACATGTAGTTGTTGTTTGTGACATCTCTACTATTTTCCGTAATACCTTTTTAGCCAGACTGTTGAAACACATCAGGATTTTTTGTAGAGTTTGTCATGCAAAACCTGGAGGAATGGATGGATTTGGATTGGATATCACTCCCCTGTTTCCATTGAGAACCTGAGCAAGGACATGAACTCAATTTATGTTGGATACTCTAAATGGCCTCCCTCAAAGTGGATTATATACTAGTTCAAGAAGTTTCTTTAATTCCACCCAAAAATTATGAACTTCTATTAAAATTGTTTACCAATAAAAGAAAAGTTGGAAACACAAAGGTCAGTCCAAGACTACGAAGGAGATATTGATATAATCACGTCATGTTTAAGGCATGGTATTTTTAGGAAGTTTTCATTTTCAGCAAATCCTTCTTGGCATGGATCTTTTAGGCTACCATGTAGCAAATTGTAAAATGTATCATTTAGTTGTACAATGTTTCTTTCTACAATCTACTTTAAAATGTGACTCTTGATAATATGTCGTTAACAATGTTCTATGTAGCCAATGAGGCGGTTTAATTCTCTATGTAGTTTGCACCAGCGGAATGGAAGGTCACATAAAGGAATAAGGTTGGTCATAAATCCTATGTGAGTTTCAGGGAATAAATATGGCGCAAAGGAAGTCAGAGCTTCCTAAGAATGAATATAGAAATACTCAGACACACACTCTGGTATGCACATCATCGTCGTAATTATAACGCCATAGAATATCATGCTAAATCTTATAAATAGATCTACCAAAAAACAAACAAAAAGGAATTCACATGAAATGGTAGCAACGACTTGTGTTCACATTAATCCAAATGAATGCATAATAACTATAATTGTCGTCCATGTGTGCAATTCCAGTACATTATATATTTTGAAAAGGATATCTAGACTCTGGAGGAACCAACATTTTACATCTTTTGTTAATGATAACTATCAAGTACCAAGTTATTAAAAGGATCTCTACTCATGGTAAGTTGGGTTAATAGGTTCATCATTTGAATGAGTGGATAAAACACCATTATGAAGCAAATCAAGAAAAAATAGCAGAACATGGAGCCGAACTCTATTCCATTGTAAGTATAAGCTTGAAATATCATTTTTTTTGTGTGTAGAATATACTTGTTTTCTTCACATTTTGATAAAGGTTTCAATTATTTTGGACCAATTTTGAATCGATTGGTAGGTAAAACACAATATTTTATCTGTTGTGATTCTTTGCATGACTACACCTGCAAGAGATTCATAAATTTTTTTGCTGCCTATTTCTGTTGTATTTTCCAATCTTTTATTGATTATCCTTCTAACCTTCCTTGTGAAATTATTCACAAGGTCTTTCATCTCAAATAACCTTGTTTTAAAACTTTCTCATATGCTATTTCATCCTATGATATATGGAAGAGGCTCGAAACCTAAAGGCATGATGATGGTATCGATGATACTTCCAGATGGGTGTGTTGGATACGTATTGTAAGTCTCACCATCAATTGGGTTTCGTTCACCTCCACATCATCAACACATGGAAGGTATACTCCTTTCTTTTTGTTATATTTTGATATTAAAAAGTTATACTTGGTGAAGGTTACACTCTTAAGTTATTGAATTGTTGGTTATTTTTGAAGGGCCTGTTTATTCACCAACTAACTATCCCCTTGTATCACCCTTAGGAAACTTGAGTCCCCCAGCAGTCTCACCATCAATCATGTTTCCTTACCCTCCAAATCATCGACATGTGAAAGGTATACTTCCTTTATTTTCACAGATATTTGAGATGTATTTTCAGTATAATAGTCGAAAAAATTACTAAGCACAGCCTGCTTATTGCATTGCTAGCACCCTCTGCTTCTCCTGTAAACATTGCCCATTTGGAATCACTTGAGATGACACCAAGGATACCTTTGGAACTACCGCAATTGGTATTTCCTCCCCCCTCCAACTACTAAAGGTATGGAAAGTACATAATATAGTTTGTTATTCTTTGAACATTCATTGTGTTATCACGAGTTGAATTTCTCTGTAATTGTTATCATTTTATTTGCAAATAAATTTACTCCATGTATATAAGATCATTCTGCTTAGATTTCACCTTATTTCTATGTATAAAGAATCAAGATACATTATTTGTGACTTACTTGATGCATTCTTTGCACAGATTGTGGTTCAATAGCTTGCACTAAGCCATTGACTTCTACTCCTCCTGGTGCACCATGTGGCTGTGTATATCCAATGCAAGTGGAGCTTGAGCTTGGGGTGGCACTTTATGCTTTTCTCCCATTGGTTTCAGTGATGGCTACATATATAGCAATAGGAACTTTCTTGAAACAAAGCCAAGTAAGGATAATGGGATAAAATGTAGATTCCCAAGATGAGGAAAAGACAATTGTGATTCTTGATTTGGTACCACTCGGAGAAAAATTTGACAATCCAACTGCATTCTTGATTTTTGAGAGATTTTGGCAAAATAAGTTTATCATTAACATGAGCCTTTTTGGTGACTATTGGGTAATATTTGTTTCTTACCAGGTATGTGACCCTTTTTCCATAATTTAGAAAGATGGTGTTAACTGTTGGAAATTTTATTCTCATATCAATCCATAAGGAATTCTATTTAAGGGTCCTAGCTCAATGGTAGATCACCTTCCTTATAGAAAGAAGGTTGGTGGTTCGATTCCTCTATGCCCTATATATATTCTGAAACCACTAAAAAGAGATCAATGACTAAAAAAAAGACCAAAATTTGCATATAAACGACCACCAGTAGAACATGAGAGATAAGTGACCAAACAAATGACCAAAATATGCATATAAATGACCACTTTTGAGTTGGCGATCACTGGTAGAAAATTACCGGTCATTTATCATGTGACAAAAAATTTGGTCATTAATTGTGATAATTAATTACCAAATATATGACCACAAGATTATCTATAAAGGACCAAGCTAAATATGACCACATTTTTGTTCGTGTGATAAATGACTGCTAATTTGCTACCAGTTATCACCAACTCAAAAGTGGTCATTTATATGCGGATTTTGGTCGTCTTTTTGGTCAGTTATCTCTCATTTTGTACTACTCTAGAAACAGTCCCCGAATAGATCATCATTCAAAAATCCTTACATATCCCATATCACATATGTGATGTCGTATAGTTTTCCCAATATAAACTATAGGACATGACCCAAACACTGCTACTTCTGATCTTTCCAGTCATAAAACATCTAACAGACAAAAATAATAGGGGTTATCTGAATGGAGTTGTAGTTATATCAACAAGGGAGATATAGTTTTCCATAGGATCAATTTTAGTTGAAGAGTTTGTTCAATGTTCCTTTTTAAGATGGATGGCATGGCATTGTTAGACATCACTTTGTTTAAGTGTATGCAAGGAAATATGTAATGTATTACTCATATCTAGTAATATTTTTGTTAAAACCCAAATTAACCCCCCAAGGTTGCAAAGAGGGAAATATGGGGTAACCACTAACCACTTAAGATATGTGCTACTAACCTAGCACAATCAGAGAGGGCTCTCTCAGCAAAAAATATGAAAAACTGGAAATGATCAAAGGTGTCAACAGTGAAAACATACACCAACATTAGTCATTGGAGATATTCATTCAAGCACATAATAAGAAGGTCAGATTTCTATGGAACAAATTTCTTTTCATAAATTGTGGTTGGAAAACAACATGGATCTATATTGGGCCAATGGAGTCATATTAAACACAACATGAACATTATTGACACATACTTTGCAGACGCATTCATACAGGGGCAAGGTAGCCACCAGCTCACAGTCAAAGAGCTTTTAGTTGAGGATTTAGAGGAGAAACGAACAGTCCATCAATATAAAGCATGGTAAACATGAATTCTATATCGACTTTAGCATAAAATTTAGGTGAAATGCTTGGTATGACCTGAACGGAGCATTGTCTCTATGAATTCCGTTCAAATACTACACTGAACCAAACTTGAATAAGCAATTACATAATGGAAAGACAAAGTAAGAAGACAAAATTCACATGGGAAAAGAGAAGGAATAGACTGTAAGACCAATAACACAGGAATACCTATCCAAAAACATCCGCTCGGCTCTGTCAAATTTTATTCAAAAGTAGCTCAAAAGATCACACAGAGCAATATAGTTTATCTCCAAAAGTTTTCAAACCTTTTTACTTCAAGTACATAGCATATATATATCTAACTAGAGCCTGAAGATAGACTTATTCGAACTAGAAAACAGTTACAACAAAATGCCACCTCACCCAGCCACATTCGTCACTACCAAAAAATAGGCGAGCTGGCATAACTGTTTTCTTTCATATTTACCGATTTTCTTACTGGCTTGAAGATAAAAAACAAAGCCAGTAAAGCAGTTGCACCGGCTAGCTATCCTCAATAGCCGCCTCAAAAAATATTTACAAATCACTTTTAAAATGGGAATGTCTAGAAAGTCTTTGAAACTAACAACATCTTTAAAAAAAATAAAAGCTATTGAGGAACATTAAGGGAATATTTCATCTTTCCATATTTCTCCATGTAACCCCACTGATTGGATGTGACGCTCTCATGTAGCACCAGCTCCTTCACTAATACTTTCATCTCCATGTTCTCTCTGCCAGGCAGGTGTTATAGCTTGAAATGACACCTCTCCATCCGTGACGACACTTGCTTCCCTTGGTCGCATGATGACATTTCTTGAGATCAAGTTTCAATCACACAATAGGACACTTGTGGATGGAGGAGTCATTTGGGAAACTAAAAATGGTTGAAATTACCTCATTCTTGACCCATTTGATGTTTATGACCCTTAGGAAAAATTTTCCAAACCAAACCATCTCCCGAAAATGAGCAGAAAATCCTTTTTTTTGCCATTTTTCAACATGGGCGCTGGTACACAGGCATGATAGTAGCATGTATACACTACTCTGCTTCATCAAAGTAGCACCCACCTCCACCTGTACGCTACTTTTTCTACTGTAGAGTAGGGTACACCCCTGTTTTGGTCAAAATCTTGAAATTTGAGTAAGTTAAGATGGTTGGGAAACCTCCTGAGCGGTTATAACTTCTTTTTCTCTCCTTCACTGATTATATAAGGAAGGTAGAAGGGCCATGTGAGGGGACCAAGTCTATAACATTGTTATGCTAGAGGAATGGAGACCTTCATCCGCCTCTCTTGTGCTTAGTTTTTGGTAAACCCTAGCACTGCTAGTTAGAGGCTAGGATCCTTGGAGAACAGAAGCAGGAGACCTTGAATCTAGGTTTCGTGAAGTGCCAAGCTTGAAAGAAGGTATAACTTTATGTACTTGCTTTCATTCATTAATAAAGATCAGGCGTTCTTTCCTTTCCAAATATGACCTGTTAATGTGTTTCAGATTTGATTACAGTTTGTTTATAATCTGATTTCTTCTTCTATTATGAATATCAATCTTATATATGTAGTCAAATGTGTTTGAGAAAGGTATCGAGTTGTTTTGCAGGTCTAGACATTGCGGCACTGGATAAGCATTGAAGAGCAAGAAAGGAAAAGCTAGGATCAACCTTCTGAATGAGGTGGATACATCTCTAAAACCTAATCTCTTCACTTATTTTTTGTACTTGTAGAATGATTGTAAGTCTATCTTTATCACCGTAAGTTGGTAGTTTCTCCCCTGAACTATAGGTGATTTTTCTCCACAACAAAATGGCGACTCCGCTGGGGAAAGCCTAACTGCATAGGGGTATCCAAGGTCATTTCTTCAATCTTGTTTGATGGTATTTGTTCATTTTATTGATTAGGATCAGTTCTTAGGCTTTGTTTGACCCTCCTTGGCTCTTATAGACCCTTCCTAGCCCTTTCAGACCCTGGTGGACCCAAGTTGGGGGGTTTTAACCCCATTTTTTCAACTTTTCCCACCTGTACGCTATTGTTGTGAAGCACAGTAGTGCCCATATGCTACTTTTACTCTACACAGTAGCACCCACCCTGCTATGGGCGCTAGTATGCCTCATACACAGTAGCGCCCACAATCTGGGTTTGATTTTTTTGAGTTTTTGGGTTGTGGACCCAAATCTGGGGGGTTGTGGCTGCATTTTTTGGGGTCCCTGATGACCCTAGGTCTAAGTTAAACCACTGTAAATGGTCTCCCATCCTTGTAATGATCCTACATTCATGATTTGAACCTCTTTTGATCAATTTGGGCTTGTTTGGAAAGTTTTGGGGCTTGTTTACCCAAGTTGGGGGGTTGTGGACCAGTTTGGTGTTTTGTACCCTAATTTGAGTCTGACTGAACCTGCTTGCCCCATTTCCACTGGATTTGAAACCTCTTGACTCTTCTTGACCCTCTTTGTATCTATTTGATTGAAATTTCTCTTTTAGATTGGTTTTTTATCCTCCCTTATGCTTTTAATTTTTCTTTTGTAGTGAAAGCTCAAGTGTTTTGGCTATTGTTCAAGACCTTGTTTGCATTGTTTATGTGCAGAACTGACTTTACCAAACCATACTTCTTCGTAGGTCATTTTCTTTGTTTGTTCCTAAAAGTAGTTTTCTTTTGTACCTTAAACCACCCAAGATCACACATTACGCAAAAATCATAGTTCGACTATCACAGGTAAACCCACTTCATTCAAACCTTGCATGGGATCTATGCAGTAGGTCTTGTGAGATCAGATTGTTGGGAATACACCTCCTACTTTTTGTTTCTAGCATATACCAGGATTGGATCGCGTTTGGGGACTCTTTTGAGTTTCAGGCTCAGTTACACTACCCACGCCTTTGATTTGACCAGAGACTGTTCCCCCATAAGTTTTCGGTGTGGTGGTATCCTTAGTATCTGACCATAGGTTCATACAAAGGTGACGGTGGAGGGTTATATCTGTTGTACCTAGGACAGATGTGGGAGTAAATCCCTTGCAGGTATTTGGGAGGGCGATTGGGTGATTCCAACGCTTGCACCCTTAGTCATTGTATTGTGGACCCCGGGTATCTATTCTTCATCCTTCGTTGATCTGTTCTGGGCCCTCATCATCCCAGACTCTTATCCGAAAGGCATCTGTTTGCCTAGTTTGATTTACCTAGGACCTTTTTTAGTGGTGTGCTCTTTGTGCTACTTGTTTTAGTTTGCCTTAGAGAATTTCTTATTCATTTGAGCAGGAAACTATGTCTAGCATTCCGGCGAGTGCTAATCAAGGTACCCCTATTCCGGGGGAGCCTTGTGCTGTTCTATTCATGGGAAACATTGGCAATCCCTTAATGGCTACTCTGAATCTTCCTGTATTCACCATAGGGCTGCCGGTTTGGTTGTTTTCCACTCTGAATGCCTTGCATGCTCCTGATGCTTCTTTTGTAAGCACCTCAAATCAAGAGCATCATAACCCTATGCCTCCCTTGCCAGTAACATATTCTCCTCCTCCTTCTACCTCATGTGGCGAAAGTAGCAATACTAGTAACCAGCAGTCTAAAAGGAATAGACGGGGGAAGAATAGGAAGAAGATGCCAAAACAAGGGGGCAGCAACCCGGCCTCTATAAGTCATGCTGGGGGAAAGCACCCTGCCTCTGCAAATCATGCAGGGGGCACCTACCCAGCCTTTGGAGGTCATGCTGGGAAAAAACTTTTAGTTACTGAAAATCATACTGAAAGTTTGTCTTCATCCACTATCATTCATGTTGAGGACACGTCATTGATCACTACTAGTCATATTAATGACAAGTCACCAGTTCCTGTGAGTCATACTAGAGACACCAGATCAGCCAATGCAAGTCATGCTGAGGGAGTTGACATTGTCGACAAACCAAAAAATAGAAGTGTAAGTTCCCTTGCAAGTTTTGTGAGGGAGACCACCTCACTTACTTGTGCCCTGCACTTCCAGAAGTGCAAAAAGTGTGGTCCTTAGTTCAAAATTCTTATGATTCTAAGCAACCAGCCTCTGTAAGTCATGCTGGGGGCAAGCTGTCAGCCAATGCTAGTCATTCTGAGAGTACTGATGTTGTAAAGGAGTCTCGACCTATAGGACAAAAACCAAAGTTCCCTTGTAAACTTTGTAAGGGAGATCACCTTACTCATCGATGCCCTGCCATTCCAGAGGAACGAAGAGTGTGGTCCATGTCTGAAGGAACCTCTGTTCCTGAGTTGTCTATAGATTCCCTACAGTCAGATCAACTTTTGGTTGATAAAGTGGTTGAACCAATGCAATCTTTGGTCAACCCAACTCTTCCTTCGAAGAGTGAAGTGATCGAATCAATGCAATCTTCAATCGATCCCATCAGTCCTTCAGAGATTGATGCATCTACTGCAGAATTCTTCTACATTACTAGTTTGGATGTTCCTGAAAAAGGGGGTACTTTGTCCGTGCCAAGTGAACCCCTACCAAGCCCTAGGGACATTTCCTTTGATTGGAATAGTCTAGCCAAGCCTCGTCTTCCTTCTTCGACACCTTTCCAGATAAAGGTTGATACTGGGAACCATACGGTTGATCGATGCATTGTAGATGAAGGAGCTTCTGTTAGTATCTTATCCGCTTATTCTTGGAGAGATTTGGGTTTTTCTAATGTTATTCCAGCTATTAATTGACTATTGACCTTCGATAGAAGACCTATTGAACCGATCGGATTCCTCCGTCAGGAACCTGTTACCTTGGGTGGAAAAACAGTCTTAGATGATTTTATGGTTTTAAAGGACCCTATGGACTTTGATATGATCATCGGGTGTGATTATGTTTATGCTATGCATGCTGTAGTGTCTATGCTCTTTCGTGTGATGCCTTTCCCTCATAACAAAAGCATCGTCACTATCGACCAACTTACATTCGTTGATCCTCCTTATTACCCAACTGTAGACTAGTTAGATCCCTCGTCATTACGAACTACTATTTCACATGGGACTTATGTGGCATATTGTTCCTTGAGTTCAACTGCTACTGAGAAGAAGTCTCTGAGTTCATCTTTACCTTCTCGGGACTTGGTCCCAGCTTTTGACCAAGTAACAACTCCATCTGAATGTTTAGATATGTGTTCTATCTGGGACGATATACTTTCTTCCGATGAAGTTTTCCTATAGTCCATATTACAGTATGCCATTCATTTGGATGTTGATCTAGTCATAGTCATGTCCAGCCCAAGTTTCACCTTAAAATCTAATCTTCCTACTGTTGAGTCTTTAGACTCTCCTATAGATCCACAAATCGGTGTTCCTGCTGAGTTTGATTCTGCTTCTAGAATTTTCAACTCCCATGATGATGAATTTTTTTCTGTAGATTCCATCATGTCCTTCAACTTTGATCTTCATCCTGAATTTGATCTTGTTGATTGTAAGTCCTTGGGCTTGGGTACCATAGAGTCTTCATTTGAGAACTCTGCCTTGTTTATGCCTGTTGTTGATGATAGTGAAGTTGAAAGTATTTCTACCACAGTGACTTGTATCGGGTCTTTCTTTACATATGTTTTAGATATGATATTGGTACTGATGTTTCTTAGAGACGGGATTCTTAGCTGGATGTATACTTGCTTACTGGTCCTTTTCGACACCTTGTGTGACCATGTCAGGTATATTCGGAACCTTGCATATAGGTTTAGGCTTCCTCGCTGTTATGTTGCATTTGAATCTTTTTCCATCCAAATTCGCCATAGGGTCGAGCCTGTTGGATATTGGTGTGTTAGCCATCTCTTTATGCATTGTGCACCAGTCCGACAGTAGAGCCTACCTAACATGGGTCACCCTAGTCAGCACCCTTATGCCATTTTGGTGCCCATGCTGAGTTTTTCTCATAGGCTCGAGAGCCTTTTTAGATTTACCATGACTTTGAAAAGAAGCCTCATATCTTTCTTCCTCGTATATTTTTGGCCATCCCTGATAAGGCTCCCATCTCTGTGTTTGAGTTGAATATGCATCTTTTATGATCCCGCTTGCGCTTATGAGCTTGATGCCATCTTCCATGCTTTTAGCTTGTTGTATAAGCCTCCATATCTGATCTCATTTCCACTAAGCCCTGTATCATTTTTCCTTCGCAATTTGAAACCTTTTACCTGGAGGAGACACACCCTAAGTGTCCTTATCTTTCTCATGTTCCTTGCATTAGGCATAGCTTTGTCCCATGCGCTTGGAGCTAGTTTCGCATGTCCCTGACACTCGTCTCCTCCCATTTCGAGCATTCTTATTTTCCTTCGAGCTCATTAAAAACAGTAAGTAGGTTTCAAGCATTCTTCTTTTACTTTGAGCTCGTTAAAAACAGTAAGTAGGTTACGAGCATTTCTTCCACCTTCACTTCCATCTCGTTAAAAAAAGTAAGAAGTGTCGAGCATTCTTCTACCTTTCCTTTGAGCTCGTTAAAAACAATAAGTAGGTTTCGAGCATTCTTCTTTTACTTCGAGGTCATTAAAAACAGTAAGTAGGTTACGAGCATTTCTTCCACCTTCACTTCGAGCTCGTTAAAAATAGTAATAAAGTGTCGATCATTCTTCTACCTTTACTTCGAGCTCATTAAAAACAATAAGTAGGTTACGAGCAGTTTTCCACCTTTCCTTCGAGCTCGTTAAAAAAAGTAAGGAGGCTATGAGCATTTATTTCATCTTCACTTCGAGCTCATTAAAAACAGTAAGGAAGTTATCAGCATTTTTCTGTATTTCCTTTGAGCTCGTTAAAAACAGTAAGGAGGTCATGAGTTTACTTTTCTGGACTCGTTAAACCTTTACGGAAAAGATCCCTATGGAGTTCTTTTAAGCCCTTATTAGACTCCTTAAATAGGAAAAGTTTACCAAGCATAGTTGTCTTTTCGGGCTCGTTAAAATAACTGAACCGACATCCACTTAGGTATAGAATTATCCCTTTTTCGAGGCCTTGGTGGATAAATTATGAAAAAGGTATACTCTAGGTATACTCCAGTATGCGCTAGAAGAGTTCTTCTTCCATTATTTTACACTTTTTCGGGGAAGGAGACTAACATTACAAAAAAGGACCTTTGGAGTCATCTTTAGGGTTTTCAGACTCTCGAAATGCGAAAACACCAAGCGAGCATTCACCTACTTGGGATCGATGTGAAATCCATGAGATGGTTGATAGAGGACTGTTTAAGTTTTTCAACTCTATAAACAAGAAAACACTGCTGAGCACAGACCAATCTAGGCTCGATATAAAATCCATGGATAGGTGTATGGAGTTTTCTTCTAGGTTTTTCAGACTCCTTAAATATGAAAATACCGTCGAGCATCCTTTAGTTCTTTGTCAAGCTCGTTAAAAAATGAAAAAGGAAAGGAAAGGGAAGAATGTTGAAATATCTTTCAATATGATGGTAACAAGTCTACTATCTCCTTGAACAAAGCACTTATTTTGAGTCTATCAAACAAGTTGGGTTCTAGTGTTGGCCTTAGGGTAAACCTGATCTCAGAGTTTCTTACTCCTCTGTTTTGTTAGTCTTCCAATCATATGGAGAATCTGTTAATGTCTCCTACATTGCAGATTTTCCTCATGGTCTCTTTGTGTTCAACGCTGTCTAAGTCACTCTTGTGTCATGCTCACTGTTCAAGGATATAACCTGTGTCAGCCATTCTGCAGTTTCCTTGACCTCATGCGTCGTCCATTCCTTGGTGTTAGTATGTTTCATCATGTGTTCAATCCTACTCCAAATCAGCTCATATTTGTTGAGTGTCCCTCTTGTTGGATTATGGAGGGTGCCTTAAGGCCTCCCTTCCAACGAACTTCTTCCCATCGGCTTCAAGTCATTGTGCTCTGGGAATGAAGTTTAGAGTTTCGGTTAGTATCTTGGGGATTGCATTCATTAGTGGCATTTTCCCTCGCTATTGGATAGATGGGAATACATCAATGTCTCATATCCGATGGATTATTCAAGTGTTCGATGGAAAGACCACTTATTCGCACTTATTTGAATGTACTAGGTACCTTGGGTTCCATTTTCATTATTGGTGGAGACCCTAGTGTTTGTTAACGGTATACATCAATGACTGGTAATCAAATGATACCTCCCATGTTCAACATCAACTCATTTATTCGCATGGATAGGTTTATACCTTAGGTTTTTTTTGGATGAAGACCTTGGGATCCTCGATAGCATCACTCTATTTATGTTATCGCCCAAGTTGCGCAATACTGAGCCACACTCTTTTTGGCTCTTGATGAGACATAGATCAAGCTTGTTCTCTATGGCTATGTTTACACTTATGTTCCTCATGGATCCACGCTTGTATTTTAGTGGCCATGATATATGCATCAGTATTTGGATCATTATTGTATCCTTTTCGAGGTCATGTTTCACTATTTGACCATGGATAGTTACCCCAAGGATAAGATTGTCTGACATTGCCTTTGCTTCTAGGTACTTCATTCGAGCCTATGATTCTTGGTTTCTTCGGTTCCTCCATGTTTCAACTCTTTGTTATTTATAATGTATTTCGGCCATCGTTTCCCGCACTCCCTTTGATCTCATACATTATGGGGCATCTGTTATAGCTTGAAATGGCACCTCTCCGTCTGTGATGACACTTGCTTCCCTTGGTCGCATGACGACATTTCTTGAGATCAAGTTTTAGTCACACAACAGGACACTTGTGGATGGAGGAGTCATTTGGGACACTAAAAATGGTTGAAATTACCTCATTCTTGACCCATTTGATGTTTATGACCCTTAGGAACATTTTTCCATACCAAACCATATCCTGAAAATGAGCAGAAAAGCCTGTTTTTTGCCATTTTGAAACATGGGCGCTGGTACATAGGCATGATAGTAGCGTGTATACACTACTCTGCTTCATTAAAGTAGCGCCCATCTCCACCTGTACGCTACTTTGTCTACTGTAGAGTAGGGTACACCCCTTTTTTGGTCAAAATCTCAAAATTTGAGTAAGTTAAGTTGGTTGGGAAACCTCCTGAGCGGTTATAACTTCTTTTGCTCTCCTTCACTGATTATAAAAGGAAGGTAGAAGGGCCATGTGAGGGGACCAAGTCTATAAAATTGTTATGTTGGAGGAATGGAGACCTTCATCCCCCTCTCTTATGCATAGTTTTTGGTAAACCCTAGCACTGTTGGTTAGAGGCTCGAATCCTTGGAGAACAAAAGCAGGAGACCTTGAATCTAGGTTTCGTGAAGTGCCAAGCTTGAAAGAAGATATAACTTTATGTACCTACTTTCATTCATTAATAAATATCAGACGTTCTTTCCTTTCCAAATATGACCTGTTAATGTGTCTCAGATTTTGATTATAGTTTGTTTATAATCTAATGTCTTCTTCTATTATGGATATCAATCTTATATATGTAGTCAAATGTGTTTGAGAAAGGTATTGAGTTGTTTTGCAGGTTTAGACATTGCAGCACTAGATAAGCATTGAAGAGCAAGGAAGGCAAAGCTAGGATCAACCTTCTGAATGAGGTGCATACATCTCTAAACCCTAATATCTTCACTTATTTGTTGTACTTGTAGAATGATTGTAAGTCTATCTTTATCACTGTAAGTTGGTAGTTTATCCCCTGAACTATAGGTGCTTTTTCCCCACAAGAGCAGGATAGGTGCTTCTTCACTTAAGGTCTTTAGAAGGCCCATGATTTCGAAATCCTTGGCAAGTTTCTCTAATAGTATCTTTCCTGAAAGAACTTGACCTAGGCTCTGGAACTTTTCATGATTTATTTGCATGGTGCACAACATGTTCTTATAATCTTTGTGCAAGATGAACTCATTTTCTCCGTTCCAAAAGTAGGGCAGCCCCTTCTGTAAAACCTTTTCAAACCTTCTCTTTATGTCAGCGACTTGACCAGCCAATACTGCACAATGGGCTTCAATACTTTCTGCATGGGCATATTTTCCCAGTGTCTTCTTCACCCAAGCGATCATGGCCACTCTGTTCTTGATATCCCAGGCGGCCAATTTCTCTTCTAACAGGGGTCTTAAAAAGCCTATGGAATCCTCGGCTATCTCTTTAGGTCTCAAGCTTAGATTTTCTCGGGTTGATGTGAAACTCTTCAAAGCCTTTTCTACTGCTCTTTCTCTAGCGCCTATGGAGATCAAACAGGGCCTGAGATTAGTGGTTATGGTTATGATGTTGTCCCAAATCAAGACCCTGCATGCTTGCATTGGGATCTTCCCGGTTACTTGGGAGATGAACCTTTGGTTTGTCTCTGTCAACCCCTTATTCTGCTTCTGCAATCCCTTTATTTCTTCTTCCCTTTGTATGTTCTGCTTCTGCAATCCCTTTATTTCTCCTTTAGTTCCTTGATCTCTCCTTCCTTTAAGATGACTTGAGACATATCCCGTGAAAGGCTATTAGCCCCGTCATCACCTGCTTCTCGAATTACCTGGGACGACCGCGTGCCCAAAATGGGCAAGTTGTCTTTCGGATCCTCGACCTGCTACAGCCAACTTCAATAATTCGGCTCGGCTTTCGCTAAGCTCTCTAGTCAAGGTCTTTGTTTCCTTCTCTAGTCTAGCTACCTCGAGATTCTGAATCATTTGTATGCTCAAAACCTTTGCCTTCTTTTGCAATGTCTGGATCAAGATTTCCTTGTTGGATAGTAGCTTCTTGGTGGCTTTTCCACCACCATCGCTAGATATCAAATCTAACTGCAACGTTTTTACCTACTGCTGATAGAAGTTACTCTAAAGACTTTCTTGCTTCAGCTGGACATCCATTTTGGCAATGATTTCCTCTAATTTCCTGACCCTTAGAACTGCCTGCATATATTCCTCGTAGATTATATCTTTGAGCTATTTATGCAGTTGGACCTTGTCTGGGGCCGATATGTTTTCTAAATCATACTTCACCTCTGTCAAGCTTCTTGGTATAGCCACTTCCACATTTAGAGTTCCTTTCTCGATATCTCAGCTAGGCACTAGAGCGACATTCGACTTCGACAGGATTCGATCTTTTGGTAGCAAATCATAAATAAAATGGGCTGAAGCCTGCTTGTCCTGAGCGTATTTTTCAAACATTTCTTCTCTTGACGAGAACTTGTTGGTGTCCCTGCCTTCCTTTGTTGCTTGGAAACTATATTCCAACACTTGAACTCTGGGAACCTGAATTTCCCTTTCTTTATTCCCTTCGCTATCCATCAAAATAGCAACATCGGGTTGTGTGTTGGTTGCTCCCTGACCTTCCGTCCTGAGTCTTTTTCTTTCCTCCTCTTCATACTCATCCAAAATTTCCTGTATACTTCTTTTATCCCATATTCCTGGTGCATTGTGCACAAACTCCACCTCTATTTCTACTTCTAATAATGTGAGCTCCTACCCCTGCAACATATGCTCTGTTGGTTCCTCGGGTTCGTACTATAGCAGGTTCTTCCCACCTAGCGACCCTTCCATCTCTTTATGCTCGAACCCGCTAAGGTTATTCAACTTTCTTCTATTAGAAATGATGTGGTAAGGATCATATCTCAAGGAGACATCCTTTTTAAATTCAAATTCTTCTAATAAACTTCGCACTTCTGCGACAACTTCTTTACTTTTTACAATAAATGGTCCATCCCACGGAAATTTTAGATCGCTGCCCTTCCTGAACTTTGAAAATTGTTCATCCTCAATTGTTAGCTTTTTCCTAATAAATTATAGAGAGAAAATCCATGGCATCAGGAAGGCAAGGAGTATGTAGGGTTCGTGCAAGAACCTATACAATCTGATGACAGTGTGATCTTTGGACAAGAACCAATCCCCTGTAGTGGCTTCCCTTTGTAACTGCAATAAAGTCTTCATTTCAGGCAAGACCATCGGTATCTCTTCCCCAAACAATAATTCGTACAATACAGATAACATAGAATTCATGTAATAGAAGATGCACTCCTCCAAAGTACCGGCATAAACCTTTGGAGCAAAATGTAGTTCATTCTGATTACTGACCATAATTAACTTCATCAAATGAGCTTGGAAACAGAAACATCTAGTTCTCGAAAACATAACAAATTGGGAATTCATGGCCTCCACCTCATAATCTTCAAACCTAAGGGTTGGAACTAACTCATAACTAACTGCAGATGACCCGACACTTATTCTATACAGCAGACTCAACTGTAATTCCGTTACAGGCCTATCAGTATCGATACCTAGGAACTACGCGAGTAGTGAGAGGACTAACTGGGTGTTTGTATTGAATAGGATAACATCTAATGGGTAAGGGGTTTCTCCTAGCTCTTGGTCTGGTCTGAGGTAATTGGTCAAAAAATCTTGCTGTCTCTCGGGAGGGGTCCAGCGGTAAAGGGCTACAATGGCTTTTGCAGAGAAGTTCTCAGATTCCAGCGCTAGTGGCTCAGGGATTCCAAACGAATGACAAACGACCAACAGATCTAAGGAACAAACAATCCTGCTCTGTTGGCTATTCATGATAACTCTTTGGGACCCTACATAATTGAACGCGCACCAGGAAACGAATTTAGGGAAAGACATGATTTGGTCTAAACAAAACAAAATGAATGACAACTGGAAAACCCTATGTACATATGTGCCTCTATCATGCAGACGCTTCAGCCTTCTCTTAATTTCGCCCACCGAAAGGTGGATAACTGTATCAAAAATATTACAGTCTCTATCTTCCAGGGTATTTTTGGCTTTACTAGTACTTGCAACCGAACCTTCCTCCATTATTTTACTATGAAAAACACTTATATTCCTGATGGGATAAGTTGTAAAGGGCCTAACTATCATTAGCGGCCTTCTGGAATAATTTTTTCGCAGGCCCTGTCATTCTCACCGTCTCCCACATGCCGAGAAGCCTCTCACCTCGACAATGCCAACACACAAATGTCAACAACACATGCTAGTGATTATATATAAAACCCCTTTCATTAACCATCAATCTTATCTACTAATTGCCTGACGATCCTAACCACTGATTCTCTATAGCCATTCCCTATCGTCGGATCCGTTTCTCATTTAACCCTTAGATATGACCCCTTCTCTTCTGCCTGCCGTAGGATCATCCTGTAGGTCCCCACATGACCTTCTATTTT
The DNA here is from genome assembly GCA_027924585.1 of Larix kaempferi. Classification (NCBI taxonomy): domain Eukaryota; kingdom Viridiplantae; phylum Streptophyta; class Pinopsida; order Pinales; family Pinaceae; genus Larix; species Larix kaempferi. The sequence continues at coordinate 54,290,185 of BSBM01000047.1, read as the reverse complement.
GGTGCCACGTGTTCGCGAAGTGGTATCGCGGATCCCCCAATGCGGTTTTGAATCCCACTTTGCCACTTCACAATCATCCCTTGTGTCGACACCTGTAGAGTGGTTTCATCCGTCGCGACCACTATTCCCCGTATACTTTGCACTACTTCCCAACGAGAGTATCATTAGGAACCGCTTATCTGTGCTCACTTTACATCTATGGTGGAAATAGATGCCACGTTTCGCTCTCCTACCTTTCCCGTAGATGGGGTCCACTCCTACTATGACCCGTGCATATCCTTCGCCACGTCACCGTCAATTTTGCTAATCTGTATTTTAGACCGTAGATCTCCTATGATCCTACCATAGTGGTATTGCGTGCCTCTAGGGCGGTTTCACTTACTTCCTTTCCTTCTTCATGATGCTTTCTTCGGCTGCCATATGTCCCTTGGAACAACCCATCGCGATCTCCCCAATGCCTGACTCCTGCACCTCTTGGTTACGCGACCCTTAGTGTGAGCCGTTGATCCTGTGTTCACGCCTGATCTACGGTACCCTACCTATTCCTAGTTAGCTTATGTAATATTTTGATGTCAGGCTTAGTACTTAGGCTTATTTGCTTATTAGCCTATCTCTTTACCAATTCTCCTAGGGTGTATCATTCTCTCCCTTCCCACACAACCTCCTTACACATTAGCCTTTTCACTTTGGAGGAGAGAAAGGACTTCGGGCTTTTCACCAGGTAAGATTTATAATCTCCCATCTCTCATTATTGACATTTATGCTGCAAATGAAACAGGTGCTAACAATTTTATTTAGCAATTTTTTTAATGAAACGTTGAGTTAATTTCTTATTGTCATTTGAAGTGTAATTTTTTTAATTAAATCCATTTATGCTAGAAGGGTGGTATGAATGTATAACCTTCAACCTGAAATTAAGTTCAACCCTTGAAATTTGATCTCTCATACCTATCCCAACAATTTATATAAGTTAAATCCATATGTTTATATTGAAATGGTACCACTAATATCCTTCATATTCATTTATAGAATCTTTCGAATAATTTTAAAAATAAAAATATGCCACGTGTCACAATATGAGGGTTCCATGTGTCACCCTAGGAAATTAGATATATAAATTTTAACTACAAAATTTATAGAAATTTTTCTTCAAAGAGTTTGCTAGCAAGTCGAAATTTTGTTAGAGAAAGAGAGGTCGCTCTTTCATTAGGCTATTCTATTTCGGGGTGTTGGAAGTAGATGTCAAGGAGAAAGAGCATCTGCTCTTTCCTCAAGGATTATTCTTAGGAGTGGGGAAGTTAGATATGAGCATTCTAAACACAAATTTCATTGGAACATTGCTTCGCACAGTTTGTTCGCAAATGAGAATATTCTGAGAGAAAGAGAAGTCGTTCTTTCTCCAAGTTGTTCTATTTTTACAATTACCTCATAAATGAAGGGACGGCCGACCCTTCTTCTTCCTAGTATTCTTTCTATTATATTTTGAGACTACAGGAAGGGTCATTCGATCCTTCTTGTGTTCTCCATTCTGGATATAGTTGAATTGTTGGATAAAGTTTTTCACAATTATCTACTAAACGAGAATTGTCTATCTAGCTTTCATAGACTAAATATTTTTAGAATTCTCTCGTAAATGAAGGGTCCACCGAAAATTTTTGTGCTCAGTATTCTTCCTGTGTTCACCATTTTGGATATACATGAATTGGAGGCCTAGCCATCGTAGGCTGAATATTTGTACAATTCCCTCATAAATTAAGGGTCGGCCGACCCTTCTTCTGCCCATTATTATTTTCATTATAGTTCTATACTGCAAGAAGGGTCGGCCAATCCTTCTTTTGTTTTCCATTCTGGATAACGTTAATTTCTGGATATAGGTGTTCACAATTATCCACTAAACGAAGGGGCGACCGATCCTTCCATGCAGAAAATGGAAGTAGGTACAAACATTTTCTATATATTATAACTTTGATTATATCCGGATCTCTACTATTTACAACGGAAGTCGGAAGGCGGAAATTGTCGGCCTAGCCATTATAGATTAAATATTTTTACATTTCTCTCATAAATGAAGGGTCGGTCCACCCTTATTGTGGTTGGTATTCCTATAGTGTTCACCATTTTGGATATACATGAATTAACGCTTGAGCCTTCATAGGTTGAATATGTTTTCAGTTCCCTCGTAAATGAAGGGGCAACCGACCCTTCATATGCACAACATTCTTTTCATAATAGTTGTATACTGCAAGAAGGGTCGATCGACCCTTCTTTTTCTCATTATTCTTCCAGCGTTCACCATTTTGGATATACATGAATTGATGGACCAACCTTTGTAGGTTGAATATTTTTACAATTCCCTCATAAATGAAGGGGAGGCCAACCCTTCTTTTTCCCAGTATACTTTTCAAAATATTTCTAAACTGGAAGAAGGATCGTTCGATCCTTCTTTTAAAAACAAGGAGAGTGTTTGAGATAGTTGAAGTTGGATTCCTCCCGGTCGGACACACCCATAAAAGACATAGGTGGAACTTATTGAAGGTTATTAGTAAAGCTAATGTGCAAGGATATATTTTCACTCTCGGAAATTATGGATATGTATAGGACATGTGAAAATCAAAATTTCTATGTCCCTTATATAAATGATGAACTTTATGATTTTAAGATTTTTGTGAAACCCCGCCTTTTGGATGGAAATGCCAAGATCATCGGTATCAAAAAATGTCATTTTTTTTAAATTTCAGCTCATAGATAACATTCTATTCATACAATGGAGGGAATCACTTCGGGATGAAGCTTGGTCATCTCTTATCCATCTTTGGCGGTCATTGCTAGATGGTAGCCCATAATTTCTAGTGGGACAGCCTAGGTTATTAAATCTGGAAAGGAAATAAAAAGAGGAATAGAAACATATATTTCATTTTCGAATCGAGGGATTGAGAAGGGGGGTGAACAACTTTTTCGCCCCAATTTAAATTATTGGGATGTTGTATATAAAAAATTGGACAGTCCCTTTGAGAGTGTTGATCAGTCATCAACTAAATTTTGGCGATCGACAAGCAATGATATTCATAGTAGTGAACCTACAAAATATGAACATGAAATTATGGATGCCTATTTGAAGGAAAATGTTCCTGCTTTGTAGTATTGCTAAGTTGGACCAGTATGCAACAAGTCTAGAGATGAATTCATTCCAAGAGTGGATGTTGTAAAGGGACAAATGGTCATTGTGCAATCACCAGAGCCATATTGTGCAATCTAGTTGGGTAGGGCGATTGGCAATATTTATCAAGATTTAGATGCTAGTACTGTTGGGTCTTACAAAATAGAGGTGCAATGGTGGAAGCAAATAGGACCATTGAAGGATCTGAAGGTCTTGTACAAAAAATGCATAGATATAAAGAAACAATGGGTGGTTGGTGTAGAAGAAAATATGATGACTGATGTAAATAACATCATATGGGCATGGTCACCAAGGGTAGGATGGACAGGAGAAAAAAATAGAATAAACGAGAAGGGCCATGCAGCGGTTAAGGCACAACGAGAACATATGGGGCATAGTGTTGAGAGTGAGATGGATGTTCCTACGGATATCATTTGATGTGATCTTAGCCCCCCAAAATTATATATTGTTACAATCCTTCTGGTCTATCTATCAACCTGGCTGGGTGAGCAAACGTCGAGCATTTGGAATGTCCACAAGCTATGCCTATACATATTATGCAGAGAATTCTAGCCTCATTTGGAAACTATTAAACTTATTTATCTAAAAATATAGATATTCTTGACAGTGTATCAAAAAAGAAACAAGAACTGATAAAGTTTTTATTCAAACAATGACATAATATTATAGACATTGAACTTTTCACCTTAAAATGTTGCACATTTCCAAATGAAAACTACACTTTTCAAATAAAAATTTGCATTTTTTTATTTCAAATCTACACTTTTCAAATACAAAATTGCATTTTTTTATTTTAAATTCACACTTTTTCAAATCAAAATTTGCATTTTTTGATTTGAAATTCACACTTTTCAAATCAAAATTTGCATTTTTTTATTTTAAATTCACACTTTTCAAATCAAAATTTGCATTTTTTTAATTTTAAATTAACACATTTTGAATTGAAATTCATAGTTTCATAACAAAAAACTGCAATTTTAAGGTTCATAAGTAGTCAAAAAACACACTATTTGAATAGAAAAACACACTTTTCAAAGCCGATATTGCCACTTTCAAAAGCTGATTTTGTACTTTAGAAAGGTTGATATTGACATTTTCTTAGTCCAAAATTTGCCTAATATGTCCAAATTTAATTAAATTGGCATTCAAATAAGATTTAAAACACAAATATTATTATCAAATTGTATTAATCAAAAAATATTATCATCAAATTGTAAATATGTCAAAAGTACTTATTCAACTTACCAAAAAAATGATTAAAACTAAAATTGGATAAAAACATAAAATGAGTATCCTAACTTAACTCATATATACATCACTAAGGTAAGTTAAAATATTGATAAGGATGCATCCATCCCTTGCTGTCGTGATGAACTTCACACTATAACAATTCAAATTATGTCAACAAAGAAGATAAGAGCAGTAAGGCACTAAGTATATATACACTACAGTATTTTGATCTACTCGATTTATTAACTTCAAATCTAGGATTATATATTTATGTACATTGTGGGATTGAATCATTAATTAAATTTGACCCTTCACTCTCTCTAAAACAAAAAAAATAAAAAAAAAACCTTCAGAAATTTATAAATACTCTACTTCATTGAAATTCGATAGAATGACAAAATCAAGACTGTGTTGGCCCTTTAGAAATCAAGGGGATGAATTTGATTGTTGGTACTAGTTCTTCAAGTTCTGCGAGGTCAAAAACTTATAATGATAGTGCCTCTTCACAACGTTAATGAGCTGAAATATGGAGGTGGGTAACTTAACAAAAACTGAGTGGATAAAGTAGTGTGGTAGTAGAGTCTTTTCTAAATATATGTGGTTGCAAATGAGAGCCTTGAAATAATTAATTTCGAACATAGTTTTGTTGGCCCGATTTATGATCGAGGCCAACGAAGGAGAGCTAGCCCACACAGGTTGCTTACAACAGCTTCCAATGTATTTGAATTAGCTAACTCTCATAGGAATAAAGGCCGTGCTGCCTTATAAATTTGCTCTCAAAAGAGTCTCTCAAACTACTTATCTGAATGCCTAAAATTGCAATTAAAATCTTAAGATGAAAACTAACCTATTCTATAACGCAATTTGAAAAGATAACTGAAAAACAGAAAATTTAGTAGCTCCTAAAAATCCCATAGGTTCAATTACAAAATAAAATAGAAAACTATAACTAATCTATTCTATTCTAACTATCCTAGCAAGCTTGAAAGTTTTGACATGTAAAAGAACTATTTTAGGTTACTGGTAAACATTTGAAGCACATCAATATCATAAGATTAACAATAACCTTTTACATATTGTTTACACATCAAATTTGCAGTCATCTAGAATGATCAATTGAGTAAAGAATATTGATTTATAAAAGAGCATAAAATCTAAAATCTCTTAGCAAACTTCTATTCCTGGTCTCAAATTATAAGTGGTTAGAAATAACACAAAGCTTCCATCGATATCCAAAACAGTAGCAGAAAATATTACTGATTCTTCCCAGGTAAAGACCTTAAAAAACTGCAGAGCTCTCTCCCCTGTGGTAGCATCTCCCCTCCTATCTGTAAATATAAAGATTTATAAACAGAAACAGAACTGAGAATAACAAATTCCTCTCTATTCTGCTGAGAAACCCCCACCTCCTTTGCATTCGAATTCTGTTGGTTTTATAGTCACAAAGAGTCCATAACAATCTGCTATACAATAGGTATGCGAATAAATTTCTGTAACAGATTGGTGAGTTGAATCCCCAATTTCTCGTGCTGTCTAAATATCTTGATCTTCCCTCATCTTCCGCGATCTTATATGATAAGCTAATGCAGCAATCTCCATAAGGTAGTTTATGCCAAGATTTAAGCATATTTACATCTTCTCGAACAATGACTCTCGCCTGGTTTCATAACCTTATTAATTTGGTAATTACCAATGTCTTTCAACAGGAGCCAATTGCTTCCTCCCATAAATAGAAATTCCATTGAGATAGCATGTCCTGCATGACCATCCAATCAAGCGATATCCTTTTCTCCTCATGGTTGCGATATGACTTTATATAACCTGCACAATCAATCAAATCTAAGATAAAAAAATATGAAACTATGATAATGATATTTCTCTTACAGAATACTTCTCATATCGACAACTAAATAATTGCGATCTGATCTTATATGCATGGTTATCAAGTAGTGGATGCAATGACAGCTGAGAGAGAAACATTACGAAACTAAAAGCTTCATATTATAAAATTTGTCTGATTGCATAAGTCATTAGTTGACCGTAAATGAAATTTTGAGTTAAGAGTGCACCGTCCTGGTAAAAGAGATCCTTCGACGCACTGTCATTTACTGTGTTTGGAAGATTTTACCTGTGTGAAGTGAATTCATGATAACAAACCCGCAATCTTGGTGGCTCCTTTACTGTCAGGATAGTGATCTCATGCCTTTAAAGACCATCCTTTGCATGGCAGAGAATTAAAAGTCATTGAGTTTGAGACGTAGAGTGTAACCAATCCTTCAATCATGGCCTTTTTTAATGCTAAAAACTCGCATTATTGTTACGTGAGATGACAGTCATGATTTTGGCCTTTTTTAATGCTAAAAACTCGCATTATTGTTACGTGAGATGACAGTCATGATTTTAAAGACTATTGATGATTGCTTTGGCGTTTTCTGCTTATCTTCAATGATTGAGATAACTACATTTTGTTCCTTACCAAACGATTTCCTATGATCTGGCGGAGATTTGGCGGAACTGGCAACAATCTGGAGGTTGAAGAATGGAACGATCCTTTTCAAATTCAGTTAAAAGAACCATGGTAATCAAACCATTTCCCTTTAGTTTGGCAATCGAAACGAACTTAATCAATGATCTTCTTTCATCAATAACTCCTTCAGATTATGTGGTATTTTCTTCTCTCATGCGTTAGCCAAATGTCATGAAAAATACCAACAGAGATTCCATTTAAATCTGGGCGATAAACCTTTTGTTTCAAGAGTAATGTAATCTTCAAACTAATGTTCATTCATATGACTTTTGATTTATTATTGTGACTTCGTGGCTTTCAAGAAAAAGGTTTGCAGGAAACAAATAATCGCCATGTCAAAAGAATAGTAATCTCAATTCATACTCCTCATGATCCCATGCGTGACCATTTACTTCTTTGCGGTTTGGTAAGGTCATGCTTTAATCCTTATGTAGATCCTATGCCCAGAATGACCTGCAGTCAAAATATGGCAAGCCAATCTTGTGATGATTCAAATTCCTTTCGTTGAAGTCCTTTAATTAAGTTAAAACATTACTTTGATTTGTTACGAACTCATAAAGCTTAGTAGTTCGTGTTCTATGGTAGCAGCTTGCTGACTCATCCTTGCTTACATTGTATTACATTCAAGTCTCCTAAAAAAACAAAAGTTATATCACATAATATATCAACGTACTTTCATAAAAAACTTTTGTATACTAAGAAACATGATACTCATTATAAAGAGCATGTTAATGTGTAAAGCCTTTGTTAAAATTCTTTTGATCATAGTAATGATTAAAGTTACTTTATTATAAAAGTCTTTAAAACATTGATAAAATATTTAAAATGACTTTTATTATTCATAATCATAAATAATCAAGTAACTTTATAATATTATCCCAAAAGAACTCTTTTTGGAAGAACATTTAAAATGATATATTAAAAATAAAGAGTAATAATGATGTCTCTTTCCTTTTTAACACACAACTTTCCCTTAATAACAAGAAAATTAAGAAAATTTTCAAGTAATTAAGGTTGGCGCAAAGAGTAAAGAAATTATAAAGAAGACAGCCATGACACCACATAACAAATCAAGCAAGATACAAATAATGGAAACCAAAAGCTAAATATTTACAATTTATCGTTGTATTCTTACAACAAGCACTTCCTTCTCCTTGTTTTATGAGAAGATCTATACTTGTCCTTATTTTTTTTTAAGGTAAGATATTAATCATTCTTTCCTAATTTGCATATCGAAGTTTGTTGGAATTAGGGAGCATCTTAGTGAAGCAAGGCAGCAGAGTGTTGCTCTAAGTAATAGAAACACTTACCAATCACTGTAATATCAAACTAATACCTACAGGACATGTTTCAGCAAGAAAATAACAAGTCTGCATGAGTAACAACAAATTACAATCTATAGGAATTAAGTAACAACATACTACATCCTACAAGAAATGAGTAACAACAACACAACTTCAACAAAATTTTGATCACCTCCTCGTGCATAAAATCATACCTTCAACAAAATTTTGATCACCCCCGCGTGCATAAAATCATACTGATACTCTGTTCAAATTGAATATATCTACAGTCAAAATATAAACTTAGAAATCAGACTTTACCAAAAAAATTACTTCAAAAAACATATGAGTTTCCCAACTCATAAAAAGAAGTCTGTTTGCAACTTAACTCAAAAAATATTTTGATCTACTCGATTTATTAACTTCAAATCTAGGATTATATATTTATGTACATTGTGGGATTGAATCATTAATTAAATTTGACCCTTCACTCTATCTAAAACAAAAAAAATAACCCTTCAGAAATTTCCTTTTCAGATTTGCTATAAATACTCTACTTCATTGAAATTCGATAGAATGACAAAATCAAGACTGTGTTGGCCCTTTAGAAATCAAGGGGATGAATTTGATTGTTGGTACTAGTTCTTCAAGTTCTGTGAGGTCAAAAACTTATAATGATAGTGCCTCTTCACAACGTTAATGAGCTGAAATATGGAGGTGGGTAACTTAACAAAAACTGAGTGGATAAAGCAGTGTGGTAGTGGAGTCTTTTCTAAATATATGTGGTTGCAAATGAGAGCCTTGAAATAATTAATTTCCAACATAGTTTTGTTGGCCCGATTTATGATCGAGGCCAACGAAGGAGAGCTAGCCCACACAGGTTGCTTACAACAGCTTCCAATGTATTTGAATTAGCTAACTCTCATAGGAATAAAGGCCGTGCTGCCTTATAAATTTGCTCTCAAAAGAGTCTCTCAAACTACTTATCTGAATGCCTAAAATTGCAATTAAAATCTTAAGATGAAAACTAACCTATTCTATAATGCAATTTGAAAAGATAACTGAAAAACAGAAAATTTAGTAGCTCCTAAAAATCTCATAGGTTCAATTACAAAATAAAATAGAAAACTATAACTAATCTATTCTATCCTAACTATCCGAGCAAGCTTGAAAGTTTTGACATGTAAAAGAACTATTTTAGGTTACTGGTAAACATTTGAAGCACATCAATATCATAAGATTAACAATAACCCTTTACATATTGTTTACACATCAAATTTGCGGTCATCTAGAATGATCAATTGAGTAAAGAATATTGATTTATAAAAGAGCATAAAATCTAAAATCTCTTAGCAAACTTCTATTCCTGGTCTCAAATTATAAGTGGTTAGAAATAACACAAAGCTTCCATCGATATCCAAAACAGTAGCAGAAAATATTACTGATTCTTCCCAAGTAAAGACCTTAAAAAACTGCAGAGCTCTCTCCCCTGTGGTAGCATCTCCCCTCCTATCTGTAAATATAAAGATTTATAAACAGAAACAGAACTGAGAATAACAAAGTCCTCTCTATTCTGCTGAGAAACCCCCACCTCCTTTGCATTCGAATTCTGTTGGTTTTATAGTCACAAAGAGTCCATAACAATCTGCTATACAATAGGTATGCGAATAAATTTCTGTAACAGATTGGTGAGTTGAATCCCCAATTTCTCGTGCTGTCTAAATATCTTGATCTTCCCTCATCTTCCGCGATCTTATATGATAAGCTAATGCAGCAATCTCCATAAGGTAGTTTATGCCAAGATTTAAGCATATTTACATCTTCTCGAACAATGACTCTCGCCTGGTTTCATAACCTTATTAATTTGGTAATTACCAATGTCTTTCAACAGGAGCCAATTGCTTCCTCCCATAAATAGAAATTCCATTGAGATAGCATGTCCTGCATGACCATCCAATCAAGCGATATCCTTTTCTCCTCATGGTTGCGATATGACTTTATATAACCTGCACAATCAATCAAATCTAAGATAAAAAATATGAAACTATGATAATGATATTTCTCTTACAGAATACTTCTCATATCGACAACTAAATAATTGCGATCTGATCTTATATGCATGGTTATCAAGTAGTGGATGCAATGACAGCTGAGAGAGAAACATTACGAAACTAAAAGCTTCATATTATAAAATTTGTCTGATTGCATAAGTCATTAGTTGACCGTAAATGAAATTTTGAGTTAAGAGTGCACCGTCCTGGTAAAAGAGATCCTTCGACGCACTGTCATTTACTGTGTTTGGAAGATTTTACCTGTGTGAAGTGAATTCATGATAACAAACCCGCAATCTTGGTGGCTCCTTTACTGTCAGGATAGTGATCTCATGCCTTTAAAGACCATCCTTTGCATGGCAGAGAATTAAAAGTCGTTGAGTTTGAGACGTAGAGTGTAACCAATCCTTCAATCATGGCCTTTTTCAATGCTAAAAACTCGCATTATTGTTACGTGAGATGACAGTCATGATTTTGGCCTTTTTTAATGCTAAAAACTCGCATTATTGTTACGTGAGATGACAGTCATGATTTTAAGGACTATTGATGATTGCTTTGGCGTTTTCTGCTTATCTTCAATGATTGAGATAACTACATTTTGTTCCTTACCAAACGATTTCCTATGATCTGGCGGAGATTTGGCGGAATTGGCAACAATCTGGAGGTTGAAGAATGGAACGATCCTTTTGAAATTCAGTTAAAAGAACCATGGTAATCAAACCATTTCCCTTTAGTTTGGCAATCGAAACGAACTTAATCAATGATCTTCTTTCATCAATAACTCCTTCGGATTATGTGGTATTTTCTTCTCTCATGCGTTAGACAAATGTCATGAAAAATACCAACAGAGATTCCATTTAAATCTGGGCGATAAACCTTTTGTTTCAAGAGTAATGTAATCTTCAAACTAATGTTCATTCATATGACTTTTGATTTATTATTGTGACTTCGTGGCTTTCAAGAAAAAGGTTTGCAGGAAACAAATAATCGCCATGTCAAAAGAATAGTAATCTCAATTCATACTCCTCATGATCCCATGCGTGACCATTTACTTCTTTGCGGTTTGGTAAGGTCAGGCTTTAATCCTTATGTAGATCCTATGCCCAGAATGACCTGCAGTCAAAATATGGCAAGCCAATCTTGTGATGATTCAAATTCCTTTCGTTGAAGTCCTTTAATTAAGTTAAAACATTACTTTGATTTGTTACGAACTCATAAAGCTTAGTAGTTCGTGTTCTATGGTAGCAGCTTGTTGACTCATCCTTGCTTACATTGTATTACATTCAAGTCTCCTAAAAAAACAAAAGTTATATCACATAATATATCAACGTACTTTCATAAAAAACTTTTGTTTACTAAGAAACATGATACTCATTATAAAGAGCATGTTAATGTGTAAAGCCTTTGTTAAAATTCTTTTGATAATAGTAATGATTAAAGTTACTTTATTATAAAAGTCTTTAAAACATTGATAAAATATTTTAAATGACTTTTATTATTCATAATCATAAATAATAAAGTAACTTTATAATATTATCCCAAAAGAACTCTTTTTGGAAGAACATTTAAAATGATATATTAAAAATAAAGAGTAATAATGATGTCTCTTTCCTTTTTAACACACAACTTTCCCTTAATAACAAGAAAATTAAGAAAATTTTCAAGTAATTAAGGTTGGCGCAAAGAGTAAAGAAATTCTAAAGAAAACAGCCATGACACCACATAACAAATCAAGCAAGATACAAATAATAGAAACCAAAAGCTAAATATTTACAAAATTCTAATGGGGCCCTTTGATTTTGTAAAAGTCAAGGGGAGCTGTTGGGGTGCCAACAAATGGCGACATGCTGGGCGAACCAATTATCTTTGTTTAATTCAAACAATTGAGTAAGAAATGATCTAAGACTCACTCTGAGAAATCAAGTAATCTCAATCTAATACAAACCCGTGTTTAATGATTTTCACGTTTGCAAATACTTTCGAAAAATTTCCCCTGCGCTGCTAATAAAAATTTTTGCATGTGAAATCTCCATAAAAAAAAAAATTTCCTTATCCTTTAAATCTTAACTTTGTAATTTCAGTTCACTTTATAGCACCTAAATAGAAGGCACTTCTACATTTTTCAGTATCTAAAAATTTAATGTCTTTGTAACATTGAACTTACAGATGTCCTTCCCTTGTTTTTCTATTAGCTAGAAGGTTATTACGTTGACATACCACTTACTTAGCTGCGGCTAATCCTCCCTTCTTTTCTGGTATGCAGGTTTCTATGCTCCCGGAGTTTTCCCATGATGTCGTAACAAGGTATGGATCTTTTAACAAACCCAGTCTTACTATTTTGTTTATGCATAACGTCGCATTTACACATAGCATACCATCCCACAATGATCATAAGTTTGGACTAAGAAATGTGTTAATATGGTTCTAAATCGAACCCCTTATACCAATGCCAACTTTGAAAAATACATCTCCATGCTACCAAGGTTGTAGATATCAACAATGCACAAACCTTAAATCTCAGACATGTCAAAGAACGATAAGAGCACTAATATTATTCCAACCTCGAAATGATAAAGTTTGATCGTCACCACATGTATTACCCAGCTAGGTAATTCAAATAAGCCACACATTAATTTATAACCCTTTTAACATGGAAGGACCTACGACTTATTCTAACATTTACAATGCAGGGTAACCGTACTGGGGTCATTCACTGTTTTTCCAGACGGCCATGTGACTACATTTAATGTGTTCGAAGGTTATGGTGCCATCTGCACCTGAAAGGACAAGGTTGGTTGTCTCGGCGTTTGGGGTAAGTAACTCCTTAGCAAAAACTCGAAACTCTCTGGAATAGTTTCCTCTTTGGCATTCGAATTGAGGTTCACAAGTTTGTCCCACCAAACCCTGGCGCTTGGATCAAACCTCGATCCCTTGTATCTTATTCTGCAATGAGGAGGAAACGATTAATGCAATCGTGGTTACTCCAGAGGGAGTTCTCCTTGCTTTAAAGGCGCAGCTATTTCCTGCATTGCCTCGGAGGTAACCTCCAATACTGTAACTCGACAGTTTTCTAATAGTTGGTTCTGGTAGTGTGTTCTGTTACCCTTTTGCTAATAATGAACTGTTTGCAATGGTGGTAGGTATTTCCAGTTCGAGACAGCGTAGGTTGCAGAGGGGACCTTCTCTAATGGTAAGTGGTATCGCTCCGTTGCCTTCATATGACTACAGGAAAAACTTGGGAAGTCCTCTTCAACGGCAACATGAAGTTTGTAGTTTGCATGTCATGGTTAGTTCATTTTGAAGCTTCAGGGATTCGTTGTGGCCTGGGTTTTCTGCCACGAATCCGATGTAATAACTATTCCTTTATGTTATTTTCTTCCTGTGGTTCTAGGTTATAGAGAAATGCGTATTAAAATAACTGAAATTAATATCGGGGTTTTCTGTTTCTACCCTCCCGAAGGATTTCAATACCCTATCGAATTTATCAGAATATGGAACATTTTGTAATGCTATGAGTGAAACGGATTTGTTCTTCATGGTTCTACAACCTCAGGGTTAGCACTGGAAAGTGATTTTGATCTTAGATGCTTTAAAATCCTGTTTAGATAGAACTACAGAGTTGGTATGATGCCAATTTCCGTTTCCTTAAATATTACAGATAGATATGGTTATTAGGACAAAGGTCTCTGTATTTTCTGTTTTCAACCATTTTGTATGCCTGCGTGGTAGATAAATGATTTTATGTGGGAACTGGAAAAATCATGATGGTATAAACCTTATTTCTCCAGTCGTAGGGACAAATTTTAAAGGATTCTGTGGTTAAAGAACTCTGAAGTTTTCGTTTATCTCTTCTTTGTAAGCTGACTGTCTAACGGATGAAATGTGAACTGTAGTAAATGACTGCATTCCAAATTAGAACTTGTCAGACCAACTGTTGTGTGGGTCCGTTGTACCTTTCTGTGTAAACATGACTTTTTTTTACATATCCTCGCAAAACCTGGAAAAAACTATTTTAATTTCTATATTACTGTAGAGGTATTGCCTGGAAATTACATTAATAGAATAGATCCTCGAAAATGATAATTATATGATAGAAGCACTGTTATCGGTTTTCTTCTAAATTCATATTGTTGGTGTATCTAGTGTTTAGAAACCCTAACTGCCAGTGTAGATATCATGAACGACGGCGACCCTCGAATACTAATTTATGACTTGCCTTTACAGAATTTTCCTGTGAATGAGGGTGGAATACAAAGGCTTGTGTGAGGGTTTAAAGAATTAGGTCGAGAATTATCCCTTAAGTTAGAGATTATTCCGTCAGGGATAACGGAGGGTGTTGGCATTTGATCCAAGAGAGTTATTTTTAATGAAACTTATAAATATTCATAATATGCAGGTAGTTGGGATAATACATCATTTTATTCATAATATACAAGTAGTTGGGATAAATATATCGTTTCAATACTAAATCTCCATATCCTATCTGCGATGAAACAATAATACCCTAATCATGTCCACATGGAAATCATGGAATTTCTATACAGAGTACTTCTATAATATTCACGATCCATGTTTTTCTTTATTTGTCGTGGAGTATAAAGAAGGTCAAGATTTATTCCCTAGACTCTAATTAGATAATATAATAATCAAAAGGATGTGAGAGAAAATCATGTAATTTCCACCGAGACTATAGATCTAATTCATAACAATGAAGATCGATTTAATAACCAATAAGAATGTACAGAAATCATGCAATTTTTTACTGAGGGCTTTATAGATCCATATGTAAGCAATGATAAAATGATCCCTCTGTGGTTACATTATCCGTTCCATTTTATCTCTTGTTTTAACCTCAATACTAAATATCTATGTTACAGTGTAAGCATTATTCGAATCACAGAAAATTACTTAGACACTATAACCACTATATTTTTAACAAATGGAGACAGATAAATAACAGAAATTACTTAGAGCCTGAGATAACAAAACCTAGAACTTGTAAACCAAATGCAGTAGGAACAGCCACGTTCCTCCCAACCGTAGATTAGGTACAAACACCAAGTCTGTCCGCAATCACCCCCAAGCTAGACACATGCATGGAGAAATGTGGACAGTTAGCCTCAAACTCAGTCTTGTTTCCTGAATCCCTTGCCTAACACAGAGTGCTCACACAGCAAGTGAAATCCTCTCCGGCATACTCAGCAGCGTCCTGCCTCCCCACATATGCCCTCCTTTTATAGTTTTGCCTAGGTCTTACCATTAGCAGCCAATTCCTCATGGAATTTTCGCAACTAATCAAATCCCTGATTTTCAGGGTGTGTCTAGTGTCTTAAATACACTCCTGACACTTGTTCTGGTTCCCCAGAGGCTAACTCTAACTTGTCCCCCACTTCTCCATGCATGATCTCCTCATTTAACTTGGTTGTTCCTACTCATTCTTATATTAATTTAATAAAATTGTTTGCTTACAACAGTCCTACTAGGACTTAAGTCAACCAATTTTTTCTCATCTGGCTTCCTTATTGCATAATCTCAAAAATAATAAAATAATTAAAAAACTCAAACATAATGTTTTTTTTTTTTCATCATTGGAGAGGGATGTTACATTGCATATAGACAAACCAGATAAGATAATCTCGTCAAAACCAGACACTTAGAATAAAAGATAACCCAAAACTTAAAGTATAAAGATATAACCGACTTATTCCTATGAAAAACACAAGAAACCTGTTCCATCTTATTATAGATAAATTTTGCTATTGTATTTAAGAATTTATAAAACAAGGAATCATTGTCTTAGCTAGGTAACCATAAGACAATGTCACTCACAAATATCATCAGAAATGAATTAGTTGGCTCATTACTGAGACCCCTTATCTTTTAAAAAGCCATTACCAGAGTTTGGTGACTGATTTTAGGTAACGTCATACTGGTGATATCCATGATCCTGATCGAACCTGCTCATTACTAAGACCTTTCATTCCTAATTTCATAAAATCAAAAATTATAAACAGAACAGATCCAAGTACTTCCCAGATTGTAAGTAGTTTAAAAAATGATGGTTAGTTCAGATTGATAAAGATTTCCAAGTACCAAGTTTTGAAAAGACAAATTATCATTCATCTTTACTATAAAGATAACAGGCAGCAAGAGATCAACTTTGATAGTAAGCACAAACTTCTAAAAGTTTACAATAGATTCGTTTCAAATTCGAGAAAACCTGATTAGCCTTAGCGGGAAAATATACCATATCTTATAACGATTACTCAAAATTAGCAAACAAATTGAAATTCGAACCCCAGAGATTTATTTATTTACACTAACCCCTTTAAATCAAACAAAACCAAACAAAATAAAAAATGAAAAGGAAGGAAAACCAAAGCCTATTTACATATGTACAAAAAGATCAAAATAAAAATAAAAATAATCAAGTGAAATCAAATTTCCAATGTAACCAACCATACAAACTCAAACCAATAAACACATCTACATCGTAAATCATAAATGAGAATGGTAAAATGTAAGAATCAAAATCAAAACTACCTAGAACTATATCTAACAAGTGCAAGATAAGAAAATTATTATTTACAGGAAATCTCACACGAAATGATTTTTCTAACCAAACTTCTATTGGATCATGATATGTACAATGACTATGAACAAATTGTAATGGTTCTTTCGTAAAAGGACAATCATAAATAAAATCATTCGTTGTTACCATCCATTCTTTTGACGTGATAGATTGATAAGGTACAAAACTAGAGCATTCATGTGGAGAGATTTGATCTTCTCTTAATTGTTCATTTGAAATTTGATTTACAAAAAGTGAAATTTGCTCTAATCCCTTTAATGTATGAGGTGCAATCTTTTCCTTATGGATACTCTCTTGTAAACAAATACATCTTTCATAAAGATCGTCAAATTGAGACGCAATTTCAGTTAATTCATTATCAAGAGTACTTGTTATATCTTCAAAATTGGAAGGAAAAGAACATTGAGGCAAAATTTGTTATGTATAAAATTCTTGTGAGCAGATTGGGTAGTTAAAGAAATCTTCAAAATCAGAAGAAAAATTGTCTCCTAAAAATTTTCCCTCGCCATCTTCTAAACATTGTTTTATGGTGAGAAGGTTATCATTATTCAGTTCGTGTTCATTTAAGACTTGAAATCTAGATTTAACACAAACTTGAGTTTTAGGAGTATGAGATATTTCTTCTTGACATTCATAATTATTACCCAATGTATCAATAGTATCTGAGTTTGTATAATCATTCAATAAGTTGTCATTACTCACATAATCATATGAAATAGAACTTTGGTTTGGAGTTGAAGAGTTAGATTAAGGAGAACTCCAAAATTGATCTGATATTGAAATATTATGATCAGATTTATCGATTGAATTCAGAATTATCTCTCTCTCATATTTTCAACTTTCAATATTATCTTCAAACTTGTAATTTGGATCAAAGAAAGATTTATGATCAAAAGATTCAGATTCTAAATAGTTATCAACTCTGGAAAATGGTAAACTATGAAAGGAACTTGATTCCTTCACAAAGCTATTAGTATATAGAGTAGAATCACTAGTTTGCAAATCAATTTTAGATTCATGACAAAGTTGGCCAAAGTGATTAAATGATGTACTTGAATTATGATCTACTTCAAGGGTTTCAGATGTGGATTCAAAACCATGAGAATTTGTCGCAAGGCATTCCTTATTTTCAATTCCACATGGAGGAAAATGATAATCAAGATTTTGCAATGAATTTACAGCTAAGTTATGATATTCTTGTAAACCAATTGATATTATACACATAGCTGCAATATTTTCTTCATTAAGCATGATTGATTTATTTTTATGATTATGCAAAGATATAATTTCATCATGTAAAATCTCAACTTGATCTTTCAACCTAAAAATTTCAGAATCATTATCTTCTTCACCTTTATCTTTATCATCATCATTACGAAAAAATAAAGAAGAAAAAGGATCATGGGAATACCTCTTAAGATCTTTCTCAAGAGTTTGTGCGTGTTCGCATGCTTGATCAAAATCAATTATACCCTTTTGTGCAACAAACATAGCTATATATTTAGGTAGGGAATGCACATACCACTCATAAAGAATGTCACCTGAAGGTTTATGATTGTCTTTGAGTCGATGATAAACCTGTCAAAAGCGTGTGTTGAAATCACATATGGATTCACCTTGTTTGACCTGTATTTCATCCAAATCACTATATATATATATTACTCTCATTATAAACATCATAATCATTTTGAAAAATTCTTTTAAAATCAGACCAACAATGAATAATGGGAATGGGAAGAACAAAATACCAATCTGATACCTTTCCTTCAAAAGTGAAGGGGAAAAGCCTGCATACAACATCTTCATATTGAATATCAAATAAATGTAATACAGACTCATATTTTCTTATGTGTTCTAAAGTTCTGATATTCCCTTCACTATTAATCCTTGGCAAGAGAGCAATTTCCTTTCTAGGGAGTTCATGTAATACAGACTCAAAATGATTAGCTTACCATCTAGCCATCCATATGATGCGTCTATGACATCATAGAATAAAAATATAATACACTGAAATATAAGAGCTTAGAGGATAAATGGTTAATGAATGAATAATGAAAAGATAAAAACAAAAACCATTCGTTTTATCTTAGGCCCTCCTTCTAGTGCCATTTGTTGGCCCGATTTTATAACCGAGGCCAACGAAGGAGAGCTAGCCCACACAAGTTTCTTACAACAGCTTCCGATGTGTTTGAATTAGCGAATTCTCACAGGGATAAAGGCCCTGTTGCCTTATGAATTTGCTCTCAAAAGAGAGTCTCTCAAACTACTTATCTGAATGCCTAAAATTGTAATTAAAATCTTAAGATGAAACCTAACTTATTCTATAATGCAATTTAAAAAAAATTGAAAATAAAAAATTTAGTAGCTCCTAAACAGTGAACAATAGTTTAGTAGCTCCTAAAAATCCCATAGGTTCAATTACAAAATAAAATCGAAAACTCTAACTAATCAATTCTATCCTAACTATCCTGATCAAGAGCAAGCTTGAAAGTTTTGACATGTAAAAGAATAATTTTAGTTTACTGGTTTATTTAAAACAAAGTTTAAATAAACAATTAGACATTTGAAGCACATCAATATCATAAGATTAACAATAACCTTTTACATATTTTTTACACATAAAATTTGCAGTCATTTAGCATGATCAATTGAGTAAAGAATATTGATTTATAAAAGAGCATAAAATCTCTCAACAAAATTCTATTCAACTGTAAATAAAATCTTACAGATCCCAATCAAATCCAAAGATGATTGCAATGTCAATGATCTCTGGTCTCAAATTATGCCTGGGTAGAAATAACACAAGGATTCCATCGATATCCAGAAACAGTAGCAGATAAGATTACTAATTCTTCTTCTCGAATAAACATTACAGAAAAATGAATATCCTATAGTTCCCAGGTAAATACCTTCAAAAACTGTAGATCTCTCTCCCCTCTGGCAGCGTCTCCCCTCCTATCTGTAAATATAAATATTTATAAACAGAAACATAACTGAGAATAACAAAGTCCTCTCTATTCTGCTGAGAAACCCCCACCTCCTCTGCATTCGAATTCTGTTGGTTTTATAGTCACAAAGAGCCCATAACAATCTGCTATACAATAGGTATGTGAATAAATTTCTGTAACAGATTGGTGAGTTGAATCCCCAATTTCTCGTACTGTCTAAATATCCTGATCTTCCCTCATCTTCCACGATCTTATCTAATAAGCTAATGCAGGAATCTCCATAAGGTAGTTTATGCCAATATTTAAGCATATTTACATCTTCTCGAACAATGATTCTCGCCTGGTCTCATAACCTTATTAATTTGGTAATTACCAATGTCTTTCAATAGGAGCCAATTACTTCCTTCCATAAATAGAAATTCCACTGAGCTATTGTGCCCTGCATGACCATCCAATCGATATCCTTTTCTCCTCATGGTTGCGATATGACTTTATATAACCTACACAATCAATCAAATCGTAAGATAAAAAATATGAAACTATGATAATGATATTTCTCTTACAGAATAGTTCTCATATCAACAACTAAATAATTGTGATCTGATCTTATATGCATGGTTATCAAATAGTGGATGAAATGACAGCTGAGAGAGAAACATTACGAAACTAAAATCTTCATATTATAAAATCTGTCTTATTTCATAAGTCATTAGTTGACCGTAAATGAAATTTTGAGTTAAGAGTGCACCATCCTAGTAAAAGAGATCCTTCAACGCACTGTCATTTACTGTGTTTGGAAGTTTTTACCTGTGTGACGTGAATTCATGATAACAAACCTGCAATCTTGGTGGATCCTTTACTGGTAGGATAGCGAGCTCATGCCTTTAATGACAATCCTTTGCATGGCAGAGAATTAAGAGTCATCTTGAGTATGAGATGTAGAGTGTAACCGATCCTTCAATCATGGCATTTTTTAATGCTAAGAAATCGCATTATTGTTACGTGAGATGACAGTCATGATTTTAAGGACTATTGATGGTTCCTTTGGCATTTTCTATTGATCTTATTTGATTGAGATAACTACATTTTTTTCTTTACCAAACGATTCCATATGATCTGGCGGAGATTTGGCGGAATTGGCAACAATCTGGAGGTTGAAGAATGGAACGATCCTTTTGAAATTTAGTTAAAAGAACCATGGTAATCAAACCATTTCCCTTTATTTTGGTAATCGAAACAAACTTAATCAATGATCTTCTTTCAACAATAACTCCTTCTGTAACATCCCAAAAAAATTGCTAAAAGTTTAAAATTTTTGAAACGACATTTATTACGAAAGAAATGCTAATTGCGGAATAATTGATATTTAACAAATTAACTAACGGCAGCTTAAGACAATTACAAATTGTAATACTTAACATAATAAGATAGTAGATTCTAATTATAATCCGATATACGATATTCATTTTCTCATGTGTTATAGTTCTAGTGATAATACTGATGACTATGCTTGCATGTTGATGAAGGGGTTTCCTACGGGGTGCCTTGAGGCTTACTTAGCTTAAGTGCTAAAGTAGTATACCTATTTCTTCGCAGATTCACAGGTAAGGTATTAAGTCAATTCAAGCTCTCCAAGTTATTTAATATTTGTTTCTGCTAGTCGTCATTGCAAATATATAAAAAAATTAAAGAGAAAGTACGTCCTGAACGGGAAGGGTGTTAAAGGTATGGATCTTCAGTTTTATTTCTTCAAGCTCAATAAGCGTTGTATTAAATGGAAAACATCATATGAAGATGTCATTGATTTTCACTACCTGTTCTGATTCATGCAAGGGTTAGATGAGTTCTTCGTTTCAAGGCACCAATATTAAAGTAAACAATGTTGACAAAACATATCTATTAATGATTGATATTGCTAAAGCGAAACATGGTGAAATTATGTAAAGCTAGGTTGATCCATTGATGTCCTAATGTCTATGCAAAAGTGAAATTATCTCTTCTTCATTTAATAACTCTATTAGCTATTATACTCATGTAACGATATAATGTGGTCTTGTTACATCAAAATGTTACAATACTTCTTGCATTGGGTTCTAATGCTAATGTCATTACCATGACAAATATTGTAGCAAAATCCTAACATTATTATAACAAATATTATAGTTTTCAAATACACTTACCAATGGTTATTCAAATAACATCTAAATAATGAAAATATGAAACTTTACTTGCAATGTAACTATTATGAAATATATGTAATAGTGGTCTACGTAATATAAAATCTAGCCATATGAGTATATAAAATGCGAACTACATAGTATGGAACTAACTATGTGATAAATGTGAAATGCAAATAGTAAAGATTTGACTGTAATGTACTGTATTATCATAAGCGATACTATGTAATAGTTTGATGACATGAAAAATTTGTTAATGCAGTGAGGTTCGCACCTAGGCTGAGTTAATGGAGTGGACAAGTCCTTAATATCTCTGCAGTGTTTCGAGATTTGGTATCACACTTATTGTTAAGTTTATACTAATTTGACTAGCAAGATCACTGAAAGAAACACAATCACAAGATAGACAAAGATTTTATCCTGGGAAAACCTCATGGGGTAGAAAACCCAACAAATATTTCCTCAATAAGATGATCAACCAAAATACAAGATGTGCTCGAAGACTTGAGCTCCTTCTCTACCTCCTATGCAGACCTCTCTCTCACAAGTGAGCTACCTTCCGAGGTAATCAAGTATGAGATAAGTGAGGAGCATCCTCCTCTACTTATACTAGTTTCCCGACTGAATTTTTCCCTTATGGGGCCGACCTCTCCCAAGGGAGTCTAATAACCCCTAATTAAATAACTCAGGGCCGACCCCCACATGGTGGATCTAATAACCCTAGTTATCACAATCCAACAGAGGAATAAACATCTCCGGATACATAATAGGATCACCTTGGAGGGATGTAACATCTCCGGAATAATAAATTACAAATATAATATTCTTAGAAGTTCCAATATTCAACACTCCCCCTTAACGAGAAGGATATTATAACAACATTTGTAGGAGCAAGAATTCATCGACTACATCATACATGATACATCTATAAATCATCGAAAGCTTTCTTCAATACATCATCATCAGTAACTTAAGAAGTTATTGGAACATAGTCAATACTGGAACATCAGCATCATCAGAATTGTGTCTTCATCTTCTGCAGCACCGAATAGCTACAGCATCATCATCATCATCATCAGATCCTCTGATCAACAACATCATCAGTATCTCTTGATCACGATAAGGAGCATCGTCATCACACAATAATTAACATCATCATCATACGATCATCATCATCGTCATCATACGATAATCAACATCGTCATCATACGATCATCAGCATTGTCATCATCATGATCTACAGCATCTAGATCATCTCGATCTACAGCATCTAGATCATCTCGATAGTAGCATACTCTGCAACACACACGATCCAATTACAGGATGATCAATCCCGCTCTCTTTAGGACATAGGTCCATGGATGATACAATCCAGATCAAGTTCCAGGATGATCAATCTTTATCTCTTTAAGACAATTCTCATGTCTAGGGACGATGCAATCCCATCATGTACATTTTGAACCAAGGGTCCAGGGATGATGCAGTTTTATCATCAATTCTCGGAGACAAATGTCTACGGATCAATTCTGGGACCGAAGTCCAAGGATGATACAATCCCCACATTCTCGGAGACATCTGTCTTCGGATCAATTTTGGGACCGTCGTCCGGGGATGATGCAATCCCCACATTCTTGGAGACATCTATCTACGGATCAATTCTGGGACCGAAGTCTGGGGAAGATACAATCCCCACTCATCTGCTAAGGACCCATTCTCGGAGACATCTTTTCTACGGATCAATTCTGGGACCTAAGTCTGGGGAAGATACAATCCCCACATTCTCGGAGACATCTTGTCTACGGATCAATTCTGGGACCAAAGTTGGGGGAAGATACAATCCCCACCTGTCCACTCAGGACTTCATTCTCGAAGACATCTTGTCTACGGATCAATTCTGGGACCGATGTCCGGGGAAGATACAATCCCCACCTGTCCACTCAGGACTTCATTCTCGAAGACATCTTGTCTACGGATCAATTCTGAGACCGAAGTCCAGGGAGGATACAATCCCCACCTGTCCACTCAAGACTTCATTCTCGAAGACATCTTGTCTATGGATCAATTCTGGACCAAAGACCGGGGATGACACAATCCCCTCATGTATACATATCATCAATACACGTATCCTCATCAGTACATGTATACATATCATCAATACAAGTATCCTCATCAGTACATCAATACAGGTATCCTCATCAGTACATCAATACAATTATCCTCATCAGTAAAAGTGCATATACAAGTAATATAGATATTCTAAGTATACATATAAGAAATATAAATATCCTAATTATAATAATACAGGTATACTCATCATCGACCTTACTGTCGATGCGAGCAATCTCATCATCAGTGTCTACATCACTCCCCCTTTCGAGGAGGGTCCTTTTAAACTACACCAAGCTTTTCTCGGAAATACTCAAATTTCACTTGAGATAGAGGTTTGGTCAATATATCATCAATTTGTTCATCAGTGCTCACATACTAGAGCTTAATAGATCCTTTCTGTACCATATCCCGTATATAGAAATATCGGATCTCTATGTGTTTTGACTTATCATGGAGCACTAGATTTTCTGTCATCTTACTACAGCTTTGGTTGTCACACATGATCACAGTGGGATCCATCTCTAAGTCAAATAATCCTGATAATAGTTTTCGAAGCCATACTGCTTCACAACTAGCAGAGCAAGCAGCTATGTATTCTGCTTCGGCTGTACTGAGAGCCATACTAGACTATTTCTTGTTGAACCATGAGATCATGGCAGATCTAAGACTATAACATCCACCTGATGTACTCTTCCTGTCTGAGACATTTCCTGCCCAGTTAGAATATGAGTAACCATGCAGTCTGAATTCATGATTTTCAAGATAATATAGACCAAAATCTAATGTACCTTTTTGGTACCTCGTCACATGCTTTGCATCTATTAAGTGAACTCTTCTAGGTTCCACTAGATACTGACTCAAGGTATTTACAGCAAAGCATATGTCTGGTCTGGTATTTGTCAGATACATTAATGATCCAATAATCCGTCTGTATAGAGTCACATCTACTAACTCTGATGAGTCATCAACTAATAACTTCAAGTTGGAGTCCATGAGAGTGGCCATGACTTTACACTCCAACATATCGAATCTTTTCAAAATCCCCACAACATGGATTTAGAAAGATTCCTTTTGGTTCTTGCCATACTTCTAGACCTAAGAAGTAGTGCATTAAGCCGAGATCTTTCATCTCAAATTCTGAGGAGAGCTTCTTCTTGCACTCGATAATTTGTTTCTCATTTCTAGTCAGAAATAGATCATCTACATACGACAATAATATAACTGGTTCATCATCCATAACTTTGAGATAAAGATTAGGGTCAGCTTTACTCTTGGTAAATCCCATGCTTGTCAAGAAACAGTCGATCCTTCCGTACCAAGCCCTGGGGGCTTGCTTTAATCCATACAAAGCCTTTTTCAGTTTGCATACATGTGTTCTCCCGTCTTTAATCTCAAATCCTTGTGGTTGTTCTATGTACACTTCTTCTTCAATCACACCATTCAGGAAGGTTGTCTTAACATCCATTTGGTTTAATTTCCATTTCATCATAGATGCAAGTGCCATAATAGTTCTAATGTAAGTGTACCTAGCAACTTGTGCAAATGTTTCTTCATAGTCAATTCCCTCTTTCTGAGAGAACCCTCTGGCTACAAATCTTGCCTTATATTTTTCAATGCTACCATCTGCAGCATGTTTTATTTTGAATATCCATTTGGAAGATACCACACTTTTATCTTTTGGTTTGGGAACTATATCCCAAACATCATTTTTCATTACTGATTGGTATTCTTCTGTCATTGCTTCTACCCATTCTTTCTTTTGAACTGCCTCTTCATAGCTGGTAGGTTCTTGATCCACAAGATCACACATCAAGGCTACATAGTTAGATACTAGCTTTGGTTTCTTCCTTTTTCTAGTGGAGCCTTCAAGAGCTCCATATTTTTCAGCTCCTTGAATAATGTCTCTAGCCCATGCTAGCCTTCTTTTTCTAGATAAGTTTGTAATGGGGGGTTCTTGTGGTTCTAACATGTCATGGTCTTCTGGTGTATCATCTTCAGGGATGGGCACAACCTCTGAGATTCTAGGAGATGTATCTTCTTCATAGATTTCTTCAATTTGGCACTTCCTAGATTTCTTTAGAACTGCTTCTTTATCAAATGTCACATCTCTACTTATTTCCATATGATGGAAACCTGGGATGTAAATTCTGAAATATTTGGATGATTCACAATATCCCACAAATATTCCCTCCTTACCAGAAGGTTCCAACTTGGTTCTCTTTTCTTTTGGAATGTGAATGTACACTGGACATCCAAATATTTTGAGATGACTTACCTCAGGCTTCTTTCCTGTGAACACTTCTTCTGGAGTCTTGAATTCAAGAGCACTATGGGATAGTCTATTTTGTACATAGAATCTTGTCCTAGTTGCTTCAGCCCATAGATACATGGGTAGATCTATCAAAGCCTTGAACTCTTTGAATTTTCCAAAGACTTCATTATTTCCTTTTAGAAAGTATATCCAATTCTTCCTTGAGTAGTCATCAATGAATGTGAGATAGTATTCAAACCCACTTAGGGATGTGGTGG
The DNA here is from genome assembly GCA_027924585.1 of Larix kaempferi. Classification (NCBI taxonomy): domain Eukaryota; kingdom Viridiplantae; phylum Streptophyta; class Pinopsida; order Pinales; family Pinaceae; genus Larix; species Larix kaempferi. The sequence continues at coordinate 54,263,561 of BSBM01000047.1, read as the reverse complement.
GCATTGGTCCACATACATCTGAATGTATTAACTCCAGGATGTTCTTAGTCTTTGTTTCACTCTTTGGAAATGTGTTCTTGATATTCTTCCCTTTTTCATATCCTTTACATGTGCCATTATGATCAACCTTTAAGTTTGGTTTCCCTATAACTACCTTTCTTACATAGGGTAGGACTTTGTAGTTAATGTGAACAAGCCTTCTATGCCATAGCTCACTGGGGCTAGTAGTTTCATGGACAAGGGAAACTTCTGGATGACCCTTGAGTTTGTAAAGACCTCCTTCTTCTTCACCAATAACAATTGCATCCTCAATTGATTTTCCTTTGGGCCACATAAGTACTTGTCCATATATGAATGCAATTCTAAAGCCTTTCTTGTCTAGTGATGAGATAGAAAGTAGGTTCTTCTTTAAACCTGGAACATATAAGATTTCTTTCATCTTCAATGGTGTTCCAGAATCAAGCTTATAGCTTGCTTCACCAATTCCCTTGATGGGATATTGATAATCATCCCCTAGAGATACCTTTTGTGGAGAAGTCTTTTCTTCAAGTCTTGAGAGAGTTTTCTTTTGACCTTTCATGTGCTTTGAAGCACCACTATCAATGAGCCATGTATTTTCTCCAAGTGCTACAGACCCAGATAGTGCAAAAAATAGAACATATTCTTATGCATCTTCTTTCTTTGCTTTAGATATTTTCTTTAGAGGCCTTTCCTCTTCTTCTTCTTCTTCTTCTCCACTATCATCTTCTACCATATGTGCATGATGTCTTTTGTGAAAAAACTTCTTCTTTGTTTGAGAGGTACAGTTTCTAGCAAAGTGTCCTAGTTTAAGACAACTGAGACATTGGACTGTGGATATGTCTCTTTCTGAGTTTGTTCCTCTTCTCTTATTAAATATGTGGGAGGGTTGAGACTCCTTGTGGTCCACTTTCTTGAAGTAACCCTTTCTTCTTCTTTTGGTATGAGTAGCCAAGGCTTGGTCATCGTCCTTGAGAAGGGCTTCTCTATTGGCTACCCTAGCTTCTTCTTGAACACAATCCTCCCATACTATATCAAACTTCATACTTTATTTTATGGCACTCATAGTTTGTATAAATGACTCCCAAGATCTATTGAGACCATTTAGAGCAGTCATAGCAAGTTCATCTTCATCAAGGGTGTCTCCAATGGCATCTAGTTGTTCCTTAATTTGGGAAACCCTTGAGAAGTAGTATTGAATGGATTCTCCTTTGTTCATCTTGGTACTCTTCAACTGATTTCTCAGGTTCATCTTCCTATTGATGTTCCTCCCTTCATACATTCTTCCTAGGGCATCATACATTTCCTTTGGGGTCTTCTTGGATGCCACTTGGGGAATCAAGTGGTCCTTGATAGAATCATCAATGATTCTCTTTTCCCTAATTAGATCCTTCCTATACTTTTCTTTGGCTTCATCTTCAGCGGGTTCTCCAACTTCATCCTTGATATATTGAGCAAGATCATTCTCTTCAAGAATGAGACCAATTTTGTATTTCCATGCCTAGAAATTCTCTATACCTTCTAGCTTGTCTTCAAGCTTAGTGCTTGGAGATATCTTCTCTTGGGGGATTCCAAGAGATTGAAGTTTCTCAAGAAATAGAGTAACACTTACCAGGAGATGTGTTTGATAGACTTGGAAATACTGGTGTGTTTTGTTTCTGGAAACTTCAACTTTGCACTTTCTGGATCTGCAACAAAATTTCTGGTTTATCACATTTTGGTCAAACTAGGGTTTGACTTTTCCAGAGTTCTACCCAACCAAAAACCTCAATATAGGGCTCAAAAATTTGATTTTGAGAAGAGCTATACAGCCATGTAATCAGAATCCAAAAAATACTAACTTTTGTAGAAACCCTAATTTTGGGAGAGAGAGAGAGAGAAAGATATTTTCACGTTGTGAAAGATGTTCTATTCAGGCTAGCTCTAATACCATGTTATGTTTATACTAATTTGACTAGTAATATCACTGAAAGAAACACAATCCCAAGATAGACAAAGATTTTACCCTAGGAAACCCTCATGGGGTAGAAAACCCAGCAAAGCTTTCCTCAATAAGATGATCAACCAAAATACATGATGTGCTCAAAGACTTGAGCTCCTTTGCTACCTCCTATGTAGACCTCTCTGTAACGGCCATATTTTTTATTAGGCATATTTATCAGTTAGACACACCATACTTTATTTTCTTATATATTCTGTTGAACTCAGCTCGACTGAGTAAACTATATTACGATATGATGGACCTCATTATATGATATTACTCTGTTTTATGATTTCACCATGATTATGATGTTACTATGTTATGCAGTTATGATGTCATGATTATCATATGATTTCTTTATTTTACAATTACAGTATAGGTTTATATGTTTTCATTAATGAAATGTGAAATATATGATTCGGTACGTGGATACCATCTTCTTATATGAATTATTGAAGTGTTATATGTCATACGCATCTATGATGAGCTAAAAAGGTTACATGAAATAAAATGATAACATGGATCAATTGGCGATCAATGGAAAATGCTTTCTATAAATTTGTATTTTGCAAAATACTAACCTACATGACACAAGGGCTATGGGATAGGCAGTTACTTGATCTGATATATATTGGAAAGGGAAAACATGTTCATACAGCAAACCTTAGCAGCCAAAATGAGGATACGATAACACAAACTGATAATCCCGATAGCAGCAAAGTATGAGTTGATAAGGGCGTAGGCCCAGTATGTTGAGAGGGATGGATGTGTTTCCCACCCTATGTTTCCATGAGACCCAAGGTCGTGGGAGGGCCGTGCTGAGACACGCTCCCCATGTTGTTGTGATGACGATGGTCGGATGCCTGCTAGGGGAGGATAGGTCCGCTGTTCAGCCGACGCTATCGCTCTCAAGTTCTATGTGGTCAAATCGGTGAGTCCGACATCCACTTTTGTACTAGCAGAGGAAGGATAGGGAGGATGCTGGACGTAGGTTATGATGGGAGGATGTGTGAGTTAGTACTGTTGAGGGTTTAGTATTCCTTGATTCCGAGTTAGTGGTACTAGGTACCCTTCCTTGTACATGATTGATTAAACTAATGTAAAGCTAAAGATAATGATGTGAAATCGTAAAGAATTAACTGTTAAATAACTGAGAATGTTGAAGTAATTGTACTATTTATATTATGTTTGTTCTTCTACATGGGGGTAAATACTACTATTAGTTAGAAGGTATGCATAGGCGGGATGGGGTTTGTCTATAGTGCATTTATGATCTGTGCATACGCTGGCCACGCATGCACACCTTGCACATGTACACTAGTATCGATATACAAACACTTAACATATTGAATAAATGTATAAGTTGTCGTAAGTAACTAGGTTAATCAGGCATTGACCGAATTCAGATAATGGATATAAAGTTATCTAAGATGTGTAAAACAAGTCAATTAAGCTATGCATTACCCGTTGGTAAACATTGTGATATACAATTGAGACAAGTGTCATCAGTTAACATTGTCGTCTGAGAATTGTTGTAAATAAGGTAACGGTACTGTTTAATTAATTGGTAAGGTTGTTTAAGCACTTAAGGGTGCTTTGTTTAGAAGAACGATGATACTATGTAGATGTTAGGGTACTCATGTGATAAACAAATGATGTAAAAGACATCTTTATTAAATTCACCATTATTATTACCTTATGGGGATTTAATTAAAATTATTACCTAAAATTTATTTTAATAATATTACTACCCATGTCGTAACAATTGCAAAATAGGTGAAATTTAAATATTGATTAATGAATGATTAGAATGTGATTATTTTACATTTCTAAGTTAGACATAATAGGATAACTATTTTTGGAATGAACGTGATGTGATGGAAAATGGGTTATTACTATTTAATTATTCAATATGAATCGTAGAATTTAAATCTCAAGATAAGTGATCTCGACGGATAAGGTAGACCCTTAAGACACGCCATGTCCAAGTTGAAAGGGGTCAACTATTTATATAATATTTTATTAATTACCTTAACAACAATAAATACAAGGTTTGGTGAAAAGACTTGTAATTAATAAACTTTGTCCCGAATGGATAACCTTTGGGTGATAATTCCCATCGTAATAAATACTTATGACCGTCAATCCAAAACCAAATAAATTTTCCATGAGAGTAATTAATTATACATTTTTATAAAGAAACGTGTATGGATGAACTGGTGAAAGGAGTAAATGTTTGAGGGGCTCGAGAGGGGGAGTTTGGGGCGGTGGAGAAGCCCAAGGTCTTCTCGAGGAAGGGAAAGTATATAGAGGGGGAGAGCTTGGAGTAGAGGAGAGGTTTTTTTTTTGGGAACAGAAGGAAGTTTTGAGAACAGAAAAGTTTGGGAAAACCTAAGTGAAGTCTGCTCTCGGGATTATCAGATTGTGGGCTCGGGAGCTTGGAAATCCTTTGATTTCCAAGGGCCAGCAAGATAATAGCTGGTCGGTAGGGTGGACACTTCATTTTGGCTATCTAAGAGGATATACAACCTGCTACAACCTACGGTTAGCATCAACATCAAGTAATTTCCGTGTTATTTACGTTATTTGATTATTATGCAAAAACATACTCTAAACATGCATATAACTTTCGATTTACTCATTTACTACTGTAAAACATATTCTTACGCTGGAACAAATTGTTGAAAAGAAGCTATTGATATGTTAGTTCGTTTTTAAAATGAGAATGTATGGTTGATCAAAACAAGACAGTACACTAAATATCATTTAGAAGCATAGTAATTTTTGGAAACTTACTCCCAAACACTTGATTAAAGTTTAATACATAGAAAATTAACTGAGAAATTTTACTTAGTGCTCTGCTGTAAAAACCAGAGCACTACAGATGGTATCAGAGCCTAAGGCTCAAACACTTTAGACCTTTCGGGAAAACCACCATGAAGATTCAAGACATTAAATCCTACAAGAACTTAGAACTTAGGACATAAACCTGGATAGAATTGAGGTATGAACAACACAGAACTTCAGCCTCTTTTACCTGCACGAACACAAATTGGAACACCATTAGAAAATCAGGATATGTTAGAAAACTGCATATTTATACATATGTGTTTGTATTCCAAAATAGATACATACTTGAAATATATTTATAAATAAAAATAAATAGAACAAATATAGTTAGAAATAAAAATAACACGAGCTAGCATTATTTTTTTTCTTTTAGTACAACTTGGGTTAAAATTAATAAATAACCGAGCAAATTAGAAGTGATAAAAATTTGGGTAAAATTTGTGCAAACGAAAATCAAGGGAGCCTAAATATTTAGGTAGCATCTCCCCAAACCCTGCGCATAAATCAAACTGGGACATGCAACAATAAATATAGTCTATGACATGGAGTACATGGGGAGCTTCTCCCAGGATCTACGCAGCCCAACACAATTACATAAATAAATAAATAATACCCAAGCAACATAGTTTATGGATGCATAAGCAATGTAAACTATATTTATAGTTAATATATATCAATCCACGGGCTTATGGGGAGCCTTCCCTAGCTCTGCGCAACACAACAAAAACTTGCAAATATATATATATATATATAAAATGAACATATATGCAAAGTGAGCCTACAGGGATTCACCCCAAGCTCTGCAACGTCAATACACACTTAAATACAAAATGTTACCAGCGATATTTTTCTCTGCTCTTTTATTTCGTTTAAATGTTTTATATCTACAAATTTTAATTGTTGAAATGGGGATTTTCATCACCTAAATTCTATCAAATCACTACATACTACACGGTACCCACCAAAACCAGACACTCCTATTTTATTTTAAATAATAACACACCCAGATTCCTCTTCACAAATCACGCCACCGCACCATAGTTAAAACAACGAAAAATGTTGGTCAATTCGTTGGAAAATTCAAATTTGTCAGAACCCAAGCGGTGTAGATCCCAGTTAAATATTCAGATACATTGACGTGCAGTCAGTAAGATTCGAACTCGCGTCCTGGAGCTAAACATGAGGGCCGCGCCCTTGTACTCTATGCCTTTGCATCCATTTCCAGTATCGTCCAACAACATTTTGACGTCTGGTTATCTATGGATAGTTGATATTTTGGCTAAAACGCAGAATTGGGGGAAAGGATAGTTGATATTTTGGCTAAAATGCAGAATATGTCTCTATTATCATTTAAATGGATAGTTGATATTTTGTTTATGCCTGCTATGGGTGGATTTTATTATGCTACGCAGAGTCTTAGATGTGGGAAAATATCGCTGAATCTATCCATTTAGACGGATGGAAAAAGAGGATTTAACATACCAATGTTACCAGAATCGGAACGGGTGTCGGGGTCTCCATGCACACGCCTTAACCACTCGGCCAGAGCGACGCCCACCCTTAGAGCCCAAGCACGCCCACCAGCGAATTTCAAACGCCAAGCTCATACAAGAGTGAAACCTTCCTCTGTTCGTCCGCCACTACAGACCAAGAGCCAAGCCAGGAGGGCCCACGTATCACCTATTCTCCAAGCAACCAAGAGCAAGCCCAAACGCCAGGCACAAGACCACTCCCGTTCCATGAACAAGCGTTCCAGGGGTGCGGGAATTCTGAACAGTGATTGACCTAGATGTCCGTTTATCATCACCCTCTATCCATGGATCAGTGTAGTTTACTTTGAACGATGAATCATGTTGACCTCGCTCCAGTGAAATGTTTAGCTTTTGATTTTGCCCAAATACATTCTTATGTGAATATGCAAAACTTCCAATAAGCCCTGAGAGAAGACCACCTGCCATCCCGCTCCCTGAAATTCCTCCACCTGCAGAGAATCCCCAGTGACACGTTCCACGACAGTCATTGTCAAAACTACCTTTCCTGTATCACCAGCATGTGGAGGAACAATGCTAACATCTTCCATAATACCCATGGTCAGAACAGTCTCTACATCCCTCCTACCTTGTTGCAAGCTGTAAACCTGACCCTTTTTGTTGTAAGTTGACGAAGAAGAGTTTCTGGGCGAGTCTTTCCTACAGTTGGCTCACCGGTCTTCCTATCAAGAAACCGAATAGTGATGTTATTAACTTCTGCCTCCGAGACATGCAACCTGATAATCCCGGATAGCATTTCTACATCTGCAACCTTTGCAAACAGACCTCGTTCGACATACCAATTATCAATCAAATTTAGCACTTTATTCAGCCGCTGATAATTTACAACCTTTCCTGCACAACATATTCATCTCGGAATGCATCTTCCGCGTTTTAAACTGCTGGTCCAGACATCAAGCTTGTAAACGAGTTCCACAGGGGCTGCTAATTATCACTAAAATCGTGGCCTTCGAAGGAAATAAGATGGGAGTTGCAGAGCTAAAACTCCAGGAGAGAGGGTGAAAATGGCCGTGCCTTGGGGATTGACTCTATTTAGGGTTTCCCCACCTTTACATGGCGGTGGGTTGCTTGGAGAGACCGCGTGTCCTTCATGCGTACTCGCTCTTTGCATGACGGTGAGAGACCGCGTGGCGTTCAAGCCTTCAGACATAGGAAGGTGTAGGGCTAGGTTTAGACCGAAAGCAATAAGGGGGATTCTCGAGCTTAACAATCCAAATGTGAAGCCAAGCCCTCCAAACGGGTGTGCTACTTAACACGTGGAGGACATGTAGTTTCGGTCGACCGTAGTGTTGAGTACTATGAAATATTGGTAACCCGAGTACTGAGCTCTATGATAAAAGAAAAACCGAAATTTAACTTGTATTGCTTATGAATATGTAACTCGTTATATAAATCTACGTTATATATTTGTATATAGTTGTAAAAGCATGTATATATGCTCGTGAAATATATGTGGGAGGATATAATTTTATTTTATTTTTTTTCAAAGAAAAAAAAGCGTAATTTCATTCATCATTAGAGATCAAAATTACATTCTGTATTCACTGTGACAGTGAATTATCAAAGGCCTATAGTTCATAGGGATCATGATGAGACTCTTACGTCTGCTTTCAATCAAAAAACATTTCTGTTTTCCACAAAAAAAGAAGTACAGTCCCACTGGACTATTTTGTTGTTACAATTTCAACTATATATGCCGAAACAGTGACATTAATTTCATATAAATATAAAAAGCATACTGTTATATAACAAGTATTCTAGATCAATCTATAAAAGTTCTGTGGTAATATGCAGAGCTCTGTCCATCCCTTAATTCAATATTTATCCAGTTACCGTTTGCCAAGTCGCAGCCCATCTTTGGATAAACAGCAATGTTATGTAATGAAAGGTCTGAGCATGCTCTCAGTTTTCTGTCCATCCAGTTCTTCAACTACTTTCCAAATGCCAAAAGCCAAGTTCTGCCCTTCTTTGGATGCCTGGTCCGCTTTTTGGTTATTTTCCCTGTATACATGCCGGCATATGAAAGTGTCAAAAGTTTGTTTAAGCCTCTGTACAGTGTGAAGAATATTTGCAAGTCTAACAACTCTGCAATCCTGTGTTTGATTGGTCCAGTTTATAGTATTCATGGAGTCGCCAAATACCGCCAGTCTATTGATGCCTCTCGCAGCAGCAAAGATAAGCAGCAGTTTCAAACTCATAACTTCAGCATAATTGTTTGTACCCAAACCCAGTCCCATGGTGATAATATAGAAGTGTGAATCCGTTAAATATAAAACAGCGCCCCCTCCACAGACCTCATTGCTAGCAGCTCCGTCGAAAAAATCCCACGGGTAGGTTCTGTCGATCTCCACTTCCATAATGCGTCTCTGATGAGAAGCCCTAATATGTTCGGGATATGCCATGTAGAGACCCACCGTCATTGTGCCAATAACCTCAGGTGTGTAAGGTTTATCCAGGAATATAACTCCGTTCCTAGCCAACCATATCCCCCACATGATAAGTAAAGGTAGGGCCTTCAGTTTCTGAGTGCGCGCCCAACTCCACCAGCGTTCCCATGCTTCGTTAACAGTGTTACCATCCCAACGACAATCTAAGTTCAGCAACCTTGAACATTCATGCCAGACCGTCGCCGTGAATGGACACTTGATAAAGAGATGTGTAATATTTTCCATATCCTTCTTACACAGGGCACACCACCCCGGGCCCTGAAAGCATCTCTTCTGCAAAATATCCCAAGTCGGGACCCGATTTTCCAATGCACACCACATGAAGATTCTGTTTTTCGATAGGCATTTTAGTTTCCATAATGATCTCCACCACCAGGCCCCATCCCGTGCAGCCTCACCAGCACTAAGTACATTATAACCCGCCTTAGGTGTATAAATCCCCGCCGGATCAAGTTCCCATATCAATACATCCTCCTCCTCCGTGAGATGTATACCAGCCCGATTCAAACCATGTATATAATTTCCCAAGAAACCAGCCTCCGGTTCCCCCAAGCCCAACATCTCAGCAGTTTTCCAATATTGAATCCACGGTTCATCAGGACGCAGATCAGCCAGATGATTAAGAGTGTAGATACCCCGATTTTCCAGCGAATGGATAACATGAGCAGGCATGATATGCAGTTGTTCACTCCCATTCCATGGATCTCTGCCAATTCTAACCTTTTCTCCGTTGCCAACATCCCAAGCCAGAAAATTTTCCACCAATGTGAAAGACTTAACCACAGCCTTCCATATCACCGAGCCCCCAGCATGAGTTTTCCTAGGGCTCCGAATCCAGTCCTCCAGTGTATTATCAGATAAATATTTACAAATAATAACCCTGGTCCAAAGACTATTCGTCTTGATAAGTCGCCAGCCTCCCTTAGCTGCCAATGCCTGGGAGAACAGAAAAATATTCTTTAATCCCCAGCCCCCAAGACCTTTAGGGACAGCAATCCGCTTCCAATTGACCCAGGGTGTGACCTGACCCTCCTTCTTACCACTCCACAGGAATCTAAAGCAAATTCTCCTGATCTGTTCCAGGATTCCTTTGGGTATCCAGGACAGGGACATCCAATACACAGGGATGGCTTCTAAGACAGCCTTAACCAGAACCAGCCTACCAGCACGCGACATCCACTTATGACTCCACACATTTAACCTTTTTTCCACCTTGCCGATAAGCCACCTCCAATCCTTCTTAAAATAAGTATTAGCTTTAAGTGTGAATCCCAGGTATTTTAATCCTTCATCAAGAGTAGAAACCTTAAAAGGAAAGTATTCAACAAGTGCCCGTTCCTCCTCCTGTCGAAGCAGATGAGTGGTAAGTGTGGACTTATCAGCATTAATGTCCATCCCTGTTGCCAAAGAGTACAAATCCAGGATCTCCTTCAAGGTCCGAGTATCCCTTCGATCTCCTGAACAGAAGATGATGATATCGTCCACAAATAAGAGATGAGTAACAAATAACCGATCCCCAATGTTAATGCCCCGAAACCGCCCCTGTAATTTAGCATCAAGAATAGCCCTGCTCAAGCCTTCAGCCACCAGCAAAAAGAGAAGTGGGGAGAGCGGGCAGCCTTGTCTAAGGCCTCTTTCCGCATGGAAAAAGGAGGTGGCAGCACCATTCAATAACACAGAAAATGAAACAGTAGTTATGCATGACATGATCCATCTAATAAAATCAATACCATAACCCAAGTGGGTTAGAAGGAGCCGGATGTATATCCAACTTACCTTATCGTATGCTTTGGACAGATCGATTTTAAGAATAGCACCTTTGATGTGCCGCGTCTTCATGCTGTGCATTCCTTCCTGTGCCACCCCTATAGCCTCATGTATCTGTCGACCCTCAAGAAAGCCAAAATGTTCAGCAGTGATATGTTCTGAAAGTGAAACCTTGAGTCTCCGAGCAATGACCTTCGACACAATCTTGTAAATGCAGTTGCACAAAGAAATAGGTCTGAATTCAGAGAGGGTAACCGGGTTATCGTTCTTAGGTATGAGGGCTATAAAGGTAGAGTTGAAACAGGCAGGAAGCCTCCCATTCAATCGTGAATCCTCCACCACCTGCAGTAGATCCAGTCCCACAATCTCATACAGCTCAATAAAAAATTCCACAGACCAGCCATCCGGCCCAGGGCTCTTGTCTTTCTGAAAGCTGCCAAGAACCTCCTTCAACTCCTCCTCAGTAACAGGTCTCATCAAACGCCTATTGTCTTCCTCCTCAGCAAAACGTGGGAAAAGTTGAGCAATCCTGATAACTTCAGCAATGGAGGCCTGTGCAGGAGCCTTGAACAGTTGCTAAAAATGACCCACCCCACATCTAGCTTTGCCTTCAAAGTCAAAATGTTCATTACCATCTGCATCTTTCAGGCTCCAAATAGTATTGACCGCCTTCCTTCCCCTAGCAAATGCATGAAAAAATTTAGTATTCTCATCCCCACATTCCAGCCATACCGCCCTGCTCTTGAGTCGCCAGGTTTCCTCCTTTTCCATCAATAGTTTATTTCTGAGACCTTCCATCCTGGCCAATTCAGCCTTAGTTTCCTCGGTTAGAAAACCCCCACCATCCCCCTCATAAATCTGTAGAAGTTCAGCCTCAATTGATTTCAGTTCAACTTCGTCTCTAATTTTCTTATCAAAGGCCCATTTTTTAACAGCTCCTTTTAACCGTTGAATATTCTCAGCGAACTGGAAAGCCCCAGTACGAGCATGTTCCACATCAAACGCCCGCCAAGTGTCCTGAAAGAGCTCTTTAAATGATTCATCTCTAAGCCAGTTCTTGTTAAATTTAAGAGAGCTAGGTGGATTATCAGGTCCATGCCTGATCTCAATAAAGATAGGGAAATGATCAGAATCCCACCGTTCCCCACCCACTGTCGGATTTGTAAAAATATGTCCACCATCTGTTCAGCCACCAAGAAACGATCAAGTCTTTTAGCCACCCGAGCCTCACCACTCCTGTTGTTCCTCCACGTGGGTTTCAACTTGATAGGTTCAATATCCAGCAAGTTTTTAAGAACCAATTTCTGCTGAAAAAACCCAGCCATAGGATCCACAAGTGCCCTGGGTCCCCAAACTTCTGAATTTCCCAAAGTAAAATTAAGGTCACCTCCCACCACAACCGATTCACCTTCAAATAAAGGATCCTGCAGCAAAGAATCCCAGAAAAGGGCCCTATTTACATAAGGCCCGTAGACATTAACCACAGTGAAGCAGGTGCCCAAGTCAACAGAGCGAAATTCAGCTCCTAGCACAGAAACCCTTCCCCAAGCATTAACCAGTTGAATCGCACAATTCCTCCAGCCCACCGCTAACCCCCCAGAGCGACCCCTCGCATCCAGGGTCAAGAAAGACCAACCTGCCAACCAAAGTTCCAATTTCTCCTTGATGATAGTACCTAAACCTAAAGTCTCTTGTAACAGAATCACATCAGGATGTTCAAGAGTAAGCACCCTCATGAAGGCTGATTTCTTTTTAGGCCCAGCCAGACCCCGGCAATTGAAGGACATAATCTTCATAACCGCACCTTCGTCCGGGCATTCACTGCTCTAAGTGCCCTTTCAATTGAAACCTGTTTCCCATCCCGGAGATCCAAACGGGCCCTGCTCTGTGCCTTGGATAAGTGTGATCTCCGGCCCCTGCCCCTCCGGGCCATCACCACCGTCTTACCCAAACCCCCCCCAGAAATTTTGGTGCAAGAACGGAGATTGTACCCAGAAGCAGAAGATTCTGGTGAAGACCCTGGTGTAGGGGGCTCAGGTGTTAAGGAGCCAGGATCCGGTCCCAAAGGAGTCAATATGTTCTCCAGAGGAGTCGTTGACAAAGTAGTGATGGGTTCAACAGGTTCATCCACCGGACAGATACAATTCCCATAAGAAGGCTCAACAATAGAAAGAGGGGTAGTTTCAGGCAGACCCGACAAAGTTAAATTCTTCAAACCAGCAACCCAATCAAACCCGACCACAGAAACCCGATTGATAAAAAGATGTACAGAAGGTGTAAAAGAGAGCGAAGAAATACCCGACAAGATAGGTCCCGGCACAGCATCCTCATCATACGGAACAGAGCCATGAAAATCCTCAGTTGTATCGTTGAGGTCTCCAGCAATAATGTCCAGTGCCGCATCCGAGTCCGGTCCAGCAACAACCGCAACACCCAAAACCTGGTCCTCATCCACCTCCATCCGATTAGTCACCGGCTCGTTGTGCATCAAAACCGTGGGTTCAACCCCAGTCTCCAACCCCACAGGGTTATACAGCCCCTCGTCCATGGCGCGAGCCGAAAGCTGACATGCAGACTCCGGGTGTCCATACACATGACACCGTCGACACCGAAAGGGTAAATTCTCATAATCCAGCATTTGGGTGATAACAACAGGCCCCCATTCCAGCTTGATATGCTCCGGCAGCCCCTCCCACACATTCAAATTGACCAGTATACGTGCAACCTGCTTGTAGTGTGTCTTCAAGAAGGAGAGGTCGGCTTCCAGAAAATCCCCCAAAATATCCCCAATCTGACGGAAATGGCGGATATCCCAGAAATGAAGTGGAAGACCCGGTAGTCTTACCCATACCGGAGACGAATCGATTCTCTCCCGGCTCGCATCGAACAGGGGGTGCCAAGGCTTCAATAGAACCGGCTTCTGTTTAAGGTGCCAATTCCTGTTCAAAATTTTGTGCATATCATCCTTATCACGGAGTACCACCGCAAACCAGCCGCGAAGGAGCATGTCCACCTCAGGAGTGTATCCCAGAACCCCGCTCCACTGTGATTCCACCCATGCCATCACCGTGGGCCGAGCAAAAATCCTGCCCAAAACCCTCCCAACCAGCGTAACACAAGACATCTCAAGGACACGTTCCCAAGCAATGTCCTCTCCTACCGCATAGCTTCCCACCGAGCGGGTTTTGACCCAACTCCTCTTCCTTCGCCGTCTAGAACCTTTAAAAGCAGTCCCAGTCCCCAGACCGTTCCCAGCGCAATCCTTCTGAAACCCTACACCCGTCACAGGACTACCACACCCCCGTAGCTCATGAAGAGACAAAGGCACGCGAAGATCTCCGCCATTTTCCCCAAAAACCGACCCTGTCAGTTGTTCAGCCTGACGGGTCACACCAGTATCGGCAAGCCCATTACAACCTTCCTCAGCTACCAAACCCACCTGAAACCCTGGCACCGAATAAACCAGGTTCTCAGCAAAAAAAACCGTCCGTCGCTCTCCAGTCCGGGCTCCCCAAGAGCGCTCCAGGTAAGCCAAACGGTTCCAAACTGTCCGGCAGAAGGTACCCAGGGACGCAAGGCGAATATACCGGTGACGAAAAACCAAAATCCGGGCTCACCAGCCCCACCCCGGTCGCTGCAGTGTCATCAGGCCCCAGCTGAGGGTAGACCTCCAAACCCCTCCTCAACTCACCAACTGGCGCCCCCCTGTCAACAAGTGCCTCCATCTGTCCATCATCACTTGAAACCAAATCCATATCCTACACCAAAACCAAATCCCAAGAACCACCCGCAACCTGCAAGACCCCACAATTCCGGCACATACCTCAGAACCCTGACGCCTCCTCAGAAAACAACAGCGAATCTCGAAAAAAATAACTCAGGTATTCTCCCACGGCCATCGTAATCAGAGAACAGGTCGACAAGGACGTGTGTGATGCCGTCATCTCCAAAGTCCAGTGGTCGGTAGCTCACAGCTACCAGCCTCCGCACCAAACCCTACCCCCATCAACCTCCAGAAACCCTGATGTGGGAGGATATAATATATGTTGTATTAAAATTTAAATTTATTTCTATATATTTTGATAGAATGTATGATTTATAAAATTTAAAATTATTCATATTTTGTTAGATTATATGTATTATAAAAATTAATTTATTTATTTATTTATTTATTTTGTTATAACATATGTTGTTAAAATATATGTTTTATAGAAATTTTAATTGTTAGTAGTAAACTTAACAATAATTGGTTAAGGATTAAACAATTAATGTTAATAAGGTTAAGGTAAATTAGATTATTTAGATTAAGGGGTAACATTTAAGGTTAGCTAGAAAATATATATATATATATATATATATAATAATAAAAGAAGAAGATTAATTAAAAAAAAAAATTGCCGAGATTTCAACTCTTAGTCGAAGGGATGAGAGAGACCCGAAATCTCAAAAACAAGACATCCTTAAGATTAGCATGACGAGCTGAACACCATGACAAAAATTGTTTAATAAAAATGACTGTAGATTTTACTGTGCTAATCTTGACAATTTGTTATCCCATGATGCAAGTTATTCCTTCCGCATAAGTATAAAGTATGAATACCTACATTTTAGTTCCGCGTGTATTTGATTGAACAACTAAGGATATGATTTTATTGCAATAACACAGGAACTATCATGGTAACACCACGCAGAGGTCGAGGTCGGGGTCAAGGTCGACCACCGTCACCGCCACCTCCGCCACCGTCGTCGCCGCCAACACCGCCACAACCAACCTCAACACCATAAATGCAGATCATAATGAGGTCTTTGGAGGCTATTATGAACACGATGAACAGGCAGTTGGAAAGGGCCGTCGAGGTGGAAACCACTCAAGTGAGTCGAGAGAACTCTGAAAGGGCACATGGCCCAAGACTGGAACCGCTTCAGGACATATCAAGGGAGTTGCAAAAGATAAAGGTTCCAGAGTTTTCAGGAGGAAACCCGGTAAGCATGCCGAAGCATGGCTGGAAGGCATGAAGAGATGCTTCGCATTGAATGAGTACACATCTAGTTCCAAGGCTAGGATGGCCGTCTTTCAGCTTAAAGGTGATGCTTTGAATTGGTGGTCAGATCTCGAGAAGCAGTTGCACCTTACTCCTCTTACAACTTCTTGGGAACTGTTCGAGGAGAGGTTCCACAAGAAGTATTTGCCAAATTATTACACGGAAGAACAGGCAGGTGCACTCCATGCCTTAGTACAGGGAGACAAGACGGTGGAGGAGTATGAATCTCGGTTTATGGAACTGGTAAAATATGTTCCTTACCTTGATGCAGATGATTGTCAGGTAGAGCGTTTTGTGTATGGACATAACTACAAGATTAGAGCTGCGGTGCGGATGTGGAAGCCAACTTCAGTTGCCATGGCAGTTGAGTATGCTCGTTATGCAGCGGATATGTCAGATGGAAAAGGGGGTAGTAAGTTGACAGGAACCAATCAGTATGTTTCAGGGAAGGCGTCATGTCCTTACTTCAGGGGAGGACAATCTAGACCTCCTCCTTACGGTAACAGGTTCACACCGAGGGGTAATACTTCAGTTAACTCAATCTCGTAGGCATTGTCCGCAACCCACCAAAGCCAGGGACGTACACAGGGAAGTTTCTATAGAGGAGAAAGGGGTTTTAGAGGACCCAGGGCAAGGAACTCATCTCAGAGGATTCCTCTGAGCAACATGCAAGCCCCTCCCAATCTCTCTTGTTGGGGATGCGGAGGTCCTCATTTCCAGTGAGACTGTCCCAAGGATCGGTCAAGCAGCAGGCACAGGGAAGGAAAGGCACCCATGGATAGTTCGGGTAACAGTCATCGGATTCATGCAGCGGTGCATAACCACCAGGCAGAACATCAGTCTACCGTAGTAGAATCCACTGGTAAAGTAAACAATGTCAAACTTAAAATTTTGTTTGATCCAGGAGCAACTGATAGTTTTATTTCACCATTTGCATTAGATAAATGTGGGTTGGCAGCCTACGAGCATGATGATTTGAAACTGGTTGAAATGGCTTCAGGAGCTAAGCAACCAGTAGGTCTTAAATTGAGAGGTTGTGAGGTTGACTTAGGAGTTTCCACAACTAAGTTGGATGCTTATGTCACCAATTTGGGGACTTATGACCTCATTATTGGCATGGATTGGTTAGAAGGCCATAGAGCTTTCTTAGACTGCTATGCGAAGAAGGTGTTGTGCCTCGATGACGAGGGAAGGACAATTCAAATCCAAGGCTTGAAGAGGAAGGTATCCCTCCGTTTCATCTCTATGGTGAAAGCTAAGCGGTGCCTAAGACAAGGATGCCAGTTGTTCGTAGTGGAGGCCTTGAGCGATAGTAAAGGACCTTCCTTGAATTCTTACCCAGTACTTTCCGAGTTCAAGGATGTCTTTCCGAAGGAATTGCCAGAACTACCTCCAGAAAGAGAGCTCGATTTCACAATCGAACTAAAACCTGGTGCAGAACCTATCTCAAAAACTCCTTATAGAATGACAACTCCAGAGCTCCGTGAGTTACAGATCCAGTTAAAAGAATTGCTAGATTTGGGACTGATTAGACCTAGTATCTCACCATGGGGAGCACCAGTGATCTTCGTTAAGAAGAAGGATGGATCTCTGCGACTGTGCATAGATTACAGAGATTTGAACAAGGCCACCGTGAAGAACAAGTATCCCATACCAAGAATTGATGACCTCTTTGATCAAATGAAAGGTGCATCAGTCTTCTCAAAGATTGATTTATGATCAGGGTATCACCAGTTGAGGATCAAGGAAGGCGACATTCCTAAGACTGCCTTTCGAACTCGATTTGGGCATTACGAGTTTGTAGTGGTACCATTTGGTTTGACCAATGCTCCAGCTATATTCATGAGCCTCATGAATGGTGTTTTCCGAAAATACTTGGACCACTTTGTTCAGGTCTTCTTAGATGATATTCTTATCTATTCTAAAAATGAGAAGGAGCATGAGGAACACTTGCGATTAGTCTTGACATGCTTGAGGGAACATAAATTTTATGGTAAATTATCAAAGTGTTCCTTCTTCCAAAAAGAGATTCACTACTTGGGGCACATCATCTCAGGTGAAGGGATCTCTGTAGACCTGGAAAAGGTAAAGGCCATTGAAGATTGGCCAATTCCAAGGAATGCTCATGAGGTGCGCAGCTTCATGGGGTTAGCAGGCTATTACCGGAGGTTTGTGGAAGGATTTTCTAAAATTGCAAAACCTATTACCACCTTGCAACGCAAGGGAATCCGGTATGAATGGACCGATGAATGCGATGTCGCTTTTACAGAGTTAAAAATATTGTTGACTAGTGCACCGATCTTGCGGGTACCTGACATGGATAAAGATTTCATGGTATGCACCGACGCCTCGAAGCAAGGACTAGGAGCGGTGTTGATGCAGGAAGGTGGGGTAATAGCTTATGCATCTCAAAAGTTGAAACCTCATGAGGAGAAGTATGCCACGCATGATCTAGAATTGGCAGCAGTAATGTTGGCACTAAAATTATGGAGGCACTACCTAGTTGGTAGAAGCTTCACCCTTAAAACCGACCATCAGAGCTTGCAGTACATCTTTACCCAAAGGGATTTGAATGCTAGGCAAAGGAGATGGAGTGAGTTCATGAGTGAGTATGACTTTGGTATCTCTTACATCAAAGGAAAGGAGAATGTGGTGGCAGACGCTCTAAGCCGAAGGCCGAGACTTTTCTCCTTAATTCCCTTGAAGGTTGACTTGAGGGAAAGGGTACTAGGACAACTATTGGGTGATAGTTGGTATCTAAAAGTAACCTCAGCTATTCAGAATGGAAAGGAACAGGAATTGAAGTATGATGGGTACCATCTCGAGGAAGATGGATTGTTGCGGTATCAGGGAAGGATGTATGTTCCTAAGGAAGGTGATATCAGGGAAAAAATCCTTAGAGAGGCCCATAGATCACATTACTGTGTGCACCCAGGGGTGAAGAAGATGTATACTGACATGAAGCAACTCTTCTTCTGGCCAGGTATGAAGATGGATGTAGTGGATTTTGTGTCAAAGTGCCTCGAGTGTCAACATGTTAAGGCAGATCATCATCACCCGGCCAGTCTCCTACAACCGCATGATATTCCTATGACTAAATGGGAAGTCATTTCCATGGACTTCGTTGTAGGACTACCACTCACATCTCTGAGACATAATGCTATTTTGGTGGTAGTTGACAAACTGACCAAAAGTGCTCACTTCATTCCAGTCAGAGACACCTATGATGTGACAGATGTGGCAAGGGTATTCATAAATGAGATTGTACGTCTTCATGGAGTTCCTAAAAAGATAATCTCTGACAGAGACCCTAAGTTCACCTCCATATTTTGGACAAGCATGCAGTTAGCATTAGGGACACAGTTGAACTTAAGCTCAGCTTTTCTCCTTTCTCTTTCTCCAAAGGGTTGGAAATGGGCCAAAAGGGGCACTCAAGTGTGAAAGTAGCTCAAGGTTGAGCTAGGGTTTCAAGAGTGATTTTGGCAGAGTAAGGGTGTGTTTGACTGTGGATGTGAAATGAGGGGCCTCCATCACCTATTTATAGGTTTTTAGTCATGGAGTGCTGGCCCATGGTTTTGGGAACCATATGGTTTAGGTCAGCTGTATAGGGTTTTTGCTTCATTTTTCCCTCTTTTTCCTCTTTTTTGTATTTTTTATTCCCATTTTAGAGAGATTTTGCTATTTTGGAGGAATTTTGGATTAATTTGCGGGGAAAAGGGGTTTTTTGGCCTTTTGGAGGCTTTTTTAATTGTTTTGTGACCTTTTGGAGGCTTTTTAGTTGTATTTTAAGGTTTTGGAGGAAAATGTGGTAGGAAATATAGACAAATGAGTTATGTAATGGGGTATATGAGGTAGCGAGAACTTTTTGGGTGTTAATAGATTGCCCCCTGATGTGTGAGGGCAGGAGCTCATCGTATGGCTGATAGACATTATAAGTCTTTGATGGTTTTCCTGGGGTGTGGAGAGGAGAAGAAACAAACTAGAGCCCGGAACAATGGTCCCGAACAAACTACAAAAACTGAAAGTACATGACCTCAATAATGAATGAGGAAGAATCTGAACATATGGACGAGGCGGGCATTCCCATGCTCGTATCAAGATATAGAACAATAACAAGAGGGTACAAAAAATGGGGACCGGAAATATACATGGCCTCAAAGAATGAATGAGGAAGAATCTCAATATATGGACGAGGCAGGCATACCCATGCTCGTATCAAAATACATAAAAAATAACTGTGAGGCCCGAAAAAAGGGGGACCTAGAAGATACATAGAGAACCACTGTGTACATCATAAGGGTCCAGAGGGGACACAAATATGGGACATATTGCTGGGCTGACCATGTCTGGGCTGAAGAACTGATACACTGGAATAACAACAGTGTTACTGAATGGGGAACCAGAGGAACTGATGAGCTGCTGGATCATAGTGATGGGGAGTCATACCCTCAATGGTACACTAAACTGGAATTGAACTAGGTACTCAAGGAAGCATATAACTGGATGGCTTCTAAATACAATCGTCAACGCAACCCGGACATCCACGGGAACATATAACTGGGCATTCCAAAGTGACTCACCAATGTGCTAGAGTCGGGGGAAATCCGGGGTCTTCGACCAATAACTGAAAGGATATAAACCTTGCGCGATTCTTAATGATGCGATCAAGGTGTTGAGGTCGAGCATGTGAGAAACAACCACTCAGAGAGGCAATGATGACTCCTCTCAAAATGGTCCGTAGGCACTCACCACAGATGGTGATGGGTCCAAGGCGCAGGGACCTCTGGGTCTATCCTCTGGAATAGAGGGGCTATCGTCAACAGAGGGAGACCTACAACTAGCAAGGCAATGATGTCTCCTTGATCGGAGCACGAGGTGGACAACCAAAGTGTGAGAGTACTGATGGTAGGACTGTCATATTGTGGGGGATAACTAGGAAAGTAGAGTGGGTGGACTCAAACTTCCTTTATTCAGAGTATGATGGCGGGGATGATCGGGAAACATATGAAACTGACTGGTGGAAAAGGGATCATAGCTGTAATGGATCAAGGATAGTGACTAGGATGAGTGATACTCAAGCTGGTGTAAAATGGCAGAAGACTGCAGAATACTCTGAACAAAGGCGACCTGATTGGGGGTGCTTTCGAGATGATCGATCATAGTTCCAAGAGGCACGAGGGGAATTATTCATGGGTTAAGGAACTAGAAGAAGTGTGTGTAAAATGGTACTGTCGTGTGGATTTATACGAGCCCAAGACAGTTCATGCTCGTGATTGCTTTCAATTTTTAGGAGTCTGAAAGCGATAAGAAGACTCTGAAATAATGGAATGGTACAATCGTGTGGATTTGTACGACCCCAGAACGGTGCATGCTCATGGTTTCTTTCAATTTTAGAAAGTCTGAAAGTGATAAGAAGACTCCAAGGGGTTTCTTTTTCATGTGTTAGTCTCCAAGGCCCAAAGAAGCATAAAAGGATGAAATGAAGAACTCTTCTAGCCGATGTGACTAGAGTATTCCTTTTTCGTAATTAATCTACCAGGTCCGGAAAAGGATTAAACTTATACAAGATAGACGCCCTTTCAGGTACTTTAACGAGCATAAAAGGAAGCAAGATTGCTCGGTGATCTTTTCATTGTTTTAGGAGTCAGAAAAGAGCTTAAAAGAAACTACCTATGTGCCTTTTTCGTAAAGGACTTGTCTGGCCTGAAAAAGGGATAAAATTATATCGAACAAAAGGAATGGCCAGGCAAGGAGGAAGTGCTCAATCAAGGAACATTGATGATGACCAAGAACAAGGGAGGGGGGGAACACTGGTGGGCCTCCTTGCGGGATAATGAATGGTAGCAAAATAATGAAATAATTGCAGTATGAAAGGAGTGAATGGCTCATGTAAAAAGGTGGAACAATCCGATGGCGGCCGATATGGCACGCAAATTGAGGAAACAAGGTGTCGGGACACAATGTTGAAACTGTACCTGGTGAGAGCGAGAAATGATCTCAAGCATCATCATGAGCTTGAAAAAATGAATCCGATGATATAAAATATATCAAACACGGAGAGCAGCCGAAGTGGCATGCAAACCGAGGCGACAAGGTGTCGGGACACAATGTTGATATTGGTCCTAATGAAAGCGAGATATGATCTCAAGCATCACCATGGTAACGGAAATATGAATCCGACGGTGTAAATGGTGCGAAAAATAGAGGTCAGAAGGACTCCAGAATGGTCAAAGGAAAAACGAGGTTAAAAATGACTATAAATAAAGTTGAGTCCACCAAGCCAAGGATGCAGTGGTGGGGAGGAATGATGACCCGCGGGGATAGAATACTAGGTGTATTGAATCAAATCATATATACAAGTGACATGTGACCTCAAAAATGGTTGAGATCATGCATGTGAAAAGGTGAGCAGGGTTAATGACTTGCCCCCATGCTATGTGCATGGGGATTATGATTGTGGATCACATATGTGTTGGTTTGAACAATGGGGTCATGGATGTACTGAGATAGATGTGATGGGGAAGGTTCAAAATAGTTGATCATGCCCCCTATCCCAAGGTCGAGGTAATCTATTATGCCCCCGAGCTCAGAGGTGTCAATGCGGTGCTCTATAATAGCAGGGTCAAGACCAGGCATTTTGGTATAGGACCAGGCAAAGACATCACGAAACTCTTGGAAACATTTTTTGTACTCTCCGATCTCATACTCAGTGCAGGAGGCTCCTAAGGTAATGATTTCAAGAGCACCGGCTGGGGCAAAGATATCAATGTGGATTACAGGTGAGATGTTGGCCATGTTATCCTCCTCAAAGGCATCAGGATCAGGAATGGGATCCTTAAACTAGTCGACTTTGGCGGGAAGGAAATATTTGGACTCAACCACAAATTGGGTAGTTGTGGTGGAGGAGGACTCTTCTGGGAGGAAATAGGAATGATGGTGCATGTCTTCCCAGGGATAATCTGGGGCAGTGAGAGCCTCTAGAATCTCCTCATCATTGTGGAAACTTTGAGTTGTCAAATCGGTTGACAAGGGAGTGGTAGTCGAAGAGATCATATAAATGGTGTTAATCTCTCTGAATGAAGGTGATACTGGGGGGTGGATCTCCTCGATTGTGGGGGGTGCTATCTCAAGGTCCAAACTATTCATCTCGAAGAAAGCTACTCTGTAATCTAGGAGATCAGGATAGTGATGTGAGTAATGGCCGTAAATACCGCATATTGCACAAGGGTGGTTGGTTTGCAGTGATTTATCACGAGGCTTAGGGGTTGGATCGAGTTCGACAACCGAGATGTTGGGGTCGTCGTCAATCATTTGCATGTGTTCCTATAATGCAGGTAAGTGTGGACACTGATGAGTCGGATGGCCTAACTCATCACACAATGAGCATTTGGAGGGAGCACGAAACGCAGGGGGGGTTTAACTGTTTTGGGCGGGGGTACAACAGTGTATGGTTGTGGGCCTCTACCCCCAGTGTGCTTGATAAGAGGAGGGGGATTCGTAGATGATGAAGGGGTAGTGACAATGGGTTGCACCGGTTGTAGGACGACATTTGGTGTCAGCAAAGGAACGAGAGGTGAAATATACCACACAGGTAATCCTAAGGTTAACTCGGGGAGGCTAAGAGTAGCCATCATCAAGGCGCTTAGTACTCCTGAGGGAGGGAATAGGAAGGGGATTGTGTGGATGGGTGTAACACCAATGTGACTAGGTACCAATGGTGGTTTGGGTAACAAGGGCAGTTGATTGTTGGGTGTTTGTGTATTGTGGGAAAGGGTACATAGGTCAGATACTTCGATCGCGGGTGACAGGGGTGGAATGGAGGAAACAAACAAGGTAGTTGCACCACAAACAGGTTGTTCGACCATGGGGAGGACATTTTCGGGTGCAGCAAGGGAATTTGGATCATAATAGGTGAGTTGATCGACCTTGACCACGCGTCCATCATGGGGGAACATCATGGTATGAAAAAAGGATGAGACAACCACCCTCATGGCATACATGTAGCTGCGGCCAAGTAAGAGGTTATAATCAAGTTGGGCATTGATGACCTCTATATCAATGGGCATGGTTTTTCCAGCCAACTGGATGGGGACATTAGCTAAGAGACCTTGGGGTTGAGCCAAATGACCATCGTAGGCTCGCAACGCAGTGGTGGACTGCTGGAGAGTAGGGGATCCCAACTTCTTCCAAACGAATGTGGACATAACGCATGTAGAGGCACTTTCATCGATAATGCACCGATGGATGACAAGATTCTGAACGGAAACAGAAACTTGGAATGCTAAAGTGGAAGGCAAGCGCGGTTCGGACTGGTCCAAATCGAAGGCCATCAGTCGTGAATCATTTGGGTCAATAGCACCAATGGCGGAGAGCAAAGTCTTGCATTGTGAATGACAGTTTTTTAAGACTTCTAATGCAAACATGGCTACGAGAGACTGGGCTAAGTCATCTACAATGTTGTAATTTGATGCAGCACGAGCATTGGGATTATTGTTGATGCGACGAAGTGGGAAGCGAGGTGCTTTGGAGGCACCATCGAGTGGATCCGGAGGTATACGTAACGTCTGATCAGTGGGACGAGCATTAGTGTTGATCAGCGGGAGAGGCTTCACGGGTGGAGCCATATTGGTTCCAACGGGTTTGGAGGTTGACATCGGTGGATGACATCATTAACAAGTGGTGGGTACCTGAGTCTAACATGGGTTGATTAGGAGCAGCATAAGTGATCTGTTGTTGTGGGGGCGCGTTTCCTTGAGGGGGAGCCAACGGCTGAGTGTTCACTACGCCTTGGGTTGGTAACGGGTTTTGCAGCACCAAAGGTTGATGCTGAGGGAGTGGGGCGTTGGGTGGCGCCTGAGGGGCCATGTGCCCTTGGCGATGGGCATCATCAATCCAGAGTTGCCGAGCTCGCTCCAAATGTGGGAAAGCATGTGTGTAGTGGCCATAGACCCCGCAAATAGAACAAGGATGGTTTGTTCGCAAATTAGGATTTTTGGCCTGCTTGGGCGGCCGATCAAGGTTCTGGTTGGCAGGTGCCGCATTATTGTTGTTTGGGAGATTGGGAGGTTGAACACCTTGGTCTGAAGGGGGGTTATTCCCATGGTTACGACCTTTGCCATGGTTTTGCTGGCCCTATTAGCGCTGGTTATTTTGGTTCTGCTATGGATTCTGTTGGGAATATACTTGCCCTTGGGCAGCAGGTGGGTTCTGGGGTTGTGCAAGTGCGGGAGCAGGATGCGGTGGATAATAAGTAGGTGGAGGCTGCGCAGGTGCTGAACCTTGCGGGAGTTGCTGATACGTCAGCGGAACGGGTTCTGGGTTTTCCGTAGGGGCTGCCTGTGGTGGGTAATAAGCGGGTTGGGCTTGAGAGGACACAGGAGCTGGTGCAGCCTGTGAGTGGTAATATGGCTGAGGTGCGACTGGGGGATACATGACCAAAGCACTGAGGTGGACATGAGGGTCCGTGGGAATGGTGGTGATGTGCCATGGGAGCATACGAATTGGTTGCTCCGAACTGAGACGTAGCTCGCGAAAGGTCGGGGCCATGGCTAGACTGTGCTATGGAAAATGGTTGGGGATGCGAGGCAATCCGGCCAATGATGCCATCTACGGCATGGGATGCCCCCGGAGCATCGTGTCGGGAGGAATCGCCGCGAGGGGCATCAGGTATGATGGTATATAGATAACCCGACTGGGCGTAAATGAGGTCAAATTGTTGGGCTTTGAGGATGGCATCTTCTTCGGACTGGGGTCGTTCGGATGCCACATCCTTGGCAATGATAAGAAGGAGGGATTATAGAAACCAATCTAAGAAGATATGGTCATCTAACTTGATTTTGCAGAGGCTGCAGTGTCGATGCCACTCATGAATGTGGTCAGTGATGTGGGTAGTCGTGTTCTGTCTGCAAGACAGTAGGATCTCAACTCCCGCGTCATAGCGGACAGGTAACTAAAAGAACTGCAGGAAAGTCGAAGCAAGGGAAGTAAAGGTGGCATGGGTCCCATGGGGATGCTCGATGTACCACTTAGCTGCAGAGCCAGTGAGGGTGCGCTGTAACAGACGGAGGCAGACATAGTCGTCCACTATGGAGTTGGAGGTAGAGCATAGATGGAAGGACATAATATGGTTCTGGGGGTCCTCACCTTCCTTGCCCTCAAACTTAGGGATGTCGGAGGGAAGCTTGGTGGGCATGTGAGGCCATGTAGGGTCTTGTCTGATGGGATCGTTAGTCAATCTAGCTAGGTCAGGAAGGTTGAGACTAGCCATGAATGGAAAACTAGTACAAGGATGTGACATACTAGTGGGTGTGACCATGTTGGGGCCAATGCCCCCAAGTGGAGGGGGTGGGCTTGGGATGTTGCCCCCAAGTGGAGGAACGAAAGTGGTATGGGATGGTCCTGCACCGCCAAGGGTAGTGTGAGTCACTGATGGAGTGGCGATAGGTATGCCAGCTACTGGGATGGGTACAGTGATCGGAATGGTAGATGTGGGCCCCATCGAGGGAATTCCCAAAGCAGGTGTGGTAGCTGGTGTGGTGGTGGATGCTTCACCAATGGTCCCTACAAAGAAAGGGGTGGAAGTCATGCCAGCCATGGGGCTGGTTGGTGCAGTGTAAATGGGGTTCTCGGAATCTACCACAGAATCAGAGGTAAAATAAGGGGCGTCTAGCTCGGGTGACGGAGTTCTATTCCATTGATGAGTGGAGTCAAGTGACAAGGCTCGAGATCGATGATGAGTGGTATCAAGTGATGAAGATCTATGTCTATGACGGGTGGTTTCAAGTGAACCGTGTTGTGGGGGCTCGCCCCAGAGGCGCCGAGAATGTATCGAGGACTAAATGGTGACAGATGGTGTCAAGTATTTGGGGGTTGTGTTGAGTGAAAAACAACTCAAAAAACCTAATGCAACCGAGTGTGCAGAAGGAGAGCTCAAAAAATATGGCACTCAGGCCAACAACCAACTCAAAACACTTACTGTAACAGCTGTGCTAAAATAAGTGGAGTATCAACAGAAATGGTCAGAATACCAACAAGCAGAAGGTTTCCTAGAAAATAAAAATAGTGGATTCGCTAGACCAAAAGGAGGTAAGGGAGCATGCAAACACCTAGCTAAATAGTATTATGACTCAACTAGACATATCCTCTACAAGGTGATGAAATCCAAGTCAGACAATATGGATAGTAGAGCCAAGTGGCTAAAGATATCCCCCTACCGGGAGGGACACCGGGTAGTCAATCCTAGAAGAAAAGTAACTAAGATACCCCGTTCATGACACGTTCGGTTTGGTGAATCTGCCGTTTGGTTTTATCGCCACTGTATCCCCATACGGGTGATACACTGAGAACTGTGAAAGGTATCCTTCGGTTACTGAATGGATTGCGGTATTCCACTCAGGTTTCCGGAATTAGTCTGGTGACTTCAACCCTCCTAAGAGAGAGGCCTTCCCGATAAATTGGTTTTAAACCGTGTCAAAAAATACTAGGGGATTTTGGTTCCCTAATGGACAATAACTATGTCTCAAGTGTAAGCAACCAAGGGGTTTTATTTGGATGCCTATCACCCCGATCCTACCTAACTACAAAAATTCTTATGTGTTCCCCAAGTGGGGTTAGAATGTTGGTTGTGTTAAGTAGTATTTTAGGGCTCACTTGAATTAGGTGACAGAGTGTGTGCGTTTGAGATGATGAACCAAAGTAAAAGTGCCACGGGGTGGGCAACTTTCTAACTAAAAAATAACAATACAGAATTTAAACTTTGAAATGCAAAATTTTCTTTTTTTAATTAAAATGCTGATTTTTTTTTTTTTAAATATTCTATAAATGGAACAGAAATAATACTGCAGAAAAAGGCTATAGGGAATTATGGTTGTAGATACGACAGATGGTTGTGTAGGTGCAGAAAATATTGCAGCAAAGTGCTTGGTTCAAAACAGTGAAAAAAGTGTAGAAAACAGACCGCGGGTCTGTGGCAAATCTGGGTGGTCGGACTGCGGGAAATAGCTCAATAGTCGCGGACGGGTTGCAGGATTTTGGCCAAAAGACGCAGTCAGACCGCCGGAAAACGGTCGAAAGTCGCAGGCAGGTTGCAGGAAAATGGCTGAAAGCCGCAAGCGGATTGCAGGAAAATGGCTGAAAGCCGCAAGCAGGACGTGGGAATAAGGCCGAAAAACGTAGGCGGGTTGCAAAAAAATGACTGAATGCCGCAAGCGGGATGCGGGAAAAAGGCCTAAAGACGCAGGTGGGTTGCAGGAAAATGGCTGAAAGCCGCAAGCGGGATGCGGGAAAATGGCCGAAAGACGCAGGCGGGTTGTAGAAAAATGGCTGAAAGCTGCAAGCGGGACATGGAAAAAAGGCAAAAGATGTAGGCGGGTTGCAGGAAAATGGCTGAAAGCCGCAAGCAGTACGTGAGAAAATGGCCAAAAGACGCAGGCAAGTTGCAGAAAAATGGCTGAAAGCCGTAAGCGGGACGCGAGAAAATGGGCTAACAGCCGCAGTCGAACCACACGAAACAAGATAATAGCCGCGGTCAGATCGCAGGTAACAGGCTGGAAACCACCGGTAGGTCGCCGGAAACAGTGTGAGAGCCGCGGTCGGATCGCAGGTAAATGCCTGAAAGACGCGGTCGGAACGCAACTGCGGGGGGTAAAAGACACGGTTTACGGCAGCCGAAAGGGACAACCGAAAGGAAAAAATAGGAAAATATTACAGAAAATTAAAAACGTTTAAAACTTTAAAACTATAACCAGAAATTCAAAGGAACACAAAGGGAGTCGCCAAAACGGTAGCTAGGGTTTTCACCCCAGCTTATGCAAATGAGCACCTACTGAGGAGAAGGGCCTCCTTAGTAGCAGTTCAATAAACAGTAAATTAAAGCACTAAAACAGTATGGAATTTAACCTAGCATGAGCATTAACATAAATAATGAAACATAAAGATACGGCAAAAGATTTCTCTTTTTGTATTAAAGATTATACCTCCGATGTGAAGGTTGGTGAAGCTCTTGCAGCAGTCCAGGAGGGTTGCTTCCAAGCTTCCAGCTTTGCTCCTTTCTCTTTCTCCAAAGGGTTGGAAATGGGCCAAAAGGGGCACTCAAGTGTGAAAGTAGCTCAAGAGTGAGCTAGGGTTTCAAGAATGATTTTGGGAGAGTAAGGGTGTGTTTGACTGTGGATGTGAAATGAGGGGCCTCCATCACCTATTTATAGGTTTTTAGTGGTGGAGTGTTGGCCCATGGTTTCAGGAACCATATGGTTTAGGTCAGCTGTATGGGGTTTTTGCTTCCTTTTTCCCTCTTTTTCCTCTTTTTCTATTTTTTATTCCCTTTTTAGAGGGATTTTTCTATTTTGGAGGAATTTTGGATTATTTTTGGGGCAAAAGGGGTTTTTTGGCCTTTTGGAGGCTTTTTTAATGGTTTTGTGACCTTTTGGAGGCTTTTTTAATGGTTTTGTGACCTTTTGGAGGCTTTTTAATGGGATTTTATGGTTTTGGAGGCAAATATGGTAGGAAATATAGACAAATGAGTCATGTAATGGGGTAGATGAGGTAGTGAGCACCTTTTGGGTGTTAACAGCCATAGTGTTGACACTTAATGGAACTTGATGGCTCACTTATTTCGGTAATCCCTAGTGGCATAACCCTTCGTAGGTTCTCCTCGAAGGTTGGCCATCGTTGAAGTTTTTGAACCATAATTGTGGTTTTTGGAAAATGAATCCAATCGGTGCTGTGTTATGCTAAGTGTCTGTAGGATGGATGCCTTTCGGCTTTCCTGGTTAATGTAACAATGTTTTAGGCTATTGTGTCAAAATGGACAATGTAACCTCTGTCGACGGGAGTTCTTTCCTCGGTAGAGTTTTTTTTTAAGAAGCAAGACTTTAATAAATCAGTTTTGTAAAAGTTTTTCTCATTTTGTCCTTTGGGGTTTCGACCTTTGAATGTAATCTGTAACTTCAAAATGTTTAAGTGTAGAAGTAAAAACTTGTGTTGAGCAAGGATCTGTGTTCAAGCTTGAAGTAAAAAGGTTACAGTTGTGAACTAAGATTTGATACCTCTTTTGCTATCGTTTTCTTCGTAGAGCTATGAACTGTAAGTTGTGAAAAGGAAAAAACGATCTAAAGAACTAATAAGTGAATGAATAAGCAAATGCCTTTCTACTTGTTGGTTATTTGATGAAATGTTTGAGTTTTTAAATCGTCGTTGCAGTTCTAAGAAAAAGGGAAAATGTCTGTATCTAAATTCTTTGAATTCTTATGAAGAGATTTCGATGAAAGGGTATTACCCTTGGTCACTTGACCAGAAAATGAATGTGATTCCGACTTTGATACCATTTAAAGAAATAATATGCTAGCTCTTTTAAACGAAAGTTTGTGAAAAGAAAAATGTTTAGGGTTTAGGGTTTTCTACCGAGTCCTTGAAATTTTTGAAGAACTAAAATGGACTCTATTCTCTATGTTTGTTCTGTGTGTTAGTAAACAATTAAAGTACAGAGATAGAATAGACCTAAGTAAGATTGAGAAGAAAATATGAAAAGATAAACCCTAGTTTAAACTTTGACTTGAGAGAATAGTAGTGTACAATATTGTTATTCAATCATTGGATATAAATTACTCTTGTTTTTCAAGTTAAACAAACTTACTATTAATAAGAAATGATAGTACTGTATACTTGGAAAGTAAATATTTACAACTATAATTTTAAAACATTGTGTTGTAAAGAATACAGTGAACTTGGAAATGTTTAATGAAAATGAGAGGAAAACATGGGATTATGATAATTAATATTGAATATGAATAGTAGGAAAACTAACGAAATATACTGAGTTATATTCTCATTCATCTGGAAAACTTCCTATCAAATCTATCTACAATTAATTTATTCTCTGTAGTAGAGTACGATGTCGATCCACTAACATGGGGAAAAATGCAGAGAACTATTTTATTCATTAATAATCACTTCTATATAGAAACTAAACTTACTCAGAAACTGAAATAATTGCATTTGTTTAAATACAATTATAAAATATAACAATGACTTTATTGCAGTTAGAAACTTTAAATGTTTGAAGTTAGAAACGATAATGGAACCTGTAGATGAATATAGAGCCGATAAACACCCAAGGAGGCCTGTTCCTCCCAACCTATTCCAGAAGAAGCAACCAACTGTTGGCTTCTTGTGAACCCTCGAACCTAATTACTGAACCACTAAGTAGATGGAATCTGTGTAGAAGCGAGGCACTCAATATCCCTTTAGCACTCGACATCAAACTCATGTATTCAAAACATGCTATCAGCACTCAGCATCAAACTCCTAAACGCAATAGAGTTTGGCAGACTCACAACATGATCAAAAACTTAGCATATCCCCTCATCAAATCTCTTGGGTGCAAACACAACAAAACCCCAAGGTAAATTTCCTCATCAAGAAAAGTGATGAACCTTAGTTCATAATTTGATGGCTATTATATAGATTGCATAGGTCTTTAGTGGTAAGTTTGGAATAAATGAGCCTCAAGCTCCAGTCCCACCTTCCAGGGCACTATGACCACATTTCAAGGGAGTTGTCCCATACCAACAGCTAGTTAGTTGCATCATGATGCTGCCACTTGTCCATTGCCTTCTGTCCCAGATTCCATTCCACCTAGTGGATCAGTAACTACTCTTTCAACAGTCCTCTTAGGTGTTTGTCTCCCATTTTATTTATTAAATAATAAAATATTGTGCAAATTACAGTCATCCTTGGGCACTTGTCCAATATAAAACTTTACAATAAAAGTTAACATAATGTTTTCAGCATAAAATGTTTTTCAGCAAAGAGGGTATGTTACAAACACCCCCACTTAAGCTCAACATCATCCTCGATGTTACTTATTCGTCATCAAGTTCCTCATCGAACAAAACTCAATATGTTGCCCACATATTGCTTTCTAGTTCCCAAGTAGCTTCATCAGGGCTAAGGTGCTTCAATTGCACCTTTACCTACCCTATTGTGCGATTCCAAAGCATAATTTCCCTCCAATCGAGAATACAGTCAGGTTCCACCTAAAAATCTCCTTCGGGTTCCACCTGTATGTCATTCCAATTCAACACATGAGTAGCATCGTGCACATACTTCTTTAAAACTGATACGTGAAAAACGTTATGAATTTTTAATTTTGATGGCAATGCCAACTGATAAGCAACGGGTCCAATCCTTGATAGGACTTTGAATGGACCATGGTACCTTGGTGCTAGTTTAGCACAACTCCCAAGTTCTAAGGAACTTTTCTTGGGTTTTATGTTTACAAAAACATGGTCTCCAACCTGAAATTCTCTTTCAGTGCGTTTCATATTTGCATAACTTTTTTTCCTATCTTGTGCAACTTTAAGGTTTCTTTGTACCTGTTTCATGGTTAGCTCCATTTCTTTCAACAAATCTGTTCCTAACATTAATTTTCCTACAGGATTATCCCAAGAAATAGGAGTGTTGCATTTCCTTCCATATAAAATTTCAAATGGACTTAACTTAGCAAATGCTTGATAATGATTATTGTATGCAAATTCAGCTAAGTGTAAATAATCCTCCCAATTAGAGGGTTGATCTTTCACATACAGTATTAACATATCTTCTAAAATTTGATTCACCCTTTCAGTCTATACATTCGTTTGTTGGTGAAAAGCAGTACTGAAATTTAACGTAGTGTTTAAACCTTTAAACAATGTTGTCCAAAATTTCCAGTAAACTTAGAGTCTCGATAAAAAATGATTACCTTCGGAATTCCATGTAAGCGGAAGATTTGCTTCATAAAAATATCTGCAATGTTAGAAGCCTTGAAAGTAGTTTTCACAGGAATAAAATGAGCAACTTTACTAAGTTTATCAACAACAACCATGATTGAGTCATTCTGCTTCTGATTTCTGTTGAGATATTGTAACTTCAAACAATATTATATTTGTACTTTATTGATCTGGAGATGTTTCATTCCTCCTTGAAGATCTTATTGTATATCCGGAGATGTTTATTCCTTCGTCAGATTGTGGTAACTTGGGTTATCAGACTTCCCTAGTGGGGGTCGGCCCTGTATGTGTTATGTGGGTCAAAGGGTTATTAGACCACCCTAGAGGGGTCGGCCCAGTCAGTTGTAGTGGGGTATTTAACCCATTGGTTAAATACGAGCCTACATGTTTTGTGTAAAAGACAAGTCAGAGTAGTGTATAAATAGAGGAGGTGTATTCCTCATTTTACACACACTCACTCACTTGAGAGTGGTGCACTTGTGGAGGAGAGTTCTGCTATGGAGAGCTTATGCTCAGGGTTACATCTTTGTATATTGATGGTCATCTATATTGAGGAAGCTTTACTGGGTTTTCTACCCCATGAGGGTTTCCGAGGATAAATCTGTGTCTCTTGTGTTTATGCTATGCTTGTTGTTTCTTCAGTGATCCTGTATGTGCTATTATTGTGAAATGAAATGTAATGCTTCTATTTTATGTCTTATCATATTAAATATTAACATGGTATCATAGCTAACATGAAGGAAGGCAATGTATGGCACTTACGACACTTGCTTCACTTGCGACAATTTGAAGGTTTGGGTTTTACATAGCAAAAACCAATCATCGTGGAACTTTCACTATAAATCCATTTATGAGAAGGTTCAGGATCTGAAAAGTTTACAGGTCGTAGATAACATCCCCAGGTACCTTGTGTCCAAAGGGCACCCTCAGATTCGCTTTACTTTTTGAGTTATGATCAGTACAAGTTAGGGTTTCTGCCTCTTCCAGATCTCAGTCAAAATCAAGTGACCTAGGAAAAAAGGTCATAACTTGGGATAGGAATCTCCAAATGAAATTTAGTCAAAAGTGACAGGTAGTACATATATTGTACTATCGTTGGAAACGTTTTCAGAGGCCGAAGATAAACCAGTGACACGTGGCACGCCATACAAGTTCGCTCTTCTGTTTTATCCCATAAACAGGTCATGTTGCGACACTTGGCATAACTTGGGATAGGAAGCTCCAAATGAAATTGCATAAAAAGTAACAGATAGTACATAGACTGTACTATCTCAGGAAATGTTTTCAGAGGCTGAAGCTGAACCAGTGACACATGGAACTCCGTATAAGTTCGCTCTCCTCTTTTATCCCATAAATAGGTCATGTTGCGACAATTGGCATAACTCTCTATCAGAAGATCCAATTGAGGTCAGACCTATCGAGATAAAAAGATGACAGGTCAGGCTACCACAGAAAAAAATTTCAGACCCCGTGGAGTAAAAAATTCGGAGTTATAGCAGAAACAATCAGGTACATCTTTTTGTCAGAACAGAATTATTTTTGGAGCACCTTCATTCATGGCTTCCGGAATTTAGGGTTTCGGAGAAAGTTAGAATTTTTGGAATCGGAATCCACGGCTGAATGCTACTCAGGAAAATCGAAATTTAGAGACCAAGATCGAATTTTTTGGTTGGGTAGAAGACCGGGATTGATCAAACCCCAGTTCGGGATTTTGATCGGAAAGATGGAAAATTAGGGCTTCAACAAAAGTTGGAATTTTTTGAAGTCTGTAACCACGGCTGGAAGCTCCTCAGAAAAATAAGAGTTTAGAGCCTTGGATCGAACCTTTTGATTGGATAGAAGGGTGGGCTTCATCAAACCCTAGTTTGGGTTCCTGTCCAGAAGATCCAGAAGTTTTGAAGGCAATTTTGAGGGGTCAAATTTTGGAGATTTCAAAATTGAAGTATGCTAGTTTGATCAGCTCAGCAAGACACATCCTTCCATCCATTTAGAAGTGTGAAAGTCAAAGATTGAATTTTTAGGGTTTCTCTAGCAAACCCTAATCAAGCTCCAGATCAAGTTTCAGGGGGAGTTGAGGCTAAGGCCTTACATAAGAAGACTACAAGAAGTCTCGACATGTATGACTTAAGGAGGTTCAGGTATGTCTTGAAATCTGATTCTTGATTAAGTTCATAATGTGTTTGTCTTCATATTATTTATTAGTACAATATTGATTAATGTTAGAATTGTCTTATCACCCTAGTAACAGTGTGAATACATGTGAATGATCGAAGACATTCATTGATTAGGGCTATATGATTGTACTAATGCATTATGGTGTTGTGTGAGGTTGATGTTCTCTGCTAACAAGATACCAGTACATCACAAAAGACAAATCAAGTTACATGACCATGACAACATGAAGACAAAGACTCATCCATAATATTTGTTCTACTTACGAGGTATGTATCACTTTGTTATATTATGCTTAACCTATGAGACATGCAGGTTCTAGCTCAGGATCTCTAAATCATTGAAGAGATTGTTTAGGTATGTTGTACATAACTAAGCAGGTTTACTAATCCAAGTATGTTTTCCTATGTCAAGTTAGAATCTTACCTTGTGTTAGGATCCCTTATATAAGTATACTTGGTATGATTGGTTATGCTTATTCATAAAGTTAGTAATCAAGGTTTTATGCATATTATGTCTCTTATCTTGATGATTTAATTAACCAGAAGAGTACTATGATCAAACAAGAATATGCATGAGTAAAAGAAGACTTTCTTGAAACCCTGAATACTAATGATCATGACTATACATATTCGAGATTATTTAGAATTAAAATGTTTTGATAATATTGAGAATATACTAATGAATGTATGTTTGTGTATGAGATCATGATGATGACACTAGTGCACACTTGAGCATGCACAGTGGTACAAAATGAATAGAAGTTTAAAAGACATATAGAAGATCAAACGAGAGGCAACCACACAAACATAAAAGATAAGTATTTGAGTTGTTATTTGAAATAGTAAATAATATTGCTTGTATGCATATTTGTATTCCTAGAATATATGATGCTGAGTGTAAACATTCATAGAGCATTGAACAATATACTACTAATATGCATATGATTGGTAAGTTGGACAAACATTCCATTGTTGCTTGTCTAGAATGAAACCTATTTGCTGACATGCTGAGAGCTGTGCACACTCTCGATAGTATGTTCTGGTAGAGATGGAAGGCATCTAGATAGCCACTGTATGCATACAGGATATGCGAAAGTGTTGTGCCAAAGTATTGGTCAAAATAGTTGCATAACTATGTAAATGATATCTGTATGCATAATAGGTTATCATGTCAATATGATTTGATGATTATGAAGTATTACTAATCATGTACTTAATTTTGATTTGTAGGAAAGATCATGATGAATGATGAACACTGAACAAGCGATGGATGTTCAACAAAAAAAAAAAAGATTTAAAATCAAACACACTATAGAAGGCTTGTGGCTAGAAGATTCTCTTAGAAAGAGGAAGAGAATCATGATGAGATGTTTGCTACAAGTGGCTAGATAAGACCATTCTCTTAATGGTGTAATTAAAGAAGAAGTGTGAATCAGGTTCTGTATGGGTTCTCAGGATCGATAGTAAATTGATGAGAATACATGTGAGGATTGCATCATCCTTGAACACAAGTTCTAAAGTGAGCCATAGACAAGTGTTTCCGAGAAAGAAGAGGGATTGTATCATCCTTGAACACTTGTTCTAAAGAGAGCCATAGATGTATGTCTTCGAAAATGAAGTCCTTGGTGGACATGAGAGGATTGGATCATCCCTGGACTTCAATCCTAAAGAGAGTCGTAGACATGATGTCTCCGAGAATGAAGTCCTGAATGAACAGGTAGGGGATTTCATCTTCCCCGGACCTCTGTCCCAGAATTGAGCCATAGAATGATGTCTCCGAAAATTGAAGATAGGACTACATCGTCCCTGAACTAGGTTCAAAATGTATGTGAGGACTGCATCGTCCATGAACTGGGTTCAAAATGTACGTGAGGACTGCATCATCCATGAACTGGGTTCAAAATGTACGTGAGGACTGCATCGTCCATGAACTGGGTTCAAAATGTACGTGAGGACTGCATCATCCATGAACTTGATTCAAAATGTACGTGAGGACTGCATCATCCATGAACTGGGTTCAAAATGTACGTGAGGACTGCATCGTCCATGAACTGGGTTCAAAATGTACGTGATGGGATTGCATTGTCCCTAGACATGAGACTTGTCTTAAAGTGATAAGGACTAATCATCCTGTAAGTAGATTGGGATTGCATCGTCCCTAGACATGGTGAGGTGTCTTAAAGTGATAAGGACTAATCATCCTGTAAGTAGATTGGGATTGCATCGTCCCTAGACATGGTGAGGTGTCTTAAAGTGATAAGGACTAATCATCCTATACGTAGATTGGGATTGCATCGTCCCTAGACATGGTGAGGTGTCTTAAAGTGATAAGGACTAATCATCCTGTAAGTAGATTGAGATTGCATCGTCCCTAGACATGGTGAGGTGTCTTAAAGTGATAAGGACTAATCATCATGTAAGTAGATTGGGATTGCATCGTCCCTAGACATGGTGAGGTGTCTTAAAGTGATAAGGACTAATCATCCTGTAAAAGTAGATTGGGATTGCATCATCCCTAGACATGGTGAGGTGTCTTAAAGTGATAAGGACTAATCATCCTGTAAGTAGATTGGGATTGCATCATCCCTAGACATGGAAAGGTGTGTTAAAGTGATAAGGACTAATCATCCTGTAAGTTGATTCGGGATTGCATCATCAATAGACATGGTGAGGTGTCTTAAAAGGATAAGGATTGATCATCCTGTAAGTTGATCTGGATTGCATCATCCATAGACATGAGAGATGTCTTAAATTTAGAGGGATTGATCATCCCATAAGTGGATCAGGATTGTATCATCCTTGGACCTATGTCCTAAAGTGAGAGGGATTGACCATCCCGTAATTGGATCATGTGTGTTGCAGGGTATGCTGCTGTTGTGTATACTTGTATCGGTGTGGATACTTGTATTGATAGATGCATTAGTGAGAATACATGCTTTTGATGATAGATGCATTAGTGAGAATACATGCTTTTGATGATAGATGTATTAGTCAGAATACATGCTTTTGATGATATATGTATTAGAAAGAATACATGTTTTGATGATAGATGTATTGGTGAGAATACATACTTTTGATGATACATGTATTGATTAATGTACTTGTATGGTTGAGGATACTTATGTTGTAAATCAAGATGATCCAGATGCTGTAGATCGACATGATCCAGATGCTGTAGATCGAGATGATCCAGATGTTGTAGATCGAGATGATGTGACGATGCTGATCGTGTTGATCTAGACGACGATGTTGATCGTCTGATGACGATGCTGATGATTGTGTGATGACGATGCTGATGATCGTGTGATGACGATGTTGACGGTCGTGAGGATTCAAATATTGATGTTGTTGTAGCTGTTCGAGTGTTGCAGAAGATGAAGACTCACTACTAAAGATGTTGATGTTCCAGTATTGAAGATGTTCCAGTAACTGCTTGAGTTACTGATGATGTTGAGAAAGCTTCCAATGATTTATAGATGTATCGCGTATGATGTTGATGACTCCTTTCTCATGCAGATGCTATTATAATATCCTTCTCGTTAAGGGGGAGTGTTGAGATATTGTAACTTCAAAGAATATTATATTTGTACTTTATTATTCTGGAGATGTTTCATTCCTCCTTGAAGACCTTATTGTATATCCGGAGATGTTTATTCCTCCATCAGATTGTGGTAACTTAGGTTATTAGACTTCCCTAGTGGGGGTCGGCCCTGTATGTGTTATGTGGGTCAAAGGGTTATTAGACCACCCTAGAGGGGTCGGCCCAGTCAGTTGTAGTGGGGTATTTAACCCATTGGTTAAATACGAGCCTACATGTTTTGTGTAAAAGACAAGTCAGAGTAGTGTATAAATAGAGGAGGTGTATTACTCATTTTACATACACTCACTCACTTGAGAGTGGTGCAATTGTGGAGGAGAGTTCTGCTATGGAGAAGGAGGAGCTTATGCTCAGGGTTACATCTTTGTATATTGCTGGTCATTTATATTGAGGAAGCTTTACTGGGTTTTCTACCCCATGAGGGTTTCCGAGGATAAATCTGTGTCTCTTGTGTTTATGCTATGCTTGTTGTTTCTTCAGTGATCCTGTATGTGCTATTATTGTGAAATGGAATGTAATGCTGCTATTTTCTGTCTTATCATATTAAATCTTAACAATTTCTAGGCAAACCAGTGATAAAGTCAATTCTTATAATATCCCATTTCCATTCTGGAATTGGCAATGGTTGCAATAGTGCAACTGGATGTTGATGTTCAGCCTTAATTATCTGACAATCAAAACATCTAGCTATGTACTCAGCCACTTCATTTTTCATGTTGGGAAAAACATAATCCTTTCTCAACATAGTTATCATTTTCTGATAACCTGGATGTCCTGAAAAAGGAATTTTATGAACTTCATAAAAAATCAGCAGCTTAACTTTTGATTCATTTGGTACATAGATTCTATTTTTATAAGTCATTAAGCCTCTTTCGTTAATGCTGAAATTTGTAATTAAATTTTCAGATACATTTTCAGCCACTTTAGCATGCAAATCTTGATAATTCTTATCTTGATTAATTCCTTCTCTAATCTGATTTTCCAGATTAGTCTTAAAAGTACTGATTGCTGCCACAAAACTCAATCTGGCATTTCTTCTGAAGGCATCAACAACCTTATTTTCTTTACCATTAATGTGATGAATCTCAAAATCGTACTCACTAAGGAAAGCTAACCACCTAGCTTGCCTTGCGTTAAGATTTGTTTGATCCAATAAATACTTTAAGCCTTCATTATCAGTCATTAGAATGAATTTTCTCCCGATCATGTGATGGCTCCACATTTTAAGTGCGTGTATTACGGCTATGAACTCAAGATCGTAAGTTGCATAATTCTTTTCATGGATTTTTAATTTCCTTGACTCAAAAGCAATGGCATGACCTTCCTAACTTAAGACCCCTCCAAGTCCTTCATTGCATGCATTGGTGCACACCATGAAATCCTTATTGGGATAAGCAATTTTTAAAATTGGTGCAGTGGTTAATAATTCTTTTAACTTATTAAAGATTTCTTGACACTTTTGATCCCATATGAATTTCTTTCCCTTCTTCTGCAAAGAAGTGATGGGATTTGCAATTCGTGAGAACCCTTCAATAAAATTTCTATAATAACCTATTATCCCCATGAATGACCGTACATTAGTTACGTCCTTAGGGACAAGCCACTCATTAATTGCTTTTATCTTATCTAAATCAACAGAAATACCATCTTTAGAAATTATATGACCCAAATACTGAATTTTATCTTTATAAAAATCAAATTTACTGAACTTAGCGTAAAGCTAATGCTCTCTTAAAACTTGCAGAATTATTCTTAAATGTTCATCATGCTCTTCTTTAGTTTTTGAGTAAATTAACATGTCATCAATGAACACAACTACAAACTTATCCAAATACTTATGCAGAACATTGTTCATCAAACAAATGAAAACTGTCAGTGCGTTAGTCAGCCCAAAAGGCATAACTACGAACTCGTAGTGTCCATATCGAGTTCTGAATGCAGTTTTGAATATGTCTTCGTCTTTTATTCTAACCTAATGATATCCGAACCTTAAATCAATTTTAGTAAACATCTCTGCTCCGCGTACTTGATCAAATAGATCATCTATGCGGAGCAAGGGATATCGATTCTTAATTGTCATTTTATTATGTTGACGGTAATCAATGCACAATCGCATGGTACCATCCTTCTTTTTAACAAAAATTACTGGTGCTCCCCAAGGAGACACACTTGGCCTTATGTAGTTTTTATCTATTAATTCTTTCAGCTGATATTTTAACTCATTTAACCCCAGAATATTCATTCTGTAGGGAGCCTTCGAGTTTGGTACCGCACCGGGTACTAACTCAATGGTGAAATAAAGTTCCCTTTTCAGAGGTAATCCTGGAATTTCTTCTGGGAATACATCAGAAAAGTCCCTAAGGATGGGAATATCGTCTAGTTTTAACTTGTCTTCTTTAGATGAACACTCGTCATTAATAACATTAACAGCGAACATTTTACATCCTTTTCTGGCAGCTCTCTTTACTTGTAGAGCATAAATCTGTCTTACTGAAATCTTCCTATGAATTCCTTTTACTGTTTCAATGTTACCTTCATTATTTAAATAGGTAAAATATTTTTCATAACAATTCAATAAAACTCTATGCTGCTCAAGCGAGTCCATACCAATCAACAAATCATATGACCCTAAGGGTAAAACATTCAGATTAATTTGCGTTTTCAACTGACTTACAAATACTTCACGATCTTTGACAAAATCTGTAACTTTTCTTTTAGTGCCAGTTGCAAGATGAAATAACCATGCATTATCAAATTTCTCTACTTTTAATTTGCAACTGTTCACTAAGATAGGTGAAATATAACTCAGATTCGCACCTGGATCTATCAGAATGGAAATAGACTTCTTATGTATCATACCTTAAATTTCAACCTTGGATGTTTGATGGTCAGCTTGACAATTTTCTAGCGCTGCATTTATTCTGGGCATTTCTCTTGCGATATATCCAACTGTAGGTTTTTCTTGCATAGTGTGAATATTGTTGACTGTCCTTTTGTTGCGTGGCCAATCTGCTCTCTTATGTGGTCCGCCACATTCATAGCACTTCATAGGTCCTTTTTGTTCAGCATACCTGTTGTTGTTATTATTGTTATTGCTGTGATTATTATTGTTAGGTACGTTCCTTGCAGCAATAAAGTTCTAAGATGCATTATTCCTGTAATTATTACGACTAGGAAAATTTCTGTTATTAAAAATTTTCTTAAAACTTCCAGAATTACGATTAAAATTCTTCTTTTTATAATCGAATTCATTAGTCTTACTGCTCTTCTAGCTAGTTGTTCCTTCTCTTTTTCTATTTTGATCAAAACAGAAATTGGCTTTTCGCATGGCCTCTTCCAAAGTGGAAGGGTTGTCATACTCAATACGGTCCTTTATATTGAAAGGTAGACAACTGAGAAACCTATGCACTTTAGGTTTCTCCTCAACCATATAAGGCACATACCTCAGCAAGCTAAGGAACTTGCTGCACAATTATTTCATGGTCATTGTACCCAACTTCAAATCGTAAAACTCCTTTGACTTATCTTCAAAATATTGTTTCGACAAAAACTTATTTTTAAACAAACTTTTAAACATATTCCAAGTTACTTCTTTTTATTTTATACTCTTAATTCTTTTAAGATCCTGCCACCAAATATCTTCTTTTCTAGTCAGATTGTAAATAGCCATATTGGATTTTAATTGAGAAGAGTAGTCGTAAATATTAAAGTACTTCTTCATTCCAGACAACCATGCTTCAGCTGTCTCACCCTTCTCACTTTCGCCATTAAAGGTGGGTGGCTTAATCTTTTTAAATTCTCTAGTAATCTCTTCATGGTGTTTATGTTTTCTCTTTTTAGAGCAGCAATCACTATTACTGTTGTCATGATCAAAGTCATTATTACTTGGATAAGATTTAGATGATGAGTAACTATTCCTTTTATCATTTCTTGCTTTCTTATGCTTATGTTTGTGGGACATTGTTTCAAAATCAGACTTCATTTCTGATTTTCTGCCTCTTTCATCATTATGACAGTTCTCCCTCAAATTCTGTTGTAACTCCTCCTGTACCTTCAGGATCCGTTCATTTTCTTCTTTAACAGCTCTTAATTCAAATTTTAAATCCTGTACAGTATGTAAAATTTCGGAAGACTGATTATTTAATTCAACATAAATTCCTTCATGATTATTATTATTAATACATTCATTACCAAGAGATCTGTCCTTTGCTAATTCTTCTGGTATTTCCATACCTGCAATTTAAAGGTCAATCTGTTCTGTGCAAAAATAAAATTGAATTAAAAGTTAGTAACATAAACTTTCTGATTTGTTTTCTGTTTGCACGCATGAGTCTAATTTAGGCCTAGAGTTTGAACTCGCGCTCTGATACCACATGTAACATCCCAAAAAATCAGTAAAAATATAAAAATTTTGAAACGACATTTATTACAAAAGAAATGCTAATTGCGGAATAATTGATATTTAACAAATTAACTAATGGAAGCTTAACAAAATTACAAATTGTAATACTTAACATAATAAGACAACATATTATAATTATAATTCGATATACCATATTCATTTTCTCATGTGTTATAGTTCTAGTGATAATACTGATGACTATCCTTGCATGTTGATGAAGGGGTTTCCTATGAGGTGCCCTGAGGCTTACTTAGCTTAAGTGCTAAAGTATTGTACATGTTTCTTTGCAGATTCGCAGATAAGGTATTAAGTCAATTCAAGATCTTCAAGTTATTTAATATTTGTTTATGCTAGTCGTCATTGCAAATATATAAAAAATAAAAGCAAAAGTACGTCCTGAACGGGAAGGGTGTTAAAGGTATGGATCTTCAGTTTTATTTCTTCAAGTTCAATAAGCATTGTATTAAATGGAAAACATCATCTAAAGATGTCATTGATTTTCACTACCTGTTCTGATTCTTGCAAGGGTTAGATGAGTTCTTCGTTTCAAGGCACCAATATTAAAGTAAACAATGTTGACAATACATATCTATTAATGATTGATATTGCTAAAGTGAAACATGGTGAAATTATGTAGAGTTAGGTTGATCCATTGATGTCCTAATGTCTATGCAAAAGTGAAACTATCTCTTCTTAGTTTAATAACTCTATTAGTTATTATACTCATGTATCGATATAATGTGGTCTGGCTACATCAAAATGTTACAATACTTCTTGCATTGGGTTTTAATGCTAATGTCATTACCATGACAAATATTGTAGCAAAATCCTAAGAATATTATAACAAATATTATAGTTTGCAAATACACTTACCAATGGTTATTCAAATAACATCTAAATAATGAAAATACGAAACTTTACTTGCAATGTAACTATTATGAAATATATGTAATAGTGGTCTACATAATATAAAATCTAGCCATATGAATATATAAAATGCGAACTGCATAGTATGGAACTAACTATGTGATAAATGTGAAATGCGAATAGTAAAGATTTGACTATAATGTACTGTATTATCTTAAGCGATACTATGTAATAGTTTGATGACATGGAAAAATTGTTAATGCAGTGAGGTTCGTGCCCAAGCTGAGTTAATGGAGTGGACAA
The DNA here is from genome assembly GCA_027924585.1 of Larix kaempferi. NCBI lineage: Eukaryota > Viridiplantae > Streptophyta > Pinopsida > Pinales > Pinaceae > Larix > Larix kaempferi. The sequence goes on along the minus strand of BSBM01000047.1, from coordinate 54,219,796 downwards.
GTCTTTAATATCTCTGCAGTGCTTCGAGATTTGGTATCACACATCTGTCTTGAGATTTTAATGCTTCCATCGACTCTTTTAGTGGGAAGTCTTGTTGGTACTCCAAGTGGAGGGTTCCACGTGAACACTTATAAGGGGAAGCTGAGATGTAATGTAGACAGTGGAGGAGCTACCTATGTGTTGGCTCTTGCGTTAATGCAGTTATTAATGAACCTGGAACACACTTGTGTTTTGAGTTTCGTGACCCCAGATGGCTTGATCTACTTCGTCGATTTAGTTTGTCCTCGGGTTTGGGTTTCTAACCTAACAATATGTGATACATAAACTTTGTATTTACCCCTAGGCATTCAATTGATGAGTCTGGTTTTAGAGAGAGGATGACAGGCCGCTTAGTTGTAGGCTTCGACCTCTCGTTGTTTTGCATCTTCATGCTTCAGAAATGATGGTGGAAAATCTGGTTGTAAACGTTTCAGGGTTTGAAAAGAAATGTAATTGGTGAAGCCCTGTGGCTTTCATCGTGTAAACTGATAGGATTTTTCCCAGGGTGTTAGAATCAGATTCTTTGACTGAAATCTCGTAGCCTTCATGCTTCCTCTGTTGCAACTGTTAAAAGGTTTTGAAACTAATGGCGAATGGGCAAATCCAACTTCTTGCTCTTACAAACAAGGTAAACTTTGCTTTCATGAATACTGTTTGTTATTCTTACTGTTGACCTCATGTGTCGTCTTGTTTTTGGAATGCATTTAACCTCGTTGTGTTTTATATGGAAGGTATTGCCTTCATCGTGGAGGTCATAGTGTTGAGACTTAATGGAAGTTGATGGCTCGCTTCTTTCGGTAAGCCCCGGTGGCATAACCCTTCGTAGGTTCTCCTGGCAGGTTGGCCATCATTGAAGTTTTTGAACCATACTTGTGGTTTATGGAAAATGAATCTAATCGGTGCTGTGTTATGCTAAATGTCTGTAGGATGGATGCCCTTCGGCTTGCCTAGTTAATGTAACAATGTTTTATAATATTATGTCAAAATAGACAATGTAACCTCTTTCGACGGGAGTTCTTTCCTCAGTCAAGTTTTTTTTAAGAAGCAAGACTTTAATAAATCGGTTTTGTAAAAGTTTTTCTCGTTTTGTCCTTTGGGGTTTCGACCTTTGACTGTAATCCGTAACTTCAAAATGTTTAAGTGTAGAAGTAAAAACTTGTGTTTAGCAAGGATCTATGTTTAAGGTTGAAGTAAAAAGGTTACAGTTGTGAACTAAGATTTGATACCTCTTTTGCTATCGTTTTCTTCGTAGAGCTACAAACTATAAGTTGTGAAAAGGAAAAAACAATGTAAAGAACTATGAAGTGTGTGAATAAGCAAATGCCTTACTACTTGTTGGTTACCTGATGAAATGTTTGAGTTTTTAAATCGTTGTTTTAGCTCTAAGAAAAAGGGAAAATGTTTGTATCTAAATTCTTTGAATGCTTGTGAAGAGATTTCGACGAAAGGGTATTACCCTTGGTCACTTGACCAGAAAATGAATGTGATTCCGACTTTGATACTGTTTAAAGAAATAATATGCTAGCTCTATTAAAAAAAAATTTGCGAAAAGAAAAATGTTTAGGGTTTAGGGTTTTCTGCGAAGTCCTTGAAAGTTTTGAAGAACTAAAATGGACTCTGTTCTGTATGTTTGTTCTGTGTGTTAGTAAACAATTAAAGTACAGAGATAGAATAGAACTAAGTAAGATTGAGAAGAAAATATGAAAACATAAACCCTAGTTTAAACTTTGACTTGACCGAATAGTAGTGTACAGTATTGTTAATCAATCATTGGATATAAATTACTGTTGTTTTTCAAGGTAAACAAACTTACTATTAATAAGAAATGATAGTATTGTATACTTGGAAAGTAAATATTTACAACTATAATTTTAAAACATTCTACTGTAAAGAATACAGTGAACCTGAAAATGTTTAATGAAAATGAGGAGAGGAAAACATGGGATTATGATAATTGATACTAAATATTAATAGTAGGAAAAGTAACGAAATATACAGAGTTAATCTTCTCATTCATCTGGAAATCTTCCTGTCAAATCTATGTACAATTAATTTATTCTCTGTACTAGAGTACGATGCCGATCCACTAGCATGGGGAAAATGCAGAGAACTATTTTATTCACTCATAATCACTTATATACAGAATCTAATCTTACTCAGAAACTGAAATAATTGCATTTGTTTAAATAAACTTATAAAATAAAACAGTAACTTTATTGCAGTTAGAAACTTTAAATGTTTGAAGTTAGAAAAGATAATGGAACCTAAAGATGAAGATAGGGCCGACAAACACCCAAGGAGGCATGTTCCTCCCAACCTATTACAGAAGAAGCAACCAACTTCTGGCTTCTTGTGAACCCCCGAGCTTGATTACTGAACCACTAAGTAGATGGAATCTGTGTAGAAGCAAGGCACTCAATATGCCTTCAGCACTCAGCATCAAACTCCTGTATTCAAAACATACCTTCAACACTCAGCATCAAACTCCTGTATTCAAAACATGCTATCAACACTCAACATCAATGTACCACACCCTTTTTGCTGGAAAACATTTTGTGTTAACAAACATTGTTATAACTTTTATTGTAAAGTTTTATGTTGAACAGGTGTCCAAGGATGACTGTAATTTGCACAAAATATTATTATTAAATAAATAAAATGGGAGACAAACACCGAAGAGGACTGTTGAAAGAGTGGTTACTGATCCACTAGGTGGAATGGAATCTCAGGTAGAAGGCAATGGATAAGTGGCAACATCATGATGCAACTAGCTAGCTATTGGTATGGGACAACTCCCTTGAAATGTGGTCATAGTGCCGTGAAAGATGGGACTGGAGCTTGAGGCTCATTTATTCCAAACTGACCACTAAAGAGCTAGGCAGTCTATATAATAGCCATCAAATCGTGAACTGAGGTTAATCACTTTTCCTGACGAGGAAATTTACCTTGGGGTTTTTCTATGTTTGCACTTAAGAGATTTGATGAGGGGATATGCTATGTTGTTGATCATGTTGTGAGTCTGCCAAACTCTTATTGAGTTCAGGAGGTTGATGCTGAGTGGAGAAGGAATTTTATTTTAGGAGGTTGATGGTGAGTGGAGAAGGCATTTTTGAGTTCCTTGCTTCTACACAGATTCCATCCACTTATTGGATCAGTAATCAAGCTCGGGGGTTCACTAGAAGTCAAAAGTTGAGCTGCTTCTTCTGAAGCAGGTTGGGAGGAACATGCCTCCTTGGGTGTTTGTCAGCCCTATCTTCTTTCACGGGTTCCATTGTCTTATCTATTTTTATTTTAAAGTTCTATTATCTATTTAACTTTACTGTTTAAGTTTTATTTCAGTTTTCGAGAATAATTTAATAATTCTTTATAAATCGAATTGATTGAGTAAAATAGTCTCTACATTTTTCCCCATGCAAAAAAGGAACAACATCGTACTCTAGTACAGAGACAGATTAAGTAGAATAGATCAAGATAGGCAAATAGCCAAGTGAATGAGAAGATTAAATTATTATAAATTCATCAAGTTTTCTACTTACTGTTTAATTCTTGTATCTACATTTACATTGCCCTCACTATCATTTATTTTTAAGTTAATTGTTTTCCTAATTTATATGTAATGTGTCCTTGTTTATAAATATCTCTATTTCAAAATAAATAGATTTATGTTCCAACAATAAAGAATTGTTTTCTACATTCAGTAGTTAAAATGTATATGTTTATATTAGGATAAATATAGATTTACTTTCAATATACAACAGAATGATATTTCTTCTACAGACAACAAAAATTTCCAATTATTTCATGCACACATTTATACATTGTTTTATACCATAAACTACACAGTGGAAATCAAAACATTTATCATTTTATACTATAACCCTAAATAGAGTTATCAACTACCAGCCTTTAGTCAACATTTCCATTTTAAACAAGTTAAAGTCTATTTCTCTTTATTACACGATTCCAAACATACAGTAGAAAAATATTAAAACCCTAACAATATGTTTTACAACCTTCATCACACAGAAACCATTCCTACAGGTTAACAGTTTACATTCTTGGTATCATTTCCAGGAATTCAAGTATCATGATATCAGGAGGATATTTCTAAGCAAATATAGCAGACATCAGTTTAGTGCCAAGACCAATTTGAAGAGCAACATCATACTATCCATTTCAACGCTTGACAAACCATGTGACAATTTCCATAAACCTAAAACATAGATTATCATTTTATTTCCATAACTCGATAGAATTGAAGACTTGACATCATAACGATGATCAAATCAAGCCATACATTCCATACAATTCAAACCTTAACTTATAGAATGACTTTGCCGAGAACTTCCCTCAACCAACGAATCATACACAGCCAAACTCTTCTCTAAAAACAAAACACATCTCATACGATTTGTAGAAATCAAAAGATCATCACGATATCCAAGTCTGGAGAGACACACGATACAACTATACAGTTTTCATAGATATTCTATGCAGAAGAAAAGCTACCAAGAAGCTTCCATTCCATTCCACAACTATAACTTTTATCCATCAACCATAAAACACAAAACCATTTTGATAACTTGATGTATCACTATATTAAGTCTGAGAATATGAATCTCTCTTACAAAACAGTTGTATTCATAATCAACACGGTTGTTTCCTTGTGGGTCGAGGTATATCCTCCCCATACTTTTAAAAAAATTTACAAACCCTATCTCTACAAATTTATAAAACTCTCCGAGTTAAAAACACAACATAGAGAACATCACACAGTCGGCCATCATCTTCACCTACACAGAGTTTCAAAGCAACCGCCGAGGCTTACTGGTTGGTATAGCTGTAGCCAACCTACGACGCCCAAACAGGAGAACACCAACGAATCGTTTCCTTGTAAACAACAACATCAAAGTTGTGGTCAAACATTTATCTTATCAAGAAACTAAACTCAGTATTAACAAACAAATAACTATTGCATTAAATGTCAAATTTGAAAGCTACAGGAGGAAGTTTCAAACACATTACCTTCAAAATAGTTGGCATTTAGCAGCAACAATCACCAAACATGCGCAACAGCAACTGAAACTACTCATACTATCAAATTTCGAGGCACAAGGAAACCCCACACAAAGCCATCAACTTTCAAGCAAGCTAAACATTTCCGAGACCTAGAACAACCATGGCGAAGGGTTGGTTTCTCTTTCGAATCAAATTTCAAATTAAAAACCCTCAACAGGTCTGACGATCAAAACACACCAAAGACAAACACTAAGCTGCAACCGAGACATTCACCACTGTACAAAGCACTGGAGAGCTCGGCTCTTTAATCTTCACGAGTCACGGGTTCCAAACCCAGGCCTCACAACTAAAAAATGCACAACAGAAAGACCTACAAACCCTCGACCTGTCGACCAGTTGCAGAGTCATAACCACCGTTTTCCGAGTTCACAATAAACACAATAATCAAAACCAATGTAGAGTTTAACTCACACCCATCATTACACTGCCAGATCAACGGTGGAGATCACCGGGTGGACTTACGAAGCATCAATGCCATCTACCACATTAAATGTGATATTATTACAAACACCGTGAAGGAACCACGAAGGAGCCAGCTCATCAACCATTGAACCATTTTGTTTACACATCATCGCAAGGAGGATCAATACCACCGTATTGTCACATGAACAAACCAGCTATACCATCAATGATGGAATCCCACTATCCACAGCAGCTATAAGCATTCAATGCATAAGTTACGGTTACACTTTCCAACCTGTGACATCAACGTTCAAATCATATCACTTATTACATTGGAATTTGCATATGGTATAGTCGTGGTATACCACCTTATCACAACATGTTTGTACAAGGTTGGATAGATAATGTGAGGGTTCATATAGTATCCTATGATTGCATAGCATCACATATCACATAGTATTACATATTGCATAATACCAAATAGGCTAGTATAGTATTGCATATTTGCATATTTGCATATAATCCATATTGTTTGCACATGGATCATATTGTTTGCATATAACTCGTATCATTTGCATAACATCAATAAGGTTTATATGGTATAGTATCAAATAGGGTATCACAATGCACACAACTCACATTATATAAATGTGAAGTATTTTACAATAGTGTGTTAATATTACCATAGACATTATTTTATAATGGGATCGATAGTGTTTCATAAACACCTTGCAATTTGATTATAACAATAATCTAAGAAAAATTACATACATTCAAAGGATAGTGAAATAATGACAATGTTGATAAATCAAAAAAGATATCACCATCATCGTAGGGTATAGACCCTAGACAAGTTAGCAAAACAGTCATACATATAATTTTCACAAATTTCCACGAAGGAAGAAGATAGATATTTACATACAGTTGGACATGAATGAAAACCAAAAATAATTATGAGTACAACACTGCAATACGATCATTATAGACCCTCTCTGAAAAACTGATTGAATACTTGTCGCATCTTTAAAACACTTACCTGTAAACCGTCACAAGTATGAAATGTAACATACCCTTTAAGCTGGAAAACATTTTGTGTTTAGAAACATTATGATAACTTTTATTGTAAATTTTATATTGGACAGGTGTCCAAGGATGACTATAATTTGCACAATATATTATTATTTAATAAATAAAATAGGAGACAAACACCTAAGAGGACTGTTGAAAGAGTGGTCACTGATCCACTAGGTGGAATGGAATCTGGGGTAGAAGGAAATGGACAAGTGGCAGCATCATGATGCAACTAACTAGCTATTGGTATGGGACAACTCCCTTGAAATGTGGTCATAGTGCCCTGAAAGATGGGACTCGAACTTGAGACTCATTTATTCCAAACTGGCCACTAAAAGACCCAGGCAGTCTACATAATAGCCATCAAATATTGAACTGAGGTTCATCACTTTTCCTGACGAGGAAATTTAACTTAGGGTTTTGCTATGTTGCACCCAAGAGATTTGACGAGGGGATATGTTGTTGTTGATCATGTTGTGGGTCTGCTAAACTCTTATTGAGTTCAGGAGGTTGATGCTGAGTGGAGAAGGAATTTGTCAGGAGGTTGATACCAAGTGGAGAAGGTATTTTTGAGTGCCTTGCTTCTACACAGATTCCACCCACTTATTGGATCAGTAAGCATGCTCGGGGGTTCATTATAAGTCAGTAGTTGAGCTACTTATTCTGAAGCAGGTTGGGAGGAACATGCCTCCTTGGGTGTTTGTCGACCCTATCGTCTTTTACAGGTTCTATGGTCTTATCTGTTTTTATTTACAAGTTCTGTTATCTATTTCTGTGTATTTTAAAGTTCTTTTTTCTACTAAGTTTTTTATTGTTTATTTCATCAAAGTCATTTCAGTTAATCTTAATATTTTAATGATTTTGTATAAATCGAAATGATTGAATAAATAATTTCTGCATTTTTCCCCATGCAAAAAGGAACAACATTGTACTCTATTATAGAGATAGATTAAAAATAGATAAGTCTGATAGGCAATTAGCCAAATGAATGAGAAGATTAAATTATATAATTTCTCAAGTTTCTACCTTCTATTAAATTCCTGTATTTATATTTCAGTACTTTAATTTATTAACTATTTTTAGTTAGCTGTATTTATAGTTTATATACAATATTTTTGTGTATAATTATCTATGTTCTTAAAGTAATTATATTTCTGTTCTAACAGTATAGGATTATTTTATCCATACTCAGCAGTTAAGATGTTCTTGTTTACACTAGGATAAATAAAGATTTACTTTCAAAATGTAGCAGAATGATATTCTTCTACAGACATCAAGTATTTCCATTTATTTCATGCTCACATTAGTTTACAGAAGCATTTTATTTTAAATTTTAGCCTTGTTTCTCTTTACATATAAAAGCATTACAATGCAAACAAAATCGAATTAAAACCTCAACAGTTCACAGTAGAAGACCTGTTATTTATTATCAGTTTGAATAACATTCTGGGGTGAAAACGTGAAGGTGGGTAACACTTTCGTGAGAAACGAGTGCAAAATCGTCTTAGCGGAAGTTATTCGGCCGAATAATAAACATTATTCGGCCGAATAATTCAAAGGTTATTCGGCCGAATAATTCAAAGGTTATTCGGCCGAATAACCACAAACAGTTCTCCGTCCACTCTAACGGAGATCCTCAAAATGTGTGCAAACAGTTGCCGGACGGGAAAAATTTTCGGGCAATAGTTTATTCGGCCGAACAATTATTCGGCCGAACAATCATTCGGCCGAATAAATATTGGGCCGAACAAGTATTCGGCCAAACACTTTTTCGGCCGAATAATTGTTCGGCCGAATACTTGTTCGGCCGAATGATTGTTCGGCCGAACTATTTTTCTGCATAAAAACACAGCATCGGCTGCCATATGGCATTCCCTGCTGGAAATTTCTGGACCCCCCAACGGGCCCGCAGTTGCTGTGTTGCCACCCCCGCTGCTATTCCACGACCCTCCTGCTGCCCCTGGACCTGTTGACGCTCCACGAATTGCGGTTGAAACGTTCGCCACCCTGCTGCTTCTCCACCATCCGCCGTTGCCCCGCGATCTGCTGTTGCTCGTCGCCTTGACGTTGGATAGTTCGTCGCCTTGTTGGCTACTTGCCACTGTTTGTTGTTGGACGTTGCTCGTCGGTCGTTACGTTTCGGGTGGCAGGTGTGTTCAGTTGTGTTGCTGCGTGGACGCTGTTGCGAATTTGTGTGCAGGCTCGAGACTTCGTCATTGAAGGTGCGTTTATCCTTCCCTTGTAATTTTTTGATTCTGGATGTGTATGTTATAAGTCATGGTTGATAATTTTATTTGTCCCTTGTTGAAGGAATTAGTTGTTTCTGGAGCGTAGTGGATCGAATAGGCGCGGCGTCGTGGATCGACGATTTCGTATCGCTTCGTTTGGTTACAGGTATGCTTCGATACACATAGTCTGCTCCTTAGTTGGTGGCATAGGAGAAAATTAAAAAAAATCTGTTCTGGCGGTTAAAAATAGAAGTTTTAATTTTTTTATGATTAATTTTGATTTTAGAGATGTTTGTATGTGCATGAACAGAGTTCATGAACTCTGTTCATGAATTCTGCTCATGAACTCTGTTCATGAGCAGAGTTCATGAACTCTGTTCATTAAATCTGTTCATGAACTCTGCTCATGAACAGAGTTCATGGGCAGAGTTCATGAACTCTGCCCATGAACAGAGTTCATGGGCAGAGTTCATGAACTCTGCCCATGAACTCTGTTCATGCGCAGAGTTCATGAACTCTGCTCATGAACTCTATTCATGGGCAGAGTTCATGAACTCTGCTCATGAGCAGAGTTCTTTTCATGAACAGAACTGGAACAGGTATAGCTAGGCATCAAAGCTTTTATCTTAGTCATTACCCAACGAAAAGTGCAATATTTCAAAGGCATATGTTTGAGTGCCCATATAGACTCACAAGTTAAACCCGGAGTCTACACGTTTTTTTGCCGATGAAAAATAGTGATTAAGGTAGGTCTAATTAATACACAATAGGATAAAACTAGATGTATGCTTGGTTGCCTCTTTTATTACAAGTTGAGTAGGATTATATCATCTAGCCATCTACCTTATGTTAATGTTAATAATTAACCATTCTGAAAGAAGAAACAAGGCTTAGGCAATATTTTACAACAGTATAAATAGAATATAATTAGCAGCCTCTCCAACACGAGTTTAAAAAACACCCTGCTCATTTATTTTCAAGATGATTTCAAATACATTAGTAACTAATATATCATCCATCTTAATTATAAGATCTTATCTGGGTTCATGAAGCTTAGAGAACAAACTAAAGTTGAACTTATAATGTCTTGTATCAATGGGGTTATTAATTCTAATGGTGTTAGATACTGTATTTACTGCTGAATCCTTACGAGATAATATAATTGCCAACGCCATAACTTTTCTATATATGAGGATATATCATTGACCACCCTTATTTTTATGATTGTTCAATAAATTCTAGGAGCTCTAGTCATGTTATACATACTTTTTGTGTGGTATTCTTGAATACAAAAATAGAAGCTTACTTCTAGCAGGTATCTAACCATGAAGAGCCCTTAATAATATATAATTCTTTAAAGATTAACCAGACCACTAGACCTAATAAAATTTCATCCTTGTTAGCCGTGATCTAAATACTTAGAGCTATATATGAACAGGTACTAATTAGCGTATAAATCTTATCTTGTTTTCTCTTAAGCACTATAGTTATTATACCTGCATTTTTTAGGGAAATAACGTATGAGTAAATTAGGCTTATACTAATAGTTAAAGATACTAAGTAAAGATGAAGTATCACCATTGGTTATCAGCTTATACTATTACTATAACACAAGCTTGACAATAGCTATAAGCTTTATACTGCTTACACAATGACTGTAACTAACATATCATATCACATGTTTGATTTCATAGCTTACTACTTACTGCTATCAGTGGAATCACCTTCTCTTACTAACATGGCATGAGCAGAGTTCTGTTAATTAGCAGAGCTCTGCTCATGAGCAGAGCTAGAAGAGGAACTTACAAAAAATTTGGAAGGTTATTGTACTATTACAATTAAATGATTATGAGATGATTATTGATGTTATGTTTATGCTGCAATAGTGTTCTTAGAGCTAGAAGAGGAACTTACGAAAGAAAATAAGTTATAATATTTTAGGTGGCTCTACATTTTGTATGCAGATCTTTAAGAGATATGTTTTTAAGTTTGTAGAATGTGTGTAAGTTGTTTTATCATAAATATAAATTAGAAATCTCTTAATAAGTGTATATATATGTTATACTATTTTAGCCAGCTCTACATTTTGTATGCAGATCTTGAATAGATATGTTTTTAAGTTTGTAAAGTTAACATGTACAACTTCAATGTGTGTAAATTGTATTATTATAAATATGAGCTAGAATTCTTTTAATAAGAATATATATATATATGTTTAGTGAGATGTTTGTTCATTGACATGTATAATTCAACCATATTTGTTGGATTAAAAGTTTATAAGGTTACTATACTACTTCAATTAATCATGTTATGACTTATATTTGATAATGAAATGATTATTAGATATATCTTTATGTTGCAATATTAGTGATGGTAAGGAATTTTAGTTAATTAATTAGAGTTAGGAGGGGGACTTACATTTTGTTGAAGTTTTTTATCAAATATTGGCTTGATGTTTGTAGAATAGTCGTGTACAATTTCAATATGTTAACGTTTGTGTAAATTTAGAAGTTATATCAAATGGAAAGAGAGTCTTCGAGGGGAAAGCGTAGGAGGTCATCACAATCCTCAGGAATTGGTGTTCCAGTTGGTAGTCGAAGGTTGTCGAATTCACCGAGAGGTTCAAGTTTATTGCATGGGTCCCAATCATTTGATCATCAACGAGTTCGAAGGGGTACAAATGAATCTCCTTCATCTTCTGTGGGAGATCGTCGATCTCAACCTTCTGTTGGTATGAACATTAATGTTTAATAACGTATAAATTGTATTTTTTTGTGTTTTGAATTTATGGACAAGGTTAATTCTTGATAATGGCTATATTTGAAGCAGAGCGACATTCAGAAGATGTGTGTAATTCGATGGAGCGAGGGGAAGATCAAGATAGGATTGTAGATGATGGAATAGGTGTGGGTGGAGAGCAAGGTCTTGAAGATCCTCCTAGAGCTAGGACGACATATGTTCCACTAGCTGAGGGGTGTACACCCATATCAACTTATCCATCTGATTTACCTGATGAGCTTCCATGGCAAGGTGTTGTGCAACAAACTATTCTTGAAAGTTGTAGATCTCACTATGACAGGTTGAACAATGATCTTTGTTCTTTGGATCTCCCTCCAGAGAGTCGACAAAGTCTAGAGATTGTTTTGGCGTCTTTGCAAAAATTCATTGATGCATATAAGGAACTTGGACCAACTACAAATGGTTTTGTTCATTTGATGCGGATGCGAAGGGACCAAGTTATGGGTCCAGACAACTGGGAGGTTGTGAAGGAGAGAGTCACTAGAGAACAAGCCAATTCAATGTTCAATTTCAAGGAAGGCCTTAAGCGAAAAATGTTGAAAGTGCAATATTTCAAGCATCCTCAAATTGCACATTTAATATATGATCGATTTCTTGCAGCTTATGGTCGATTGCCTTGGAACGATGAGGTTCCTAATTATTTTGCAAGATTTTTTTATGAGGAGTTTTTTTTAGGTATGAAGCCTAACTATACTGATGTTCCTTCTGACTTTTATGGAGTTGGAAAGGGTAGAATATATAATCGAAAAGGCGCTCTCAGAGACCCTACCACTATACAACCTCCACCTGAGATACCTCGTCCACCAAGGGTTGTGGATTTAAGATCAGAGATGGAGACAACATCTCAACTAGGGACAATTGGAAGGGAATCGGTAGGTGATGGTTTAGCTTCAGCTCTTGCTGGAGTAGAAGTTGGTTTGGGGCGAGAGAGGGCTCGTGCTATTGTTCGTCAAAGTTTTGTTTACAAGACTAATGATGAGGTAGATGCATTGAGCATGGATGATCTCAGGGCTTATGCTAAGTCTTGTCGAGATATAGCTTCAGATGTGTTATCCAATGACACATCTAGCATGGGAGAGGTTTGTTGATTATGCTATGATAATCTATTTGATTTTTTATTAATCATTTTGAATTGAATTTTTTAGTACATGGGAATAATTATATTAAGCAAATGTATTTTGTTTGCAGTTTTCAAAAATGTTAAATGCACATAATTTTTGAGTCTCCAGTAGTCAAAACCAAGAGCATCTTAGTCAAAATGAAGAGCGCTTAGGAGAGGTATTTTAATTATAATATTTATGATTGAACTTGATATTTTTTTTGTTTATTTGAATTTTAATATTTATCAATGTATCTTATTGTTAATTTGACTTATTTATGCAGGTTTCTTTAGATTCCAACTTTTTAGATGGTTTACCATCTCTTGTGAGCTAATGATTTTAAATTTTTTTTGTTTTGGTTTTAAGTTAATTGCCTAATTTATTATTTGTATCTACTATGTTTTATTTATTAACAAAATTTAAATTTTAGGGAAGAGACCATTTGGAAATTGGGGGCGAAGATGTGGGGTCTTTAATGAATGCAGATATTGGCACCGAGGTAATTTTGTTGAACTAGAAATGATCTTTGATATAAGTTTAATGTTTTATATTTTTTTGATTTATTTGAAAATTGTTTTTGTACATGTTGCAGCTTGGCTCTTTGAGATCCTTTGGAGCCAAAGGAAAGGCTCTAGGGGAAAAAAGTGGACATGCATTCAAAGAATTTGATGTACGAGTTTTTTAATAATTGAATTGTTTTGTAGATGAGTTTAATATCTTGATATTTTGAATTTAGTTTAAAATTGTTTAAATAATTTATGATCTAAAAATTTATAATTTGTTTTTTTGTGTATTGTAGGTTGAGTTGAGTCCCAGGGAAGGTCCTAGTGGAAAATAGTGGAAAGATATTGGTCGAGATGGATAGTGGTTCAGACTTTATAGTTTTTGTTGATATCTATATATTGGTGTTGTTTTGAACATGGAGGGTATTTATTTTTTGATTATATATATATGTACATTGAATTCACAAGTTCATCAACTCTTTTTTGGATTATATACATGAGTACATGTCCATTATTTCTCATTTGGTAAATGTTTAGAATATGTTTTGCATGAGTTTTGATAATATTTATAATATGTTTCGCATGAATGTTTAAAATGTTTTTATAGGTGCAATCCAAGGTTAGGAAATGTTGAATGATGACAATGAATGTTATGAAGTTAGAAAATGTTGAATGATGAGAATGAATGTTGAATGTTTCGAATGTTATGGAAGAATGAATATTGGGAAAGAATGAATGGGAAGTGTTAGGAATGTTTGAAATGTTATTTCAAGTTGGGAAATGTTGAATGTTGAGAATGAATGTTATGGTAAGAATCAATGTTGGGAAAAAATGAATGGGAGGTGTTAGAGAAAAAGAAATGTTGGGAAAGAATGAATGGGAGGTGTTATGGAAGAAGGAATGTTTTCAATTTGTTATGTTGAGAATAAGTGTTATTATAATATGTTTTGCATGAATGTTTAAAATGTCTTGATAGGTGCAACCCAAGGGTAGGAAATGTTGAATGAATGGGAGGTGTTGGAAATGTTTAAAATGATAATCTAAGTTAGGAAATATTCAATGTTGAAAATGAATGTTATGGTAAGAATTAATGTTGGGCAAAATTAATGGATTTTTAATTAATTTAATTTTTATTTTCAATGTTCAGGTACATTTGATGCGGCTGAAATCATGGCAAATGGGGGTAACGGTTTTTTTGTTTTTTAATCATAAGCGAAGATTCCAGGATTGTGAAGTTTGTGCTAAATTAGATCAATGATTTTAAACAACAATTTGATGAATTTTCATTGATTTGTTGTAAATAATCATTTCTCTAATTTAGCATAAGCTTCACAATCCTAGAATCCTTGCTTGTGATTAAAAATCAAATGATCGTTATCTCCATTTGCCATGATTTCAGTTATGTGAATTTGCACAAGCGATATTTTAAATTAAAGATTTGGGACGGAGAACTTGGTGACAATTTTAAGACATCTATTTAAGATCATATTTATGGTGACGTATGTATTAAAGAAACATGTTCGATGGATTAAAATACTACAAAATTTAATAGGTCTTTTTGTGATTTTTCGTTAGTATCAATCAACCAAAAGTAAAAATTCGGGGCGGAGTGGGGATAGCCACATCCGTTATCTCATCCCTTAGTGGTCTAATAGACATATGGGGACCCGAATAAAGTACTTTTGAATTTTCAAATTATATTTGAATTCATTTTTAAGCATGTTAAAGTACAACCATTTAAGCTTTTATGTTAGTTGTCATTCAAGAAAATATTCATAAAATCTCAATGAAAAAATATACTGTGCACAACAATTTTGATAATTGGACAAAAAATATATTGCACACAACAATTGACATGGACAAAAATATAGATCAATTTATTTTTGATATGTAGTTAAAAACATCGCAATGGAATACCATCTTCAACTATCCGTTCATGGTCACATATGGATAGTTTCCATTTTTTGGTTTTTAACTGTTTTTTTGATGGAACTTGTATCAATTTTATTCGAGATGCACATACTAAATGACTATATTGACAACATATAACATCAGGCTCATAATCCTGAAAGTAGACATAATTTTTTGTCATATGCGTCTGCTGAAAAAAGTAGCCTTTTAAACTGATGGATCCTCTTTCGTATGTAAATCCGTTGTCGTTGTAGTCCTCCAATAACTTCATTTTTCCTTCAGTGCATCGCATCAAATAATATTTGACATTTTCGTTGTTGTCTACAGGTGCAATCACAGCGAAAACATCTCCTGTGCAAGTTATGATTGCTGTTAGCGTATTTAAATGAATTAAATTGACTACTTATGGCGATGGATTAGAATGAACAATTGGTTAAAAAGTCAAAAACAAGTTTATTACCTTCTCTTACGAGATCTGAAATTCTATCGCCATCAGACGATATTGCTATTTCTTCTGATTCTAATTCTTCAACACTTGCCAGAGGCATTTTTCCTTTTGGATTAATCTCTGTGTGTCTCCAAGCTTTTACGTAGTTGTTTGTTATGTTTTCACAAACTTCTGTAGACTCGACATTTTCAATGCAAATATGACAAAAGCATGATTGCTTTCTACTGTCAAATGCAAACACGTTGTGAAATGATTTTGTTTGAATAGAGTGAAGATCTCTAGTTCCATGTATGGTGCTAGCGTCATATGGTATTGATCTATTTATATCTTGGACCCCAACAAGCCAAAAAAACCTACACAATAAATAGTGTACATGTGTACTTAAATGTTAGTATATACATTTTTTAAAATTTTAAGAAATAATATAAATTAAAAAAATAGTGGACATACCTGCGCACGTCTTTTGATTGTTGATTATAATCATGGCTTAGATTTAATTGACACCATTGGACAACCTCTGCAGCTGAATGAAACCGTGCTGAAGAATAGTTCATTTGCCATCTTCGAAGTGCTCTTTTCACGCATGCTCCTGCACCATCATGCTCACCTTTTCCATGCCCCGTTTCAAAGAAATTCCAGCGATGTTTAATGTTCAGCGCTTTATGAAGTCGACATAACCAAAAAAATGATCGTGAAGATTTAAATTGACCCGCACATCCATCAGACCATATCCAATGCTCATTGAATTTGACTTCGCGTTTTTTTAGTGAGTCATAGAAAATATTTTCTATACAATGTTGGACAAAATGTGTGTCGTGTGTACGATCATCGCTGATATAGAAGTGATATTCTTTAATCACATCTCGATTGTCACATGTGCTTTCAATGCCATCGACATCCTGTTGAGAATGTCTATATACAACATGGACAAATATCGAAACTTGGTCAGAATGATAGTATTCACTCTGTATTTCTTTTTGTGCAGCAAATGTATAGTTTTCAGCAAAATCAACCACCGACAAAATTGTTCCGGGTGGAAAAATTTCACGAGACTGTTTGAATTGAAGATCTTGCCATCGTGCTCTATGTGAATGCTGGGTGTATTTATAAATTTCGCTTTCAAATTTTTTGAGAAAATCTGTGACGCATATCTTGTCTTCTAGCAAATCAATTCTTTTGGAATGTGAATCACTAGAACTTGTATTATAGTTGATGTATTCGTATCTCTTCCAATCAACATTTACATTTGACAACGATTGATCATTATCGATAGGGTATTTATTGTGGAATAACACCAAATTTTCACAATGATGACAATGTTTTCCATTGACACATTTCTTTGAATAAAATACTTCATCGTGATTTCTCTCACATAAAATTTGAGATATGAATTCACGTATCGTCGGTGGAGGTGGTGAATTTGTCCAAAACATTTTACCAAATTCAAGAAACGTGTCATAATATAACTGAAATTGCACATGATAATGGCAACAACATGTATCACGTATAGTTATAGGTCGAACATACCATGGTTTTTGTTGCACAAATGTAGTGATTGATATATTAATTCCACGATGATCTTCCTTGAATTTATTGAACAATTGTACTTGTGTCATGTCCATTATATGTTTTGGTTGGCTTTCATATACATTTCGTGATATTCTTTTGCGTATCACATCTCTTGCATTTGGTGAAACTCGAGCATGTTCCAACCAATATTCTCGTACAATATCTTTAACCCCTGCTCCTAATCTATCTTTGTAAGGTTGTCTACAAATAATTGCCCAACAAGCAAGTTCATTATTTTCATCTATTTGCATTCTGAATTTGCTATGTTTGTATAATGTTTTTCTTGATGTTCCAACTGCTTTTGCTAGTTCTGTTGTCAAACGCTTTTGTTTAGTACTAGCTGAAAGAATTGCTGTATGAATTGCTTTACGTGCATCACTGATATCTTTCTTCCTGGATTTTCCAAATTTTTTTATTGCATCGCCTATATTTTCCATCACATTTTGTTTCAATTTCGACTCTTTTGTTACTTTGTGAATACCCAATAACGATGTAGCACCTTCTAATTTCTTGGACACTAATAAACATCTCAAAATTTGTGCTTGTCCTGCTATTGAGTAATCCTTGAGAACTTCATCATAAAATTTTGTAGCACGATATCGTGCAACATGTATTGGTAGTTTTTCTCCATATTTGTCGCAATCAATGTCTTCTAACATTTCATCATCAATAGTAAAAGTACCTATACATCAAGTTAAATTTAATTTAACATATATCAAAAAATAAAATTCATTATAAAAAAATGAATTTGGAAAATATATGATATATACATACCAGGTTCAATTTCTGGATTTTGAACTTGATCTTCAATATTGATTTCATCGACATTAGCATGTAAATCACTATTTACATCTTCTACAATGTTCTTTTCAACTTCAATTTGTTCTTCTTGTACTCTATTTTCAATTTCCATTTCTTCAACATTGTCATGTAAATCTATATTTATATCTTCAATAGTTCTCTCTTCCGTTTCAGCAACCCTTTGTTTTTTGGCAATATATATGAGTTTTTGTTTCTCTCTATTATCATCATCATCACGTTTACGATCAGCTTTTCTTTGACGTTTTCTCTTATTGCCCATGGTTGTTTAATCTATAGACGATAAATTAAATAATCATGTTACTTTATAGTAAAAACAAATAAATTAAGATTTAAAAACATTTACGGAATTTATAAAAACATGAACTGAAATTTACTTTACCTTTTAAAAATTTTGTAAGAGTCTTTTGAAGAAGATTTCTTTGGAATTAACTTTCCTTTGAAAAAATTCTCTGAACAAAAATCTTCTTTGGAAAATAATAAAAACACATTGTGCCAAGGAAGAAAATAAAACCCCTTGTCAATAAATCTTTGTTGTAAAATTCATTCCAAAAATACTTTTTTGAAAAAATATCTACGAAAAAAACCACTAGAAAAAAATACTTTCAATAAAAACTTATTTATAAATATATCTGGGAAAAAATCATTGTAAAGAAACAACTCTTTGAAAAAACCCAATTTCAAAGAAATAAGAAGTACAAAATTACCTTGTAAAAAATCCTTTGCAAAATAAGATAACTATTTGAAAAAACTCCTTTCAAATAAATAAGAAGTGCAAAACTACTTTGGAAAAAAATCATTT
This sequence comes from Larix kaempferi, assembly GCA_027924585.1. Taxonomy (NCBI): domain Eukaryota; kingdom Viridiplantae; phylum Streptophyta; class Pinopsida; order Pinales; family Pinaceae; genus Larix; species Larix kaempferi. The sequence goes on along the minus strand of BSBM01000047.1, from coordinate 54,201,026 downwards.
GCAAAATACCTTAGCAAAACAACTATTTGAAAAAACCTCTTTCAATTAAATAAAAAGTGCAAAGCTACTTTGAAAAAAAAATATCCTTGCAAAGAACCTCCTTGCAAACATGTCTAAGAAAAGAAATATTTTGAAAAAAACTCCTTGCAAATATCCCTTAAAAAAAACACTTTCAATGTGTCTTTTGGAAAAAAGAAGAAGAAACATACTTTGTAAAAATCTCTTTTTCAAAAAAATGTTTTCTTTGCAAATATACAATAAGAAAATAAATATTTGGAAAAACCTTCTTGCAAATATGCCTTAGAAAAAAAATTTCTTCAATGTGCCTTTAGAAAAAAGAAGAAACATACCTTGTAAAAACCTCCTTTTGCAAAAAATGTCTTCTTTGTAAAAATGCAATAAAAAAGAGAGATGTTGGAAAAACTCCTTCAATGTGCCTTTTGTAAAAAAGAAGAAGAAACATAGCTTGTAAAAACCTCCTTTTGCAAAAAATGTCTTCTTTGTAAAAATGCAATAAGAAAAGAGATAGTTTGGAAAAACTCCTTGCAAATATGCCTTAGAAAAAAAAACTCCTTCAATGTGCTTTTTGTAAAGAAGAAGAAGAAACATAGCTTGTAAAAACCTCATTTTGCAAAAAATGTCTTCTTTGTAAAAATGCAATAAGAAAAGAGATAGTTTGGAAAAACTCCTTGCAAATATGCCTTAGAAAAAAAAAACTCCTTCAATGTGCCTTTTGTAAAGAAGAAGAAGAAACATACCTTGTAAAAACCTCCTTTTGCAAAAATTATCTCTTCCTTCCGAAATTAGTTTGACAAAAAAATGTGAAGTTCAAACATGCAAAAATAATGAATTAACTTTACGTTTATTTATATGAGTATAAATTTTTTTTTTTATTTTTTTTTTCCGGCCGACGTAATTTTTTTCCCGTTTAATTATTCGGCCGAATAACCTTCGCCATAAGTCACGGCGCCGTTACGGAAAACAGTTATTCGGCCGAATAATTATTCGGCCGAATAATTATTTCGGCCGAATAATCTCTGAAACATGACCGATTCAGATCTCTACAAAATTTTCAGGTTTCTCCATTTTCGAAAGGAGAAAACCACCTCTTACACAACAAAACGAATGTCGGACTTCATACCAGTAGATTCATCATTGAATCTACTTTACGAGGGTATAAATTTTGTTGTATATAGATAAGAACTGATATTTTTAAGTTTTATATTTGTAATATGTGTCGAGTTATGATTCAGCTCTTTAAAAAAACAGCGAAAAGAAAAATCCATAACTTTGAAAATAAACACCAAAAAAATTGAAGAAAATGTGGGACTCTTCATTGACGTGTCTACTTCAAAAGGGTGGTCGTAGATTTTTTGATTTTATAGCGGATTGAGAGAAAAGTGGTGCAACAAAAAGGTTGTTGAAAATCGACTGAGTTTCCCCATGGATCGACTTTAAAAAAATATAATAATTAGTATAGAGGTCCATTGGATGAAAACTTATAGTCAGGCACTAGTACATTGTGTGTAGATTGTCGTAGCATTTTCAGTTTTTTCAAACCACAAGTCTAACAACGATTTTAGTGGTGCAACAAATCATAACTCTTTTGTAGTCTTTTCATTTTATAAGAACACACTGTCAAACATTTGCAAAATCGACATATCAAATCTTAATAAAAAAAATTGAAAAAATTATGAGTAGGAAGCTAACATAATTCTACAAAAGTTTTCTTTTTACGGCAAAGTGAAATTTTAAATAAAAATATCACTTTTGTTCGCCCGAAGTTGGAAGACATGAAAAAAACAGAATTATTTTCTCACGAGACCCCCCAAAATAGACACCCATCTTCATTTTTTCACCCTCTGGTACTCATTTCTTTTAACATCAGACAAATCTATTTCAAACAGAAGTATCAAGACACACAAGCTCGAATTTCATTTCATAACAAGATCAAGGACAAAAACCAAACACTTACACCTTAAACATGCCTGTAGATCGAGTAGTTAAGATTTCACTTTCAAAACGACTGCAGAAGTTTCCAAATAAAATAATGAACATAGGCTTATTGCTGAGACCTCAACTAAAGCATTGTTAAGCTTTATTTCCAAAACAAAGACTAAACCCTAACACTAGAATTACTTCCCATTTTCTTTAAAATGCAGCAAGAGCATTATAAACAAAATGAAACATATGCAGGCCGTAAGCCTTATCAACAATTCATTTATCCATTGTTATTTTAAAGAAAATAGTCATATCTTTCACCCATCAATTTATAGCCAAATTAAACACAAAGGTTACCAAAAGGGTTCCATTACTTTTCTCATAGCTATAACTTCTTTTCCATTAAACCCTAAATGCAGGATCAAGTTACTTATTAAACAAAACTTCATACAGGCCGTAGCCATACATAGATATAAATTATCTATCCTGTAGCAATTAAACACATTGTTTTATAGACTTCAAATACTCATATTATAACTTTAGTCATATACAAAGGAAAAAACGATAACAGTAGTCGTGAACACCATGTTTTACATTATTCAAGTCTGAGGGTAAAATCATGTTTATTAAACTGTTGCATTCAAAACCAAACACGACATTTGCCTTATGGGTCGAGGCATATCCTCCCCATTCTTCTAAAAATATCTCAAAACCCTATATACAGAACTCTCTGAGTTTTTAAAACACAAGAAACAAAACACTAAACAGTCGGCCATCTCATCTACATAGGGTCTCAAGACATTGCCGAGGCTTACTGGTTGGGTATAGCTGTAGCCAACCTATGACACCAAACTGTAGCATAACCAACGAATTGTTATCCTACAACAACCACATCAAGGTTGTGGTTAAAAACCATTATCTTATCAAAGAATGAAGACTTATATTGAACAAACATTTAAAGATCGAATGTGAAAGCTACTGGAGGAGTTTGAACACATTACCATGTTATTGAAAGTCATAGCAACTTTAAACGCCAAGCCTGAGGTAGCTGCAACCAAACCCTTGTATCGACGAATGTGAGTGAAGTTTGAGCCAACACTTATTCGATACAGTGAAACAATGCCGAGAGAGGTAGCGAGGTCCTATGGCCATTCATTACAAACCCAGTATCAAACTAAACAAACCCTCAAACAAGTCAAGTATCGAATCCACCTAAAAGACAAATTCTAAGACTAATAATAGAAATTTTCAACACTATATAAATTAGAAGAAGCTCGACTCCATATTATACAGAGATCACGAGTTTGAAACTCGGGAAACTATGCCTCTTTTGGCAGAACAACAAGGCTAAAAACAAGCATCCTGTCGGCCGCATAGAACCACCACTACCAAATGACTCGAACACAATAAAACTCATCGAATACAGCAAGGTAGGATTTAACCACAGCATTGAAATCCTTTCCAAGATCAACGGTGTAGATCATTGGTGAAGTTTACGAAATCACCAACCTGCTATCACATTTAATGAGCCATTACTATCACAGCCACAATGGAGCCTGATCATCAACGTTCAAAGCGTCAATGAGTTACAACTCAGCACTCCGAGGTTACACTAAGACACATTCACGTGAACTAAGCACAATGAGCCACCCACGATGGATTTCCACTAACCATAGTAGCTGCAAGCATTCAATGCTTAAGAATTAAACACATCCGCCAACCTATAAACCATTACAACATTCGCATTAAAACAACGTAGATATGGTATGGTTATGTTATATCACCCTTGCAACATAAGTTATGAGTTGAATAGAGTTTCACAAGGTTGTACAAGTGTCACTTAGGGTCACTATTAAGTGCACCCAACACATGATAAATAATTCCAAAGACTACATAGCAAGACATGTTTACAAAACTATTGTTGTAGTTTGTAATTGTAGCGTTGTTGCATTACTTCATAGGTTTGTAAAGTTCACTAGGGTAGTATAATATCAATAGGGAAACACTATTGCACATACTCCCAACGTATAGTATGTTATATATATATAGTTTACAATTGTTTCATCATGCCTCAATACCTTATAAATGGGTTGTGTAATAATCAAGAAGATTGTTTACAACTTACATATTAAGGTATAGTAAAATAAAGACAAAGATGATAAATCAAATTAGCATAACCATAGTATGAGTTTAGACCCTAGGCCAGCTAACCAAACAGTTACATGAGAGATAAACAATTACATACAGTTCAACATGATTGGAAACAAAATATAAATCTGAGTTTAGAGCTGAGATTCAATTCTCCTAGACCTTCTTATGATTTTAATTACAAGCTTACAGTTTACAAAGATTCTCACTGGAGAAATGTGCACAGTTTTATCTCTTCAATTATTGACAAAAGAGATTCACAGTAAAACTGTTTATTACTTGTCGAAATCTCAAACCCTTACCTGTAAGCTGTGACAAGTACAAATCACATGCTTTAGCACGAATGCTAAGTAAGCCTCGGGGCATCCGAAGGACCCCTTCATCAACCAAAACAAAAGTACATTAGTCAAACATTGGAATCAACATTTATAAACAATGACAGTGGAGATGTGTAGCAACACAAATAATTATTGGATAGCATCAAAACTTAAGCAAAAATCTGTTTGTTGCAATTCCTTACTTAATAAACCAGCATGGCATTTAATACAGTAAGATGACATTTTATGCATTGTTCTATTTCCACATTCATTAAATAAGCAATAAAAATCACGTAGAAAAGTTTTAAATTTTTGTGATTTTTTCGAGATGTTACATGTGGTATCAGAGCGCAAGTTCAAACTCTAGGCATGAATGAGGCTCATGTGCGCAAACAGAAAAATAAATCAGAAAGTTTATGTTACTAACTTTTGCAATTTAATTTCATTTTTTGCACAAAATAGATTTACTTTTAATTGTAGGCATGGAAATACCAAAGGAATCAGCAGAGGACAGATCTCCTCGTAATGAACGAATTAATCATAAATACACTGAAGGAATTTACGTTGAGTTAAACAACCAGTCTATTGAAATTTTACGCACGGTGCAGGATTTAAAATCTGAGTTAAAAGTTGTTAAAAAAGAAAATGAACGGATCCTAAAAGCAGAGGAAGAGTTACAACATAATTTAAAAGGAAATTGTCACAGTGATGAAAGAGGCAGAAAATCAGAATTTAGAGTTGATTCTGAAACAATGTCCCACCAACATAAGCATAAGAAAACAAGAAACGATAAAAAGAACACTTACTCATCTTCTAATTTTGATTCAAGTAATGATGATGTAAATTATGACAACAGTAACAGTGAGTGCTGCTCTAAAAAGAGAAAACATAAGCATCATGAACAGATTACCAGTGAATTTAAAAATATTAAGCCACCTACTTTTAATGGCGAAAGTGAGAAGGGTGAGACAGCAGAAGCTTGGCTGTCTGGAATGAAAAAGTACTTTAATATTTATGACTACTCTTCTCAACTGAAAGGCAAGATGGCTATTTACAATCTGACCGGAAAGGAAGATATATGGTGGCAGGATATTAAAAGAATCAAGAGCATAAAAGAAAAAGAAGTAACTTGGACTATGTTTAAAAGTTTGTTTAAAAATAAGTTCTTGTCTAAACAGTATTTTGAGGATAAATCGAAAGAGTTTTACGACTTAAAGTTGGGTACAATGAACATGAAAGAACTGTGCAGCAAGTTTTTTAGCTTGCTGAGGTACGTACCTTACATGGTTGAGGAAAATCCTAAAGTGCAAAGATTTCTCAGTTGTTTACCGTTTAATATAAAAGATCATATTGAGTATGATAATCCTTCCACTTTGGAAGAAGCCATGAGGAAGGCACATTTTTGTTTTGACCAAAACAGAAAAAGAGAAGGAACAACTGGCTGGAAGAACAATAAGACTAATCGGTATGACTATAAAAAGAAGAACTTTAATCAGAATGTTGGAGGTTTTAAGAAAAAATTTAATAACAGAAATTTTCCTAATAATTATTGGAATAATACATCTCAGAACACTACTACTGCAAAAAATGTACCTAATAATCACAACAATAATAATAATAACAATAACAATAAGTATGCTGAGCAGAAAGGACCCATAAAGTGCTATGAATGTGGCAGACCACACAAGAGAGCAAATTTCCCACGAAACAAGAGGACAACCAACAACATACATACTATGCAAACATAACCTACAGTTGCAGATATCGCAAGAGAAATGCCCAAGATAAATGCAACATTGGATAACCGTCGAGTGGACCATCAAACATCCATGGTCGAAATTGAAGGTATGATACAAAATGAGTCTATTTCTATTTTGATAGATCCTGGTGCAAATTTAAGTTATATTTCACCTACTTTAGTAAACCATTGAAGCTAAAAATAGAGAAATTTAATGATGCATGGTTAGTTCAACTTGCAACAGGAATTAAAAGAAAGGTTACAGATTATGTTCGGAATTGTGAAGTATTTTTAAATCAGCTAAAAACGCAAGTTAATCTGAATGTTTTACCCTTAGGGTCATATGATTTGTTGATAGGCATGGATTGGATTGAACAGCATAGATCTATATTGAATTGGTATGATAAATCTTTTACTTGTATAAATAATGAAGGTAATTCAAAAACAGTAAAAGGAATTCATAGGCAGATTTCTGCCTTACAAGTAAACAGAGCTGCTAGAAAAGGTTGTAAATTGTTCGTTGTTAATGTTGTCAATGATGAATGTACATCTAAGGAAGACAAGTTAAAACTAGAGGATATTCCCATCCTTAGGGACTTTTCTAATGTATTTCCGGAAGAAAGTTCAGGATTACCTCCAAAAAGAGAACTTGACTTCACCATTGAGTTAGTACCTGGTGCAGTACCAAACTCAAAGGCCCCCTATAGGATGAATATTTTGGAGTTAAATGAGTTAAAGTCTCACCTAAAAGAATTAATAGATAAAAACTACATACGGCCGAGTGTGTCCCCTTGGGGAGCACCAGTAATTTTTGTTAAAAAGAAAGACGGTACCATGCGTTTGTGCATTGACTACCATAAGCTTAATAAAATGGCAATTAAGAACCGTTATCCCTTACCCTGCATAGATGATCTATTTGATCAAGTACGTGGAGCAAAGATATTCACTAAAATTGATATAAGGTCGAGTTATCATCAAGTCCGGATAAAAGACCCGGATACATTCAAAACTTCATTCAGAACGCGTTATGGACACTACGAGTTCGTAGTTATTCCTTTTGGGCTAACTAACACACCTGTAGTGTTCATGTGTTTAATGAACAACTTTCTGCATAAATATCTGGATAAGTTTGTAGTGGTATTCATTGATGATATTCTGGTTTCATCAAAGACTAAAGAAGAGCATGATGAACATTTAAAAATCATTTTACAAGTACTTAGAGATCACCAACTTTATGCTAAGTTCAGTAAGTGTGATTTCTATAAAGACAAAATTTAGTATTTCGGTCATATAATTTCAAAGGATGGTATTTCTGTTGATCCTGATAAGATAAAAGCAATAAATGAATGACATATCCCTAAAGATGTAACTGATGTACGGTCATTCATGGGAATAACAGGGTATTATAGAAATTTTATTGAAGGGTTCTCTAGAATTGCTAATCCCATCACTTCTTTGCAAAAGAAAGGGAAGAAATTCATATGGGATCAAAAGTGTCAAGATAGCTTTAATAAGTTAAAAGAATTGTTAACCACTGCACCCATCTTAAAAATTACAGATCCTAATAAGGATTTCATCGTATGCACGGATGCATGCAACGAAGGACTTGGAGGGGTCTTAAGTCAAGAAGGTCATGCAATTGCTTTTGAGTCCAGGAAGTTAAAATTACATGAAAAGAATTATGCAACATATGATCTTGAGTTTCCAATCGTGATACATGTTGTTAACACCAAAATTGACCCCCAAGGCTGAAAGAGGGTAATATTGGGTAACCACTAACCAATCTTTGGTTTACGCTTCTGATCAAACGTAAACAGAGAGGGCTCTCTCTATAAACTCATAGAATACTGGAAATCTTCAAAGGTGTCAATCAGTGAAAACATACACCAGCATTCAACATTAAAGATATTCAATTAGGACAATGCACAAAAGATCAGATTTCTATTTATGGAATAAAAAACGATTTAAGAGCTATTTGGTTGAAAATGCATGGATTTCATTTGGGGCAATGGAGTCACATTTAACTGGTTCTGCAAACATTATTCACATAGATTTAGCGAACGCATTCACAAGGGAAAGGTAGCAAGCATCTAGTAGTCAAAAAGCTTTAATTTGTGGAACAAAAGAGAGAAGAAAACAATCCATCAATGTAAGGCATCTAACAAGGATGAATGCTACATCAACTTTAGCAAAATATATTTGGTGAAAAACTTGGAATAAACTAAGCAGAGCATAATCTCTATGAATTATACTTGACTGTCACCCTGATCCTAGCATGAAGGAAATACCACAGAATGGAATAACAAAAGATAGAAACACATTTGTACATGGGAAAAAAGAAAGGTACAGACTACTAGACTGATTACACAGGAATCCTTGTTAAAAACCGTAGGCATCAATCTCTGCAAATTCTATTAAACAAATCCAAGAAAATGTATTACAAATTGATCATCAAAACACAAATACTTTCTCATAAGATTTTTCAACCCTTGTGTCTCTGATTACAACTGTATATAAAGGTGGCCTTGAACTCTAGACTCGGCTCCTTCTCAGCAGAAATTAGTTACAACCAATTGACACCTATCTAACAGCCAAAACGGACATCGTTTGTTGTTGCTATCCTTAAACAAATATCTACGGGACAAATTTTAACTGCCATTTATAATTACATAGCCTCTTCTCTACCTAGTCCAACTATTTTAAACAAAAGTACAAAAATACAAAAATCTAGTAGCTGCCAGATTGCTTTCATGAGCTCTTCAATTCCTGGATACATATACGCTGGATGCTTTACTATTTCCCTTGCACCATTTCACGCTCCTAGTTTTAACTTCGCATTTCCATATTTCTAAACCAACTTCCAGTGTTCGGGTGAAGGTAAATCTTGATAAGCGAGCTCTTTGAGTAATATTCTCAGTTCAGTGTGCTCAGTATATGAATAACCCTCGTGAAGAGTTCTAGCCTCTCTGAAAGTTGCTGCCAGTTCAAAATCACCCTTTAGTGCATCAACTAATGCTCCACCTGTCAAAAGAGAATCACTGCCAAGGATACCATCTTCACTCACTCTGTGGCCCCACAACTTAGATCTATATTCGGCTTTCATGAGCATCATTCCATCTTCATCCCAAAAGGGAGGTATCCCATTTACGAACAAAGGATCGAAGACTTCTCTAAAGAGTCGTGCTTGGGTTGATATGATATCAATTCCTAACTGAACAACCTGGATTTGCTGGTGTTTATTAATCACCTTCTTAGCTATTAAGATTATTGACACTTTGTCCTGGACGTTTATAGCTGTAGTTTGCTCATCTGATAGGCCACCAAGGAATTCAACTGCGTTCTGGGCATGTTCTAGAGGATTTTTATTCAACCTTTCTTTTGCCACTGTCACACGTTGTTGAACCAATTTTACTACCACTCCTTTATCCAATATAAAATTTAGGTATGGCCTTAGATCATCAGCCTGTTTTATGATGTCATCCCATATGATTCTCGTAGCCTCCTATAGCACCTTCTTCCCTATTACCTGTTCCTTCAAGTTATCAAGTTCAGAATGTGCATCCTGGTACTTGGTTTCCCAAGCCTCCTTTTGTTTCTCTGCAGCATCCTTCAAAACTCTCAAATTGGTAACCTGTTTCTCTAATCTGACCAGTTCAGCATCTTCCAGACTAGCCTCAACTATCTGATTTACCAAGGAAAAGTCCCCAGCTGCAACAGAGGTAGAGGCCTTTTGTCCCATTGCTCCTTCCCTTATCTTCATCTTCCTCTCTAGCTCTTATAACCGGGCCTTCCATGAGTCTGCACTAGTCTCTATAAAAGCTATATCAAACTTCATTTTCTTTTCCCTTTCCTCAAGCTCCACCAACTTTTCCTTATAGTCTAACAACTCTCCTTTCAATTTCTCTTTCTCCTCTCCCAGCTCCGTTATTTCAGAACTACTTACCAATTGAGTGGCGGGGATTTTCAATTGCTTTTTTAATGTAAGGATCTCTTGGTCCTTCCCATTTAACAATTCCTGGATGTTTTTCTTTCTGTCCTCCTCAGTCTCATTTTCCAGCAGCTGCATTTGGTGCTTCTTTACCTGCGTCCTCAGGGACTTGTTTTCTGCTTTCTTGAGCCCCAACTACTTCTGGATCTTGGACTTAAAGGTCTGCACTTTAGACATCTCTATCAAAACCTTCAACAACCTATTGTAAATGACTTCCCCTCTCTCTTTGTGTAAATTAATGATATTAGGGATAGGGATGTCTTCCAGATTTAGTTTCACCTCTGTAGCTTTGCTCTTGGTAGCCATGGCCAGGTTCAATGTGTTCTAGGCCATATTTCGGCTAGTTACTAAGGCCACGTCTTTCTTGCCCATTTTCCTTACTTAAGAATATAATTTGGCTTATGCTGCTATGTTGTCAGCATTTTCATCATAACCTTCCAACACCTGGGTCCTGGTGATAACTGCTCCTGTAGGCTCTTTGGGCGGTTTTCCAAACACGTGCTCCTTTACTTCATAATGAGGCATGAGAAACTTGACCTACTTTTTCTTAGCTTTCTCTTCTTGTATCTTCACTACTTGCTGACCTTCTCCCTCCAGCTTCTACCTTTTAGCAGCTCTCTCGGGATCACTATCTACATCCATAGGGCTAACAGCCCCCGAAGAAGTGGCCTTTTCCTGAAGAAGGAATTTCAGAGTTTGAGAGACATTCGGATCATCAACCTCCACCGATCCTTGATCCACATATTCCAACCAATTGGATTTCTCAGGCATTCCAGGCATCTCAACATGATCATATCCTTTTTTGCCAGCTTCTCTCCTTCTTTCCGAGATTCTGTGATGTGGATCATAGTTCAATGAAGGTTGGGATGGGAGTCCTAGGTTTTTCGCAACCCTATCTACCACTGAGAGGGCCATCTTGTGCTTGATCACAGAGGAACCCACGGTCCAAGGGAAATTTATGCCAAATGACTTCTTGATATCTATGAAATGTTCCTGTTCAGCTGTCAGCTTCTTCCTTATAAACTACAGATGGAACAACCTAGGTGTTAGAAATGCAAGGAGTACATATGGTGGATGTGAGAAACCATAGACTCTAATTATGGTTCCATGTTTTAGCAGAAACCAGTCTCCAATCCCTTTTTCCATAGGGGGTTTTAGCAAGTCCTTCATCTCCGGAAGCACTCTAGGCAAACCTTTCTGAAAAAAGGCATGATACACCCACGCCATCAAGTCATTCATGAAAGGCATGTAATCTGAATACATTTCTTTGGTAATTTTCAGTCCAGATATCTGCAGGCTGTCTTCAACTGCAACTAGGAACATCTTCAGCAAATAATACTGAAATTTGAATGACCTTGTCTTAGGGAAATCAATTAACTAAGAATGGATACTCTCAGCTAGGGCATTATTGAAACTCAAGCATGCTATTTGGACAAAAGAAGAAGGGTCCGTCTACTCTACAGGGTAGGAACTCAAGATGAACATTAAACTAACTAATGTTTCTGGAACCTCCTAGTCGCTATCCAACCCTAAAAACTGGGCTATCATGGAGATTACCCATTTGGACTCTTCTATGAATAGACTAAACTCGTTGGGGAAGGGTGAACTTGGGAAGAAGGCATTTGGTACAAGAGCATCGTGGTAAAAACTCTGCTTGAGTTCCTCAGGGGCTAGATGAAAGTACTGAACCAGGTCTTCCATTCGGTATTCTAGGTTTTTTTACCAAATTCATCAGGGATGGCTAAGTCCTTTTTAACAGTCGGGGATTTTATTGAGCAGAGGACTTTAGTGCCAGAGGCATTTAGGATTACTTTATGCTCAGCGGAATAATTTGTGGCACACCACTCGACGAATTCGAGACAGTTGGGGGTCTAGGTAGTGGTGGAAAAATGAATGAAGGATTGATAAACTTTGTGGACATATATCCACCTGCCCCTTATAACCTCCAACCTTTCTTTGGCCATATCCACGGAGATGTTTGCCAATATGGTGTCGTATATGTCACCATCTTTGTCCTCCCACCGGGGGGCGGTGAATGGGGATTCAACACCAGGGGAATCTCGTACTTCTGTCATTCAAACAATTTCATGGAAAACAGGAAAAGACAAAACCAACCTGGTGGTCCGACACCTGGACAATCCTCCTGAACTTCTAGCTGGTTGGTTGGCTCTGCGGGATCAGGTTCCTTTGCTTTCCGACGTATCTAATATAGGTGGAATCCAAGTCTCTGCACCACTCTGGATTTTATAAATTTGGATGCCTTATCATCCTTCCAAGTGTGGTGATGGTAAATCCATATCAATCATTGATCTTTTCGTGCCCAAAACTCGGCGGTTTGATGGTTTTCATTTCACCAATCATGCCAATTTGAGATGCACCTAAATCACCGGCGAGAAAAATCAGCACGGTGATCTGGGGCCTTTGATTTTCCCTTGGCGAATATGTGTCGTTGATAGTTGCGTGATACATAACTCGACCGCGGCGATTTGAAACATAACATGCTTCGCGCTTGTTGGATCAGCGTGGGGACTATGCGTCGTAGATCTTTATATGCATCGATCTCCATCGTCAATTGATTTCATCACTTGCCCGCCGATTACCACCCGCTCATTATGCTATATTGCCTACATCTTGCGCAGTGGGCTTGGGACTGTTGATCTTCGAGGTATTCAATCTCAGCCGTCATCGCCTTCTTTCCACCCACGCCAAAAGCTGCCATAGCATTCAGCACAATTTGAGTGCTAACAACTGGCTCCAACGAGGATGATATCCTCCCAACGAGGTAGCGAAGAACACCCATAGACTAAGTGCTTGATCCATTGGGCGGCTCCCAACCCTGTCCACTGTAACCTGCAATCTGTCTTCCATCCGAAAACCGCAACTGAACAAATATCACTGTATATACTAAAAACACTTGCTGAGCAAACTTATTCTTCCTACCTATCTTACATTACTGAAATTAATGAAAATGCTTGACCTTCAAGCTTATTTATATACAACCGATTTCCTACCCTACTTGTTGAGCATAAGGACCAACTCAGGTGATCATATATTCCCAATGAAGCCAGTCAAGCAAATGACTTCTAAACTGAAATTCAGATTTAGCCTCTCCCACCTGAAAAAAAGAACTCAGCAAATGACAACCCCAACTGAAAATATTTTTCAATCCCTGCATTCCTGAACGACATAGCCTCTGTCTTCTCTGATGATTCCAACAATTTAGCAAAAGGATCTTCAATCAAATGGAAGAGTCCTACATCTTTATGATCAATCATGAGAGCCTCTTCAACGGGTTCTTGCTAATTGTTCACATTATCTACGTCACAACAAGGCCAATCAAACTGCAATCCTACTTTCCATCTGCCAAACTGGGTTTCATAAAGATTTTGAAAAGCATATTCATTTTCTTTGTCAGGAGGTATTGGACAATCAAACATATGTACATCAGCCTGATAGAACTGAATCTCTTCTTGGGTTTCAATCGAAATGGTATCATGACCTTCAAATGTGTTAAAGAAAACAATTCCTTCTAGGCAACAAGAATCTGAAGTCGGATGATATGGAAAAGAGCTCATCTGACTATCTTGATCTTCTTCTAAATCATATGACAACTGGAAAAACTGAAGAAAATTTTCATCCGTCTCGAGAGCATAGATATGAAGGTCATCACCAATTTTATCCAAAATCTCAGAATTTCGAACTTTCTCTCCTCTATCAAACACAGCAGAAATAACATTAAATTTTTCAATAAATTTAAGCGCAACAAACTCTTCTTGATAGAAAATTTTTGAGTGTGAAAGAGGGATTTGATTTTCTGTTTGGTACTTCTCTTCCCTATGGCAAATTTCTACTTCTTGGGATTTATTACACACCTGCCTCTCCTCTTTATCCTCACTCTCAAAAAAGAATTGGAAGCTTTCCATTTTAGACTTTTGTTTTTTATTAGAAGCCCTGATTCTTTGTTTTATCAATTCCAATGAGGCATAACAGAGGGGTAAGCAATCACTTTCAGCATGTTTATTTTCAGAGGTTTGGTCATGGACAGTGACCATATTTTCTTCACTAACTATCTTGGAACTTGTAAAGTTTTCAGCTGACTCAATACCCGAGCAGTCTTCTTCATAATCATCATACTCATCATACTTAGGTGGACTGAAATTCTTTTTAATATCACTACCACCAGAAATTTTAGCAGGTTGATTGTAATTTTCCTTAAACGAATCAGAATTACCTTCTTTTGGTACATCACCAGGCTGATCATCTCTCTGCATATCTTGGGAAATACTGGAATGCAAAGCAAGTTCTCCTTGTTCATGCCTCTCTTCGAATCTGGATTCCTCTTCAATCTTTTCATCATTATCTTTACTTGATAATTTTTCAGACACTCTAAGGTTTTCTGTGTTAAATTTTGAGCATTAATTCACAATATTCTAGGATCTTTACTGAGAGAATAACATGTAAAGTATATAAATGCATATCAATCATAACAAGCATGTCAATAATCACAAGAATCACAATCATGAGAGACAAGAGACACATAGTTTCCGTGGGGAAAACCCTAAGGTGAAAAACCCCACAACTTCCTCAGAGATAGAGAGAGCAATGGCTCAACCAAAGTACAACCAAAATACACAGAGATAGTCTCCTAGTAGCAGATGATCCTCCTCCTCACTAGTGCACCACTTTCTGAGTGAGAGAAGTGTGAGTTTCCGAATGATGCAAATAGAGATATCGCGATCTCTATTTATACTTAACATGTTTGCCCAATATCCTTAAGGGGACAACTTGTATAGTTAGGTACATCAATTACAAATTACATAAAATAGGGCCGACCCCACACATGGTGGTCTAATAACCCATCGGCAAGTTCACACACTTGCGACACTTGTCAATACACATGACGACACTTCCTTATAGAGGAATAACACATCTCTTATAAGGGTATAATAAATATATATGAAATACATAGATGAAATACATTCTGAAGTTACATATACATCAACACTCCCTCTTAACTAGGAAGGTATTTCTCCACACAGATCTACTAGCACAAGTCTTCTTCTCTAGATCATCATCATCGATGCATCATCCTCGAATCATCATCATCACTGCTATTGCTCTCTCAAACAATATTTGCATCTACCCGTCATAGGAAGTTCTACAGAGCCAGTCCTTTTTCATACTGGATGTAGGCCCACCACCTGCAGGTCTTCATCATCACTGGCCTTACTGTGGAATCCTCAAGACTTATTACGTGTGTCAAAAAACCTTAAAAGAGTCTCTTGACTAGCAAGAACCCTAAAGAGCATCTGAGGCCTTTTTCATCCTGTCCAGATCTTTAGGTGTGACTGTCACAAAACCTTAAAAGAGTGTCCCAAGAATGTTTATGTGCATAGCACGACCTGCAAGAACTCTAAAGAGAATCCCAGGAACATTTATGTGCCTAAGCATGACCGGAAATATCTCCAGGACTGATTACATGTGACCTCTACTACAAACCCTCGAAAGAGCATCCCAGGACTCACTACGGGCACACAGCCCAACCTATCGGATCTCCCAGGTCTTACATGTAGCATCCCACCACAAACCCTCGAAAGAGCATCCCAGGACTTATTACGGGCATACAGCCCAACCTATCGGATCTCCCAGGTCTTACATGTGGTCCACTATCACAAACCCTCGAAAGAGCATCCCAGGCTATTACAGGTACACAACTCCAACCTATAGGATCTCCTAGGTCTTACATGTGATACATAGTGCCAGTCCTTTTTCATACTAGATGTGACCTAGAACAAATCTAGGATTTCCTTTGCACAACCTGTCCACGGCCATAGAGTATCAACCTGATACTCAACATACATCATCCTAATGTACACATGATCATCCTGATCATCATCACTGCAACATCTTGTTGCATGTCATCTGGAGAAGCATCCTGAAGCTCGTCATCTATGATCATCCTGATCATACACTGCATCCACCTGATGCATACCAAGTATCTACCTGATACATATCATCATACATGATCCACCTGATCATAAAATGTATCCACCTGATACATACATAGATACATGATCCACACAATGCATCTAATTGATATATATCAACATACATGATCTACTTGATCATACATAGTATCCACCTGATACATATACAGATACATGGTCCAAGAATCCAACGTGATGCATATACAAAATACATATAAATGATCCAACTAATCATATCCAACATCAACCTGATGCGTACATATACATATAAATGATCCAACTGATCATACAGAGAAGAAACTCGAACATCGTCCTGATGCTCATGATATAGCGCTTACATCCACAGCCATGTGAAGGATTCTCCTTCCAACATGCTTGGAATGGCTTTACCAAATGTGTCCATCACTTCTTCCTTGAAGTGTCGTCAATCTAAAGAACACCAAGCCTCTCTCTGAAGTACTCGAACTTCACTCTGGCTAGTGGCTTCATCAGCACACCTACAATCTACTCATCCATCAAAACATACAGGAGCTTCACCACTCCTCTCTGCACCATATCCCTGATATAGTGATATTTGATCTCTATGTGTTTCGACGTGTCGTGGAACACCGGGTTCTCATACAACTTCACACAACTCTGGTTGTCACAAAAGATACCAGTAGCCTCCAGCAGGAGATCAAATAACTCAGACAGTAGCTTTCGGAGCCATACTGCCTCACAACTAGCTGAACAGGCTACAACATACTCTACCTCAGATGTACTCAGTGCTACACAGGACTGCTTCTTGCTAAACCAAGAGATCACACCTGATCCCATACTGAAGCAGCACCCATATGTGCTCTTCCTATTTGCAGCACTGCCTGCCCAATCTGAATCAACATAACCTTGCAGGTTAAACTTTTGATTCGCTTCATACTTGAACCCATAATCAACTGTACCCTTCAGGTACCTTAGAATATACTTTACAACAACTAGGTGAACACTCCTCGGATCTATCAGGAACTGGCTCAATGTGTTCACCGCAAAGAAAATATCTAGTCTCATATTTGTCAGGTACATCAAGGACCCAATCATCTGACGATACATAGATACATCAACTGGCTTAGATGAAGCATCACATAGAAGCTTCAGATTCGATGCCATAGGTGTGGCCATGGGCTTGCAATACATCATCCCGAACCTCTTCAGGATATCTACAGTGTACTTCCCTTGTCCAACGAAGATCCCATATGTACTCTGCCACACCTCCATACCTAGGAAATAGTGCATCATCCCCAAGTCTTCCATATCGAATTCGGTAGCAAGCTTCCTCTTTGTATCTGCAATCAATCCATCGTCTCCTGTTACAAACATGTCATCCACATATAGGAGTAGAACCACATGATTCCCTTTCTCAACCTTGTAGTAAAGGTGGGAATCCGCTTTACTTTTAGTAAATCCCAAACTAGATAGGAAACTGTCCATCCTACCATACCAAGTTCTGGAAGCTTGCTTCAAGCCATACAAGGCTTTCTTCAATCTGCACACATATGACTCCCTGTCATGTGTTTCAAAACCAAGTGGCTACTCCACACATACTTCCTCTTCAACTACAGCATTCAAGAAAGCAGTCTTGACATCCATCTGGTGTATTTTCCATTTCATCGCTGCAGCCAAGGCAAGTACTGTTCTGATGGAAGTATACCTGGCTACGGGTGCAAAATTTTCTTCATAATCTATTCCCTCTTTCTAAGAGAAGCCACGAGCTACGAATATTGCCTTGTATTTTTCTGCATTGCCATCCGTAGCATGCTTGATTTTGTAGATCCATTTGGAAGTCACAACAGACTTCTCTTTAGGTCTTGGGACAACATCCCAAACATCATTCTTCATTATTGATTGGTATTTCTCGACCATGGCATCCTTCCATTCTTTCTTTTCCGCTGCTTCTTCATAACTGGATGGTTCTTTATTCATGATATCACAGAGTAAAACAACATAGCTGGTATGTGATCTAGTTCTCTTCTTTGCTTTGTGTTCTTCTTCTAGAATGCCAAATCTTTCCACATCTTGAATGAGATCTCTAGCCCATGCAAGTTTCCTCTTGTGAGAGTTATCCTCATGGGGTGGATCTACAGGTTCTTGCAGATCTTCAAACTCACGAACAACTTCTGGAATTGCTTCAGTCATGGTAGTGTCTTAAAACCTAGTTTCCTTAGGTTCTTCATAAACTTCGATAGGTGCCTTCCTTGATTTGATGAATGCTGAGTTTTCATCAAATGTTACATCCCTGCTGACATCAATCTTCTTGAACCCTGGAAAGTATATTCTGTAAGCCTTCGAGCTTTCACTGTAACCCACAAAGATACCCTTCTTTCCTGAAGGATTTAGTTTGGTCCTCTTTTCCTTTGGGACATGAGTGTATACTGGACAACCAAATATTCTGAGATGGTTGACTTCAGGTTTCTTACCAGAAAAGACCTCTTCTGGTGTCTTGTTGTCCAATATCTTATGGGGTGTTCTGTTCTGCACATACACAGTTGTTCTAGCTGCTTCTGCCCATAGATGCATAGGTAGATCCTGGTCATGCAACATTTCCCTTGCTGCTTCCATGATTGTTATATTCTTCCTTTATACAACTCCATTCCATTGTGGATTATAAGGAGTAGTCAACTCCCTCTTAATCCCTGAATCACTACAAAGCTTCTTGAAGTCACCTGAGATGAATTCTCCACCATTGTTGGATCTGAATGTTTTGATCTTCTTATCAGTTTGATTCTCCATCAAGGTTTTGAATTCCTTGAACTTATCAAACACCTCATCTTTGTTCTTCAAGAAGTAAACCCAAGTCTTCCTGGAGAAGTCATCAATGAAATAGACATAGTAAACATACCCACTTAGAGAACTGGATGACATATGACCACATACATCTGAGTGGATGATTTTCAAGATGCCTTTTGCCTTGCTTTCACTGCTTGGAAATGCCTTCTTAATGTTCTTTCCTTTTTCACATCCTTTGCGAACACCTTCATGCTTGGTCTTGATTTCAGGAAGACCTTCTACAGCCTTACTTGCAATTGGTAATGTTCTGTAGTGCATATGTGCAAGTCTTTTGTGCCAAAGTTCACTTGGATCCATGGAGTCATGCATCATGGCATGTTCAAGTTGTCCCTTCAATTTATACAATCCTCCCTCTTGCTCTCCAATCACTACTGCATCATCGATTGTTTTACCCTTTGGCCACATTAGGACTTGGCCATCCACAAATGCAACCCTCATACCTTTTTCATCCAATGCAGAGATGGAGAGAAGATTCTTCTTGAGCCCAGGTACATAAAGAACTTCTTTCATCTTCAAAGATTTTCTAGAATCTAGGTTGTAGGAGGCTTCGCCACTTCCTTTGATGGGGTATTGATAATCATCCCCAAGTTTTACTTTATGGGGTGATTCATGTTCAGATAGATTTACAAAAAATTCTTTAAAACTAGTCATGTGTTTAGAATCCCCACTGTCAATTAACCAATCATTACAACCATTGGAGATAGTACCTGTGAGAGCAGAGATTAGAACATACTATTCTTCACTTGATGAGTCATCATCACTTTCTGTCCTAACTTTCTTCTTTGGAGGTTCATCATCTTCGACAGCATTAGCATGGTACCTTCTTTTGTTACCCTTCATCTTCTTGCTAGAGTAGTTGTTGTTGTGGTTATCCCTTTTGTTCTTGGGACATTCTGAAGCAAAGTGACCCTTCTCATTGCAAGTGAAGCATCTAAGATTTTTCTTATCCTTATGAGAATGGTGATGTGAAGATACCCTAAAGTGGGATGGCTCTCTTTTAGATTTTCCTTTCTTAGTGTGTGCTGTGAGAGCTTGATCTTCATTCCCCATCTTTTCTTCTCTTACCACAAGCCTTGCTTCTTCTTGAGAACATTCCTCCCACGGTCTACTGAAGGAGATTAATTTCTTTCTTGCACAGATCCCTTAGATAAAAGAGTCCCATGACCTAGGTAGGCCATTCAAAGTGGTCATAACAATTTCACCATTTTCCACCATTTCATCTACAGCTTCAAGTTGTTCCTTGATCTGAGAGACCTTGGAGAAATAGGATTGAATGGTTTCTCCATTCGACATCTTGACCCCTTTCAATTGATTCTGCAGGGTCATCTTCCGATTTATGTTCTTCCCTTCAAACAACTTGGTCAAAGAGTCAAACATAGCCTTGGGTGTCTTTAGAGATGACACATGTGGAATAATATGGTCCTTCATAGAATCAACAATGATTCTCTTTGCCTTGACCAAGTTCTTTTTATGCAATATTTTAGCCTCTTCATCCTCTGGGATAGGGATGTCTTTTTTTACATATGAGTCCAACTCATTCTCTTCCACGATTAACCCAATCCTATACTTTCAGGCTCGGAAGTTATCAACCCCTTCAAGCTTATCCTCAAGCTTGGTGTGGTGAGACATCTTAAAGAGTACTTCAAATGGAAATAGAAAAAATTTAGGTCTTACCACTTGAATTGCTGAAAACTGGATCTTGTCCCAGATTAGGGTTTGTCGAAAAAACCCTAAAAATTCAAAATGTGAATTTCAACTTTCTGAAATGATAGAAAGATGCGCCTTGATGAGCTGATCAACTTGGCGTATTCAGAATTTGATATCTGCAAAGCTACACCCTTCAAAACTGCCTTTTTGTCTTCCCGGATTCACTAAGGAGAGCCCTGAATTACGGTTTGAGTTTCTCGGAGATCTACCTAGCTTTAAACTTCGATTTTTGCAAGGATCTTCCAGCTATGTCTTCAGATTCCAGAAATTCCTGTTTTTGTGGAAACCCTATTTTTTACGGTCAAATATGAAAATGCTCAGAATTGAATTCTAATTGGACAGATAAATTCTCCTTGATGAGTAGATTCAATCTACTATACTTCTTTTCCAAAATCTGTGGAAAGAAACCCAATAAACAAGAAACCCTAGTTTCCGTCACTGCACAATGTCTTCTTCTCGGGTTAGCTCTAATACCATGTTAAATTTTGAGCATTAATTCAGAATACTCTAGGATCTTTACTGAGAGAATAACATGTACAGTATATCAATGCATATCAATCATAACAAGCATGTCAATCATCACAAGAATCAAAAGCATGAGAGACAAGAGACACAGAGTTTCCGTGGGGAAAACCCTAAGGTGAAAAACCCCACAACTTCCTCAAAGATAAAGAGAGAAATGGCTCAACCAAAATACACAGAGATAGTCTCCTAGTAGCAGATGATCCTCCTCCTCACTAGTGCGCCACTTTATGAGTGAGAGAAGTGTAAGTTTCCGAATGACCCAAATAGAGATCTCCCGATCTCTATTTATACTTAACCTGTTTGCCCAATATCCTTATGGGGCCGACTTGTCTAGTTAGGTACATCAATTACATATTACATAAAATAGGGTCGACCCCACACATGGTGGTCTAATAACCCATTGGCAAGTTCACACACTTGCGACACTTGTCAATACACATGACAACACTTCCTTATAGAGGAATAACACATCTCTTATAAGGGTACAATAAATATATATGAAATACATAGATGAAATACATTCCGAAGTTACATATACATAAACATTCTGCAACCTCCAAAGCATCAATAAACATATGCTGCAGATTTGAAGACCTTCTCTCCAAAAGAAGAAAAGATAAATCAAAAGGAAAGATAGATGCATAGTGTAACTTGGCGGCATTCTCTAGGGGTCGAATTTCCCTCGGCATATCATAATAAAAACTTGCAAACCTTCTATTAAAACTGGACATGATTTCCCCTTCTTGCACTCTCATGGAGTAAAATTCTGAAAGCACTAGGTCCCATGATCTTCTGTTACCCCAAAATTCCAAGAAAACATCAGAAAACCCCTGCCATGTGTCTATAGACTCAAGCTGCAAACGGCTAAACCATTTCTTCACATCTCCCTGGAAGGATTGGGCGAAAGCCCTCATACAAACATCATCATACTCCACTTCAAAAAGATCCATAAAATGTTCAAAGCCTTGCATATGTTTCTCAGCAGTTAGGTTTTCGGATTCTCCATCAAATCTGGGAAGGTATCTATGGTATTTGGGAGGGTATTCATGAAGAAAAGGGGGTAGCTTTAAAGGGCCATATCTCAACTGAGATCTGGGAGGAAAAGGAATATGTAGAATGGGAACCTCTTCAGCCTCATTCTCATGGGGATTGCAAGGTTGGCTATGGATCTTATATGTTTTAGAAGAAAGAATGGGATTAGCTCTAGGGTTTGAAGGAGGATATACATCTGTAAGATCTAGAGAAGGATATACAAAAGAGAGTCTCTCATGACCTAGATTTCTTCGGTGGAACAAAATTTTCTTGATATATATACATAAAGGTAAAAGGAGATTGATACAGAAGGACAAGATTTCTTTGAAGGGACTGATGCTTTGATACCTGAACCTTGATTCATCCATTTTTAAGGCAGTTGAGCTCGTTCTCCAGTAGAGTCTGCATCTTGAATTGAATCTTGATTGGAGTCGCCAGGTGAATGGTACAACCTGCTCATTGTCCGATTGTTGTTCACTATCAACATTTAGATCTGCCCCTTTGTCGTTCTCCCAAGGATGATGAAACCTCTCGTATGAACCTTTCTTGGGGCCAGGATGACTTTAGAAATTCTCCAGTAGTATATTTCAGCGTACTGATCTTTCTCCAGTGGAGTCTTCTTGTCTCAATAAGTGGAGTCACCAGGGAAAAATTCTTCAACCTTCTTGAAAATGCGGAGATCTCTATTTTCCCACGGGGATTTCTCTTATTTTTTGAAATTTTGAATAGGTATGTCATTCTTCCAGGGCTCGATAAACAACTCATGTTCCCCGGCAACGGCGCCAATTTGTTAACACCAAACTAACCCCCAAGGATGGAAGAGGGTGATCTCGGGTAACCACTAACCAAACTTTGGTTTATGCTTCTGATCAAATGTAAACTGAGAGGGCTCTCTCTATAAACTCATAGAATACTGGAAATCTAAAAAGGTGTCAATCAGGGAAAACATACACCAGCATTCAACATTAAAGATATTCAATTACGACAATGCACAAAAGATCAGATTTCTGTTTATGGAACAAAAAACGATTTAAGAGTTATTTGGTTGAAAATGCATGGATTTCATTTGGGGCGATGGAGTCACATTTAATTGGTTCTACAAACATTATTCACATAGATTTAGAGAACGCATTCACAAGGGCAAGGTAGCAAGCAGCTAGTAGTCAAAAAGTTTTAATTTGTGGAACAAAAGAGAGAAGAAAATAGTCCATCGATGTAAGGAATCTAACAAGGATGAATCCTACATCAACTTTAGCAGAATATATTGGGTGAAACAATTGGAATAAGCTAAGCAGAGCATAATCTCTATGAATTCTACTTAACTGTCACCCTAATCCAAGCATGAAGGAAATACCACAGAATGGAATAACAAAAGATAGAAACACATTTGCACCTGGGAAAAAGAAAGGTACAGACTACCAGACCGATTACACAGGAATCCTTGTCAAAACTGCAGGCATCAATCTCTGCAAATTCTATTAAAAAACTCCAAGAAAATGTATTACAAACTGATCATCAAAACACAAAGACTTTCTCATAAGATTTTTCAACACTTGTGTCTCTAATTACAACTGTATATAAAGGTGGCATTGAGCTCTAGACTCAACTCCTTCTCACCAGAAATTAGTTACAACCAATTGACACCTATCTAATAGCCAAAAAGTACATCGTTTGTCATTGCTATCCTTAAACAAATATCTACAGGAAATATTTTAAATACCATTTATAGTTACATAGCTTCTTTTCTACATAGTCCAACTATTTTAAACAAAAGTACAAAAATAAAAAAAAGTAGCAGCTGCCAGATTGCTTTCATGAGCTCTTCAATTCCTGGATACATATACGCTGGATGCTTTTCTGTTTCCCCTGCACCATTTCATGCTCCCAGTTTTAACTTCGCTTTTCCATATTTCTCGACCAGCTTCTAGTGTTCGGGTGAAGGTAAATCTTGAGAAGCGAGCTCTTTGAGTAATATTCTTAGTTCAGTGTGCTCAGTATATGAATAACCCTCGTGAAGAGTTCTAGCCTCTCTGAAAGCTGCTGCGAATTCAAAATCACCCTTCAGTATATCAACTAATGCTCCACCTGTCGAAAGAGCATCACTACCGAGGATACCATCTTCACTCACTCTGCAGTCCCACAACTTAGATCTGTATTCGGCTTTCGTGAGCATGGTTCCATCTTCATCCCAAAAGGGAGGAAACCCATTTACGAACAAAGGATCGAAGGCTTCTCTAAATAGTCTTGCTTGAGTTGATATGATATCAATTCCTGAGCGAACAACCTAGACTTGCTGGTGTTTATTAATCACGTTCTTAGCTATTAATATTATTGACACTCTGTCCTTGACATTTATAGCTGCAGTTTGCTCATCTGATAGGCCACCCAGGAATTCAACTGCATTCTGGGCATGTTCCATTAATGTTTATTACAAGTTTCATATTCAGTACTTGAGCATTTGAATCCATTATACTCAGTTTATTTGCATTTGAAGAAGATTTGGTGCCATTTCCCCAAGGGTCGAATTAGTGATTTTTGCTGTTGTTTGGGAGAGGGTTGGAACAGGCCTTATAACTAATGAATGACGCATTTGGGACCTTAATAAAATCCCTGAAACATCCCCTACCTCTATTCATTCATTTGAGTGGGTTTGGAGGCATTTGGGAAGCTCTTTTCAGTACTTACCCCAAGGGGATTTGAACCCCAAATTACTAGTAAGATTGTATACTTGAACCAAAATCTTAAGAGAGTTTGAAGAAGTATTTTGGTGGCCATATATCATCCCTGAAAATCATATTTAAGTCCTAATATCATTAATACACCTTCCCTGAATATTTGGGACCATTTGGACCAAAATTGGGACTTAGGCATCAAAACTAGTCAAAGGTCGAAATTAGGAAAAAAGTGGAAAATTGAGCATTTAAAAAAAAAATTTAAAAAGAACATTACATAAACGCACCAAGTAATTTCCGAGGTTACATGATTTATCTACTTAGTCACAGACTTTTCCATTCTTCAAGCTACTCAACGATTATCTTTCTAAAAATCAAACCTGTAAATTACGAAAACTTCTTTTGAAAACCCTGGTTCTTTCTAGAGTCAAACGAAACAGTAGCTATGACTACGGTCTCCCAAAAAGGGAAACGCAGAAAGGTTACATAGTTTCCTTTTCAACCAACATTGTATTAAATACATTAACAATAGCATATAAACGAAACTTAAAAACAAAACCCAGGTCACAGAATCAAATCCCTCTGAGGTTTGTAGGAAAATCAAGATTTGACAGACATTTCTCAAGACCATAAAACAAACACAAATAGCTACGCATTCCTACAGTATTTTTGTATGCTCTGTAAAAATTATCATAAAAGAATTCGAAACCCTATTGGTCATTGAAATGTATTTCTTATCAACACGTATAGAGTTATCATTTGCAGATGTAATATCCCGAATTTTGGACTAACTGTTTTATGATGTTATATTGGGCCACGGCCCCAACACCTATGATTTATTCTTTTGTAGACTGACATATTGGGCATGGACCCTGACTGAATTTCATTATTTGATTATATACGGAGCAAGGAATCCCAATTTTCTGATTATGTTTAATGTGGGTACAAAACCCTAATATACTGAGTTGACCTTTTTATACTGTGCAGTAATGCGAATGACATAATTGAGTTATATAGTGTGTTGAGTGTGGACTCGGAAACACACCGATTACCTAGGTACTGGGCCAAAGCCCTGAGGTACCTAGAGGAAATATAATGTACTGGGAGTAATCCCTGATGTACATTGAGTGTTGGGTATAAACCCTGGAGCACTCCAAGCTTGATAAAACAAATACCGGATCCGAAGCAACTAAAATATTCTAGATGTGCCTGACAACCACATTCTAGCACTAGTGTTGAGCGGGGACTCTGGAATTGCACTAGAGTAACACCCATGTGAGAGTGTTGAGTTAAATGGATCTGAAGAGCACTCGGAGTTACAAGTTTTCAAAGTGTTGAGTTGGGAAGACTCTGAAGAGCACTTTCATCACATTATTTAAATGATTAAATGATTCATCTGTTACTATAATCACCTACTGCGGGAGCTACCATGTTAAAACGAGAAAATATGATATGCGGAAAGAGAGATTAGAAATGCCTATCCTAGCTTACCAAGGCCACCCAAAGAAGGGGACACTATCCTTAAGAAGGGTGAAAAAGAATTATCTAGTTATAAATATAAAATATTTTATAAAGTGGTGCACTTAATTATTAAATTGATGATGCTACAATTATGTTTTTAAATTATAAACCTTGTTATTTCCAGTTTATAAAAAAAAAAGCACTCTAGCTAAAACAAGTTGAAAAGTCATGTTTCCAAAAAGAAACTAATAATTATTTAAAAAGATTCTCTTTATTAAATTTATTTAAAGAGACCTGTATTTCTCCAACTGTCATTTTTCCAAGATCACCTTTCCCTACTTAAGGAGGACAGATTCCCAGGTTTGGGGATGATCTCTTTGTTTATCATTTTCTTATGGTAACCAAAGGGAAGCTCATTGCTCCAAGAAACTAAAGCTACCTTACTTAATAATTCCCAGATTTACACTAGCAGGGGACCTTGGCACTCTCTCTCTCTCTTTCATTGCATATGGGAACCAAACTCGAGGGGATCCAGATAGAACCAGAAACAGTTCAGGGATCAAGGTTAGGAGGAACGTGGTAGCCCCAATGTAATTCTGTCCAGGTCAGCTATGTTTGAAGGGATCTACGTTAACCATTGTTTGAATGTACAGGTGACTTTATGAAAGGAGTCAACCACCAATAGTAGGTATGAAACAGGAATCCTCTATTCTTTTTGTTTAAGTTAAATAATGAAGATGGTTATATAGGAAGTATAGGGTGCTGCCCCAGCATTCCTCGGTCTTTTCTCTCCTTAACCCTATAACTGTTAAACCTAGATTTTATGTTAAAGATTAAATAGAAAGCTTTGTGAGAATTAGAATTTTGTAGCTAAGAAAAATACTGCACAACTGAATATCTAGCAGGTCTAGATTTGCTATCTTGTGCTAGATATTCTTGATTTCTGACTTCAAGAATTTTAATAGAATGCAGATGTGTTTCCTATAAGTCACAATTTATTTATAAATATAGTTTCAATTTCTGTCTGAGAATAATTTAAATCTTATTATAGTATTTATATAGATGAGCACCAAATGTTGCTCACAACCTTCAAACAAAAATCCTATCAAATCTTTTCACTGGGCCATTATTCTATTTTCAATTTATTATGCTCTTTCAAAACTACTAACCCTGCAGGCAATCTAAACTTCGTTTCATTCAAACGTTAGATACATTATTTAGTTCCTACTTAGTTCCAAACGAAAATTATATTACTTACTTTACACAACAAAACCTAGAAGCTCATACAGAACAATTGTTGACCAAAGAGCTTTTCAAAATACACGTTGGAACTTAGCATCAAACACCAAAACGATACGATTTAATTCCTAAGCTTTTCTTTATCTCATCATATCATTCATTTCTCCATACAAAATCACCATAGTCGATTAAATTGTAAACAGTGCTAAGAAGCACTTCACATAAACAAAACTAGGGTTCACAACCCATCAACAACACATTCCAAAAGGAAGTAAACCCTTCGCATATTTTCTCAGTTATTAACAAAACAAAAACACGCCCATTTAAACAAAGTATAGCAGACACAAAGCATCTAAACCCGCATAGCACGATTTTGATCCATCACACATCTATCACAAAACCTGTAGCTATCAACCTGTTAGACACGAAAGCAAGACCATGTTTATGTTGATAGAAGTCCCAAGAATTCACCACACGATTAATTTCTAAACTCTGTCCAACAAGAAATTAAGACGATAGTGCTATCTCTATTACCCTATAAACATTACATACTCTGGAAGAAGTAGTACAAACATTTCATGCCCTTTCTCAAACATCAAATAGGTCAGAGTGTCGAATCCCTCTCTATTTTAGTCAAAGCAAACCCCTCTACTCTTTTACAGACTTCTGCGTTATCAACGCAACCCCAGTAAACAAGTTAGGGTCTTAAAATAACTAGATCACATTCATAATTGTTTCCATACATACCATGGCATTCACATAAATAAAACATTTAAATGCAGGTTACGACAGGATGAAAACAAAAGCTTGTAGAATTTATACAGTATCGGCGTAGGATTTAATTACAAGTCTCAAATAGCAAATTGCGTATATCTCTCTAAAGATATACATACCCAGCGAAACCATTCTTTTATACATTTTGAAGCCCCAATGAAACAAGACAGGGTATCGTAGTTCCCCACAAAATCACAGAAGGAAGGTACATCGATTACATTTAAACTCCAGGTCTAGCCCAAACGACGACCACTGGGCTTCATTAAAACTACTGAGCCAAAGGCTCTGTGAAGTCTCCCAAAAACCACGATATACCAGCACTCTGACACGACTAAGAGAGGAAGGGCATGTTGGCTAGGTCTGG
This sequence comes from Larix kaempferi, assembly GCA_027924585.1. NCBI lineage: Eukaryota > Viridiplantae > Streptophyta > Pinopsida > Pinales > Pinaceae > Larix > Larix kaempferi. The sequence goes on along the minus strand of BSBM01000047.1, from coordinate 54,172,313 downwards.
ACTTACCATTTAAGTCGCAGGGCCTGGCCATCTCGTACAAGCAACGTAGGAGGAGACACTTTCCTTCACCTGTCAACCAACAATATCGAGTGAATTAAAACCCTGAGATTTACATTCTTCAAGGAGACAGTCTTAAAAATGTAACAGGAGTAGGATGAAATTATCACCTGATATTACCAAAGCAGTGTATCACTCTCATCCTTACGTAGCTATTTGGTGCCAAGACCACGAGCATAGCTCCAGTCTGGCACAAAACCCTCCTCCAAGCAGAAACAAAAATGCCAACACAGTTCGGGGAAATGAAAACACAGAGTTACATAACTGTCCCAAAAACCCCAAAGGCCACGATTAATGCTCAAATGCCAACTAGGACTCAGGGCAGTTAATGTCCACCTACTCCATGGTTATTGAACCTCGAGAATGCCCCCAAGCGCCATAGTGAATATCATAGGATAATACTCAACCTTTTTACATAGTCTTTTGCACATTGTTTATTTAAATTGCAATCACCATGGCCTTTGGTGCCTTCAAACTTTAATGTTAGGTATTCCATTTCTTTTGGTAAATAAATTTTTGCATAAACCACAACTTTCTACCCTTGTAGAGATCTTGGACCAAGGAATGAATTGTTCATAACCGCAACTGCATGGAGAAACATAGAAATGCTATATTAGCAAAATTGCTAAGTAAGACCAATACCTCTCAAGGCCACCCTTACCTCTCGGTAGTCCTACCGGGGTTACATCTCCCCCCCTTGTTCAGTTATGTCCATAAAATTCCCCACCATGGGCCTCATGATTCATCAACCCGAGTTCATTCACACCTGAGATAACATTTGAGACATTTATTTTATCCAAGCAAAACTATAAACTAGTGAGTAGGAAATACTCTTAAGACAGAACTCTAGCATGAGGTAAAGATCATAGGATTTCCACAGCCATTGTTCAAATGCATACACAAAATCATTAAGACATACAACCAAGTAACGTTAGGTTCTCAGAAGAACTCAGGCCTAGCAAGGGTACCATAAGACTTGACCATACATATTTCTATTGTGCTGAAGTTGACTTTGATGATTAATTGTCGGGTTAGACAACTAGCAAGAAGGAAGGAATTTTTTTTCTATTTTACTAATTATGGGACATTACAGTAGAAAATTGTAACCATAAACTGGGGATAACAAACCCCTGGAGTAGTTCTTTTAACCAACACGAAACCTTTCAAAACCAACTGATAGAAATACACTAGATTCAACTATTATAGGGTTTCCTTTTAAAAAGTGAAATGAAACGACTAGCTACAGGACATCATCACTTTCAACTTACAGTTCATAGACTTCTCACACAACACAGGAAGGAAAAACGCAGAAATAGAGAAAAGACGAAGTTTATATTTTCAGCATGAGAGAAGAGTTAACATTTACAGTATCCTTAGTTCGGTACACAAACTCTTAAAGCTGGTTAGTAGCATATAAAGACGCTAGGGTCTACTCTCCATCTCCCAACAAAACTAACTTTTACAGAAACCCGATTACATCAAATTGGAATTACAACCATGAATCAGACCCCAGGTCAAGCTAAGGGCGACCTCTCTGGAGATGTCAAAAATCTGAGTGAGCCAAATGGCTTCACTAATCTGCCCACGATCATTTCATCAAACCCTTCCCCAAAACTACCAAGATAGGTAAGGGCGAAAGGTTGAGTGCACGCAAGACTTACCAGTCCAAAATGATTGAGTCGTAGTGCTTCTTCCCTTAGTCCACGCAGAGAGCTACCATACCTGCAAATGCACAAAATCATGACGGAGTTAGGGTCTGACAGTCTCAAACATTGAAAACAAAACCAACAATCTCAGCATTTAAAATTTAATGTGTCTTACCCATGAATCGCTTCCCCTTCGCCTTCGGGTCCTCCAACCCCCTGTCCTAGCCATGAGCGAAGCTCACGCTAGATCCAAAACCTTCACAGCCAAAAGGGTGAAATGAATTCGCGTTTTGGGCAAGCCTGGGGGTAAACCCTCGCTCAAACTTTAGCCCTGCTGGCCAAAGCACGTGACTAGCACATGGAGCATTAAATATTTACAACTACCACGATAAGACTATAGGCTCATTTATTGCAAACTATATGGTATAAATCTCATGGGTACAAACACCCTTGTCACATTAATACATCAACAAATTTCACATCTCCCTCATGTTAAACTTTAGGGTGGTTCCATTGGTATAAGTTTTGCTTAGGGTATTTGTCAATTTTATAACCACCAAGGGATACCTGCATAGAAGACAATAGTAAGTAGACGTTAGCATAGTTGCTAAGTAATTCCATAGGCCTTCCCTTTGCACACCTTACCTCTCGGTGATTTCGCCAGAAGTGTTTAACCATACCCTAGAGATTCAATGTGTATTCAACTTCCATCATCGAGTTCACCATGCCTGAGTTTTGACAGTTGACAAATAAACATTTCAAATATACAAGTGAGAATAATAGAGACTGATGGTATTAATGCATGGGAAAACAAGACTTCACACCCACATGTTCATCGAAATTACTTCCGCATAAGCTAGTGTCCAACAGAAGTGACCTTTATATAAGTTTTTCTTAAAACAAATTTAAATGACAACTTCAAGTACTGATATTTTAATACATCACTATAGGAATTGCTCATGAAGGTAGAAGCTTTGCCAAGCATTTTAGTAAGGAGAGGAATTTTTTTTTTATCTCACTTTTTTAGGGCCATTACAAGTGGTATCAGAGCCCAGTTACAAAAATTAAGTGACCTATTGGGCTCATTACAAACATCCGCTGCAGATACACAACAGGCATAAACATACATTTACATGTACATTCTATTTTGTTTTACGAATGAACTAACATAATTTTTTTTTTTTGTTCTTTATACTTATATAACATTCCAGGTACAAACACTGTCTGGAAGAATGAATGTAGAACAGGGAAACAGCATTCATGGGAATCTGGACTCACCACCCCGAGAGCAAGAGGTGGTGGTCTAACTAAACTCAGATTGGAGACAATCTATGCAAAACCTACAGGCAGAATTCTGAAGCTTCCGAGAAGAAAATATGCAGGAAAGAAGAGAACAATAGGCCATAAATGAGGCACTCCGTCAGACCGTAACAAGGGATAACCCTCTCGGATAGCCCTCACTCTCAGTCAACACCTCCAAAAAGGGAAACAGTCACACAAAAAGGACTGCCATCCCTAAGGGAGAAGGGCAGGGAGAACACATACCTAAGGCAATGGAAAGAGATTGTAAGACATCTTCCAACGATAAGGGTTCACCATCTCCTTGCAAGAAAAGGAGGAAGAGTGACGACAGTCTGCAAGGGGAGTTTCGAAAGATATGAGCCCTAACTTATGACTGAGAAATCAACTCTAGGGAGAAGGCTAAAGAGTGGCTGCTAGGAATGAACAAATACTTCAAAGTTCATAACTACTCCAGCGAAATGGAAGCCCGAATCGCCATATACAACCTAAATGGTAAAGCTGCCAGATGGTGGCGGGACTTGAAACACACTAAGGGGCAAGAATTAGGAGACATAACCTGGGATACCTTTAGCAGAATATTCCAGGACAACTATGTCTGAAAGGTTCTTTGACAAGAAAATAAAATATTTCCATGAGTTAGAAATGGGCTTCCTGACTATGGAAGCATTCATAAACCGATTCTTAGACTTGTTGCACTATGTGCCTTATATTAAAGACGAGAAGCTAAAGATTCAGCAATTCTTGGGAAGGATGCCACCAAACTTTAAAAAAAAGATAGAGTTCGACATTCCCAAAACCCTTGATATAACCTTACATAAAGAAAGGCTTTGTTATGAACATGGATAGCCAAGGAATGACAACATCAACCGGAATAGAGACAGGTTCATAACCTTCTCAGACAATCGTAGACCGGGTTTTAAACCCCCACCCTTCCAAAAACACAACAATAGTTTTCCACCTAACAGAGGCTTCAACCAACCTCAAGCACGACCAAGTGCACCCCCACCACCTGTCAACAGATCAGCGTTCAACAAAGGGACCAAAGCTGTCCCACCCACCATTTCTTGCTGGAAATGCCAAGGGCCCCACTACTACAGAGACTGCCCTAGCAAAACGGATGGAGTTTTACACAACCTCCAAACGAAGACTACCATAGGAGACATCAAAAAGACACCAAGAATCTATGCCACTCTCGACGGTCAACAGGCAGATCACCAAGCCACCATGGTGGAATTAGAGGGTAAGATCTCTTACACTTCACTTTCAGTTTTAATAGACCCCGGCGCTTGCCGAAGTTATATCTCCCCTAGGTTAGTGGATACTTGCAAGTTGAACCGAGATTCTCACTAGAAACCATGGCTGGTACAACTAGCCACCGATACCAAACGAAAGATCTTCGAGTTAGTTAAAACTTGCGAGATAAACTTAAACAGTTTTCAAACTAGGTTAGATTTAAACATTCTACCCCTAGGGTCGCACGATGTACTCATCGGCATGGATTGGTTGGAAAGACACCATGTCCTCCCAGATAGCTTAAATAAATCATTACTTTGCAAAGATGACCAAGGGATTCAGAAGACAATTCAGGGTCTCCCTAAGAAAGTGTCAGTAAGACAAATCTCCGACTTACAAGGAAATAAATGTATCAGAAAGGGATGCAAACTCTTTGTCGTCAACATCCAACACATAGAAACTGATAGGGAACAGAAGATTGAAGACTTCCCATTCCTCGTAGAATTCAAGGATGTATTTCCCAAGGAAATACCGGAATTACCACCTAAACGAGACTTAGACTTTTCTATCGAACTGACACCTCGGTCAGTACCACCTTCTAAAGCCCCGTACTACATGAGCACACCAAAATTGGTGGAGCTCAAACTTCAGTTACAAGAACTAATTGACAAAGGGTATATCCGACCTAGTGTGTCCCCTTGGGGTGCACCGATACTCTTCGTCAAGAAGAAAGACGGCACGATGCCGACGTGCATCGATTACCGCCAACTCAACAAGATAACCATTAAGAACCGCTACCCACTCCCTAGAATCAACGACTTGTTTGACCAAATGCTAGGAGCGAAGATATTCTCGAAGATAGACTTATGATTCGGATACCATCAGGTAAGGATCCATGATGAGGATTTCAACAAGACCGCATTTCGAACCCGTTACAGCCACTACGAGTTTGTAGTGATGCCCTTTGGGTTGACAAACGCACCAGCCAACTTTATGTGCATGATGAACAGTATATTTAGTAAATGTCTTGATAAATTCATTCTAGTCTTTATTAACGACATTCTGATCTACTCCAAGAATGAGATAGAACATGAGGAGCACCTTCGAATTGTCTTACAGATACTAAGAGAACACGAGCTTTACGCCAAGTTCAGTAAGTGCGATTTCTACAGACCTCGGATTCAATACCTAGGACATATCATTTCCGAGAAGGTAATAGCCGTCGACCCTAAAAAGGTCAAAGCTATCGAAGAATGGCCCACACCCACTTGCGTATTCGACATAAGGTCGTTCTTAGGATTAGCCGGCTACTACCGAAAGTTCATTGAGAACTTTTCATGAATCGCATGCCCCATGACCGCCTTACAAAAAAAGGCAAACAAGTTCATATGGACAGATAAGTGTGAAGAGAGCTTTCAAAAGCTGAAACAACTACTGATTAGTGCACCAATTCTGCGTATTGCAGATCCCAATGGGGACTTCGTCATTTGCACGGATGCAAACAAGGAAGGACTCGGGGGAGTCCTTATGCAAGATAGTTTTGCCATATACTATGAATCAAGGAAACTAAAAGAACATAAAAAGAACTACCCTACTCATGATCTCGAACAAGCCGCCATCATCCATGGTATGAAGATGTGGTGACATTATCTCATGGGAAAGAAATTTCTATTGATGATGGATAGCATGAGCTTGAAATACCTTTTCGACCAACCCGACCTAAATTCCAGGCAGGCCAGGTGGCTAGCCTTCCTAAGTGAGTACCATTTCGAACTAAAGCATATAAACGGCAAGGAAAACAAGATTGCGGATGCCTTAAGCCGTCGAGCACATATGCTTTATGAGGTCACGGTAAGCCAAACCGACTCTGACCTACACCACAGAATTTGAACGACATGTAAGAGTGACCGTTACTATACGAAAATCCTCGCAAAGATCTAGGAAGAGAGACTTTTCCAACAGCAGAAAGAATGTAAGATAGACGAAACAGGACTACTGTGGTCGAAAGACTGACTTTACATCCCTGAAAGTGGAGACATTAGACCAAACATTCTCACCGAGTTTCACCAGAAACCTTATTCAGGACATCCCGGATATCAAAAAAACATTACTTATGGCCTAAGCTGAAATATGACATCGCAATGTTCATCGCGAAATGCCAGGAATGCCAATTGGTCAAAGCAGAACATCAACACCCCTCTAGATTACTTCAACCTTTACCCATTCTAGAATGGAAATGGGGAGTAATAAGTATGGACTTCATTACAGGCTTACCCAAGAGTAAGAAACTAAATGACTCCATCTTTGTAGTGGTAGACAAGCTGTCAAAAGCAGCCTACTTTATACCAGTGAAATCCACTTACAAAGTAGTTCACATAGTGGAAATATTCTTGAAGGAAATATTTCGATTGCATGGGATACTCAAAGCAATCATTTCTGATCGAGACACGAATTTCACTAGCAACTTCTGGAGAGCATTGTTCTCTGGTCTGGAAACCCAGTTACAATTCAGTACCACGTACCATCCCCAGACCGACGGGCAAACAGAACAAGTAAACCAGATCCTCGAGGACATGTTGAGGATGTATGTCATGAATAACCCCACCAAGTGGGAAGATTATTTTCACCTAGTAGAGTTCGCGTATAACAATGGTTATCAAACCTCAGCCAAAATGAGCCCTTTTGAGGTGATCTACGGTCGAAAGTGTCGAACCCCTGTGACTTGGGACAGTCCGATGGACAGACTTATGTTAGGGCCTGACTTACTAAAAGACTTGGAAAAACTAGTTGTTAGAAAAAAGGATCGCAGAGCAATAACAATAAACATAAATGAAAATATAATCACACACACATTACAAGAGAGACATAGATATATCGTGGTTCACCCCAACTTCGGCTACGTCCACACTGAATTTTCCAGTCCTTATTATTATTACCGTCCAACAAGGTGAAAGGATACAACTTGCAGCACAACCGTTGCACTTCCTCTTCTTTGTCTCACAATCTCTCTCCCAATCTCAGAGATCTTTACAATGCATAAAACCTAATACATCAACCCTAGCCATATTACAATGTCTTTATTTTATAAGGGAGATACAATGGAAAAATACCACGTGTTACCCAAAACCATGGGCCCGTAAAACAACCCCAAAATTTCCTTCGGGGGCTTCACCCCCGAACCCCCGCCGGGGGACCGCTGGTCCCTGGAACCCCGTTGGGGGGTGATGCCCCCCCGCTAGGGTGAGTACAGTCCACCTACATATCATATAATACTGGGGTACAAACACGACTGAATAATAATAATATCTTTGAATCTGGAGATCAGGCTCCACAACCAACAATCTCCCACTTGGAAACTAATCACAACAACTCCACCGCTGCTGCACTTGCTGGAATTGGACTTGGCAAATTTCTCCTCTTCACCTTCATGCTTGAAGGCCAACTGAAACCGAGCAAGAACTCAGTTTCTCTCTATTCTCTACCTTCGTGAACATGTCTACAGGATTCTGGCCAGTATGTATCTTTTTCAGCTTCAACAGTTCATCTTCCAGAACATAGCGTATGAAATAGTACTTGAGATGTATATGTTTAGTCCTGGAATGGAATGTTGATATCTTTCCAAGATGAATGGCACTCTGGCTATCACTATACAACCTGCTATCCTTCTGCTTCTTACCCAATTCCTCCATAAACCTCTGCAACCAAATCATCTCTTTACTATCCTCTGTAATAACAACATACTCTGCTTCCATTGTTGAAAGTGCAAAAACCTTCTGCAGTTTCGAAATCCAACTTACTAATGTTCCACCTACAGTAAACACATACCCTGTGGTGCTCCTCCTTCTATCTTTATCACCTGCCATATCTGCATCAACATATCCCTGTAGAAGTGTCCGAACCTCGAAAACATAATGCCTGAGTAGTGGTACATCTCAAATACCTGAGAATCCACTGTAGTTCCTTCCAATGTTCTTTACCTAGATTGTTCATATATCTGCTCACAACTCCCACTGCTTGTGCAATATCTAGTCTTGTTCACACCATTGCATACATCAAGCTGCCAACTGCTGATTGATAGGGAATCTTGGACATGTAATCTGTCTCTACCTATGTCTTGGGACACATTTCCTTATTTAGACTGAAATGGCTGACCAAAGGTGTACTAACTGGTTTTGCATTCTGCATTCTGAACCTCTCCAACACCTTTTGTATGTACTCACTCTGAGACAATGTCAATTTGCAATTTTTCCCGTCTCTTGTTATTTTCATACCAAGGATTTTCTTTGCAGCACCCAAATCCTACATCGCAAATGAATTAGCTAGCGTCCTTTTGAATACATTTATATCCTGCATGTTAGACCCTGCAACAAGCATGTCATCCACATACAATAACAAGATAATCACTAGTACAAAATGAGAAATTAATTAGTAAAAAAATGACTAAAATTCGACTATCAACGACTATTTTTGAGTCGGTGACTAATAGTATCTGATTTCCACTATCTTATCTCTAGTCGTATTTCACTAATCATTAATTGGTTGACTTATTAGTCATTGATTTAGTCATTGATAGGCATTGATACTCAGTGATTTAGTCATTGATATTCATTGATTGTCACAATTAATGACCAAATATGCGACTAATGACTAAGCTAAATAACATATTAATGACTAAGCTAAATACGACTAAACGTTAGTCATGCTACAAGATACTGAAAATTAGCTACTAATAGTCGTATATATGCGAATTTAGTCGTTTTCTTAGTCACTAATTTATGATAGAGTACGGAGGAATCGAACCACCAATCTCCTGCCTATAATTAAGCAGGTGCTCTACCATTGAGCTAGCACCCTTTAAGAAGTTGTTATTGCTTGACATGATGATATTCAAACAAATTTTGCATGAGAACAAAATGAATGTCAAACATATTCAAGAATAATGCTTCAAGTACTAAAAGAATTCTTACACCTCGGTCTATAAAGGAGAAGATGTACACCACACACAGTGCTAGTGAGCAAAATATTATTTTGAGCTGATGTGTTGTCTATTTCTTCTTTGCAGTAATAGAATAAGATGCAGTTTTGAGTGGTTATGTGTGGCTTATTTCAGCTGTTCTTATTTTCAGAGTATGTCTTTGCAGTTTCAAGTAGTTAAGATCTATCTTTTTTATTGGCAAATAAATTTTTGATCTACCTAGGCTTTAGGATTTAGTTTCTATGAGCAGAATTTGCATACCATGGTCTAAAAATTACCAAAGCCAGCTATTAAGAAAATTTATTGAAAGTGAATTAAGGTAAGGGATGAGAAATAATGGAGACACAGGATCATTGACGAATTTTTATCTTTACTTCTATTTGCTAGTTGAAATCTTCAGTTCAAAATGGCCAAAACTTTTAAATGGACCCGAGTTTAAAAGGTCAAATGGTTTCAATACACTATCGGTATGAGGTGTCATTGACTATTTCAGACATTCAACACAAAGGTTTTCTTAGACAAAGAGGTTAAGTCAACTATGATAACCTAGTTAGATCAATACAATGAACACTCCCAAGTACTCAGTACAAATACTAATATCTAATCATCAAGAATTTGGTAAAATATACAACATAATAAAAAACTTAATGTTCTTGCTGACAGACTCCTCCATCAGCTATGAACCATCTCATTGGTGGAGGATGCAAAGTTAAAACAAGTACTCAGTACAAATAGTAATCTCTAATCACCATAAATTTTTCCAAAATCTACAAAACAATAAAATCTATAATGTTCTTGATGACAAACTCCATTAGCTATGATCCATCTGTGGAGAATGCAAAATTTTAAATTTTAAATTTCATTTGCTATATAAACAAAAAAATTCCATCCATTTCCTTGGTGGAGGATTGAAAATTAAAAGTGGAAATTTTGGTTTGCTATGTAAACCAAAAAGGGAAATCTTGAAAATGGCAAGGCAACAGACATGCCCATTTAGCTAGCAAAATCAACTCTAGTTCAGAATCCTACATAAAATCATGTAAGAACAACATGTACCAAAAATGACTTCAGAGGAAACAAGAAAGGAAATGCAAGAATTACAGAGGAACCTACCATAAAGGGTAAAGAAAGAAGCCCTGACTTAGGAATTTCTTCCTCTTCATTCCTCAATATTTTCAATGTCTCGTCTTTGGCCTTTTCTGTGATCTCAGATTTAGGTTTACCATCTAAACTTAGAGTAATTTCTTCATTGTCATCATCTTCACTGCTGCTCTCATTCATAGAATGAATCTTTCTGCTCGACAAAGTTAATTCATAATCAATAATTTCTACAAATACATGCAAAAGAAGAAAATGCTAAAATAACTCTATGGGTCAAATATCACAGACAATTAAAAATCCACACTGGCACATGAAAATGAATGATATGGTATCTGTAGAACTCATGAAGTTCTTTTGCAAATATCATGATCTTCAACATGCAACTGACAAAACATAGCAAAAGGGGTAGGAATAAAACAACTCTATCAGGTATATGCTATATACCATACACAAAATTTGCATGATTAAACAACAATGGACTTGTATCTCTAAAATTTGTGACCATGGACATCATGCAAAAATTCCAATTGATTGAGAACACAGGCAATTAATTCAAAGAACATGAGTATACACAATGACACACCTTATTTAATTCAAGAAACTAAACACCATCACTTTTATGAGCTTCCACCACACTTGTGCTCTGTAGCAAGCAATCAATTTCTTTTTCCAATGCTGATGTTGGAGTAAAATCAGATGCTCTAGCCCCAATACCAGTTTTCCCCGCTTGATCAAGTTTGATAGTAGAAGCCACCCTATTCTTCTTGATAATTGGTTGCCACTTAGTAACATCTTCTTTTGTGTGTACATAAGCTGCTTTTCTTTCCAGCCTATCCTTAACAACCTTAGGCAACGGGACCTCCACAGGCATAGCATTCTTTTATAATTGTTGCATCCTCTTCCTGAGTGACCCAAAGCCTGAGCTCCCATAGAGAGGGGCCATTAGATCTTGAATACTCACATTTTCAGTATTATCTGATGCTTTTTGGTCTAGGTTAAATTCAGATTTGGGATATGCCTCAGATACAACAACTTTCTTCCTCCTTTTCTTGCATCAACACAAGAATTTCCAAATCAGAGTAATTTGTCTTGAATAAACCCTTGTGTCAGTTTCTCATTAAAGAAATCCGAAACTGTTGCAACTTGCAAGTTTAGTTGTGGGACAGAGATATCTTTCCAGTTTGAGCTATTCATTTTCGAGATATAATAATGTTTGTATTTGTTACTCTACATCTATTTTTCTATAGTAAACTATGATTTCATTGTACTGGAAAAGCTTCCTTATGTATGCCAAAAACTTAGAAGGTCCGAGGAACCATAAAAATAAAGGATCCTTGGGGAAGGCCAAGCCAAGGCTTAGGGTAAATTATAATTTGCAAAGCCTGATACCAGAAAAACTCTTTATTCCATTAGTAAATGCTCCTATTATAGGCACATGGTTGACATACTATGTACTGTTGGAAAACCTACCCTTTCAAACATGATAATGTGAACTCGTTTTAACCTAATTATAAAGGAGTTATCTCAGCTCCTGCCTTCAGCCTCAGGACTCTCTGAAATCCCTAATTGCCTCTAGCTTGAGGCTTCAAACTACATACAGTAACTATTAGTAAATGACAATGCCAAGCACAATAGAAGTTCACACTCAGATCGTAGAGACATTGCTAGTCTATATGGCATTTATAGCGAATGAGGAAGTCACCTCCACAGCAAGCCCCTAGCCCCTTCATATATGATAGCACATTAAAAAAATCACCACTAGGGAAGAGGCAACAAGATAACCCCTATTGGAAGACACTAAGCCACTACTAACAAGAGTGAGATCTGAATGTTTCTATTATAGAAGCTTTATTGATAGAACCAAGAACATGCCCCCTTTGCTCATGCTGATTTTGTGCTTGTTGAAAATCTTGTCTTTATATATAACAACATTATGAAAACACCACCGATAGTAGAAGGCAACTAGCTAACCTAGATACTAAAGCCACTAAAAAGAAGGCTAAGAAACTTAGAAACTTAAAAGGTTTTGATTTACAGGTGCTCTCAACCTACAATTAGTAGCACACTTTGGCACACTGCTGGAAAGGAACACAATAATGACCCAAATATACTAGTTAATGCATAGGAAATTGCACAAAAAAAAAGTGTCTAGTTCGTTTGTAGACAATGTTCTCATTCCCCATCCATGATCATTGCAATACACAAAGAACTAAGAGTGATTCTATGTGTTAGATATATCTGAAACAATTGCATGGGAACAAACACATGGACATAATGTTGTCTTCCTTTGGCACACTGCTGGAAAGGAACACAATAATGACCCAAATATACTTGTTAATTCATAGGAAATTGCACAAAAAAGAAGTGCATCTAGTTCGTTTGTAGACAATGTTGTCATTCCCCATCCATGATCATTGCAATACACAAAGAACTAAGAGTGATTCTATGTGTTGGGTATATCTAAAACAATTGCATGGGAACAAACACATGGACATAATGTTGTCTTCCTCTTCATTACACTGAGAGAAGCAAGGTGCAATCTATAGCCTAGGTGGGGATGAGGGAAACCCATCATATCTTTGTGTGTTCCCATTTAATGGTGAATTGAATCTAGACATTGCATTAGTTGTATTGAGAATTTGAACATAGATAGTGCATTGGATGCATTGAATATGTACACTATCAAAAACTATAAAACAACACACTAAATCTCCCTCTTTGACTGTCCTAAAACTGTTAAAGAACACCAGTTATTCCAAACACTGAATTTAGATGGTTGAGAACAGGTTTTAGAGGTGATGATGACTGGAAACCAAATGAAATGAACTGAAATAATTGCATCCTGAGTGATTAAAGAAAATCAAAACAAGAACAATGAACTACCAAGCATTTACTAGCAATTAAATCATTAGTATCCAACGAACAGAGAGCTAGTAGAAAGCCTAAATTATTCTATCACATATTATACCAAGAGACTGTTTGCATCATAATGGATGGCATGTAGCATGCTGCCAATGGTCTCCTTGCCAGCAAATGAAGGTAGTGGTCAAGGTATGGTGGATGGAGAGTGAATGATTGTTTCGCTGCTGTGAACAGTACTTCCAAAACTAACTGTCTAACCTTGGACCCGTCCTCCAAATCCCAATATATAGAACACTCCCCCTTCTTAGACCTAGTCACCTTGACTACTGGAAAAAGAGTTGAAAGAAAGCTCATATGCAAAATAAACATGGATGCAACGGCATGTGAGGCCTTTTTTCTATTCTGGTATACCTCTTTCTTGCCTTCCATTCATCAAAAAAGCACTAACATATCACTCCTGTTGAACCTTCTAATTTTGATTTCCTAGTTGCTGCCAACTCTGCATTATGGCAACTCGCTGTCTCAATCCATCAAACAACAACTTTCTTTCAAAAAGGTGTCAAACTTGCTGTTTTTTATTACCCTTTTACCACTGTCTATTGACTTAGCTTTCATGCTTTAAATCTCATCAAATTTGGAAATTCCCTCGCTATACATGCTACTTAGATAGACTATAAGTATATCTATAAGAAAAGAATCTGGGTTGCATGTTCTCATTGATCATTTGAATGATCCCCCTATAGTTAGAAAAGAACTACGTCATTGCTCGAATCAATATACTACTTTGCTGGAACAAGCACATTCTATGTCATGGTTTTCCCAAGTGTATCGCTGCTCTTTAAATACTACTGTCTCTCAGCTTGTGGACAACAAATTTAGAGACCTGTGGTTATGATAGCAAGATGTATTGAGAGCTACTTCATTGCCAATCCCTTGTAAATTCATACCTAAATATTGGAAGTATGCTCATATGACTTTATTGTGGTCTTCTGAGGTGAATCATTGTTTTCAACAGGGTCACCTCCAAATTTGCTGAAGTATTCACATTCAGCTGATCGCATATCTGCTCAAGAACCCAATCTACTGTAGCTGCTACTTCTTGCGCGACCTTGCTTCTCCAAATAATAGCAGAATCTTTCACAAATCTCTTCTATAGGAAATCCAAAGTGCTGGTTTCGAATATGGAATATTGCAGGTGGGCTATCATTTCATTGCAATTCCCAACCAAAAATTCTCTTGCTCGTATCCCTTGTTACCGCTGTTAGGTCATGTTCTCCTTTGACTTACATGCTATCCCATCATTACAAATTTCTTTTGACTTGATTCAGCTCCTACAAAACGTGGAATATGCCTTCTTTTCTCCTCCGAAGACTGTTACAACACAATTCTTCCAGTGACTATCACTCTGGAGAACAAATCATGCTTATCAAGCTAGTGCATGAAAATAATAGACATTTTATCAACGTTTTGGAAATAGTAACAAGCTATACTATTACCTTTATTTTGATGACAATCAATGTTCTATGTAAACTTAGCATATAATTAAAGCTCCTTTTGATTGAAAGATGACTTCTCATTATGTGAATTTTGATGGGAGACCATTATTACCGAGCTTATTCTACCTAAAAACTTAAAGAATGTTCCATCTTGTGTTTAAGGATCACAATTCTAAAGCAAAAGTAAAGCATAGGAAAAGATCAAAAGTAGTGTGTTTCTAAATGCCATTAAGGGTTATAACAAGAGTAAAATTGACGATATCATGAATCATAAAATTGGATCAACTTAGTAGGCATGTGCAGAGAGGTAATCATAAAACACATTGCACAAGAAATGATAGAGATAAAGCAAATTAAGCCATTCAAGGATAAATATCCTGACCTTGACTTGTATAGAATTTCCAAGAGACTTCTTTGTTGATTTTCAAGCTTGGAACTTGGAATCCTTTATCATAGTAAGTGCTAAATATATGCTCTAACCCTGAGCTTCATACGAGTGTTAAAAAACATATTTTAGAGAGATGATCATCAGGATGAGACCTTGGAAGCTCTTTGGAGATGTCATTCTTTGAAGGAGTTTGGCATTTATGAAGTAAAGGATAAGTTGAGGTATTGTGAGAAATTACATAACAAAAGCATTTTCCATGCAACCACAAAATTATCATCAAAAGAAAAATAGCAATGATATATCTCGGGTGTTTCATATTTGAATGGGTAAATGAGTAAATGACACTTCTACTAGTGTGTGTCAATGGTTCTCTCTTATTAGAGGCGATCTCTCCTAATTTTGGGAAATAATTTGTCAAAAAACAAAAAGAAATCAATAGTAAATGTAGGAAATATTATGAGCATGAGAATGATAAATTCTTATAGAATCTAGAGCCCATTGAATGATTTACTCTTGAAATATTGACAACTTATCACAAATTCTACTAAGAGACCTTGTCCAAAGGCTTTTTTGGTTTGCAACATACCATATCTTTTAAAAAATCAAAGATATTTTCCTTCAAAACAGAAACCATATGATTAAAACATACATAGAGAATAATGTATTAAGCATGGGTTCTACTTATATACCATACCTATAATGACTTTCCAATGATCTTGTTGCAAGTGATTGTAAGCTAGGTAATTTCTTAAAAACTCTCCCTCCATAAAATTTATGGTTTCACTAACAATAAGTTGCAATCATGATTATAAGAGAGTACATATAAGGTGTTAGCATAGTCTAGACTCTAGCCCAAAGTTTAGAGAATCTAAAGACTATGAAATCATAACATAATATATCAATGAACTAGAGTATAAAACAAACACCAATAATATTTCATGAAACTCGAATCAAACCCCTGAAAGTTCACCAATAGATACCACTTACCTCTCACCAAAAAATGTTACTTGTACCCTCTTGTCCTTTTGTAATGAAAAAAGGACCCCCATCTTTGGCACATCTAGTAGGGTGCAGTATAGAGAATTTGGGATGTAACACCTCCAGTAAGCAAATTCCACAAGAATGTAGAAGCCCTCATGCAACCAAAAGATGTCCATAAAGCAATCCATACTAAACTTCCAATGGGGTCGCTTCACAGAGGATGCTCACAAAGAAACCCAAGGATGTCCACAATGCCACCATATCAAGATCTATAAGTCTTCCAAGGCTACTCAAAGAGAGGAATTCTTCAACAAGGAAATGTCTGCAAATTAATCAACCCCTTCACCAAACAATGCCCATAATGAAACTAAAGAAATTAAGTGTCTCCACTCAACCTCCCACTTAAAGATATATATTGAGGTATAAAATCATTTAAAATTTTCTATAGAAGGTTGAACACATCCCTTCCTGGGTTGATCGTTGACTGAAATAAGGTATAAAATACTTCAAACTACAAGATGTCACCCTCTTCTAGCTCAATTTTTAAACTAAAATTGGGTTCCAAGGATGATACTATAGGTTTGATGAGGTTTTAGTACTATTGTTACGACCCAGAACTATTGTTTGAAGGCCAAAGAGAACCTAGACATGTTGCTTACGGATGCTATCATCCACAGAACTGCCCAACAACTATTTTAAGGTGATTTTCACAACGTTTTACTACTAAAAGGATCACAATGGGTACAAGTCTACTCCAGAACTGATTTATGAGGGTTTGAACATATTCAAATCATGCCTAGATTGCACCATAACTTGGATTTGCTTATGTTTGTCCACAAACTTCACTAGAGAAAACCCAGATTTGCTTTTTTAGAGTCTAAAATTAGCCTAGATTGGGTTTTTGTTGTTAATTCATGGCTTAAATTTTCTAATTTAGGGTTTTTTTAGCCTCTAAAGTTCCTCAAAACTGCCGAGACCTACATCTCTTATGTTGAATTTTCCATCAATCAAACCCAAAATTAGGAGGAAGAGTAAGTGTTGTTCTAGGGCTATTTTAACCCTATCTAGATCAGAGAATCCACTCTGCCTATTGCTTATTAAGGTCTGAAAAGTGCTCAAACTTGAGAAATAAGGATGTGGCTTGCATTTTAGAGGTTCCAAAGTGCCCACAACTTCATAATATTGTTGTTTCATCCCTTCTCAATTGTCAAACAAGGATTTTTTGTGCCCATAAGTGACCAAAACCAGCTTTGTGCCCAGAAGTGACCAAAACCAGCTTTGTGCCCAGAAGTGACCAAAACCATGTCATATTGAGATTGAATAGGGTTTACTATTGTAGGATGAAGCACCATGCCTCAAAGAGTCCATATGAACATTCATTATCATCACTAGCACACCAAAAAAAATCATTATGAATGATGTCACACCTCTTAAGAGTGTGATTAGAATCATACATAGACACCCATACAAAATGGGGGATAACAAACCCAACATTCCAAAGTTCTTACTAATAAGTGTCTCCACTCAACCTCCCACTTAAATATATATATTGAGGTATAAAGTCATTTAAAATTATCTATAGAAGGTTGGACGCATCCCTTCCTGGGTTGGTGGCTGAGTGAAATAAGGTATAAAATACTTCAAACTACAAGATGTCACCCTCTTCTAGCTCTATTTTTAAACTAAAACTCGGTTCCAAGGCTGATAATATAGGTTTGATGAGGTTTTAGTACTATTGTTATGATCCAGACCTATTGTTTGAAGCCCAAAGAGAACCTAGACATGTTGTTTAGGGATGTTATCATCCATAGTACTTCCCAACATCTATTCTAAGGTGATTTTCACAACTTTTTATTGCTAAAAGGATCCCAATGGGTACAAGTCTACTCCAGAGCTGATGTATGTGGGTTTGAACATATTCAAATCATGCCTAGATTGCACCAGAACTTGGATTTTCTTATTTTTGCCCACAAACTTCACTAGAGAAAACCCAAATTCAACCCATATTTGCTTTTTTAGAGTATGAAATTAACCTAGATTGAGTTTTTGTTGTTAATTCGTGGCTTAGATTTTCTAATTTAGGGTTTTTTAGCCTCGAAAGTTCCTCAAAACTCCCCACATCTACTTCTCTTATGTTGTTTTTTCCAACAATCAACCCAAAATTAGGAAGAATAAGTGTTGTTGTAGGGCTATTTTGACCCTAAGAGTTTTCCACATCAGAGAATCCACTCTGCCTATTGCTTATTAAGGTCTAAAAAGTGCTCAAACTTGAGAAATAAGGATGTGGCTTGCATTTTAGAGGTTCCAGAGTGCCAGCAACTTCATAATATTGTTGTTTCACCCCTTCTCAATTGTCAAACAAGGATGTTTTGTGCCCAGAAGTGACTAAAACCAGCTTTGTGCCGAGAAGTGACCAAAACGAGGTCATATTAAGATTGAATAGGGTTTATTGTTGTAGGATGAACCACCATGCCCCAAACAATCCATATGAACATTCATCATCATCACTAGGGCACCAAAACGAGTCATTATGAATGATGTCACACCTCTTAAGAGTGTGATTCGAATCATACATAGACACCCAAAAAAAATGGGGATAACAAACCCAGCATTCCAATGTTCTTACTATTAAGTGTCTCCACTCAACCTCCCACTCAAATATATATATTGAGGTATAAATTCATTTAAAATTTTCTATATAAGGCTGGATGCATCCCTTCATGGGTTGATAGCTGACTGAAATAAGGTATAAAATACCTCAAACTACAAGATGTCACCCTCTTCTAAGTCAATTTTTAAACTAAAACTGGGTTCCAAGGCTGATACTATAGGTTTGATGAGGTTTTAGTACTATTGTTATGACCGAGACCTATTGTTTGAAGGCCAAAGAGAACCTATACATGTTGTTTAGGGATGCTATTGTGACATCCCCCAAAGAATAAAACACTATGTTAATTTTTATTATTTTAATTGTTGTTGAAATTGATTTTTCAATAAAGGAGATAGATGTGAAATATGCCCAATAAGTCCTAGAAGGACTAAATGAGGAGATCATGCATAGAAAAATAAGGGACACATTAGAAATAAGTGTGAGAAGTGTAATTATGACATTAGACACACCCTAAAAATCAGGGATTTAGCTAGCTGGGAAAATTCCATGAAGAATTGGCTGCTAATGGTAAGACCTTGGCAAAAACAAATCTATAAAGAAAGCATATGTGGGAGGCAAGACACTGCTGATTATGCGAGAGGGGAAATTTTTGTTGTGTGAGCACATTGTGTTAGGCAAGTTGTTTCTGGAAGTGTGATTGAGATATGGAACTGAGGTTGACTGTCCCTGTGCTTTTACATGCATGATCTAGCTCGGGGGTGATTGAGGACAGATATTCAGCTATGCCTAATCTACGGTTGGGTGGAACATGGCTGTTCCTGTTCGATTCAGACTGTAGAATTCCAGGTTTTCTTATATTTGTGTTGGTTAAGGTAGTTTATGAATGCTTCTTCTAAAATCATTCTTATTCTTCGTTGTAGAACTGAGTAGATTATCGGTGAAGGGTGAAGATTGCTCGATATAATGTGTACATTTTATATAATGACTTTTCATTGTTAAATATTCACGGAACGAAAATTATTTTATATATATTAGCAATGACTATACTGTGGAAACCAAGAATAGAAAATATCAAGTTTCAGTCATACATCATGACCCAGTATAAGTCTATATTATTGCAGATAGATGGTGATAATAAGTTCTTGTTATACGAAAACCTTGGCTGGATTTCCAAAACCAAAGTATTTAAGACGGGCCCTAAAGGAGTTTAAAACATAAATTAATGGGTTATATTTTTGCTTAGACTGATTGACAGAAAAGTATTACTAGTTCCGCGTTAGTTTCAAGCATGACCTAAAAGTGCAGTTTAACCATTTCGTATTCGATACTAGAGAAATTCTCTATTTTTTTTCTCTGCTATGTTTATATTAGCATTTGAATGTTAAGTTTGGTCAAAGTCACTAAATCACGGAGGCCGTGAAGACCTGGAAAAACTATATGGTTTAATCCTTTTTGTTTTATCAAATCCATGTGTGATATTCATAAGAGTACCTCTATGCAGAGAGTAAATTTTGTGCATACTCGATAGGTGACAGAGGAATGCTGTCAGGTTAAACAAGATTAATTACTATAACCTAGCCTTATAAAAATATCAGTTAAGCATCTCTGAGTTTCGCATTTGTTGCATAAACTTTAGTAGTTTATTTAAGACTTCTTAATACTATAAGTTCATTCACCTAGGGGTAAATGCCCTGCATCTGTACAGACGTATCTACTGAGGTAAATAAATCAAAGAAAAGTGTTTAAGCTGGAGGTTACCACGGGTAAGAATGACTCCTATCCAAACAATGAATACAGGATAACTGAAAAATCATTGACAGGTGCTGAAAACTATTCACAGAAGGAAAGAATCATATCCATTCTGGTAATAAGGGTTAAAGCATTAAAATTTACACCTGCAGCGAAATTCTGAGGATACCCCTCGTACTCCTAAAGATAAAGGAAACTAGTAAAAGATGCAATTAACGTTACAACTCAGTATTTGACTTTTAGTACAATTTAAAGGGCAGATTGTGCTTGTAAAGAAAAGAACCCACATAGTCTGGTCGCAAGTAAAAAAATATGAAGGCTTTAAGCTCCACCGCCATCATTTAAATTTATATATATACATAACCTGAGGAAGTGAAGAAAAACCCCTTAATCGGTATTTAAATGGTAGAGTTAAACAACCTCATAATGCACAGACCTTAAGACAGCGGCAAGTCATTTAATCACTGGAAAGACTCCAGGATGGCCAAAAATCTGAAAAATTAACTCGATTACAGAACAAAGTACCTCCACTTTTAAGAGAAGAACATTTCCATAATTGCACATTATTATAAACCCTAACAACAAATTGTAAGCACCAGGAAACTCACGAAAGCCCGGAAGGAAAGTGTATTTTCCATCGCAGACCTCAACAAAACACCATCTCCAAGTTTCGTATCAACAATGGATAGGATTCGGATCGGTGTATTTCTTACCGAAGAGCAGTCTGAGACTTGCATAGGCTTGGCGAGTGCACGAGTACCTGCAATAACATGGGTTTTGGGTTAAAGACTGCTACAGCATGATAACATTAAAAGATAAATTGTTGGTAAGAAATAATTTGTCAGTTTTGTAAACTTACCCTGAACCAAAGAGGAACCCGAGAGCTGTTTAAGATTATCTGCAAATGCGTGGGGTTGTATCGTACCAAGAAAAATCTAGACGGAGCTTAAACTGGGTAAATACTCTTCCAACTATAGCGTAGTACCTCAGAGTTCTCCACTGGTTTAAACTCTCTCTCACGCGCATCAGAAGGATCGACTCTCTGGAAGTCCAGGCCTCTACATCCAAACCCTCTGTGCTTTCCGATGGAATGGTAAACTCGAGGAGGTTAACATCTCTAGAATACCTTTAAGTCGACTGACAGCTTATTTATTTGAAAGAACCTTTCGCAGTTTTCAAAGGCCACTGGTACAACTATTCAGTGTACTTCCAGTCACCTCGTAGGACGGGTGGTTGGTTCCACAGAATTCCTTTAACCTTTAACGTATGATGACTATGGTAAGAAAATCCGTGTAGTGGGCTACAAGGTTTGGCATGTGTTCAGTGTATTTTGTTAGTCTCCAATTTAAGACTTTAGAGCTTGCATTTCGACCTTACTTTTAAGAAATGGGTAGATCCTTGTCTGCCAACTTTTCATCATAGGATAAGAGTTGTTGTCTAGCCAAGTAGTTAAGGCACTAGACCCTTAAGGTGTGTTACCTCTTTCATCCTTTGAAGAATACTTATGCTTTAGATTTTGGAACTTTTTGATGGAGGAAAACTTTGCCTTGTGATGAAAAACTTCTCAAAGGATGGACTCCTTCTTCTCCCTCTGCAATTGTCAAAACAACATTTGTCAATGCATTAGCCAAAGCTAAGTAAGTAATAACCCAACCTTAGGATCTTATCCATGGTGAAAGAAACTCAAGTAGTTCTTGTGTTAAGTTTTGATGTTCCTATTTATAATGTTGTATTAAATCTTAATTGCGTTATCATAGTTACCTTGTACCCATGAAAGTTGAATGTTATTCATTAGCACAATTTTTTTTTTATGGAGAAATTTCACAGCTATCATCCATAGTACTACCCAACATCTATTTTAAGGTGATTTTCACAATGTTTTACTGCTTAAAGGATCACAATGGGTACAAGTCTACTCCATAATTGATGTATGTGGGTTTGAGCATATTCAAATCATGCCTAGACTGCACGAGAACTTGGATTTGTTTATGTTTGTCCACAAATTTCACTAGCGAAAACCCATATTCGACCCAGATTTGCTTTTTTAGAGTGTGAAATTAACCTAGATTGGGTTTTTGTTGTTAATGTATTGCTTAGATATTCTAATTTAGGGTTTTTTCAATATTCTACAACGATATTTTGGTGGAAAGGGTGGTGGTCCTAGAAATGTGTAGAGAGAGAGAATTGGCTTGATATCTCTATAAAGAAAATTTACCGCATGAGCAACAGCAATAACTTCATTTTTTGAGTTGGAGCTTATTGTGATACAACCAGATACCCTTGTCATAGGTTTGTGACAATTCCAAATTTATCACAAAAACATATATCTTCTTTACATTAATTGAATGAAGTTGTTGATGTCTAAAGATCCAAGCTGCTCCTTGGAGATGATCTTTGAAAGTGTGGTCATGATTCTTTAAGACCTTGGATATGATCTTTTACACACAACTATACATAGACATTGGTTGAAATCGATAGACAGTTTTGGGTATGTGAACCATTGGGATATTTATAACAAATGTTGAATAGAAAGCTCCCAATATATTACACTTTGATATTGACTCTTCAGTGACCAATAATATTATGCTCAATCAGTGTATACAATCCTAATAATAATTCTACTATCAAGCCATCAAGCTCAGGAATCTTGTTTTCTAGAAAGGATTTTAGACCACTCATGAGCTCCTTGTTGTTCACAGGTTACATTTGTGTGGTATTTTTTATTTTTTCACTATCTTTTCAAAGAAACATGATACAAATAGGGTATGTGCAATGTTTATTTTGATGGGTTTAGCGTAAAAATATTTGTAGTGGTTTATAGTTTCTAGTGGGATGCCCTCAAAAGTGGATACATCCTCCCCATTCTTATTTTTTACTTGTCAGGTAGTATTCTGAGCATTCCTTTGCTTAGCACAATCTTGAAAAAAAAGTGTGTTCTCATTCCTTTCTTTTAACCATAGAACTCTACATTTTAATCCCCACTTTGATCCCTTCCAAGCAAGAAGCCTATCCATCTCCTTCTCTAGTGTTCAATTTCTTTTTTAAATCCTCATATAACCCTTCCCTACATAGTACTCTTCTAGTTTGTTCAACTTATCTTCTATGCTTATCGACTAAGATTCAACATCCTTAATAGTGACTTTTGACAACTCTTTGATAGGTATTTTCATTGACTCATGAAATCCCTTGGAATCATGGTTTAGACCAGCCAAGAATAATGAGGAGGTAAGTCCCTTTACCCACCCAACTCATTATGCACAAAGGGATGACCAGGTATGGCCATCCCATGCTATTATTAGAGATGGTGTAAGATCATGTCTTGAAATTAACCCTACACCATGTAAGGAACCTACACCTACTCTTAGGCTTCCAACTTTAGAAGTCTCTAGAAGATGGGTAGAGAACGTAGAGAATCACACACAAGGCCTGAGGGTTATGGAAGTTGGACTCCTAGGAAATATAATTTGTTCCACGATTATTGGTGACAATAGAAGTAGCACAAAGGGACCACATTGTAAGTTTTCCTTTGGAAACCTTAATTAATATGACTTTTGTTGTCAAAACATGTTTCTACAAACAAGGATGCAAGGATTCTCAAAAGGAAAGGCATGCTAAGGGGGTATAAGAATGAAAAGGAAAAACAAAAGCAACATAAAATTACTAAAAGAGAATATGCAGTTAGTTGTTGGAAAAGATATAGATATAAGCCAAATAGCCTTCACTTGTAGACAAATCCAAGTGAGGTTGAACCATTTATGATAAAACCCTCTCTATGTGGATCAAGAAGGTTTGGAGATAACTAGGATGTGTCCCTATTTTCAATATTTTGGCATAGGGGTGGATCACAAAAAATTTTAAAAACCTTAAGGACAAGGACATAATATGGAAATACAAATGGCATTGAGATAGTTCTATTTATCCTTGAATAAATGGAACCTATGTTTTCATCCACTGAAGGAATCAACCAAAGTTGTAAGCATATGGGTCAAACTCCCATATCTCTCCTTGGACTTGTGGCAAGAAAGATGTTTGAGGTCCATTGGGAATAATATGGGAAGGTTGTAATTTTCAAATACTGCATTGGGAATGGAAATACCCAAGAATTTGTGTTTCATCTTCTTCAATTTTTTTCTCAAAAACAAGATCTTGTTGTATTGTTTCTGGTAATAGAGAATTGGTGTTTTAGCTTCTACATTTTTTCACAAAACAAGACCTTGTTGTATTGTTTCTAGTAATATAGAGTTACATCAAAACAAACCCATCTAAACATGAGTTTGGTATAAAACTTGAGGTTGTGAAATAGTTATTAGTCACTCTTCTATGTAGAAAACTTGCTCTACTAGTGCATCCCCTTGGGGCATGTTTCAAAACAAAAGAGTAAGAGCCATTGCAGCTAGAACCCTCTGTTTCTCTTCTTCATATATATGAACCTAAACCCCAAAATGTTATGTCCTCCACTGCCTCCTTTCGAGATTCGAATTAAGGGTTTTTGTATCATTCTTAACCTAGGTGGAAGATAAAACCACAGTTTTCTCCTCAGGTTCTATGGATTTTACTGGCATTTCCTTTTGATTGGAATCTCCAGATTTCTCTTTGACTTCCTCCTCCTAGATTTTTTGCAGCACTTCACTGCCACCAGATTCAAATACAGGATGCTTTTATATGTAGTTCTCTTGCGTTTTGTGTTGGGTTTCACGGTCCGTGAGTGAAGAAGGAGTTGTCAAGCCTCTGGCATCCATGGCTCCCTATGTCCCTTGTAGAGACAGTTTCTTCCAATGGATAGCTCCTCCCTTGGACAAATTGTTTTCCATCGCCATTTTTGAATCTGACATGAATCTTTTAAATTCACTTTTAAGATTTGGAAAGAATGAAATCCCTAGGTTTCCATAGAAAGATAAAGAGGAAACTGTAACCAACCAACATCAACTCTTGGGAGGCCTTGGTAATGAAGAAAGAAATGGAAGAAGGAAACATAGAGTGATAATTGATAGTTATTAAGAGTGAAACAACCATAAAATTCTGTCAGTGAAATATATTCTTAATGCATTCAAATGTTTTTATATGTTTTCCATGCTTTTAACACCATTTTATTTTGTAAAAGAATATTTGTATTTTTATCTGTTTTTTTTTAATATTTTTATATGTTTTATTAATATTTATGTATATAATAAATAAAAGTTGGGGTTTTAAGCAATTTTTTGCAGAGGACTTTTTTTCATTTTTTAAATTAATAAATATAGATATATATTCATTTGTTGCACACCATTCGCTACAGCAATATAAAGGGAAATCTTGAGTGCATATAATTCATCCTTGTTGTTTGTATAGGGGGGCAAACTTGTTGCAAAGGAGATCTGATGAGAATCAATTAAATGAAGTGTACCACCATCACCACCCACTACAGGATCGAGAAGGCAACATGTGCAATATCTTGGGGAGATTTCAATCCTGGTCTAAGTCCACAGGTGTATCGGATCATAAATCTATAATGCTTCAGGTGGATTTTGGGCATAGTAAAGTGCACTATCCTTTAAAATTCAACCATACTTGGTTAGAGGAAGCTGATTTCTATGAGCTAGTAAAGAATAGATGGTCGTATTGTTCTCCAAATGTTCAGCTACCGCCTATGTTGAGGTTAGTAAAGATTCTCAGGATTATGAAGAATGATGTCAAAAGGTGGAAAAAATAAAAGAAAATTGATAAGGAAATTGAAAAGGAAATTGAAAACTTGATAGGCACGGTGGATGATGATTCCTTTTCTCCTGTTAAAAAAGATCAATTGATAAATCTGGAAATGTACTAGAAAGCAAAGATCCTAAAGAAGGATGAAGAAACTTGGAGGCTCAAAAGCTGTGATATATGGTTATCCCATGGAGATAATAACTCCAATTTTTTCTACAGTTGTGCAAATCATAGGAGAATTATTAATTCAATTTGGGACTTTAGGGATTTAAATGGGGAATGATTGAATAATTAGAAGGATTTAAAGGTTTATGTAGTCAATTATTTAAAAAACAATTATAAGCGGGATAATGCTACAATTAACTTAGCAGATCAACTGAAGGTACTACAACATTATCCCAGGTTTTTTAGCTATGAGGAAGGTGCCAATATTGGGGATTTGGTTACATCAGAGGAGATTAATTTTATTTTTTTTAAGTTTTTCAAGGCCAAGAGCCCAGGCCCAAACGGTTGGATAGTTGAATTTTTTCTGCATTTTCATGATCTAGTGGGGAAAGAGTTAGTTGATTATGTGGATGAATCAAGGAGGCTGGGGTATGTTTCTAAAAACTTGAATTCTACCTTCTCAGCCTTAATTACTAAAAGAGACAAACCCCAGTCGACTTTCCAATATTATTGCCAAGTGACGCAATTAACGTCACAGCTCGGGTCTCTAAATCCATCTATACTGTTACAATTTACTAACTTTTGACACTACAGATGGATTCAGAGACCCCTGCAGTGTCAAAATTTAGTAAATTGTACAAATTCATGGTCGAAATTGTAATTTTCCATTGTCAGGGTGACACAACTAAAAAACACTAGCATTAAAAACTAACTCATATTCTTAGTCATTGTTATCTAGTCATATTTGTATTGTTGTGACTAAATTAGTCGTTTATGTTAGTCATTTTTATTTAGTCACTTGTTATCTAGTCATATATTTTATCACATGACTAAATTAGCCATTTATCTTAGTCATTTTTAGTTGTCTCACTTAAAATTGCTCAATTTTAGTCATTTATCCCTTGAAAAAACTGTGGTGACTAACGTTTTTAGTCTCCTATTCACTTATCTCTCATTTTGTACTAGTCAATATATCTTTCATTGTTTAGCTTCTTGAAATAAACACAGTAGTCAGAATGACATCTACTATAACCTTGTTCTGTCATAAACCTGTCAAATTTTAAATACCACTGTCTTGGAGCTTGCTTCAATCCATACAAACTCTTTTTCAACCTGCATACCAAATTCTCCTTACCTTTGACCTCATACCATTGTGGCTGCTGCATATATATCTCTTCCTCCAAATCCCCATGGAGAAAAGTTGTTTTTACATCTAACTGTTCATGATGCAAATCTTCTACCGCCACTAGACTTAAGATAGTCCTAATTGAAGTCATCTTAATAACAAGAGACAATATTTCATCAAAATCAATACCTTTCTTCTGTGCAAACCCCTTTACAACAAGTCTGGCCTTGTACCGCTTCTTACATCCTTCTTATTCCTTCAACCTGTAAATCCATTTGTTCTGTAATGCTCTTTTACCAACAGGAAACTGGACTAGATCCCAAGTCTGGTTTCCTACCAATGAGTCCATCTCCTCATCCATGCCTTGCTCCCACTTATTTCTAGTTTCCACCCGCATTGCTTCTTAGCATCAGTCATCAACAAATAATACATTGAAGGAGAGTATCGTTCAGGGTGTCTACTTAACCTGGTAGATATTCTTACAGTTGCAGGAGTTTTAGGTACTTGCTGCTATTATTGATTTTCTGGCACCTTTGGAACTTCATTTTCTTCAATTTCATCAACTACTGTGTACTCTGTGTTTTCCTTTTCCTATTTCAATCCCTACAACTGATCTTTATACATGACCTTTTCATTGAATATTAAATATCTACTCCTGATGATTTTGTTATTTTCATAATCCCATAAACGATAACCAAATTCATCAACCCCATATCCAATAAAGGTACATTTCTTGGATTTAGCTTCAAGCTTTGTTCTATTTTCTTTATCAATATGGACAAATGCTTCGCAACCAAACGTTCTTAGAAATGAGTAGTTTACCTTTTTATCTATCCATGCCCCCTCTGGAATACCACCATCCAAAGCACTTGAAGGTCCTATGTTTATTAAATAAACAACAGTATTTACAGCATCCGCCCAAAACTGTAAGGGCAACCCTGCATGCAGTCTCATACACCTTGCATGCTCCATGATCATTCTATTCATCCATTCTGACACACCATTTTCTTGTGGTGTTCCTGGCACTGCCTTCTTTCTACGAATCCCATGGTATGAACAATAACTATCAAACTCCTTGTCGTAGTACTCACCTCCATTATTAGATCTGAGACACTTCCTGTCTCATTCTCAACCAAAGCTTTCCACTTCTTAAAAGCAGCGAACACATTAGATTTCTGTCTAATGCAATAAACCCAAGTTTTCCTAGTTGCATCATAAATAAATGTAACATAATAATGAGAGCCACCAAGAGATTGTACCTGAGCCGGTCCCCATACATCTGTATGCACTAGCTCTAACTTTTCATTCTTCTTTGTTTCCCAACCCTGAGAAATCTGACTCTCTTCTGTTTTCCATAAACACAGTTTTCACAAAATTTCAAACTTACCTGCTTCAAATCTGGCAGCAACTTCCTTGAGTGGAGAATCTGCATCCCCTTCTCACTCATGTGGCCAAGCCTATGATGCCACAATGTTGTATTTGTTCTTGTGGGAGCTAAAGAGATAGAATGGTCAATATTATGAGGACATAAATACAACGTACCTATCTTGTTTCATTTTTCTATCACCATTGATCCTTTAGTGATCTTCCACCACTTTTCTCCAAATGTAGATAGACAGCCGCCATCTCCCAAATTCCCTATTGACATCAGATTTCTTTTCATAGCAGGAATATGCCTAACATCTTTCAACAGCCAATCAATTTCATTCTTAACTTTTATCCATACCTTACCCATTCCAACAATTTTACATGGCTCGACATCACCTAATAAAACATGTCCAAAATCGCCAAGAACATACTCATGAAATTATTTCCTATGGGGTGTAACATGACATGAAGCTCCTGAATCTACTACCCAATAATCACTAGTATTATCTAATGCAAGAATCAAAGCATCTTGTAACACATCACCTGCTACATTTGCTTCCTGGGTAGTTTCCTTCTGTGCATCTCCTTTCTTCTTTAGAGATCTGCAGTCTTTCTTCAGATGTCCTTTCTTTCCACAGTTCCAACACTCTATTTTTCCTAGTCTGGATTTGGATCTTCCCGTTTTAGACTTGCCACGATTACCTTGGCTCTTTCCTCTCTCCTTTTGTCTTCACCTGCTCTCCATGGTCAACGCATTACCTAATGTCTCATCTGTGCTTTTTCTTCGCATTTCCTCGCTAAGAATAACACCAATAACATCATAGAATTTCAAGGTGTTTGAACCAGAGACAAAGTTACTTACAACAATGACCAAGCTATTCTATCTTTCTAGCAATGAACACAAGATTAGAAGAGCCCTAACCTCATCATCAAAGTTTACACTTATAGAACTTAGTTGATTTGTAATCATATTAAACTCATTTAAATGATCAGTAACAGATCCACTTTCAGGTATCTTCATATTAAATAAATGTTTCATTAGAAATACCTTGTTTGAGGCCGAGGGTTTTTCATACATCTTACCCAGTGCGCTCATCAAACCCTCCATTGTCGTTTCTTTTGAGATATTGAAAGCCACCGACGAAGCTAGGCTTAGACGTATTGTTCCCAGAGCCTTTCTATCAAGAACCTCCCATTCTTCGTCCTTCATGGCCGCTGGCTGCTTTACTCTTCCTCCCAACGGTAGGAATAGATCCTTCTGGTACATATAGTCCTCCATTTGCATCTTCCATAACTAGAAGTTTTGGCCGTTAAACTTCTCGACCTTAAACTTTTCTTCTTCCGCCATTGCTCCCACTCGAACCAGAAACCCTAGCTTCCTATGGGTTTATTTGCCAAATAGACCTTCGACTCTTATAACAATTGTTAGAAAAACAGGATCGAGAGCAATAACAATAAACATAAATGCAAATATAATCACACGCACATTACAAGAGAGACACAGATATATCGGGGTTCACCCCAACTTGGGATACGTCCACGCTGAATTTGCGAGTCCTTATTATTATTACCGTCCAGCACGGTTAACGGATACAACCTACAGTATAGCCGCTGCACTTCCTCTTCACTGTCTCATAGTCTCTCTCCCGATCTCAGAGATCTTCACAATGCATAAAACCTAATACATCAACCTTAGCCGTATTACAATTTCTTTCTTTTATAAGGGAGATACAATTGGAAAATAGCACAGGTTACCCAAAACCATGGGCCCATAAAACAACCCCAAAATTTCCTTCGGGGGCACTACCCCAGAGCCCCCAGCTAGGGGGGATGGTCCCCCCTAGAACTTTGTGGGGGGGCGATGGCCCCCCGCTGGGGTGAGTGTACACTCCACCTACATATCATATAATACTGGTGTACAAACACGGTTGAATAATAATAATATCTCTGAATCTGTAGATCAGGCTCCACAACCAACACTAGTCTCCAAGGTGCAACTGAACTTAAAAGAAGCACAAGACCGCTAAAAGAGTTATGCAGACAAGAAAAGAAAGTACAAAGTCTACCAAGTCGGGGAACATATGTTTCTAAAAATAAAAGCAAAACGAAGCTCATTGAGCTTGGGATGTTGCGGTAAACTAGCCCCAAGGTTTAGTGGACCTTTTGAAATACTGGCCAAGAAGGGCCCAATAGCTTATGAGTTAGCCTTACTAGCTCATATAAAACTTCATAATGTTTTTCATGCTTCATTAATAAAGAAATATGTATACGATTCTAAACATGTTATTGACTGGTCCTTATTACAAGTGGAGCCCGAATGGAGTTCACGCCATAACCACTCCACATTCTGGACAAGAGAGAGGTCCAGCTTAGGAGAAGGACCATTACTCAGCTGAAAGTGCAATGGAGGCACTTTGGACCAGATGAGGCTACTTGGGAGAATGAGGCCACCATGAAAGAGGCATACCTGGCCTTGTTTCATAACTTCATTCCTAGTCCCTAGAAACACTGGGATGGTGTTGTTCTAAGCAGGGAGGGATGTAATATCCCGAATTTTGGACTGATTGTTTTATGATGTTATATTGGTCCATGGCCCCAGCACCTATGATTTATTTTGATTATTGGGCAGAAGCCCTAGTACACATGATTTATTCTTTTGTAGACTGACATATTGAACATGGACCTTGATTGAATTTCATTACTTGATTATATATACTAGGCAAGGAACCCCCAATGTTCTTATTATGTTTTGATGTGGGTAAAAAACCCTAATATATTGAGATGACTTTTTCTTACATACTGTGCAGTGATGTGAATAACATAATTGACTTATATGGTGTGTTGAGCATGGATTCGAAAACACAAAAATTACCTACCTACTGGGAAAAAGCCTTGATGTACCTAGAGAAAATATGATGTACCGGGAGTAAGCCCTGATGTACATTGAGTGTTGGGCATAAGCCCTGGAGCACTCCAAGCTTGATAAAGGAATACCAAATCCGAGGCAACTTAAATATTCTAGATGTGCCTCACAACCACATTCTAGCACTAGTGTTAAGCAGGGACTCTAGAATCGCACTATAGTAACGCCCATGTGAGAGTGTTGAGTTAAATGGCTCTGAAGAGCACTCAGGGTTATGGAGTTTCAAAGTGTTGAGTCGGAAAGACTCTAAAGAGCACTTTTATCACATCTATTTAATCTGGTTAAATTATTTATCTTTTATCTATCATCACCTACTACGTGAGCTACCATGTTAAACGAGGGAATCCGACATGCAAGAGAGAGACTAGAGGTGCCTATCCAAGCAACTGAAAAACTATCCAAAGAAGTGGACCTTATCCCTAATTTGTTAAACAAAGTATCATGTGAAGAAACAAGATTAATTATTATTATTATTATTATTATTATTATTAAGAATTTAAATAAATAATGAGGTGACTATTTATTTATATAAGACTTTTGACAAGCACATAAGTTATGCATAATGGGCTGCCACATTAAATTAAATATCAATGAAGTATTAATATTTAGTGGGCAGCCACCATGGAAAATAGTATTAATAGTACATTAATACTTAGGTAGAAATACTATTAAGGTAATTATTATTATTATAATTTTATTATTATTATTTATTGTTATTATAAATAATGTATTAATAAATAACGTAGAGTATAATTATTATTATTTTAAATTATTATGAAAAGTTTTAATTAAAACCATTCCTAACTAAAACAAAACGAAGAGTCCTAGTTTGACACGACTAGTTAGTAAGTAATTAATTTCTTTTAAATAAATATTAATTAATTAAGTTAAAGAAACGGATTGTTCCAACATTCCTAATTCAAAACTCCCCTACTTAAAGAGGGCAGATCCCAAGTGTTGGGGGATCATCTTCTTTTATTATCATTCCCTTATGGTCATGAGAGGAAAAGTATTTTTCTACTCCAAGAAACTTAAGTAGCTGTACATAATAATTCCCAGATCTGAATCAACATTGGACCTAGGGTCTCTATCGCTCATTGCATGTTGGAACCAAGCTCAAGGGGATCTAGATAGAACTGGGAATGGTTCAGGGGTCAAGGTTGGAAGGAACATGGTAGCCCCAAAGTTATCCAGCCTAAGGCAATCCTTCTAAACAGGTCAGCAAGATACATGAGGCTCTGCCTTAACTATTGTTTGAGAGTGCAGGTTATTAAAAGGAAGAATTAAAGTGCTAAGCATTTAAGCTTCTACAGGAAGGAATCAAGCGCTCAAGCAGCCAGGTACAGGCTAGTAATATATTTTTCTTAAGAATTTATAAGTAGGTACTACAACATTATTTCATTACCCATTTGTTTCCATTATTAATTATATCTTCATTATTAAAATTCAAGGTTCTGTCCATAATACAGTGGTGTGTCTAGCAGGGCTAGCCAAGCTAGCCTTTGCTAGACAACGTATATTGTCTTCTAGGTTAGGGTATGTATAATTTACAAGTAACGATCAGTTGTCGAAATCGTATTTCTTATTCACAGTATAAAGTTCTATCTATGCATACTAGTTCTTTTTATTTTCTTTATTAGAGGCATTATCAAATAGAATTGAAACAAAGCATACATCGAAAGTTTCAGCCACACTACTCTTTTAAAACCATCAAACATCAAAATGCAACACCAGGTAGAGGAAACAAGTTATAGTATGGACCAGAGTTTTCATTACCAACGAAATCGTCAACCACTACCATAATAGCACACAATCAACGCAGTTCCAAGATTTAAATGCACCAAGTAATTTTCCAGGTTACACGATTTATCTACTTAGTCACAGACTTTTCCATTCTTCAACCTACTCAACGATTATCATTCTAGAAATCAAACCTGTATACTACGAAAACTTCTTTTGCAAACCCTGGTTCTTTCTAGAGTCAAACGAAATAGTAGCTATGACTACAGTCTCCAAAAAAGGGAAATGTAGAAGGGCTACACAGTTTCCTTTTCAACCAACATTGTATTCAATACATTAACGATAGCATATAAACGAAACTTAAAAACAAAACCCAGGTCACGGAATCAAATCCCTCTGAGGTTTGCCGAAAAATCAAGATTTGACAGACATTTTTCAAGACCATAAAACAGACACAAACAACTACACATTCCTACAGTATTTTTGTATGCTCTGTAAACATTATCATAAAAGAATTTGAAACCCTGTTGGTCATTGAAACGTATTTCTTATCCACACATATAGAGTTATCATTTGCAGAAAATCATAACCATAAAATGGGGATAGAAAACCCCTAGAGTAGCTCTTTTAGCCAACATGAAACCTTTCAAAACGAACTGACAGAAATACACTAGATTCAACTATTATAGGGTTTCCTTTTAAAAAGTAAAATGAAATGACTAGCTATAGGACAACATCACTTTCAACTTACAATGCATAGACTTCTCACACAACACAGGAAGGAAAAACACAGAAATAGAGCAAAGACAACATTTATATTTTCAGCATGAGAGAAGAGTTAACATTTACAGTATCCTTAGTTCGGTACACAAAGTCTTAAAGCTGGGTAGTAGCATATAAAGACGCTAGGGTCTACTCTCCATCTCCCAACAAAACTAACTTTTACATAAACCCGATTACATCAAATTGGAATTACAACCATGTATCAGACCCTAGGTCAAGCTAAGGGGGACCTCTCTGGAGATGTCAAAAATATGAGTGAGCCAAATGGCTTCACAAATCTCCCCACGATCATTTCATCAAATCCTTCCCCAAAAATACCGAGACATGTAAGGGCGAAAGGTTGAGAGCACCTAGGACTTACCAGTCCAAAATGATTGAGTTGTAGTGCTTCTTCCCTTAGTCCACGCAAAGAGCTACCATACCTGCAAAGGCACAAAATCATGACGGAGTTAGGGTCTGACAGTCTCAAACACTGAAAACAAAACCAACAATCTCAACATTTAAAATTTAATGTGTCTTACCCATGAATCGCTTCCCCTTTGCCTTCGGGTCCTCCAACCCCCTGTCCTGGCCATGAGTGAAGCTCAAGCCAGATCCAAAACCTTCACAGCCAAAAGGGAGAAATGAAGTCACATTTTGGGAAAGCTTGGGGGT
Organism: Larix kaempferi; assembly: GCA_027924585.1. Taxonomy (NCBI): domain Eukaryota; kingdom Viridiplantae; phylum Streptophyta; class Pinopsida; order Pinales; family Pinaceae; genus Larix; species Larix kaempferi. The sequence goes on along the minus strand of BSBM01000047.1, from coordinate 54,137,471 downwards.
AAACCCTTGCTCAAACTTTAGCCCTGCTAGCTAAAGCACGTGACTAACACATGGAGCATTAAAGATTTGCAACTACCACGTTAAGACTATAGGCTCATTTCTTGCAAACTATATGGTATAAATCGTGTGGGTGCAAACACCCTTGTCACATTAATACATCAACAAAGTTCACATCTCCCTCATGTTAAACTTTAGGGTGGTTCCATTGGTAGAAGTTTTGCTTAGGGTATTTGTCAATTTTATAACCACCAAGGGATACGTGCATTGAAGACAACAATAAGTAGATGTTAGCATAGTTGCTAAGTAAGTCCATAGGCCTTCCCTTTGCACACCTTACCTCTCGGCGATCTCGCCAGAAGTGTTTAACCATACCCCAGAGATTGAGTGTGTATTCAACTTCCATCATCCAGTTCACCATGCGTGAGTTTTGACAGTTGACAAATAAACATTTCAAATATACAAGTGAGAATAATAGAGACTGATGGTATTAATGCATGGAAAAACAAGAATTCACATCCACATGTTTATCCAAATTACTTCCACATAAGCTAGTGTCCAATAGAAGTGACCTTGATGGAAGTTTTTCTTAAAACACATTTAATTGACAACTTCAAGTACTGATATTTTACATCACTATAGGAATTGCTCATGAAGGTAGAATCTTTGATAAGCATTTTAGTAAGGAGAGGAAATTTTCTTTTATCTCACATTTCTAAGGCCATTACATCACTTGATTGGAATAAAGTTTATACTAATGACAGATAATAAGGGTTGAAAGTATTTGTTGGATCAAACAAATCTTAACGCAAGGAAAGCTAGATGGCTAGCTTTCCTTAGCGAGTATGATTTCGAGATTCAACACATTAAAGGGAAATAAAAAAAAGTTGCTGATCCCTTGAGCAGAAATGCCAAATTGAGTTTTGTGGCAGCAATCAAGACGTTTAAGACAAATCTGGAAAATCAGATTGAAGAAGTGTTGGCACCCCAACAACTCTCCTTGATTTTGCACAAATAAAGGTCCCCCCATGTAAATTTTGTAAATATTTTCTTGCTTGGTTTGAGAGGTGATTCCATGGATTCTTTTTAGTCTCTATGACACTTGTTCTTTGGCTTGGTTTTCATGGCTTTAAGGATTTGGTGATTTATGTCGCTTGACTCTATTGGTTTCCTGGTTGCTCAAGAATGATTGCATACTCTTATTTGAGCTTGATTGATCACATAACTTGGTTTGGTTGAATTGGATTAGACTCATATTTCGCCACTCTCTAATTTTCGATTCATTGAGCATAATTGTCTTCACTCTTTGATAAATGAATCTCATTCTTTATTTTAAGGTATTTATGGCTTATTGAATGTTTTTATATATATGTAATTTTTTTAAATTAATTTTCTTTCCATATAATTATTATTATTACTTTTAAGTCATATCATTCTACTCTAAAAGATAATATTGTACCTTTATTATTTCATTAATGAAAATCAACATTCTTTAATTATTACCATTATCTAATCTTAATTTAAGACAATGTTGATATCATATTCATTGAAGGCACACTATTAATATTTAAAGATTCTAATTTGAATACAAAGTATGGCTTGAAAATAATTGAATTGGTTAAGCATATTTTAAATAAGAGATTCTTCACAAATATAATTATCTTAATTTATGTGATATCACCATGTTCTAACCACTTTTTATAAATTCTTATTTCAAGTCACATAATTTATTCAAATAAACCTAATTTAAAAAATGATGATTGAAAGTTTTATGTATATCTTGCAAGATGATGATATTATAAACTTTTAGGTGTATGGTGGTTGATAAAAGTAACTTAAGTTTTATTTGACTTTTCCACGACCAATTTTAAAGTTGAGAAATGATATTTTTACTCTATCATTTTTCTAATTAGATTATTTTTTCTGAAAGGTGAATACATCTCTTGACTTCACTTATGATAAGAATATTGGAATCCATGTGTCGATCTTATCATCTCCTTATTATGTCCCCGTAGGGGATATTATATGTTTCATCAAGACCCTATTAATTTGCACTTAGTTTGGTGCCTATGGCTATAAATTTTTCCTCCATACTATGGTTTTGGGTTATTTGTAAATAGTTGGAAAAAAAATTATTTATATAAATTTGTAAATAGTGCTAATTTGTTAACGTTTCATTGGATGAGAGCTGATAACGTCAGCCTTGGTAATCGCTTCCCGTTTTGGTGGCGGAAGGTGCGTCATGCGAGTTAAGGCATAGTTGCTGCTTAGTATAAATAACAGGTGGTGGGCATAGCAACGCGTGGCATATAGGCTTGTCTAGTTCTTTGCGCCAGGAAATGCCTTTGGCACTAATGCGATGGTTATGCGATGGTTATGGTTATCATAGGAGAATGGAACAAATTTAACGCGACAGGTGGCGGACGTGTCAAACGAGAGTAAGGACAAGGCAATGAATGTTTTAATGGTTCAATGCTGGCGGGCAAGGGTGTCCTGTCGTAGTATTAACTCTGCTGCGGGTTCCCTAGGTGGAGTATCTATGTGGTGACTAATGTGCCTTGCAACCTGTCATGGAGAATGGTGAGTAATAAATGTGATATTAATGTATTGAGTAGCTCGTTAGCAGTTGTGCTATAATGTCGAAATCTTCATTGTTGTTGATGTTATATCCGTGGTAATATTCATCGAGCTTGTTTTTATGAATGGCATTGTTTGTTTTGTGTTTCGGAGTGGTTTGAAAGAATGGTCCAGCGGCCTGCGATGTATTAGGTTTTAGATGTTGTTGTTGATGCAAGGTTTCAAGCTGGTTCTCGTCAGTTGCAGAAAGGTTTTGGCTTTTGGTTCGAAGTCTGCTTACTGCAATGTAAGTTGTCATATTTTGCTCCGGTTTTGAATAGGTTAAAGATATAAGTTTGAATGTATTTGTTATGACGTTTTAACTTTTTCAATGGTTTAACCAGAATCGTATACTTGTGGCAGGTAAAACGATGTCTCTGGTTTTCTCTTTTGCAGTAGCAGTGCAACAAGCGTTAAAACCGGTAAGTCTCAGAGATTCTTATGGTGGGTTTGCTGGTTCTAGGTCTGGCTTAGCCGAGACTTTCGTCAAAGGTATTGGGAAATAGTTTTAGTTGTTTTTTGTTGGTAGCCAGTATGGCATGTGAACAGAGCGTGATTCTCAGTGTGCATTGTTCTATCTGTGTGCTAGTATTGTATTTGCAACATTTTGCGATACTGCCTGCGAGCTTCAACCTCTGGCATTTGTGATGAATAATGAATAATATGGATAAGGGTTTAAATATTGTAGTTTTAAGTATAGATCTCGTTTTGCTGAGATGGTTGCTTGATTTACATGGAATTTGAATGATAAGTGTCTTTCTTGTCGTCGATAGCTTAGAAATATTCTATTAATGTCAACTTCTGTTGTTTTGTTCTATCAATCCGTTGTTTGTGGAAGGGGATGAGCCTAAACTGTGATGGGCGTTTACATGTATCTAGATAGCGCTAAAAGCTTTAAATTTCGGTTTAAGATGTCTGAATTTGAAATGATACCATACGGCTATACCCTTCAGGAATTTAATCACTGACAGTAGAGTCAAGAACCGGCCAAATGATCGATACTCTCATTTTTTTGCTTACAGCAATCTAAGTTGTCAGATTTTGCTTCGGTTTTCAGTAGGTTAAAGATATAAGTTTGAATGTATTTGTTATGACATTTTAACTTTTACAATGGTTTAACTAGAATCGTATACTTGTTGCAGGTAAAACGATGTCTCTTGTTTTCTCCTTTGTAGTAGCAGTGGAACAAGCATTCAAATCGGTAAGTCTCGGAGGTTCTTATAGTGGGTTTGCTGGTTCTAGGTCTGGCTTAGCCGAGACTTTCGTCAAAGGTGTTGGGAAATAGTTTTAGTTGTTTTTGTTGGTAGCCAGTATGGCATGTGAACAGAACGTGATTCTCAGTCTGCGTTGTTCTATCTGTGTGCTATTCTTGTATTTGCAACATTTTGCGATACTGCCTGCGAGCTTCAGCCTCTGGCATTTGTGATGAAAAATGAATAACATGAATAAGCGTTTAAATATTGTAGTTTTAAGCATAGATATGGATCTACTGAGATGGTTCCTTGATTTACATGAAATTTGAATGATAAGTGTCTTTCTTGTCGTCGATAGCTTAGAAATCACCAATTAATGTCGACCCTATGAATAGGGGATATTATATATTTCATGCAGACCCTATTATAGTTGCACCTAGTTTGCACCTATGCCTATAAATTTTTTTCCCCCATAGTATGATTTTGGGTTATTTGTAAATAGTTGGGGAAAAAATTATTTATATAAATTTTTAAATAGTGATAATTTGTTAACGTTTCGTTGGATGAGAGTTGATAACGTCAGCCTCGGTAATCGCTTCCCGTTTTGGCAGCGGAAGGTGCGTCATGCGAGTTAAGACTTAGTTGCTGCTTAGTGTAAATAACAGGTGGTGGGCGTAGCAACGCGTGGCATATAGGCTTGTCTAGTTCTTTGCGCCGAGAAATGCCTTTGGCACTAATGCGATGGTTATGCGATGGTTATGGTTATCATAGGAGAATGGAACAAATTTAACGCGATAGGTGGCGGATATGTCAAACGAGAGTAAGGACAGGGCAATGAATGTTTTAATGGTTCAATGCTGGTAGGCAAGGGTGTCCTGTCGTAGTATTAACTCTGCTGCGGGTTCCCTAGCTGGAGTATCTGCGTGGTGACTAATGTGGCTTGCAACCTGTCATGGAGAATGGTGAGTAATAAATGTGATATTAATGTATTGAGTAGCTCGTTAGCGGTTGTGCTATAATGTCGAAATCTTCGTTGTTGTTGATGTTATATCCGTGGTAATATTCATCGATCTTGTTTGCACCTATGCCTATAAATTTTTTCCCTGCATACTATGATTTTGGGTTATTTGTAAATAGTTGGGGAAAAAATTATTTATATAAATTTTTAAATAGTGATAATTTGTTAACGTTTCGTTGGATGAGAGCTGATAACGTCAGCCTCGGTAATCGCTTCCTGTTTTGGCGGCGCAAGGTGCGTCATCCGAGTTAAGGCTTTGTTGCTGCTTAGTGTAAATAACAGGTGGTGGGCGTAACAACACGTGGCATATAAGCTTGTCTAGTTTTTTTGACGCCGGGAAATGTCTTCGGCGCTTTCTGCACAATGCGATGGTTATGGTTATCATAGGAAAATGGAACAAGTCTAGCGCGACAGGTGGCGGGGGTGTCAAACGGGAGTAAGGACAGGGTAATTAATGTTTTGGCGGTTCAATGCTGGCGGACAAGGGTGTCCTGTCATAGTATTAACTCTGCTGCGGGTTCGCTAGGTGGAGTATCTACGTGGTGACTAATGTGGCTTGCAACCTATCATGGAGAATGGTGAGTAATGAATCAAATGATCCAAAATCAGTTAAACGGGACAGGTCGCACATGTGGCAAACCAGAGTAAGGACAGGGTAATTAAAGTTTAAGTGGTTCAACGCTGGCGGGTAAGGGTGTCCTGTCATAGTATTAACTCTGTTACGGGCTTTCCTAAGTGGAATATCTACGTGGTGACTAATGTGGCTTGCAACCTGTCATGAAAAATGGTGAGTAATAAATGTGATATTAATGTATTCAGTGCCTCGTAAGCACTTGTGCTATAATGTCAAAATCTTCGTTGTTGATGTTATGTCGCTCGTAACTATTCATCGAGCTTGTTCATGAATCAAATGATGCAAAATCACTTAGCCTATGCTTTTTTCAATTATTTATGAACGAGATTGTTTGTTTTGTGGTTGGGAGTGGTTTGAAGGAATGTTGGGCAGGCCTGTGATGTTTTAGATTTTAGGTTCAGGAATCGCGTTTTTCCTTCGTCGGTTGAACCCATAGCCTGTGTTTGAGGTCTCCGGCGTGGCTCTCAGAGTCGAAGCACTCTGATGTTGTTGTTGATGCAAGCTTTCAACCTGATTCTCGTCAGTTGCAGAAAGGTTTTGGCTTTTGGTTCAAAATCTAGTTTCAACAATGTGGGTTGTCAGATCTTGCTCCGGTTTTCACTACGTTAAAGATATAAGTTTCAATGTATTTGTTATCACGTTTTAACTTTTTCAATGATTTAACCAGAATAGTATACTTGTGGCAGGTAAAACGGTGTCTGTGCTTTTCTCCTTTGCACTAGCAGTGGAACAAGCATTCAAATCAGTAAGTCTCAGAGGTTTCTATGCTGACTTTGTTGGTTGTAAGTCTGGCTTAGCCGAGACTTTCGTCAAAGCATTTGTGATGAAAATTGAATACTATGAATAACGGTTTAGATATCGTAGTATTAACTATAAATCTGGTTCTACTGAAATGATTCGTTGTTTTACATGAAATTTGAATGATAAGTGTCTTCATTCTCGTGGATAGCTTAAAAATCATCAATTAATGTCAAGCTCTGTCGTTTTTCTTCTATCAATCGATCGATTGTGAAAGTGGATGAGCCCAAACTATAATGGACGTTTAAATGTATCTAAATGGCACTAAAAGCTTTAAATTTCGGTTTGACATGTTGACAAAAGAATGAGGGTATCGGTCATTTGGCCGGTTCTTAACTCTACTATCAGTGATTAAATTCCTAAAGGGTATAGCCGTATGGTGTCGTTTCAAATTCAGACATAAGTTGCCTTAGGGGAATGTTTTTATTATTATAAGATGTAAAACAACACGATAGTTATGGTTATCATAAAACAACTTCAACATTTGTTGATAATTAGTTGATGTTACATAGAGGCTTCAAACTCTAATCTGTTTATATATAATAATAACCCGACAGGTGGCAAAAGTGACAAACAACAGCAACATAGGATAATTATTAAGATCTTAATGGTTCAATGCTGGGGGGCAAGGGTGTGTTATCATAGTATTAACTCTGCTATCGGCTTTTCTAAGTGGAATATCTAGATGGTGCTTAATGTGGCTTGTAACCTGTGATGAAAAATTGTGACTGCCTTCGCAATGCCGAGCTGTGCTATCAAATAGCTTGGAAATTCTCGTACCTGGACTTCATGGTAGAAAGAAATAATAAATGTGATATTAATGTGCTCAGTACCTCATAAGCAGTTGTGCTATAATGTCAAAATCTTCGTCGTCGATGTTATATTGCCTTGGGTTTTGGCGCTTTAAAAATCCTGATCCTCCATTGCGTATCCATCGAGGTTGTGTATTGATGGCATTGTTTCTTTCGTGTGTGGGAGTGGTTTGAAGAATTGGTCGACAGACCTGCCATGTATTAGATTTCAGATTCAGAAGTGGCGTTTTTCCTCCGTGATTTAAACCTATAACCTCTGATTCAGGTCTCCACCGTGGCTCTCAGAATCCAACCACTCTGATGTTGTTGTTGATCCAAGCCTTCAAGCTGGTTCTCGTCAGTTGCAGAAAGGTCTTGGCTTTTGGTTTGAAGTCTACTTTCAACAATGTAAGTTCTCAGGTCTTGATCCGTTTTTCAGTAGGTTAAAGATATTAGTTTGAATGTGTTTTGCTTTCACGTTTTAACTCGTTCAATGGTTTAACCAAAATGCTATACTTGTGGCAGGTAAAACGATGTCTCTGCTTTTCTTCTTTGCAGTAGCAGCGGAACAAGCATTCAAATCGGTAAGCCTCGGAGGTTCCTATGCTCATTCTGCTGGTTGTAAATCTGCCATTGCTGAGACTTTCGTCAAAGGTGTTGGGAGACAGTTTTAGTTGTTTTTGTTGGTAGCCAGTATGGCATGTGAAGAGAACATGATTCTCAATTTGCGTTCTCCTATCTGTGTGCTATTCTTGTGTTCGCAGCATTTTATGCTACTGCCTGCGAGGTTCAACCTCTGACAATTCTGATGAAAAATGAATAGCATGAATAACGGTTTACATATTGTAGTTTTAACTATAGGTCTGCTTCTAATGGAATAGTTCCTTGTTTTACATGGAATTTGAATGATAGCCGTGTTCCTTGTCATAGATAAGTTAGAAATCACGAATTAATATCAAGCTCTGTCGTTTTGTTCTATCAATCGGTCATTTGTGGAAGAGAATGAGCTGAAACTATAATGGACGTTTAAATGTATCTAAATGACACTAAAAGCTTTAAATTTTGGTTTAAGATGTTGGCAAAAGGATGAGAGCCTCGGTCGTTTGACCGGTTCTTAACTCTCATGTCAGTGATTAAATTGCTGAAGGGCACAGCCGTATGGTATGGTTTCAAATTCAGGCATAGGTTATCTTAGGAAAATGCAATAGCACTAAAATGATGATGAAAATGTCGAACTATTATTATACTTTAACTATCATGACTCTCAATATATGGCTTATGTACTAACATCATCAAAATGATTAAGTTCTGACACCCAGGTAGACATTCGTTGCTAGGCAAACTATCAAAAGATTTGAATATTAAAATTTCCATAAATGCGACCATGCTGAGAAGCTCTTGTGCCTAGAATCACATGGTCTCTTCGGTTTAAGTTGATAGTATTTTTGGTGGCCGAGACCTGATACGCCGAGCATTGTTAGTCTTGATGAGAATAAGCCGTCGCTACATATCTTATTGGCAAGCTGGATCAGTATTGGCAATCTTGATTCATCGTTGGTGACAATGATTAAAAGCAAATTGATGTGGTAGATGAAAATGAACTCGTAAGCTTCACTGGCTAAATACTCACGCTAGAGATATGACGTTCTTGGTGCTTGCACTAACCCTAACGTTCTACTAGACTTTCTTCGAGACCTCTTTCCTTAGAATCCATTTTGCATCGGTGAATTTGAGGGAAGAGGCCGACAGGGGCTTCTGGTTAAAATCCATTAGAAGAATAAACTTCATTTAAAAATTAAATGGCTCCCAGTAGAACCTATACAGGGTGTTTTTTGTTAAGCAAAACAGTGCTCCGAACATATCAGTCGTTGTATACACATAATATGGCTGGGAGTTTTCGTCAGAGGCAAAGATGTAATCTCATCGCAGAATGCCCAAATGAATTCTTCTTCTTTGCTTTGTTCAGGGTGTCTATGTGAAGATTGAAAGCCTATAATCGGTTGTTTCTTCCTTATTGGAAGTATAAAAACCTTGCTTTGCTGCCTGTAATTCTTTAGGTGTATAATCTATCCTAAGAGGAAGTATAGAAAGCTTGGTTTGCTCGCTGTAATACTCTAGGTGCTAAACAATTCATTTCTTTCTTTCTGTCATATAAAGCACTACATTGTTTAATCTTCTAGATTTTGACTTGGCAAATATATAGTTTCCAATATTTTTCTTTGCAAAAAATAAAAATATACCTTGATTTCACCTTTCAAAGATTGTTTTAAACTAGGCTTATCCAGTAAATATATTATGTAAGATGATGTACATGTGCCCTAGCTTATATTTTACCGGCTGTATGGAAACATTGCAGGAAAGCCTTTTCTATTTTGTGCTTGTTTGGAGGCTTACTTCACATCATCTTTGTCAATGATAGCTAGCAAATCCAGATCTCAACCTTCTTAGGAACATGTATTTTCCTCTTTCGCTATGTTCCTTCAATTCCTTTCATTGCAAAACACACATGCTTTTGCTTATGAAATGCATCTGAATCCAGACATGGATATGATTCATGAATAGAGTTTCTAAGCTTATATTGATTCTTTTAAGAGCAAATGGATTAAGCGTTTGGTCTCGGCAACTTGGCATCATTATATTATTATGATTAAAAGTCTGAAGATTTAGTTATAGTTATAGATGTTCTTTTTAATTATTATATATATAATAACAATAAACCAGTTAATATTGTGCACATTGAGACTTTTTGTATTGATATCAAATCTTGGATATTTGATAATTTCAACTTAGCAATCGACATGCCGTTTTTCCCTATTCTACTAGGAGGGCAAAATACATTTCATTTGAAAAAAATTAGTTATGAATACGTTGTTTTCTTTGCTTTGGTTATTTGCAATGGCAACAACAATTTACAATGTTCATAACATTATGATTTCATAAAACAAACCATGCCCTTTGCTTCTTTTCTTTTCCTTAGGATCTGCTTCTCTTCACTTGGCTGCAGGTTTCCCTGTATAGACAACCGGGGGAATAGAGAAAGAACAACAAAAAAAGGCAACAAAAATATATGCTGTTGCAAATGTTTTTGTAGGCAATATGCGAAAAGACAAAGGTAGAAGCGACTATGTTTTAGGAGCAAATGGCCTTGGGATCAAATACTCTAATTGGCAACAAATTGATGAGACTTTGGCTACAAGCAATCTGTTTCGACTAGACAATTTCCACTATGAGCCAGGAAATTGCCTGTTCGATGCACTTGCAGTATTATTGCATTTCTGATATACATCAATAGAGATAAGGGAAGGGATTGTGAACCATTTCCGTGTTTGTCTAGATCAAAAAGATCCCTCTGCATTGTTATCAATGTGCACAGAATTGACAATTGACTACTTGCAAGAATTGCATAGCATAGGAAATGTCAATGAATATCTCAATCGCATGTCACAATCTGCTTCGCAACCAGATGATCAAAGTGTATATGGACTATGGGGTGATATATTTTGCATTAAGTGGTTTTCAAAATGGTTGAATGTTCCAGTCGCTGTTTGGTCATTAACAAAAGGAACAAAATACCTTCATTTCAATTCTGGGGGATTTGAATATTGCTACAATATATTGTTCCATGACCACACACCAGCTTCTGGCCATTTCGAACCATTATTGTCATATAAAACAATGCAAGTCAAAAGACAAGCGACCGATATGCTTTGTCAAAACGCATATGTAAATCAGCATGTATATAACGAAGTTGAAACATCGCTTCAACTTCGAGGAAATTGCCATGACTCCTTGTTTGAATCAATCTCCAAATTGACACTATTCGCTGATGGACAAAGTATTAGAAAAGCAATTGTGCAAGCTTTTTATAACTCTATTGCTTCAAACGAAATTAGAGCAACACAATGCTTGGACATATATCTTGATAAAAACACATTAGCAGATACATCTCTTGTTTCTAAATGGAGAACCTATATTGTCTGTTTGGAAGAGCCATATATCATTGGTCACATAGAAGGAGATCGATTTTCCCTCCAATCGTTATGTGAGTTGCTAAATGCTAATATACATGTATGGAGCAATAATTTGCAAGAAAATATTGTTGTATTCCATGCAACAAATAGATCGTCAAAAGTTCTATGCCTGATGCAACATGTAATAGATAGAATGCATTCGTATTTCCAACCCTTGTTACAAGAACACTATGGAAATAAAATGCCCTTTCCGCTTGATTGCAATAGAAATACTTCTACTACAATTGCAATGGATAATTTTGAAAAAAGCAAACAGACAATAGCAACAGAAAAAATTGTAGAGAAGAACATTAACAACGGATCTTTGAACGAATCAATATACATAGATGCAATTAAAGCAAAGATACAAAAACAAAAGATAACAAACATAGAAAAAAACAGTTATTGCATTGCCAAGCAATTTTCAGAAACCAAAACCAGCATGCAAACATGCATTGATGGCAATACGCAAAAAAACTTGCGCTTGTTGAAACACAGTCTACGTAGACAAGGAAAGGACATTTGTCAAAAGCAAAAAGAATCTGCAAAGGCAAAGAAAGCAATTGTCACATACTTAAAAGCTATTCAAGACACACCTATTCATGCATGTTCTGTTTGTAAGCAATTGCATTTTAAAAAAGACATTTCTTGTATGAAAAAGACAATTAAATTAGCCTTCGAAACTCTAGCAAATACAGAAGCTATGACATTTCCAATGGTACTTGTTCAAATTTGTAGATCTTGCAAGAAAGCAATTGCTAATGGGAAATTGCCTACGTTTGCATCGCCTACACGAATCTGTCGCAATAACATATTGCCATCTGTAGCTATACTGACTCCTTTGGAAGAACGATTGGTATCACCAAGAATAGCTTTTGCACAAATAAGACAACTTGGTTATAAAAGAGCACAAATTGGGCTAACTGGCTCAATTATCAATGTGCCTGCAAACTTGGATAGAGTTCAGATAGCATTGCCTAGAAGTCTAGATGACAATTTGACCATTGCAGTTATGCTAAAGCGAAAATTGGAATACAAAAATGCATATCTATCTGGAAATATTCGGCCAAAGATCATTATGACTGCGCTAAGTGATTTATGCAAAACCGAACTTTATAAAATTGAAGGCATTGTAATCAATACTAGTTGGGAAAAAGTATTTAATGAAACAACCAAACAAGAATCAAATACTCAACAAACAACGCAACAAGTAGATGATGATGAAAATGAAATAGACATAGAACCAATATCAGAAACATTGATACATGGATATGGAGAAACACATCTAGTAGATGATTTAGACAACAAAATCATAGAAATTGCACCTTCTGAGAGCTTCCGACCATTGAGCATTTTCCAAGACAAATACTTTGAAGAGCTAAACTTTCCTACACTTTTTTACGGATTCAATCGACCCAATGAAATTTTTGATCGCTTTTCTTATCAACAAGTATCGCAGTGGGAGCTACAGCATGAAAGTACAGACTTTGAAACGCATGGCACGAACATTTTCTTCAAAGCAATTAAAGTCATAATAAAACAGGTAAAAAACACTGCTTGGATATCGATTTGCATGGGAGAGTTAAAGGACAAAAAAATATTGGCAAAAGATGTCAAGTCAAAAGACAATCTTGTAAAGATACTCCAATCTCCAATTGGGTTTCGTACATTGAAAGCAATCAGAACATCACTTGATTACTTTTAAAATATGAAAAAAGATCTATTTGCAATGATTCGACAGCTTGGTCCTCCTACGTTCTTTCTAACATTTACAAGTGCTGAACACCTTTGGACACCTTTATGCAATGCATTGAAACAAATTGAGGAAAAACATTTGGCAGACTTGCAAGACAATGCATTGGAAGGAAATATTGACATGTTAATAAGAAGACACCCATTGCTTTGTACTCTCTACTATAGACACAAAATAGCAGCACTAAAGTCTCTTATGTTAAAAAACAACACATTATTTGGAAAAATACAAGATTTCTTCTTTACGACCGAATTTCAACAAAGAGGAAATGAGCATGAACATGGACTAATTTGGATTCAAAATGCACCTGTCTATGGAAAAAACTCAAACGAGGAGATTACTAGCTTTGTTGATCGCCATATATCCACAGACTCGTCTTTACTTGATCAAAATATTATTCAAATTCAAACACATCGTCACACAAAAACATGTAGAAAACATCGACATTCCACATGCAGATTCAATTTCCCCTTGCCTCCTATGGATAGTACCATCATTCTAGAGGCATTGGAAAATGCTTCAAATGATCTCATTCAAAAAGCAAAAAAAGTATTCGCTCTTATTGAACATAAAGAATATTCTAAAAACACGTCATTTGCACAATTTCTTCTAGAGCTAGGCCTAAGCAAAGATGAATACATTTTGCTATTGCGGTCTTTGCTTTGTCGTTCTACACTAATACTAAAAAGAGATGCTGCCGACATTTGGATCAATTCATTTGCAAAAGCGATACCAGAGTTATGGCAGGCAAATACAGATGCACAATATATCTTAAATGCCTACGCTGCAGCAACATATGTAAGCTCTTACATCACCAAATTTGATAGATCCATGACAAATGCATTCAAAAACATCAAAGAACAATGTCTTATTGACAATGACGGGAAGATTGAAACGATACGTAAGCTTGGAAATGCGCTTTTGAACATGCAACAAATGTCTACTAGACAAGCAGTACATATCATACTCTCATTGCCTCTACATTCATCCTCTAGGAAGACTATTTTCATTAACACTGCTCCAGACGACAAAAAAATAGTTGTCTTGAAAAAACCATCACTCTTGGAAAAAGAACCAGATGACTCTGATGACATTATTTGTCCATCAATTTTGGACAAATACATTGCACGCCCTGTTGAGCTTGAAAACATTTCCCTGGCAGAATATGCATCTTTCTATTCTTGTATACACTCAATTCCAAGAAAAAGAAATAGACCATGTATCATACGATCTATTCGCTACAACAAACAAAAAGACCCTGAAAATTTCTTTCGAGAAAAGATCATGCTTTTTATGCCATATAGAGACAATTGCAATCTGCTAAGAAGCAATTTCAAAACATGGTCAAACGCATATTGCACATTCAAAGAACAAATAGACATTGTAGAACAAAAGTTCATGGCGTCAACAACGACAAAGTGGGGTGACCTTGATAATGCCGTTGAAACAATTGAATTGCAAGACATAAGTATGCCTCCTGTAACAACAGACAAAACAACAACTCTGTCTGGATTAGAACAATATGACATTCAACATGATCTAATGCGCAAAACTATGCCCAGTGCACCAAAACTTGGGATTGTGTGCAACTTAACAGAAAAGCCGTTTCTTTTGGACATGCATGAATACCATGCAATTCGAAGAAACCTAAATACTCAACAACAATCAATTGTGAAAGAAGTTATTGCAAGGAAAAAAAACAATCCCCACACTCCAATTCACTTGTTCCTGACAGGAGGCGCAGGAATAGGTAAAACTTACACCGCAAAAGCTATTTATGATGGTCTCCTACATTACTATGACAAAGAAATTGGTAGTGATCCTTTAAAGAAAAAAGGTCTTATAGTTGCATTTACTGGAAAAGCAGCATATAATGCAGGTGGCATTACAGTCCACTCTGCCTTTAGATTGCCATTAAGTTCAAGTATGCTTCCACTAAATTCAAACACCCTAGATCTTCTGACAAAAGATTGTGAACAACTTCGAGTATTGTTGATTGATGAAGTCTCTTTAATAGGGTCTCGGATGCTATACAACATTGACAAACGACTACGTGAAATAATGCACACACCAACCAAAGCATTTGGAAACCTTGATGTCATATTCTGTGGTGATTTGTGTCAAGCACAACCCGTTCATGATTCTTGGATTTTTGAATAGCCAAGATTCCAACAACAGACATTTCCTTACACATTTTGGTTCGATGCCATAAAATGCTATGAACTTACAACAGTTGTACGTCAAAGACATCAAACATTCATATCGATTTTGAATAGAATCAGAACATGCTCTCAAACATTGGATGATATAGATTACTTAAACCAACATTGCTACAAACAACCACCAGCAGATGCAACATTTCCTTATCTTTTCCATAGTAATAAGGATGTTCAACAACATAAATAAAAAATGTTATCATCTATGCAAACAGAAACATTCACACTTGTAGCACATGATAGCAAAATTGACTCAATTGAAAAAAATGACCATAAACAAAAGACATTGCAACTTCCCTCTACGATAGTAGTAAAAAAGGATATGCTTATTGAACTAGTTGGAGGCAACTACTCAACTTAGGATGGATTGGTTAATGGTGCAGAAGGTGTGTTTAAACACTATAGTCAAACAAACCAAGATATTGTCTGGATTGAGTTTGCAGATCCAAAAGTTGCAGACAAGCAACGTGCAACGATGCAACATCTTTATACGCATGCCATAAAGTCCAATTGGACACCAATCAAAAGGATTGTAATACAAACAAGAGTTGAAAATAAAATCAATGTTATGCGAGCACAATTCCCAATTCAATTGGCATGTGCAAGGACAATTCATAGAGCACAAGGATTAACAATGAACAGATTGGCATTTGACCCAAAAGGAATTAAGAGACATGGCCTTGTTTACACCGCGCTATGGCGTGTGAGAGATATGGATTGTCTTTATCTTTTAAACAAATTGGAACAAGGAAATTTTATAGCTTGTCCAAAAGTCAGCACTGAAATAGATAGATTAAAAACACAAGCAAGTTTGCAATTTGAATATGGTCTACATTCAATGTCAAACACTGAGCAATTACTCATTTCATCGCTGAACACACGCAGCTTGGTTTTGCACTATGACGATGTTCTAAATGATCATGAACTTATGCAAGTAGACATTCTATGTTTGCAAGAAACTCACATGCGCACACTTAGCAAAGAAACAACAATGATAGAGAAATACAATTTCTTCTCAGCATTTTCAGTGCATGGAATCCTTACATTGATTAAAAAAAACATTGCTATTATCAACTCTAAAAACTATACAGGAAACTTCACTGAAGCAATTTGCATAGATCTAGAATTAAGTTCCAGTGTATTGAAACTAGTGAACATTTACAATAGACCGTGTGGTGTGCTTGATGATCTCTTTCATATATTGAGTTGCATTTTGTCAAGTTGCACACCAGCCACTCAAATCCTAGTAGCTGTTGACTTGAACATTGACATGTTGCAAGAGACAACATCAAAAAGAAACCTGCAATTGTTTATGCAAATGAAAGGCTTGACACTAAAAACAACAAAAGCAACAACAAACACCGGTTCAATGCTTGATCACTTTTGGACAAATCTGAAACATAGAGAAATTGTTTTCAATATTTCAGAGGCTTATTGGACTGATCACTATTCAACATTTCTATCGATCTTTGATTAAAATGCATAGTCTATTCACTTTTGCATTATCTAATTTTATTGTCTTCCTATCTATGAACGGATTCATGATAGCATATTTGCACAAAATCAAAACCGGGTACTATTCTTTCCTCTGCAACTTCCATGCACTTTAAACTACGACAATTTGGTTTTTTCCTATTCATAGTGAGCTAGTTTAGCTCAGCTTTTGGCATCTGCAATATTAATGTCACAGCTATGAGCTCAAATTTTGTTGAACTTTCTCATATTTTTATACTCTATTTTGTAATGTCAAATCTTGATTATTTTTTGCTATTGATAGTTGTTTACACTTTATTTCGTCCACAGTTCAGATCTAAAAAATTAGCTATTATGCGACAACATATGTAAACACTCTTTATAAAAAATATGCATGTGCTATCTCCATTTTATAATAATGCAGACCATACATAGGCGACATAAAATGTTTTAATAATAAATTCTTATGTTCAAAATAATTTTAGATCAAAATTTGTTCAATATCTAACTATAAATAGTTTTCAGTGATTATTTAACTGAAATTATTGACATTGCATAGACTTTGCGCTATGCATATGTCGAAAAACCAGTCAAAGAATTATAGACATTTGTTGTTCTTTTTCGCTTCTTTGTTTTTATGCTGTCTGTTTTTCCCATATTTCCCATCTATTATAAATCTCTTCTACTCTTTACCCTAATTAACAATCTCAGTTAGATCTGATTTGCTTAATCCTTCTTGCATGCACAACTTCTCAAACTCAAACCCAAAATTGCAAAATAATGGAAGACAGTTCACTGGCTATGCACAACACAACAAAAACAGCTTCAGCACCAAACAACCCGCCAATGGGAAAAACGTCAACTGCCGAAAGTCCCAAAAGGTATGAAATTATTTTGGTTCTAATTGCTTTTTACATCATTTTTAATACACGAAACTTCTCCATCTTCTTTTATGATTTTCTAGCACACAAAACAACAGAATATAGCTATTGCATTGATAAGTATTTTCTCATTCTCAAACTTGATCCAAGTTTCAACCTTACTGCTATTGATTCCTGATAATTTCCCCCCTGGCCATGTTCTCCAACTATAACAATAACAGGTTCAAAGAAACACCTTTAGAAGCAGCTACTATTATAGAGCTATGCACAATAACAGCGAAAATTGTTTTTGAAGGAGACATCTTGGCTGTATATGGGCCCGCACAGAACAAAATCCAAACTTCTCCTGTAAAGGCACAAATACTGCATGCAGACTTTGTTGATAGAGATGGGCTAATGACAATCACTGCTGGAATAAGTGACAATTTGATCAAACGTTTTGGTAGCTACTTCTCAACCAGCAAAAGTCTAAGAATCACTCGATTTGGGCTCAAGAAAAAGGGCCAATATGACAGAGGCGATGCCAAGTATTCAATAGTCATATACCCGCATACAATAATTCAGACAATTGATCAAGTTTGCAAAATGAGGAGGCTAGCTCCCGATATGACAATTTCTGATTTGTTGTCATCAAACGACTCCTACTCTGTTGGCTCTGTCGCAGAAATTATTGTTGCATGTGAATACAACAACAAGCAATTCGACTTGTATATCAAAGACGGTGGAACGACAAACGACCATGCAACGGTAAATATGCCATTTGCATAGCTAATGTTCTTTTGAAATTGCTATTTTTTAAAGCTAAATAAAATTTCCACTCTTTTACATAAACAACAAAATAGGAAAAAAAACAAACACAAATAGCTTTAACGATTTCTAATTGCAACCCATGTTCGTTGACTACTGTCTTCTACTATTGCAGTTACAGGTCGGTGAAGGCTTCAAAGAACTGCTCTTGCAAATTCAAGAACAGCTTGCATTTGATAATTCTCCATTCTATCTGTTTAAAAACATTGTTCGAAATGACACTAAAGGAAGCCACATGCTGCGGACCTGTGCAGCTACCTTTATTGACCCTCTTAATGATGATTATGCAATTCAGAACTTGCTGCCAATCATTGATTCAAAGACACAGGTACATTGAAAAATTGCTTCTTTCTCATTACATGAACAAAGAACAACGAAAACACAATCTATTTTCATGCAAAATAGTTTCATTGATTTACAGCTTCTTCTGTTTTTTTGTCTCTTGTTCATTGTCTAGTAGCATTGACTTTGTTAATTATAATATGCTTCAGTTAAAAACTTCTCTAAGTTCTTGTAGTCTCTTGAAAATATTGTCATCAAAACTGATATAGATTTTGCAAACAAACACATGTTGCTTAAACCTATGGATTTTAATCTCTTTTGGCCATTCAGACAGGAGTATTTGCCTTTCTATAAAAGCAGTTTAGTTCCTAGATTTATTTGAGCCCATCATAACTAATTTTAAATTTTCTTTGATTCTTATTTCGAATCATATGTTTAATCCTATCCAATTGGTGTTCCCAACAAGGCATGTCATTTTTGCCATAGATAAGCACCCCAAATACTTTTAAAAATAAAGGCAGTCGATCACAAGCTTTTAAGAATTTATACAAAGATTCAAATAGTATGATTAGGAAAAATTGTTTGAATGCATGTGAGCACAAGAGCTCTTGGGAGTATTGTGAATTCAGGTCAATTGTTTTATAAATCGATGACGTTTCCAGGCCCCAACTTGTGAGAACATTTTCATCTCGACATCTAATCAATATCAAGCTATTTTTTGCAAACAAGGCTTTTAAGTACCAAAACTGTATCCAATTAATTCATGTTATTTACATCATCTAAAACTATTAATGGCAAATAACATGACAGTGGCATAACTAGATTTTTTGTGATCGGAAGATGCATGCACGACGCTTAGAGTGCCACAAGGCAGGTTTTATATTTGTTTAACTCCTCAAAATTGCATTTGCAACGCCATTGGAGATTTGGATATTTTGCTTCTCGCAAAAACTACATTGTGTGTCTGTGCTCTCGATGTCTGAGGGTAAATTATGAGAATACAACATTGTATCTCAATTAAATGAAAATACTCTTTGCCTATACAATATTTATTGCATAATGGAAAAGTACAACTTATTCTCTTCCTAGCAATGCTTCAGAACACTGTTTGCATGGCAGCAAATTTTAAATTCAAGCCTGGAACTCTGTTCAGAACATTCTTATTCATCAGTTTCCAGCGATTGTTTTTTGCAATGTCTCTTTGCTTTCACCCTTTTGACTAACGACACTTGGCCAATTGCCACATTGCCCATTAACATTGTAATTAGTAATAGTGCTTTGAATCTAAATTTAATTATTGTTTAAATAAAAAGAAATACTAACATAATTCTATCTAAAAATAGGCTGATATTATATGCATTTTCTATGGTCATTTGTCATGTGACTTTGACAGATACAAGGAATACTCAGAGCAAAAAATCCATTTGCACCTCCGTACCGATGCATTTGTGCTCAATGTAAACAACCATTGATTCAGAGCTGTGTGGTCTGTGCATTTTGCAAAAAAGAAATGCAAATTATATATGAGCATAATCTGGAATGCAATTTGGACACAAATGATGGGCTGATAGAATGCACAGTGCGCAACCCACAGCTAAAAGAGTTTTGTCCAGAAGTAACAAATATTTCATTTGAAGAATACTCAAAAAACATATCATCAACAGTTTTCAATCTTCGAAAATTTTGTCAGCAAGGACTATTTACATTGGCCTTGGACAACAGAATCATCAGCTTGAAAAGAAATTGACTTCCAGGTACACAAATCTATTTTTTGTTCTGAAGAGTTCAAGTTTCTAAAAAGTGAAATTGCATGTATTTAACTGTTAAATTCATTCATGACAGACATTTGACCCATCAAGTTTCATCACTGTTTCTGGAGTTAAGTGTCTAGGATCTTCATAAATCACTATGTAAGATCTTAGTAAAATCTTTTAAGATCACTAGGATCGAATTCCTAATTCCATCTCAGTGATGTAAAAAGATCTTACTTAGTGATCTATAAATATCTTAGACACTTAAGAATAATAAAAGCTATTTTTATGCCAATAAAATTCAACCAGAAATAATAAACTGTATATTATTGGAATCATGATATATTCCGCTTGCTAAATAGATTCACGATTGTAGCCATCTAGAAAGATCTTAGACACTTATCAGTAGCAAAAATCCATCCTTTATGAAATTATCTATTGATATAGCACTGGAAACCACATTTTATGGCAATAAAAGTCACATTGTAATACTAGTGTGTAATATGTCAAACAGATCCAGGCCACTGTGTCCTTTTGTGATGTTATCAAATTGAAGTTTATGTTAGTGAAAATTAGGCTGTAATACTAATATGTAATATGTCAAATAGATTCGGGCCACCATTTACTTTTGACATGTTATTAAATTGAACTTTGCATTGAATAATTTTTCCCAGCAATTTGAATGTGATCCTAAAATTTGAAATCCATTTAAACAATAAGTGTCATAGCCAATATAGCATTGTCACAGTGCTTTGAATTTATGCATTCCTAGATTCTAGATCACTATACTTCATTTATGGTTTTCGACGAAACAACATCTATTCATATACTCTAATCATAATCATTGACAATTACACTACTACAAATAATATTACTGGCCTCTGCAGACTATGTTTTGAAAATTGTATTCAGTTCCATTAGCTACAAACACAAACACTGCCATTTCTTTAGTTTACATTGATAGTTTGTAGCTTCAAAACATTTGGTATATGTCTAGTTTAACATATAATGACCTTTCAGTTTATGAACTTTTCCTACTCAGTTTTTGCTTAAACAATTATCTCAAGGTTTTGCTTCACCTTTGACTTTGATTATCTGTTCCAAACTTCGAAAATCTAACGATAGAATGGCATGATTTAAATAGGGTCGATTTAAATACGAACATTTTATAAAATGTTAATTTCAGTAGCTTAATACTCTAATTATTGATAGCAGCTGTATTGCAAAATAATTTTCGGCAATTTATTACATAACATAATAGAATAATTTGTTACTCTTCACAGGATTTTTCCTCTTGCTAAATTGTTGCTACAGATTTATTGCTTTGAAGCTCCGCGATTTGAGATAAACTATAAGTAATTCCAACATCATAGTCCAAAAATTATCTAGTCTTTAGAAATAGTTGTAGTTTTGCTGCTATTTCCCAATTATTATGACTACAGCTTGAATGCTATTGGCAGGTGCAACAAGAATAAAAAACTACCACAACGTCGCTGGGACTACAATCAATACGAAAGTTGATATTACACAGTTTTTTTGCAAAAAAAAAAACAAGCAAAGATCCATTTGCTCATGCAAAAGCACAACTGCAGTTTGTTAGACTTATTGCCTTTTTTTTTCTTCCTCTGGTTTGTTGACAAGACTCAGCGTGTTGGGCTTATTCCTTTTTTGTCCTCTGCTTTATCAAACTATCAAAGAGCTATTTTCCCTGCTCATGTCATGGCTTTAGACAATATAAAAAATACAGTGGAACTTTCTATGATTGACATTTCCATAGTTTTTTGTCATTTGCTAAGTAGACAAATATGCTTCTCACAGATTTACATATATAGTATAATATTTGCTGCATAGTAATATGTTCCTTTCTTTTGCAAATTAAATATGTTTCTCCCTAACATGATGTGTTCATTATTATGTCCCCGAACAGGATATTATATATTTCATTCAGACCATATTAATTTGCACTTAGTTTGCACCTACAACTATAAATTTTTGCTCCATACTATGGTTTTGGGTTATTTGTAAATAGCTGCAAAAAAAATTGTTTGTATAAATTTTTAAACAGTGCCACTTTGTTAAGGTTTCATTGGATAAGCACTGATAACATCAGCCTCGCTAATCGCTTCCTCTTTTTGCTCCCTGTGCTTCTTTCTACCATAATCTGTTCCTTATTATTATGTCCCCGAAACGAATTATATATATATATCATGCACACCTATTAATTTGTATCTAAGATTATAAATTTTCCCTTCCTGTTTCGGCGGCGAAAACTCTGTCATAGATAATTAATCCTTATTTAAAATTTATTTAAAAACACATTTATCTCTGATGCCAATCTGGGATTTTGTGCCCCAAGGACAGGCGGTGAGCTGACGCCACCATTCAGCCATGTGGAAGGGTTCTAACAAACAGGTTTCATTCCTGCAACAAGCGTTTTGACAAACTGGTCCACATCTAATTAACTTCTTTATTGTGTCTTCTCTATTGTGTTGAATACATATTGTAAATTTAACGTAATTGTGGGATAGTTGAGTATGTGGTCTCACATCATGTTACTCTAGCACGTGCTGCTTATTTTCTAGATCCCGCAGGTCATTCAGATTGATTTGCTTCCACCACTTGCTAACGAGACTCCAACCTACGTTGATTCTGCTTGAGAATTCTCGTGCCTCTACATTGTTTAATTGCAATCTAATTTTATTTAAGTGCAATCCAATGTTGATAAATATGCCATGATTTGTTCCCTCTATTGGCCAAAGGGTAGTCTGCATGTTGAAAAGTCAATACTACTGGGTAGCATTCTGGCATATCCTGGCTATAAAAAAAAGATCATATATAGTCCTCGCTGAGTTTATGCACCTAAGCTTCTTCCAATAGATTAGTCACAGGTCTCATGGGATCCACTTATGAATGGCATGCAATGCTAATAGAACTAGTGTGTATAACCCTAGCCCATCCCTCCATGAATACGTAGTGCAGGATTGGGCTTCTTAAAGAACCAAAACCCAAGGGGGTATAACATCAACAACGAAGATTTTGACATTATAGCAGAACTGCTTACGAGCTACTAAATACATTAATATCCCATCTGTTATTCTTTTCTACGACCAAGTCCAGGTAGCAGAATTTCCAGCTTATTTGATAGCACAGCTCAGCATTGCGAAAACACTCACCATTTTTCATCACAGGTTGCAAGCCACATTAGTCACCACCTAGATATTCCAGTTAGAGAAGCCGGTAGCAGAGTAAATACTGTGACAGGACACCCTTGCCCGCCAGCATTGAAACATAGACAATGTACTTCTAGGACAACTTATTAGCAGTAGGCAAGCGACCGAGCTCAAATGTAAGTGCCATGACTAATGCTTGGAATCGCGATAAAAAAATCAATTGGCTTAACAAATGGCACACTGTAGCAGTCGCATACATCCAACTTCACAAATACAAAGCATAATAACAAAATCCATAGACTCCATTTCTGTCAATACTGAATAGTGAAGCAAATTCTAACTCCTGTATTCCATTCTAGTAGCAACCCAGTCACTTGTCTCCGCTTCTAGCATATCAATTCATTAATTATATTTCTGCTATTTCAAAGGAGCAATAAACTCCACCACTGCTAACTACATTGCCATGTTCTTTTATTAATTTGCTTAGTCTCGCAACAGGGACTGTGTCAACTAACGCATAAGAACACTTGTTACTGTTTCTAATCAATTGAACACAATAGATAATGTGGGCCTGAAACCACTCGAATAAACGCACATGTCCTGAGTAAATGGATGGATAGGCCTTGTGTTGACTGCCAACATTTGTTTCGGATGCTCGATTTCAATTTTTTCCCCTTTCGTTGCAGATGCATACTCAACATTTGATATTGTGAATTTTCTCATGCATGTAGCTAGCATTGATATGTGGCCCCGCCATACCTTTATTTGTCAACTATATCTTGGCCATTGCAATGATTAATATAGTCTTAACTCAACTTGAGTTAAAACTCTCTCACCTACATCGTCGCTGATGTTCCAAAGCTATAGTTCACCGATACTTCGAATATATGTTTAGTTAATCAAACACTAATTACATTTTCAATTTTGACAGTGATCTTTTATCATTTAACTGGAAAATGAAGCAGTCTCTTACTTAAGGTAACTTACTTATTATTATTATAGTTCCCTAGTTGACCTGTAGAACTCATGATAAGTTATTATGCACATGCTTCTTGCAAGCTCGCAGTCATTTTGCTCAAGGACATAATCTATTGCATTAAAATCAGTTTCTCTCTGTCAATTTGAAGTGACGTGAGCAATATTTTTTAATAATATCAATGGTGACATTAAACCTGTATCAATATGACCATGCAACATTCTTTAATACACTCTCGTAGTTGCTCATCTTTTTTGCAACAAACTACTGAAACCAACCAGAATCTCTATGACCTGCTAAATAAAAAAGCTTAATGGCATTCATTTGTGCTAATTAATGACATCTATGCAAATTGCTTCAGTGAAGTTTTCTGTATAGTTTTTAGAGTTCATAATAGTGATGTTTTTCTTAATCAATGTAAGGATTCCATGCACTGAAAATGCTGAGAAGAAATTCTGTTTCTCTATCATTGTTGTTTCCTTGCTAAGTGTGCACATCTCAGTTTCTTGCAAATATAGAATGTCTGCTTGCATAAGTTCATGACCATTTAGAACATCGTCATAGTGCAAAAGCAAGATCCATGTGTTTAGCGATGAAATGAGTAATTGTTCAGCATTTGTCATTGAATGCAGACCATATTCAAATTGCAAACTTGCTTCTGTTTTTAATCTATCTATTTCAGTGCTGAATTTTGGACAAGCTATAAAATTTCCTTGTTCCAATTTCTTTAAAAAATAAAGACAATCCATATCTCTGACATGCGAGAGCACAAAGTAAACAAGGCCATGTCTCTTAATTCCTTTTGGGTCAAATTCCAATCTGTTCATTGTCAATCCTTGTGCTCTATGAATTGTCCTTGCACATGCCAATTGAATTGGGAATTGTGCTCACATAACATTGATTTTATTTTCAACTCTTGTTTGTATCACAATCCTTTTGATTGGTGTCCAATTGAACTTTACACCAGGCGTATAAAGATGTTGCATCGTTGCACGTTGCTTGTCTCCAACTTTTGGATCTGCAAACTCAATCCAGACAATATCTTGGTTTGTTTGACTATAGTGTTTAAACACACCTTCTGCACCATTAACCAATCCATCCTGAGTTGAGTAGTTTCCTCCAACTAGTTCAATAAGCATATTTTTTTTACTACTATCGTAGAGCGAAGTTGCAATGTCTTTTGTTTATGGTCATTTTTTCCAATTGAATCAATTTTGCTATCATGTGCTACAAGTCTGAATGTTTCTGTTTGCATAGCTGATAACATTTTTGAGTTATGTTGTTGAACATCCTTGTTACTATGGAAAATATAAGCAAATGTTGCACCTTCTGGTGGTTGTTTGTAGCAATGTTCGTTTAAGCAATCTATATCATCCAATCTTTGAGAGCAAAATATATATATGCAATGCTATGCAAATATCCTTCTTTTAATACAAATGCAAAGTGTATCGCAAATTTATTGACAATCATTGTAATTCAATTCATGCCTTTAAATGTTAATTACTTCATGCATAAATCCAAAAAAATGCATAGAGGCAAAAGATATATATTAATCACAAAATATACATTTTCTTTCATAAAAGCCTCATTCATACCAAAAATGATGTATTGTTTTTTTAATCTTTAAAAATAAAAAATTGTTTTGGTTGTGCCTACCTTTGACAATTTTATTTTAATATATTATTTTACTTTGATTTATATACAAATTATAATAATTTTTATTTTCTATTAATTACATTTTTTTAAAGGTCATATGTTGATCATCTTGTCTCTAAAAATGACCTCTAAACCCAAATCGTATTATCTATTGAGTATATTAGTTTGTTTACTAGTACTCATGCATAACCATAACCACTGCAAATGTTGTATTACTATATGTTTTCAGTATTGTGCTGAAAACACACTTCCAAATCGCCAAATATCCAACCGATCTCGACGAAAAAGATCTAACAGCTAGAATAGGTGTTATCGTAGAACCAAAGGCAAAAACTTTAGATCGTGCCAATCATTACTATGACTGTAAACAATGTCACTTATTCCCTATGCTATAATTTTGTGGCAAGAGTATCATATTTCCACAGCTTTTCTCTTCTACCAATAGTTGTTATTGCTATTAGCACTTGCGGGGACATTGCCACCTCGTGGCTCTTGTTATATAGATTCCCAAATGGAATATTGTGAAGTGTAAGATGACTAAACTTTACTTATTTTAAGAACCTTTTACGTTGAATTTGAGAGTAATTAATGAAGAAGCCAATGAGAGATTGTCACGTTTTTGCCAAGAATGCCACTGAGGTTGCATCAAAACTATTTCTATATCAGCAGAAAATACTGAAGAGTAAGATCACGTAGAGATGAAGAAAGTTACGGGTAGTTAAGAAATGAATGCTAAAAATCATCGTAGGAGGAATTATGATGGATTAGATTGTGAGTTGTTACATTTTGGATTCTTCCACATGTTGACATAAAAACTTCCCTCTAAAGCATAGAGAGAATCATACTTCTACCAGTCCGCAAGGAAAGGAGAAGACGTGGATGCCAAGGTTTTATAGAGATAAGGTATGTGATCGCTCATTAGCTAGTTAAAGATGTGCACTATCATGTTGTCAACCTATCAATCTATTGTATTGCAGAATCCAATGAGGAGAAGTTACCCCGTCACCTAGCAGAATTTGCATAGGACTTACCAAACATATCAGTTAACAATTCTTGCCACGTTTTTGAAGGATGGCTGCCACATTACAAGGAGCTCAATGCCAGGCCACCCCGTTTAAGATCATGCCCCTAAATCATCTTGAACCCTGAGAACACTGGGTTTGTTTGCTAGCAAACGAGAAGTTACACCTGAACACAGAAAAGAACGTTAAACTATATGCAGCCAAGCAGGTATAGCTAACCAGCTGTTAGTTGCCTCATGATTTGCAGCGAAAATCTTGGAAAAAGATTGGTTAACATTGCATTGAAGTATTAATTTTTCATCACAGATCAGGCGTTAGTTATTGAAAAATGCCGGGTGAAGAATTCATCGCCTAAATCTCAGGGATTTGATCATCACGTGTTGCTCCCAAAACAAATGACTCAATTGAATTCTATCAACAAGATTTTAGAGAAGCCATCGATGCTTAGTGAAGGAGTTATGAAAATTACCATGAACATCAAAATATACACTAGACCGCAAAAGGCTATCAAATTGTTTTAAAATTTATCAAGTTACCTACAGAAATTACAACGAAGTATGGGAATGTAGTTTGAATGATCGCTTACTATCAGCCTGCAAAGATCATTGGAAAATTCTTACCTTATTTTATACTCTCACTGCAATTTTACGTACCGTTTTTTTTTTGGATGTTAATTTGTTTGAAGGATTGATTCATACGCTCCATTCTTATGCTTTATTTGTGTGTAGGTGCACTAAGGGTGAACTCTCCAACAAATACAACAAATTCAAATCGGGTTAAAACTTTTCTTCGAAAAGTTATGAAGTGAAGAAAATTGGCATACGAAGTTAATTTTGAATGGTGAAGATTTTACTACTCTTTCCATGGAAGAATTCAGATCTACTAGTCTGCACAAGTGTTAACACCAAAACTGACCCCAAGGCTGAAAGAGGGTAATCTCGGGTAACCACTAACCAATCTTTGGTTTACGCTTCTGATCAAACATAAACAGAGAGGGCTCTCTCTACAAACTCAGAGAATACTGCAAATCTTCAAAGGTGTCAATCAGGGAAAAACATACACCAGCATTCAAACACTAAAGATATTCAATTACGACAATGCACAAAAGATAAAATTATTTAAGAGTTACTTGGTTGAAAACACATGAATTTCATTCGGGGCGATGGAGTCACATCTAACTAGTTTTGCAAACATTATTCACAAAGATTTAGCGAACACATTCACAAGGGCAAGGTAGCAAGCAGCTCATAGTCAAAGAGCTTTAATTTGTGGAACAGAAGAGAGAAGAAACAGTCCATGAATGTGAGGCATCTGACAAGGATGAATCCTACATCAACTTTAGCAGAATATATTTGGTGAAACACTTGGAATAAGCTAAGCAGAGCATAATCTCTATGAATTCTACTTAACTGTCACCTGATCCAAGCATGAAGGAAATATTACAGAATGGAATAACAAAGGATAGAAACACATTTGCACATGGAAAAAGAAAGGTACAGACTACCAGACCGATTACACAGGAATCCTTATCAAAAAATGCAGGCATCAAGTATGCAAATTATATTAAACAACTCCAAGAAAATGTATTACAAACTGATCATCAACACACAAATACTTTTTCATAAGAATTTCCAACCCTTGTGTCTCTGATTACAACTGTATGTATAGGTGGCCTTGAGCTTTAGACTCGAACATCGTTTGCTGTAGCTATCCTTAAACAAATATCTACGGGACAGATTTTAACTGTCATTTATAATTACATAGCTACTTCTCTACATAATCCAACTTTTAAACAAAAGTACAAAAATACAAAAACGTAGCTGCTGCCAATCGGATTGCTTTCATGAACTCTTCAATTCCTGGACATATATACGCTTGATGCTTTTTCTGTTTCCCCTGCACCATTTCACGTTGCCAGCTTTAACTTCGCTTTTCCATATTTCTCGACCAGCTTCCCGTGTTCGGGTGATGGTAAATCTTGAAAAGCAAGCTCTTTGAGCAATATTCTCAGCTCAGTGTGCTCAGAATATGAATAACCCTTGTGAAGAGTTCTAGCCTCTCTGAAAGTTGCTGCCAGTTCAAAATCGCCTTTCAGTGCATCAACTAATGTGCCACCTATCAAAAGAGCATCACTGCCAAGGATACCATCTTCACTCACTCCGTGGTCCCACAACTTAGCTCTGTATTCGGCTTTTGTGAGCATGGTCCCATCTTCATCCCAAAAGGGAGGCAACCCATTTACGAACAAAGGATCGAAGACTTCTCTAAAGAGTCGCGCCTAGTTTGATATTATATGAATTCCTGACTGAACAACCTGGACTTGCTGGTGTTTATTAATCACCTTCTTAGCTATTAAGATTATTGACACTCTTTCCTGGACGTCCAAAGCTGCAGATTGCTCATCTAATAGACCACCTAGAAATTCAACCACGTTCTGGGCATGTTCCATAGGCTTTTTGTTCAACCTTTCTTTCGCCACTGTCACACCCTGTTGAGCCAATTTTACTACCACTCCTTTATCCAATATAAAATTCAGGTATGGCCTTAGATCATCAGCCTGTTTTATGATGTCATCCCATATGATTCTCCTTGCCTCCCGTAGCACCTTCTGCCCTATTACCTGTTCCTTCAAGTTATCAAGTTCAGACTGTGCATCTTGGTACTTGGTTTCCCAAGCCTCCCTTTGTTTTTCTGCAGCATCCTTCAAAACTCTCAAATTGGCAACCTGTTTCTCTAATCTGACCATTCCAGCATCTTCCAGGCTAGCCTTAGCTATCTGACTTACCAAGGAAAAGTCCCCAGCTGCCACAGAGGTAGATGCCTCTTGTCCCACTCCTCCTTCCCTTGTCTTCATCTTCCTCTCTAGCTCCTCAAACCAGGCCTTCCATGAGTCCGCACTAGTCTCTATAAAAGCCATATCAAACTTCATTTTCTTTTCCCTTCCTCAAGCTCCACCAACTTTGCCTTAGCCTGCCCCTTATAACCTCCAACCTTTCTTTGGCCATATCCACGGAGATGTTTGCGAGTATGGTGTCGTATATGTCACCATCTTTGTCCTCCCACTGGGGACCGGTGACTGGGGATTCAACACCAGGGGGAATCTCCTACTTCCGTCATTCAAACAATTTAACGGAACATAGGAAAAGACAAAACTAACCTGGTGGTCTGACACCTGGACACTCCTCCTGGACTTCTGGTTGGTTGGTTGGCTCTGCGGGATCAGGTTCTTTCTCTTTCCGACGTATCTGATATAGGTGGTATCCAAGTCTCTGTACCACTCTAGCTTTTATAACATTGGATGCCTTATCGTCCTTCCAAGTGTGGCGATGGTAAAGCCATATCAACTGTTGATCTCTTTCCCGCTCAAACTCAATGGTTTGATAGTTTTAATTTCATCGACCGCGCCGATGTGAGATGCGGTTAAATCACGGTTGAGAAAAATCAGCGCGGTGATCTCGGGCCTTTGATTTTCCCTTGGCGAATCTGTGCCATTGATAGTTGAGAGATACATAACTTGATTGCGACGATTTTGAAACATAACATGTTTCGTGCTTGTTGGATCAGCGCGGGGAATGTGCACCGTAGATCTTTTTATACACCGATCTCCGTCGTCAATTGATTTTGTCATTTTCCCGTCGATTACCACCCCCTCATTATGTTATATTGCCTACACCTTCGTTCGCGCAGTGGGATCGGGACCGTTGATCTTCGGGGTATTCAATCTCAACCGTCGTCGCCTTCTTTCCACCCACACCAAAAACTGCCATGGCATTTAGCACGATTTGAGTGCTAACAACAAGATTGAAGGTGGCCTACATGCTGGAAGATCTAAAGAAGATTAATGGATATAGTTGTACCAGCTGCTAGTTATGCGAAGGCAATTTCGTTGCTTAGTTATTGGCCAAAATTGGAGGTCTGCTACCTATTTAAGAAGCATGAACTTCCAGTCCAATGGAGAGGAGGTTCTGAAAACGATGAAGGGAACTATTTCTTGAGATTGTTTTCTCTTATGGTGGTGGTTTCTGCATTTCTGAGAAGGAACGTTTTCCTTTTTCTGTAGTCTTTCTCCCTTGTAAACCGTGCTTCATAAGGAGATAAAGATTGGAATCTGTTATCGCTGTCATATCCTCACTAATGGAAGATACTTGTCAGAGGAGAGGAAATTACTTTTTGAATCTCAACACAGTTTTCTTCTGTGCAGTAGAGTTCTCTGCAGAGTTGGGGGCACTTTTGTTTTTTCATACTTTGATTCTTTTTTTGTAATTCTTAAATTGCAAGAAGGAGTGGAGGTGCTATTGCTAGAAAGGATTTATTACTTTCTGAATCTCAACACAGTTTTCTTCTGTGCAGTAGAGTTCTCTGCAGAGTTGGGGGCACTTTTGTTTTTTCATACTTTGATTCTTTTTTTGTAATTCTTAAATTGCAAGAAGGAGTGGAGGTGCTATTGCTAGAAAGGATTTATGTATATGTAATTAAATCTATAAAGTTTCTTATCATAATTATTTTGTAATCAGAAATTCTTCTTGCTTTTGTTTCAGATTCATTGGATTGTTGCAGTAAAGTTGTTTTCTGTTGATCCATTGGAATATTAGTTAGATACAATTTATCTATTTATTTCTTTTAAATGATAGATTTGTTGTATTTAATTGTCTGGAATAATTTCAGATCTGATATAAAAATCATATATGCAGAATCGAAGTATTTTTACAAGACTGTTATATTGATGTGCTTCAACATATTGTTGTTTGTTTAATCTTCATTAAGTAAACAATAATGTGATTTTTCCTTTATATATCTTATAACAATTCTCATGTTCCTCGCCAGGATAGGAAATAGTTATTGTAGTGTAGATTTAGGAGCTACTAAATATTTGCTTTCTAGGATAAGTTAGGCATTATAAGTAATTAGTCATTAGTTCTAGTTTCTTTTAGTTAATTAGCAGTTAGGTTAGGAAATCTGATACTCACACATCGTGAGGAGACTCTCTACTTAGAGAGCACATCTTAAAGGCAGCAGGGCCTAGATCATGTGAGAAACAACTATCTTAAACATACATAGGGTTGCATTAAGCCCTCGGTGTGGGCTATTTTTTCGTAAGTTGGCCAAGGACGGTTTTCCTGGCCAACAAGAAGGAATTAAAAAAGATGAAAATTATAAAAAATTGGTTGATAAAGTTGCTGAAAAATGTATCTGAATATTTAATAACAAATTACAGCGTTAATAAAAAGGGCTTAATGACTTATAAAAACATAATTTATGTACCAAATGTGTCAAATGTTAAGCTGTTAATTTTGGATGAAGTTCATAAGAGTCCTTATTCAGGACATCCAGGTTATCAGAAAATGATAACTATGTTAAGGAAGGATTATTTCTAGCCCAACATGAAGAATGAAGTGGATGAATACATAGCTAGATGTTTTGAATGTCATACCATTAAGGCTAAATATCAACATCCAGCTAGACTATTGCAGCCATTTCCAATTCTACAATGGAAATGGGAGATTATAAGTATTGATTTTATTACAGGTTTGCCTAAAAATTAGAAGCATAATGACTCCATAATGGTGGTTGTGGACAAGTTAAGTAAGGTTGCTCATTTTATTCATGTTAAAACAACTTTTAAAGCTTCTAACATTGCAGATGTATTTATTCAACAAAATTTTCGCTTGCACGGAATTCCAAAGATAATTATTTCTGACCGGGACTCTAATTTCACTGGAAATTTTTGGACAACACTGTTTAAAGGTTTAAATACTAAAGTAAATTTCAACACTTCTTTCCACCCATAAATTGATGGTCAAACAGAAAGGGTAAACCGGATTTTAGAAGACATGGTAAGAATGTATGTCAAAGATTAGCCATCTAAGTTGGAATATTTTCTACATTTAGCATAATTTGCATACAATAATCATTATCAAGCATATGCTAAGTTAAGTCCATTTGAAATTTTGTATGGAAGAAAATGTTGTACTCCTATTTCTTGGGATAACCCTGTAGACAAATTAATGCTAGGACCAAATTTATTGAAAGAAATGGAGCTAATAATGAAACAGGTTCAAGGTAACTTAAAGGTTGCCCAAGATCAGCAAAAAAGTTATGCAGATTTGAAACGCACTAAAAGAGAATTTCAGGTTGGAGACCATGTTTTTATAAAGGTAAAACCCAAGAAAAGTTCTTTGAAGCTTGGGAGTTGTGCTAAACCAGCACCAAGGTACTGTGGACCATTTGAAATCCTATCAAGGATTGGAGCTGTTGCATATCAATTGGATTTGCCATCTAATTTAAAAATCTACAATGTTTTTCACATTTCTGTTTTAAAGAAGTATGTGCACAATACTACTCATGTGCTGAATTAGAATGACATACAGGTGGAGACCGAAGGAGAATTTTAGGTAGAACCGGACTGTATTCTCGACCGAAGGGAAATTATGCTTCGAAATCGTACCATAGGAAAGGTAAAGGTGCAATGGAAGCACCTTAGCCCTGATGAAGCTACCTGGGAACTGGAAAGTAAAATGCAGGAAGCATATCCAGTTCTATTTCAGGAAGGATCGGATGATGAATAAGCAACATTGAGGACGATGTTGAGCTTAAGTGGGGGTGTTTGTAACATACCCTTTTTTGCTGAAAAACATTTTAGGTTGGTAAAATTATGTTAACTTTTATTGTAAAGTTTTATATTGGACAAGTGTCTAAGGATGATTGTAATTGCACAATATTTTATTATTTAATAAATTAAATAGGAGACAAACACCTAAGGAGACTGTTGAAAGAGTGGTTACTAACCCATTATGTGGAGTGGAATCTGGGG
The DNA here is from genome assembly GCA_027924585.1 of Larix kaempferi. Lineage (NCBI taxonomy): Eukaryota > Viridiplantae > Streptophyta > Pinopsida > Pinales > Pinaceae > Larix > Larix kaempferi. The sequence continues at coordinate 54,103,616 of BSBM01000047.1, read as the reverse complement.
TAGAAGGCAATGGACAAGTGGCAGCGTCATGATGCAACTAACTAGCTGTTGGTATTGGACAACAACCTTGAAATGTGGTCATAGTGCCCTAGAAGGTGGGACTGGAGCTTAAGGCTCATTTATTCAAAACTGACCACTAAAGACCTAGGCAGTCTATATAAGAGTCATCAAATTATGAACTGAGGTTCATCACTTTTCATGACGAGGAAATTTACCTTGGGGTTTGGCTATGCTTGCACCCAAGAGATTCGTTGAGAGGATATGCTGATTTTTGTTTGATCATGGTGTAAGTCTACCTATTATATTGCTGAGTGCAAAAGGCATATTTAAGTGCAGGAATTATACTGCTGAGTGCAAAAGTTTTATTACTAAGTGCCTTGCTTCTACACAGATTCCATCTACTTGGTGGTTCAGTAAGCAAGCTTGGGTGTCCAAAGGAAGCAAGTAGTTTTGGCTGCTTCTCCTGGAAAAGATTGGGAGGAACATGCCTCGTTGGGTGTTTGTCGGCCCTATCTTCATTTTCAGGTTCTACTATTTTTTTCTAGTTCTAAGTAGTTAAAGTTCTATCTGCAATTATTGATTTAATGTTTTCAAAGATATTATTGAACAAATGCATTTATTTTAGTTTCTGAGTTAATTAGGATTCTGTATAGTACCGATTATGTATGATGAATTGAATAAAATATTTCTCTGCATTTTTTCCCAATGTTAATGGATCTGCATCGTACTCTAGTACAGAGAAGAGATTAAGGTAGATAAAATGATAGGCATATTGCTATATGAATGAGAAGACCAATACTGATGTATTTCATTAAGTTTTTCCTTCCATTAATATTATGTATTGAATAATATAATTCTATGTCCTTCTTTTATCATCCTTTCATCAGTTAATGTTTTTAAAAATTCACTGTATTTTTTTCATCATACTGTATTGAAATATAACAGCTGCAAAAACATTTATTTTCTGAGTACACAGTATTGTTATCCCTTATTGCTAACAAGTATATTTATCATAAGACCAAACAGTTTTCATATCTAAGTATTAGAAATTTTCTTCGTGTTACACAATATTTAGGAAATTATAACCGCTGTAATTATATAGCATCATCAAACATTTATCTCTTTCCTTTTTCGACAATAATAGATTAGTCTAGGGTTTATGCTATTTTTATATCGTCCTTCTAACTTCTGCAACAGTTTCTATTTTCATTTCTATTTGAATATTTTATGCAAAATATCTGTAGTATCTAGCATTATAGTTAGGGAAACAAGAGCCGACCAAACTCTTAACATAATATCAGAAATTGATAAAAATAAATTCTATCAGTTTTGCCAAAAGATTCCAAACCCTCGACTGAAACCCTAACACTTTAGTATTTCTTTTCACAAACAGTCATAACAACTACCAAGTCTGAACAACTACCCTAACGAGTGGCCAAGCCACTTAGTTAATCTTTTGAACTATCTTTTGAAAATGTTAAAATTTAAATAGCAGTTAACACAGAGTTTTAAAACTACAGACCAGTTCAACGAGATAGCCTATGGATTTTGACGTCTTTTTCTTTTAAATGCCGTAGTATTAAGTCAATTCACATTGTTATTTTAACAACAAAACTGCACCATTATTGTTCCCAAAATGTTGATGTATATGTAACTTCGGAATGTATTTCATATATGTATATTGTACTCCTATAGACATGGTATTATTCATCTATACGGAAGTGTTTGTATTCCTATAGAGATGTTATTATTTCTCTATACGGAAGTGTCATCATTTATATTGTAAGTGTCGTAACTTATACTTGATGGGTTATTAGACCACCTTGTTGGGGTCGGCCCTGTATAAGTCATGTGGGTTGAAGGTTATTAGACCACCCTATTGGGGGTCGGCCATGTGGGTCAAAGGGTTATTAGACCACCCTATTGGGTGTCGGCCCAATCAGTATTATGTTATGTGGTTAAGTTAAGGCCAACCTAGTAATGGTTATTAGGAAAGTTAAGTCAAGTATAAATAGAATGCGGGAGGCACTCTATTTCATCATTATATTCTCACACACACTCTTTGGAGAGTGGCACACTTGTGAAGGAGGAGAAGCTGCTGCTATGAGATGTCTATATCTTATGCTTGGGTTGTATCATTGCTCTATCTATCTCTGAGGAAGTTATTGGGGTTTTTCACTTTTATGGTTTTCCCCAAGTAAACTTTGTGTCTCTTGTGTGCTTCCATTATTGTGCCCATGATTGATATGCTGTAGATATGCTGTACATGTTATTCTCTCAGTTAACATCCTAGATCAGATTGAATTAAATTCTAAAAAAATTAACATGGTATCAGAGCTATCCTGAAAGAAGGCATGGTATGGCATGTATGACACTTGTTGCAATTGCGAAGCTAGGGCTTGATATAGAAAAAACTAGTCATCGTAGAACTTTTGATATAAATAAATTTTGGCGTGGTTTCAAGGTCTAAAAATCGTACAGGGTGAATCTAAGATCCCCATGTACCTTGTGTCCAAAGGAAAACCTCTAATTCGTTGTAATTTCTGATTTATGATCTATACAATATAGGGTTTCTGCCTCTTCCAGATCTCAGTCATAAAGAGGTGACCTTGGAAAAAAGGTCATAACTTGGGCTAGAAAGATCCCAATGAAATTTTGTAAAAAGTGACAGGTAGTGCACATACTGCACTTTCTCAGGTAACTTTTTCAGAGGCCGAAATTGAACCAGTGACATGTGGCACGACGTACAAGTTCACTCTCTTGTTTTATCCCATAAACAGGTCACGTTGCGACACTTTGCATAACTCTCTCTCAGAGAATCAATTTTAGGTCAGACTTGTGGGGTTGGAAAGATGACAGGTCGGGCTATCACAAGAAAATGTTTTAGACCCTATGGATTAAAATGTTCGGAGTTACACCAGAAACAATGAGGTACATATTTATGTCAAAACAGAATTATTTTTGAGCACCTTCATTCATGGCTTTCGAAATTTAGGGTTTTGGAGAAAGTTGGAATTTTTGTAATCAGAGACTACGACTGAATGCTACTCATCAAAATCGAAATTTAGAGACTAAGATTAGAATTTTTGGTTGGGCAGAAGGTTGGGCATGATCAGACCCTAGTTCGGGACTTTGATTAGAAAAGTGGAAAATTAGGGTTTCTGCAAAAATGGAAATTTTTGAAATCTGTGACCACAGCTGGAAGCTCCTCAGAAAAATAGAAGCTTAGAGCTTTGGATTGAACCTTTTGATTGCGTAGAAGGGTGGGCTTTATCAAACCCTAGTTCGGGGTCATTTTTAGTGAATCCGAAAGTTTCAAAGGCAAATTTGAGTGGTGAAACTTTGCAGTTTTCAAATTATGAGTATACCAGCTTGATCAGCTCATCAAGGCGCATATTTCTATCCTTTCGGAAATTTGAAATTTCAAGTTTGAATTTTTAGGGTTTCTCTGTCAAACCCTAATCCACCTCTAGATCTAGTTCCTGCAAATCAAGTGGATTGGGTTAATCCTAGAAGAGAATGGATTGGTCACCTGCATAAGTGAAGAAGTTCCTATTTTAGAGGGAGATGAGGCTAAGGCCTTACATAAGAATATTACAAACAATCTCGACAAGTATGACCCATCCAGGTATGTTTCGAGATTTGTTCATGATTAGTTTATGGTATGTTTGTCTTCATGTTATTACGGTTAGTACAATCTTGATTACATTTATACTTGTCGTATCACCTTAATAAAATTATGAATGCATGATAGAAGATATTCATTGATTAGGGTGTTGACACTTTTGATTGTACTAATGCATTATGGTGTTGTATGAGGTTTATGTTGTCCGCTAACATGAAAGGTACACCAAGAAAGACAAATCATGTTCTAGTTCAAGAACATATGATCATGATGACAAAGATTCATCCATTGTCATGAATCATGTAGAAGATCTATTTGCGAGGTATGTATAACTTGGTTCTATAATGGTTAAACTATGAGAGATGCAGGTTACTAGCACAAGTCATTGAAGAGAACAAGAAGACATCATGTGGGTATGTTAGACATAACTAGCTAACATACCAATCTAGGTATGTTTTTCCTATATCAAGTTAGAATCCTACCTTGTGTTAGGATCCCTTAGATAAGTATACTTGGTATGATTGGTTATGTTTATTCATAAAGTTAGAAATGTAAGTAATCAAGGGTTTATGCATTTTATATCTCTTATCTTGATTGATGATTTAACTAAGCAGAAGATTCCTATGAACAAATAAGAATATGCATGAGTAAAAGAAGACTTCCCTGAAACCTTCAATACTAATGTTTATTATCTGTGTTTTGATCATGACTATACATGTTTAAGATTATTGTGTTTTGATAGTATTAAGATTATACTAATGAATGTGTGATTATGTATGAGACCTCGAGGATAACACAATGATGATACTAATAAGCATGCATAGTGATATATATAAGTTCAAGGACAGGTAATCTAGGAAGCAAAGATTAAGAGGAAGCACACTCCAGTTGTTCCTGCAAGGAAGCAAAGATCAAGAGCGAGCACACTCCAGTTGTTCCTGCAAGGAAGCAAAGATCAAGAGGGAGCACACTCCAGTTGTTCCTACAAAGAAGCAAAGATCAAGAAGGAGTACACTTCAATAGTTTCTGCAAGGATGCAGATATTCAGAGGGATTTGACCACTTCTCACAATCCACATCAGAATGGAGTTGCAGAAAAGAAGCAAAGACTGAGAGGGAGTCAACCCAACAAACAAACAAAGATAAGTATTTGAATTATCATTCCTTGCATATTTTATTGTTTAAATAATACTGTTCAATACTGTATATACTCATGTTCCTAGAATTAGGTTGTGTATTATGCATATTACAATAGTTGCATTGATGAACAATATACTACTAATATACATGGGTAAGTGGCCTATGGAACTGTACAACATTCCATTGCTACTTATCTAGAATGAAACCTCTTTGCTGACATGTTGGGAGTTGTGCACACTCTTAACAATGTTCTGGTAGAGATTGGAAGGCATCTAGAAAGCTACGGGATATGGATAAATGTTGTATTGAAGCATTGGCTAAGATAATTGCATGACTGTATGACATATTTCTTTGTGTGTAAGAATTTGTTCTAAAAACTATGAGATGTTTTCTAATCATGTAATTTAACTTGTTGTGTAGGAAAGATTGTATACCATCACCTACAAAAGAAGGACTACAACATGTGTTCAGCAACAAAGTTATCTATTGAAAATATTAAAGATATTGAAGTTCCCAGGATCTGGGAAGAATGCCATGATCGAGGAGTACTAGTCGATCATGAAGATGTTTGGGATGCAGTCCCAAGACCTGAAGGGGATTCTGTAGTGACTTCTAAGAGGATCTACAAGATCAAGCATGCTATAGGTGGTAGCATAGAGACTTTTGCTCCTGTAGCCAGATACACTTCCATTAGATCCGTACTTGCTCTGGCTGTAGTGATGAAAGGGAAGATACACCAAATGGATTTCAAGACAAATTTCTTGAATGGTGTAGTTGAAGAAGAAGTGTATGTGGAGCAGCCACTTGGTTCTGAGACACATGACAGGGAGTCATATATGTGCAGAACTTGGTATGGTAGGATAGACAGCTTTCTATCCAGTTTGGGCTTTACCTAGAGTAAAGCGGCTGCCAACCTTTACTACAAGGTTGATGAAGGAAATCCAGTGATATTACTTTTGTATATGGATGACCTATTTATTATAGGTAGATTGATTGCCGACACGCAGCGGAAGCTTGCTGCCGAGTTCGAGATGAAAAACTTGTGGATGATGCACTATTTTCTAGGTATGGAGGTGTGGCAGAGTGCAGATGGAATCTTCCTTGGACAAGGGAAGTATGCAGTAGAGATCCTAAAGAGGTTCGGGATGATGGACTGCAAGGCCATGGCCACACCTATGGAATCGAACCTGAAGCTTCTGTGTGATGCTTCATCTGAGCCGGTTGATGTCACTATGTATCGTTAGATGATTGGGTCCTTGATGTACCTGACGAACACGAGACTAGATATTTGCTTTGTGGTGAACACATTGAGCCAGTTCCTGGCGGATCCGAGGAGTGTTCACCTGGTTGCTGTAAAGCATATTCTTAGGTACCTGAAGGGTACAGTTGATTATGGGCTCAAGTATGATGCAAATCAAAATTTTAACCTATAGGGTTATGTTGATTCAGAATGGGCAGGCAGTGTTGCAGATAGGAAGAGCATTTCTGGGTGCTGCTTCAGTATGGGATCAGGTGTGATCTCTTGGTTTAGCAGGAATCAGTCCTGTGTAGCACTTAGTACAGCCAAAGCAGAGTATGTTGCAGCCTGTTCGGCTAGTTGTGAGGTAGTATGGCTAAGAAAGCTACTGTCTGAGCTATTTGATCTCCTGTTGGATGCTACTGGTATCTTTTGTGACAACCAGAGTTGTGTGAAGCTATCTGAGAACCTGGTGTTCCATGACCGGTTGAAGCACATAGAGATCAAATATCACTATATCAAAGATATGGTGCAGAGAGGAGCAGTGAAGCTCATGTGTGTTGTGATGGATGAGAAGGTTGCAGATGTATTAAAGAAACCACTAGCCAGAGTGAAGTTTGAGTAATTCAGAGGCAGGCTTGGTGTTCTTCAGATTGAGGACACTTCAAGGAAGAAGTGATGGACACATTTGCAAAATCCATTCCAAGCATGGTGGTAGGAGGATCCTCCCATGGCTGTAGATGTAAGCGTTGTGTGATGAGCATCAGGACGATGCTCCAGTTACTTCTCTAGATATGATCAGGTGGATCATGTATATGATATGCATCAGGTAGATGCATGATATGTATCAGGTGGATACATTGTATGGTCAGGTGGATCATGTATATGATATGCACCAGGTAGATGCATGATATGTATCAGGTGGATACATTGTATGATCAGGTGGATCATGTATGTGATATGCATCAGGTGGATGCATGACATGTATCAGGTGGATGCATGACATGTATCAGGTGGATACATTACATAATCAGTCGGATTATGTGTGATGAGTTCCAAAGACACAGATGCACATGAGCGTTTCGGACATGGTTGTAGATGTGTTCTCCCATGGTCGCGATGTAATTAATGGGGTTTTCTGACATGGTGGCAGATGTGTTCTCCCATGGTCGTGATGTAATTTCCAGGGCCATTCGAGAATGGTTGTAGATGTGTTTTCCCATGGCTGCGATATAAGTGCTGGGGCCATTCGAGCATGGTTATAGATGTGTTCTCCCATGGCTGCGATATAAGTGTTGGGGCCATTCGAGCATGGTTGTAGATGTGTTCTCCCATGGCTGCAATATAAGTGCTGGGCCATTTGAGCATGGTTGTAGATGTGTTCTCCCATGGCTGCAATATAAGTGTTGTGCCATTCTCGCATGGTTGTAGATGTGTTCTCCCCATGGTGTAGATATAAGTGCTGTGTGATGTGCATCTCGGTTGTGCTTCGTGAACGATGATCATGAGTATCAAGATGATACTTTGTGGTCGTGGACAGGTTGTGCAGTAGCATGTAAAAGGTCCTGGGAGATCCGATAGGTGGAGCTGTGTGCTCGTAATCAGTCCTGGGATGCTCTGTCAAGGTTTTGTTGACTCACGTAATAAGTCCTGAGGATTCCACAGTATGGCCAGTGATGATGAAGACCTGTAGGTGGTGGGCCTACATCCAGTATGAAAAAGGACTGGCTCTATAGAACTTCCTATGATGAGTAGATTTAGAGATTGATTGAGATAGCAGTAGCAGTGACGATGACGATGAGTCGATGACGATTATCCAGTGATGATGATCTAGAGAAGAAGACTTGTGTTAGAAGACCTGTGTCAAGAAATACCTTCCTAGTTAAGAGGGAGTGTTGATGTATATGTAACTTTAGAATGTATTTCATATATGTATATTGTACTCCTATAGAGATGGTATTATTCCTCTTTATGGAAGTGTTTGTATTCCTATAGAGATGTTATTATTCCTCTATACGAAAGTGTCTTCATTTATATTGTAAGTGTCGTAACTTATACTTGATGGGTTATTAGACCACCTTGTTGGGGTCATCCCTATATAAGTCATGTGGGTCGAAGGGTTATTAGACCACCCTATTGGGATTCGGCCATGTGGGTCAAAGGGTTATTAGACCACCCTATTGGGTGTCGGCCCAGTCAACATTATGTTATGTGGTTAAGTTAAGGCCAACCTAGTAAAGGTTATTAGGAAAGTCAAGTCAAGTATAAATAGAGTGCGGGATGCACTCTATTTCATCATTCTATTTTCACACACACTCTTTGGAAAGTGGCACACTTGTGAAGGAGGAGAAGCTGCTGCTAGGAGATGTCTATCTCTTATGCTTGGGTTGTATCATTGCTCTATCTATCTCTGAGGAAGTTATTGGGGTTTTTCACCTTTATGGTTTTCCCCAAGTAAACTCTGTGTCTCTTGTGTGCTTGCATTATTGTGTCCATGATTGATATGTTGTAGATATGCTGTACATGTTGTTCTCTCAGTTAAGATCCTAGATCATATTGAAGTAAATTCTGAAAAAATTAACACAAAACGTATTATCATTTTCACATAAGAGGGTTTCATCCCCTAATTAGGTACATTTAAGAAAATATTAAAATAACACACGGTTGGCCTGGTTAACAGAACATGACGAGAGTTCATCCTCCGTCCTTAAAAACATTACATTCAAAATCATTACTTTTACGGCTAAAACGATGCCAGGATCCAACATCAAGCATTTGATGAGCAACGTCATTGACAATCTATGCTAGTAGAACGTACGAGGAGTTAAAACCACCGAGGCTTACCGGGTGGAGCGAGCTAGTATTTTCCCACTGAGCTTTTAGCATTTTCAAACCTCCAAATGACGTCAATATCTGCCATAGCAACTTCACGAGGTTAAACCATATTTCTAAAACAAGCAAATGCACAAGTACAACTTTAGACTTTACAAAGTAACTCTCCACTGAGTCAAACGCATTAGCTTTGCATCCAGAAACACGAATTTGGAACACCGTTAGTAACAAGTTCAGATTCATCTAACAGCCGCAACAGAGAAAGATTTCAGATGCCACGATTTCACCATTATATCTCATTCAAAGACCACTGGTTCAAAACTGAACCGTAAACACAACAGAAAAACCCCGAGACAACCTTCTATAAGAGTGCACAAAGAATGCTACTGGTGATCAACACTCGAGCTCCATTCTAAAACCTAAAACCATCAACATTTTAAACCAGGGATCTCACCATCGAACCTGAGGAAGGAGTCCTCAGACGTCTAGGTATCAAACCATACAACTACGCAACGTGTCGGCCTCTCTCCAAGCCCAGTTTCTACAAATGAATGCAAAGGAGTAATACAAAAGGAGAAATAGTATGAGCTGTTAGGGTTTAAGACCTAAACCCAAGGTAGATCTAATCTAGCAGATGCGATCGAGCCAGTCGGGTATCACAAAGTTCAAAACATCGAATTCATTCAAAGCTTCATTAATAACTCAACCAACGCAGAATTTAGCTCGGAGGCAATTCATCAAATTACTATCACACAGCTCAAACAGTCATCAATTTTTCACACGAGACTTCACGTGGAATCCACCACTTGGAAAACCAACAAGAAAATCCACTAATGGAGTAGATGAGAGCATTAAAGTTCACTTCAGACACATACACAACAAACCTCGAAGGATTGTAGAAGCAGTAAAGGACTGGTCAATTCCCATTAACACTTTATGGGCGCGAATTACACAGTATTAATATTTCAATGTTATCAAGGTTATCGCAATTATTGTATAGTATTTCATCTAGGGTTTGCAATACATTAAATTCATATCATCACCATTGTATAGTTCACCAATCATATAGTGCATAAATCGCCTTTATATAGCATGGGTTTTCGACATATAGGTTAGGGAACATTACAATGCACATAGTGATGTTATATTATTACAGTGTCACACTAAAATCATAAATAGTGAGCATGTAAATTAAAGGATCATTCTAGTTTCTATGGTTTCATCATTATGCATCTGTAACATCATTTAATAATGGATGCCATATGTCAAACCTTGTTCACATTAGTAAGAAATCACTATATTCTGGTACTTGAAATTATAAAAGTTATCTAACCCTTGCAGGTATTAGAATAGAATGCAACACATGTTTCCATAACATGAATCAACATAAAAGTTGGAGTACCCACATATCAAGTATTTTCGATATGTTATTATTGCATTTGGACACAATAATAGGATCCACATAACATTTATACATTTGTAATCTAGCACGAAGTTAAGAGCCTGTAGAGTATGACTTTCTTTTCGATGCATTCATTAACAGTCTAGTGTAGATAATGATAACAATTATTTCCGTGACTGGTATGAATAACTAGGATAGCACTTGTTAAACTGAAAAAGAATTGAAGATCCATACCATCAATAACTTTTATGCGCAGAAGTAGTCATAACTATCTTAATGCATGGACGGATGGCTAAAACATAATTCGAATTGCTTGAAGTACCTGAAATTGTCGTAATACCTTACCTATGAATCTGCGAAAAGGAAACAGGTTCAATGCTTTAGCTATCAAAGCTAAGTAAACCTCAAGGCACCCCATAGGAACCCCTTCATCAACATTCAAAACATAACTGTCAGTATTTATCGCAAAAACTGTATAGAATGAGATTTAAATAATGTTTATAGATTTATATTTTATTACAATTGAATTGTTGTCTTCTTGTGTTTAATAATTTCAAAGTGTCACTTTGTTAAACTGCTATTAGTTGAATGGTTAACAAACATTTTATTTTTGCAGTTAGCATTTTAGTAATTAATGCTACTTTAAAAAAATTAAATTTTTAGTAAATTTTTCGGGATGTTACATATCTAGACTTGAAAACAACTCTTTATTTCCAATCATCTGGTTGTTGCATGCACTTCCCAATAATCATACATTATTTGAACTTTCCTAGGTCATATTACAAGTAAAAAACATAGATTTATCTTCATTTCCAGGTTCCTCAGTAATGTGTGTGGAAATCTTACTAGAATTTACTTGCTTCTTCCAACATTTGTTAGCAAAATGCCCAAATTTATTGCAATAGAAACATTCAACTTTAGATCTATCATACCTTTGATTTCTTGGCTTCCATGTTTTGTTGCTACTCCCCCTTACACTAGGAGTATTCTGCCGAGACTTCTCCTAAAATTATGAATCATTTCTGTCATCACTATGATCAGTATTTCAACCTCCTCTTTCTCTTCTACTAGACCTTCCTCTACCTCTTCCTTTAGTAATACACAACTGATATTTTAAATCATTCTCTAATGGAATATCATCATACCTATTTGCTCTTGGTTCATGATCAATCAAAGAACTAGTCAACTCATTAATGTGCATTTGACTAAGATATTTAAACTCTTCTATAGGAACAACCACAACTTCAAACTTCTTTGGAAAAAATATCAACAATTTCTTAATCACTCGCTGTTGTGAAAGGTATTCACCATACTGTCTCAGGTGATTCACAATGTTCATGAATTAAGTCATGAAATTATCAATGGTGTCGTTGTCCTTCATCTTCAAATTCTCAAAGTCCCTTCTCAAGTTCTGTAACTTGACAATTTTCACCTTGGTCCCTCCATGATAACAGGTTTCAAGAGTGTCCCAAGCTTTCTTTGAAGACTCAGCACTTGATATATTTAGAAATATGGATTCGCTTAGACCTTGTTGAATAAGGCTAATTTCTTTGTAGTCCTTCCTATATTCCTTCAACGGGACATGATCAACATTTGACAGATCCAATTCAGTGGCTTGATCAGCAAGCTCTCGGTATCCAATAGTAATAAACTCCCAAAGATATTGAGCATGCATAATGGTTCTCATTTTAATAAACCATGTATCATAATTTCTCTCAGTGAGCACAGGAATTTGTGACTATACTACATTGTTGTTAACAACCATCACAAATCAACTTCCAAATCATTGTAAACAAAAAATGAGACAAAGAGATCAACCATGCTTGTATACCATTGAATTAAGATAGGGGATTATTGCTCTTAGTAACAACAACACCTACCAATCATTGTAATATCAAATTTCTACCTACAAGACAAGTTTCAATAGGAAAATAACAAGTCTGCATGAGTACCAGGAAATTTCAAGCTACAAGAATTGAGTAACAACGGACTCCATCCTATAGGAAATGAGTAACAACAAACAACTTCAACAAAATTTTGTTCACCCCTACATTCATAAACTCTGATTGATATTCTATTCCAACACTTAAACAAATTTAACACATCTATAATCAAAATATAAAATCAGAAACATGACTTGCTACAGCAAACTTACTTCAAAACAAATTAATATGAGTTTACAAACTCATAAAACATAGCATAGAAGAAACTTTGTTTGCAATTCAACTCAAAAAATATTTTGATCTAATCGATTGATTAACTTCAAAGATAGGATTCATATTTATATACATTGTGGGATTGAATCATTAATTAATTTTTACCCTTTAGTGTATCTAAAAAAAAAAAACCCTTCAGAAATTTCCTTTTGAGATTTGTTATAAATAATCTCCTTCATTGAAATTCGACAAGCTAACAAAAATCATGACTGTGTTGGTCCTTCAGGAATCCACTAGATGAATGCGATTGCTAGTACTGGTTCTTCAAGTTTGGTGTTGTCAAAAAAATCTAATGATAGTGCCTCTTCAAAACTTTAATGAGCTAAAACAGGGTGGTGGATGCCTTATAAAAAACTGAGTGGATAAAGCAATGTGGTGGTGGATTCTTTTCGAAATCCCGGTGGTTACAAATCATAGTGGTGAAATAATTAATTCCTAACAGTCGGTCCATCATTTTATCCAGAATATAGCTATATCTACATATGAGTACGAGAGTTGGTTTATCTGTTGTGCTTGATTATAGAGCTTGATGTGGTGAAAGAGGAGAGTCCTCTTAGAAACAAAAAAAAAAAACATTTCAAATATTGTAAGTGTAGTTAGGTTGCTGAAAAGATCGGAGCACCTAACATTTTGTTTCAACCTAGATCATTCGGTTATCTATCTTTGTGGCTCGTATTCTAAATCTTCCTTCCTACACTAGGTTTATCTCACTTCATTATGAGCAATTTTCCATCAGTTGTTCATGTCATTGTCTCTAGATTATCAGAGGAAACCTTCATAACTTCATGTCCAGTGTGTATTCTTTTTCCACTATCCACCACTGATCATCACGATGTGCTCCATTTCCAAAGTTAAATGATCATCTCTTTCCTACATTTTCCCCCACTACTCCCCATTTCCTACAATTTAGTTTTCTTTTCTAGCTATAGAAGTGTGCCTCCATCGTGAAATCAATATGGTTTTTTGGCCTGGGCATTGTCATGGATCATCTTTATTCTCTTCTTCTTAGCCCTTGAATTCATTAAGATGGGGATCAACAACCATGTGGCATGCCGCCTATTCATTTCTCGCTCTCTTTAGAATTGGATGCTCAGATTGCTACAACATGCTTGTGTTTTCTCTAATCTACATTGGATGAGTAGGATCCGACGAGTTCTGAGTTTTGAAGTGTAGCTGTTACATCATTTAACACTATGTTTTCCTCAATGAGACTGATTTTTCTCCATCCCTTGGTCATATTTTTGTTCTTCATGAAGTTCCTTAAGAAGAGAAATAGGAAAATGTTCAATTTGTGCAGTCAATCATGCCTATTTTAAATTGTTGTGGTGCTTTACGGAGGAACATGTGAAGATTGTGTGGTGAACTTTTATCTATTGTTGTCCCTAAAATTGCCCCTTGTTCCTACCATTTGTTCCATAGCCCTGTTGGTGGGGGAGATGGTGTACTGTTTCTATGGAAGATGGGAATAACGGATCTAATTTGATCACCATATTTTTCTAGTTGGGGGCTTCTACAATTTTGTTCTTTTTCCATATTTATTTTAAAGAAGTCGATACGTAATTAGTTGTGGACAATCCACACAATAACATAGATAAGAATAACTCAATCAAATAGGTAAATAATCCACATAATAATGCAAGATATACCTTTAAAAAATCACTATTGGGAAAAAATCAATCACAAATGAGGACTATGCATTGCTCTTCCTACCAAATTGAAAATACAATGGAAATGATACTCTCTATGGAGTTACCTATGGATTTCCTCTCACAATAACTACTACAGGAACTCAGATCTCCTTTGTTATGATCTAATATTCACTCTCATGTCATTGCTCAATTATGGAACAATACAGTAACCTCAAAAGAATGGAACCCCTTCTTCTCCTAATGACCTAATATTTAACATAGCTCGATAGAAGCCTTGGGCTAATTTTAGGGGTTTTGCATGCCCCAACTCCCTATTAGGGTTAGGGTAGTGGACCTTCTAGAATTTTCTTGAAATTCTACACATGACTAGCTCCACATTTGCAAGAAATAAAAGATGACCGGAATCCAATGGGTACCAAGGTGGTCAACATGATAGGTCAACTTGTTGTAGGCATAACTTCTTCATCCTTTGAGGTGTTTTTTGGATAGTTGAAAAAGTATGATATGTAAATTATGGAGTCTTCGCATTTAGATTACTTATTATGAAAAAAAATCCAAAATTTATATGTTGTGATTTCATTGTTTTTTTGGGTTAAAATAATTCTCATTAATTTAAATGCAATAATAAAAAAATTTGTAGGGATGAAATTGTGTAAATTAAATACAAATATTGTGTGGTTTCATTTAAAATGGTATAATTTATTTTTCAATTAGAATTAATAATTTCATTAATTAAAATAAGAAATAAAAAAATGTTATCTTGTACAAAAACAAGATAAATAATATGGGAGAGCGAAGGGTTCCTAAAATTGCTTTAAAATCCAATCAAAACCACTTAATGAAGCTTACATAAAGATGCCCTACCTTCGGTAGACCATTGGAAAATTCAAGTAAATGTAACTTTGGAAAATATCCATATTATTAAAAATATTATTACATCAATTTTAAAGAGAAATTATGATGCAATACAAACTTAATATCCATATTGTTATAAGTAAATTGAGATGTTATATAAAAATTTTGTTAACCCTAATCTAGAAGATGAAAAATAAAAATATAAACTAGTATAAATAAGATAATTAATACAATGAGGATAATAAGTGTGGGGAAAATATATTTCTCTTTCTTTATTGTGTTACAAACCTTCTTATCCTTGTAAATACTCAAAATTAGTCACTTTGCAACTCTTTCCTTCAATCTTATTAAGCATAGAAATAAAAATTAAAAAAAACAAATAATTCCTTAATAAAATTTAACACACCAAAGTTGGTCTTAATAAAATTCAACCATTGTCATTATCAAAATAATACAAAACACTTTATTTACAGTATTATAGAGATTTCACTGATGTGAGTTTATATGTCACTATAAAAAACAATATAAATATAATAACAAATATTAAAATTAATATTGGTTATTTACATTAACATAAATTTATCTTAAATAAAAATTTATATTGACATGTTTAAATTTATTTAAATATGATTCTTGAATAATTCAAATCCAATAAAATGGCTTGGATGAGCTCTGCAACTCTTTGGAGATAGGGTTTCGGATTCTCTAGGGTTTCATCTTTCTGATAGCATTGCTGGTAGCCATAGCAGCTAGTCGTGGAGGCTGGAAGAACCCCTCCTTCAGTTTCATCTTATCGCACTAGCCCCCCACAACCGAAAAACCTTTAGTCTTAACCTGTTCAAATCCCATGGGTAAATCTCAAATAAAAGGGAAGGGAGGAGTAGGGTCTGGCTCTTCTCCCTAGGATACCTTGAGCCACTCAACTGTTCCTCCGTCAGAGATTTCTGCACCAGAAGAAGCCCAGAAAGACAACTCAAAATGCAAACCCAAAACCCAGGAAATACCAAGGTATGAAATTACTTCTACGCTTGTGAGTGAACAAATACAGTTCATGCAAGATCATGCAATCATATGTAAATTCATAGGCATCTGGCCCATGGAAAACGCTTTGGTGGGATGGATTCTTAGCTCATGGAAGACCAAGGGAGAATGTGAGTTAAAACTTGGTTCAAAAGATTTTTTTATAGTCATTTTCCATAACCTGGAGGACAAGCATCGCATATTCCAAGAGGGACCTTACTTCTTCCACTCTGTCGGAATCTATGTTTTCAACTAGAAGGAATAGGTATCCCCTGAGAAAGAAGATTTTAAAGTTGTCCCGGTCTGGATTGAACTTTACTCCCCGCCACAGTAATTTTGGAATATCGAGACGCTAACTGGAATTTGAAATACCTTGGGTACCTTTGTTCATATCTCTGATGCAACCCTGGAAGGAAGGTATACCTCCTACACAAGAATATGCCTCTATATGGACATTTCTGCCGCACTCCCTGAAGCTATTTGTCTCAGTCACAGGGATTCAGAGTGGTTCCAACCCGTGGACTATGAGCACATTTATTTTCGTTGTCAAAAATTCCACAAGCACGGCCACCTCTTTAAGGACTTCCCTCTGAACGTCAGACCTCACGCCCCCAACCACACTGAAAAGAAAGATGATGAGGGATTCACAAAATCCATACACAAGCGTAGGAACTCAAAAAAGGCTCTGAACCCTAACCCTCCTTGAGACGCTTCAGTCTGGAAGACCTTCACTGTCCTCTCTGAACTGGACCTGGCTGACCCCATTGAAGGTGATACACTGTTTCGCGGACAATCTACCGAGAGCGGACTCAAGGCCTGATCTCCCTAGCTTAACATAAGTCTAGAACAAATAAGATAGAAACATAAATACTTTCCTAGATCATGTAGAGGTACAAATGTAAGAGTAGATTGTTTACCTTAGATTTGTAGATCCCTTTCTCCTTCGTTGATCCAATGCTCCAGTGCTACCAGATTGCGAGTAGCTAAACCCTGTTGAACATATGATAGACCATGAG
This sequence comes from Larix kaempferi, assembly GCA_027924585.1. Taxonomy (NCBI): domain Eukaryota; kingdom Viridiplantae; phylum Streptophyta; class Pinopsida; order Pinales; family Pinaceae; genus Larix; species Larix kaempferi. The sequence continues at coordinate 54,086,625 of BSBM01000047.1, read as the reverse complement.
AAGTGAAAGCATATATCTCATATGACAGATCTAAGTTAACAGTTAAGGAGGAAAACTCTAATCATCATCAAAGAGACAATATTTATGGAAAGAAATTATATTAACTATATTGAAGAGTGGAGAAGTACAATAGAAATAAAGATTACAACCATTTCCTTAACGCTGCAAACTCTTTCTGACAAGCCATGCCAAATCTCCTAGAGAGAAGTGGATGATCCCCAAGCTATAGTGTTAGATCTATGGGGCTTAGTTTCACCAGGATAAGAGTACCATAGAATTCCTCCCCTTTGGATGGGGGTGAGCTTCATTTAAATAGGAGTAAGTAGATAGGGTATGGATAGGATAGGAGAGGCTTAAGGGATCCTTCCAAGATGATAGGAATCGAATGCCATCTCTTCCAAGAGGTCAGGGATAGGGTCCCATGTCAGCAAGCTTCAAGAAGAAGATCGAAGAAGCTATTTTTGCCATTTAATTGACTTTGTCGCACCCTACAATGAAGCAAGCTATGACGTCGCATGTTGCATGAGTGCAACCTGCAAGGACCTCTCAAAACCTAGTACAAATGGGTACAAATCCTTCTAGGTCAATCACTCAATCAAGGTAACTCCAGGGGTGTATACACTGAATCTCATGATGGGAAGATTTTAGGTGTAACAGAATGCCCTCCAAAGCATGAAGTTGTTCGAAAATAGACAGGTGAAATGCTTTGATAGAAGGAATGGCAATGGACTTGTCGGACGAAGGACCCTGCTGTAGTACAACTGAGTCTGAGTATATAATCTCAAATGACTCACAACATGGCTACCGACCAATACAATGCAGATCCATGGTAGTGATGACCGAATGAACACAATCATGGCTACTAGACATAAGCGTAGATCCATGATGAAATGATAACACAGCCACGACCAATACAAATGTGGATCTGTGTAATATGACTCAATACAAACTCCATCGCAACCTGGGTAAAATATTATTCCCAGGGTCTTCAAGCCAAACCCACAATGATACGGATCTAACCATGTGATTACAAATGTCTTGATGTCGAACATGGTAGAAACCACTTGATTACCGGTCATTGATGTAAACTGTTAACAAGCATGAGGGATATCACCATTAATGTCAATGATTCCCAAGGTATCACAGTACATATCACCAAGCATGAATAAGTGAGTTGAAGTCGAACGCAAGATTAAATATTTCAATCAAGAGACAATGATATAGACTCATGTTGAAAGCGAGGTAACCTGCCATTGAGGCATGCAGGGCCAAGGTACTTGGTTGGTTTCTAGATTCAATCCTCGGATGATGAGTTGAAGTTGTGATATCCCTCCTTATTTTCCCTTTATTATTATGTAAAATATGCTTGGAATGACTCCAGCACACGACGCCAAACGATTCACAGTGTTAAAACAAAACCCCACCATCTAGCAATTGTCATAAGCTAACCATTTACACTAGGTTAGTACTATGAAATCTTTATTACTTTTGGTCGGGTGGAGACCTACAAGATATATATTTGGTACCCTTAAGAAGAGAAAAGATATATATATATATATATATAAGATATTATTTATAATATCTTGTAGGCAATTTTTACATCTTTAAGTTATTAACTTAATGGAATAACACATACGGAAGTGTTATAACACAAAACATTATAGATATATGGAGTAATTAAAAATAAAGAAGATGCAACTACTTTAGTAGATTTATCTTCCTCTACAAATGGCGCGCTCCATTCACTAGAATAGTAGTATTAATGGCAAATGACACCTCGTCACTACAGTTTTCTACTAACCATCGTGGAGCCTCCTTATCATTGCCATTTGTCTTCTCCTTCTGGAGAACTAGAGCTCCCCGAGGACGTGATATGCCCGAGGAAGGGATTATCATCTATTTAATAATCAGAACTCTAGGGAAGGGGAAAACGGAGTAAGGGAAGACCTTGCTAGTAGAAAGGAGGAAAAAACTCGCCGAGACTGTCTAGGATTGAGTGGTAGCTTAGTTACAGCCCATTGATGGTGGACCGAGGAGCCTACGGGAGAGCAGTCACTGGATAGTGAAAATCTGGTAAAATCTATGCAATTGTCTATTAGATCTCTTTGAGGTTAATCGGCGAAATCTGTGGTAAGAGCTTTGCTTTTATTTAGATCTCTAAAAAGGGGGAATCCATGAAAGGAAAAAGTTATACTCTGTTATGGATTTTACGGTCCTCAGTTTTGGGTATGGTACTTATGTCGTCGTTTGATACAGAGTTAGGGAGTCCTTTCCTTTGGTAATGCATACAGAGGTTTTTGGTAAGTAATTGGGAGAGGATAGCTCAAGGAAGCCCGATCCCTCTACTTCTATATTTTTGTTTGGTAATCACTTAAAGAAAGGGAAGTCATGATTTTTAACATCTCTGCAATTTCAGACTTTTAGAGGAAGCCAGTAGCTCTATCCTTTAAAGCTACACGGAATGTGTAGATCACTGAGCTATATAATTCGGGATATGATTTTTCCTTGCCTATTCAGTTTATTGGATGAAAATACTAGATCTATCCTAAAGGTATAGATCTGCTTATGCATTCTCTGCCAACTTGGGTCATAACTCTAGGTTATATTTTGAAATATAGTGATTATCTCATTTCCAGATCTGATTTTGTCATGCTAAAATGTATTCCATTGCTTAGATAGTTCCGATGGTTATGATGAATGTAAGATCGTGGATCTCTATTCTGTATGGTGCAAAATCGTGTTATGCTGGCTCGGTTGTATACCGATTTCATCATAGATCTCGGTGCTTCTAGATCTTATTATTAAATAGATATGTTGATAAGAAAACCATTAGAGTTATCGTTCAGGAAAAATGGTTTGTGCTCAGTTTTTCTTAGGCAATGATCGGATGGGACAATCCGTCTGGCCGATCTAGTTTTAGTTATCGATTATCATGCATACATGAATGATATCCATGAAATAGGTGTATAACAGCAATTAAATCGGGTTATGTCACTTTTTTTTTTATTCCCAGTGTTGCTGCCTAGTGATGTAGGCATCCGATTTTACCGTACTGATGATTTATAGATCGCAGCGATCTAGATGGATGCCTGCCCTTCTAATCTCTATCGAATTTCACTGTCGTCGTATTATATTCGGAGATTAGATCTGGTAGAACGTGAACTTTGAAATCATATTGGGGTTGCTTGATGAAGCCATATGAGGTCCTGCTTATAAGACTATAATTCCAGTTTAAATCGAAATGGGGTTCGTTTATTAAACCTGCTAGAATGAAGCCGTCTAAGGTTCTGTTTATATGATTATGAAGTTTTGAGATTGAAATCGTAGATCTGTGTTCTACAGGGTCTTGATTATTATTTTGAAATTGTAGATGAGTGTTCTACAGGATCTTGATTCTTATTTTGAAATCATAGATCTATGTCTACAGGATCTTGATTGTTCTTTTGAAATCGTGGCTACCTTCTCTGCTTGTTCTGGGATAAAACGTTATTTCTATCTTATACGCTGAATGGAAGCCATAGATGGATGTATGCTGAATTGAAATCGTGTAGATCTGTGTTCTACAGGATCTTGATTATTATTTTGAAATCGTGGCTACATTCTCTGCTTATTCTCGGATAAAAACGTTATTTCTATTTTATATGCTGAATGGAAGTCATAGATGGCTGTATGCTGAATTGAAATTGTGTAGATCTGTGTTCTACAGGATCTTGATTGTTATTTTGAAATCGTGGCTACATTCTCTGCTTATTTTAGATGAAAATGCTACATCTATCTTATATGCTGAATTGAAATCGTAGATCTATGTCTACAGGATCTCGATTATTATTTTAAAATCGTGGCTACATTCTCTGCTTACTTTGGATGAAAGTGCTATTTCTATCTTATATGCTGAATGGAAGTCATAGATCTCGGGTTGTATGTTGAAGTGAAATTGTAGATTTATGTTCTACAGGATCTTGATTGTTATTCGAAATCGTAGATCTCTGTTCTTCAAGATCTCTATTGTTATATTGAAATCGTGGTTAAGATTCTTTGCTTATTCTTTCCGGATGGAAAATTTATATATCTCAACTAGGTTGAGCTTCCACAGCATGACTTATTCCTAGTAAATATGATACAGGTGCGGTCATAATGTCCTCTTGAAGATTGTGGAGATGTTCATATCCAAAGAGGTTAAAATGTGGTTTTAGTACCCTGCCTTTTTATGAGCTCGTGATTGGGGAATCTAACTACTTTAATATTTTTCTTACTGTATATTGAGATTGATTGGTGACTTTTTCTGCATATGTCTGAGTATTGTTGTTCGATGGGAAGCTAAGCAATCTCAGCGATCTCTCTAAATATAGAGAACCATTTTTTTTATTACATCGACGAATGTCGCAAAAGAAAATGATCTCAGTGAGATAAGCTATAAGAGCAACAATGAAGTTGCCAGGATGTAATTCTTTGGATAAATATTACATGATGCAACAACGGTTGGTGGACGTAGCCCAAAGAGTTGGGTGAACCACGTGAAATTGGTGTCTCTTTCTAATGTGTTCTTACTTGAGTAAATTGTCCTAAGTTATTGTGATGATGTTGTCGTTACATTAATATTTGACTAGATGATTGGTAAGGCATGAGTTATAGATAATCCTTGTATTGATCATGAAAGGTATGTTGTGTTTTAAGTATATTCATGTTTATAATTAATTTGTTGAATGATTCAAATAAACTAGTGTGCCTATACACTATGGGTTTATTAAAGAGATTTTCTATAGAAGCATATCACTATTATGAAGTTCACTTATATGTAATCGTTCGAAGGAGATAAGGGGGTTGTGAAAACTTTACTTGTTTACATTGGTAGCTGGCTATCGATGGAATTTGGTCTATGAGTTAGTAGGAGTAAGCATAATAAAGTGTTATAGGGGTAATTTAAATATTGAGCAAAGAAATGAAACAAACTCTCAAGGTTTCTTATGAGTATTGCCAAAAATCTAAGTAGTACCGTTGACGAAAATTATAAAACTTCGTTAAATACTGACTGAATTGTTTTAGGGGATGTTACAGAAGTCGACAAGGATGAATTCGTCGAAGGAGGGCCATGATGAATCCCCCATCAATCGACCTGAAACATGAAAAAATATGTGTAGAGTAGGACGGTGTAGCAACATGCAGGACTGACTCAGAGTAGACCAACAGAGTGACGTGCATACTGATTGCAGATGGTAAATGGTGGACGTAATCTTGAACATGGGCATGGCATGACTTGGCAGTATTGATACGACGAGTACAACACTAACTCCTAATGCAACTGATGAGAGGAGCTTTCTTTGAATGACTCAAAGGAGTAACAAGACTCAGGAAGTTGGTAAAACTCGAGTACAAACGGATGATCCAAGTACAGTATGCAAATGCAGATGAGTGCCATGTTCAAGAACGACTACGTACTACCACTGGTAATGTGTGTAACATAAAATATTTCCTTTTTCCCATCATGAATGATGAGTGCCTCATGTGTTTTTACGAGCTTGATGAGGGTAACCAGATGATCGGTATAGCTCATCTCATAGATGAGTCCAATCCAAAATATTTTTCGAACCTGGGATAGGAGGGGCTCGTCCCATGGTGGGCCCTTCAATGTAGGAATTTAACGAGTCCATAGAAGGTAAACTCGGTCGTCATTTCATATTTAGAGAGTTTGAAAATAACTAAAGAAGACTCCAATGATCCTTTTTCGTAAAGTTAGCCTCATTGCCTGAAAAAGGGTAAAACAACGTAGGAGAGGACTCTTCTAGCCATGATTAGATGGAGTATACCTTTTTCGTAAGTAGTGCCCCCTGGTCCGAAAAAGGGGTAAACTATCACCAGGAAGATGACCATTCAAATACTTTAACAAGTGTGAACACGACAAGTTTGCTTGGAAATCTTTTTGTTTTTTGTGAGCTTGAAAAGAGCTTAAAAGTAGACTCCATGGGGTATCCTTTTCTGTAGGAGTTTAACGAGCCCGGAAAAGTGATAAATCGTAGCTCGGTACTTATTCTCATTGTTTCAAGAGCACAAGAACAAATGAAGAGTAAGCTCATCATCATAAAATAATTACAATCTAGCCATTGCAAAATAATGACAAAACATTCAAGGGAGAATTCATACCAGAGATAACTATTGTAATGTGAGAAACGACACAAAATACCACTTAACAACCCCTGCACACTTGGAAACTAGGTCAAATAGTTAGTCGACATTCCAAATATGATTAAAACTATAGCAAATGAATTCAAAGCATCAAATATTTGAAAAAAGAATATTCCATTTCATTTATAAATAGAAAAATGGTCAAATATAGTCACCATTATTTCATTTTCCAATTTGGGAGAAGAAGTGCCAATTTGAAGCCAAGATTTCATTCGTCGATTCTCAGAGCTACGAACTTCCATTTCACCTACCATCTAGAGTAGGTAAACCTAAACTTTATCTAGCAAGAATGTAGCGGATTTCATTTTGATTTTAGGTCCATTTTTTAGGCTTTTTGATAGATTTGTGGAGGGCTATTGTGCCCTCAGCTCGTCGCAGTCTGCCCTTTCGGGAACTGCGACGAGACCTACTCGGCACAAGTCCCGAAAATGTGGGGTGCAACGTCATCGCAATGTGTGCAATAGGACAGTGCGACAGCGGAAATGTACATGCCAACCATCAAATTAAACCTAAAGGGTGGACTTCCTGTGGTTGAAGTGGAGTCTAACAATGTTTAAATGCCCATTTTGGCAGGTTGATAGCAAGCAAATATGGTATTAGAGTGGCGGGAAAGAGAACACGAGATTGAATATGTACAAGCTTCCAACGATCCACAATGTGTGAATGATTTGAGAAACTGTGGTTTGCTCAAGTTCTTTGAGATTCAGGGCATGAGGGCCCAAATCCCGCTATTGACACACATGCTCCGGTGTTGGGATGCGGCCCAACAACACTTTTTGATTGGTGAGCATATCCTTGCTATAGATGTTGAGGACATCTATTTCCTTACTGGTCTATCCCGGAGAGGGGACCCTGTAGTTCTCACTGGATCACGAGCTAGTGATCATACTGTTGATGACATGGTGGCGTAGCATTGTACTGCTCATGCTCGATCCTCCAGTGATAATATTTCCATTAGGGATGTCGTGAGCCGCCCACTGCGTGATATATTGTTCACTATTACTAGAGTGGCGGGGAGCCAAGCCCCACACATGGCCACTCGGACTCAAGTGCTCTATGTAGAGGAGTGTATGTCCCCCATGATCTTTAACTGGTGCGAGGGTCTCCCTGCCAACTTCCGAGCTCAGCTGACCAAGTGTCGGCGGGGAGAGCTCAAGCAGTTCAGGTATGGATCGATCATGATATCATCCCTCTTGGAGTGGGTCCCTCTCTTGCACCCACAGATACTACTGGATGATAGGGATCCTAGGGATCCACACATGCTTAGATGGGCAAAGGTGATGGCCTGTCATGGTGGGGGCCCTATCATCAGCTTTGGTCCTGAGTTCTTAAGCTGGCTGGAAGGCCAGTTTCTCATGGTTGAAGACTACCCGTATGGTGGTATGGATTTCAGAGAGGATCCTGACTTAGTGCTGCCCGAGGGTACAACACGGGGAGACATCGGTAAGAATAAAACCCTTGTATTTTTTAAGTTTTGTATCTTTATGATTTTTTTGATGCAGTGCTGACAAGTATATCACATGTGTGTGTAGATGTGGGTCCCATACGGCCCGTAGGGGTTTCTCTTCTGGTGAGGAGAGACAGAGTTGAGGGAGCAGTTGTGCCCCCAAGTGCTCATGCTTCCATCATGGAGATGGAGGATGTGTATAGGAACTTGTCCTAGCTGACAGTGGATGTTCTTGATCTAGTAGTAGATGACCTAAAAAGACCTATGCAGAGGTTCGGAGTTGGAGCGTCTCTACGCTTCAATGCCTTACTCCGCAAGGTAGCGAGGACAGTTGAGTGCTTCCATTCTCAACGACAGAGAGTTGTCCGCCCTAGGGGTGTACAAGCCAGGCATCAGGCCTGATGATATACTTGTACCGAGAGCTTAGAGGCCTCATATTTTGTACTACTGAAAGCTACAAGGCTTCAAATTTTGTAGGGACTTACTGAAAGCCATTGTGCTTCATATTTTTGTACCAGCACTACTTTTGATGATATATATATACAGACATTGTCGGCGATTTATACATTATGTGTTTTTAGAAATGATGAATGATGTGATCTTGTTCATACGTTATGCTTTTTATACAGTGCATTATTTACATGTCATGAATGCTTTTACATATTATGAGTATTATGTGTGTGCGATGTACCAATCTAAAATGAAGTTGGCCATCGAGTCAACAACTATGTTTAACTCTCATGGAATGTGTAGGTATTGAATGGATTCAAATGACCTTTCCAAGAGATGTACTCGTCTAAAGAGACGGAGTAGGGTGGGATCATGAATAGCATAGATCAGGTTAAGATGGGAAACCACTAATTGAGAATCCATATGGATGACAATGTGGTCCATACCTAAAGAAGTAGCATCTGTTAGGGTTCCAATTACCACCTGATATTCCGTGGCATTGTTGGTTGCAAACCCAAGACAACTTCCACTTGAGCTGATGAGCTCTCCTGTTGGGGAATATAGTACCCAGGCTACCGAGGAAAGGCTATGGGTATGCCGGCTGGCGTCGTCCGTGAATTTGTAGCATGTTTCCATCTGCACATGCAGACAGGACATGGTATAAGAAGCGGAAACAAGACCGAGAGACACTCAAAAAATAGATGCGTCACACCACACAAAAACACACACATGCCATGTACAATATATACAAGAAAGTCTATGCATGACAGGTTCAAGCATAGTACCTTTTCAGGTAAATCCCATTACTGGGTTCACCAAAACATATTCTGTCGTAATCTTCAAGCTCATAAGCTCCCTTTTCCAAAACACGTTTGACAATGTAAGGTTCGTTCCACAAGGACTCGAACTTTCCTGCGCTCAATTTGTCATGATTCTGGTCGTATGTGAGGACCAGGTCACCCTCATTGAAGATACGGGGTTCTACTGACTTGTCGTACTGAGCTTTAATGCATTTCTTCTGTGCTTTGTTAGCAAGAGCAGCATCTCTGCAGGACTCGTCAAGTTTTGCTAAGTACAGGAAACGTTCTTCCTCGACAGTAGTGTTAGGAAGAAGTTCGACAGTGAGTTGTAGAGACAGAATTTCACACTCTATAGGAAGGACAACCTCCAATCAATACACCAATTGGAAAGGAGTAAAACCTGTGGTGGTTTTAATTGAAGTTCTGTAGGCCCATAATGCTTAAAAGAGCATATTATGCCAGTTGGACTTATGTGTCCCTACCATCCTTTGGACCATAGTTTTCAAGACCTTGTTAATTGCCTCGACCTGTCCATTGGACTACGGGTAGTAGGGTGTTGAGTTTTCATGGAGAAAACCCAATGTATCGCTCAGTTCATCAACCATATGGTTCTGAAAGTGAGAACCATGATCGGTAATTATCGCCCGAGGAACTTCAAATCGTGCTATTACATGATTGAACATGAAGAGTGCAGCGGTTTTGCCGTCGTTTTGGTATGTAGGAATTGCTTCGGTCCACTTTGTGAAGTAATCCATGGCTATGATGATGTAACTATGCCCCTCGGCCGAGGTAGGATTACAATGCATAAAATAGATGCCCCATTTTGTGAAGGGGTCCATGACAATAATCGGTTGTAATGGGGCGGGATGGGTGCGCTTCTTTGTATGGAAGTGTTGACATGGAGGACATCTCTTCATGGACTCAGGACAATCTTTGACTATAGTAGGCCAATAATATCCTGCGTGCAAAATATTCTGGGATGTCGCCATCCCAGACAGGTGACTGCCACACACCCCAGCGTGATAGTCATTGAGAACACGTTGAGCCTCATCATGAGTTAGACAACGTCGAAGGATTGAATCAATGCCACGACAGTACAAAGTATCACAGATGATTAGGTAATACTTTGCGTGGTGGCGTATGTGACGATAATCGTCACGAGACAGATCAGGGTTAAAGCGTTGGGTTTGAAGATATAATGAAATATCTCCATACCATGGATCAGTTGTGCTAATGAGAAACAATGATTCATCTGAAAAAGAGTCATTGTGCTCAACTTCTACATTAGGACGGGGAAGGTCACAAATAAGCTCAGCAAACACCAAAGACTTTTTAGACTTAGCTTTCTTGAAAAGAAGGTCAAACTCTGGCAGTATCACGATGCAGCATGAATACTTGCCCCCAGGTACTTGACGTGTCAGTACGTGGTACATGGGGTTCGAGTCTGCAATGATAGTGGTGGTGCGGAGCAAGATATAGTGGCAGAACTTTTTTATGGCGATGACCACCACGAAAGCAAGTTTTTCGACATGTGAATATCTAGTTTCAGTGTCAGAAAGACCCTTACTCGCATAGTATATTACATGTTCCTGGGTGTTTTGATCCTTCTGTACCAAGACCATGGCGATGGTGGTGGTAGAAGTAACGAGATACAAGATGTAATCTCGATAATAGTTGGGCGGTTGGAGCACAGGGGCATGCATGATGGCATGTTTGATGCTGTCGAAGAATTTTTGAACTTGGTTGTCCCAAATGAACGGAACGTCCTTCTTAAGCAGCTTCATATACCCCTGAGTCTTCTCTGCAAAGTTACAAACAAAACGCCGTAAAAAAGTCGCCTTCCCTTGGAGACTCTGAAGTTTTGTCACATTAGTCGGAGGTGGTAGGTTGACATTGTCCTCCATCTTTAAGGGATTGATATAGATCCCATCCTTCGAGACAATAAACCCTAAGAGGCATCCAGACTCGACGCAAAAGATACACTTATGAGGATTCAGACGGATATTGTACCGTCTGCATCTGAGGAAAATGGTCGTTAGATGATCCATGTGGAACTCACGCTGCTTTGAATGAGCAAGGAGATCGTTTAGGTAAGGTTCCACAAAGTCCTTAATGTCATGGAAGGCATACAACATGGCCCACTGGAACGTGGCGCCAGCATTTTTAAGGCCAAACGGGAGTTGGCGGTATGTAAACGTCCCCCAAGGACAGATGAAAGCCGTCTTATGTTGGTCGGATGGGTTGATCTCAATCTGGTTGTAACTGGAGAAGCCATCCATAAATGAAAAGATGACGCTCTCGACACAATTGTCGATGATCTGGTCGAGGAACGGGGTCGGGTAGTTGTCCTTTGGACAAGCCTTGTTAAGCTCCCAATAATGGACACAGACGCGAATGGTACCCTGCTTTTTTTTCACAAGGACGATGTTTGAGACCCAATCCATCAATGGGACAGGATAGATGAAGCCAGCCTTTAAGAGCTTTTCAATTTTTGCCTTGATCTCTACAGTCTTTCGGAGGTGTACCGCTCACAACTTTTGACATACAGGTTTGATGTCGAGATAGGTCTTTATTTCATGAGAAAGAATCGCGGGGTCTATCCTAGGCATCTCCTCATAGGACCAAGCGAATACATCTCAAAATCACTTGAATAGGGCCGTACCAATAGCTATTTATTCAGGGGAACACTTCTGGCCTATGCAAATGTGTTCCACTACACCATGTTTCACCGAAATGTCCACTGAGGTGGTACGATCAATGTTGGCCAAGTTTTCCTCAGAGTCTAAAAGACACGTAAGTATGGGAGAATGAGGGAACGGGTAGATATCTGGTGAAAAGATGGTGGTAATGTTGTCCTCTATGTACTCCAAAGCTGGAAGAAAAGACGACCTATGGTGAAGGTCATCTCATGGACCATCATCAACATTCTAAACTTCCATGATGGTCTCATCGGAATGAAAAGTCCAAAGTAAGAGATTAGGTAGAGATGATGCCCGTTGTAGAGAAAAGGGTGGGAGGCCAAAGTTAAGTGGTCCTCCGATGCTGATTGGATAGCCTCGTAAATACATTCAGCGGGGGAAAGAGGCATCGCGTCCCCAATCAGGTGTGTTGTGGCTTCGTCAAGTACAAACCAAGTATCGGTGGAGTGAGATGAAATATTTGCAGATATCATGTTCACCGAGGCAACATGATTAGGAGGATCCGAAGTGGAAAAAACTCCCATGAGAGATGAATCTATCAAAAGGCCAACCCCTATACTCTCATACTATTTTGACGTTTGTCCAATGGAAGGAATATGATCACCGGGATGAGTAGTAGCGTCTGGTGTGCAAAAATCTAACTGGTCGACGGTCACAATTCGTCCTTGATGGGGGAATTGTACTATGCAGAAGACTGAAGAGGCTACCGCTTGCATGGTGTAAAACCAATTTCGACCAAGCAAGAGATTGTAATCTATTGGGGCGGACACCACTTCCACATTGATGGTTATGGTCTTTCCGCCTAAATTGACTGCGAGAGCTTGTAAGATCCCATGAGATTGAAAGCCACGTCCAACGAATGCTTTCAACGTGGTAGGAGAATGATTCAATTTGGGAGAGCCGATGGCTCTCCAACAGGCGATCGACATGATAGAAGTAGAGGTGCCTTCGTCCAAAAGGGTACGATGGACAATTTTCCCAGCGATGTTTGTAGCCACTTGAAATGCTAGCTGATGGGAAAGCCTCGGCTTGAAGTATTCAAGTCGGAACATGATGGTGTTCAAAGAATCAGGGTCAACCACACCAATTGCTGCAAGGGGAGTTTTGCGTTAATTAGGACAATTCTGCAAAAATTCCAGCATGGACATGGCACAAGGGGCTTGTGCCAAGTCTTCTATGATATTGTAATTCTGTGCTGCCCGAGCATTAGGATTGAAAACAACTTTTCTAATCGTGCTCTTGGGCGATCACAATATCGAATCTATGGATGGCTTCTCAATGGAGAGAGAATTTGATGGTACAATGACATCAGGTAAGGAGTCGAAATCTTTTTCAGTATTACTTCCAACAGGTTCCTTCGAAGGGACCTAGTCGTATGATCGCAAGCGACTGTTCAAATTGATCGTCTAGTTATGCACCATGAGAAGATGCGCGATATTTGATGGTTCCCCCTGGGGTGGGGGAGGTTGAGCAATCATCTGCTGGTTTTGAGTGGGAAACGGGTCGTTGAGGACTGCGGGAGTGGGTTTACCCCTAAGAAACTTTTGGACTTCGTCTCTATGGGGACACTCTTTGGAGAAGTGATCATCTCCACATAGTAAACAAGGATACTTTAGTTTCCACTTTTGTTTGGTGTCATCAGGAGTGCTCTTTTGTTCCTATTGGGTAGAATATTTCATAGGTTTTCCCTTATTTTTCTTCTTACCGTCAGACTTCTAAGGTGAAGCTGATGAGACAAAATTCACTTCTTCAGTAGCAGCAGGAGCGGATGACTTGGTGGTGCTGAGACCAGTATGCATTGGTGATGGGGACGAACCCTGGGAGTGCGAAGAACCAACAGTTTGATGAGAAGGATGGGCGTGAAGGGATCCAATGATGCCATCGGCTTGGGGTCCCTTAAGTGGTTTTTTGGGGTCGTTAGCTTCACAGGGTGCATAGGGAAGAATATCAAACAATGTGTCGGATTGAGTATAAACTAAAACTAGCACATGGGCATGGGCGATGGCGTGTTCTTTAGTGACAACACCTCCCATGGAAACATCTTGTGCTATGACAGGGATGAGAGACTTCGTAAACTAGTCTGTTAGGAGTTGATCTGGAATAGGAGCTTTAATGACACGACGTTTCCTTCACCACTCATGCATATGATCAGAAATGTGAGTGGCGGTATTCTGACGGAGCAAGGTTAAAAGATCAGTACCAGTTTCATACCATATAGGCAGCTGGAAATGAGTCAAAATGTTCTTGGCAAGAAAACCAAAATCAAGAAAAGAGTGGGGTGGTAACTCGATGTACCACTTGGCATCCAAACCGGTGAGAGTCCTTTGAAACAATCTAAGATGAATCGAGTCGTCCATTAAGGAATTAGATGAACACCATAAATGGTAAGTCATCACGTGGTTTTTAGGATCTTCACCCATCTTGCCATCAAATATTGGGATATCAGACTGAAGTTTCACCAAAATAGGTGGCCAATTAGTTCCATGGTAAATGGGGTCGTTGGTTAAACGAGATAGGTTAAGTAGGTCCAAGGTAGCCAAAAAGGGCAGCTGTGGACTAAGCTGCACGTATTCATAATACGGATAAGGCGTGTAAGGACCTAATGACCATAGGATGTACGAGGAGGAAACTGACCATAGGCGGGTGTGCCACCCAGACCGTAAGGGGGTCTGCCACCATAAGGTGGGGGTCCACCTCCACCACCCGGAGGAGGTGGAGGTCCGCCACCACCATCGGTAGGAGGTGGGGGTCCATAACCATAATAAGGTGGCCCGCCACCGCCCTCGCCTGGAGGGGCTGGTGGACCACCTCCATCCCCAGAAGGATGGGGACCCCACCACCTCCGTCGCGGGAAGGATGAGGGTCTCCACCATCACAACCGCCACCATAATAATTAGATCCACCACCACCTCCGCCTGGGGGGGGAGGTGGACCACCTCCACTGCCTGAAGGTAAATGTCCTCCTCCACCATAATGGGGTGGTCCTCTGTCGACTCCACCTAGGGGCGGTGGTGGACCATTCCCGCCACCGCCGGAAGGGTGGGGGCCGTTGTTGGTAAAATGAGGTGGACCTCCGCCAAAGTTAGGTGGGGGCCCGCCGCCTCTAGCAGGAGGTGGGGGGGGCCCGATCGAGGGTGGAAGTGCTTGAGGGATAGTTTGTTGGTGTCCATGGTGTAAAACGAGTTGTTGCCTCCATAGAGTGTAGGGATTTCCGGGATAGGGTATCTCGTATGGTGCGTTTCCGGTATTAGCTTGGCTTGGCACAGGGTTAACAGAACCTGGTTACACTTGACTCCATGAAGGTTGAGGTACATTGGATGGCCCCCCAACATGAGATAATCCCATGGTGGATGATCTGGCGGGTTGGGGAGGTCCAACGGGACATTCGTTGGGGATTCCACCGCCTACGTTTTGGTTAGGAAACGGGGGTTTCCCCCCAGCCACAATAGGCTGACTACTATTCAAAGGTTGAACCAACATAGGTTGTTGATTAGCTACCATAGTAATAACGTTAACAATGAGATAATCTGGGGGAATGGAGTATCCTCCTCCCAAATTTTGAGGTGGAGGAGGAGCTGGCAAAGTAACCGTGGTAGTAACAGGTGTGTTGGACTGTTGTCCTTCAATTAGATGGTTCACTTGAGGTGTGGGACAGGACTCTTGTGAGGGTTGACCAGTCTCGTTCATGGACAAGTTGTGGTGGGATGGTTCAGGTGAGCCGAAAGATATCGGGTGGACTGAGGTATCTCTATACCCAGGCCGTTGCTTGAGACTTTGTCTTCGAAGTTCATTACCCCCAACCCATAATCGTTCTAGACGCTCCTGGATAGGGCCAAAAATATCGACGGGGTCGCACCTGTAGAAGGGTCTAGAGAGTTCTAGAGTAGTCTAGTTGGGTGGGGATGCGATGGAAAAATGAGCCACTGGGTGATCGGCAAAAGATGTACAATAGGCTGCAGCTAGACCAGCAGCTGTTGTGGGGTCATCCTAGGGTTGATTTATCCATTCCAACAATCTAGGCTCTCCTGGGATAACTGTCGAGAGGGTATCGTCTTGTGAAGTAGAAATTTCCACCTATTCACCCTGTGGGGGGTTGGAGGTTGATGAATCTAGTGGATTTGGGGGAAACAAAAGTCATCCAACATTCAGGGTGGTGTTTTCAACTTCAATAACTACGACCATGTTACGCTGATCCATTCTTACACTCGAAATAACCTCCGGATTAAGGGGATATTTGAGTGATAAGTTCAAGATCCTATGGGATCTTATCTAGGGAAAATCCTCCAGAGCATTAGGAAAATCAGCTAGGATGGCTGAAACAACGTTTCTCCTTAGGGTATGCTACAAAAGAAAAGAAGTCCAGAAAAACCTACTCAAAGTAAGGCAACAAGTATACTTATGTGACAGAGTCGATTCAAAGCCCTGAACCTCAGGAGATTATCAAGGCATCACAAACCGCTATATACTGCAGGGTCCAACAATATGATGCGACAAGGAGGATTGGGACCATACCCTTTCTTGCATAGTCGACTACTTTGACAGTACGTGCGTGATAATATCCCCAAGTGCTATTCTCGGTGTATTGATTTGCCAAGATGACCAAATGGTTAACTCAGTTGGTTTCAGGAATCCTAGTGGTGTCTCTCGATATACGCAAGGTACGTGGGAGCTCAAATTTGTAGTGGTGCTGTCTAATGCACAACCGTTCGGCAAGAGACCTTCCGATATACTACCGAGTATGTGATATATGCTTCGATATATGCCAAGTATGGATTATGGTACTTGGTGGTTACATGAAGGAGCTCGATATATTAATAAGTACGTGGAAGACTACAATACCCTCGGGATACAGTGATGAAAAATAACGACAGCTACCACGCTTAACGATGCTGGAACACGTCTCTAACTTACACACAAGTTTCTAAATATTTTACCCTAGTTCTACCGTTAATTTTATCTGGACGGTTAGGTTAATGCATGAGGTGAGTACATAATCGGAAATATAATGCAAGCCCTAGCTACATGCAAAAAGTATGCTTTTCTTTCGATGAATGCTACCTATGGGAAGGAGAAATCTTCTTTTTCTTTCTCTTTCCAACACAATACCAACTCTACGAAAAATGATATTGAAACATTCTTTTCCTTTTCAACAAAACACAAAAATCACAACACTACTAATCCAAATCACAACATTTTTTCCTTTTCTTTTTCTTTTCAAATCAAAATGACAATAGGTAATGAAAAGAGAGGATTCTAAGATGGAGTATGCAAGCTTCTCAATTTCGCTTTCAATGATCTAAAAGCAATAAGAATTAAAAATGCATCTATCTTTTCTTAGCATGGAACTAATTTTGCAAAAACTGAAACATGTTTTGAGTCTTTCAAGAAGATGAGCGATTCATAATTCAATAAAAACGCAACTGATCAGACATTCATTCAATTTTTCAAAGAATGCATAAGTAAAACATTCCAATGCACAATTTTTCTTCAACAATGCTTGAGAAATGATAGGAAAGAAACAATTTTGACTTTTCAATGGATGCAACACAATATTAGCTTGATAGCAACGATGCTTTCAGATGTGAATGACTGAAAAGAAAACACTACTTGAAGCACTCAGTACACTCAGAAAACTCAAGAAAAGACAAGCACTCAGTCAGACTGGAAGACACACAAGACTTAAAATCAAACACTAGCAAGCAAACCAAGCAAGCCAAGCTCAAAAGATAATGGAAACGAGGTTTGGTAATTGATATAATGAAGTAACCAAATCAGTTAATGGAGCAGAGGGAAAATAAGGGTGAGCAGATGAAGGTGGAGGAGACAAGATTGTTCACCACTACCGGTTCTTAGACTTGTCCAAAGCAGAATCCAAACCAATCCAAACTAAGCCAAACACTCAACACATAAATCAACGATGGGATCTCTTGCTAGATCTTGCAGCACAGAGGGAGTTCATACATCAAACCAAAGCTGAGATCAACCGATGGAGAAGGGATGCCTGCATGCCAAGTTCGACAAATCAAC
Organism: Larix kaempferi; assembly: GCA_027924585.1. Lineage (NCBI taxonomy): Eukaryota > Viridiplantae > Streptophyta > Pinopsida > Pinales > Pinaceae > Larix > Larix kaempferi. The sequence goes on along the minus strand of BSBM01000047.1, from coordinate 54,069,022 downwards.
GCACTCTGGGAAGTGCGACGTTGTCGCAGTATACCAATGAAAGGACTCTGATGAGTAGCTAACAGGAAAATAACAAAGACCAAAATAGACACAGTGTCGCTCTTTTTTCACTAACCAGGTGTGACAAGCGAGATCTAAGTTTTGAAATGGATCAGATCTCCAAGCAATGAACTATGAAATGGTTTGGAAATGAGTAGTATAAACTCAGAGGAAGCAGATCGGAGTCTTTGATATGAAGATCTGATGGAGAAACCGACTCAAGAATCAAGTGACAAATAAAAGGCTTGTGTCAAGCAATCAACTGAATATGACTCCCAGATTGACTACTATTAAGAAAAAATGAACTGTCCCCAGTATGGTCACTAGATTTGTTTCGCAGACAATCTACCGAGAGTAGACTCAAGGCCTGATCTCCATAGCTTAACGTAAGTCTAGAACAAATAGGATAGAAACATAAATACTTTCCTAGATCATGTAGAGGTACAAATGTAAGAGTAGATTGTTTACCTTAGATTTGTAGATCCCTTTCTCCTTCGTTGATCCAATGCTCCAGCGTTGCCAGATTGCGAGTAGTTAAGCCGTGTTGAACATATGACAGACCACGAGAAGTGAAAGCATATATCTCATATGACAGATTTAAGTTAACAGTTAAGGAGGAAAACTCTAAACATCATCAAAGAGACAATATTTATGGAAAGCAATTATATTAAATGTATTGAAGAGTGGAGAAGTACAATAGAAAGAAAGATTACAACCATTGCCTTAACGCTGCAAACTCCTTCCGACAAGCCATGCCAAAGCTCCTAGAGAGAAGTGGATGATCCCCAAGCTATAGTGTTAGATCTATGGGGCTTAGTTTCACCACCATAAGAGTACCATAGACTTCCTCCCCTTTGGATGGGAGTGAGCTTCATTTAAATATGACTAAGTGGACAGGGTATGGATAGGATAGGTTGAGATATAATTGGATAGGCTTAAGGGATCCTTCCAAGATGATAGGAATCGAATGCTAGATCTTCCAAGAGGTCAAGGATAGGGTCCCAAGTCAACAAGCTTCTAGAAGAAGCTCGAAGAAGCTATTTTTTCCATTTAACTGACTTCGTCGCACCCTACAGTGAAGCAAGCTGTGACTTCGCATGTTGCATGAGTACAACCTACGATGACCTCTCAAAACCTAGTACAAATGGGTACACATACTTCTAAGTCAATCACTCAATCAAGGTAACTCTAGGGGTGTATACATTGAATCTCATGATGGGAAGATTTTAGGTGTAACATACACCTATTGGCAAGTCGGAGAAAAACCCTCTTATTCTATCTATTCACCAGGAGCCTACTCCCCTAGAACCCCAGAATGACTCCGAACCCTCTTTCTCTCGTGAAGAGATATTGGCTTTGATAGTAGAAATAGATCAAAGGATGATTGAGGATGGAGATCCCAACGATGGAGAAGACATGGAACTAGGGGAAATGGATCTCTCAATATGGTATGAAGCAAAACAAAAATGGGACACAGAATGTATTCCATCCCATCAGCTGAAGTTATTTGCAGATCTCTACAGGAACATCCACCGAAATTAGAATCCCACGGAACTTGCAGATGCAATCTCATAGGATAAGGGAAAACCTCCCTTAGGTATTAAGCCACAACAAAAAAGGAGGTATATGCCCAAAATCCAAAGTGACACACCCAAGAAAGGAAGAAAATCTAATAGGCAGCTTATCAAATAACTGGGAAGTTTTCTTAGTAGATTGGGGACAAAGTTCATGACTAGAGGCACACTTCCCCCCATCAGTTTAATGGAACTAAAAATCATATCCTGGAATATCAGGGGAATCAGAGGCGATTCCAAAAGATGGTTATTTAAGAATAGGATTCTCACTGAGAAGCCCGCTGTTATCATGTTAGAAGAAACTAAATGCTCGGAGCAAAATATCCTTGAATTTGTCACAAAAGTATGGAATAAAGCTCAGTTTTTTTCTCTGGATGCCAGAGGAAGCATGGGAAGTATCGACATTATTTGGGACCATTCCATCGTATAGATAGAGGGTTTCTTCTCCTCCCAGCACACCCTATTGGGTTGGTTTAAAAGTTTTGGATCCAACCATTGAGGTTTTATAACCAATGTATACGGGCCTCAACTTATGGAGCAAAAGCTCAACTTTCTCAAGCACCTCAATTAGCTCCACAATAGAACTCCATCTCAAAATTAGATAATAGGAGGCGATTTCAATATTATCTCCTCTCTCATGTAGAAAAAGGGAGGTATCAGAAGATTGGACAGTGATAGTGCCACTCTTCAAGCTGTCATCCGTGATCTCAAGTTAGGTGACATCCAAACCACCAATGGTATTTACACCTCGAACAACAGAAGAGGAGGGGAAAGACAGGTGGCCTGCCTCCTTGACCAATTCCTAACCTCTTCCTCTCTGCTACAAAATTGAATCAATATCTTTGCCAACATTCTCCCAGTCGCTGGGTCTGATCACTGGCCGATTTGCCTACTTCTGGAGCTTGAAGGGACCCATCACGTACCCAAAATTTGTAAAATTTAAATTTTTTCTAAGTGGCCTTATTTCCCTTCCAAATGGTCTAATTTCCCATAAAATGCTTTGCGAAATTATAAATATATAATGAGTATCTAAATTTCTATTTAATAAATGAGACATGTAATGCTTCATAAAATTTATCATTGAATATTTATGCAAGGGTGTTAGTACACACTTACAACAGTTGGAAATTACCTTTTTATCGTAAGTGATTCTTATGCACTTCATTGGATCTCGTATGATTGTATGTAAAGGACCAATGTGATTGTATACTATGTTTGCAAAAATATAATTTCAACCATAGAGACCTTCCAAACATTGATAACATACTAGCACATATTAAAATATTATCATTCTAAATTGAAGATTTACAAATTTGAATCAAAATGATACTTACGTCTTTATGGTTCTTATTTGAACACATGAAATATCCCTTAACAACATTTAACATGAAATATCCTTTTCCAAGATGCATTCTCTCGTGGAAATCTTGGACCTGCAGGGTTTGGAGTGGTGTGCACGAATTCCGCACGGATAGTTTTGTTGGTTTTTTTCAGCTCCATTGGCATCGATTCGAACAATGTTGTCGAGCTAGAAGGGCTCATTCAGGGGGTTGAGTTGGTGCACAAATTTGATTGGTTCTTGGTCACGATGGAGGGAGATTCCCAAATTATTACCCACATGGAAAGGAGAATGATAAGTGGCCAATCCACGGAGAAAGTTTCGTCGAGCTGGCGCCTGCTAGCAAGATTGGACCACCTGGGTACGCTCCTAGTGACTCACAAGGTAATCACCTTTAGCCACGTCAAACGCGATGCCAACAAAGTGGCTGACCTATTTGCTAACATCGGGCTGGAGGATGGAAGGACCATGATCAGTGCCACGTTGGCAGATTTCAACCATGCACCTTGGGTTATTAACTGCAAACACGTGGTTGAGGCTGGCGTGGTCAGGAGTTGACCGATGGAGCGAATGCGACCCACTAACCATAATGACGATAGCTATCATAATAGGATTGTACTGAGTACACCTCGTGCCAATAGAAGGTGAATCATGAGAATTAAACCCACTCTATTATCGAGTTACAGAGATATTGGGTGCAGGTACAAAAACCATATTCGTTAGCTTGCTAGCCAGTACCTAACCTGGATATGGTACATCTCCATCAACATTGTGTTAATGCCCTTGCGTGGGAAGATCGATCTTCTGATTAATGCGATATACGGTATGATGGAAGCCCATAATTGCGCTACCATCTCCATCATGAAGCAGACTCATTTATATGTAGAAGGTAACTACGGTTTTATTACCATCTTTGATTTTTGTCTCGACGTCTGTTATCTGAGGGAGTTAGGCTATTGTAACTATGAGTGGGATATCGGGTGGTCATCTGTGCATCACCCTCCTGAGCAGCTAATTTTTCTGGTCATGGCATCGAAACGTAAGTTTAGCCTTGTTAGTGATATGCATATTGATGGTTTGAGTCAGACGACAGAGGTTATTTTCTCTGATACCTCCAATTTGGGTGTTAAACGAGTGACTCGTGATTCCACCAAGTCCAGGATTTGGGAGTATGCGGATTTCTTCAAGGAGTTCATTCTTCCAATTGTCAGGGACGAGATGGAGGCGTTTGAGAAGGGATTTTGGGAGACAGTGCATGCCCCACCCATGGAGGAAGTTAGACGGGAGGTGGAAGATTGGGTAATAGATCCCAGAAGCACCTCCGGTCGCGCTTCTGCATATGACAAATTCGTGATGACTTACTGGGTCACAAAGAACATGATGGCCCATGTGTTAATAGAGGTGCATAAAAAGTGTAAGGGGGATGAGGAGCCGGTAAGGGCGTGGAAGGCCCACAACACCGATAACAGAGTGATGCACATGAAAATTGACTTCATCGCTAAACAACTGGGCATTACTTTTGTCACCAAGAGTCCGAGCGAGGGGGGTTTGGTGGGTAGTGGCAGTAGGGTTACCAGTGTTCCGAAGGCGACTAGTGCAGAGGCAAACCTCATGAAGACCTAGTCCTCGGAAGTGAAGATGAACCCGGATGAAGCTGGTAGGGGCAACCCGCCTGTCATCGATGTTTAATTTGTTTGTTTTTAAGGTTTTTTTTGTGTTCTTTGTTGGCGACCTATGCTCTGGGTTATTCGGTCTATTATGTTTAGATTTGAAGTCTAGCTGTTCTGAAACTTTCCTCTCAAACTAAATGCTTTGCGGTTAGTCCTGTTTGGCTTACCATAGCCGGGATGGTACTCGGTTGACAATTTAGTTTCTCTTCCTTATATTGGGTTCCTGTTCGGCCTTTTTTGAGCCGGGAATGCCTGTCTCATGATTTTGACTCATATACTGTAACTTCCTTTTTTGTAATATAATTTTTATTTACACAAAAAAAAGACGCATTCGAAAAATGTGTTATAAACATCAACTATTAATATAACTCATCTGAGAGGAAAATCATACCATCGTCATGAAGACACATACACATATAATAAAAACCATAGACAAATAAACGAGACCAAAAATAACTTGGTTCCCCCGTACACGGGCTAATCCACAAAGGTGTGTGCATCATTTATTATTAGGCAAAAAGTAATAGGATTACAATGAGCAACATGGTTGGTGCGACAAGATTCCTTTTCCTTCCGTCAAGCCTCTATCACATAGAGATTTTCATGAATCAACTATATATATATAATATAAATGAACTAGCATATAGATATATTATACACTTAACATCTCGAACCTTATCCTTAAAATAAAAAAAAAGTTACCTATAATATAAATGACTAACATATAGATATATTATACATTTATCATCTTAAACCTTATCCTTAAAATAAAGAAAAGTTACATATAATATAAATAACTAATATATAGATATATTATACACTTAATATCTTGAACCTTATCCTTAAAATAAAGAAAAATTACATATAATATAAATGACTAGCATATAGATGTATTATACCCTTATCATCTAACAACTTTATTTATCTTCATGATACATCTTCACACTAAGGTAACGTCAAACATATACTCATACCATTTATTTGGTTTAAAGGAGAATTTTCGCCTCTTTACTCCATTCGTTGGGATGACTCCTAATAACTTCTACTGTACATATATGACAAATCTCTTTATTTGGTTTTAAAATAAAGTATTTTGAGTTGTGTACTTATGTATTGTTATATCTTATCAAATATATATATAAATTCTTTACAAAAAAATCTTTTGCTAATGCAATAACATATATTTTCATATAAAATATTTATAAATTCTCTATAAGTAAGCACAGTTATCTTATTCTAGTTCCACTCTAATTCTTAACGTAACTAGAGAGTGTTACCTTTATAATTATGTCCATACGTTTCATCAAATAGATGTTCATGTAATAAAAGTGGCATTTATAAACCAACCAAATGACCATACGAATGCAACACAAAAACTTAAGACGAAAACCATAACATAAACAAAAGAGGGATTGAGCTTGGGTAAGCCGTTCCCTGCAATCAATAGGGAGGATAATAAATTGTTTGGTCATCAATAATTTTCCAACCCTAATGTCTAATCATAAGCACCCTTGTCGGTCGCCCAAGGAACATCTTACGGCTCTTCTTGATTTGCACAGAAGTTAAACCCATTACAGAAGTTAAACTGTTTCCAACATAAGACAACATACCGGAAAAATGGAATTTGTTCAACAACTCGCAAGCAGGAGTTAAGTAATAAATACAGAGTTTTAAAATGCTGAGATCATGCTGTTCATTTTCCTACCTCGGGGATTCATAGATTTCAGACTAACAAACCAACTGACCATTACTAGATCACACTGCATTCTAGAAAATATCGTACAATAGGCATACCAACGTCTGAGAGAAGATAGGCGCAAAAAGATTTGGCATAACATGCCGCCCATATAAAATACAAAACCATAATACACCTTTACTTTCGCACATACAGATATTCATAAAACGCAGAAATAAAAACTCGTTGATCACTGCAAATTTTAATGTAATCTATCTATCTTACCAAATAGCAGCATACCGGATTCAACCATCTAAAACCCTATCATAAATTCCAAGACACAAATCATGAATAGAGACGAGAAAACTTATAATATAATCTCCTTTCATAAAAGAAACTAAAGAAAATAGTCCAGTATATAGAAAATTATCAATAGCAAAATGCCTAAAGGTTAGAGGTGTGCCTCTGTGGTTGCGCATCAAATAGGGTAGGTCGAGGTACTAAATGCTTTAAGAAAAATTGTACTAAGCAAAACAATGAGGTAATAATAATACCTCTGAGTTCGTGGCGCGTTGGATGCAATAGCATAACCTGTCAAGGCCGATCTATGAGACGCGCATCACCGAATAGCTGATTCAACGACTTCTACAAACGGTTTCCCAACTTGACGATTCAAATCAGGTTCATCAAATTGTTTTTTTTTTTTTTTGTATGTGAAGTTGAGATTTGAGTTTCATTTTAAAAGAAAAATTAACTTGGATGCTGATCTAGTTCTACAAATTTATAAATTTGTGTTCAACATTTATTTATTCCGAATTCTTGAGAAGGCATTGAGATTGAAGATCTAAGTTTTTATAGATCTTAAAACCCTGTTTGATTGGATTTCTCTTTTTAGATCACTATTTATGTGTGAAGGCGTAAATATTTCAGATCACAAATATTATGAATTTTAAACTCTATTTTTGTTTTACCATTTCTTGAATTCTGGTGAAAGTGATAAGTATGGTGAAAGTGATAAGTTTGTGATTCTGTCTGCATCATTTATCAATCCTCGAATTCCCTGTGACAGCGTGAGAATTTTAGATCTGAACTATTACGAAGTTTTAACTCTGTTTCTAGTGATTATATATTTCCAACTTCCGGGAATTGTGTTGAGACTTGGGGCAAATTATAGATCTGCTTTTCTACCAATGTTATTAACCCTGTTGTATCCTTGGGCACTCCACATTTCTTAAGATGATCAGTAAATTGTTACGAAATTCTTTGTGTTGATCTAAGTTCCCAGAATTCTTTGTGTTGATCTAAGTTCCCAGAATTCTTAAACTATAGGTACCTAACCTTAAATCTCCGTGTTGATCGAACACGCTGAATGTTTCCAGATTTGTAATTTCGAAATGCTTTTGTCTTTTATTCCTGTGTAAATTATGAGATGAATGACAATTTGTTGTTAAAATTATTCTGCCTATCTACTTCGAAATCCGAATGGCTCTCTCTCTAACTTTAAAACTCTGTCGGTAATCATTTAAGGTTCAATCTAATGCCATTCCTTGTGAGGTAGATCGGGTCCCTGTATTTAAGTTCATCAATTGAATTCATGTTACAATTCTTAGTTCTCCCTAAATTGCGTCTGCACCCCATTATATCTGGAATCTTTGTCCTCTATAAATTGCGTCTGCAATAGCTTTGCAACTAAAATATCTGCTCTCCCTAAATCGCATATGCGTTAGCTTTACAACTGGAATTTGGATCTAGGTCGTTGTTGGAAGCACCGTATGGACTTTATTGCGTTTCTTTTTTTTAATTCTAGAGTTATAGTTCATATAATATTCATCATTGATGCTTATAAACTTAAATACTGGACACTGAACTCTAACAGATATCTTTGATTATAAAAAATGGAATACCTCCACTCCACTTCCATCGTCGATTTCCTGGAAATGTGACCTGACAGACGGAATTAAAATCGCCTCCTTTCAAGCAGGAAACAATGGTAACCCGATTTGATCTCCGTCTCATCTAGTTAGCTCAGAAACCTATTTTATTTCCAATTAGCCGAATAAGCTCACTTCAAATCGTGGAGATTTTTCCTGCTAAAAACAATTAAGTTCACTACGGAAAGCATGCATGCTCCATACTTGTATTTCTTAATTGAATTTTTAAATATTAATTTAATACAATTAAAACGCACTTGGTTACATAAAACGACTCTCAATTTACATCACATTTCATAATTACTGTGTGATCCAGAAGGTATTCGAGGATAACGCTTTTATTTATTGTTTTGCTTGGTGGGTTAAGTTTATGACTATTGTATTATTTTTATAATGCTAGGTGGACAAAATTATATCTATAGTTTTATTAAACTATAATGCTAAGAAGAGTATTGAAGTTCAGGTCAAAAGAAATAATTGGGAACATTGCACAACCAAGTGAATTCGTACAAGGTTAAGTGTATAGATGTTAGGAATTGTGTTCGACACATGTTATTATATTTTGGCCTATCAAGAATATACTGGATCAAGTTATACAAGAAAAAGGGGACATATATTTATAATATAAGTAGATAATGCAATACATATAGGTGCTCAGTTTCTATTAGGAAATATATATGATATTTTGATGCTTAAATTTGTAGGTATGCATATATGTGCTCATTTTTAATATTAGAAAATATAAGCAAAGTTGGTGATGCTTTATATTGAAAAGATAGTTAGTATTCATATAATTTTAAGTATTCATAGAATTTTTCCATAATTATTTTAGAATGTATGTGACATGCCTTTTAGAGAATTAAAGTTTTAACTTTACATCCTTAAATATTTCTATTTGTTTTAATTAATTAATTAAGGAGACATGACATTTGAATATGTTCCTTGATACCCTTACATCATAAATGTTGAAATGCAGATAAGACAAGGCATGATTATGAGATTGAGAATGTGGTTACAAGACTCATATAGTAATAAAGTAAATTTTGTATTATATAATTAAAATATCATGTTGAAAGGTAAACCATAATATGGTGAGATAATTAGCCTTTTTGAACTGATAGTGTAATATAATTGTTCAATATCAATAGTGGAAGTCAATAGTACATCTTTAATTGTGTATTTTGATAAAGATGGAATTGTAGCATAATGTGTATATATGTTTAGTGTAGATATAATTATATGTTAGTTACAAGTACTTATGCATAAAAGTGTAAAATGAAAGAGGGGATTAGTCTTATGTATTTATGCTTAGAGAGTGTTTCGGAAAAATGGGTTAGTCATAAAAGGGTTTAGTCGCATACAATCATGTATAGCAAGAATAGCAAGAATATATATATATATATATATACATACATACATATACATACATACATATATATATATATATATATATATATATGTATATATATATATGTATGTATATATATATATGTATATATATATATACATATATGTATATATATATATACATATATATATATACATACATATATATATATACATATATATATATATATATATATATATATATATATATATGTATGTATGTATATGTATGTATGTATATATATATATACATACATATATATATATATATATATATATATATATTTATATATTTATATATTTATATATATGTATCTATATATATATATATATTTATATATATGTATCTATATATATATATTGAACGTCCATATAGACATATATAGCATGATTATACCACTAGGAAATTATACAAGACGTTATAAAATTTAGGTAAAAAGGAAATTGTTAGTGAATAAGTTTTATAGATAGGATGGGGTATCAATGCATTGATTATTTAAGTGAAAGAATGCTTACACTTGGTTGTGGGTTTAGATACTTATTTAGTCATGATATTGTGCATTATGTCGAAAGTGTTTACGAATAAAATATAGGTATAGGTAGTCTTTTTGTATCCGATGGATTTTACACTTAGGGTGAATGTCTTTTCAAAAAAATCCACTTGCTCAGGATGAGAGACCCTACATTTGGTATCAGAGCATGGTCGAACCTAGTTCGGACCAAAACATTTCACAATACTTTGATAAAACTGCTTGAATAAACAAAAACTTTATTTGCACAAATTGGACTTTGCAATAGACTGACGAACTCGTCGGGTTAGGACAAGGAGAGGACAAGAACGGGAAACACGTCCACCAACCCCTCCAGTAACTACTCCACCCTGGACCAAAGAGATAGTTAATCTTCTCGCCAGTCAAGTCATGAGTATGATGAGGAACTTCTAGAGAGTGTCGGAAGCACTGATGAACTGACTGAACTGTGTAGAAGACCGACCCCTAGAACCTACGATCGAACCGCAGAACCCACCTCCTGCCAACATACATAAAGAACTAGAAACAATAAGATTTCCAGAGTTTTTGGGTTCCACCAGCAGAAGCATGGTTAGAGAACATGGCAGTATGCTTTGATTTGAGGGACTACACCTCAATCCTGAAGGTACTTATGGCTATTTTACAGCTGAGAAGAGGCCTGAGGAAGGGATTTCATATCTATGCTATGACAACAATGAACAAGGATAAGGACAAATATGACATTGTTGACCATCCCTTATTCACATAATACATGGATGTATTTCCCGAATCCCTACGCGGATTACCACCTTAGAGAGAACTAGATTTTTACCATAGAACTGAAGCCGGGAACTGAACCGATCGCGAGAGCTCCATACAGAATGTCCGTACTGGAACTGAAGGAACTACAGATGCAACTACAAGAGCGGTTAGATCTAGGTCTGATTAGACCAAGCGTTTCCCCGTGGGGAGCACTAGTACTCTTTGTTAAAAATAAGGATAGGTCCTGATGACTCTGCATTGACTACCACCAGTTGAACAAGGCTACTATGAGGAATGAGTATCCCTTGCCGAGGATAGATGACCTATTCAATCAGATGAAAGGCGGCACAATATTTTTGAAGATTGATTTACGATCAGGTTACCATCAGCTAAGAATCACAAAAGTTGATATTCTAAAGACTGCTTTCAAGACACAGTTTAGACACTACGAGTTCGTCGTGGTACCTTTTGGGCTGACCAATGCCCCTAGTGTCTTCATGAACCTAATGAATGGCGTATTCTGCCAGTACTTGGACAAGTTCGTACATGTATTTCTTGATGATATCCTTATATACTCTAAGACACCAAAGGAACACGAAGAACACATCAGATTGGTATTACAGTGTCTTCGAGAAAACCAACTTTATAGGAAGTTGTCAAAATATTCCTTCTTTTAGAAAGAAACCCACTATTTGGGGCATATCATTTATGGCGACGGCATAGATGTAGACCTCACCAGGATTGAGGCCATTTGGGAATGGCTAGCGCCGACGAATGTACATGAAGTGAGAAGCTTCAAGGGACTTGCGGGATATTACAGGATGTTTGTGGAAGGGTTCTCGAGGATTGCAAGACTGATCACTGAGTTATAGAAGAAGGATAGATCGTTTATATGGACAGATAAATGTGCCAAGGAATTTGAGAAACTGAAGGAATTATTTACGATGACACTAGTTCTAAAAGTGTCAGACATGGAGGAAGATTTCTTGGCATGCACTGATGCATCCAAGGATGGAGTCGGATGTGTGATAATGTAGGGAGGTAGAGAAATAGTCCTCTCGGAGACTCAGATTGCATGAAGAAAACTATGCGGCACACAACATGGAATTGACTGCAACAATGTATGATTTACGCTTATGGAAACACTATCTGGTAGGAATAAAGTTTGAACTTAAGACAGATCATAGTGGATTGCAGTATACCTTCACACAGAGTGATCTGAATGCTAGATAGAGAAGGTCGTCCGAACAGCTAAGAGAGTATGACTTCGGCATTTCCTATGAGAAGGGGACCCTAAACAAAGTAGAAAATGCACTTAGTCATAGACCCCACATCTTCTTAGTGATTTTGATGCAAACCAACTTGAGAGAAAAGGTACTTAGGCTACAATAGGAATCCAACTGGTACAATGGGGTAAAAGCCGAGTTAGAACAAGAACAGATGGAATTGCCCAAGTATAAGGGTTATTCATTGGAGAATGACGGGTTGTTGAATACAACAACCGTATTTATGTGCCATAGAATAATGAGCTCAGGAACCTAGTCCTAGAAGAATCTCATCGAGCTGTTTATAGAGCACATCTTGGTGTGAAGAAGATGTATGCAGATATTTATCCTTTATTCTTCTGGCATGGCATGAAGAGAGATGTGGTAAAATGTTTCTCCAGATGAATGGAGTGTTAGCTAGTCAAAGATGAACATAGACATCCTGCTGGACTACTTCAGCTTCATACCATTCCTGAGTCAAAGTGGGAGATCATCTCCATGGATTTTATTGTGGGATTTCCTTTGACCCGCAAGAGACATGATACCATCTTTGTGGTAGTAGACACTCTCACGAAGAGTGCACATTTTATACCCATCAAGAATACTTATCAGGCCCTAAAGATTGCTAGAGTGTTCATTGATGAGATTGTATGACTGCACAGAGTGCCAAGGAAGATAATATCTGGTTAGGGATCAGTATTCACGGGTAGATTTTGGACGAGCTTCCAGGAATCTATGGGAACACGACTCAACTTCAGCACTGCATACCATATAGAGATTGATGGGTAGACTGAGAGAGTGAACCAGATACTAGAGGACATGCTGAGGATGTATGTGATGGATCAGCAGGCCCATTGGGAGGATTTTTTACCTCTAGTAGAGTTCACGTATAATAATAGCTATCAGAGTTCGATATAGATGGTGCCATTCGAGTTTTTGTATGGCCGACCTTTTCGAACACCCTTGAGTTAGGATAGACAAGAGGATAGGAATCTACTTGGACCTGAGGTGATTCAAGAGATGGAGGAATAGATGGCAGATATACGTGCTTGAATGAAAGAAGCACATGATCGACAAGAAGAGTTATGCCCATGCGCATAGACTCGATTGAGAGTATTAGGTTGGAGATCAAGTATTTTGGCGAGTGAGACTGCAAAAGAGTACTATCAGATTTGGGAAAGGGACGAAGCTATCTCCTAGGTTCGTGGGACCCTTCGAGATATTAGAATCAATAGGACCAGTTTCCTACCCTCTTGGACTACCATCATCATTGCATAGGATGCATAATGTTTTTCACGTATCAGTGCTTGGAAATTACATTTCTGATTCAGCACATATCAGTGACATGAGTAACTTACAGACAACGGATGAACGAGCCGTGACGATAGAGCCGATATGTATATTAGATCATCAAACATGATAGCTTAGGCACCGTGTGATTGATCAGTTCAAGGTTCAGTGTGTTGGTTGTGGAGCCAGATCTTCTAGTCTCATAGATGATATTGTATTAGCCGTGTTTGTACCCTAGTTTTATATGATATGTAGGTGGACTGTACAGTCACCCCAGCAAGGGGTGTGGGGGGGCATCGCCCCCCCACGAGTAACGCCCCCAAAGAAAATTTTGGGGTTGTTTTTGCCAGCTGTTTTGCGGGCCCATGATTTTGGGTATCCAGTGGTATTTTCCAATTGTATTTCCCTTATAAAATAAAGACATTGTAATACGGCTAGGGATGATGATGTATTAGGTTTTATGCATTGTAAAGATCTCTAAGATCAGGAGAGAGATTGTGAAACAGAGAAGAGGAAGTGCAGCGGTTGTGCTGCATGTTGTATCCCTTCACCTTGCTAGACGGTAATAATAATAAAGACTGGCAAATTCAGTGTGGACGTAGCCCAAGTTGGGTGAACCATGATATATCTGTGTCTCTCTTGTAATGTGTATGTGTGATTATATTTTCATTTCTGTTTATTGTTATTGCTCTGCGATCCAGTTTTTCTAACAATTGGTATCAGAGCCAAAGGTCTATTTGGCAGTTAAACCCGCAGGAAGTTAGGGTTTCTGGTTCGAGTGGGAGCAATGGTAGAAGAAGGAAAGTTTAAGGTCGAGAAGTTTAACGGCCAAAACTTCGGGTTATGGAAGATGCAAATGGAGGACTATCTATACTAGAAGGATCTATTCCTACCGTTGGGAGGAAAAGCAAAACAGCCAATGGCTATGAAGGACAAAGAATGGGAGGTTCTTGACAGAAAGGCTCTGGGAACAATACGGTTGAGCCTGGCTTCGTCGGTGGCTTTCAATATCTCAAAAGAAACGACAACAGAGGGTTTGATGAGCACATTGGGTAACCTATATGAAAAACCCTCGGCCTCCAACAATGTATTTCTAATGAAGCGTTTATTTAATATGAAGATGTCTGAAGGTGGATCTGTTACTGATCATTTAAATGAGTTTAATACGGTTACAAATCAGCTAAGTTCTGTAAGTGTGAACTTTGATGATGAGGTTAGGGCTCTTCTAATCTTATGTTCTTTGCCAGAAAGCTGGAATAGCTTGGTCATGGCTGTAAGTAACTCTGTCTCTGGTTCAAACACCTTGAAATTTGATGATGTTATTGGTGTTATTCTTAGCGAGGAAATGCGAAGAAAAAGCACAGGTGAGACATCAGGTAATGAATTGACCATGGAGAGCAGGGGAAGACAAAAAGAGAGAGGAAAGAGCCAAGGTAATCGTGGAAAGTCTAAAATGGGAAGATCCAAGTCCAGACTGGGAAAGATAGAGTGCTGGAACTGTGGAAAGAAAGGACATCTGAAGAAAGACTGCAAATATCTAAAGAAGAAAGGAGATGCAGAGAAGGAAACTACCCAGGAAGCAAATGTAGCAGGTGATGTGTTACAAGATGCTTTGATTCTTGCATTAGATAATACTAGTGATTATTGGGTAGTAGATTCAGGAGCTTCATGTCATGCTACACCCCATAGGAAATACATTCATGAGTATGTTCCTGGCGACTTTGGACATGTTTTATTGGGTGATGATGAGCCATGTAAAATTGTTGGAATGGGTAAGGTATGGATAAAAGTCAAGAATGGAACTGATTGGTTGTTGAAAGAAGTTAGGCATATTCCTGCTATGAAAAGAAATCTGATCTCAACAGGGCAGTTGGGAGATGGTGGCTGTCTATCTACGTTCAGAGAAAAGTGGTGGAAGATCACTAAAGGATTAATGGTGATAGAAAAAGGAGACAAAGTAGGTACGTTGTATTTATGTCCTCATAATATTGACCATTCTATCTCTTTAGCTTCCATAGGAACAGATATAGCATTGTGGCATCATAGGCTTGGCCACATGAGTGAGAAGGGGATGCAGATTCTCCACTCAAGGAAGTTGCTGCCGAATTTGAAGCAAGTAAGTTTGGAATTCTGTGAAAACTGTGTTTATGGAAAATAGAAGAGAGTCAGATTTCTCAGGGTTGGGAAATAGAAGAAGAATGAAAAATTAGAGCTTGTGCATACAGATGTATGGAGACCGGCTCAGGTACAATCTCTTGGTGGCTCTCATTATTATGTTACATTTATTGATGATGCAACTAGAAAAACTTGGGTTTATTGCATTAGACAGAAATATGATGTGTTTGCTACTTTTAAGAAGTGGAAAGCTTTGGTTGAGAATGAGACAGGAAAAAGATTGAAGTGTCTCGGATCTGATAATGGAGGTGAGTACTGTGGCAAGGAGTTTGATAGTTATTGTTCATACCATGGGATTCGTAGAGAGAAGACAGTCCCAGGAACACCATAGGAAAATGGTGTGTCAGAAAGGATGAACAGAACGATCATGGAGCGTGCAAGGTGTATAAGACTGCATGCAGGGTTGCCCTTACAGTTTTGGGCGGATACTGTAAATATTGTTGTTTATTTAATAAACAGAGGACCTTCAAGTGCTTTGGATGGTGGCATTCTAGAGGAAGCATGGACAGATAAAAAGGTAAACTACTCATTTCTGAGAACATTTGGTTGTGAAGCCTTTGTCCATATTGATAAAGAAAATAGAACAAAGCTTGAAGCTAGATCCAAGAAATGTACCTTTATTGGATATGGGGTTGATGAATTTGGTTATCGTTTATGGGATTATGAAAATAACAAAATCATCAGGAGTAGAGATGTGATATTCAATTTAAAGGTCATGTATGAAGATCAGTTGCAGGGAAAGAAACAGGAAAAGGAAAACACGGAGTACATAGTGCTTGATGAAATTAAAGAAAATGAAGTTCCGAAGGTGCCAGAAAATCAAGAGCAACAGCAAGTACCTGAAACTCCTGCAACTGTAAGAAGATCTACCAGGTTAAGTCGACTCGTTGAACGATACTCTCCTTCAATGTATTATTTATTGATGACTGATTCTGGTGAGCCAGAATGTTATGAAGAAGCAATGCAGGTGGAAACTAGAAAGAAGTGGGAGCAAGGCATGAATGAGGAGATGGATTCATTGGTAGGAAACCAGACTTGGGATTTGGTTCAATTGCCTGCTGGTAAAAGAGCATTTCAAAACAAATGGATTTACAGGTTGAAGGAAGAAGAAGGAGGTAAGAAGCGGTACAAGGCCAGACTTGTTGTAAAGGGGTTTGCACAGAAGAAAGGTATAGATTTTGATGAAATATTTTCTCCTGTTGTTAGGATGACTTCAGTTAGGACTATCTTAAGTCTAGTGGCGGTAGAAGATTTGCATCTTGAACAGTTAGATGTAAAAACAACCTTCCTCCATGGGAATTTGTAGGAAGAGATATATATGCAGCAGCCACAAGGGTATGAGGTCAAAGGTAAGGAGGATCTGGTATGCAGGTTGAAAAAGAGCTTGTATGGATTGAAGCAAGCTCCAAGGCAGTGGTATCTAAATTTTGACAGGTTTATGACAGAACAAGGTTATAGTAGATGTCATTCTGACCACTGTGTTTATTTCAAGAAGCTAGACAATGGAAGATATATTATCTTGTTATTGTATGTGGATGACATGCTTGTTGCAGGGTCTGACATGCAGGATATAAATGTACTCAAAAGGAAGCTAGCTAATTGATTTGCGATGAAGGATTTGGGTGCTGCAAAGCAAATCCTTGGTATGAGAATAACGAGAGATAGGAAAAATCACAAATTGACATTATCTCAAAGTGAGTACATACAAAAGGTGTTGGAGAGGTTCAGAATGCAGAATGCAAAACCTGTAAGTACACCTTTGGCTAGCCATTTCAGTCTAAGTAAGGAAATGTGTCCCAAGACACAAGAAGAGACAGATTACATGTCCAAGATTCCCTATCAATCAGCAGTTGGCAGCTTGATGTATGCCATGGTATGCACAAGACCAGATATTGCACATGTAGTGGGAGTTGTGAGCAGATATATGAACAATCCAGGGAAAGAACATTGGAAGGCAGTACAGTGGATTCTCAGGTATTTGAGAGGTACTACCACTAAGGCATTATGTTTTGGAGGTTCAGACACTGTTCTACAGGGATATGTTGATGCAGATATGGTAGGTGACAAGGATAGCAGGAGGAGCACCACAGGGTATGTGTTTACTGTAGGAGGAACAACAGTCATCTAGATTTCGAAACTACAGAAGGTTGTTGCACTTTCAACAACAGAAGCAGAGTATGTTGCCATTACATAGGCTAGTAAAGAGATGATTTGGTTGCAGAGGTTTATGGAGGAAGTGGGTAAGAAGAAGAAGGATAGCATATTGTATAGTGATAGCTAGAGTGCCATTCACCTTGCAAAGAACTCAACATTCCATTCCAGGACTAAACATATATAGCTCAAGTACCATTTCATACGCTCTGTTCTGGAAGATGAACTATTGAAGCTAGAAAAGATACATACTAGCCAGAATCCTGTAGACATGTTCACAAAGGTAGTGACGAGAGAGAAACTGAGTTCGTGCTCGGTTTCAGTTGGCCTTCTAGCATGAAGGTGAAGAGGAGAAATTTTCCAAGTCCAAGTCCAGCAAGTGCAGCAGCGGTGGAGTTGCTGTGATCAGTCTCCAAGTGGGAGATTGTTGGTTGTGGAGCCAGATCTTCTAGTCTCATAGATGATATTTTATCAGCCGTGTTTGTACCCCAGTTTTATATGATATGTAGGTGGACTGTACAGTCACCCCAGTGGGGGGATGTGGGGGGGCATCGCCCCCGAAGAAAATTTTGGGGCTGTTTTCGCCAGCTGTTTTGCAGGCCCATGGTTTTGGGTATCCCGTGGTATTTTCCCATTGTATTTCCCTTATAAAATAAAGACATTGTAATATGGCTAGGGATGATGATGTATTAGGTTTTATGCATTGTAAAGATCTTTGAGATCAGGAGAGAGACTGTGAAACAGAGAAGAGGAAGTGCAGCGGTTGTGCTGCAGGTTGTATCCCTTCACCTTGCTGGACGGTAATAATAATAAGGACTAGCAAATTCAGTGTGGATGTAGCCCAAGTTGGGTGAACCATGATGTATTTGTGTCTCTCTTGTAATGTGTATGTGTGATTATATTTGCATTTCTATTTATTGTTATTGCTCTGCGATCCTGTTTTTCTAACACAGTGGGATAGCTATAGTCCCAGTTCTGTGGCCTGGGAGGATGCAACTGAGATTTGTCGCGACTTTTTGTTTTTTGAACTTCGGGACGAAGTTTTAATAAGAGCGGGTGTATGTAATGCTCGTCTCAGCACTTATGATTGATTTTATTATTTTAGACTTATGATTGACTAGAGTATTTGAGACTTATGATTGATCAGACTGTTTTGAGACCTATGACTGATTTGACTATTGAAGGCACTGGTTTGAAGTGACCCGGATTTATAAAAACTTGGACCATGAATGATTGCTTTAAATTTTATATGTGAAATGAAAATGTTTAGATAAATGATGATTGATGAATATACTCGATTGAGTGAGAAAATGAAAAATGATGAAATTGTTTTAGAATGGAAAATGATGAATGTTGAAATTACTTGAAATGAAAATGATGATTTGTTTTATACTCGACTGACTGAGATAAAATGATGAATGATGAACATGCTGAACTAACCGAAGCATAATGTTCAAATGATGAATGTTGAAATTACTTGAAATGAAAAAGATGATTTGTTTTATACTCGACTGATTGAGATAAAATAACGAATGATGAACATGATTGACTCACCGAAGCATAATATTAAAATGATGAATTTTTAGTAGACTCGACTAACTGAGATACTGAAAAGAATGATAAAAATGTTTTATAGTGCAGCTCTACTAATCCGCGCTTGAGTGTGTACAGTGGCAGGTAAGACCATTTACCGACTAACCCACAATGGAATTATAGGGGTCGTAAGAATGGAAAGAATACTTAGGGGTACGATGACTGACTGTCGACCCTGAATTATTAATCCATGCACAGGTGAAGCCGTTTCATCTCACCCGGGGAAGTGTATGTCGTACGGGCAAGGCCATAATGATTTGGTCGCGTACGATGAGTTGAGGGGCACGCAATAAGGAGAGCCTTATCCCTCAGCATCCCTTAGTCTTCAAGAAGCATAGTTGAGAGATCGCGGTAATGATTTCCGATCGCTATGCAATACTCCCCATAGGAAGGAAGAAATGGAACTGTCGAAAGGGCTCGCCGAAGAGACACCTAGACAAGAAAAATATAATGTTATTTAAATAAAGAAATTGAAAACTCATCAAAGATAAATTCAGGTAACTTTAAATTAAAAGAAAAATTAAAAGAAAATAATATTCCTTATTTTATTTTTAAGACAAAAGAAGAATATTAGATATGGAGAAAGAAACAAAACAAAAACAATTTGTTTAGCCTAAATTATTCGATTTGTCTACTTTGTGAAAAGAAGGAAAACTAAAACTAAACTAGAAGTATGCTAATGAAGTTCTATTAGAAATGAATGCTAATAGAAGTTAAGCTTTAGATAAAAGTATTATATTAAGAAATAATAGAATTAAATAAGTATATATATAAATCATTTATAATCTTTGAAAACTTTTTGAATCAAAATAGATTAGATTTTGTTAATTAAAAGATACTTTCTCTTTTTTTTTTCCAAGAAAAAAAGCGTAATTTTATTTCAGCAGAGGTGAAAAAATTACATTCTGGATATGCATATAGCATGCGGTTATCCATTGAAGGACAAAAACCAGTATAAAAAGACTTCAGTACATCAGTCCAGTATGTTCAACATCGCCAAGATATGGCCAAATGAGTAAAAACAACAAAACTATAAGGTAAAAACATATATATGACAGGTGGCTCCCTGAGCCTCCTGATTTCTCCAAAAAAGGTCTAAAGAGATTGAAAAAGGTCCTCAACCTATCATCACAAACAAAAAGTAATAACAGTTCCATAGTTTATAGTATCATCACTACAGTTTCCAGCTACTGTTCCTGTATAGCCAGTACGTCCATAAAAGGTCTATAATAGTATTCATAGACAATCCCATTTCGGTGTTCCTTTATTTTCCACAACCCCATTGCTAAGTCCCTGCCAATATTAGAAGCCTGGTCCGCCTCCTTGTTGTTCTCCCTGAATATATGTCTGCAAGAAAAATGTAAAAATGACAATTTCAGTTCCAGGATGTCTTGTAGAATATTTTCAAGTCTGATGTCCCTACAATGTTGTGTGCCAATTGTCCAGTTTGTGACATTCATAGAGTCTCCATACACATTTATCTGTTGACAGTCAATATCCCTAGCAAATATGAGAAGCAGCTTTAGGCTCATTAATTCAGCATAATCGTTCCCACCCTCCCCCAGTCCCCAGAAAAGGTGGTATGAGTGGGTTCGAGATAGATGTAGAACAGCCCCACCCCCACAGTTGTATTCCAAAGCAGAGCCATCGTAGAATCCCCAAGGTATAGAATTGTCGATTTCAAGAGAAAGGACATCTCGTTGTTTTGCAACTTTGATGTGATGAGGGTAGGCCTTTAAGAATCCAAAGATCTGTACAGTTGTGACCACCGGTGTACAGGGTTTTTCATTGAAGATCATACCATTCCGTGCCAACCAGATGCCCCATGCCACCAATAAAGGGAGATTTTTGTAGGACATGCCAATAGGGTCCCTAAACCACTGTGACCAAGCCAAAATTATCGTATCCCCATCCCAATTAAACATGGTATTTGATAATCTGGAGCATTCCGCCCATACCTGCACCACGTATGGACAAGAGAGGAATAAGTGAAGACAAGTTTCCTCATTTGCTTTGCACAAAATGCACCACCCCGGCCCCGCCCTGTTCTTGCGTTGTAAAAAATCCCAAGTAGGGATGGTATTTTCGAGGACATTCCACATGAAGATACAATGTTTCAATGGGCACTTTATCCTCCATATGGATTTCCACCACCACACCAACTCACGTGGATTAATGAAGTGACTTAAGCTAATGTAGCCATTCCTTGGTGTGTACATTCCATTTGGAGCCCCCTCCCATACCAAATAGTCCTCCCTGTCACGAATGTGTATATGTGAGCAAATAAGTGCTCGGAAATACGTTCTCAATTCCCCCTGTTCCTCCACAGATAGTGCCAAAGTATCTGCACCAATCCACGACTGATTCCATGGATTGGTCCTATCATGAATTGCGAGTTGGGATAAGTTAGTTATGCCAATTTCTCGAAGAGATGTAATCAAGTCAAGATACTTTCTCTTTTATAAATATTATTTCTAATATTTAAAATAAAGAAATGAAAAACAACTAGTTTACAAAGAAAACATATTAAGTAAACTAAATGAGAACCACAAGAGAAGTAGGACTATCCCACACCTAACTCCCACTGATTTAGGAAATTAGGTGCACACTAAATATATTTGGGACACATGTATTTGAGAATAATTGAAATTAAATTATTAAATTAAATTAAATATGTGCATGGACACACATATGCCACACATACTTTTGTTATATAATGAGGGAGGAGAAGGAGAGAAAGCCATCTCTTGCTCCCTAATGTTGGATGGGCATGATAATCTCGGCTTATGTTATGATTCTTGGGAGTTGGGAGTAGCTAGAACGGGGATTAGGAGATCCTTTCGGGAAACTTGCTAATGTGTTCTTACGACCCCATTAGCTCAGGGGTTCGGGGTGAAGGAGAGTAACCTTGATATGGTAGGGTGGTCAACCGAGGGGTTGTTGGTATCTTCGTCAACATTGGACTACACCGAATAGCTGATTCAATAACTTCTACAAACGGTTTCCCAGCTTGACGATTCAAATTAGGTTCATAAAATTGTTTTGTTTTGTTTTGTTTTTTGTTTGTTTGTTTGTTTGTTTGTTTGTTTGTTTTTTTGTTTTTGTTTGTTTTTTTTTGTTTGTTTTTTTGTTTTTGTTTGTTTTTGTTTGTTTTTTTGTTGTTTTGTTTTGTTGTTTTGTTGTTGTTTTTGTTTTTGTTTTTGTTTTTGTTTTTTTGTTTGTTTTTGTTTTTGCTTTTGTTTTTGTTTTGTTTTAATTTTTGTTTTTTGTTTTGTTTTGTTTTGTTTTTTCTTTTTTTTCTTTTTGTATGTGAAGTTGATATTTTAGTTTCATTTTAAAAGAAAAATTAACTTGGATGCCGATCTATTTCTACAAATTTATAAATCTGTGTTCTACATTTATTTGATCCGAATTCTTGAGAAGGAATTGAGATTGAAGATCCAAGTTTTTATAGATATTAAAACCCTATTTGATTGGATTTCTCTTTTTAGATCACTATTTATGTGTGAAGGCGTAAAGATTTCAGATCACAATTATTATGAATTTTAAACTCTATTTTTGTTTTACCATTTCTTGAATTTTGGTGAAAGTGATAAGTTTGTGACTCTGTATTCATCATTTATAAATCCTCGAATTCCCTGTGATGGCGTGAGAATTTTAGATCTAAACTATTACTAAGTTTTAACTCTATTTCTAGTGTTTATATATTTCCAACTTCCGGGAATTGCGTTGAGACTTGGGGCAAATTATAGATCTGATTTTCTACTAATGTTATTAACCCTGTTGTATCCTTGGGCACTCCACATTTCTTAAGATGATCAGTAAATTGTTACGAAATTCTCTGCGTCAATCTAAGTTTCCAGAATTCTTAAACTATAGGTGCCTAACCTTAAATCTCCATGTTGATCGAACCCGCTGAATGTTTCCAGATTTGTAATTTCGAAATGCTTTTGTCTTTTATTCCTCTGTAAATTATGAGATGAATGACAATTTGTTGTTAAAATTATTCTGCCTATCTACTTCGAAATCCAAATGGCTCTCTCTCTCTAACTTTAAAACTCTGTCGGTAATCATTTAAGGTTCAATCTAATGCCATTCCTTGTGAGGTAGATCGGGTCCCTGTATTTAAGTTCATGAATTGAATTCATGTTACAATTCTTAGTTCTCCCTAAATTGCGTCTGCACCCCATTATATCTTTAATCTTTGTCCCCTCTAAATTGCGTCTGCAATAGCTTTGCAACTAAAATATCTGCTCTCCCTAAATCGCATATGCGTTAGCTTTACAACTGGAATTTGGATCTAGGTCATTGTTGGAAGCATCGTATGGACTTTATTGCATTTCTTTTTTAAATTCTAGAGTTATAGTTCATATAATATTCATCATTGATGCTTATAAACTTAAATACTGGACCCTGAACTCTAACAGATATCTTTGATTATAAAAAATGGAATACCTCCACTCCACTTCCATCGCCGGATTTCTTGGAAATGTGACCTCACAGACGGAATTAAAATCGCCTCCTTTCAAGCAGGAAACAATGGTAACCCGATTTGATCTCCGTCTCATCTAGTTAGCTCATAAACCTATTTTATTTCCGATTTGATAGTGTAATATAATTGTTCAATATCAATAGTGGAAGTCAATAGTACATCTTTAATTGTGTATTTTGATAAAGATGGAATTGTAGCATAATGTGTATATATGTTTAGTGTAGATATAATTATATGTTAGTTACAAGTACTTATGCATACAAGTGTAAAATGAAAAAGGGGATTAGTCTTATGTATTTATGCTTAGAGAGTGTTGGGTTAGTCATAAAAGGGTTTAGTCGCATATAGTCATGTATAGCAAGCATATATATATATATATTGAAGGTTCATATAGACATATATAGCATGATTATACCACTGGGAAATTATACAAGACGTTATAAAATTTAGGTAAAAAGGAAATTGTTAGTGAATAAGTTTTATAGATAGGATGGGGTATCTATGCATTGATTATTTAAGTGAAAGAATTCTTACACTTGGTTGTGGGTTTAGATACTTATTTAGTCATGATATTGTGCATTATGTCGAAAGTGTTTACGAATAAAATATAGGTACAGGTAGTCTTTTTGTATCCGATGGATTTTACACTTAGGGTGAATGTCTTTTCAAAAAAATCCACTTGCTCAGGATGAGAGACCCTACATTTGGTATCAGAGCTTGGTCGAACCTAGTTCGGACCAAAACATTCCACAATACTTTGATAAAACTGCTTGAATAAACAAAAACTTTATTTGCACAAATCGGACTTTGCCATAGACTGATGAACTCGTCGGGTTAGGACAAGGAGGGGACGAGAACGAGAAACACGTCCACCAACCCCTCCAGTAACTACTCCACCCTGGACCAAAGACACAGTTAATCTTCCCGCCAGTCAAGTAATGAGTATGATGAGGAACTTCCAGAGAGTGTCGGAAGCACTGATGAACCGACTGAACTACGTAGAAGACCGACCCCTAGAACCTATGATCGAACCGCAGAACCCACCGCCCGCCAACATACATAAATAAATAGAAATAGTAAGATTTCCAGAGTTTTTGGGTTCCACCGGCAGAAGCATGGTTAGAGAAAATGGTAGTATGCTTTGCTTTGAGGGACTACACCTCGACCCTGAAGGTACTTATGGCTATTTTAAAGTTGAGGAGAAGCTTGAGGAAGGGATGTCATCTCTATGCTGTGACAACAATGAACAAGGATAAGGACAAAGATGAAATTGTTGACCATCCATTATTCACATAATACATGGATGTATTTCCCTAATCCCTACGCGGATTACCACCTCAGAGAGAACTAGATTTTACCATAGAACTGAAGCCGGGAACTGAACCAATCGCAAGAGCTCCATACAGAATGTTCGTACCAGAACTAAAGGAACTACAGATGCAACTACAAGAGCTCTTAGATCTAGGTCTGATTAGACCAAGCGTTTCCCCGTGGGGAGCACCAGTAATCTTTCTTAAAAATAAGGATGGGTCCTGACGACTCTGCATTGACTACCACTAGTTGAACAAGGCTACTGTGAGGAATGAGTATCGCTTGCCAAGGATAGATGACCTATTCAATCAGATGAAAGGCGCCACAATAGTTTTGAAGATTGATTTACAATCAGGTTACCATCCGCTGAGAATCACAAAAGTTGATATTCTGAATACTGTTTTCAAGACACGGTTTGGACACTACGAGTTCGTTGTGGTACCTTTTGGGCTAACCAATGCACCTAGTGTCTTAATGAACCTAGTGAATGCCGTATTTTTCCAGTACTTGGACAAGTTCGTACATGTATTTCTTGATGATATCCTTATATACTCTAAGACACCAAAGGAACACGAAGAACACATCAGATTGGTATTACAGCGTCTTCGAGAAAACCAAATTTATGGGAAGTTGTCAAAATATTCCTTCTTTCCGAAAGAAATCCACTATTTGGGGCATATCATTTCTGGTGACGGCATAGATGTAGACCTCGCTAGGATTGAGGCCATTTCGGAATGGCCAACACCGACGAATGTACATGAAGTGAGAAGCTTCAGGGGACTTGCGGGATATTACAGGATGTTTGTGGAAGGGTTCTCAAGGATTGTAGGACCGATCACTTAGTTATAGAAGAAGGATAGATCGTTTATATGGACAGATAAATGTGCCAAGGAATTTGAGAAACTGAAGGAATTATTTACGATGGCACTAGTTCTAAAAGTGTCGGACATGGAGGAAGATTTCTTGGCATGCAATGATGCATCCAAGGATGGAGTCAGATGTGTGATAATCCAAGGAGGTAGAGCGATTGCCTAGTACTCTCAGAGACTCAGACCGCATGAGGAAAACTATGCGACACACAACATGGAATTGACTGCAGTAATGTATGATTTACGCTTATGGAAACACTACCTGGTAGGAAGAAAGTTTGAACTTAAGATAGATCACCATGGATTGTAGTATACCTTCACACAGAGTGATTTGAATGCTAGACAGAGAAGGTGGTCTGAACAGCTGAGCGAGTATGACTTCAGCATTTCCTATGAGAAGGGGACCCTGAACAAAGTAGAAAATGCACTTAGTCATAGACCCCACATCTTCTCAGTGATTTTGATGCAAACCAACCTGAGAGAAAAGGTACTTAGGCTACAACAGGAAGACAACTGGTACAATGGGGTAAAAGCCGAGCTAGAACAAGAATAGATGGAATTGCCCAAGGATAAGGGTTATTCATTGGAGAATGACGGGTTGTTGAGATACAACAACCGTATTTATGTGCCATAGAATAATGAGCTCATGAACCTAGTCCTAGAAGAAGCTCACCGAGCTGTTTATAGAGCACATCTTGGTGTGAAGAAGATGTATGTAGATCTTGATCCTCTATTATTCTGGCATGGCATGAAGAGAGACGTGGTAAAATGTTTCACTAGATGCATGGAGTGTCAGCTATCCAAAGCTAAACATAGACATCCTGCCGGACTACTTCAGCTTCATACCATTCCTGAGTCAAAGTGGGAGATCATCTCCATGGATTTTATTGTGGGATTTCCTTTGACCCGCAAGAGACATGATACCATCTTTGTGGTAGTATACACTCTCATGAAGAGTGCACATTTCATACCCATCAAGAATACTTATCAGGCCCTAGAGATTGCTAGAGTGTTCATTGATGAGATTGTACGACTGCACAGAGTGCCGAGGAAGATAATATCTGGTCAGGGATCAGTATTCATGGGTAGATTTTGGACGAGCTTCCAGGAAGCTATGGGAACACGAATCAACTTCAGCACTGCATACAATCTGGAAATTGATGGGTAGACTGAGAGAGTGAACCAGAAACTAGAGGACATGCTGAGGATGTATGTGATGGATCAGCAGACCCATTGGGAGGAGTTTTTACCTCTAGTAGAGTTCACGTATAATAATAGCTATCAGAGTTTGATACAGATGGCGCCATTCGAGTTTTTGTATGGACGATCCTGTCAAACACCCTTGAGTTAGGACAGACTATAGGATAGGAATCTAATTGGACCTGAGGTGATTCAAGAGATGGAGGAATAGATGGCAGATATATGTGCTTGACTGAAAGAAGCACATGATTGACAAGAAGAGTTATGCCCATGCGCATAGACTCGATTCAGAGTATCAGGTTGGAGATCGAGTATTTTGGCTAGTGAGACCGCAAAAGAGTACTATCAGATTTGGGAAAGGGACGAAGCTATCTCCTAGGTTCGTGGGACCCTTCGAGATATTAGAATGGATAGGATCAGTTGCCTACCCTCTTGTACTACCATCATCATTGCATAGGATGCATAATGTTTTTCACATATCAGCGCTTGGAAATTACATTTTCGATTCAACACATATCATTGACATGAGTAACTTACAGACAATTGATGAACGGGCCATGACGACAAGGCCGATATGCATATTAGATCATCAAACACGATAGCTTAGGCACCGTGTGATTGATCAGGTCAAGGTTCAGTGGGATAGCTATAGTCCCAGTTCTGTGACCTGCGAGGATGCAACTTAGATCCGTCGGGACTTTCTTTTTTTTGTTTTGAACTTTGGGACAAACTTTTAATAAGAGCGGGTGTATGTAATGCCCGCCTCAACACTTATGATTGATTTTATTATTTTAGACTTATGATTGACTATAGTATTTAAGACTTATGATTGATTAGACTGTTTTGAGACCTATGAATGATTTGACTATTGAGGGCATTGGTTTGAAGTGACCCGTATTTATAAAAACTTGGACCATGAATGGTTGCTTTAAATTTTATATGTGAAATGAAAATGGTTAGATAAATGATGATTGATGAATATATTCGATTGAGTGAGAAAATGAAAACTGATGAAATTGCTTTAGAATGGAAAATGATGAATGTTGAAATTACTTGAAATGAAAATGATGATTTGTTTTATACTCGACTCACTGAGATAAAATAACGAATGATGAACATGCTGAACTTACCGAAGCATAATGTTAAAATGATGAATGTTTAAATTACTTGAAATGAAAATGAAGATTTGTTTTATACTCAACTGACTGAGATAAAATAACGAATGATGAACATGCTTGACTCACCGAAGCATAATATTAAAATGATGAATATTTAGTAGACTCGTCTGACTGAGATACTGAAAAGAATGATAAAAATGTTTTATAGTGTAGCTCTACTAATGTGTGCTTGAGTGTGTGTAGTGGCAGGTAAGACGATTTACCAACTAACCCACAATGGAATTATAGGGGTCGTAAGAATGGAAAGAACACTTAGGGGTACGATGACTGATTGTCGACCCTGAATTATTAATCCATGCACGGGTGAAGCCGTTTCAGCTCACTCGGGAAAGCATATGTCATACGAGCAAGGCCATAATGATTTGGTCGCGTACGATGAGTTGAGGGGCACGCAATAAGGAGAGCCTTATCCCTCAACATCCCTTAGTCTCCAAGAAGCATAGTTGAGAGATTGCAGTAATGATTCCCGATCACTACGCAATACTCCCCATAAGAAGGAAGAAATGGAACTATCGGAAGGGCTCACCTAAGAGGCACCTGGACAAGAAAAATATAATGTTATTTAAATAAAGAAATTGAAAACTCATCAAAGATAAATTCATGTAACTTTAAATTAAAAGAAAAATTAAAATAAAATAATATTCATTATTTTATTTTTAAGACAAAAGAAGAATATTATAAATGGAGAAAGAAACAAACCAAAACCAATTTGTTTAGCCTAAATTATTCTATTTTTCTACTTTATGAAAAGAAGGGAAACTAAAACTAAACTAGAAGTATGCTAATGAAGTTCTATTAGAAATGAATGCTAATAGAAGTTAAACTTTAGATAAAAGTATTATATTAAGGAATAATAGAATTAAATAAGTATATATATAAATATATATAAATCATTTATAATATTTTAAAACTTTTTGAATCAAAATAGATTAGATTTTATTAATTAAAAGATACTTTCTCTTTTATAAATATTATTTCTAATATTTAAAATAAAGAAATGAAAAACAACGAGTTTACAAAGAAAACATATTAAGTAAACTAAATGAGAACCAAAAGAGAAATAGGAGTGTCCCACACCTAACTCCCACTGATTTAGGGAATTAGGTGCATACTAAATATATTTGAGACACATGTATTTGAGAATAATTGAAATTAAATTATTAAATTAAATTAAATATGTGCATGGACACACACATGGCACACATACTTTTGTTATATAATGAGGGAGGAGAAGGAGAGAAAGACATCTCTTGTTCCCTAATGTTGGATGGGCATGATAATCTTGGATTATGTTATGATTCTTGGGAGTTGGGAGTAGCTAGAACGGGGATTGGGAGATCCTTTCGGGAAGCTCGTTAATGTGTTCTTACAACCCCATTAGCTCAGGGGTTTGGGTTGAAGGAGATTAACCCTGATATGGTAGGGTCGTCAACCAAGGGGTTGTCGGTATCTTCGTCAACATTGGACTACACCGAATCGCTGATTCAACAACTTCTACAAACGGTTTCCCAGCTTGACGATTCAACAATACTCTTGGATCTTTACTGAGAGAATAATTTATACAGTATATCAATGCATAACAATCACAATAAGCATCACAAGCATCACAAGAATCAAAAGCATGAGAGACAAGAGACACAGAGTTTCCGTGGGGAAAACCCTAAGGTGAAAAACCCCACAACTTCCTCATAGCTAGAGAGAGAAATGACTGAACCAAAGTAGAACCAAAATACACTTGAGATAGTCTCCTAGAGCAGATGATCCTCCTCCTCACTAGTGCGCCACTTTCTGAGTGAGAGAAGTGTTGTGACATCTCCATGAATCTGTTAGTGTTATTTTGAGAAAATATAACCTTTGTTCCTCTAGCACATAACCAAATCACATGTAACATCCCCATATATAAGCGGATTAGTATTGGTGAGTTTTTCAGAGATTTAGAAATTTCTACTTTAACACATAGAATTATTTAAAACATTCTTACCAAACTTACTCCCTTATGTCAAAGGTCAACAAATTCCATAAATTCTCCTATCACCATTTTAACTTTAACATGTCTAGTTCTTCATGAATTACTTACTCCATTGTTTAAAATAACCTTGCATATCAAAATAAACTTTTAAAGATAGACACATCTAATTGGTAACAATATAATCATAATCCTAAACGAAGCATTATATCAACAACCAATCTTGTACAGGAGTCGTATACATCAAAGAAATCCTAAACATTTTTAAGGACAGAAACAAATACTCATACATAAGACACGTTGAAAACACCATAGGAATCATAGGAGACAAAATATAACGTGGTTCACCCGTACACGGGCTAGTCCACAAAGGTGTGTGTGCATCTTTTATTATTCTTTAAAGGAAAACAGGGATTACAATCCAGCAACATTGTTGCGATAAATCTCCTTCTAAAACTCGAAGCCTTCCATCACAAGGCTGCAATATATAATTACAATAAAACTGCTATACAGAGGTTTGCAGGGTTAGCCCTGTCACGGCATCAAGACATATTAATGGAGTTTCCTCTCTGTCATGTACAACCCTACAAAATAGAGTATAGAGTAGGTCGAATCTCTCCAGGAGATCGCCTTGATTCATCCATCAAACACGACACCATTCAATTAATCAATTTTAAAAATAAGCCATATATAAATATATACATACAGCTAGAAAGAAGGTGAAACTAAAGTTCGATAATACCGATCCTCAAGATCAATATCTTATTCAAGATACCAAAACTACAATTCTATCAACATACAGATCAGTTAACCTTTTCCTTCAGTCATGGGCGGAAGGGATAAACACGAATTCATCCACCGTACAGAACCTGAGGGAAGGAGATTTTTTCGATTTTTAAGATAAACATAACTTATCGTTTTCTTCAGCCATAAGCAAGGGAACACAATCCAATTCACCAATAAAAATCCTGAAGCAAGGATAGAGATATTTTGCTGTTTATTTAACGTACTCCAAAATATATACACGAAATGTAACAAGCCTTCCATACCCAAGCAGTTCTGGAAAAGAGATTTCCGATCTAAAAGCAGACTTTATTTATTTGTTTTTAAACAAATGTGGCTCAACAATTCAAATCATAAATTGCAGTGATACTGAGTAATGAAACAAGGAACCACAAATACATACCTATACCTTCAACCTCAACTGCGATCTCATGTTTTCGGTCTGATTCGATTCAGCACTCAAATCGAAATTACAGAGAAATCTGACTAATGAAACAATGGACTGCGAATACCTATCTATGTTTTTCAACCTCCATGGAGATCTCACGCTGTCATCACAGCATGCATATAATAAAGAATACTAAAAATCAAGTAAGGGCTGGCATCTGCTCATAGTCGCCTTCCTCATACCCTCACGCGAAAGCAAAGGATAGAGAATTACATCACAACAACAAAACAACCTGAGTTGAAATAAGCAGAAATCGAATATTCAACAAAAAACAATACCTAGAACCACAATCCTCAGATCACTAGAAAACTTGACAGGTTTTACTCCTGCACTAAATGAAAACAATACTCCACTAAATAAACTAGAACTCAACAGGGTTTAAACAAATGCTACCTAACAACAGAGGTAGATATCGATCTTTGAGATGCGACTCCAAAGCTCTATCAAACATCATACATAACAAGAAAAAATGCAGAATCTCGATCATGGCTCTATCGAGTAGTTTTGATAATAAAATAGGATCGGGATCCAAAGGGGCCGTCCCTTCCCCTCTTTCCAAGTTAAAAAAAAACAGACTTCAACATAATTACATAGGGTATATGCATAAAATACAACCCATAGGGATCGAGCTTGCCAGCAAGCCATCCTTTCCCCATTTCCACAAAAAGGAGATAGCATTGAACATATCAATACTAACAAAATTGTGTAACATCTAAATATAACAGAGTATATAAATGGAACTCGTTCTACCTCGAAAGGTCAAGCCTCGAGAGCTATGCTCTGTCCCTGGCGTCCTACTAACAAATTCATTCCACGACAGAACGAAAACAATGTCTCTACTCACAGTGCGTATACGTATCTTCTGGGGATTTAAGTATTGGATCCACACTGTAAGGTGCAGCAATCGTCATCGTGTCTCTCCAACTACTCGACACTTCACTCTAGCGAGATCCCAATCGCGCAGAAGCTCCAGAGGACTAGGGCATCTTGAAATTCTTCATATACACACAGGGTAATGACAGCATGCAGAATCATTTCAACTTTGAGAAATCTGAAGACGTTTGACATGGATCCCATACAGAGTATGGAATCGATAGTAATAATGCTGAATTGGGATCTCACCCAACTCCGTGATAGCCACCATTTCCGTAAACGGAGTATCTATCGAATTCTGGAGATCCGTCCCCATCTAATCCAATTTCTTGGAATAAAAACCAATCCCTCTATGCGCACCGATCCTCAATCCCCACTAATTCTAGGTATAAATTTAGTACAAAAACAAATATCCCCAAAATCAAAGGGATTCGATCCCCCTTTTCCCATCGCTACCCTTCAACTAAAAATTCCCCGCGAGTCAGAAAACCAATCCCCTAAAATAAAGCCTGTTAAAAGATTGCCTATTAAGATTACAACTACTTCAGAGATCGTGGAAGTTTTGGCAGTAGCATGGAGCTCAGTTAAGGCGGTTCCTCCACTAAGACAAATCGGTAGTTGGCAGTGGTTGACAATCAAGGAGACAAGCTCCTAAAATTTCTTAATCACCTTTATATTACCCTACCATGTCTTTAATATGGAGCACTTAAGCACACAAGTGTCACTCCTCTTCGATCATTTTCCTCCACCTTCTCGACTATCCCCATACACGAGCTCGGTTTCTTTTTTTAAATGGAATGGTGTTTCCCCGAGAGTTGACATCTGTCAGCTGGACTAGCTGTAATGCTTCTACGAAGAGTTAGTGGATGTTTAGTATAATATTCTGGTACTCTTTCTTTCCCCACTACTAAAATAAAATCTAGTTTTAATAAATGGAAGAGACCAGCTTTTTGGATCTTAGTAGCACCATTCTCAACACGTGTCGCCCAATATCCAACGTTTTGCACATCTACAAATATTTCCCAAATCTTTTAAATGGCGGATCGCCTCACTTCAACAAAGAAGGAAACAAAACCCTAACTCATGGGAGTAGTGGCGTTAAGGTCGAGATGTGGAGCTGATGCCTTCCCGAGGAAAAATCAAGTAAGAAAAGGTGTTCTCTTAATAAAGGTATAAGTGAACCAATTTTACTTTTCTAACTCTTTCAAAGCTTTCTTAGGTTTTCTTTTTTGAAAATCTTTATAATCAAAGCCTATCTCACACACCTATACCTGGTATGTTATATGTTACAAAATGTACACATATATGCTATACATATTCTCAAAATAAAGAATTCTTTGTAATTAGTATAAACAAATAAATTTTGCGATACTTCTTCAACCATATTGTATCATAGTAAATAGCAATCTAAAAATAAAATGTTATACTTCCTCCTCTCTTAGGAGTGTATATAATTTTATCTTTAATAAATATAGTTTAAAACTAAATAAAAGATACTTCATACAAAACTCCACTTTCTCTCCTTATATCTATATACATATAAGTATAACTACTTGATATATATATATTTATACTTTCATCTTTATTTGTAATATACATTTATCAAACTGATAGGGAAAGAAGGAGGGATATCACATCCTCCTCCCCTTAACATAACACCGTCCTCGGTGTTCATAAATTTTACCTTCTTCAGACTTTCATGAATTTCCATAAGTCACCATTAGTCATATCTGCATTTCCGACTACAAAACCGAGATTAAAAGAAAAATTGTTTAGCAACAACTTTATCATCAAACTCCATAATCAAATTCAAAAACATAAATCATGAGTTCTTTATTGCACATATCACTTGCAATATATGGAGTAAATCTAGCGCTCCATGATCCTATACTGTTGACTAAATCAACAAACAACATTCACTTGATCCAGGAAATTCTTGCCTAACACCTTAGTGCTCACGCAGCAATCCTTTCTCTCATGTCTTGCCTAACACCTTAGTGCTCACGCAGCAAACATTTCTCTCATGTTTTGCCTAACACCTTAGTGCTCACGCAGCAAACATTTCATTCATGTCTTGCCTAACACCTTAGTGCTCACGTAGCAAACATTTCTTTCATGAATACTAAGCAGCGTCCTGCCTCCCACATATACATTTCATTATAGCTTGCCTAGGTCTTACAGCCAGCCGATTCTCCAAGAATCCTAGTGGCTGTTCAATCCCTGATTTTAGGGAGTATTTCAATGCCATTAAAACACTCTTTACACAATTCCCCTCAAGCTTTCTTGCTTGAGTCCCGGAATTTATTTTCCCCAAGCCGCTTGCTTGGGTCTAGAAAAATCACCTTCAATTTAATCACTTTATTTCGTCATATACATTCTGTACCCATACGATTACTCTGACCAATCTGGGTCGAGTTCTTTATTCAATAATAATTAATAAAATTTTAAAAGAATAAGTCACAATTGTGATGTGAATTCTTCATCACCTTATTTGACCATAAATTCGACCATCTGCCCAATTTCAATTGTTAGTATCACCTTAATAAAAAGAATCAAATTATTGTAAGAAGATCTCTTCCTAAAATAGAAAATCATCTTTCTTACCACCATATTTATACGTGATCATATAAAATATCCTTCCCTACTACACATATGCTAGCTTATAGGTTACATAATGCTTTGAACATGATATAGCATTCTTCCTAGGGTGATTCATGGACACTATGAATGTTACGTTTTACCATTTCCCACACAATTCCTATTTTAATTATACAACATTTCTTTGTATACACTATCATATAGGAAATAACCAAATGTCAAAACATACTTGCGTACCTTATAAGGATAACCATGTGCATTATAATGGCGGCTGCATGTCTCCTTATCATAAGATCCTCACATGTCGAGGAACCAATTTATTGGTACCCTCCCATATTAGTATTGCACTAAATATGTATCTGTATAACCCATTTTACCTGTTGCTAGTTGTAAGGTAGTGAGGTGTAAGAATAAACTTGTTTGACAACACATTCAGAGTGTCAGTTGTATAAAGGTAATTAAATCATAAGAACAATTATACCTGTAACATGTGTCCAAACGTCATTTTTTTTTTTTACATGTTTCATAAAAATGTATACATCGATTACTATTTAAAGATTTCTTCCGATCTAACATGGAAATTCCATTCAATGGTTCCTTAACTCATAATAATATAAAACAGTCATTCCTAGCAGCAGCATAAAGACGTCAACAATTTATAACTTCCTACTAACCTGTATTACCCTTTCATGTTATTTCTATATTTCCAGTATTCTCATTCCTACCGCAAAACACACTCTTTTGACAAAACTTGATTTGCATCTACACAATCATTACGTGAACAACAACAAAATAATATCTTAACAAAACAGATAATTTGTACCTGGATAGCAAGTCATCATAATTCTTGGTCATATAACAGTCTAACTTTTATAACCGTCCCTCTTCGTTTCCTAACATCTATCTTAGGAATTCATGTAATATAAAGATGTACTCATGCATTTTCATCATAAGCATCCTTGTAACTAATCAGAATGCACGTGGATATATAGATGCATAACCTATAATTCCTAGTTGATACTTTAAGAACAAAATCTTAACATCAACATAATGATGCTTCCTTCATTACCAAAAGTATGAAATACATCAGTTCCAGTTTCCTACATTAGAATCATGTTAATGGTCATACATCTTGATGCTTTAATATAACTTTTTCACAACTGAATACCCTTTCTCCTATTTTCACATATTGTCTTCTTGCTCAAAACATGCATGTATAAAAACATTCTCCTTTGCGTAGTAATGATTTACTTAAATGCACGAATGGGAAGATCTTCACTCAAAAAAAGTTTTGCAATTTTGATAACTTAACTAATTACCCATGCGTACTTTCGATCATGTTCAAATCATGTTCTTCGTCAATATAACTTCATATATATATAGTCTCCAACTATCTAGAGGATTATTAGTTTTTTTTTTTTTTAAATAATAGTAGGGCGTAAGGCTATTTACCCACTTTCCTACTAACACCATTTAGTTTAAGTATTTATAACCCTTTATCCTTTTGTTGAACTAACCAGCAATGGTACAAGCATGCCCTAAAGCCACACAATTAGTGTTATAATCATTTATCCTATACTCTTATCTACAAAAATGAAATTGATTACCGATAGACTCGTGACAATGTTTCTTTTTGACATAGTAACTAGGAATACTCATTTGTGGAAGTAATCTATACTGAAAGTATGTAAGTTCACTCTCAAGGTAGTAGATGCTTAGACTACAATCTTGCTTCCATTGTCATTCAGCTGACCAAGCCAAATTTAACCTTCTAAAATTTGTCAACCAACAAATTTCAACAAATGTATCTTCATATAAGAAGAGGTGTATCTTTTCCGCATTTTCCTATCGGCGTGATATGGTTTAATTATTTTCACGAGAAAACCACACATTTCCATACCCTAGTTGTGAAACTACTTATCTACCCAATTCTTGTTACTCTATTTACTTAATCATACAACACGGTGGATAATTAACATTGTTGAAATCAATAAAATTTCCGTTTTCGGTATGTAATCTAACACAACATACTATACAAAGATGAAAGTACGACTCATATACTTACAATTTAATCGGACGAGTCTTGGTTGGAAATAACTTACTTCGTCACGAGGTTCTCATATTTCTTGAAGAATTCAACGATTAACTCCGATAGTATAATCTTGTCCATTTGTTCCATGCATCCAAAACAACAATTGGTTTGTTAGTATTTGAAACACTTAAGTTATTTTATCTTATGTTTTAGCAATGTTAACCATAGACACTTCCATTATAACTCTTCAGCAAAATGAAACGTACTTACTCGTAATTCCAAGACATTTCGTCGCTTACTTCTTGGAGATTCTTTGGAACAGAATTTTACCCCTTTATTTTATTTTATATGATGCAGTTTCCTTCCTAGTTCGACGAACTTGTATTCGTTTTTTCCCGACTGAGCCCAATAAGCCCGAGTGTTTGCAACCGAAGCTCTGATACCATATGTGACATCTCCATGAATCTGTTAGTGTTATTTTGAGAAAATATAACCTTTGCTCCTCTAGCAATTAACCAAATCACATGTAACATCCCCATATATAAGCGGATTAGTATTGGTGAGTTTTTCAGAGATTTAGCAATTTCTACTTTAACACATAGAATTATTTAAAACATTCTTACCAAACTTACTCCCTTATGTCAAAGGTCAACAAATTCCATAAATTCTCCTATCGCCATTTTAACTTTAACATGTCTAGTTCTTCATGAATTACTTACTCCATTGTTTAAAATAACCTTGCATATCAAAATAAACTTTTAAAGATAGACACATCTAATTGGTAACAATATAATCATAATCCTAAACGAAGCATT
This sequence comes from Larix kaempferi, assembly GCA_027924585.1. Taxonomy (NCBI): domain Eukaryota; kingdom Viridiplantae; phylum Streptophyta; class Pinopsida; order Pinales; family Pinaceae; genus Larix; species Larix kaempferi. The sequence continues at coordinate 54,031,098 of BSBM01000047.1, read as the reverse complement.
ATATCAACAACCAATCTTATACAGGAGTCGTATACATCAAAGAAATCCTAAACATTTTTAAGGACAGAAAAAAATACTCATACATAAGACACGTTGAAAACACCATAGGAATCATAGGAGACAAAATATAACGTGGTTCACCCGTACACGGGCTAGTCCACAAAGGTGTGTGTGCATCTTTTATTATTCTTTAAAGGAAAACAGGGATTACAATCCAGCAGCATTGTTGTGATAAATCTCCTTCTAAAACTCGAAGCCTTCCATCACAAGGCTGCAATATATAATTACAATAAAACTGCTATACAGAGGTCTGCAGGGTTAGCCCTGTCACGGCATCAAGACATATTAATGGAGTTTCCTCTCTGTCATGTACAACCCTACAAAATAGAGTATAGAGTAGGTCGAATCTCTCCAGGAGATCTCCTTGATTCATCCATCAAACACGACACCATTCAATTAATCAATTTTAAAAATAAGCCATATATAAATATATACATACAGCTAGAAAGAAGGTGAAACTAAAGTTCGATAATACCGATCCTCAAGATTGATATCTTATTCAAGATACAAAAACTACAATTCTATCAACATACAGATCAGTTAGCCTTTTCCTTCAGTCATGGGCGGAAGGGATAAACACGAATTCATCCACCGTACAGAACCTGAGGGAAGGAGATTTTTTCGATTTTTAAGATAAACAGAACTTATCGTTTTCTTCAGCCATAAGCAAGGGAACACAATCCAATTCACCAATAAAAATCCTGAAGCAAGGATAGAGATCTTTTGCTGTTTATTTAACGTACTCCAAAATATATACACAAAATGTAACAAGCCTTCCATACCCAAGCAGTTCTGGAAAAAGAGATTTCCGATCTAAAAGCAGACTTTATTTATTTGTTTTTAAACAAATGTGGCTCAACAATTCAGATCATAAATTGCAGTGATACTGAGTAATGAAACAAGGAACCACAAATACATACCTATACCTTCAACCTCAACCGCGATCTCATGTTTTCGGTCTGATTCGATTCAGCACTCAAATCGAAATTACAGAGAATTCTGACTAATGAAACAATGGACTGCGAATACCTATCTATGTTTTTCAACCTCCACGGAGATCTCACGCTGTCATCACAGCATGCATATAATAAAGAATACTAAAAATCAAGTAAGGGCTGGCATCTGCTCATAGTCGCCTTCCTCATACCCTCACGCGAAAGCAAAGGATAGAGAATTACATCGCAACAACAAAACAACCTGAGTTGAAATAAGCAGAAATCGAATATTCAACAAAAAACAATACCTAGAACCACAATCCTCAGATCACTAGAAAACTTGACAGGTTTTACTCCTGCACTAAATGAAAACAACACTGCACTAAATAAACTAGAACTCAACAGGGTTTAAACAAATGCTACCTAACAACAGAGGCAGATATCGATCTTTGAGATGCGACTCCAAAGCTCTATCAAACATCATACATAACAAGAAAAAATGCAGAATCTCGATCATGGCTCTATCGAGTAGTTTTGATAATAAAATAGGATCGGGATCCAAAGGGGCCGTCCCTTCCCCTCTTTCCAAGTTAAAAAAAAACAGACTTCAACATAATTACATAGGGTATATGCATAAAATACAACCCATAGGGATCGAGCTTGCCAGCAAGCCATCCTTTCCCCATTTCCACAAAAAGGAGATAGCATCGAACATATCAATACTAACAAAATTGTGTAACATCTAAATATAACAGAGTATATAAATGGAACTCGTTCTACCTCGAAAGGTCAAGCCTCGAGAGCTATGCTCTGTCCCTGGCGTCCTACTAACAAATTCATTCCACGACAGAACGAAAACAATGTCTCTACTCACAGTGCGTATACTTATCTTCTGGGGATGCAAGTATTGGATCCACACCGTAAGGTGCAGCAATCGTCATCGTGTCTCTCCAACTACTCGACACTTCACTCTAGCGAGATCCCAATCGCGCAGAAGCTCCAGAGGACTAGGGCATCTTGAAATTCTTCATATACACACAGGGTAATGACAGCATGCAGAATCATTTCAACTTTGAGAAATCTGAAGACGTTTGACATGGATCCCATACAGAGTATGGAATCGATAGTAATAATGTTGAGTTGGGATCTCACCCAACTCCGTGATAGCCACCATTTCTGTAAACGGAGTATCTATCGAATTCTGGAGATCCGTCCCCATCTAATCCGATTTCTTGGAATAAAAACCAATCCCTCTATGCGCACCGATCCTCAATCCCCACTAATTCTAGGTATAAATTTAGTACAAAAACAAATATCCCCAAAATCAAAGGGATTCGATCCCCCTTTTCCCATCGCTACCCTTCAACTAAAAATTCCTCGCGAGTTAGAAAACCAATCCCCTAAAATAAAGCCTGTTAAAAGATTGCCTATTAAGATTACAACTACTTCAGAGATCGTGGAAGTTTTGGCAGTAGCATGGAGCTCAGTTAAGGCGGTTCCTCCACTAAGACAAATCCGTAGTTGGCAGTGGTTGACAATCAAGGAGACAAGCTCCTAAAATTTCTTAATCACCTTTATATTACCCTACCATGTCTTTAATATGGAGCACTTAAGCACACAAGTGTCACTCCTCTTCGATCATTTTCCTCCACCTTCTCGACTATCCCCATACACGAGCTCGGTTTCTTTTTTTAAATGGAATGGTGTTTCCCCGAGAGTTGACATCTGTCAGCTGGACTATCTGTAATGCTTCTACGAAGAGTTAGTGGATGTTTAGTATAAGATTCTAGTACTCTTTCTTTCCCCACTACTAAAATAAAATCTAGTTTTAATAAATGGAAGAGACCAGCTTTTTGGATCTTAGTAGCACCATTCTCAACACGTGTCGCCCAATATCCAACGTTTTGCACATCTACAAATATTTCCCAAATCTTTTAAATGGCGGATCGCCTCACTTCAACAAAGAAGGAAACAAAACCCTAACTCATGGGAGTAGTGGCGTTAAGGTCGAGATGTGGAGCTGATGCCTTCCCGAGGAAAAATCAAGTAAGAAAAGGTGTTCTCTTAATAAAGGTATAAGTGAACCAATTTTACTTTTCTAACTCTTTCAAAGCTTTCTTAGGTTTTCTTTTTCGAAAATCTTTATAATCAAAGCCTATCTCACACACCTATACCTGGTATGTTATATGTTACAAAATGTACACATATATGCTATACATATTCTCAAAATAAAGAATTCTTTGTAATTAGTATAAACAAATAAATTTTGCGATACTTCTTCAACCATATTGTATCATAGTAAATAGCAATCTAAAAATAAAATGTTATACTTCCTCCTCTCTTAGGAGTGTATATAATTTTATCTTTAATAAATATAGTTTAAAACTAAATAAAAGATACTTCATACAAAACTCCACTTTCTCTCCTTATATCTATATACATATAAGTATAACTACTTGATATATATATATTTATACTTTCATCTTTATTTGTAATATACATTTATCAAACTAATAGGGAAAGAAGGAGGGATATCACAAGTGTGTATTTCCGAATGATCCGAATAGAGATTTCCCGATCTCTATTTATACTTAACCTATTTTCCCAGTGACCTTATGGGGCCGACTTGTCTATCTAGATACATCCACAATATAATATATATTTTAGGGCCGACCCCACACATGGTGTTCTAATAACCCATCAGCAAGTACACACACTTGCGACACTTGTCAATCCACATGACGACACTTCCTTATAAAGGAATAACACATCTCTTATAATGGTACAATAAATATATATGAAATACATTCTGAAGTTACATATACATCAACACTCCCTCTTAACTAGGAAGGTATTTCTCGACACAGTTCTGCTAGACAAGTCTTCTTCTCGGGATCATCATCATCGATGCATCATCATCGTCACTGCTGCTGCTAGCTCAATCAATATTTGAATATACTCGTCATAGGAATTTCTACAGAGACAGTCCTTTTTCATACTGGATGTAGGCCCACCACCTGCAGGTCTTCATCATCTATGTGAACGGTCTGATAGAGGTGGCCTCTTAGGACTAATTTTATGTGCGGATGCAATATTGGAAAGAGTATCCCAGGAACATTTATGTGCCTAAGCACGACCGGCAAGATCTCCTAGGACTGATTACATGCATCTCCTCCACAATACCTTTAAAGAGCATCCCAGGAACATTTATGTGTCGCAACACGACTGGCAAGATCTCTAAAGAGCATCCCAGGACTTATTACGACCACACAGCTCAACCTCTCGGATCTCCAGGATTGATTACATGTGGATAGACAAAACCTTTAAAGAGAATCCCAGGAACATTTATGTGCTGCATCACGATCGGCAAGATCTCTAAAGAGCATCCCAAGACTAATTACGAGCACACAGCTCAACCTCTCGTATCTCTAGGACTAATTACATGTCTCCGTAGTAATACCTCATCCCAGGACTGATTATGAGCACACAGCTCAACCTATCGGATATCTGAGGGCTGATTACATACTACATAGCAATACTGAAAAGAGTATCCCAGGAACATTTATGTGCCATAGCACGACCGACAAGATCTCCTAGGACTGATTACATGCTATTTGCACAACCTTCCACATATCATCTCTGACCTCCAAGTATCAACCTGATACTCATGATTTAATGGATCATCATCGCACAAAGCATCATCCTGATGCTCATGATCACACTGATCATCATCACTGTACCATCCTGATACATATCATCTAGAGCAACATCCTGAAGCTCATCATCATGATCATCTTGATCATACAATGCATCCACCTGATGCACACCAAGTATCTACCTGATACATATCATCATACATGATCCTCCTGATCATACAGTGTATCCACCTGATACAAATACAAATACATGATACATATCAACATACATGATCTACCTGATCATACAATGTATCCACCTGATACAGATACATGGTCCAAGCATCCAACATGATGCATATACAAATACATACAAATGATCCAACCGATCATATCTAGCATCCAACATGATGCGTACATACATATAAATGATCCAACTGATCATATCCGGCATCAACACGATGCGTACATACATACAAATATAAATGATCCAACTGATCATATCCAACATCAACACGATGCATACATACATACAAATATAAATGATCCAACTGATCATATCCAGCATCAACACGATGCGTACATACATACAAATATAAATGATCCAACTAATCATATCCAGCATCCAACATGATGCATGTACAGAGTAGTAACTGGAGCATCGTCCTGATACTCATCATCCAGCGCTTACATACACAGTCATGTGAAGGATCCTCCTTCCAACATGCTTGGAATGGCTTCAACAAATGTGTCCATCACTTCTTCCTCGAAGTGTCGTCGATCTAAAGAACACCAAGCCTCTCCCTGAAGTATTTCAACTTCACCCTGGCTAGTGGCTTCATCAGCACATCTACAATCTGCTCGTCCGTCGCAACATACAGGAGCTTCACGCCTCCTCTCTGCACCATATCCCTGATATAGTGATATTTGATCTCTATGTGTTTTGACCTGTCATGAAACATTGGGTTCTCATATAGCTTCACACAACTCTGGTTATCACAGAATATACCAGTAGCATCCAATGGGAGATCAAATAACTCAGACAGTAGCTTCCATAGCCATACTGCCTCACAACTAGCTGAACAGGCTGCAACATACTCTGCCTTAGCTGTACTCAGTGCTACGCAGGACTGCTTCCTGCTAAACCAAGAGATTACACCTAGTCCCATACTGAGGCAGCACCCAGATGTGCTCTTCCTATCTGCAGCACTGCTAGCCCAATCTGAATCAACATAACCCTGCAGGTTAAACTTTTGATTCACTTCATACTTGAGCCCATAATCCACTGTACCCTTTAGGTACCTCAGAACATGCTTTACAACAACTAGATGAACACTCCTCGGATCCGTCAGGAACTTGCTCAATGTGTTCACTACAAAGAAAATATATGGTCTTGTGTTCGTCAGATACATCAAGGACCCAATCATTTGACGATACATAGAGACATCAAACGGATCAGATGAAGCATCACATAGAAGCTTTAGATTCGATGCCATGGGTGTGGCCATGGCCTTGCAATCCATCATGCCAAATCTCTTCAGAATATCTACTGTGTACTTCCCTTGACCAAGAAAGATCCCACCTGAATTCTGCCACACCTCCATACCTAGGAAATAATGCATCATTCCCAAATCTTTCATATCGAACTCAGCAGCAAGCTTCCTCTTAGTATCTGCAATCAATCTGTCATCTCCTGTTACAAATAAGTCATCCACATACAGGAGTAGAATCACAAGATTCCCTTCCTCAACCTTGTAGTAGAGGTTGGAATCCGCTTTACTCTTGGTAAAGCCCAAGCTAGATAGGAAACTGTCCATCCTATCATACCAAGTTCTGGGAGCTTGCTACAAGCCATACAAGGCTTTCTTCAATCTGCACACATATGACTCCCCGTCGTGTATTTCAAAACTGAGTGGCTACTCCATGTATACTTCCTCTTCAACTACACCATTCAAGAAAGCCGTCTTGACATCCATTTGGTGTATTTTCCATTTCATTGCTACAGCCAAGCCAAGTACTGTTCTGATGGAAGTATACCTGGCTACAGGTGCAAAAGTTTCTTCATAATCTATTCCCTCTTTCTAAGAGAAGCCACGAGCTACGAATCTTGCTTTGTATTTCTCTACACTGCCATCTGCAGCATGCTTGATTTTGTAGATCCATTTGGAAGTCACAACAGACTTCTCTTTAGGTCTTGGGACAACATCCCAAACATCATTCTTCATTATTGATTGGTATTCCTCAACCATGGATTCCTTCCATTCTTTCCTTTCCGCTGCTTCTTCATAACTGGAAGGTTCTTTATTCATAATGTCACAGAGTAAAGCAACATAGCTGGTATGTGATCTGGTTCTCTTCTTTGCTCTGTGTTCTTCTTCTGGATGCCAAATCTTTCTGCATCTTGAATGAGCTCTCTAGACCATGCAGGTTTCCTCTCGTGAGAGTTATCCTCACGGGGTGGATCTATAGGTTCTTGCAGATCCTCAAACTCATGAACAACTTCTCGAATTGCTTCAGTCATGGTAGTGTCTTGAAATCTAGTTTCCTTAGGTTCTTCATAAACTTCGATAGGTGCCTTCCTTGATTTGATGAATACTGAGTTTTCATCAAATGTTACATCCCTGCTGACATCAATCTTCTTGAACCCTGGAAAGTATATTCTGTAAACCTTCGAGCTTTCACTGTAACCCATAAAGATACCCTTCTTTCCTGAAGGATCTAGTTTGGTCCTCTTTTCCTTTGGGACATGAGTGTATATTGGAAAACCAAATATTCTGAGATGGATGACTTCAGGTTTCTTACCAGAAAAGATCTCTTCTATTGTCTTGTTGTCCAATATCTTGTGGGGTGTTCTGTTCTGCACATATACAGCTATTCTAGCTGCTTCTGCCCATAGATGCATAGGTAGATCCTGGTCATGCAGCATTGCCCTTGCTGCTTCCATGATTGTTCTGTTCTTCCTTTCTGCAAATCCATTCTGTTGAGGATTATAAGGAGCAGTCAACTCCCTCTTAATCCCTGAATCACTGCAAAGCTTCTTGAAGTCACCTAAGGTGAATTCTCCACCATTGTCGGATCTGAATGTTTTGATCTTTTTGTCAGTTTGATTCTCCATCAAGGTTTTGAATTCCTTGAACTTATCAAAAACCTCATCTTTGTTTTTCAAGAAGTATACCCAAGTCTTCCTGGAGAAGTCATCAATAAATGAGACATAGTAAACATACCCACTTAGAGAACTGGATGACATAGGACCACACACATTTGAGTGGATGATTTCCAGGATATCTTTTGCCTTGCTTTCACTGTTTGGGAAAGCCTTCTTAATATTCTTACCTTTTGCACATCCTTTGCAAAGACCTTCATGTTTGGTCTTGATTTCAGGAAGACCCTCTACAACCTTGCTTGCAATTGGAAGTGCCCTATAGTGCATATGAGCAAGTCTTCTATGCCAAAGTTCACTTGGCTCCATGGATTCATGCACCGTGGCATGTTCAGGTTGTCCTTTTAATTTATACAAACCTCCCTCTTGCTCTCCAATCACAACTGCATCATCTATGGTCTTTCCCTTTAGCCACATTAGGACTTGGCCATCCACAAATGCAACCCTCATACCTTTTGTATCCAATGCAGAGATGGAGAGTAAGTTATTCTTGAGCCCAGGTACATAAAGGACTTCTTTCATCTTCAAAGATTTTCTAGAATCTAGGTTGTAGGAGGCTTCACCACTTCCTTTGATGGGATATTGATAATCATCCCCAAGTTTCACTTTATGGGGTCATTCATGTTCAGACAGATTTACAAACGATTCTTTAAACTCAGTCATGTGTTTGGAAGCCCCATTGCCAATTAACCAATCATTACAACCATGGGAGATAGTACCTATGAGAGCAGAGATTAGAACATACTCTTCTTTACTTCATGAGTCATCATTACTATCATCACTTTCTTCCCTAGCCTTCTTCTTTGGAGGTTCATCATCTTCGGCAGCATGAGCATGGTACCTTCTTTTGTTACCCTTCTTCTTCTTGCTGGAGTTGTTGTTGTTGTGTTTGTCCCTTTTGTTCTTGGGACATTCTGAAGCAAAGTGACCCTTCTCATTACAAGTGAAACACCTTATATCTTTCTTATCTTTGTGAAAATGATGAGAAGATTTCTTCTTGTGATGGGATGGATCCCTCTTGAACTTGCCCTTCTTAGTGTGAGCTATGAGAGCTTGATCTTCATTTCCCATATTCTCTTCTCTTGCCACAAGCCTTTCTTCTTCCTGAGAACATTCCTCCCATAATCTGTTGAAGGAGATTAACTTCTTCCTGGCACAGATCCCCTGGATAAAAGAGTCCCACGACCCAGGTAGGCCATTCAAAGTAGTCATAACAATTTCACCATTCTCCAGCATTTCATCTACAGCTTCAAGTTGTTCATTGATCTGAGAGACCTTGAAGAAATAGAATTGAATGGTTTCTCCATTCGACATCTTGACCCCTTTCAATTGATTCCGTAGGGTCATCTTCCGATTTATGTTATTTCCTTCAAATAGCTTGGTCAAAGAGTCAAACATAGCCTTGGGTGTCTTTAGAGAAGACACATGGGGTATGAGATGGTCTTTGATAGAATCAGCAATGATTCTCTTTGCCTTGACCAAGTTGTTCTTATGCAATACCTTAGCCTCTTCATCCTCTGGGATAGGGATGTCTTCTTTTATATATGAGTCCAACTCATTCTCTTCCAAGATTAACCCAATCCTATACTTCCAAGCTCGGAAGTTATCATCCCCTTCAAGCTTATCCTCAAGCTTGGTGTGGTGAGACATCTTAAAGAGTACTTCAAATGAAATAGAAAATATTTAGGTCTTACCACTTGAAATGCTGAAAAGTGGATCTCGTCCCAGATTAGGGTTTGTCAGAAAAACCCTAAAAATTCAAAATGTGAATTTCACCTTTCTGAAAGGATAGAAAGATGTGCCTTGATGAGCTGATCAGCCTGGTGTATTCAGAATTTGAGATCAGCAAAGCTTTACCCTTCAGATTTTCCTTTTTGTCCTCCGAGGTTCACTCGGAGAGCCGTGAATTAGGGTTTGAGTTTCCCGGAGATCTACCCAGCCAAAAATCTCGATCCAAAGCTCTAAAATTCGATTTTTGCAAGGAGCTTCCAGCTATGGCTTCAGATTTCAGAAATTCCTATTTTTGTGGAAACCCTAATTTTTAGGGCCAAATCTGAAAATGCTCAGAATTGAATTCTGATTGGACAGATAGATTCTCCTTGATGAGTAGAGTCAATATACTATACTACTTTTCCAAAACCTGTGGAGGGAAACCCAATAAACATGAAACTCAAGTTTCTATCACTGCAAAATGTCTTCTTCTCACGTTAGCTCTGATACCATGTTAAAATTTGAGCATTAATTCACAATAATCTTGGATCTTTACTGAGAGAGTAACATATACAGTATATCAATGCATAACAATCACAATAATCATGACAAGCATCACAAGAATCAAAAGCATGAGAGACAAGAGACAGAGAGTTTCCGTGGGGAAAACCCTAAGGTGAAAAACCCCACAACTTCCTCAGAGATAGAGAGAGCAATGGCTCAACCAAAGTACAACCAAAATACACTTGAGATAGTCTCCTAGAGCAGATGATCCTCCTCCTCACTAGTGCGCCACTTTCTGAGTGATAGAAGTGTGTGTTTCCAAATGATCCGAATAGAGATCTCCCGATCTCTATTTATACTTAACCTGTTTTCCGAGTGACCTTATGGGGCCGACTTGTCTATCTAGATACATCCAAAATATAATATATATTTTAGGGCCGACCCCACACATGGTGGTCTAATAACCCCTCGGCAAGTACACACACTTGCGACACTTGTCAATCCACATGACGACACTTCCTTATAGAGGAATAACACATCTCTTATAAGGGTACAATAAATATATATGAAATACATAGATGAAAGACATTCCGAAGTTACATATACATCAACATGTTATTTCCAATTAGCCGAATAAGCTCACTTCGAATCCTGGAGAGTTTTCATGCTAAAAACAATTAAGTTCACTACAACAAGCATGCATGCTCCATACTTGTATTTCTTAATTGAATTCTTAATTATTAATTTAATACAATTAAAACGCACTTGGTCACATAAAACGACTCTCAATTTATGTCACATTTCATAATTACTATGTGATCTAGAAGGTATTCGAGGATAAGGTTTTTATTTATTGTTTTGCTTGGTGGGTTAAGTTTATGACTATTGTATTATTTTTGTAATGCTAGGTGGACAAAATTATATCTATAGTTTTATTATATTATAATGCTAAGAAGAGTATTGAAGTTTGGGTCAAAAGAAAAAATTGGAAACATTGCACAACCAAGCGAATTCCTACAAGGTTAAGTGTATAGATGTTAGAAATTGTGTTCGACACATGTTATCATATTTTTTCCTATTAAGAATATACTGGATCAAGTTATACAATAAAGAGGGGACATAGATTTATAATATAAGTAGAAAATGCAATAAATATAGGTGCTCAGTTTGTATTAGGAAATATATATGATATTTTGATGCTTAAATTTGTAGGTATGCATATATGTGCTCATTTTTAATATTAGAAAATATAAGCAAACTTGGTGATGCTTTACATTGAAAAGATAGTTAGTATTCATATAATTTTAAGTTATATAGAATTTCTCCATAATCATTTTAGAATGTATGTGACATGTCTTTTAGAGAATTAATTTTTTAACTTTACATCCTTGAATATTTCTATTTGTTTCAATTAATTAATTAAGGAGACATGACATTTGAATATGTTCCTTGATACCCTTACATCATAAATGTTGAAATGCAGATAAGACACGGCATGATTATGAGATTGAGAATGTGGTGACAAGAGTGATATAGTAATAAAGTAAATTTTGTATTATATAGTTAAAATATCTTGTTGAAAGGTAGACCATAACATGGTGAGATAATTAGCCTTTTTGAATTGATAGTGTAATATAATTGTTCAATATCAATAGTGGAATTCAACAGTACATCTTTAATTGTGTATTTTGATAAAGATGGAATTGTAGCATAATGTGTATATATAATTATATGTTATTTACAAGTACTTATGCATAAAAGTGTAAAATGAAAGAGGGGATTAGTCCTATGTATTTATGCTTAGAGAGTGTTTGGGAAAAATGGGTTAGTCATAAAAGGTTTTAGTCGAATACAGTCATGTATAGCAAGCATATCTATATCTATCTATCTATCTATCTATCTATCTATCTATATATATATGTAATGCCCGCCTCAACACTTATTTATTATTTTGGTTAATTTGGACTTATGATTGATTAGATTATTTGAGACCTACGACTGATTGACTATTTGAGGGCAGTGTTTTGAAGTGACACAGAGTTATAAAACTTGGACCATGAATGATTGCTTTAAACTTTATATGTGAAATTAAAATGGTTAATAAAATGATGATTTGTTCATACTCGACTGACTGAGAAAATGAAAATGATGAATGTTGGAATGTTTATTAGTGCAAAGCTACTAATATGCATTTGAGTGTGTGTGCAGTGGGAGGTAAGATGATTTATCGACTGACCCAGAATGGAAATAGCGGGGTCGTAAGAACAGAAAGAACACTTAGGGGTATGATGACTGACTATCGACCCTGAATTAGTAATCCACGCACGGGTGAAGCCGTTTCAGCTCACTCAGGGAAGCGTATGCTATACGGGAAAGACCATAATGATTTGGTCACGTACGATGAGTTGAGGGGCGCGCAATAAGGAGAGCCTTATCCCTCAACATCCCTTAGTCTCTAAGGAGCGTAGTTGAGAGATCGGAGTAATGATACATGATCGTTATGCAGTACTCCCCATAAGAAGAAAGAAAGATACTGTCTGAAGGGCTCGCCAAAGAGGTGCCTAGACGAAAGAAGAATTGAAAAATAAAACTACTCATACATACATAATTAAATAATATACATGTGGAAGTTTTAGAGAATTTAATAATAAATTATTCAATATTTTATTATTATTATTATCATGATGTCGTGCTGGCCATGATGCATGGAATTGAAAACTTTGGTGGGCCATAACCCACAATTGTAATTATTTTTGCTTGTTTGTCGGAATCCTTGCTTTCCATAAAAGTTGTGTTGGTTCGGGTTCCCATATGTCACTGACCACTAAGGGACGAGATAAAAATCATGACAGTCCTCGTGATTGCTCTGAATCCTTGCTTTTGACCGACGTCTTCCGGTCTTTCCTGCTATTATGGTTGAGAAAGGAATTTGAAAATTAGAAAAGTTAATGCTTTCTGCTTTTATAAATTAATGGAAATATATATTAGAATTATTTCAAAAAGAAAATATTTTTAAATGGAATAAAGAATTATTTTAAATATTTCCTTATTACTATAAAAGAGAAAGAAAAGCCTATAGATAGAATAAATAATTATTTGAATAAAGTATTTTATTTAAAATTAAAAGATTATATATATTGATATATATATTAATCTTTTAATGTCTCAAAAATAAAAAAAAATTGAGATGCTATTTCATTAAAAGAAACAAATTCTGTTATAAATTTTTTATTATTTAAAAGAATTTGAATAATTAAAAACAATTAGTTACTAAAAGATATTGAGAAAACTAATTGAGAATCAAAAAAAGTAGAACTCTCCTACACCTAACTCTCACTAATCTAAGGGATTAGGTGCACCTTGAAGACATTGAGACACATGTATTTGAGAATATTGTTAATTAAAATATTAAATTAAATCAAATAATGTGCATGGACAGACACATGGCACAGAAGCTTTTCCTATATAAAGAGGGAGGAAAAAGAGAGAGGGAGCTCTTGCTCCCTAATGCTGGATGGTCATCATAATCTCAGATTATGTTATGATCCTTGGAGTTCGGAATAGCCGGAACAAGGATTGGGAGATCCTTTCGGGAGGCTAGCTAAGTGTGTTCTTACGACCCCATTAGCTCGGGGGTTCGAGGTGAAGAAGATTAGCGTCGATACGGTAGGGTTGTCAACCGAGGGGTCACTCGGTACTTCATGAGGAGATTGGATTGGATCGTGCGGAAACCACTTCGAGGACTCCATCGATTCGTTGGACCAACTGTCGAATATAGGTTTGAAGTATTTTATTTTAATTATTTTGTTAAATCTTTTTGGGAATGAATAAATATGAGAATATAGTTTTATATATTGACATTCATGAACTAGATCTGTGGCTTTTATATCTTTTTTCTAAAAAATCGTACGGGAAGTTTTTTTGGGGGGACCCCGAAAAGGGGGTCCCTACATTTGGTATCAGAGTCGGTCGAGCCTTGAGGGCACCAGATCTCAACCGAGGTGTCCGCCGGTGATCGTGACAGTCCAACAACGGCATTGGAGATGTGATCTTCATGGGGATACACATCCGACGAGAGCAGCCATTTTTACAGGTGCATATTTACTAAATTGTTTCTTATTTTATTTACTGTATTGAGTAATCAGTTGTTGAGATCTAGGAGTTTCTTTTATTTCTACCATCGATTGACATCTCAGAAATATATTCGCAATTTCTGTGAATTATTATATTTTCTGTGTAGATATGAAATCTCAGAAATCTATAATTATATTTCTGCCATTGAAATTCATAGATCGGTTTAAAACAAATTGATTGTCTAAGTAACTTCTTCAATTTCGTTATTAGACCCTTTAAACACAGAATGTTTACATTTTATTTCTCTAGTTTCCAGAGGGAAAGGTAGACTTGAAGGATCGATTATAGATCGCAGGTTTCTGTTGTTGACATTCTATTTCACTAGACGGATCGAGCTATGGTTCTGATCAATTAAAAACCCTTTTTTTGAATGCATAAACATTTATAAATTCCAGTCGAATATGGTGGATGCTTGAGGAAGTCGAACTCTGTGTGTGATAACCGATCTGTTGCGTGTTCAACCTATTGTTCTGAGTATTTAAAAAACCTTGTTTTATGTAAAATCTGTTTTAAATGTTTATTTTATAGATCACTGTGAACATTGGAATTAGAAATCTGGACTCATCACTAATTCGATAGTGAATGATACAGCTCTGATCACATTGTCATGATGGACTTGATTCCTCTCTGTGTAGTGTACATATAGATATATATGTAATTTGTAGCCGATCTAAATTCGTAGGTAGAGATAATGTATTATTTATTTATCAATCTCACTATACAAAATCAAATTGTCTGTCTCATTTTTAGATCTGGTTACTGACAAAGCTTTAATATAATCTATCCGACTGGGAAAGTCAGATCGTGATTATCCTTGTAGTTGAAAGACAATCGAATCATATACTTTTACTGTCTACGGAAATATATATATATATAGGTCTGTTCCAAGCTTAAGAGCTGAACAAAATTTTAAAATGAAGAGCCAGATCGCATTTGTGTCAGAAGTTGAACGGTAACCGAATCATAATTTTTTTTTTCTTTTACTTTGATTTTGATTAAAGTACTCTGCCGATATATATATATATATATATATATATATGAACCCGTGTTCGCTTTTGATGAAGCGTTTTCTTGCTAGTTCATAATTATAACAATGAATTTCGATCCAAACCTGTTCTACTCACTTGATAAGCAAATCACCATCTGCTTGGCAATACACTGTATTCTTCTTCCTCTATGATTGATATACGTTTTCCCTTGTTTTAGAAATTACTCGCTTCAGCTTTATCTTAGATCGAAACCTCTGGTTGTAGTTAGGTCCCTTTCTCAGTATCGAATCTCTTATGGTTAACCACAATCTGGTCTTCCTTGTATCACACTGATAAAATCTAGAATCTCGGATCTCATAGTTTCACTGTGATTTCCATTGATCCGAACGCTGCTCTACCCAGACCGGTATGATATTTTTTATTTAGATTCACAATTAATGTTAATCCGATATGTAATCTTTAACCTTGTGCTTTCGAATCGGAAATTCTGTCCAAAACCCAATGCGGTGTGTTGAGAATAATTTTCCTTTATACAAACAGTCCAATGATTAGGTATTATAATTTCAGCGAATAGTCCAATGATCAGGTATTTTCGGAGACTAGTTTCATATACCAGATCGAACTCTTGCATAAAAATTTCATGGATCAATTTAAATATTCGGATCGTCATTCTGGTGATTATGATTGCAGTGGTTGGGTTATTAATTAAGACCGATTCCTCCGTCAGAGATGAATTTCATACCAGGTCGACTTCTTACATTTAGATTTGTTTATCAGTTTGGTTGTGAATCGCCTATCTGACCTGCATTACCGGTGATCGGTTTAAATACTCAGGATCAAATTCCTGTCCATGAAATTGAATGTCCGGTCTATCTTTTAGTCCTATGCGTTGAGCATGCTTGCCGAAACTTGAACTTACTCTGCCTCAATAAAACGTTTTATATTTTGTAACTGTACAGCTTGGTCGGCGCGTTGTCGTGTTGAGGATTTTTATTCCTCACCCCTTGATTTATTGCACCATTCCCGTCATGCAGCCGTGGAGTGGCAGTTGTCCCAACATGCCATAAAAACCATGATCGACACTCATTAACTCTTTGCTCTTATTATCCCCATTTTATCGACCCTTTAAACTTGTGATTCGACCTGTATTGCTTCCAAGATACACGTGCCACAAGTCGTTGACAATCTGGTTTATGTGCAGACTCGGTTTAACTTGAGAAGAGTTGTGAATAACTATTACTATGACTCTTTTATTACTTGGCATAAAAACTGAGAATTACAATGCTTACCAATATCGTGACAGGAAGTAGATGTTCACCATGAAAGTGAAGGTGACCAATGCATAATATCTATTATTATTAATTCGGGAAAAATAATAATGTTTAATTTTTGTCACTATGAATTTTTTATTTTTTATTTTTTTTGAAATGATAATGCTGGTCATTATGAATTTCGGAATTGATAATGTATAATATTTGTATTTATGAATTTCTGGAAGAAAACGAGATGCAAGGTATTCGTTGTTATTAATTTAGGGAAAACGATAATGTATAGTACTTGTTATGTTGAATGCTAGTAGAACGGTGGTGCATGGAAATTGTTATTATGTTAATGTATTACCTTATTTATCGTTAATTAGTTTTAGTTGTTAATTTAATTCTTGTTAAAATTTAAGTGAGGATTGAATAACTGGAAGTTATATGTCATTGAATAATATGAATCAACATGTTAGGTGGTAAAATTATCAAATAGAAGTCTTTATGATTTTAGTGATGAATCGAATTAGTACTTTTGGTGTTCAAATATATTAAATAAGATGGCTTTTAAAATAGAATTAGTGAGACAGAAAAAAATGGAAACATCATGTTATTATTTTGCATTTGAAATGTCACCACATTCATGTCCCAATATCTCATTATGGTAAATTATAAATTAAAATAGGTGATAGAAAATTTAGAATAGAAAACATTATGCTATTAATTTATAGTTGAAATTGATTACGTTACATTTTCTAATGTGAAGGTAGAATTGTAATATTTTAATTAGAGAGAATTCAAACTATGGGTTTTACCCTTTTTGAAATGATATTCTTTTTATTTATAAAAATTTTATCAATGAAAATAGTATGATTTGGTAGTATATGAAGGTTGGAATATTCTAGTTAATGAGAATTCAAATTATATGTTTTTTTTTTGTAGAGGATATTAATTTTTCTTGATACAAGGAAATATTAGTTGTGTAGTAACTGGCCTAAATGATTCTATAAAATACTTGAAGACCCCTTGATTATTGAACTATCGACATAGGATTGTTCATAATAAAGTATTTAAGTAATTACTGGAGAATGTCATCAACTGTCGCATTACCTGAATATGTTACAATAAAAGAATATCCTTAGTTAGACAATTAAGAATGTCCTTCTTTTATTAGACGAATTTATGAATAGTGATGACAGCCTCCTAGCTAAGTTTACAACTTACAATTAGTTCGAAGTTTTAAAAAAAAAAAATTGCCTACTTTGACGAACCCTACATTTGGTATTAGACTGTCGTAGCAAGGAACTGACTTTTCATGACAATGAAGGTCATAAGAAAGTCCTAAGGGGAATGAAAAACAAGGTATTGTTACAGATGATTTCTGCTTTACAACTGAAGAAAAGCCTGAGGAAAGGATGTCAGCCTTATGCAGTAATAGCAATGAATAAAGACAAGGACAAAGTTGACATCTCCAACCATCCCTTATTTGCAAAATACATGGATGTATTCCCTGAAGCATTAGCCAGATTACCACCTCAGAGAGAGCTAGATTTTACCATAGAACTGAAGCCAGGAACTGAACCAATCGTAAGAGCTCCATACAGAATGTCCATGCTAGAACTGAAGGAACTACAGATGCAATTACAAGAGCTTCTAGATCTAGGGCTGATTAGACCAAGTGTTTCCCCATGGGGACCACCAGTGCTCTTTGTTAAGAAGAAAGATGGGTCGTGGCGACTCTGCATTGACTACCACCAGTTGAACAAGGCTACAGTGAGGAATTAGTATCCTTTGCCTAGGATCGATGACTTGTTCAATCACATGAAAGGCGCCACAATCTTTTCAAAGATTGATTTACAATCAAGTTAACATCAGTTGAGGATCACAGAAGCTCATATTCCGAAGATCGCTTTTAAGACATGGTTTGGACACTACGAGTTCGTAGTGGTACCTTTTGGGTTGACCAATGCACCTAGTATCTTCATGAACTTGATGAATGGCGTGTTCCACCAGTATCTCGACAAGTTCATGCAGGTGTTCCTCGATGATATTCTTATTTACTCTAAGACACCAGAGGAACATGAAGAGCATATCCGGTTACATTTACAATGTCTCAAAGAAAACCAACTTTATGGGAAGTTGTCGAAATGCTCCTTCTTCCAGAAGAAATCCACTATTTGGGACATATTATTTTTGGCGACGGTATAGCAGTGGATCCCACTAAGATTGAGGCCATTTGGGAATGGCCAGTGCCGACAAACGTAAATGAAGTGAGAAGCTTCATGGGACTTGCAGGATATTATAGAAGGATTGTCGAAGGGTTCTCGAGAATTGTAGGACCGATATTTGAATTGCAGAAGAAGGATAGGCCGTTTATTTGGATGGATAAATGTGGCAAAGCATTTGAAAAACTAAAAGAGTTATTGACAACGACACCAGTTCTGAAAGTGCCCGACATGGAGGAATATTTCTTGGTATGCACTGATGCATCCAAGGATGGAGTCAGATGTGTGCGAATGCAGGGAGGGAGAGTGATTGCCTACTCCTCTTAGAGACTCAGACCAGATGAGGAGAACTATGTTACACACGACATGGAACTGACTACAGTAATGCATGCTTTACGCTTATGGCGACACTACCTAGTAGGAAGGAAATTTGAACTTAAAATTGATCATAATGGATTGCAGTATATCTTTACTCAAAGTGATATAAATACTAGACAGAGGAGATGGTTAGAACAGTTGAGTGAGTATGACTTTGACATTACCTATGTGAAAGGGACCCTGAACAAGGTAGCACACGCACTTAGCTGTAGACCCTGTATATTCTCAGTGATCCCAATGAAGACCAACTTGAGAGAAAAGTTACTCGGATTACAACAAGAAGACAACTGGTACAATGATGTAAAGGCCAATCTAGAATAGGAACAGATGGAAGTACCCAAGTATAAGGGATATTCGTTGGAAAATGATGGGTTGTTGAGATACAACAATCATATTTACACACCAGATAACAATGAGCTCAGGAACCTAGTCCTAGAAGAAACTCACCGAGCTGTTTATAGAGCACATCCTGGTGTGAAGAAGATGTATGCAGATATCTATCCTCTATCCTTCAGGCATGGTATGAAGAGAGATGTGGTAAACTTTGTCTCCAAATGCATGGAATGTCAGCTAGTCAAATCTGAACATAGACATCCAACCGGACTACTTCAGCCTCATGCCATTCCTGAGTCAAAGTGGGAGATCATCTCCATCGATTTTATTATGGGATTACCTTTGACCCGCAAGAGGCATGATACCATCTTTGTAGTAGTAGACACCCTCACGAAGAGTGCACATTTTATACCTATGAAGAACACTTATCAGGCCCCATAGATTGCCAGAGTGTTCATCGATGAGATTGTATGACTGCACGAAGTGCCGAGGAAAATAATATATGATAGGGGATCAGTATTCACTGGTATATTTTGGACGAGCTTCCAGGAAGCCACGGGAACCCGACTCAACTTTAGCATCCTTACCATCTAGAGACTGACGAGCAGACTGAGAGAGTGAACCAGATACTAGAGGACATGCTGAGAATGTATGTGATTGATCAGCAGACCCGTTGGGAAGAGTTTTCACCTCTACTAGAATTCGTGTATAACAACAACTATCAGAGTTCGATACAGATGGTGCCATTCGAGTTTTTGTATGGTCGACCCTGTCGAACACCCTTGAGCTGGGACAAACTAGAGGATAGGACTCTACTTGGACTTGAGGTGATTTAGGAGATGGAAGAACAGATGGCAGATATCCATGCTCGATTGAAAGAAGCACATGATCGATAGAAGAGTTATGCTAATGCGCATAGACTCGATACATAGTATCTGGTTAGAGATCGAGTATTTTTGCAAGTGAGACCGCAAAAGAGTACTATCTGTTCGGATATCCACATCATCGTTTTCAAGATCTTGCATGCAATTAGGGTTTGCATGCAAATTCTAGGGTTTGCATGCATCCCAGTCACGAGGTTGATGCCTCCCGCACCTTAGCTACCTTATTCTAGTACTCGGGTGATTCTTACATCAGTTCTTTAGCCCTCCTAGTCAGGAAGGTGCCCACTTCTCACCAACTACCAGAGAAGGGTGCACTTCTTCACCTACCACTTCAGTTACGCTCAGTTAGCTCTGATTGTCCTTGATCTAAGGCTAGTTTCACTCCGGAATGACTGTTTCACTTCGATGGACCTCCAAATTGACTAGATTATTTTTTCTGACTTCAGTTAGCCTCCCATGCATCCTCCACTAATCCCACTTCCGTTATCAGTCATACACACTTCAGTTACACATGTTACACTCAGTTAGACTCAGATTGACACCTGGATGACTGGTTCTTGTGCATTGATGACCACCACTGATTGATGATGATGACTCCTAGTTGGAGTCAAGCTACTCCATTCAGTGATTCGAATGGCCTCCTTAGTCAATTAGAATTGCTCATTCATTGTTACTATATTTTATTGTAATTATTTACCCTTATTGGGATATTGAGCACGGTGCATGTTTTACACAGTTTTACACCATATTTTCTATGTTCATCTGTTGTGATTGATTTACTTGTTCATTAGATCTGCTGTGACTAATTTTACATGGTATCAGAGCCATTGCAGGGATAAGATCTCTTTTCTACAGGTGTTTCTACAAGAAGATTTGAGTGAATTTGCTCAAAAATTACAAAAGTTTTGGCATGAGAGATCTCAAGGGCATTCGCTCCTGTGCATGCAAAGCTTGAAAATACTTCCAATACCACTCCAGAAGCTTGAGTTTCCACATAAATCCTGGATCTGATACATTGGACCCATTCAACATTGCTTGATCTCCAATCCCAGGTGTGATGCAACTCTAAAAGGGTGGATTGTTCGACCTCATTGTTCTTGGTTTTATTGTGATTTACAGGTTATTGTCTCCATCAATTGCATTCACTACTTTTCCCTTGCAAGCATTTCTACATGAGTGTGCACTCGCTCCTAGCAATGGAATACTCTTCTTCAAAGCCTATCCTCACCCGATTCAATTATTTTGATTGGAAAGATGATATGGAAATTATATTACGTTCAAAAGGTTACTACCGAGTCACTCTTGGTCTTGAATTGGAGCCAAACACATTGTCAGATAGAACCAAACACTACAACAAGCTTGATGAAGCTTATGGTCTTCTTTGTCTCTCCATCTCCAAAGATCTTCACTTCCATCTCAGGAGATTGAAGACTCCAAAAGCTATATGGGAGCAACATGAAACACTATTTGGCAAGCAGGACGAGCTTAGGGCTTTTCAATTAGAGAATGAATTGATTGCCCTTAGTCCTGAGAATTTCGAGACCATTAATGAATTCTTCACAAAATTCAAGAACTTGAACATGCAGTTGAAGAACAATGGAGTTATCAAAGAGGATAAGCAATTGATCATCTCCATTCTCAGCAAGCTTGGTAAATATTATTCGGTATTTGTCTCTACTTCCAATTCCGGTCGGCTACCTACCCCGAATTGGAAGATGCCTACCTTGAATTCCTTCATTGAGTCCGTCACAAAAGAGCATGATAAGTTGATTCAAATGGGGTCCATAAGCTCCAAAGACTCATCCCTATATGTTCAAGGACCCAATATTTCGAATGGTAAAGGAAAGCAAAAGAAAGAGAAGCCCAAATTCAGACCTCACAAGCAAAGAGAGAAAGGAAAATAGACGGATGCACCATCCAGTTCGAAGTTCAAGCAAAAGGGCAAAGAAGGTAACCAAAAATCTAAATGTACTTATTGCAACCATGGATTTCATCCCGAAAGTTCATGCATGAAGAAGACTATAGATCAAATGGCCCTCCTTTTGGAAAAGAATAACATAACTCTTCCTTACGGTGCAAGGAAGAAGGATAGGAATGATGATCATGAAAGAGGACAAGCACTCATGGCAACTGTTTCGAAGCCCACTACTCTCTTGATAGATCATGGAAGCTTTCATGAATCATATGGCTGCAAATATTGATTCTTTTTCTTCATTCGATCCAAACAGCTGCATCCCCATCCATTTGGGAGATGACTCAAAAATTTCTTCAAAGAGTAAAGGTACGATTCATGTAGATCATGGAATCTTTCAGAATGTTCTCTATGTGCCTTCCTTGGCTTCAAATATTCTTTTTGTGTATCAAATGACACACACTGGTGAACCGAAGCAAGTTACATTCAGCCCTAATATAGTTTAAATTTATGATATCAAAAGTGGAAGACTTGTTACAGTCGAAAAGGCGAACCACACTGCAAAATGCTATGAGTTTTCACACTTTATTCCGCTTGCTAAGCCCACTGCTCTTCTCACACATGGTAATGAGGTTAGTAGGCTTTGGCATAAAATATTTGGACATCTTAATTATAAGTATTTTCTGCTGTTATCAAACAATTCCGTGGTAGATGGTATTCCACAACTCTGTTCCTCAAAGGGAATATGCACTGGTTGCATTATTGGGAAGCACCCCGAGTACAGATTCAACCGTGGCAAAGCTAGCAGAGCTTCTACAATTTTGGGGCTGATACATTATGATATCAGTGGTCTACTGCCCCATATGTCATTAAATGGTTTAAGGTATGTTTTGACATATATTGATGATTTTTCCCGCTTTACATTGGTATTTTTTCTCAAAAACAAGTCAGAAGTGCTTGGAAAATTCAAGGATTTTAAGGATTTTGTTGAGGCCGCCACTGAGAGAAAGATCAAAGCTCTTAGATCTGATAATGGTGGAGAATATATCAAGCCTGAGTTGCTGCAACTTCTTTCCCAAAGCGGAATTCAGATCCAACATACAGTTCCCCACACACCCCAGTAGAACGGTGTAGTGGAAAGGAAAAATCGGTCACTAAAAGAGATGGCTACATGCATGATTGAATCAAAAGGTTTGGTTGCAAATATTTGGGCTGAAGCAATCAATGTTGCTGCATACATACAGAACCATGTTCCACATTCATCCGTGCAAGGTGTGACTCCTTTCGAAGCATTCTTTGGTCACAAACCGGATGTGTCAAATTTGAGAGTTTTTGGCTCTACTGCGTGGGCTAGAATTCCTTCCAAGAAGAGACGAGCTTTGGATCCACAAATTATTGAGTTCATACTGATAGGATATGGGGAAGAATCAAAAGCATATAAACTCATGGATATCATATCTAAAAGGATATTCATAGAGTGCAATGTGCAATTTGAAGAACCGCTTCAAGAATTGCAACTAGTCGAGGAAGAAACTGCCATTTCACCGCCTTCACCAGAAGAAGATCGGTGCAACGATAATGAAGGTATGAGTTCTAATATTTATGATATTTTAGTAGCACATGATGGTCATGAAATATCAGGTTCAGAATCTGACCATTATGATCCTTCTCATTTACCAAAGTGGGCCCAAAACACTCTTCAATCTGCTGGTTCGAACCTTGAAAATCTTGCTAATCTGAGACGAACAAGAGCAGACTTTCAAAGAGCAGGTGTGGCTCTTTCAATTTCTGATCCATTACTTCCCGATATTTGTATTTTGATGACTGGTTCAGATCCCACATCATACTATTCTGCCCACCGAGATCTGAGATGGCAAAGTGCCATGGATGAAGAGTACAGTTCTCTTCAAAAGAACAATATATGGGAGCTAGTTTCTCTTCCACCTGGAAGAAAATTAGTGAAGTGTAAATGGGTCTACCGCACGAAACTTGTTGCTGATGGATCTATTAGCAAATACAAAGCAAGGTTGGTGGAAAAAGGTTTCTCCCAAGTCCAAGGAGTGGATTACACTGAGACCTTTGCACCGGTTGCAAAGATGGATTCCATCTGCCTTGTTTTGGCTATTTCCGCATCCAAGCACTGGGAAGTGCACCACATGGATGTGAAGAGTGCATTTCTACATGGAGATCTTGCTGAAGAGGTATATATGCAGCATCCAGAGGGCTACACATCAGATCAATCATTAGTTTGCAGATTGAAGAAATCTTTGTATGGGTTAAAATAGGCCCGAAGAGCTTGGTACGCAAAGATGGACTTCTTCCTTCTTTCTCAGAATTTCCAAAGATGCAAATCTTATCCAAATGTGTATCTTCAGCGAGTTAAAGGTAATTTGTTGGTTATTGTACTTTATGTTGATGATCTTCTCATTACTGGTAGCACTCTTACTTCAATAAACAAGCTAAAAAATGCCTTAAACCTAGCTTTTGACATGAGCGATTTGGGCTTGCTGAGTCACTTTTTGGGCTTGGAGATAGCTCAAAATTTTGATGGGATCACTATATCTCAGCAAAAATATGCTTTTGACCTATTATTGAATTTTAATATGGCTGAATGTAAGGCAGCCCCATTCCCATTCCTCTCAGGAATCAGTCTTGAGGAGGGAGATTCTACACTGCTTGCAGATTGCAGTATGTATCGACAGTTGATTGGTTCACTACTTTATTTGACATACTCAAGGCCTGATATTTCATATGCCGTGAGTGCTGTGTCAAGGTATATGCAGCAGCCCCATGAGCTTCATTGGCGAGCAGCCAAACGGATCTTGCAGTATATGCAAGGTACGAAACATTTTGGCATACATTATGCTGCAGATTCTGAACTTGATTTCATTGGTTTTACTGATTCAGACTGGGCAGGTGATAGCATTGATCGGAAGTCCACTTCCAGTTATGCTTTCATGATTGGTCATGGCGCTATTTGCTGGTCTAGCAAAAAGTAGGAAGCCATTGCAATTTATTCAGCAGAGGCAGAGTATCGAGGGGCAGTCAATGCCTGCATTCAGGCAGTTTGGTTGCAGGGTATTATTTCCAAGTTTGGTTTTGGTGGCACTACTTCGAATGTCTTATTTTGTGACAATCAAAGTGCTATCAAGATCTCCAAAGATCTAGTTCAGTGGCAGAGGACCAAACACATTGAGATTCATATGCATTGCATTCGACAGTTGGTGCATGATCGCACCATCATTTTGCAATATTGCCCTACTGATGAGCAAATTACAGACATCTTCACCAAGTGCTTCACTAAGAAGAATTTCTCTTACCTCCGTTCAGTGTTGGGGGTGATTTCCATCATGGTGGAGATAGATTGATCCATTATTATGCTTTAGCTTGAGGGGGGGCTTTCTTCCCACTGGGTTTTCCCTCTTTTCTCACTTAGTTTATTTTCAGTATTTTTTGGATTATTGTATTGGGGTGACCTTTGGTCTTAGTTACTAGGGCCCCACATTATTTTTTGCACATCATAGTCTAGCTTGAGGGGGGGTGTTCGGATATCCACATCATCTTTTTTAGGATCTTGCATGCAATTAGGGTTTGCATGCAAATTTTAGGGTTTGTATGCACTTTGCATGCATCCCAGTCACCAGGTTGATGCCTCCCGCACCTTAGCCACTTTATTCTAGCACCTGGGAGATTCTTACATCAGTTCTTTATCCCTCCTAGTTAGGAAGGCACCCACTTCTCACCTGCTGCCAGAGAAGGGCGCACTTCTTCACCTACCACTTCAGTTACACTCAATTAGCTCCGATTCTCCTTGATCTGAGGCTAGTTTCACTCTTGACTGACTATTTCACTCCAATGGACCTCCGGATTTACTAGATGACTTCTCCTAACTTCAGTTAGCCTCCCATGCGCCCTCCACTGAGCCCACTTCCCTATATTAGTGCTACACACTTCAGTTACACATGTTACACTCAGTTAGAATTAGATTGACACCTGGATGACTAGTTCTTGTGCATTGATGACCACCATTGATTGATGATGAGGACTCCTAGTTCAAGTCAAGCTACTACATTCAGTGATTCGAATGACCTCCTTAGTCAATTCGAATTGCTCAGTCATTGTTACTATATTGTATTGTAATTATTTACCCTTATTGGGATATTGAGCACGGTGCATGTTTTACACAGTTTTACACTATATTTTCTATGTTCATCTGTTGTGATTGATTTACTTGTTCATTAGATCTACTGTGACTAATTTTACACTATCAGGTTTGTGAAGGGGACGAAGCTATCTCCTAGATTTGTGGGACCCTTTAAGATATTAGAACGGATAGGACCGGTTTCTTATCGTCTTGCACTACCATCATCATTGCATAGGATGCATAATGTTTTTCACGTATCAACACTTAGACATTACATTTATGATTCAGCACATATTATTGACATGAGTAACCTACAGATAACAAACGAGGAGGTCATGATGATAGAGCCGATATGCATATTGGACCATCGAACACGGAAGCTTAGGCACCATGTGATCAATCAGTTCAAGGTTCAGTGGGATAGCTATAGTCCCAGTCCTGCAACTTGGGAAGACACAACTAAGATGCGTCAGGACTTTCCTTATTTGTTTTGAACTTCGGGACGAAGTTTTAATAAGAGGGGGTGTATGTAATGCCCGCCTCAACACTTATGTTTGATTTTGGTTAATTTGTACTTACGATTGATTAGATTATTTGAGACCTACGACTGATTGACTATTTGAGGGCACTGGTTTGAAGTGACCCAGAGTTATAAAACTTGGACCATGAATGAATGCTTTAAACTTTATATGTGAAATGAAAATGGTTAGTAAAATGATGATTTCTTCATACTCAACTGACTGAGAAAATGAAAATGATGAATGTTGAAATGTTTATTAGTGCAGAGCTACTATTATGCATTTGAGTGTGTGTGCAGTGGCAGGTAAGACAATTTAACGACTGACCCACAATGGAAATATCGGGGTCGTAAGAATGGAAAGAACACTTATGGGTACGGCGACTTATTGTCAACCCTGAACTAGTAATCCATGCATGGGTGAAGCTGTTTCAGCTCACCTGGGGAA
The DNA here is from genome assembly GCA_027924585.1 of Larix kaempferi. Taxonomy (NCBI): domain Eukaryota; kingdom Viridiplantae; phylum Streptophyta; class Pinopsida; order Pinales; family Pinaceae; genus Larix; species Larix kaempferi. Next base: position 54,003,874 of record BSBM01000047.1, on the reverse strand, counting down.
GCATATGCCATATAGGCAAGGCCATAACAATTTGGTCGCGTACGATGAGTTGAGGGGTGCAAAATAAGGAGAGCATTATCCCTCAACATCCCTTAGTCTCCAAGGAGCGTAGTTGAGAGATCGCAGTAACGAATCCCGATCTCTACGCAGTACTCCCCATAAGAAGAAAGAAAGATACTATCGGAAGGGGACACCGAAGAGGTACCTAGACGAAAGAAGAATGGAAAAAGAAAACTACTCATACATACATAATTAAATAATATACATGTGGAAGTTTTAGAGAATTTAATAATAAATTATTCAATATTCTATTATTATTATTATCATGATGTCGTGGTGCCCATGATGCATGGGATTGAAAACTTTGGTGGGGCATAACCCACAGTTGTAATTATTTTTGCTTGTTTGTCAGAATCCTTGCTTTCTGTAAAAGTTGTGTCTGTTCGGGTCCCCATATGTCACTGACCACTAAGGGACGAGATAACAATCATGACAGTCCTCGTGATTGCCCTGAATCCTTGCTTTAGACTGACGTCTACTAGTCCTTCTTGCTATTATGGTTGAGAAAGGAATTTGAAAATTAGAAAAGTTAATGTTCTCTTCTTTTATAAATTAATGGAAATATATATTAGAATTATTTCAGAAAGAAAATACTTTTAAATGGAATAAAGAATTATTTTAAATATTTCCTTATTACTATAAAAGAGAAAGAAAAAACCGTAGATAGAATAAATAATTATTTGAATAAAGTATTTTATTTAAAATTAAAAGAATATATATATTGATATATATATTAATCTTTTAATCTTGCAAAAATAAAAAATTCAGATGCGATTTCATTAAAAGAAACAAATTATGTTATAAATTTTTTATTATTTAAAAGAATTTGAATAATTAAAAACAACTAGTTACTAAAAGATATTGAGAAAACTAATTGAAAATCAAAAGAGAAGTAGAACTCTCCTACACCTAACTCCCACTGATCTAGGGAATTAGGTGCACCTTGAAGACATTGAGACACATGTATTTGAGAATATTGTTAATTAAAATATTAAATTAAATTAAATAATGTGCATGGACAGAGGCATGGCACAGGAGCTTTTCCTATATAAAGAGGGAGGAGAAAGAGAGAGGGGGCTCTTGCTCCCTAATGCTGGATGGTCATCATAATCTAGGATTATGTTATGATCCTTGGAGTTGGGAATAGCCCGAATGAGGATTGGGAGATCCTTTCGGGAGGCTAGCTAATTGTGTTCTTACGACCCCATTAGTTCGGGGGTTCGAGGTGAAAAATATTAGCCTCGATATGGTAGGGTGGTCAACCGAGGGGTCACTCGGTACTTTGTCAGGAGATTGGATTGGATCGTGCAGAAACTACTCCGAGGACTCCATCGATTCGTTGGACCAACTGTAGAATACAGGTTTGAAGTATTTTATGTTAATTATTTTGCTAAATATTTGTGAGAATGAATGAATATGATAATATAGTTTTATATATTGATATTCATGAACTACATCTGTGGCTTCTATATCTTTTTCTGAAAAATAGTACTGGAAGTTGTTTTTTGGGGGAACCCTGAAAAGGGGGTCCCTACAATATATATATATATATATATATATATATTGAAGGTCCATTTAGACATTGTTGGCCTGATTTTATGAATCAGGGCCAATAAAGAGGTTTTATCCACACAATCAACTTAAAGCAGTATCCGGTGTGTTTGAATTAACAAGACCTCGCAGGTTATGGTCCTGCTACCAGCTAGTTTATTTCTTAAGGAAACCTTAAAACTAGCAAAATCTAATCTATTCTAATGTTTATCCTATCTATGTATTTACAAATGTCCTAAGGTTGCTTTCGTGGAGAAAGACTTCAATTTTTTGGGAAATTTTCTAAGTATGAAAGCTTAATTACAATATGCAGAATGAGTCAACACTGCTTAATAAAATAAACTTTAAAACTAATTAATGTATCTACCCTATTTAACCCTATCTCAGCTGAGAGCAAGTTTGAAACTAAGATTAATCATTGATCAATAACAGAAAATTGAAGTATGATATAAACAAAACATATTTAAGTCATAACAACAGTAACTCTGTTATATGGAAATGGAGATGATATTTAACCTAAACACACAATCAAATTTCACTTCCAAAACTGATTAATGATTATCTATCAAGGCAGTCATTTAAATTTGAATTAATGCTTATTTAAAATTCACCGTTAACATACAAATGAAATTTTAAATAATCATGAGAGTATATCATGCAAGCTAATGTTTATAGTGAACACACTAATGAACAAAACCATAATGACATATTCATTCAATAACTAGCTTGAGACGATAAAGTGAGAAAATTATTTAAACATCTGTATGTCACAGCACACAGAGTTTGCATATAAACAGAAGATGACAAACCGAAATATATGTATATATATAAAAATCCAAAAATGAATACCAGTCACAACATCATTCGCAGATATCCAGTATTATCCACATAAAAGCTTCAGCTTCAAGTTTAATATAATACCAGCAATAAAATATATTTCAACAAGTTTTCTTCCACACTCCATCCATCCCGAGTTCATCAAAAATCTTCATTCATATACTACTAAGAGTCAGTTTCGCTATAAATGTTGCATGCAACATTATAGCAAATTATTTAACCATAAAGGCATCTAATTACACCTACTACTAAAAATAGAATCGACTAGCCTGAGTCGAGACATCTCAGAACGTTCTGGCCCATTGACAAAACTCCAGCTTATAACAGGTCCGCTACATTTTCGTGCCAACGCATCAACCATGTGCTACATTCCTGGAAGAAGGCAGTGATAAAACCTCCTGCATTAAATTCAATAAATACATTATATTAAAATGAATTTAACACAGTTAACAGAAATATTAAAACAAAATTATAAATGCATGCCTGTAAAATCTCCGATTTTACAGACATGCAAAATCGAAATAATCGTTACCTGTCAACATGAGAAAAGGAAAAAACTATTAAGCCTCATTATGAAGAGCGACTACTCTTCTAACTTCGGCCAATTTAGCCTTCAACCTGATAATTTTAACATTTTATTTTTCAATTCGTTCCAATAGCAACTGATTCGTTTTCAATATCGATTTCTTGGATTTCTTGAGTTGATTCTTCTTCATGTTGGCTCTTTTCCATCTGTCAATCCATTCTAGCAATTCTTTCCTGAAAGTTTTATTTTCTTCTTCCAATAAGGCTGTACACTGTTTGCGCTTTCCTTTAGACTCTGCGTTTTTATGCTGATAAATATTTTCTAATACTTGTTGCAAGGTTTCGTCTTCTTTGGCTACATGAGGAGAATGAGGACTGTCACAACGCTGATTGTGCAATGGTTCAAGTTCTACAGTGTCAATGTTTGTTTCTGGTTGATTGCCCTCGACCTCACCTGATTGCACATCACTCCCCTGCACAGTGGTGGAATTCCCTACATCCATTGCGTTAGGGACAGGCATCGGAATATCATCCTCAATATCTACGACTGCAGGTTCGGCAGCAGTAGATTTGGAAGTCTGTGGATCAGACCTATACCTTGAAGTCGCATGGAGATTATGCATACTTCTAGTGACTCTACGCGAAAACGATAATTTTTCAACATTCAACCCTTCCTTTTCACAACAAACCCGAGCCAAATGGTTCAACTTATGCATAGAATTTTTATCACAGTCATCAGGTTTAACAATTTCATCTTCGGCTGATCCCTTTTTTAATTTTACAGGGTTGCCATCATTCTTACCAAGTTCGGGTTCTTTTAATATTTCCCTAAAATTGCAAGGAACTGAAACCCTATCAGCATCTTCATCTACCTTATCGTCTATGGACATATTTACGGCCTCTGGTTCATCATCCTCTGAGCTATTAACCTCTGGGTTTATGACTTTTCGTTTTCTACGAGCTCGAGGAGATGGATTAGGCCAATACTGCGTTGGCCCTAGTTTACAATCGACCAGAAATTTATCCCAAGACAGACCTTTTGCAGATAATTGGAATTGCAGTAAAATTTTAATCAATCCATGGTGACACAGACTATTGTCAGGGTTATTGAAATTCCTTACAGACTGTGACATTTTCTTAAGGCTTTGCCAAAGATAGAAGGGCAAATTAAGTTTATAACCCTTTACTGCTAACAACAACCGTAAATGATACAAGTGCAAATGGGAAAAACGTCCACAACATGTTACGTACCTTACCAAGATTTCATAGTAAGCTCTCCACTCGGGCTTTAGAAATTTTACAGGTACGCCTACCCTCAATTTCGTTTTATCTGGTAAAGGCATTAACAAAGCCAAACACTTCTTCTTATCAACCATAAGGCCCTTAAACCAGCGTTCTCCCACCTGAGGAAGTTTCGTGGCTTCAACAATTTTGTCTTCATTGATAACAAATTCGAGACCCCCGATTCGCACCCTGTCACCTTTAAAACTCATTGCGAACATTTTGGTAATCTCCACATGATGACCATCAAAGCTTTGAAAGAAATGTGTCCATCCCATTTTTTCGAATTTCTGGGCAACCTCCTGGTTGGCTTCAATAATTTCATATCCTGAGATTTCAAAACGATTCAGAGGAGACATGGTTTCTTCAGCACCTTCTGGGCTTAGTCGTGGAATGAAAGGGAAAGTGAAAACAGAGGGAATAGGTATCCACACACACGACATGCTAGAAAATCTTCACATGCTTCAAATCTGATCAAAATCAAATCTCTGAACCTACCATTTTAGCGGGATAGTGATAAATGTTACAACTTTCATACTACACCGTGTCTTATGCCAACTTATCTACGTTTAACCATGCCCAGTAGTGATCACCACTTAACTTGGCGAAGCGGCGATATGAGATCTGATAGAACCATTATTACGATCATTGATTATTGACAGTGGTTCATAATTAAGAGGTACAATGGCGTAATTTGAAATGACTGTTAGCAATTAACACTGTCAACACAGTTTGCAAAATGCATACAACTGTCGACTCTGTCAAGGGGTGAAAGCCACGTTCCATACCAGCTCATCGATCCAAAATGTTTATTGATTTAACCATTGATTTAATGCATGGCCAGTTCATCAAACAATCATCCCTACTTTATGATGTTACGTAGTGGTTTGAAGAGTAGTAAATTGCGTTCTAATGTTAAGTAGGCATTAATCAAATGGCCAGCTTGGTGTTTATTTTATGTATATATACAAAACTATATATATATGTACCATACTAAATTTAAACCTTTATACATCCTATTTACACACTATAATATGTATCATCATATAGGGTATTTATCATATGTGAAACATTTCCTATACAAACCTCATTTATCGATTAATTATGATATTCACAAAGTTCATAATAGGATATTTTTTATGATATTAACTTCCTAAATTCTCTTAGTCTTAAGACTAATAATACCCTAAACAATGTGTTTTATGATATTTCTTTGACACAAATCCCCTTAAGTCACATAAATTCGTTTTGATAATTTAAATAAATTTAATGAGAATTTACGAGACTTATCTAACATTCGCTTAAAAGCCAAGTTTTAATGATCAAGTTCCTATCAGCTCTAGAATCATTAATTACTTTTCTTTGATTAAGAGCACCTTCAGAATCAAAGATTCTGAAGGAGCTCTAACATAATTTTGAATTGATAAATCACATAAAGAGCTGATCACTCTTCATTTTGTCCAGAAATGAAGAGGTTGTTGCTGGCTGCCAACAAATGGCGACGACCTGGATGAACCAGTTATCTCTGCTTAAAACAAGATGATCAAAACGAAATCTTAGAAATCTGTTAAAAATAATCAAAATCCTTTATTCATGTCAAACCTTTATTTATTCAGATTCATAAGTATAACCCAGAAATACTTCATCTTTTTGAAACAAACATTTGATTAGAGATAGACTTAAAAATATCTTCATCGAAACCAGTACTTCTTAGTAAAGATGATCTTACCATCAGCATCGAATACTGTTCCTCTGAAAACTATCTAGAACCTGTTCCATGGTATAGTAATTTTCTCATTTCTTGGTGTTTTTTTTTTTTTTTTTTTTTTTTTTACAAATAAACAAAAATGATAATCCTGTCTGAAGACTACTATCTGGGCTTGGTGTCCCAATGTGATAGTATCATTCACGAGAGTTGTCTGAAATAAGAAGGCCAACTCGTGATGAGATCTCCTGTCTTTTAATTTAAAATCAAAAGCCATCACCCTGGTGATCAGAAATGAAGTTATTCCAGGCAACACTGATGATCATGATTAGGCCGGCTCATTACTGAGACCTCCTATTCTTCAGGCAAAAGTTGTGTCTTATTGGGGTTTTATTAATTTTGTTTTAACTAAAATGAGAGATCATCACCTAGCATGGTAACCAAATGGTAATGTCAGTCATAAATATCACCAGAAAATGAATCAGCTGGCTCGTGATGAGACCCCTTATCTTTTGATTTCAAGACCAAAAGCCATTACTAGTTTCCTAATAATGTCATACCAATGATATTTATGATTCTGATCAGACCGGCTCATTACTGAGACCTTCTGTCTCTCACTTTAGCTTCTTATTAACTGGAACAGATGCTAGACAGTTCTCAAATGACAAAAGTTTTCTAAACTGATGATAGAAATCTATAAAGATTTTTCAAAAGCACGAGTTTCGAAAAAGATATATAATAAACTATCCTTATTTAAGAAAATAACCAGATGAAAGAAAATCCGAGAAACACTTATAAATAGAAATAACGAAGGTTTTTTACAAATTCAAGAGATTTTGATCAATCCGAACAAATTTTAAAAGATTTCAGTTTAAATCAAAATTTTCAAGACTGATGAGTAAACTGATCTTATTTATTTATACTAATTACAGTTGTTAATTACATATTTCTGTTTAAAGACCAGTTATATACATAAATTTTAATAATCTGAAATATTTGATATTGACAGAAATTTGACTCATATACAGTTTGCTAGTTTATATACAAAAATACAAATTATCTATAAACAGAAATAAGTATATACATTTTAGACAACAAATTATTAACAGAAATATTTTTTAAGAATCAGTCCATTCACAGGGAATGTCTCGGACTGTCCTTCAAGTGTTTGCAATCGAAAGGTACTTGGACCTATTTTTTCAGAAATAACAAAGGGACCTAACCACAGTTTCTGAAACTTAGTATGATTACCCTTAACTTCATGGGCTTTATCCCACTTTAAGACCAAGTCTCCCACCTGGAATTCACGATCAGAACTAAATGATTGGTCAAACCATGACTTAACAATGTGTTGATGTTTGTTAAAGTGCTGTTTTGACTTTTCTCTGTCTTCTTCTAATTTTAGCAATGCATTAATTCTTTTCTCCATTGCTGGGCATTCTTCTTCTTGAACAGACTGAGCTAACTGTAATGAAGGTAAAAATAAATTTGGCGGAAGAATAGCTTCAGTTCCATATACTAAGAAAAATGGTGAATTACCTATTGCAACTTTTGGAGTTACTCTGTCTGCCCAGAGAGCATTAACCAATTCTGTATGCCAATTCCGATGGTGAACTGAAACAGTTCTTTTAAGAATTTTCAATAAATTTTTATTTGTTGACTCAGCTAGACCATTCCCATGAGGATGGTAATTAGCTGAATATCTGATTCTTATTCCTTTTTCTAAAGCAAACTGAGTCAATTCGATTGCTGAAAAATATGATGCATTATCAAAGACCAAAGAATCAGGAACACCAAATCTTGTTACGATAAAGAAATCCAAAAATAATATAACTTGATTAGTATTCACAACTTTCAATGGTGCAGCCTCAGCCCAACGAGTGAAATAATCAGTTGCGGTTATTATATACTTGTGTCGCATTGATGAGGGAGGGTTTATTGGACCTATTATATCGATACCCCACTGCTGAAAAGGTCTTTTAGCTGAAACAGGTTGTAAAGGGAAAGCAGATTTTTTAACTCTTCCTGCGGCAAGTTGACATTCTTGACACCTTCTGACGAAAGTATAAGAATCTCGAAACAAAGTAGGCCAATAATAACCAGCCCTAAGAATTTTATGAGCTGTGGTTTCTCCACCGAAATGACCTCCCGCCGGTCCAGAATGCAATTCTTTTAGGATTGTTTCTGTTTCATCTTTATCTAAACACCGAAGGTATACCCCATCTGAATTTCTTCGAAAGAGGACATTATCTATTAATAAGTACGGGGCAGATTTCAATCTTAGTGCTCTTTTCTTCCTTGGATCTAAGTAATCAGGGGCAGTCCCTGTTTCCAGAAGTACTCTTATGTCTGTGTACCAGGAATCTTGAGGTGGTGGATAAAAATAAATTTCTCTGGTAAGTAAATCTTCATCAATGACAATTTCAGTTTTATCATCAGGCATATGAGCAGCTTCAGCAGCTAGTTTACACAACCCTTGTCCTTTAACTATCGTTGATGGTTTGATTTCTAAGTCATACTCTTGAAGAGCTGTCATCCACGGTGCCCTTTTTTCTCCTAAATCTTTTTGTACCAGCAAATTTCTTACTGACGAATAAGGTACAATTACTTTTGTTTTGGAATTTAACAAGTAAGGACGAAAATGTTTTACCGCTTTAAAAACAGCATAAGCTTGTTTATCCACTTCATGATAGTTTAGTTCAGCACCTTTGAAATTTGAACTCATGAACGAAATCGGAACCTCATTATTTTGTTGGTTCAATTGAGTTAATACTGCTGCATACGCAATATCAGAAGCAAAGGTATATAATATAAAATCCTTGTTAAAATCTGGACTTAGAAGACTAGGAGCTTCTGAAATAGCTTCTAAAATTTTCTGAAAGGATTCTTTTTCAGTTTGTCCCCAATTAAACACAGCATCTTTTTTAATCATTTTCTGCAAAGGACGAACAGTCTCTGAAAAACTAGGAATGAATCTCCTGACAAAATTAATTTTCCCTAGAAATGACTGCATTCCTTTCTTGCTGGAAGGGAAAGTAATCTTTGAAATAGCTTATGTTCTTTCTGGATCAATCATGATTCCATGTTTTGATACTACACATCCTAACAAGATACCTTCTGAAACAACAAATATTGTTTTCTTAGGATTTAAAGATATTCCAAATTTTCTACATCGTTCAAACACTTTTCTTAAATGGTTAAGATGATCAGGCCGATGTTTAGAGTAGACAGTAACGTCATCCAAATAGAAAACGACTGAATGATTGATCAAGCCTCTAAAGGCAATATCCATTGCTCGTTGAAATGTTGCTCCCGCATTGATTAACCCAAAGGGCATCTTACGGTATGCATACATTCCCCATGGAGTTCTAAAAGCTGTTTTTAATTGATCATCCGGGGAGACTAATATTTGGTTGTACCCTGAGAAACCATCAAGGAGAGACAGTATCTCAGCTCCAGATACTTTCTGAAGAATTTGTTCCATGGGTGGAACTGGGTAGTTATCCTTTTCAGAAGCTTTATTTAAATTTCTAAAATCGACACACAATCGAATATCCCCATTTTTCTTTCTAACTGGAACTAAGTTTGCTACCCACTGAGTGTGTCTGACAGGGAAAATGATCCTGGCAGTTAGCAATTTATTCAGTTCTTTTTTAATTGTTGGTTCTAATGATGGGTGATATTTTCTTAATTTCTGCTGAAACGGTTTTGATTCTTGTTTAATTGGAATTATATGTTGCATGACTTGAGTATTGAATGTTTTTAAGTCATCATATGTCCATGCAAATATATCTTTAAACTCCTTGAATAATTTTATGAAAGCTGTTCTTTCTACAGGATCACAATCTATTCCTAGGTTTATAGTTTGGGGATTAGATTCTGTTCCCAAATTGATGGTTTCATATCTCATGCAAGAGCTATTTGTTTTACAATTAGGAACTGACTTGAACTTATCCTGCAAATCAAAAAACTTTTCCAATCTCAATACTGAGTTGGGAACGGGTTTTACCTGTTCGAAGGCTTTCTCAATTGAACAAAAATCATTAATTACCGAAAAATCTCGTAAATTGTCATCGTGAGTGATTTCATCTATTGCCGAATCTTTGAAGATTCCATCATTTGTCAGAAAATGCAGTACCTGTGTATCATTGTCAAATACACGCCAATTAAAAATGTTATCAGGTATGGAGGGCCTGAAAATTAATTCAACAGAAAAGAATTCTGGTTTAAAATTTTCTGAAGGAATCAATTTGGAAGCTACATTTGCTAATAAGTCTGCTTCTTGATTTTGACTTCTAGGAACAGAATTTATGTTAAATGCATCAAAATATGTGATAAGATTCCATACCTCTTTCTGATAACTTTGCAAATGTTCAGATAAACAATGAATGGAATTACGCACCTGTCTAACGATGATCTCCGAATCGCCAAAGACCACTATCTCTTTGATGCCCAAATCGATTGCTTTTTTCAATCCTTGAATTAAAGCTTCATATTCAACCATATTATTTGTACAACTAAATTCTAGTCTACAGGCTATACAAGTCTTATTACCTTGGGGATCTATTAGTAAACAACTGGCTCCCGCTCCTTCTTTAGATTTTGCACCATCGAAATAAAGAGTCCAAATAGAATTATGTGCAATCACTTTACTTTCTATGATATTTACAATATTTACATTATTTTCATCACCAATGGTCTCTTTAAGGGAACAGTTAGGAGAAATAACTGTTACATTACAAATCTCAGATTGCTGGCTGCTTTCAGAAAGGAGGGAGTTTTCAGCTTTGAAATCTCCAAAACCTAACTCATACATGCAGTTTCCCATAATGGAATCAGAAAATAACACAGGTTCACTAGGATCATGTAGTTCTGTAACAGTATGTTTCATGTACCTTTCTCTTTGTATCTTTATCTGATTTGCTTTTCCATTTTTTGGTAACCACAAGGTTGACCAATCAGTGGCAAAGAAACCATTTAGTTGTTGAGACCAATCCCTACTTAAGAATAGTCCATATGCATCAGGTATATCAGCAATTACGATGTCTATGATCTGATAAACTGAAGGATTACAAGCAATCCTAATTAAGACATCTTTCATCTCTCCGACAACCTTAACGTTTGTTCTATCTAATTGAGTTATTTGTGCATTGGATGGAACAAATTTTCCATTTAATTTCTTGCACACAGATAAAGGCATAACATTAGAAGATGCTCCTGAATCTACCATGCAGTTGTGGACATTCCTATTAAAAATCTCAAAGGTAAGTAAGAATGGGGGTGTAGTTGACTTAGAATTCTTACCTATCAAAGAAGCTTTATCGGTTGATGTTTTCCCTTTATCAGTTGCTGTTGGATCATTGCTTGAACTGTTTGCAGCAACATTTTGCTTTGTATTAGGGACAATCGTGCTTACTGCAGGATTAATGATAGGAGTATCAGGCATTGGATAGATTTGAAGAAGATCGTACATACTAATGTTTGCACGTGTCTTCTTCAGATCTTCAATTATGTCATATTGTAAATCCAACTTCGGAGCATTTTGAATGGTTTGGGTACCCTTATTTGACTGAGTTTGCTTGCCGGGTTGAGTTTGTTTGTTTAATTGTGAGTTATTATTATCAGTGTTTGAAGTGGAGCTTGAAGCACCAGGAGTATTTGCAATTGCTTTACTACGTGTATTATATGCATGTTGTCCTGAGGGTGGACTTCTGTTCTCATGTTTTTTCACAAAATTATCCCAGAAGTGACCATTAATTTGTTGAGGTTCTTCTGCTTCATCCTCATTTTCAGATTCTTCATCTTCTTTATTCTGATTTATCTCTTGACTAGGTGTTTCAGACAAAGATAGAACAGCTCGAATTGTATTAAAGATTTCTTCATTAGCAGCTACATCTGGGGGTGTGTTCTTATTGATTGCGTTTGGGTTTTGTCTAAATTGGTTTCTGAAGTAATCTCTAGAAAGAGAAGCTTCAGAATTGGTCTTTTTTAACCCTATAACTTCATTGGTTAACGTTCGAATAGCGTTCTGTAGCTGTTCCACATCGAAAGCTTTATCTTTATCTGAACTAGATTTTTCTACTTTCTTTCGAGGAAAAGAATCAGTTTTACCACTTCTTTCTGGTTCATAAGACATGAAATCTTTTTCTACTTTAATTGCTTCATCAAATGTTTCTATCAGTGTTGTTTTTCCAGCTCTCTTAACAAACATTCCGGAATTCCTAGGTAGGGCTGATGTATAATTTTCGATGATTATATCTTCCGGTGGTTGAGAAGCAATTGGAATTTTATTTTTCAATGTTAGAAATCTTTGATTAAAGTCTTTAATCCTTTCTTTGGGTTCCATTTTAATTCTAGATAATTCCAGGGCTAAAAGAGAAGGTGTTTTATCTTCCCCAAATTTATCTAAAAAGACTTTATTAAATTCCTCCCAATTTGTAATAGATCCTTGTACTAATGAAAAGTACCAGGTAGAGGCTCTTCCTTCAAAGGTGAGAGGAAACAATCGACAAACAACATCTTCATGCTGAACATTTAAGGTTTGAATAGCTAACATGAATTTATCGATATGTACCTCTGCAGGTTCTTTGTCATCTGGGTTAAACTTAGGAAGAATTTTATCTGAATGTTTTGGTAATGGGTGTTGTACCCCAGGAATTGCTACAGCAGCTGCCCTTAACCAAGGGAGCTGTGGATTAGGTGGAGGGGGTGGAGGATTACCTCCTCCTCCTGCATTTCCTGCCATTGGACTTCCTTGAGAACTAGAGGAACTCTCTGAATGAGAAGATCTTGGACTGTTGGGTGGTGACTCAGGAGGAGAAGGTGGTTGATCAGAACCACTTCCCGAAATTAACCTCCTTGTGGTATTGGTTTGTGTAATCTGTCTTTGATAACTTTCAGCTTGATGTTGAGGAGTGCTATCAGTTATTTCCAAATCTTCTGTAACTATGGTCAATTGTGGGTTATGTCGCTGTTGTCTAGGAAGACCATAATCTATTGGAGTAATACCTAACTGATTAGCGTAAGCTCTAGTAAGGATATGTCTGGATTCTTCTAGAGTTTGAGCACTTTGTGCAGGGGTAAAAGGAGAAGTAATAGGATCACGTTCAAGGATATTCCTTACAGTTTCAATAAGAGGTGATCTACTAACTTCCGAAGATTGTTGGCTGGTTGGAAATGTTTCATTAGTTTCACCTGCCATTACTTAATTCAGGCCCTCCTTCTAGCGCCATTTGTTGGCCTGATTTTATGAATCAGGGCCAATAAAGAGGTTTTATCCACACAATCAACTTAAAGCAGTATCCGGTGTGTTTGAATTAACAAGACCTCGCAGGTTATGGTCATGCTACCAGCTAGTTTATTTCTTAAGGAAACCTTAAAACTAGCAAAATCTAATCTATTCTAATGTTTATCCTATCTATGTATTTACAAATGTCCTAAGGTTGCTTTCATGGAGAAAGACTTCAATTTTTTGGGAAATTTTCTAAGTATGAAAGCTTAATTACAATATGCAGAATGAGTCAACACTGCTTAATAAAATAAACTTTAAAACTAATTAATGTATCTACCCTATTTAACCCTATCTCAGCTGAGAGCAAGTTTGAAACTAAGATTAATCATTGATCAATAACAGAAAATTGAAGTATGATATAAACAAAACATATTTAAGTCATAACAACAGTAACTCTGTTATATGGAAATGGAGATGATATTTAACCTAAACACACAGTCAAATTTCACTTCCAAAACTGATTAATGATTATCTATCAAGGCAGTCATTTAAATTTGAATTAATGCTTATTTAAAATTCACCGTTAACATAAAAATGAAATTTTAAATAATCATGAGAGTATATCATGCAAGCTAATGTTTATAGTGAACACACTAATGAACAAAACCATAATGACATATTCATTCAATAACTAGCTTGAGACGATAAAGTGAGAAAATTATTTAAACATCTGTATGTCATAGCACACAGAGTTTGCATATAAACAGAAGATGACAAACCGAAATATATGTATATATATAAAAATCCAAAAATGAATACCAGTCACAGCATCATTCGCAGATATCCAGTATTATCCACATAAAAGCTTCAGCTTCAAGTTTAATATAATACCAGCAATAAAATATATTTCAACAAGTTTTCTTCCACACTCCATCCATCCCGAGTTCATCAAAAATCTTCATTCATATACTACTAAGAGTCAGTTTCGCTATAAATGTTGCATGCAACATTATAGGAAATTATTTAACCATAAAGGCATCTAATTACACCTACTACTAAAAATAGAATCGACTAGCCTGAGTCGAGACATCTCAGAACGTTCTGACCCATTCACAAAACTCCAGCTTATAACAGGTCCGCTACATTTTCGTGCCAACGCATCAACCATGTGCTACATTCCTGGAAGAAGGCAGTGATAAAACCTCCTGCATTAAATTCAATAAATACATTATATTAAAATGAATTTAACACAGTTAACAGAAATATTAAAACAAAATTATAAATGCATGCCTGTAAAATCTCCGATTTTACAGACATGCAAAATCGAAATAATCGTTACTTGTCAACATGAGAAAAGGAAAAAACTATTAAGCCTCATTATGAAGAGCGACTACTCTTCTAACTTCGGCCAATTTAGCCTTCAACCTGATAATTTTAACATTTTGTTTTTCAATTCGTTCCAATAGCAACTGATTCGTTTTCAATATCGATTTCTTGGATTTCTTGAGTTGATTCTTCTTCATGTTGGCTCTTTTCCATCTGTCAATCCATTCTAGCAATTCTTTCCTGAAAGGTTTATTTTCTTCTTCCAATAACGCTGTACACTGTTTGCGCTTTCCTTTAGACTCTGCGTTTTTATGCTGATAAATATTTTCTAATACCTGTTGCAAGGTTTCGTCTTCTTTGGCTACATGAGGAGAATGAGGACTGTCACAACGCTGATTGTGCAATGGTTCAAGTTCTACAGTGTCAATGGTTGTTTCTGGTTGATTGCCCTCGACCTCACCTGATTGCACATCACTCCCCTGCACAGTGGTGGAATTCCCTACATCCATTGCGTTAGGGACAGGCATCGGAATATCATCCTCAATATCTACGACTGCAGGTTCGGCAGCAGTAGATTTGGAAGTCTGTGGATCAGACCTATACCTTGAAGTCGCATGGAGATTATGCATACTTCTAGTGACTCTACGGGAAAATGATAATTTTTCAACATTCAACCCTTCCTTGTCACAACAAACCCGAGCCAAATGGTTCAACTTATGCATAGAATTTTTATCACAGTCATCAGGTTTAACAATTTCATCTTCGGCTGATCCCTTTTTTAATTTTACAGGGTTGCCATCATTCTTACCAGGTTCGGGTTCTTTTAATATTTCCCTAAAATTGCAAGGAACTGAAACCCTATCAGCATCTTCATCTACCTTATCGTCTATGGACATATTTACGGCCTCTTGTTCATCATCCTCTGAGCTATTAACCTCTAGGTTTATGACTTTTCGTTTTCTACGAGCTCGAGGAGATGGATTAGGCCAATACTACGTTGGCCCTAGTTTACAATCGACCAGAAATTTATCCCAAGACAGACCTTTTGCAGATAATTGGAATTGCAGTAAAATTTTAATCAATCCATGGTGACACAGACTATTGTCAGGGTTATTGAAATTCCTTACAGACTGTGACATTTTCTTAAGGCTTTGCCAAAGATAGAAGGGCAAATTAAGTTTATAACCCTTTACTGCTAACAACAACCATAAATGATACAAGTGCAAATGGGAAAAACGTCCACAACAGGTTACGTACCTTACCAAGATTTCATAGTAAGCTCTCCACTCGGGATTTAGAAATTTTACAGGTACGCCTACCCTCAATTTCGTTTTATCTGGTAAAGGCATTAACAAAGCCAAACACTTCTTCTTATCAACCATAAGGCCCTTAAACCAGCGTTCTCCCACCTGAGGAAGTTTCGTGGCTTCAGCAATTTTGTCTTCATTGATAACAAATTCGAGACCCCCGATTCGCACCCTGTCACCTTTAAAACTCATTGCGAACATTTTGGTAATCTCCACATGATGACCATCAAAGCTTTGAAAGAAATGTGTCCATCCCATTTTTTCGAATTTCTGGGCAACCTCCTGGTTGGCTTCAATAATTTCATATCCTGAGATTTCAAAACGATTCAGAGGAGACATGGTTTCTTCAGCACCTTCTGGGCTTAGTCGTGGAATGAAAGGGAAAGTGAAAACAGAGGGAATAGGTATCCACACACACGACATGCTAGAAAATCTTCACATGCTTCAAATCTGATCAAAATCAAATCTCTGAACCTACCATTTTAGCGGGATAGTGATAAATGTTACAACTTTCATACTACACCGTGTCTTATGCCAACTTATCTAGGTTTAACCATGCCCAGTAGTGATCACCACTTAACTTGGTGAAGCGGCGATATGAGATCTGATAGAACCATTATTACGATCATTGATTATTGACAGTGGTTCATAATTAAGAGGTACAATGGCGTAATTTGAAATGACTGTTAGCAATTAACACTGTCAACACGGTTTGCAAAATGCATACAACTGTCGACTCTGTCAAGGGGTGAAAGCCACGTTCCATACCATCTCATCGATCCAAAACGTTTATTGATTTAACCATTGATTTAATGCATGGCCAGTTCATCAAACAATCATCCCTACTTTATGATGTTATGTAGTGGTTTGGAGAGTAGTAAATTGCGTTCTAATGTTAAGTAGGCATTAATCAAATGGCCAGCTTGGTGTTTATTTTATGTATATATACAAAACTATATATATATGTACCATACTAAATTTAAACCTTTATACATCATATTTACACACTATAATATGTATCATCATATAGGGTATTTATCATATGTGAAACAATTCCTATACAAACCTCATTGATCGATTAATTATGATATTCACAAAGTTCATAATAGGATATTTTTTATGATATTAACTTCCTAAATTCTCTTAGTCTTAAGACTAATAATACCCTAAACAATGTGTTTTATGATATTTCTTTGACACAAATCCCCTTAAGTCACATAAATTCGTTTTGATAATTTAAATAAATTTAATGAGAATTTACGAGACTTATCTAACATTCGCTTAAAAGCCAAGTTTTAATGATCAAGTTCCTATTAGCTCTAGAATCATTAATTACTTTTCTTTGATTAAGAGCACCTTCAGAATCAAAGATTCTGAAGGAGCTCTAACATAATTTTGAATTGATAAATCACATAAAGAGCTGATCACTCTTCATTTTGTCCAGAAATGAAGAGGTTGTTGCTGGCTGCCAACAGACATATATAGCATGATTATACTACTAGGAAATTATACAAGATGTTATAAAATTTAGGTAAAAGGGAAATTGTTAGTGAATATGTTTTATAGATAGGATGGGGTATCTATGCATTGATTATTTAACTAAAAGAATGCTTACACCTGGTTGTGGGTTTAGATACTTATTTAGTCATGATATTGTGCGTTATGTTGGAAGTGTTTATGAATAAAATGTAGGTATAGGTAGTCTTTTTTTATCTGATGGATTTTACACTTAGGGTGAATGGCTTTTCAAAAAAAAAAAAAAAATCCACTTGCGCATGATGAGAGACCCTACAATAGGCCACTCAGGACTCGTTGTAGTGTTTTTTTCTGCCCCAATCTCCAACAACTAAGAAATTGAGAGATCCATCCTCTTGTTTTGTTACAAGCTTCCTTCCGTTCATTAAAGAAAGGCACTGCCCCCATGATAAGAGTTGTAGCAGGCCTATTACAGTGAGCTTGGACTAAAATTTAATCATTAAAATTCATGATATTTGCTTAGTATGATTCATAAAATACATCTTCTTCAACATCCAATATAATATGGTCACGATAGTTAATGACAGGAAAACAATAGTTTCCTATCCAAACCAACAAATATTTATCAATAGAGAAAGAAATGATACTGTTGTTGGTGAGTCGTTTTCTCTTTGGACTATCATAAAACCAATGTAGTTGGGCGAAGAAAACCTTGAAGATTTCAACTATGGGCCCATCTTAACTAAGCAGAGAGAGAATTATTGTCTATTAATATATAGACATATATAGACAGCCATGGTTTCCTATTTTTTCAAAACAAGCGATTGGAGATGACTTCTCGATGAAAAAATACCTTAACGATTAAAATTGTAACACCCATATGTACATATATAATAAATATATGGAAAACTGTCAATAATAACGATCCTAAATGTTAGAAAACTATGTGTAGTTATAACACTCTATAAATGTTAGAAAACTATGTGTACTAACAAAATAGTATTGTAGATTTCATGGAGGGATGATGTGTCCTACATTTACTAATGTTTACTATGATTTATTTTAAGCATATTTCTATGAATTTCTTCACACTTTTATGCTTATGACTTTGAATGTTATTTTGGAAATAAATTGAGATTGGGTTTAACAATTTAGTGATATTGTTGTTTTAAATTTGTTTTTTTTTTTTCCAAAAAAAAAAACTACTATTGATATTCTTGACTGAATCAAATAGTACAATGAGAGTTCTTGATTCAACCAGCTGAATCCTTTGAAATAGATCGAAAAAAAAAAACAAAAAAAAACCTGAAGCATCGAAGTGTCTGATACCCCTACATACCCCTACAGGTAACATCAATACATCATCAAAGATCTATCAGTGCATATAGCACATTACATCCAAAAATAAGACCAAAAAAGATATACAGGCAACACAAAATGTAGAAAAGAGTCCAGCACCAAATCAGTCATAAAAATATAAGAAGCCGCTATTCAGGATGCTGCTATCACACCATTCTTCCCAGATCAAATGACCCTCAATGCCATCTATAGCATGCTTGGAGAGCTTGTCCGCCAGCGAATTATGTTCAGGATAAATATGCTCAAATTTGATATTCTGCTTTGTTGTTTTAAATTTGTTATTTTGAATATGTTAATGATTTAATTTTTGTTGTGAATGCTTATTTTTTTATCAAATGGAAATAAATTGAGATTGGGTTTAACAATTTAGTGATATTGTTGTTTTAAATTTGTTATTTTGAATATGTTAATGGTTTAAGTTTTGTTGTGAATGCTCACTTCTTTATCAAATGCTTTATATTTTTTCATTTCAATCAATCTATAAAATATAATAATTTAATAAAGTAAAATGAATTTGATAATTAATATTACAAAGTGGAGAATTTACCAATAAAAAATGGAAATCCAAATTAATAGTTTTGATTTGATGAATATTTCAATAACAAGTGTCCAAGGATGACTGTAATTTACCCAATATTTTATTATTAAATAAATTAAATAGGAGACAAACACCCAAGGAGGCCTACTTACTGAACCACTAGGTAGATGAACTCTGTGTAGAAGCAAGGCACTCAACTTTGTATAACTAGCAATCAATAGAGACTTTCCAAAACCTCAATCTTTGCACTCAGCAGTAAACAAGGCAAACTTACACCATGATAAAAAACATACCATTCCCCTCATCGAATCTCTTGTGTGCATACAGTGGAACCACAAGGTAAGTTTCCTCGTAAGGAAAAGTGATGAACCTCAGTCCAAAATTTGATGGCTTTATAAATATTTCTAGATCTTTAGTGGTCAGTTTTCAATAAATGAGCCTCAAGCTACAATCCCATCTTTTAGGGCACTATGACCACAATTCAAGGGAGTTATCCCATACAAACAGCTAGTTACTTGCTTCATGATGCTACCACATGTCCATTGTCTACTACCCCAGATTCCATTCCACCCAGTGGGTTAGTAAACATTCTTTCAATAGTATACATAATCATAAACAGATAAAAAATTCAAACTTTTTCTTCTACATTATCAATATTTAACTAAAGGATTCTAACTCAACATGTATAGAATTAAACGAAAATTACTTAATAGATGAAATAACAAGTATAACCTTCAAGGGTAGACAATCACCCAAGGATTCTAATAACTTTCAAAAGATCATGTGCTCAATCAATCACAACAAGGTTATGATTCTTCATTCCCAATAATCAAACTCGTACTACTTAATAAAATCCTTTTAATTCGATGCACGCCAATATTTTATTAGAAGATAGTCCCTATCAATAGTCTATTAGATTCTTATGCATTCCAAAATAAGTTTACTTAAAATCCTAGAAAATATTGCTACACAATAATATATTTTTAGCCTAATTCCTTAACATTCTAATAACGATAAGAACTTCCAAGATGAAATACAAGTATTGTTAAGTAATAAAGTGACGATTCTCCATAAGCAAAAATATTAAAAACACTTCATCATTTCACCACATGAATTCATACATGTCCTTTAAACATATCATGTAACCTAGTCACATCTATTCTAGCTTACAATACTAAGGATAATTAAATTTACTCTCTAGGTTATGAACTCCATTCTATTGGATCTATGAAAGAATGACTGCATATAACTTTTTGAATTAAGCATAATATCAAAGATGTAACTTCTAACTTTGACAATTAAGAACCAACTTTTATTTCGAAGAATGTACCTAAGTAACTATAACTTCTACCAATAACTGTTTTTATCCGATCATCTTCTATCATATCTAAGGAGGCAATATTTTATGAAACTCTCGTAACAACCAAGTATTGCATTCAAGTGATTTTGCTAAATCAAATAATACGTAGTGTATTAATAAAATTATACTTGTGACCTAGTAATGTTCATAGGTAATCCTTTTAGTAATCTTCGATAGAATATCAACAAATGCGGAATTAAGGATAAATCTATCAGTATGTTCACAACACTTTTCATAATCCTTTGTACAAATATGGAAATTATTTCAACATGTTTCATTCCTTAGTAATACAATACAATAATGCGTGTATCTACATATCAAGGGAATACTCATGACAAAGGAAACTTACGTGACTCACAACTTTATGAGGAATAAAAAAGTACTTATATTTACTCTTTCGGAGAAACTTGAAGTTGTACTTGAATGACATCACCACTCGTCCATTCCATTCCATGCATACAAAATGAAACAAGAACAAATTGATTAGTTAACTTTCATCCATATTTATTTTATGGTGATGGCATCAAGCCCAAGTGTTTAAACATAGTGCTCTGACACCGTTTGTCACGTACCCAAAATTTGTAAAAATTTAAAATTTTTCTAAGTGGTCTTATTTCCCTTCCAAATGGTTAGATAATTACCCGTAAAATGCTTTGCGGAATTATAAATATATAATCAGTATCTGAATTTCTATTTAATAACTAAGACATGTAATGCTTCATAAAATTTATCATTAAATATTTATGTAAGGGTGTTATTACACACTTACAATAGTTGGAAATTAGCTTTTTATCTTAAGTGATTCTTTGCACTTCATTGGATCTTGTATGATTGTATGTAAAGGACCAATGTGATTGTATACTATGTTTACAAAAATATAATTTCAAACATAGAGACCTTCCAATCATTGATAACATACTAGCACATATTAAAATATTACCATTCTAAATTGAATATTTACAAACTTGAATCAAAATGATAATTACATCTTTATGGTTCTTATTTGAACACATGAAATACCTCTTAACAACATTTAACATGAAATATCCTTTGCCAAGATGCACTCGACAAATGTGTTATAAACATCAACTATTAAGATAAGTCATATGAGAGGAAAATCATACCATCGTCATGAAGGCACATGCACATATAATAAAAACCATAGACAAATAAATGAGACAAAAAATAATGTGGTTCACCCATACACGGGCTAATCCACAAAGGTGTGTGCATCATTTATTATTAGGCATAAAGTAATAGGATTACCATGAGAAACATGGTTGCTACGACAAGATTCATTTTCCTTCCGTCAAGCCTCTATCACATAGAGATTTTAATGAATCAACTATATATATATAATATACTTGAACTAGCATATAGATATATTATATACACTTAAAATCTTGAACCTTATCCTTAAAATAAAGAAAAGTTACATATAATATAAATGACTAGCATATATATATATTATACACTTACCATCTTGAACCTTATCCTTAAAATAAAAAAAAAGTTACATACAATATAAATGACTAGCATATAGATATATTATACACTTAACATCGTGAACTTTCTCCTTAAAATAAAGAAAATTTACCTATAATATAAAATAAAGAAAATTTACCTATAATATAAATGACTAGCATATAAGTATAGTATACCCTCATCATCTAACATACTAGTAAGGACAACTTTATTTATCATCCTAATACATCTTCACACTAAGGTAACGTCACACATATACTCATACCATTTATTTGGTTTAAAGGAGAATTTTCCCCTCTTTACTCCATTCGTTGGGATGACTCCTAATAACTTCTACTGTACATATATGACAACACTCTTTATTTGGTTTTAAAATAATGTATTATGAGCTTTGTACTCTTTATTTGGTTTTAAAATAATGTATTATGAGCTTTGTACTTATGTATTTTTATATATATATATATATATATATATAAAGTGTTTACAAAAACCCTTTTACTTATGCAATAACATATATTATCATACAAAATCTTTATAAATTCTCTATAAGTAAGCACAGTTATTTTATTCTAGTTCCACTCTAATTCTTAACATAACTAGAGAGTGTTACCTTTATAATTATGTCCATACGTTTCATCAAATAGATGTTCATGTAATAAAAATGGCATTTATAAACCAACGAAATGACCATACGAATACAACACAAAAACTTAAGACGAAAACCATAACATAAACAAAAGAGGGATCGAGCTTGGGTAAGCCGTTCCCTTCTGCGCAATCAATAGGGAGGATAATAAATTGTTTGGTCTTCATTAATTTTCCATGTTTAATCCATGCAAGCCAACCTTATGTGAATTCAAACCAAGCATCCAACCCTAATGTCTAATCATAATGTAATGTCCCGAAAAAAGCATAAAAGTTAAAAATTTTCCTTTCGTGCAAAAACCGCTAATTAAAGAAGAAGAATTCATAGTTTAATTCTAACACAAATAAAGTATTCATGCTTTACTGAAATATTGTAAAAGATTAAGCCTTTAAGTAACATGGTCTCTCTAGTGGTTAAGCTTAATCCTACGGAAGCGATATGAAAAGCAGTGATGGAATGTTTTAAATTACAATTGCAATTATTAGTAGAAAGGTAGAAGCAACACTTCTTACTGTTTCAAGAATTTATGTGATTGAATTTGTGAATGTCTAAATGACACCTTCAGGTGGTTGTACCTTTGTCGATGAAAGTTTGAGTCCATAGTGGGACATTGATAACAATCAAGGAAGTGGCACATCTCCTGTAGGGTTGTCGAGAGATAAGAGTACTCGTGGATGTTTTTTGGACTTACTTAGCACTTTCGCTAATGTAGTAACTCCTATTTTTGTTGCAGGTATAAATTCTCCCAGGGGTCACTGTGCCCTAGCAACTCTATCTGTACAGTAATCAAAAGCATGTGCAAGGTAGTGGTTTAAACTTGCAAGTTGTAACCCTAACTTGGCAGTCTAAGGTCTTACTATCACTACCCAAGGGTGTGGTGATAAAAGCATTCTATGGTGGAGAACTTTGTAATATTTAAATGTTTATATAAGTGAGTCGTGGTGGTGTCCATGTGACTCAATACTATAGTCTTGTATGAAATATTTCCACTCCACTAGAGTGAGGTTGGTGAAGACTTAAATGCGCCCTACGTAGTGGGTGACAGCCTGGAAGAGGGGTTTACAAAAACAAGGCTGGGGCTTTGATCCTCATTTCTCCAGAGTTCTACATTTGTATGATGGTCTGTCTCTACCCTAAACTGCGTTTATTGTGTGTCTTCAAACCCTTACCTAAGCATCGCTCATGGTCAAGGTTGTCTGCGTTTGTTTTGCTGCGACAAGGTGGAATCCCAGCTTGGTTTCAGGTAATCGTTGCCCCCCTTAAGCTATGTTAAAACCCTTCTTTTACTAAATGATGATCTATAAAAAGAATGACAGGTTTGATCTTGTAATGTAGTGCAGGTTAACAGAGGAGTCTGGCATGGTTGTGGTGGGTACTCTCAGCTATCATGGCTATGGCAATGACCGTGGTAAGTCCGGTCATTCACACTACTCTATCTTTGGCAACCGTGGTAGTGTACTTGTGTATTTCACTTGTTTTTTATGGGGGATTCCCTGAGTCTTTGACTCACTGGTTCTTTTGGAAGCCCGGAAGGGTCGCTTTAATGGATGGACCATCGAATGTTTGAATTTATGGGTTTTGTAAGAAAAATGAAACTGTGAGAAGAAAGTCTTCGATCTAATGTCTAAGGAGTTCTTGATGTCACTTTCAATACTGGCTTGGTGCTTAAATCACTGTCGTGTTTATGGTTTTGAAGCCCTAGTTGTCATGGATTGTGGCTCTCGTGATCTATTGTGAAGCTGGGTTTTTCGCAGGGGATTCTTTCCTATAACGAAATGTTTGTATATATATATTGGGTGTGATATGGAAATGTAACTTTCTGTACAGTTCCTTTTCTTTTTCAGTGAAATCCTTAGTTTAAGAATGAAATCGGGGTCTGTGGTGTTATACGAATGTAGCCCCTTGTTCTCGATTTCTTTACTGTGCATTTACGTTTTGATGGAAGATGTAACTGCATGCATCAAGTTTTCATCAATGACACTACTCCTATACAGTAGCTAGGAATTCAAGGAACCCTAGAAGTGTTCGTAATGGATTCGAATGCGCAATGGTTGCTCAAAAAAAAAAAATCAGTGTGGTTTAAAAGAGGCAAACGATAACGCCCAGATGGCATCCTATGTGTATGACTGTCTTGCTATAATTATTATGTAGGTAATTATTTACTTTAGATTTGTATGTCTGCTATCTATGCCCAAAGTGCTTGATCCACGGGGTGGAATCGTGTAGCTTGCAGCTATGCTTGGATGCGTTTTCTTGGTAAACGAATGACAGTGGGGTTTGACTCATGTACCTATACTTTGGCTTATAAATAATGAGGCTAAATGTGAAAGGTTAAAAGTTCCCTCTGTATTACTAAATCTCATTTTTCTGTAATCCGTCTATTTGGTTTGGTTTCTAGCAAAACGTTTCAGATTCGAACAAAACGATTTAAATCAGAGAAAGTACTCTATAACTCTGTAATACTTTGTTTAAGGAAGAATATATATATATATATATATATATATATATATATATATATATATATATATATATATATATATATATATATATATATATATATATATATATATATATTTGAGAGAGAGTGGCGACTGGACTAAACCCTACAGGTTCGTTTTACCACGTCTCTGTAATGAATGTGTTTTTTTTCTGATAAAGTTTTGTGTAATGTTGTTTTCATAAAGTGTGGAATGGTAGAAAGGAAAATCGATGCTTATTCTAAGAAAGATACATATTGATTTCAGTGACTAAAATAATGCTTTGTATTGTAAAAAGGAATTAATCGACAGATAAGAGAAAATAAATAGGACAACAAATAAGAAAGATTGTACTTAATTATTCCCGAAACTTTAGAAATTCGATCGACTAGCAAAGGCTAGCTCGCTAGACCTGCTAGGCAATGCCACTGTATTCTTCGAAAAAATATTGAATTACTGATAAGGAGAACAATACTTATTCTAACATTGCATTCTGAAAATAATTAGTTTGAAGGTCTTGTAGTTTTACATACTTGCTTGATTCTGTAGCTTGCTCTCACTTGTAATGACCTGCACACTCAGCCAAATGATTAATGGAAAAATACTGAACTTTTAATTGATTTGACAATTGGTCTTGGAATGGATAACTTTGGGACTACCACGTTCCTCCCAACCATGATTCTACAACCGTTCCTGGTTCAGTATGAATCCCCCCGTGGTTCTGACATGCAAACTGAGAGGTAGACACCCTAGATTTGTAGTTGATTAAGATGTGGAGAATTGATGTGGGAAGGGTTCACTTCTTTTAACAGAGAGTTTCACTTGACACCATAAGAGAATTATATCTGCCAAAAGAAAAGATCCCCCAAACTTTGGGATCTCTCCTCCTTAAGTAGGAAAATCTTGTATTATGACTGTTGGAGTTTACTGGTTTCTTTAAAATAATTTAATTTATAAAAGAGTATTTGTTTACTTAACTACTAGTTCTTTTGGAACTAGGACTTCTCAACTTTGTTTGACTAAAGTGTTTTTGATTTAAGCCTTTATAGACTTGTGATCAATATTAATACATTACTGATTTATTAATGCATAAACTATATAAAATAAAAAGTATTTTATAATTAAATAATAACCATGATTATTAATAAATTTATGAATACTAATAACAATAGTAATAATCTTGAGGCTTTTAAGCATATTAACCCTAGAAGACCACTAGTAGTTAATTCAAGCTTTAAGGGGTGGTGTTTATCTTTTATTTAATTAGGTATCTTCACATGATACTTCCCTTAAATCTTTTTAAGGATAACATCCACTTCTTTGGACGGTTTCGGTAAGCTAGTATAGGCACATCTAGTCTCTCCCTTTGCATGTCAGATTCAATCGTTTTAACATGGTAGTTCCCGCAGTATTTGATGATAATAAGATTCATTTAAACAAATCGAATAGTTGTGATAAAAAACATAAGTGCTATTCAAAGTCCTTCCGACTCAACACTTGAGATCTAGTAACCCCGAGTGCTCTTCAGAGCCTTTTAACTCAACACTCTCACATGGGCGTTATGCTAGTGCAATTCCAGAGCCTTTGCTCAACACTAGAGCTAGAATGTGGTTGTGAGGCACATCTAGGATATTTAAGTGGCCTCGGATCTGGTAATAATTTTTTTTCAATCTTGGAGTGCTCAAGGGCTTATGCCCAACACTCAACGTACATCGGGGCTTAGGCCCAGTATGTAATAAGGTTCCTCTAGATACATCGTGGCTTAGGCCCAGTATATAGGTCATTCATGTGTTTCTGATTCCACGCTCAACACACTACATAATCATCCATATGAATCATGCTCTGCACAATATAATGTAACAAAAGAGGTAATCTCAGTATATCATAATTTGTAACCAATTCTCATAATACAACATAAATTTATTCATTCGGGTTTTCCTACCCAGTATATATTCAATAATGAAACAATCAGGGTCCATGCCCAATATATCAACTCATGAAAGAATAAATCAAAACATACTAATGCTATGCCAAAATAATAAATCACATATGCTGGGGCCATGGCCTAATATAACATCATAACATAGTGAGTCAAAAAGTTGGGATATTACATCCCTGCCCACTTAGAACAACATCGTCCCGGTGTTTCTAGGGACTAGGAATGGAATCATGAAACAAGGCGAGGTATGCCTTTCTCATGGTTGCCTCATTCTCCCAAGTAGCCTCATCTGGTCCAAAGTGCCTCCATTGCACTTTTAGCTGAGTAATGGTCCTCCTCTTAAGCTGGACCTCTCTCTTGTCCAGAATGTGGAGTGGCTCTGGCATGAGCTCCCCTTTGGGCTCCACCTGTAATAAGGACCAATCAATAACATGTTTAGTATCGTATACATATTTATTTAATAAAGAAGCATGAAAACATTATGAACTTTTATATGAGATGGTAGGGCTAACTCATACGCTACTGGACCCTTCTCAGCCAATATTTCAAAAGGTCCACAGAACCTTGTGACTAGTTTACCGCAACGCCCCAAGCTTAACAAGCTTTGTTTTGCCTTTATTCTTAGGAATACATGTTCACCTACTTGGTAGTCTTTGTCCTTTCTTTTCTTGTCCGCGTAACTCTTTTGGCAGTCTTGTGCTTCTTTTAAGTTTAGTTTCACCTTGGAGACTAGCTGTTCCAAGTCTTTTAGTAAGTTTGGCCATAGCATAAGTCTGTCCACCGGGCTGTCCCAAGTTACAGGGGTCTGACACTTTCGACCGTAAAGTACTTCGAAAGGGATGATTTTGGCCGAGGTTTGATAACCGTTGTTGTATGCAAACTCTGCGAGGTGTAAATAGTCTTCCCACTTAGTGGGATTGTTCATGACATACATCCTCAGCATATCCTCAAAAATTTGGTTTATTCGTTCCGTCTGTCCATCGGTTTGGGGGTGGTATGCAGTACTAAACTGTAGTTGTGTCTCTAACCCATAGAACAGTGCTCTCCATAAGTTTCTAGTGAAATTCGTGTCTTGGTCAGAGATAATTTCTTTGGGTATCCCATGTAACTGGAAAATCTCCTTTAGGAAGATTTCCGCAGTGTGAACTGCCTTGTAGGTAGATTTTACTGGTATGAAATGTGCTGCTTTTGACAACTTGTCTACTACTACGAATATGGAGTCGTTTTGTTTCTTACTCTTGGGTAGGCTTGTAATGAAATCTGTACTTATTACCTCCCACTTCCATTCCAGAATGGGTAAAGGTTGAAGTAGTCTGGAGGGGTGTTGATGTTCTGCTTTGACCAACTAGTATTCCTGACATTTTGTGATGAACAATGCGATGTTAGCTTTCAGTTTAGGCCAAAAGTAATGCTTCTTTACGGCCGAAATCATCTTTTGATATCCGGGGTGCCCTGAATGTGGTCTCCGATGGAATTCGGTGATTATGTTAGGTCTAATGTTTCCCCTCTCGGGAACGTAAAGTCTCTGCTTCAACCATAACAATCCTGATTCATCTATCTTGTATTCTATTTGTTGTTGAAAAAGCCTATCTTCCTCGATCTTTTTAAGGATCTCGACATAGAACCGGTCATTTTGGCATGGCATTCTAATTTTGTTGTGTAAGTCGGAGTTAGTCTGACTTTCAGTTACCTCATATAACCTATGAGCTCGTCCACTTAAGGCATCAACGATTTTGTTTTCTCTTCCCTTGATGTGTTTCAGTTCGAAGTGGTATTCACTAAGGAAGGATAACCACCTAGACTATCTAGCGTTCAGGTCGGGTTGATCAAATAGGTACTTTATACTCATGTTATCCGTCTTTAATAGAAATTTCTTGCCCATGAAGTAATGCCTCCACATATTCAGAGCATGGATAATGGCGGCCAATTCGAGGTCATGAGTAAGATAGTTTTTCTCATGTTCTTTTAACTTCCTTGGCTCGTAGTAGATGGAAAAGTCATCCTGCATAAGGAATCCACTGAGTCTTTCCTTTCTTGCATCGGTACAAACTATGAAGTCCCCATTGGGTTCGGCAATTCGTAGTATTGGTGCGCTAGCCAGAAGTTGTTTTAACTTCTGAAAACTTTCCTCGCACTTGTCTGTCCTAATGAACTTACTGGTTTTCTTTTGTAAAGCGGTCATGGGACAAGCGATCCGTGAGAATTCTCAATGAACTTTCGATAATATCCAGCTAAACCTAGGAATGATCGTATGTCGAAAACACAAGTAGGTGTGGGCCAATCCTCGATAGCCTTGATCTTGTCGGGATCAACTGCTATTCCCTTCTCGAAAATGATGTGTCCTAAGTATTCTATCTGATGTCTATAGAAATCACACTTGCTAAATTTTGCGTACAGCTGATGTTCTCGTAGTGTCCGTAGGACTATTCGGAGGTGTTCCTCATGTTCTTCTTCATTCTTGGAATAGATCAGGATATCGTCTATGAAGACTAGAACAAACTTGTCGAGGTACTTACTGAAAACGTTGTTCATCATGCACATGAAGTTGGCAGGTGTGTTTGTCAAACCGAAAGGCATTACTACAAACTCGTAGTGGCCATATCGGGTGTGAAATGTGGTCTTACTGATGTCCTCATCACAGATTCTCACCTAGTGATATCTGGATCATAGGTCAATCTTTGAGAAGATCTTCGCTCCTCCGACTTGGTCAAACAAGTCATCGATCCTAGGGAGTGGGTAATGGTTCTTGATGGTTAACTTGTTGAGTTGACGGTAATCGATGCACATACGCATTGTTCTGTCCTTCTTTTTGACAAAGAGTATTGGTGCTCCCCAGGGAGACACACTCGGTCGAATGTATCCCTTGTCTATTAGTTCTTGTAATTGTATCTTGAGCTCTACCAGCTCTGGTGTACTCATACGGTACGGAGTCCTAGAGACGGGCACCGATGCGGGTGTTAGCTCTATGGAAAAGTCTAAGTCCCGTTTGGGTGGTAACCCTGGTATTTCCTCGAGAAACACATCTCTGAATTCTACTAGTATTGGGAAATCCTCGATCTTTTGTTCTCTATCGGCTTCTACTGTTTGAAGGTGGATTGCAAATAGTTTACAACCCTTTATTAAGCATTTCTTTGCTTGTAATGCATATATGTGTCGTACTAATACTTCTTTATGTATACCTTGAATTGTCCTTTGGTTCCCTTGACTATCTATGCATATGATTGATTTGTTTAAGCAATCTAGCAAGGCATGATGTCGTTCTAGCCAATCCATTCCTATTATTATGTCATAATACCCTAGCAGTAAGAGGTTTAAATCTACCCTAGTCAGGAACCCGTTCAGATCTAACTCACAGCCCTTAATTAGTTCGAAAACCTTCCGCTTGATACCCGTAGCTAATTGTACCAGCCATGGTACCTTGTGACTTTCTCTGTTTAACTTGCAAGTTTCTACTATCCTAGGGGCGATGTAGATTCGGCAAGCATCGGGGTCTATTAGAACTGAAATGACAGTTTTAGATATCTTACCATGAATTTCCACCATGGTTGCTTGAGGATCTTCCTGTCAGCCATCAAGTGCGGCATAAATCCTAGGGGTCTTTGCCATGTCCCCCACGGTAGGCTCTGTTTGAATGTTGTGTAAAACCCCATCTGTTTTGTTGGGAATGTCTCTGTAGTAATGTGGTCCTTGGCATTTCCAACAAGAAATAGTTGGTGGGACCACTTTTGTCCCTTTGTTGAAGGCTGGCCTGTTGGTTGGTGGTGGGGGTGCACTTGGTCAAGCTTGGGGTCGGCTGAAACCTCTGTTGGGTGGGAAAATGTTGTTATGTTTTCGAAAAGGTGGGGGTCTAAAACCCGGTTTGCAGTTGTCTGAGAAGGTTTTGAATCTGTCTCTATTTCTGTTGATGTTGTCGTTCCTTGGCTGCCCATGCTCATAGCACAGCCTGGCTTTATGTAGGGTTATATCAAGGGTTTTAGGCATGTCAAATTCTATCTTCTCTCTAAAGTTTGGTGGCAGCCCACCCAAGAACTGCTAAATTTTCACCTTCTCGTCCTTAATATAAGGCACATACCGCAGCAAGTCTAAGAATCGGTTTATGAATGCTTCCATAGTCAAGGAGCCCATTTTTAACTCATGGAATTATTTTATTTTCTTGTCAAATAATCTTTCAGACATATACTTGTCCTGGAATATTTTGCTGAAAGTATCCCAGGTTATGTCTCATAGTTCTTGTCCCTTGGTGTGTTTCAAGTCCCGCCACCATCTAGAAGCTTTACCATTTAGGTTGTATATGGCTAGTCGGGCTTGCATCTCACTGGACTAGTTATGAACTTAAATTATTTATTCATTCCTAACAACCATTTTTCAGCCTTTTCCCCTAATTTGATTTCCCTGTCATAAGTTGGGGCTCTTATCTTTCTGAACTCTCATTGCAAACTGTTATCACTCTTCCTCCCTCTTTTGCGAGGAGGTGGGGAGCCATTGCCATTGGAAGAGCTCTTACAATACTCTTCCAATGGTTCCGATTTGTGTCCTTCTTGCTCTCCTATCTTTTAATTGGTTGCTTTCCTTGTGTTAAAAGTGTTGATGGAAAGAGTAGGCTGTTCATGGGGTTTTGCACCTGTTAGGATTTGGAGTAAGGATTCATTTATAGCCCCTTGTTCTCTTCTTTCTTGCATATTCTCGTCTCTGAAACTCTGGAACTCTGCCTGTAGTTGTTGCATGGATTTCTCTAAATCTGAGTTGAGTTCCACCACAATTTCTTGTTCTCGTGGTGGGGAATTTAGATTTCCTTGTGTACTGCTGCCCTGTTCTGCATTCATTTTTCTGATACTGCCTGTACCTGAAATTTATATAAGTATCTGTTTGCGGAAAACAAATTGTTGGTTAATTCTTCACATAAAACATAATACCATATTTTTAAACAAAGTTTTATATATCTACAGCGATGTTTGGTAGTGAGCCCAATATGTCCCTTAGTTTTTGTAACTCGCTCTGATACCACTTGTAATGTCCCGAAAATAGCATAAAATTTAAAATTTTTCCTTTCCTGCAATAACCGCTAATTAAAGAAGAATAATTCATAGTTTAACTCTAACACAAATAAAGTATTCATACTTTCTTGAAATATTGTAAAAGCTTAAGCCTTTAAGTAACATGGTATCTCTAGTGGTTAAGCTTAATCTTGTGGAAGCGATATGAAAACCATTGATGGAATGTTTTAAATTACAGCTACAATTACTAGTACAAAGGTAGAAGAAACACTTCTTATTGTTTCAAGAATTTATGTGATTGAATTTGTGAATGTCTAAATGACACCTTTAGGTGGTTGGAACCTTTTTGATGAAAGGTTGAGTCCATAGTGGGACATTGATAACAATCAAGGCAGTGGAAGTACTCCGGCAGGGTTGCCGAGAGGTAAGAGTACTCGTGGATGTTTTCTGGACTTACTTAGCACTTTTGCTAACGTAGTAACTCTTATTTGTGTTGCAGGTATAAATTCTCCCACGGGCTATTATTCCCTAGCAACTCTATCTATACAGTAATCAACAGCATGTGCAAGGTACTGGTTTAAACTTGCAAGTTGTAACCCTAACTTGGTAGTCTAAGGTCTTAGTATTACTACCCAAGGGTGTGGTGATAAAATCATTCTATGGTGGAGAACTTTGTAATATTTAAATGTTTACATAAGTGAGTCGTGGTGGTGTCCATGTGACTCAATATTATAGTCTTGTATGAAATATTTCCACTCCACTAGAGTGACGTTGGTGAAGACTTAAATGCGCCCTGCGTAGTGGGTGACAGGTTGGAAGAGGGGTTTACGAAAACAAGGCTGGGGATTTGATCCTCATTTCTCCAGAGTTCTGCATTTGTATGATGGCCTGTCTCTACCCTAAACTGCGTTTATTGTGTGTCTTCAATCCCTGACGTGAGCATCGCTCATGGTCAGGGTTGTCTGCGTTTGTTATGCTGCGACGAGGTGGACTCCCAACTTGGTTTCAGGTAATCGTTTTCCCCCTTAAGCTAAGTTAAAACCATTCTTTTACTAAATGATGATCTATAAAAATAATGATAGGTTCGATCTTGTAATGTAGTGCAGGTTGGCAGAGGAGTCTGGCGTGGTCGTGGTGTGTACTCTGAGCTATTGTGGCTATGGCAATGACCGTTGTAAGTCTAGTCATTCACACTACTCTGTCTCTGGAAACCCTGGTAGTGTTGTAACATACCCGTTTTGCTGCAAAACATTTTGTGTTAAGCAAACATTATTATAACTTTTATTGTAAAGTTTTATGTTGGACAGGTGTCCAAGGATGACTGTAATTTGCACAATATATTATTATTAAATAAATAAAATAGGAGACAAACACCTAAGAGTACTGTTGAAAGAGTGGTTACTGATCCACTAGGTGGAATGAAATCTGGGGTAGAAGGCAATGGATAAGTGGCAGCATCATGATGCAACTAACTAGCTGTTAGTATGAGACAAGTCCCTTGAAATGTGGTCACAGTGCCCTGAAAGATGGGACTGGAGCTTGAGGCTCATTTATTCCAAACTGACCACTAAAAGACCTAGGCAGTCTATATAATAGCCATCAAATATTGAACTGAGGTTCATCACTTTTCCTGACGAGGAAATTTACCTTGGGGTTTTGCTGTGTTTGCACCTATGAGATTTGATGAGGGGATATGCTATGTTGTTGATCATGTTGTGAGTCTGCCAAACTCTTATTGAGTTCAGGAGGTTGATACTGAGTGGAGAAGGCATTTTATTTTAGGAGGTTGATGCTAAGTGGAGAAGGCATTTTTGAGTGCCTTTCTTCTACACAGATTCCACCCACTTATTGGATCAGTAATCAGGCTCGGGGGTTCACTAGAAGCTAGCAGTTGAGCTGCTTCTTCTGAAATAGGTTGGGAGGAACATGCCTCCTTGGTTTTTTGTCGGCCCTATCGTCATTTACAGGTTCCATTGTCTTATCTATTTTATTTTAAAGTTCTGTTATCTATTTAACTTATACTGTTTAAGTTTTATTTCAGTTTTCCTAAATAATTTAATAATTCTGTATAAATCGAACTGATTGAATAAAATTGTCTCTGCATTTTTCCCCATGCAAAAAGGAACAACATCGTACTCTAGTACAAAGACAGATTAAGTAGAATAGATCAAGATAGGAAAATAGCCCAGTGAATGAGAAGATTTAATTATTATAAATTTCTCAAGTTTTCTACTTACTGTTTAGCTTCTGTATATACTTTTATAGTTTCCCCATTATCATTTCTTTTTAGCTAACTATTTTCCTAATTTACATGCAATGTTTCCTTGTTTATAAATATCTCTGTTTTTAAAATAATTAGATTTCCATTCTAATAGTATAAGATTGTTATCTATACTCTGTAGTTAAAATGTTCATGTTTATATTAGGAAATCTATAGATTTACTTCCATTATACAACAGAGTGATATTTCTTTTACAGACAACAAGAATTTCCAATTATTTCATGCACACATTTATACATTGTTTTATACCATAAACTCCATAGTGGAAATCAAAACACTATCAATTCGTTTCATAATCATAAACAGAGTTATTATTGCTATCTCTCGGCATACAACCAACCTATTTTTAAACCTAGTATCTCAAACCCTTGTCACTTAGCCATTTGTCATTTAACTATAGAAAAATAAATATAAACAACACATCGTATAATTCTTTACTAGTAAACAAAGAACACAAGTTCGCATGCACCCTGTCGAAATCAAACTGAATCACATTCTTGTGTTGTTTTCAAAGTTTCATTTTATTTCAGTTAAAATAGACAAACCAAACAGAACCAATAAGAAAAAAAATCATGGAGATTGATCTCTTATCAAAGAGCAAGATCAACATCTGAACATTTAAAAATGAAGAACAAAACCCTAAACCCTGACAAGATTTTAAGATTGAATACATAAACATTTCATACAATCGACGAAGCTGCTTATAGGCCGAAGCCTGTCACATATTACAACATATAACCATTGTTTATTAAGACAGTAGCAACGTTTCCACTTTTCTTACATAGCATACGATTATTTCCTCAAACATTTAAGCATTTCCTGAGTTCACAATCCCTAAAGAAACGATAACAGTAGGTGTGTTCAAATCTAGTTGCACAACCATTATCATGTTACATTGAATTCAAAAGAATAGGTCTGTTAAAACACAAACTCTTTCCATTTTATAAATCGATGAGTGACAGGTTGGTTCACGGGCCAAGCCCCAAAACAACAAACACAAAACAGTCACAGCATCATAAGTTTTGCAAATATTCTTCTTATTTCAACAGAGTATGAAAACCCTATTAATGGAGGAACATTGCCTAGTCCAAAACTCAAAGCCCAATATAGTACAGTAACATTATAAACTATTACATCGACTCTGCAAACCAAGAAGTATCCTAACACAAGCGTAACATGAAACAACAAAGACTTCAAACCACAATTTTCAGAACAGGTGTTACAACTTCAAATGTTTGCCACGAATCTACTAGGAGAACCTATGAGGGTTTTCCACCGGGGCTTACCAATTTATTCGCGTGCTATACATTGCCATCAAACCCAGCACTGTGAATACAGAACGATGGCAGTACCTGCCACATGAAATGCAAGGAGTTAATAATGAGTTCCATTAAACATTGATAAACCAAAAAGTAATACATAAATTTTGATACGAGATGACTTACCTTGCATTTAATAGTCGAATGGAATGCTTCTTGCTTCCAAATCCTTCAACCAACGCAACAAGGTGACATGCAACTGAACCATAACCAAGCTCAGAGTCAAAAACCTCACCAAAAACCTAAACTATCACCCAACGAAAGCCACAGGGCTTCACTACTTTACACTCAGTAAACTCGAGCTACTTATACAATAGATTCGCAATAAAAATTACATAGATTGGAGACACACTGCCATCCACAACCACCCAGGGTCGAGACTTGCTAACATGTGGCCTGCCAGCCTCTTCCCCAAACGAAAAACACAAAATGAATGCGTGAAGGAAACAATAAACATTATGGCAAGACTATCTTAGGGTTTACACATCTCAACGATCAAGACATAAGATCAATGATCAATACTTAGCCAGCAAGCCACGATAGTACCAAGGCAGAGATACGACCAAGCACAATCAATAACGTCATTTAATAACAACACAGTTGGATGCCATATCACCCAGGGTTGAGCTTACAGCTCGACGAACTATCACCAATTCTTACCACTATTATCACATGGAACCAGAACACGTAGGTGCCATCTTAGCAAACCACTACCATCACACATGATCACATTTAATGCTGAGATCTCACATAGCAATCTGCCTTACCCTCGGCTGCAACAACATTAAATTCTTGTCAGCTTCGAGTTATGGATACAGCGTAATTCTCGGGATTGTATCACTACTATACAACTATATCACAACCGTGATATAAGTTTTCAAAACATAGGGTATATATTTATCAATACCATAACACAAACAATGCATAGTTCCAACCATAAGAAATTATCACGATAATACATTCACGCTAAGAGTGTTAACCATGCTTTAAGTCACATAGCATTTATGCATTTCACATTCGAACCATAGGGTTTACATATAGTATTTCCCAATACTATTATCATAGTTTTCATATGTTATCAAATCAAAGGAATTGATATATTTTTATATATCAAGCATGTATTAGAAATCGATACAATACCTTAGTATTGTAGGCGCTACCACAAAGTTTAACATTTAAACTCATGCATTTAAATAAACATGTATTACGATTATAATAGCTAGGTCACTTTGCATAAGGTTAATGTAATGAAAATCTAACCCTCACACTATTTAGAAAGCTGGGGTTTGACACCAAATCCTATGTGTCGCATACGATTATGTCTAGTAGCATCTTGTTTATAAGATGACACAATAGAATATCATCACTTTAGTATTTCAAAACTTATTACATTGCAGCTGTCATTTTCTAGGAGATTCACTTTAATCTAATGGTGGCACTATCTTCTCGGGGTCATTCATAAGTTCAACCTTGTCGCATTTTCAAATTGATAATCTAAGCTATAATACCACTAATCCTACCAACCGATACAACAGAAGTATAGTGTATAACATTGATAGCGACACATACAAATATTATCATAAAGATGATACAAGTTGATGAAGATAAACCAAAGTTACATACCATCGACATCTTCATGCACGGTAGTATATACATTTATCTTAAAAATGGAGACAACAAGCTGAAGCTTATAACTTGTCTTGATAAACTGGAATTATTCTATTACCTTACCTGCAGATTTGCGAAAGATAGAATCCAATGCTTTAGCTTTCAAAGCTAAGTAAACCCAAGGGTACCCTAGAGGAAACCCTTCAGAAATATGCAAACAATTCATCAGTATTGTTACCAGATCATTACACATAACGAAATAAACATTGTTCTGTCGCATCTTATTTACATCCAAGTATATTTTTATGTTTAAAAATAGATACGACAATTTTATGAAGCTGTTATTATCTATTAGTTAAATAATTATCATTCCACATATAGCATTTATCTTTTAAAATAGGCTATATCAAAAAATTTTAATTTTTGTGATTTTTTGGGATGTTACAAGTGTACTTGTGTATTTCACTTGGTTTTTATGGGGGCTTCCCTGAGTCTTTGACTCAAGGGTTATTTTGGAAGCCTGGAAGGGTTGCTTTAATGGCTGGACCATCGAATGTTTGAATTTATGGGTTTTGTAAGAAAAATGAAACTGTGAGAAGAAAGTCTTTGGTGTAATCTCTAAGGAGTTCTTGATGTCACTTTCAATACTAGCTTGGTGCTTAAATGACTGCCGTGTTTATGGTTTTGAAGCCCTAGTTGTCATGGGTTGTGGCTCTCGTGATCTATTGTGAAGCTGGGGTTTTTGCAGGGGATTCTTTCCTGTAACGAAATGTTTGTATATATATATATTGGGTGTGAGATGGAAATACAACTTTATATACAGTTCCTTTTCTTTTTCAGTGAAATCCTTAGTTTAAGAATGAAATCGGGGTCTGTGGTGTTATATGACTGTAACCCCTTGTTTTCGATTTCTTTACTGCGCGTTTACGTTTTGATGGAAGATGTAACTACATGCGTCAGGTTTTCATCAATGAAACTACTCCTATACAATAGCTAGGAATTCAAGGAACCCTAGAAGTGTTTGTATTGGATTTGAATGCGCAATGGTTTCTCAAAACAAAATTTTCAGTGTGGTTTGAAAGAGGCAACTGATAACGACCAAATGGCATCCTATGTGTATGACTGTTTGGCTGTAATTATTCTGTAGGTAATTATTTACTTTAGATTTGTATGTCTTCTATCTACGCCCAAAGTGCTTGATCCACGGGGTGGGACCCTGTAGCTTGTAGCTATGCTTGGATGCGTTTTCTTGGTAAACGAATGACAGTGGGGTTTGAATCTTGTACCTATACTTTGGTTAATAAATAATGAGGCTAAATGTGAAAGGTTAAAAGTTCCCTCTGTATTACTAAATTTCATTTTTCTGTAATGCGTCTATTTGGTTTGGTTTCTAGCAAAACGTTTCGGATTCGAACAAAAAGATTTAGATCAGAGAAAGTACTTTGTAACTCTGAAATACTTTGTTTAAGGAAGAATATATATATATATATATATATATATTTGAGAAAGAGTGGTGACTGGAGTAAACCCTACAGGTTCATTTTACCATGTCTCTGTAATGACTGCATTTTTTTTTTGATAAAGTTTTGTGTAACGTTGTTTTCATAAAGTGTGGAATGGTAGAAAGGAAAATCGATGGTTATTCAAAGAAAGATACATATTTATTTTAGTGACTAAAATAATTCTTTGTATTGTAAAAAGGAATTAATCGACAGATAAGAGAAAATAAATAGGACAACAAATAAGAAAGACAACACTTAATGATTCCTGAAACTTTAGAAATTCGAATAACTAGCAAAGGCTAGCTAGCTAGACCTGCTAGGCAATGCCATTGTATTCTTGGGAAAAATCTTGAATTACTTATAAGGAGAACAATACTTATTCTAACATTGCATTCTGAAAATAATTAGTTTGAAGGTCTTGTAGTTTTACATACCTGCTTGATTTTGTAGCTTGCTCCCACTTGTAATGATCTGCACACTCAACCAAATGATTAATGGAAAAATACTGAACTTTTAACTGACCTGACAATTGATAACTTTGGGACTACCACGTTCCTCCGTACCATGATTCTACAACCATTCCTGGTTCAGTATGAATCCCCCCGAGCTAGTTCTGACATTCAAACTGAGAGGTAGACACCCTAGATTTGTAGTTGATTCAAATATGGAGAATTGATGTGGGAAGGGTTCACTTCTTGGAACGGAGAGTGTCTCTTGACACCATAAGAGAATTATATCTCCCAAAAGAAAAGATCCCCCAAACATTGGGGTCTGTCCTCCTTAAGTAGGAAAATCTTGAATTAGGACTGTTGGAGTTTACTGGTTTCTTTAAAATAATTTAATTTATAAAAGAGTATTTGTTTACTTAACTATTAGTTGTTTTGGAACTAGGACTTCTCAACTTTGTTTGACTAAAGTGTTTTTGATTTAAGCCTTTCTAGACTTGTGATCAATATTAATACATTACTGATTTATTAATGCATAAACTATATAAAATAAAAAGTATTTTATAATTAAATAATAACCATGATTATTAATAAATTTATGAATAATAATAACAATAGTAATAATCTTGAGGCTTTTAAGCATATTAACCCTAGAAGACCACTAGTAGTTAATTCAAGCTTTAAGGGGTGGTGTTTATCTTTTATTTAATTAGGTATCTTCACATGATACTTCCTTTAAATCTTTTTAAGGATAGGGTCCACTTCTTTGGATGGTTTTGGTAAGCTAGTATAGGCATGTCTAGTCTCTCCCTTTGCATGTCAGATTCCCTCGTTTTAACATGGTAGTTCCCGCAGTATTTGATGATAATAAGATTCATTTAATCAAATCGAATAGGTGTCATAAAACACATAAGTGCTATGCAAAGTCCTTCCAACTCAACACTTGAGATCTAGTAACCCCGAGTGCTCTTCAAAGCCTTTTAACTCAACACTCTCACATGGGCGTGACGCTAGTGCAATTCCAGAGCCTCTGCTCAACACTAGAGCTAGAATGTGGTTGCGAGGCACATCTAGGATATTTAACTGGCCTCGAATCCGATAATCATTTTCTTTCACGCTTGGAGTGCTCCAAGGCTTATGCCCAACACTCAATGTACATTGGGGCTTAGGCCCAGTACGTAATAAGAGTCCTCTAGATACATCGGGGCTTAGGACTAGTATATACATCATTCATTTGTTTCCGATTCCATGCTCAACACACTACATAATCATCCATATGAATCATGCCTAGCACAGTATAATGTAACAAAATAGGTAATCTCAGTATATCATAATTTGTAACCAATTCTCATAATACAACATAAGTTTATTCATTCGGGCTTTCCTGCCCAGTATATATTCAATAATGAAACAATCAGGGTCCATGTCAAATCTATCAACTTATTAAAGAATAAATCAAAACATACTAATGCTATGCCAAAATAATAAATCACATATGTTGGGGCTGTGGCCTAATATAACATCATAACATAGTTAGTCAAAAAGTTGGGATATTACACATAAGCACCCTTGTCGATCGCCCAAGGAACATCTTATGGCTCTACTTGATTTGCACAAAAAAAATCTAACCCATTACAAAAGTTAAACCGTTTCCAACATAAGACAGCATACCAGAAAAATGGAATTTGTTCAACAACTCACAAGCAAGAGTTAAGTAATAAATACAGAGTTTTAAAATGTTGAGATCATGCTGTTCATTTTCCTACCCCAGGGATTTGTAGATTTCAGACTAGCAAACCAATTAACCACTACTATATCACACGACATTCTAGAAAATATCGTACAGCAGGCATGCCAACCTCTGAGAGAAGATAGGTGCAAAACGATTTGGCATAACATGTCACCCATATAAAATACAAAACCACAATACCCCTTTACTTTCACACATACAGATATTGATAAAATGCAGTAAAAAAAACTCATTGATCACTGCAAATTTTAATCTAATCTATCTGTCTTATCAAATAGAAACATACCGGATTCAACCATCTACAAACCTATCATTAATTCCGAGACACAAATCATTAATAGAGGCTAGAAAACTTATATGAATATAATCTCCTTTGATAACAGAAACTAAAGAAAACAATCCAGTATATGGAAAATTATCAATAGCAAAATGCCTAAAGGTTAGAGGTGTGCCTCTGTGATTTCGCATCAAATAGGGTAAGTCGAGGTACTAAATGCTTCAAGAAAAATTACACTAATCAAAACAATGAGGTAATAATAATACCTCTCAGTTCGTGGGGCGTTGGATGCAATAGCAAAACCTGTCAAGGATGATCTATGAGACGTGTAGCACCCCTATGTCCATGAGTCATGAAGGACCCTTGATCTATACAACGCCCTTCTCTTCTATCTCTGCCAGGCGTGAAGGATATTGGATCGATCCTCCACACTCTGTGCCCCGTAGAAGATCTATATGACCCCCTCCTTAAGAATGCGATCACCCAACTGAAAAACTAGAGTTAGCAACACTTAGCTCGCCAATGGAAACAAGTGGTGGCTTATGGTGAAAGGTACTCCACTATGGACACAACTTTGTAGGAAATTCTCCCTAAATTCCCCGGTGATGTCCCAAGTTAGTATCTCGACTTCCTTTCATTATCATAGTATTAATAAAGTGAGTCATATACTTAAATTCATTTAAATGTTAAAAGGTTTGTGAGTGAAATTTTAAAATGCTAAACATACAAATCCAATATTTATAAAATACTTCAATAGATACTTAGTAAAAGAGCTCATATTTTTCTCCATTTGTCATATCTAGGAGTCTGCCAAATATATGATACATATTTAACCCTTTTAATGTATATTCATCATACACTCAGTCACTTCCGTCGTGAGTGCGATCATGCTTCCTATAATAATAATTCTTTATATTATCCTATTTTACTCTTTTCTTTATTGTAATTAAGATTCATACACATATGTATGTAATATTCATTGGATTCCTTATATAACCATGAGGTAACACTATCTTAACAAATATATATATGTTTATAAAAAAAAAAA
Source organism: Larix kaempferi (assembly GCA_027924585.1). Taxonomy (NCBI): domain Eukaryota; kingdom Viridiplantae; phylum Streptophyta; class Pinopsida; order Pinales; family Pinaceae; genus Larix; species Larix kaempferi. Next base: position 53,961,546 of record BSBM01000047.1, on the reverse strand, counting down.
CTATCTACTCATACATATTTAACCCTTTTAATGTATATTCATCATACACTCAGTCACTTCCGTCATGCTTCCTATAATAATAATTCTTTATATTATCCTATTTAACTATTTTCTTTATTGTAATTAAGATTCATACATATATGTATGTAATATTCATTTGATTCCTTATATAAACATGAGGTAACACTATCTTAACAAATATATATATATGTTCAAAAAAAACATAACAATCTACTCATATATAAATCTTATAATTTATTATTATAACTAAAAACACTTTAAAAAATAGAGTGACTATATCTTATCGTCTTTTAAGAAGGAAAACTTTAAATATTCAAGGGTTTAACCTATTTCAATAATACTTTGTTTTATATTTGTTCACATATGTGATCCTCTCTTCAAGTTATAAAATTAAGAATTTTTAAGCTGACATATGAGTTTAAAGGATAACCTTAGTCATAATATATTTAGGCATATTTTTAGGTACATAACGTTTGAGTACAAAAATCATTTTTATTTATAAAGATATTAGTATTGGTTTAGATTTGTCCTAAAATATTTTAGAAAATTTTATATAAATATTTTGAACCCTTTGGACATCATAATGTATATATAAATATATTTGTATATATACTAACACTTTTAACTAATAATGTTAATAGTTAGAGTACGCACAACTCTTAAATGTGTTCTTCTTTAAAAGGTATTTAAATGTCTATTATGATATTCTAGTGAATAGTAGTCGTTTTGCACTTAGTGACTAGAAAGTGGCTTGGGCAATGAAACTCTTAACGTCTTTTCTATATTATAAATTTTTCCCTTTAACAATAGAAATTAAAAAGTACTAACAAGTTTAACTTATTTATTGTACATATATCTCAATTATTAATTTAAGGTATATTATATATCCGTATAAATCTCACCATACTATTAATCAAAAGGTATTTCATATATATATTGTAACATCCAAAAAATTGCAAAAATTAAATTTTTTTGATATAGCCTATTTTAAAAGATAAATGCTATCTGCTTCATAAAATGCTCGTATTTATTTTTAAACATAAAAAGATACTTGGTTGTAAATAAGATGCGATAGAACAATGTTTATTTCGTTGTGTAAAGATATGGTAATAGTACTGATGAATTTGTTTGCATATTTCTGAAGGGGTTCCTATATGGTGCCCTTGGGTTTACTTAGCTTTGAAATCTAAAGCATTGGATTCTTTCTTTCGCAGATCCGTAGGTAAGGTAATGGAGTAATTCCAATTTTTACAAGACAAGTTATAAGCTTCAGCTTGTCATCTCTGTGCTTAAGATAATTGTATAAACTGTTGTGCATGAAGATGTCGATGGTATGTAACTTCGGTTTAACATCGTCAACTTGTATCGTCTTTATGGTAATATTTGTATGTGTCGCTAGCAATGTTATACACTATACTCATTGTATATGTTAGCAGGATTAGTGGTATTACAACTTAGTTTATCAGTCTGAAATTGTGACAAGTTTGATCTTATATATGACCCGGAGAAGATAGTGCCATCATTAGATTAAAGTGAATCTCTTGGAAAATGACAGCTGCAATGTAATAAGTCTTCAAATGCTAAAGTGATGATGTTCTGTTGTGTCATCTTATAACAAGATGATACTAGATATAATCGCATGCGACATATAGGATTGGAGTCATACCCTAGCTATTAAAATTGTAATGTGACCTATCTATTATAATCATAATGCATATTTATTTAAATACATGAGTTTGAATGTTAAACTTTGTGGTAGCTCCTATAATACTATGGCATTGTATTGATTTCTAAAGTGGGCTTGATATAAAAATACATCAAGTCTTTTGATTTGGCAATATAAAAAAACTATGCTAATAGCATCGGGAAACACTATGTGTAAGACCCTATGGTTCGAATGTACAATGCATATAAGCTATGTGAACTTAGAATATGGTTAATACTCATAGCATGAATGTATTGTCGTGATAATACCTAAGGTTGGAACTATGCACCGTTGTGTTATGGTATTGATATATATATCGTATGGTTTGATAACTTATATCACGGTTGTAATACAGTTGTATAGCAGTGATACCATCCCAAGAATTTCGCTGTCACCATAACTCGATGCCGATATGAATTTAATGTCATTGCAGTCGAGGGTGTGGCAGATTTCTACGTGAGATCTCAGCATTAAATGTGATCCTTTGTGATGTTAGTGGTTGCTAAGATGGCACCTACGTGTTCTGGCTCCATGTGATAATAGTGGTAAGAAATGGTGATGCTTCACTGAGCTGTAAGCTCAGCCCTGGGTGATATGGCATCCGACTGCACTGGTTATTAAATGAGGTTATTGATTTTTTTGTTTGGTTGTATCTCTGCCTTGGTACTATCGTGGCTATGCTGGCTCATTCTTGATCGTTGATCTCATGTCCCAATCGTTGAGATAACCCTAAGACAATCTTTCCATAGCGTTTATTGTTTCCTTCATGCATTCATTTTGTATTTTTCGTTTGGGGAAGAGGCCAACAGGCCATTGGTTAGCAGGGATAGACTCTGGGTGTTTGTGGATGGCACTGTGTCTCCATTCTCTGTAATTTTTAATGAGAACCTATTGTATAAGTGCTTGAGTTTGTTGAGTGTGTAGCGATCAAGCCCTGTGGATTTCATCAGGTGACAGTTTAGGTTAGTGGTCAGATTTTTGACTCCGAGCTTGGTTATGGTTCAGTTGCATGACACCTTTATAGCGTTGGTTGAAGGATTTGGAAGCAAGAGCATTCCATTTGACTATTAAATGCAAGGTAAGTAATCTCTTATCAATTTATGTAATACGTTTCTTTGATTCATCAATGTTTATTGGAACTCGTTAATAAGTCCTTGTAGTTCATGTGGAAGGTACTACCATCGTTCTATATTCACAGTGCTAGGTTTTATGGCAATAGATAGCATGCGAATAAATTGTTAAGCCCTGATGGAAAACCCTCGTAGGTTCTCCTGGCAAATTCGTGGAAAACGCTTGAAGTTGTAACCCTTGTTCTGGAAATCGTGGTTTGAATCTAGGTTGCTTCTTTCTACGCCTGTTTTAGGTTGCTTCTTGGTTTACAGAGTCGATGTAATAGTTGATGTGTTATTGTACAGTGTTTGGGTTATGGGTTTTGAACTGGGCAACGTTCCTTCGTTTAAGTAGGGTTTTATACTCTTTTGAGTTGATAATATAAAATATCTTTTGCAAAACTATGTGGCCGTGACTGTTTTGTGTTCGTTGTTTTGGGGCTTGGCCCATGAACAAACCCTATAACTCATTGATTTATGAAGTGGAAATAATTTGTGTTTTAACAACCTCTGTGTTCGATTTTTAAAGTAAAAAGACAATAGTTGTACAACTAGGTTTTACACACCTGTTGCTATCGTTTTCTTTCTGGATTGTAAACTGATGAAATGTTTAAATGATGGGAAAGGAAATCGTAGACTATGGATGTATGATGAAAAATACCACTACTGTTCTTTAATCAATGGTTATGTGTTGTAATAAGTGATAGGCTTCAACCTCTAAGCAGCTTTGTCGACTGTGTGAATGTTTATGTAATCAGTCTATAAGCTAGTCAGGGTTTAGGGTTTTGGTTATGCTTAAAATGTATAAAATGATGATGCTCATTATTACGTTTTTGGCATCAACTAGTGTTGTGATTTTTGCTTGACTCTGCTCCTACAGTCATATGATATCTTAAACCTTGGAGATGATATTTGAAATTAATCTATTCGACCTATAGTAATGATTTTGATATAAAATGTTTGATTTGTCTATTGTTAGTAAAAAAAATAATGAAATGACAGGGACCTTATTTAACTAGCTCGACTCTGTAGAGAAATTACATTTGTGTGTTTTTAATTTATAGCTATATGAACATGTGAAATATGTCACCCTAGGTTTGTGATAAGAGACTTTTGTTCGCTTAACTGTTCTATGTGTGCAATAATGGAAATAACAGTAGTTATAGTAAACTTTGAGAAGAAAAATAAATGGTAAACTATAAACCCTAAACTAAAACTTGAAATGATATATCAGTTATCTTATGATGAGATTAAGCAATCATTTATTAATTCTGTTTTCAGCAATGATCTCGATAATAATTCTAAAGAACAGTGATCATCTTTTTAAGACAATGGATTTCTATTTGATGAAGTAAAATATGGAAATAAAAACAGTAAGGTAAAGGAATGCATAAATAATACTAATTGTTATGAGTAGATAAATTAACTAAATATACATAATGGTACTTCTATCATCTTGGCAATTTGCCTATCATATCTATCTACATTAATCTGTCTCTGTACTAGAGTACGATGCTGTTGCTTTTTGCATGGGGAAAAATGCAGAGGCTATTTTATTCAATAAAATCAATTTTATATAGAATTATTAATTTATCCAGGAAAACTGAAATAAAACTTAAAACAGAAAAAGTTAAATAGATAACAGAACATTAAAATAAAAATAGATAAGACAATTGAACCTGTGAAAGATGATAGGGCCGACAAACACCCAAGGAGGCTTGTTCCTCCCAACCTGCTTCAGAAGAAGCAACTCAACTATTGAATTCTAGTGAACCCCTGAGCCTGATTATTGATCCAATAAGTGGATGGAATCTATGTAGAAGCAAGGCACTCAAAAGTTCCTTCTCCACTCAGCATCAAAATCCTGAAATAAAATGCCTTCTCCACTCAGCATCAACCTTCTGAACTCAATAAGAGTTTGACAGACTCACAACATGATCAACAACATAGCATATCCCCTCATCAAATCTCTTTGGTGCAAACACAACAAAACCCCAAGGTAAATTTCCTTGTCAGGAAAAGTGATGAACCTTAATTCAATATTTGATGGCTATTATATAGACCGCCTAGGTCTTTTAGCGGTCAGTTTGGAATAAATGAGCCTCAAGCTCCAGTCCCATCTTTCAGGGAACTATGACCACATTTCAAGGGAGTTGTCCCATACCAACAACTAGTTAGTTGCACCATGATGCTGCCACTTGTCCATTGCCTTCTACCCCAGATTCCATTCCACCTAGTTGATCAGTAACCATTCTTTCAACAGACCTCTTAGGTGTTTGTCTCCTATTTTATTTATTTAATAATAATATACTGTGCAATTTATAGTCATCCTTGGACACCTATCCAACATAAAACTTTACAATAAAAGTTATAATAATGTTTGCTAACACAAAATGTTTTCCAGTTAAAAGGGTATGTTACAAACACCCCCTCTTAAGCTCAACATCATCCTCGATGTTGCTTATTCATCATCAGGTTCGTCATGGAACAGAACTGGATATGTTGCTCGCATATTACTTTCCAGCTCACAAGTAGCTTCATCAAGGCTAAGGTGCTTCTATTGCACCTTTACTTACCCTATGGTGCGATTCCGAAGCATAATTTCCCTCCAGTCAAGATTACAGTCCGGTTCCACCTGAAAATATCCTTCGAGTTCCAATTCATCACATGAGTAGCATCATGCACATACTTTTTTAAAACAGAAACGTGAAAAACATTGTGGATTTTTAAATTGTATGGCAATGCCAATTGATATGCAACAACTCCTATTTTTGATAGGATTTTGAATGGTCCACAATACCTTAGTGCTAATTTAGCACAGCTCCCAAGCTTCAAAGAACTTTTCTTGGGCTTTACCTTTATACAAACACGGTCTCCTACCTGAAATTCTCTTTCTGTGTGTTTCAAATCAGCATAGCTTTTCTGCCAATCTTGGGCAACTTTTAAGTTACCTTGAACTTGTTTCACGGTTAACTCCATTTCTTTCAATAAATCTGGTCGTAACATCAATCTGTCTACAGGATTATCCCAAGAAATTGGAGTACAACATTTTCTTCCATACAAAATTTCAAATGGACTTAACTTAGCAAATGCTTGATAATTATTATTGTAGGAAAATTCTGCTAAGTGCAAGAAATCTTCCCACTTAGATGGCTCATCTTTAACATACAATCTTAACATGTTTTCCAAAATCTGATTTACTCTTTTTGTTTGACCATCAGTTTGTGGGTGGAAAGAAGTGCTGAAATTTAATTTAGTATTTAATCCTTTAAACAGTGTTGTCCAAAAGTTACCAGTGAACTTAGAGTCTCGGTCTGAAATAATTACCTTTGGAATTCCATGCAAGCGAAAAATTTGCTTCATGAAAATATCTACAATGTTAGATGCCTCGAAAGTAGTTTTAACAAGAATAAAATGAGAAGCTTTACTAAGTTTATCAACAACAACCATAATTAAGTCATTCTGCTTCTGATTTTTAGGCAAACCTGTAATAAAGTCAATGCTTATAATTTCCCATTTCCATTCTGGAATTGGTAAGGGCTGCAATAGCCCAGCTGGATGTTGATGTTCAGCTTTAATAGTCTGACAGTCAAAGCATCTAACTATATATTCAGCAACTTCACTCTTCATGTTGGGCCAAAAATACTCCTTTCTTAACATAGTTATCATTTTCTGATAACCAGGATGCCCTGGATAAGGACTCTTATGTACTTCATCTAAAATCAGCAACTTAACCTTCGAAAAATTAGGCACATAAATTTTGTTTTTATATGTTAAGAAGCCTTTTTCATTAATACTGTAATCTATTATAACATTTTCAGATGAATTTTCAGCCACTTTATCATGTAATTTTTGGTAATTTTCGTCTTGCTTAATTCCTTCTTTGATCTGATTTTCCATATCAATTATAAAAGTACTGATTGCTGCCACAAAATTCAATCTAGCATTTCTGCTCAATGCATCAACAACCTTATTTTCCTTTCCATTAATGTGATGGATCTCAAAATCGTACTCGCTAAGGAAAACTAACCACCTAGCTTGCCTTGCATTAATATTTGTTTGATCCAATAAATACTTTAAACCCTTATTATCAGTCATTAAAATGAATTTTCTTCTGATCAAGTGATGGTGCCACATTTTTAAAGCATGTGTCATGGCTGCCAACTCAAGATCATACGTTGCATAATTCTTTTCATGTATTTTTAACTTCATTGACTCAAAAGCAGTTGCATGGCCTTCTTGACTTAAGACCCCTCCAAGTCCTTTATTGCATGCATCCGTGCATACGATGAAATCCTTATTAGGATCTACAATTTTTAAGATGGGTGCAGTAGTTAATAACTATTTTAACTTATTAAAACTGTCTTGAAACTTTTGATCACATATGAATTTCTTCCCTTTCTTCTGCAAAGAAGTGATGGGATTAACAATTCTAGAGAACACTTCAATAAACTTTCTATAATACCATGTTATTCCCATGAATGACCATACATCAGTTACATTTTTAGGGACAAACCATTCATTTATTGCTTTTATTTTATCAGGATCAACAAAAATACCATCTTTAGAAATTATATGACCCAAATACTGAATTTTATCTTTATAGAAATCACACTTACTGAACTTAGTGTAAAGTTGATGATCTCTAAGTACTTGTAAAATGATTTTTAAATGTTCGTAGTGCTCTTCTTTAGTTTTTGAGTAAACCAGGATATCATCAATGAATACCACTATGAACTTATCCAAATATTTATGCAGAACGTTGTTCATTAAACACATGAACACTGCCGGTGCGTTGGTTAGCCCAAAAGGCATAACTACGAACTCGTAGTGTCCATAACGCATTCTAAATGCAGTTTTGAATATGTCCTCGTCTTTTATCCGGAATTGATGATAACCCAACCTTAAGTCAATTTTAGTGAATAGCTCTGCTCCGCATACTTGATCAAATAGATCATCTATGCGGGGTAAGGGATACCGGTTCTTAATTGTCATTTTATTAAGTTGATGGTAGTCAATGCACAAATGCATGGTACCGTCCTTCTTATTAACAAATATTATTGGTGCTCCCCAAGGGGACACACTAGGCCTTATGTAGTTTTTATCTATTAATTATTTCAGCTGAGATTTTAACTCATTTAACTCCAAAATATTCATCCTATAGGGGGCCTTCAAGTTTGGTACCGCACCGGGTACTAACTCGATGGTGAAATCAAGTTCTCTTTTTGGAGGTAATCTTAGAATTTCTTCTGGAAATACATATAAAAAGTCCCTAAGGATAGGAATATCCTCTAGTTTTAACTTGTCTTCTTTAGATGTACTCTCATCATTAACAACATTAACAACAAACAATTTACAACCTTTTCTGGCAGCTCTCTTTACTTGTAAGGCAGAAATCTACTTTACTAAAATCTGCCTATGAATTCATTTTACTATTTTTGAATTAGGTACCTTCATTATTTACACATGTAAAAGATTTATCATAAAAATTCAGTATAACTCTATGTTGTTCAAGCCAATCCATGCCTATCAACAAATCATATGACCCTAAGGGTAAAACATTCAGATTAACTTGTGTTTTCAGCTGATTTAAAAATACTTCACAATTCTTGACATAATCTGTAACCTTTCTTTTAGTTCCTGTTGCAAGCTGAACTAACCATGCATTATCGAATTTCTCTGTTTTTAACTTGCAACGGTTTACTAAAGTAGGTGAAATATAACTTAGATTTGCACCTAGATCTATTAAAATAGAAATAGACTCGTTTGGTATCATACCTTCAATTTCGACCATGGATGTTTGATGGTCCGCTTGATGGTTCTCCAATGCTGCATTGATCCTGGGCATTTCTCTTGCGATATCTCCAACTGTAGGTTCTGCTTGCATAGTATGAATATTGTTGGTTGTCCTCTTGTTGCATGGGCAATCTGCTCTCTTATGTGGTCCACCGCATTCAGATCACTTTATGGGTCCTTTCCGTTCAACATACCTGTTGTTATTGTTATTGTTATTGCTGTGATTATTATTATTAGCTACATTTCTTGCAGCAGTAGAGTTCTGAGATGCATTATTCTAGTAATTATTAGGAAAATTTCTGTTATTAAATTTTTTCTTAAAACCTCCAGCATTCTGATTAAAATTATTCTTTTTATAATCATACTGATTAGTCTTATTGTTCTTCCAGCCAGTTGTTCCTTCTCTTTTTTTGTTTTGATCAAAACAAAAATTTGCCTTCCTCATGGCTTCTTCCAAAGTGGAAGGATTATCATACTCAATACGATCTTTTAGATTAAAAGGTAAACAACTAAGAAACCTTTGCACTTTAGGCTTTTCCTCAACCATGTAGGGCACGTACCTCAGCAAGCTAAGGAACTTGCCGCACAGTTCTTTCATGTTCATTGTACCCAACTTTAAATCGTAAAACTCTTTTGACTTATCTTCAAAGCACTGTTCCGACAAAAACTTCTTTTTAAACAAACTTTTAAACATAGTCCAAGTTACTTGTTTTTCTTTTATGCTCTTGATTCTTTTAAGATCCTGCCACCAGATATCTGTCTTCCCGGTCAGATTATAAATAGCCATCTTGGCTTTCAGTTGAGAAGAGTAGTCGTAAATATTAAAGTACTTTTTCATTCCAGACAACCAAGCTTCTGCTGTCTCACCCTTCTCACTTTCGCCATTAAAAGTAGGTGGCTTAATCTTTTTAAATTCCCCAGCAATCTGTTTATGATGCTTATGTTTTCTCTTTTTTGAACAACATTCACTGTTACTACTGTCATAATTTATATCTTCATTACTTGAATCTGATTTAGAGGATGGGTAACTATTCCTTTTATCATTTCTTGTTTTCTTATTCTTATGTTGGTGGGACATTATTTCAGAATCAACCTTAAATTATGATTTTCTGCCTCTTTCATCACTATGACAGTTTCCTTTTAAGTTCTGTTGTAACTCTTCCTGTACTTTAAGGATCCGTTCATTTTCTTCTTTAACAACTTTTAACTCAGATTTTAAATCCTCTACAGTGCGTAAAATTTCAGAAGACTGGTTGTTTAACTCAACATAAATTTCTTTAGTGTTATTATGATTAATACATTCATTACGAGGAGATCTATCCTCTGTTGATTCCTCTGGTATTTCCATACCTACAATTAAAGGTCAATCTATTCTGTGCAAAAATAAGATTAAATTACAAATGTTAGTAACATAAACTTTCTTATTTATTTTTCTGTTTTGCGCGCATGAGCCTCAATCAGGCCTAGAGTTTGAATTTGCACTCTGATACCACATGTAACATCCCAAAAATCGCAAAAATTAAAATTTTTTGATATAGCCTATTTTAAAAGATAAATGCTATCTGCGAAATAATAATTAATTAACTAATAGATAATAACTGCTTCATAAAATGTTGGTATTTATTTTTAAACATAAATGAATACTTGGTTGTAAATGAGATGCGATAGAACAATGTTTATTTCGTTATGTGTAAAGATCTGGTAACAATACTGATGAATTTGTTTGCATATTTCTAAAGGGGTTCCTACAGGGTGCCATTGGGTTTGCTTAGCTTTGAAAGCTAAAGCGTTGGATTCTTTATTTCGCAGATCTGCAGGTAAGGTAATAAAGTAATTCCAGTTTTTACAAGACAAGTTATAAGCTTCAACTTGTCATCTCTCTGTTTAAGATATATGTATAAACTTCCGTGCATGAAGATGTTGATGGTATGTAACTTTGGTTTAACTTCATCAACTTGTATCATCTTTATGGTAATATTTGTAAGTGTCGCTAGCAATGTTATACACTATACTCGTTGTATCTGTTAGTAGGATCAGTGGTATTACAGCTTAGTTTATCAGTCTGAAATTGTGACAAGTTTGATCTTATATATGAGCCTGAGAAGATAGTGCCATCATTAGATTAAAGTGAATCTCTTGGAAAATGACAGCTGCAATGTAATAAGTCTTCAAATGCTAAAGTGATGATGTTCTGTTGTGTCATCTTATAACAAGATGCTACTAGATATAATCGCATGTGACACATAGGATTGGTGTCATACCCTATCTATTAAAATTGTAATGTTACCTAGCTATTATAATCATAATGCATATTTATTTAAATACATGAGTTTGAATGTTAAACTTTGTGGTAGCTCCTATAATACTATGGCATTGTATTGATTTCTAAAGTGCGCTTGATAGAAAAATACATCAAGTCTTTTGATTTGGCAATATACAAAAACTATGCTAATAGCATTGGGAAACACTATGTGTAAGACCCTATGGTTCGAATGTACAATGCATATAAGCTATGTAAACTTAGAATATGGTTAATACTCATAGCGTGAATGTATTATCGTGATAATACCTAAGGTTGGAACTATGCACCATTATGTTATGGTATTGATATATATATCCTATGGTTTGATAACTTATATCACGGTTTCAATATAGTTGTATAGCAGTGATACCATCTTGAGAATTTTGTTGTAACCATAACTCGATGCTGATATGAATTTAATGTCATTGCAGTCGAGGGTCTGGCAGATTTCTACATGAGATCTCAGCATTAAATGTGATCCTGTGTGATGTTAGTGGTTGCTAAGATGGCACCTACGTGTTCTGGCTCCACATGATAATAGTGGTAAGAAATGGTGATGCTTCACCGAGTTGTAAGCTCAGCCCTGGGTGATATGGCATCCTACTGCACCGGTTATTAAATGAGGTTATTGATTTTTTGTTTGGTCGTATCTCTGCCTTGGTACTATCGTGGCTATGCTAGCTCATTCTTGATCATTGATCTCATGATCGTGGCTATGGCATCCTCATTCTTGATTTTTTGTTTGGTCGTATCTCTGCCTTGGTACTATCGTGGCTATGCTAGCTCATGCTTCATTTTGTATTTTTCGTTTTGGGAAGAGGCCGACAGGATGCTGGTTAGCAGGGCTCGACCCTGGGTGGTTGTGGATGGCACTGTCTCTCCATTCTCAGTAATTTTTAATGAGAACCTACTGGATAAGTGCTGAGTGTGTAGCGATGAATCCTTGTGGCTTTCGTCAGGTGACAGTTTAGGTTAGTGGTGAGATTTTTGACTCCGAGCTTGGTTATGGTTCAGTTGCATGACACCTTTGTAGCATTGGTTGAAGGATTTGGAAGCAAGAGCATTCCATTCGACTGTTAAATGCAAGGTAATTCATCTCTTATCAATTTATGTAATAGGTTTCTTTGATTCATCAATGTTTATTGGAACTCGTTAATAACTCTTTGTAGTTCATGTGGCAGGTACTTCCATTGTTCTGTATTCACAGTGTTGGATTTGATGGCAATGGATAGCATGAGAATAAATTGGTAATCCCCAGTGGGAAACCCTCGTAGGTTCTCCTGGCAGATTCGTGGCAAACGCTTGAAGTTGTAACCCCTGTTCTGGAAATCTTGGTTTAAATCTGGGTTGCTTCTTGTTACGGCTGTTTTAGGTTCCTCCTTGGTTTTCAAAGTCGATGTAATAGTTGATATGTTATTGTACAGTGTTTGGGTTCTGGGTTTTGAACTCGGCAACGTTCCTTCGTTTAAGTAGGGTTTCAGACTCTGTTGAGTTGATAATATAAAAGATCTTTTGCAAAACTATGTTTCTGTGACTATTTTGTGTTCGTTGTTTTGGGGCTTGGCCCATGAACGAAACCTGTAACTTGTTGATTTATGAAGTGGAAATAATTTGTGTTTTAATAGCCTGTGTGTTCGATTTTTAAAGTAAAAAGACAATAGTTGTACAATTAGGTTTTACACACTTGTTGCTATTGTTTTCTTTCTGGATTGTAAACTCACAAATTTTTTAAATGATGGGAAAGGAAATCGTAGACTATGCATGTATGATGAAAAATACTGCTACTGTTCTTTAATCAATGTTTATGTGTTGTAATAAGTGATAGGATTCGACCTCTAAGCAGCTTCGTCGATTGTGTGAATGTTTATGTAATCGGTCTATAAGCTTGTCATGGTTTAGGGTTTTGGCTATGCTTAAAATGTATAAAATGGTGATGCTCGTTGTTATGTTTTTGGCATCAACTAGTGTTGTGATGTCTGCGTGACTCTGCTCCTACAGTCATATGATATCTTAAACCTTGGAGATGATATTTGAAATTAATCTATTCGACCTATAGTAATGATTTTGATATAAAATGTTTGATTTGTCTATTGTTAGTAAAAAAAAAATGAAATGACAGGGAGCTTATTTAACTAGCTTGACTCTGTAGAGAAATTACATTTGTGTGTTTTTAATTTATAGCTATATGAACATGTGAAATATGTCACCCTAGGTTTGTGATAAGAGACTTTTGTTTGCTTAACTATTCTGTGCGTGCAATAATGGAAATAACAGTAGCTATAGTAAACTTTGAGAAGAAAAATAAATGGTAAACTATAAACCCTAAACTGAAACTTGAAATGATATATCGGTTCTGTTATGATGAGATTAAGCAATCATTTCTAAATTCTATTTTTAGCAATGATCTCAATAATAATTATAAAGAACAGTGATAATCTTTTTAAGACAATGAATTTCTATTTGATGAAGTAAAATATGGAAATAAAAATAGTAATGTAAAGGAATGCAAAAATAATACTAAATGTTATCAGTAGATAAATTAACTAAATATACAGAATGGTACTTCTATCATATTGGCAATTTGCATATCATATCTATCTACATTAATATGTCTCTGTACTAGAGTACGATGCAGTTCCTTTTTGCATGGGGAAAATTGCAGAGGCTATTTTATTTAATCAAATCAATTTTATACAAAATTATTACTTTATCTAGGAAAATTGAAATAAAACTTAAAACAGTAAAAGTTAAATAGATAGCAGAACTTTAAAATCAAAATAGATAAGACAATGGAACCTGTGAAAGACTATAGGGCTGGCAAACCCCCAAGGAGGCATGTTCCTCCCAACCTGCTTCAGAAGAAGCAGCTCAAATGCTGACTTCTAGTGAACCCTCGATCCTGATTACTGATCCAATAGGTGGGTGAAATCTGTGTAGAAGCAAGGCACTCAAAAATGCCTTCTCCACTCAGCATCAACCTCCTGAACTCAATAAGAGTTTGGCAGACTCACAACATGATCAACAACATAGCATATCCCCTCATCAAATCTTTTGGGTGCAAACACAACAAAACCCCAAGGTAAATTTCCTCGTCAAGAAAAGTGATGAACCTTAGTTCAATATTTGATGGCTATTATATAGACTGCCTAGGTCTTTTAGTGGTCAGTTTGGAATAAATGAGCCTCAAGCTCTACTCCCATATTTCATGGCACTATGACCACATTTCAAGGGAGTTGTCCCATACCAACAGCTAGTTAGTTTCATCATGATGCTACCACTTGTCCATTGCCTTCTACCCCAGATTCCATTCCACCTAGTGGATCAGTAACCACTCTTTCAAAATTCCTCTTAGGTGTTTGTCTCCTATTTTATTTATTTAATAATAATATATTGTGCAATTTACAGTCATCCATGGACACCTGTCCAACATAAAACTTTACAATAAAATTTATAATAATGTTTGCTAACACAAAATGTTTTCTAGCTAAAGGGGTATGTTACATGTATATATATATAAGATACTTATATAAAAAGATAGCTTTCACAACTATTTATACACGTATATATACTATGCATAAAATAGTCATATAAATATATGTAATCTCCATAATTATATTTGTATATATATATATAATATATATATATATACAAATATTTATATAATGTTTATCTAATCATTTATTTATTTTTTACTTTACTTAGGTGGGTTCTTAAGAAATTAAAAGAAACATCACTAGTTCCTAACCCTCTAATGTCTATGACTTAAAATAGAATTCACATGGCTTCCTAGCCATCCCACCTTCCTCCTTGGGGAAACTTTAGTTACTTATCGATTAGTCATATTACCATCCTTTAATCTTCTATGCTTAAACTAAGACTTAAAAATATAGCACTAGTTCGAGGTCCACTGGTGGGGCCTTAGCCTTGAGATCCTCACCAGGGCCGCTATACAATCATAATTCCAATTATATTTACAAACATAATAATAATATGATTAGAATTTTGAGGGATGTTACACACTCCAACCCTTAAAGATAACACCATCCTCGGTGTTCAACGGTTCGTCCTTTGCATCCTTCCCCATCTTTCGCTTACTTTCTTTTTATGCTTTGGTCGTCTTCTCATTTTTGCAAATTCCATAAGCTCTTATCACTTACATCCTTCACATTACACAGATCATACAAGATTTTCCAACGTTCTTTAGTATATCATGAGTATACAAAACTTCAAAATAGTAAATGTTCATCATTCTACCTCTTCCTTGAGGAAATATTTTTCTTATTCCAACATTCATAACATTCATACATAAATACATCTCATAGTCTAGCTACAAGACAAATCATTATCATTTGTTTGTACCCTAAAACAATTCTTTCAACAGAATTTTGTGATCATCAAACCTCTTTGTTCCTCAGAAATTATGGAGACTTGTATACAAAATTCTCTTTTGTACTTTAGCAATCATGGAGACTTGTGTACAAAATGCTCTTTTGTACTTTAGCAATCATGGAGACTTGCATACCAAAACAACAAAACTTGGCAGGAGTATTATCTCAATAAGAATATGTTAGTCTTACTCTGTAACACAGCAAGGATACCTCTATCTACTTTCAACAGAGATATGACAGTCTTACACTACAACTTAAAACATAGCTTCCCCTTTGTTGAAACATTTTATGTTGGAAGAAAACATTATCTTAATTTTTATTGTAAAGTTTTATATTTGGACAAGTGTCCAAGGATGACTGTAATTTGCATAATATTTTATTATTAAATAAATTAAATAGGAGACAAACACCCAAGGAGGCCTGTTTACTGAACCACTAGGTAGATGAACTCTGTGTAGAAGTAAGGCACTCAACTTTGTATAACCAGCAACCAATAGAGACTTTCCAAAACCTCAATCTCTGCACTCAACAGTAGCAACTCTGTAGTCAGCATTAAACAAGGAAGACTAACACTATGATAAAAAACATAGACTTCCCCTCATTGAATCTCTTGTGTGCATACAACAGAACCAAAAGGTAAGTTTCCTCATCGAGAAAAGTGATGAACCTAAGTCCAAAATTCGATGGCTTTATAAAGATGCCTAGGTCTTTAGTGGTGAATTTTCAATAAGTGAGCCTCAAGCTCCAGTCCCATATTTCATGGCACTATGACCACAATTCAAGGGAGTTGTCCCATACCAACATCTAGTTACTTGCCTCATGATGGTTCCACATGTCCATTACCTTCTACCCCATATTCCATTCCACCTAGAGGGTGATTAAACACTCTTTCAATAGTATACAGAATCATAAACACATCATAAATTCAAAATTTTTCTTCTAGATTATCAATATTTAACTAAAAGATTCTAACTCAACATGTACAAAATTAAATGATAATTACTTAAGAGATGAAATAACAAGTAGAACCTGCAATGGTAGATAATCACCCAAGGATTCTAATAACTTTCAAAAGGTCATGTGCTCAATCAATCACAATAAGGTTATGATTCTTCATTCCCAATAATCAAACTTGTACTACTTAATAAGATCCTTTTAATTCGATGCACGCCAATCTTTTATTAGAATATAGTCCATATCAATATTCTATTAGATTCTTATGCATTCCAAAATAGGTTTACTTAAACGCCTAGAAAATATTGCTACACAATAATATATTTTTAGCCTAATTCCTTAACATTCTAATAATGATAAGAACTTCCGAGATGAAACACAAGTATTGTTAAGTAATAAAGTGATGATTCTCCATAAGCAAAAATATTAAAAGCACTTCACCATTTTCTCACATGAAGTCATACATGTCCTTTCAACATATCATGTAACCTACTCACATCTATTCTAGCTATCAATACTTAGGATAATTAAATTTACTCTCTAGGCTATGAACTCGATTCTATTGGATATATGAAAGAATGACTACATATACCTTTTTGAATTAAGCATAATATCAAAGATGTAACTTCTAACTTTGACAATTGAGAACCAATTTTTATTTCGAAGAATATACCTAAGTAACTATAACTTCTACCAATAAATGTTTTTATCCGATCATCTTCTATCATATCTAAGCAGGCAATATTTTTTGAAACTCTTGTAACAACCAAGTATTGCATTCAAGTGATTTTGCTAAATCAAATAATTCGTAGTGTATTAATCAAAATATACTTTTGACCTAGTAATGTTCATAGGTAATCCTCTTAGTAATCTTCGATAGAATATCAACAAAATGCAGAATTAAAGATAAATCTATCAGTATGTTCACAACACTTTTCATAATCCACTATACAAATATGGAAAATATTTCAACATGTTTCATTCCTTAGCAATACTATACAATAATGCGGGTATTTACAAATCACGGGAATAATAATGACAAAGGAAACTTACCTAACTCACAACTTTATGAGGAAACAAAAAGTACTTATCTTTACTCTTTCGGAGAAACTTGAAGTTGTACTTGAATGACATCACCACTCGTCTATTCCAGTCCATGCATACAAAATGAAACAAGAACAACTTGATTAGTTAACTTTCATCCTTATTTATTTCATGTTGAGCCCATCAGACCCGAGTGTTTAAAGCTAGTGCTCTGATACCATTTGTCACGTACCAAAAATTTGTAAAAATTTAAAATTTTTCTAAGTGGTATTATTTCCCTTCCAAATGGTCTAATTATCCATAAAATGCTTTGCGGAATTATAAATATATAATCAGTATCTAAATTTGTATTTAATAAATGCGACATATAATGCTTCATAAAATTGATCATTGAATATTTATGGAAGGGTGTTAGTACACACTTACAATAGTTGGAAATTACCTTTTTATCTTAAGTGATTCTTATGCACTTCATTGGATCTCGTATGATTGTATGTAAAGGAACAATGTGATTGTATACTATGTTTACAAAAATATAATTTCAACCATAGAGATCGTCCAAACATTGATAACATACTAGTGCATATTAAAATATTACCATTCTAAACTGAATATTTCCAAACTTGAATCAAAATGATACTTACGTATTTATGGTTCTTATTTGAACACATGAAATATCCCTTAACAACATTTAACATGAAATATCTTTTGCGAAGATGCATTTGACAAATGTGTTATAAACATCAACTATTAAGATAACTTATATGAGAGGAAAATCATACTATCGTCATGAAGGCACATACACATACAATAAAAGCCATAGACAAATAAACGAGACCAAAAATAACTTGGTTCACCCGTACATGGGCTAATCCGCAAAGGTGTGTGCGTAATTAATTATTAGACAAAAAATTATAGGATTACAATGAGCAACTTAGTTTCTGCGACAAGATTCATTTTCCTTCCATCAAGCCTCTATCACATAGAGTTTTTCATGAATCAACTATATATATATAATATAAATGAACTAGAATATAGATATATTATACACTTATCATCTTGAACCTTATCCTATAAATAAAGAAAAGTTACCTATAATATAAATAACTAGCATATAGATATGTTATACACTTAACATCTTAAACCTTATCTTTAAAATAAAGAAAAGTTACATATAATATAAATGACTAACATATAGATATATTATACCCTTATCATCTAACATACTAGTAAGGACAACTTTATTTATCTTCCTAATACATCTTCACACTAAGGTAACGTCACACATATACACATACCATTTATTTGGTTTAGAGAATTTTCCCCTCTACTCCATTCGTTGGGATGACTTCTAATAACTTCTAGTGTACATATATGACAACACTCTTTATTTGGTTTTAAAATAAAGTATTATGAGCTTTGTACCTATGTATTGTTATATCTTATCAATATATATATATAAATAAAGTCTTTACAAAAACCCTTTTACTTATGCAATAACATATATTATCATATAAAATATTTATAAATTCTCTATAAGTAAGCACAGTTATCTTATTCTAGTTCCACTCTAATTCTTAACATAACTAGAGAGTGTTACCTTTATCATTATGTCCATACGTTTCATCAAATAGATGTTCATGTAATAAAAATGGTATTTATAAACCAACCAAATGACCATACGAATACAACACAAAAACTTAAGACGAAAACCATAACATAAACAAAAGA
The DNA here is from genome assembly GCA_027924585.1 of Larix kaempferi. Classification (NCBI taxonomy): domain Eukaryota; kingdom Viridiplantae; phylum Streptophyta; class Pinopsida; order Pinales; family Pinaceae; genus Larix; species Larix kaempferi. Next base: position 53,942,496 of record BSBM01000047.1, on the reverse strand, counting down.
GGGATCGAGCTTGGGTAAGTCGTTCCCTTCTGCGCAATCAATAGGGAGGATAACAAATTGTTTGGTCTTCATTAATTTTCCACGTTTAAGCCATGCAAGCCAACCTTATGTGAATTCAAACCAAGCGTCCAACCCTAATGTCTAATCATAAGCACCCTTGTCGGTTTCCCAAAAAACATCTTATGGCTCTACTTGATTTGCACAAAAAAATCTAACCCATTACAGAAGTTAAAGCCTTTTCAATAGAAGACAGCATACCGGAAAAATGGAATTAGTTCAACAACTCGCAAGCAGGAGTTGAGTAATAAATATAGAGTTTTAAAATGTTGAGATCATGCTGTTCATTTTCCTATCCCAGGGATTCATAGATTTCAGACTAACAAGCCAGTTGACCACTACTAGATCACACTGCATTCTAGAAATTATTGTATTACAGGTGTTAGCACTAGATTTGTGCTAAGTTAAAACCCACCACCTAAGAGGTTTACATGTCAATTGATACACCCACCACCTCAACACCTAAGTGCTGAAATTCAAATTGCAAGAGGAAAAGCCAAATTCAAAATTCAATGTAATTTTTATATGAAGAGCGGGCTTGTTTTTACCTAAAATGACTGTTTTAGTCATAATTTTGAAAAAGATTTTTCTTTCAAATTGGGAGGAATGTTGAGAAACCAAGAGAGGTTTTTCTTCATAATGAGCCCATATGAAATAACCTCTCTCATAATTTACACAAGTGTCTCAGTTTGGGAGAATCGGGAGGATCTTTCGAGGGTAAAGGTCGATAAATTACATTTTCTGCGTGAGTCATCAACTTCTGGAGCAGATATCGGCCATTCGGAGGCGAATCTGAGGAAACGGAAAGACCATTTTCTTTATCATGGTCCAACATACAAAAACCTCTTTCCATTTTTACACAGCTATCACCGTTTAAGATATACAACCATGGCACCGAGAGGCCACTTTGAGTAGTCCATGGCCAAAATTGGGTAAAAGGTTGTTGTGGCCGACTCCCAGGTTGTTGAATCTCTTTGTGCAGGTGTCAAATTTTTAGGATATTTAGATACTTAGGAGTTAGTTAAGATCAACTTGTGTAAAATATCCGTTAGGGAAAGTGTGTTTCTTTAGTATGCATTAGTATGCATTTGTAAATACTTAATCCGACGGTCACGATATGTTCCCGACATAGAATGATCCAACGGTTCAACTTCTCTTAGATCATACCTACCCTTGATCTGTGGCTTAACACCCGATTGGTCCATGATCTATATTTAAAGAGCATGGAGGGTCATTCGAAAGTTAATCGATTATGAGAAGCTAATTTGTAACTTTCTTTTTTTGCATAATAAATTGTCCCCTAGAAGCTATTTGGCCGGGGCCGTGGAGTGTTTCCCTCGCGAGGGTTTAAACCACATCAAAACATCGATGTATCGATCTGTGATCTATTTGTGTGAAGCGGTTGCTCTAGGTGTTCAGTATTTTGGGAGTACCCTGTGTACCTAAACATGGTATCAGAGCTTTTATGAAGAGCCATTTCCGGTTATGATCTAGATCTTGAATTATTATTGCTGAAACTTGAAATGGTTTCTGGTTCTATTATTTATGTGCATTTCTGGGCTATGGGAAGTGTTCCATTGCATCCGGAGCGCCATTTCCATTGGGAAATAGTTTTAGTTTGATCGAAAACGGTTCTTGGTTGCTTCAGAAATGCGTATTTCATCAAATCTGAAGGTATAATGTTACAGTGACGCATTTTTTTTATTTTTTGTTTTAAAAGAAAAAAAATCTTATATTTTATCAGTTTATACTATTAGATTTTTTGTTGGTTTCAGATTGTTGCTTTTCCTTTCTGCGTATTCTCTTTTCCATGCACCTTGAGCGATCTCGGCAAATCAGAAACAGAAAGGGAAATGGTTTTTCTCGGCTGCGTATGCTCTTTGCTGTGCACCTTGCGCGATCTCGGCAAATCAGAAACAAAGAGAAAACATAGAATTTCCAGGAAAGTTAACAAGACCTAACAACAAACGTGTGGAAATGTTTTTTTATTTCGGTTTGTGGTGTGTTTTGTAGGGAAAAATGCAAGCACGAAAACCAAGATAGAAGAGTTAAAAAAAAAAAACCCTCTTCTTCATTCCCATATTTTACATACCTTTTAATCTACTTCACTTGGTTCAAAGTTGCTTTATTCCTTCATAGGTCTTGAGTTCAAGTATTACAAAGTTACTTTTAAAAGAAAAAGTGCATGCAATTTCTATTTTCAAGTTAATTTATTGTAAAGTGCATCTCACTTAAATAATAAAAAATAAAAATACAAAGTGAGTCACTTAAGTTCGTTTTTATTGTTGCACTATTTAAAGTAAATCATTATAAAAGTGAAATCACTTAGTTTACAAAATTGATTCACTTAAAGCAACTTTATTGTAAGGTGATTGTCAAAGGTTCATCTTGGAAAGAGGGGGGTCCTTTTTTTTTAGCTGGTCATTTTCTATCTGCCACGTCTCTATTGGGGGCATCTTCAACAGTTTCTTTGTTCAAGCATAACTTCATCATACAGAGTCAGTTTTCAGTGCCGTTTGTTTTGAAACTGCCTATTTTTTTGAGCTCTTCACATCCAGACTATTGGTTTCTTCTTTTACAGACATTAATTTACAAATATCGCCACCCCTTGTGATATTCTACTTACGAGTTCCAGCTATTTCTCATGGAAATCTCATATGGAATATGTTCTACGAAGTAGAGAAATTTTAAGAATTACCTCAGGGAAAGAAACAAAACCCATTGATGATAATAAGAAAATAAAATGAGTAGATAGATGTGACGAAGCTCGTGGATTGATTGGGATATCAATCTTTACTGATTTGCGATTCCACATATCTGTAATTGATGAACCTGATGCTGCTTGGAACAAGTTGGAATCTGTGTTTGGTAAAGACAATGAAATTCGAGGCCATCAACTCGAAAATGAGTTCATTTCTTTAAATCCAAGTGAATTTTCATGCATTCAGGATTATTTATCTAAGTAAAAAACTCTTAAACTCTTATGTGCAGAATGTAAGATTAAGAGGGAAGACAAACAATGCATTTATCATATTCTTTCAAAACTTGGACCTGCATATTCTGTTTTTGTATCTACATTTTACTCCATGAAAGAATATTGTATGCAGCTAGCTATCAAGAACGTAGTCTTGAATCCTTTTGTGATTCCTTGATTAGAGAGAAAGATAATCTCATCCATCTTGGAATAATCAACAATGCAGATACATCTGGGAAAGCCTTATTGTTCCAACAGAAAGAAAAGTCCAATCTCCTTCTTTAAAAAATGACAAAGGATCCAAGCCAAAAGGCAAGAAGACTAAGCGTCATTTCAACTATTGCGGGAAAGATAATCATGATGAATCTAAGTGTTTCAAGAAGATGACAGCCTTGGAAGCAACAATAAAGAAGCACCACATCAGCCTAGATTCGCCTTCAGAATCTACCTCTCATGGACATGCACTTTGTGATTCTGGTTATCCTTATAATGCATCTTCTTCTTCTACTTCAAATCAACGGCTCATTGATTCTAGAGCATCTAATCATATGGATAAGGATCAAGCCATCTTTTCTACTATGCATGAATGTAACACCAAACAAATATTTGTTGGTGATGATAAATCTCTAAATGTTGTAGGAGATGGAATAGTTCCAGTAGATAATGGTCATTTCAATGATGTACTATGTGTTCCAAGAATTTCCTGCAATTTATTATCAGTCTATGAAATCACTCATTCTGGTGAAGGTAAAACTATGACGTTTACACCTCACCAAGTTGTAATCAAGGATTTTAAAGATCCTCAACAAGTCCTAGCTACCGGAATTGTTGATGATATTACCAGGTTCTACAAGTTTAACAACTTTGGGTCATCACTTTTTTCTTCAGTTTTTGTTGCTCATAGTGATAACTTGAGCAAACTTTGGCATGAGCGATTTGGTCACTTAAATTATCGCTCATTGCAACAACTATGTAAAGACAATATGGTGACAGGTCTTCCAATGGTATCTTGCAGGGATGGTGTTCGTTCCAGTTGTGTACTCGGAAAACATCATCGGGACAGTTTTGACAAACGTGCCTCTTGGCACACCTCGGTTCCCTCGGAGCTTGTGCATAGTGACTTGTGTGGTCCTCTTCCATCTGCTTCCTTTTCTGGTTTCAAATATTTCTTAACTTTCATTGATGATTACACCAGACACACTTGGGTTTATTTCCTAAAACTTAAGAGTGAAGTATTTAACATGTTCTTGGCCTACAAGGCCCTTGTTGAAAAACAATCTGGTCATCAAATTATTAAGTTAAGATCTAACAATGGAGGAGAATATGTTAACAAAAATTTCACTACTTTTGCACTGAACAAGGCATCCAACAACACCACACTGTTCTATATACACCACAACAAAATGGTGTAGCTGAGCAGAAAAACCGCACTTTAAAATAAATGGCTAATTGTATGATCCAATGTAAGGGACTAAGTCTTCAATTTTGGGATGAAGCCATTAATTGTGCAAATTACATAGTTAATCTCACCCCCACTAAAGCATTACAAGGTATCACACTGGAAGAATCATGGAGTAAAATGAAACTTAATGTAAGTCACTTCCGTGTGTTTGGTAGTGAAGCATGTGCTCACATTCTGAATGAAAAACGGAAAGCATCGTAGCTTAAAAGTGAAAAGTGCATATTTGTTGGATATTCTGAAGATGTAAAAGGTTATAGACTTCTTCAACCACATTCTCATGATGTAATCATTAGAAGAGATGTTAAATTTTATAAAAATCTCTTGACCTGCGAGCCTAACTCGGTGATTGTGCCATCTTTGGCCTGCGAGCCCGATTCGAAGTTTGTGCCTTCTTCTTCTTCTTCCAACTTTCTTGATAGGTTTCCAAATCCAATTTCTGATGATGACAGTGAGGATGAAAATCCACCTTCACCTGCTCATGTTCCTCCAGTTGCACTAGCACAAGTGCTTCCTCGATGGGTCCGTTCAACATGTGAAGCAACTGGTGATGTTGCCGGTGATCCTAGAGATCAACGTCGAACACATTCTCAGTTTCAGTGGGCCTCTTCTCTTTTGGCTCAAGTTTCCAAGAATCATGATCCAGAAAACTTTGTAGAAGCTTTAGGAAATCCAGATTGGGATGCATCTATGGATGAATAATATCGTTCCTTAATGGCGAACGATACTTGGGATCTTGTACCTCTTCCAAAAGGAAGAAAACTTGTCAGATGTAAATGGGTCAACAGAACTAAGTATGCATCAGATGGAAGTGTTGAAAGACTTAAGGCAAGGTTAGTTGCTAAAGGTTTTTCCCAAGTTGAAGGGATTGACTACAATGAAACCTTTTCTCCTATCGCAAAAATGAACTCCATCCACCTTGTTCTTTCCCTTGCAGCCTTACATAACTGGGAAGTCCATCAAATGGATGTCAAGTCTACCTTCTTACATGGTGATTTATAGGATAAAATTTACATGGAACAACCTCCTGGATATGTTCAGAATAACTCTAGCCTTTTCTACTGCCTTAAGAAATCCTTAGATGGCCTTAAGCAAGCTCCTCGAGCTTGGTATGCCATAATTGATAGCTTTCTCCTTGAAACTGGTTTTTATAGATGTCATTCCGACCCCAATGTCTATACCAAGAAAGTAGGAAACAATCTCATCATACTTGTTCTATATGTTGATGACCTTATTCTTACTAGTAGTGACCCTCAGCTTATAACCCATGTGAAATCCAGTCTTAAGCAAAATTTTGAAATGTTAGACTTAGGACATTTGCATTATTTTCTTGGTCTCCAAGTCCTGCAAACCAAAGAAGGAATATTTATTTCTCAGTCTAAGTATGCTTGTGACCTTCTTCGTCACTTTCACATGAAAGATTGTACACCTATCCCTTCTCCCTTCAAGTCTGGAGTCAAACTTTCTGCCACTTGTACTTCACCTGAAGTAGATGCCATCTTCTATCGTCAACTTGTTGGTAGTCTCCTATACTTAACTCATTCCCATCCTGACCTTTCCTTTGCCGTTGGTCGTGTTTCCTGTTATATGCAAACACCTCATGAAAGTCACTGGAAAGAAGCTAAAGGAATACTTTGATATATTCGAGGGACAATTCAGTTTGGGATCCATTACAGTGCAGGGGGGAAACCTTTGTTGGTTGCTTTCACTGATTCAGATTGGGTCGGAAATCCTGGTGATCGAAAGTCTACTGCAGGTTATGTTTTCAGTCTGGGATCTGGACCTATTACTTGGGCTTGTAAGAACAACAAGCTCTTTCCCTTTCTTCAGCAAAGGCAGAATATCGAGCCGCAGTTAATGCCAGTCAGGAAGCTTTATGGCTTCAACAAATCCTTTCAGAGTTTGGATTTGAATAGCAACAGCCTACTCCACTTTGGTGTGACAATCAAAGTGCCATCAGGCTTGCCAAAGATCTTGTCCTACATCAATGCAGCAAACACATTGAGCTTCATATGCACTTCATCATAAATCCTCTTCTTTATTGTCTTCTTGAAGTACTCTTTTGTCCTCCAGATGATCAAGTTGCAGACATCTTCACCAAGTCTCTTACAGAAGTGAATTTTTCTAAACTTTGATCTATGTTAGGAGTTCATGAACTTGTCATTAAGGGGGGATAGGCTCTAATGCCTCCTTCCTTCTCCTAATAGTGTCACTTTTGTAAATCCTTCAATCCTATTGCAAGTTGTTCTTAAGGGGGGATGTTAGGATATTTAGACACTTAGGAGTTAGTTAAGATCAACTTGTGTAATATATCCATTAGGAAAAGTGTGTTTCTTTAGTATGCATTTATAAATACTTAATCTGACGGTCACGATATGTTCCTGACATAGAGTGATCCAACGAATCCGATTCTCTTAGATCATACCTACCCTTGATCCGTGGCTTAACACCTGACTGGTCCATGATCTCTATTTAAAGAGCATGGAGGGTCATTGGAAAGTTGATCGATTATGAGAAGCTCAATTGTAACTTTTTTTCTTTGCATAACAAATTGTCCCGTAGAAGCTATTTGGCCAGGGCTGTGGAGTGTTTCCCTCATGAAGTTTTAAACCACGTCAAAACATCGGTGTATTGATCTGTGATTTGTTTGTGTGAAGTGGTTGCTCTAGGTGTTTAGTCTTCTGGGAGTACCCTGTGTACCCGAACACAAATGTTGTTGTAATAGCTTCCTATTGAGATAGCTCGACCCAAGGGCTCAGTAGATCTATAAATGCAATGTAATAGAAGTAGAATAGGTTGGAAAATTATTTGGTTGAGGTTTGGGGAGCTCATCTCTGTTTTGAGGCATTTTCTTGAATATATTTGCAGTGTTGAAGCTGGATTTTCGCAAAGATTCCTGTGTAATTGGTCCTGTAGTCTATTCTTTCTTTTTCTCATGTGTATTGTGTATCTCTCATTGTTATTTCCAGTTTGTAATATCTCTTCATACTTGGTGCAGTGTTATAGTTAAGCAAAATTCATACAAATTATTCTCTGTTTATCTCATTCTAAGTATTGCACAAATGATTTCTACTAAAGTTGGTATAGGATTCATTATTGTATGCCTTGTATTGAAGGATTGTTTCTTTCTCTTCTTTTCCACCAATTAAAATCACTTTGACTACAGGTTGTTTGCTACCTTTCCCCTGTGTGAATGCATTCTTAGAGCATTTGTAAATAATTTCTAGAGTTTGTTTGTTTTGACTCCATTTCTCAATAGTTTTCCTTATGATTTTCTCTCCAAACAGTTTAAGCCAATTTGTTTCTAGTAGAAATTTGATCTGCTGTGTATGTTGTAATTGAATATGTTGAATGAGAATGATGGTGTATGTTTTCACTATTGACACCTTTGATTATTTCTAGTATTTCTATGAATTGTCGAGAGAGCCCTGTTAGACTGTGCTAGGTCAGTAGCACAGATCTAAAGTGGTTAGTGATTACCCCGAATTTCCTTCTCCACAACCTTGGGGGTTAATTTGGGTGTTAACAAATTGGCGCCGTTACCGGGGAGCGATTGTCTTATCATCCATAGGAGAATGACAAAGGTTTCAGATATGAAATGGTGAACAACAGTCAGACATTGAGAAGGTTGTATCATTCACCTAGTGACACCACTCAACAAAATTCCAGTATGAAGGTGACTCCACTGGGAAGATCGGTGACCTTATATCAGAAATGAGATATTGAAGGTCTCATGGCGACTCCACATTAAATAAATACAGTGTTTCATTGTTTCACAGGCTAGTCTCCTCAATCTTCAATAAGAAATTGCAGATCCAGTGTTTTAAGATGGCTTCATTATCAACAAGGTATGCTCCCATGAACAGAGCTTACATCCTTGGTTTTCCAAATCATATTCCTAAAGTAGATTTGAAGACCTGTTTACCTAAGTTTAAAGATCAGAAAGGAGAAGATGCTGCTATCCATTTAATTAGATTTCATATGCATATACATAAGCTTGGAATTGGATTGCCTGAGGATTGTTTGATGAAAATGTTTATGGCAACATTAGAAGAGAATACAAAGTCATGGTATGAGGAATTACCATCAACAAGTTTGTGTTCCCTTGAGGATTTTCTCTTAGTATTTCGTGATCATTTTAAAAATCAATACCCCTCCTTGCTACTAGTTCAAGATTGTTTCATGCATGTTAAATGTTTCTTTGAAGATTTAGAAAGCATGTATGGTAATGACGAGGTTGTGGATGAAGAACTTTTAGAAATGGTACATGAAAATCCCTTCCATAAAAAGGAAATGCAAAATAAGTGCCATGACACTCAAGACAATCCCGAGCAAATACTAGTTTCTCCTTTGGTTGTGAATGAAGAAGGACAACACACTGTTGAAAGGCATGCCCCCTTGATTAAATCAGATGAAAGTTTGCAACCCTCTTGCCTTTCTTTATGTAACCAAGCTAGTGATGAAAGTAGGAAATCAATTGTCTATGCTCCTTGTCCATTTTCTGATATAGACATTGAAGAAGGTAAGGCTATCTCGAATTCGTTTGAGAGTCAGGTTGATATTTTTGTTGAATTAAGAGAAGGGGAAGAAGCCATAGAAGAAGCTAATTTTCATAACACACAGGAAAACCTTCATGATGTGGTTTCTCTTTTAGCTGAAAGTGTAGATGGTAGTGTCCTTAATGTGGAACATGTGCAACAATTTTGTCATATCTCATTTGATGAGAAAAAAGATCAGTCATCTCAGTCAATTTTTTCTTCATGCCTTTCATTCTCAGAATTTTTGTCAAGAAGAATTTGTTTCACTTGATTTTGTTGAAGAAAACAATGATGTTTCTATTGGATTGCATGTAGAAGATCAAGTTTTAAATTCTGAGAATTGGGATGAAGTTGTTGATATTTCACTTGAAAGTTGTCCTGAAAACTCCCTTCAAGAATCCCTTGGAGAATGGGTGGATAATGTGCAAGAAAGTTTACAGTTTGGGCAGCCCAGTCATGACAAACCAATAACGGAATTTTTTGAAAGATGTCATGCTTTTTATGACCTTGTAGGTGAATATGTGGAAAGGTTTTTCAGTTTAAATTTGTAGCCATATTTTCACCTTGAAAATGAAAGGTATCATTGTTTTCTGAGGCTGCCATATTTTCTGTCAGTAACTGATTTCAAGCGCACTGAAGGAGTAAGTTTGTTCAACCATTTGATGGATTGGCTTTACTGGCATTTTTGTGTTACCTAATTGAGCAAAGAAGTTTGGCATCTTAGGGTAGGTAGGAAGTTTGAATAAGCTCACAATGAGCATCTTCTTCAGCATTTTTTACCGTGTACAGTTTCAATTCTAGTTTGATTTCAAAGCAGTTTTCAAATTTCAGTCTTCAGAATGTATAGTCAGTTTTTCAGTTTCAATTTCTGTTCATAAAATTGCAGTATGTTATGTCATTTTTTGTTTGAGTAAGGGATTGCATAGGGTGCACCTCATCAGTTTTCCAATATCTTTGCCATGGTTGCACATCAAGGGAGTAAAAGGAGATTTGAACAAGGAAGAAATAATGAGGAAATATCATGAGATAAATGATAAAATAAGCAAAAGAATAGAAGAGTCTTCATAATTTGGCAAAAGAAAATAGGATTTGGGTAAAAGAAAAAGGACTATTCACAAGAGGAAAAAATTTTATTCTCGATGCACTTTTGAGCTAAACATTTTAAAGGTTTTGGATGAAAGTATTGCAAAAGTAGCTTTGAACAACAAAAAATAAAGAATATTTTGATAAAATGGAGAAAAAGGAAAAGTTTCCTCTATTGGAAAAAGAATTAATTTTGGGAAAAAGTGTTAGGAACCCATATATTTACTTTGTTAGTATGTTGTTGTTGGACGCATATGCTTTGTAAGTCGTCCCGTAGTATTTGTTGATCAATAGTTTGTGTTATTGTTGTTGGCGCATATGCTTTGTAAGTCGCCCGTAGTATTGTTGATCCATAGTTTGTAACGGCCCATGGTTTCGACCCATAGTATTGGCGCCTAGAATTAGTATATAAGTGTGTGTTGAGACCTATGAAGGCACCGTGAAGTTATTTGTATTGAGCTTGCTCAAAGGAGGTTGCCCCCTCGAAGTGGCCTGTGATCAATACAAAAGTGATTCTGAGTTCTGTCATTTCTGCTATTTCGCGTATTCTTGTTAATTAATTGTTGCAGGTGCCTCACAAAAAGGTTAGTTTTTATATTTTAATACTCAAATGTTTAACATTTATGGAAGCAAAGGCTTTAATATTTGTTAGATGAGCCAAGGTATTAAAGGAAATTTAACCAAAATTATCGTGGGCCAAGCCCAAGCTCAGCACCGAGAGCCAGCTGCCAATCCAATGGGACCACCGCATACCATCACAATACAAGCACCGAGGCCAAGGGGCATTCCTTTCCTGTTACTTGATATATCATGATAGTTGTGGTGTATATAAAGAGTAAACTCGTATGTCCCCTTTGCGTGTAGGATTATTCCCATGCATGGAAAATAAAAAATGCAAACTTTGGCGCAGGTTTTTAAATTTCCATAAATATTAGCCCCTTATTTCGCGCTAGGTGCCCAAGCGACCACGCAAAGACGCATGAAGGGTAGTAGACGTTAGAATGGTTCACATGTGAGTTCCCCCTCATAAGTTTGCATAATAAATGGTGGTGACCGCATTAATTTTGCAAGAAAAAGCGTGGATATGTCTGATTGATCAATAGCTAGTAGCTCCCAGTCTCCGTTGTTATCAGCTACTATTGCTGCTAAATTCAATAGACGATGACGAAGATGGTCAGAAGATAGCTGCACGTGAATGCCTCATCTACTGTAGATGATGCTAACTATCGTGTTTCCTATAGTTAACATGGATTCTAAACCGTTCTAGGTGAGAGAAGACGTCGAACAATACCGGTCAATATGGATCTATCATGGTTACAGTGGAAAATTTATACAGGGTTACATTGAGCTATTTCCCTTGCAAGGTCATTTAGCCATTCATGATGCAATTAAATCAAATTTATGCGATGCTCAGTACCTCTGGATTGCCTTTGTGGGTCTACAAATGTTTGACTAGTGAACAACAAAAGAGGCCGGTATCATCATTAGCTCATTGGAATCATTAAGACAGTCCTGTCCATCATTATGGGATAGGGGAGATCGTAGGCGTGCAGGAGATACAAAGGTAGGACCAAAATCATGAAGGAGATGGAGGCACGTTTCTTCCAGGTCATTTGTGAAGCCACCAAGGGGTGAAATCCAAGTAGCTGTGCATAGTGGGCTAGTTTTCGAGGATACAACCGTCAGATCAGGATAGAGAAAGAGATCAATGGCTGGCAGGGACAGCGGTGATTTTACATGTACGAATTAATACATTTTTCAAAATCTCCACCATTTATTTAAGCCTCTGCATCTTCCGACGATCAGGATCGAAACAAGGTGAAGATCTAAGGCTGACAGCAATAGCGGTGATATTACTTGTGCACCCGCCTGACAAGCCCAAAATCTCTGCCATTTTGAAAAGCTGCACTTTTCAATGGTTCTGATCAAAGCATGAAGATGATCTATGGTCCACATGCAGATCGAAAAATTAACTTGCGTAAACAGAGCTTGGAAGAGATGGTTGTCGATTTATTGAGTGGTCGAGATGAGTAAAGAGTTGAGGAGTAGTGATGGGGATCTCAGCGTTGACAAGAGGAGGGCTACATGAAACATTGACCACCTAGCCGCAGATATTCTGGTTGTATCTTCCAAAAGGTGGATCTGCAAAAGATAGAAAATTGAAGGCAGTTTTCAGTGGAGGAGATACACGCTAATGAAATGGCTATGTGGAGAACTAATAACACACATGCCTCCCCTTATCTCGCTGCAGTTTCATTATGATCAGAGGAATGGTTTCAATATTTGAGAAGAACGTTATGTTGGTGACATGCAAAAAAAAAATTCATATGGTAGCAGCTGAAAAGGCGTCACTACTGAGGAAATTAGTGGCTGAGTTACAAAGATGGGAACCACACATTATAAATGAAAATCGCATTTTTCAGAATCCACCCGGTCCACAATATGCCTTATTGCAAGCCTCACTTGAAGCTCAAAGTTTAGACTTTCAAGAGATTCCCAAGGAGACTTGTCCGAGTATAAGTAAAGGCAAAATAGCATGGGTTGTATTCAACAGAGGTAGTAATATGCAACGCTAAGTGTCCATGTGGGGAAATTTGTTTGAACCAATAATTTCATAATGGCCTTAAGTGTGCCCTAGAAGTTTTTGAAACAAAAGAAGAGCCGGGCATGTTTAAAATATAGTTACATTCATCAGGTATCCTGCACCAAGCAGTGGTTGCTTCAGAAAAACAAATTTTCAGTATGCGAATTTCCTATCATCTCATACCTGGAAAGTTTTAGCATTCGAAGAAGTGGCCATAATAATGTACTCGTGTGCGGGAGGATAGGATTTCGAATTTATATTTCATCCTTTGTTCTCTAGAATGATGTGGGTGAGGAGGAGTTCTTCTGTATATATTTTTACAAGCCATCTATATATTAGAGATGTATTAGTGAATTCAAGTGATATGATTAAATCCAAGCTTGTCCATACATGATGTCTTGATATGAAATGAGTAAGCTATGCACGGGCATTTGATTTTTTTAACTAAAAATACAAGTGGCTAACATCTGACAAAAAAGAAGTTCATCCCAAGCACTAGGGTGCCCATCATACAAATAGCAGGTCCAATACAACCTATGTCAACAGGGTGGATTGGAGACATTTCTCATTCCAGGGGGTTGCATGTTTGCTGGTTTTCAGTGGAGGAAGCTTTTTCAGTCATAGTCTAAGCTCAATTGCAGGATCAGATGGGATAGCAGGTTATAGAGTTTAGAGCACAGTTTTCAGTTTGAATTTGGGAGCCACCCAATGGATTAGGCACTTGGTCTACAGGTTCTTTGCTACCTCGTAGGGAGGATAGCATCCCTGGTCGGAGCCAGTTGTTAGCACCAGATTTTTGCTAAGTTAAAACCCACCACCTATGAGGTTTACATGTCAATCGATACACCCACCACCTCAACACCTAAGTCCCAAAATTCAAATTGCAAGAGGAAAAGCCAAATTCAAAATTCAATGTAATTTTTACATGAAGAGCGGACTTGCTTTTACCTAAAATGATTGTTTTATTCATCGTTTTGCAAACGATGTTACCGCCAAAACGAGATGGAAGTTTGAGAAACCAAGAGAGGTTTTTCTTCATAACAATCCCATCTTCAATAACCTCTCTCATAATTTACACTGGTGTCTCCATTTGGGAGAATCGGGAGGATCTTTGCAGGGTAAATTTCCATAAATTACATTTTCTGCGTGAGTCATCGACGTCTGGAGCAGATCTTGGCCATCCGGAAGCGAATCTGAAGAAACTGAAGGAGTTTTTTCTTAACAATGGTCTAGTATACAAAAACCTCTTTTAGTTTTTACACAGCTATCACCCTTTAAGATATACATCCATGGCACCCAGAGGCCGTTTTGAGTAGTTCGCGGCAAACATTTGGTAAAAAGTTGTTGTGGCCAACTCCTAGGTTGTTGAATCTCTTTGTGCAGGTGTCAAATATTGTTGTAACAACTTCCTATTGAGATAGCTCGACCCTATGGCTTAGTAGATCTATAAATGCAATGTAATAGAAGTAGAACATGTTGGAAAATCATTTGGTTGAGGCTTGGGGAGCTCAGCTCTGTTTTGAGGAATTTTCTTGAATATATTTGCAGTGCTGAAGCTGGATTTTCGTAGAGATTCCTGTGTAATTGGTCCTGTAGTCTGTTCTTTCTTCTTCTCCTTTGTATTGTGTATCTTTCATTGTTATTTCCAGTCTGTAATATCTCTTCATACTTGGTGCAGTGTTATAGTTAAACATAATTCATACACATTATGCTCTGTTTATCTCATTCCAAGTATTGCACAAATGATTTCTACTAAAGTTGGTACAGGATTCATTATTGTATGCCTTGTATTGATGGATTGTTTATTTCTCTTATTTTCCACCAATTAAAATCACTTTGACTACACGCTGTTTGTTACCTTGCCCCTGTGTGAATGCATTCTCCGATCATTTGTAAATAATTTCCAGAGTTTGTTTGTTTGGACTCCATTGCCCAATAGTTTTCCTTATGATTTTATTTCCAAACAGTTTAAGCCATTTTGTTTCCAGCAAAAATATGATCTTTTGTGTATGTTGTAATTGAATATCTTGAATGAGAATGCTGGTGTATATTTTCACTGTTAACACCTTTGATTATTTCGAGTATTTCTATTAATTGTTGAGAGATCCCTCTCAGACTGTGCTAGGTCAGTAGCACATATCTAAAGTGGTTAGTGGTTACCCCGAATTGCCTTCTCCACAACCATGGGGGTTAATTTGGGTGTTAACAACAGGCATACCAACCTCTGAGAGAAGATAGGCGCAAAACGATTTGGCATAACATGTCGCCCATATAAAATACAAAACCATAATACCCCTTTACTTTCACACATACAAATATCGATAAAATGCAGAAATAAAAACTCGCTAATCACTGCTAATTTTAATCTAATCTGTCTGTCTTATCAAATAGAAGCATACCGGATTCAACCATCTAAAACCCTATCATTCATTCCGAGACACAAATCATGAATAGAGGTGAGAAAAATTATATGAATATAATCTCCTTTCATAACAGAAACTAAAGAAAACAGTCCGCTATATAGAAAATTATCAATAGCAAAATGCCTAAAGGCCAGAGGTGTGCCTCTGTGGTTGCGCATCAAATAGGGTAAGTCAAGGTACTAAATGCTTAAAGAAAAATTATACTAAGAAAAACAATGAGCTAATAATAATAACTACTCTCAGATCGTTGGGCATTGGATGCAATAGCATAACCTGTCAAGGCCGATCTATGAGACACGCAACACCCCTATCTCCATGAGTCATGAGGGAACCTTGATCTATACAACGCCCTTCTCTTCTATCTCTTTCAGGCGTGAAGGATATTGGATTGATCCTCCACACTCTGTTCCCACCCCATGATCTATACGATCCCCTCCTTAAGAATGCAATCACCCAACCGAAAAACTAGAGTTAGCAACACTTGGATTGCCAATGGAAACAAATGGCGCCTTACGGTGAAAGGTAGTCCACTATAAACACAACTTTGCAGGAAATTCTCCCTAAATTACTTGGTGATGTCCCAAGTTAGTTCTCGACTTCCTTCCATTATCATAGTATTAATAAAGTGAGTCATATACTTAAATTCATTTAAATGTTAAAAGGTTTGTGAGTGAAATTTTAAAATGCTAAACATACAAATCCAATATTTATAAAATACTTCAATAGATACTTAGTAAAATATCTCATATTTTTCTCCATTTGTCATCTCTAGGAGTCCACCAAATCTCTCATACATATTTAACCCTTTTGATGTATATTCATCATACACTCACTCACTTCTGTCATGAGTGCGGTCATGCTTCCTATAATAATAATTCTTTATATTATCCTGTTTTACTATTTTCTTTATTGTAATTAAGATTCATACACATATGTATGTAATATTCATTGGATTCCTTATATAACCATGAGGTAACACTATCTTCACAAATATATATATGTATATAAAAAAAAACTATCTACTCATATATAAATCTTATAATTTATTATTATAACTAATAACACTTTACAAAATAGAGTGACTATATCTTATAATCTTTTAAGAAGGAAAACTTTAAATATTCAAAGGTATAACTTATTTCAATAATACTTTGTTTTATATTTTTTGAGATATGTGATCCTCTCTTCAAGTTATAAAATCAAGAAGTTTTGAACTTACATATGAGTTTAAAGGATAACCTTAGTTATAATATAATTAGTCATAGTTTTAGGTACATAACATGTGAGTATAAAAATCATTTGTATTTATAAAGATATTAGTATTGGTTTAGGTTTGTCCTAAAATATTTAGAACATTTTATATAAATCTTTTGAATCCTTTGGACATCATAATGTATATATAAATATATTTATATATATACTAATATTTTTAACTAATAATGTTAATAGTTAAAGTACACACAACTCTTAAATGTGTTCTTCTTTAAAAGGTATTTAAATGCCTATTATGACATTGTAGTGAAAAGTAGTAGTTTTGCACTTAGTGACTAGAAAGTGGCTTGGTCAATGAGACTCTTAACCTCTTTTCTATATTATAAAGTTTTCCCTTTAGCAATAGAAATTAAAAAGTACTAACAAGTTTAACTTATTAACTGTACATATATCTTAACTATTAATTTAAGGTATATTCGTATATCCGTATAAATCTCACCATAACTTCTATCTAGTCATTTATTTATTTTTTACTTTACTTAGGTGGGTTCTTAAGAAATTAAAAGAAACATCACTAGTTCCTAACCCTTTAATGTGTATGACTTAAAATAGAATTCACATGGCTTCTTAGCCATCCCGTCTTCCTCCTCGGGTAAACTTTAGTTACTTATCGATTAGTCGTATTACCATCCTTTAATATTCTATGCTTAAACAAAGACTTAAAAACATAACACTAGTTCAAGTTCCACTGATGGGGCCTTGGCCTTGAGCTCCTCACCAGGGCCGCTATACAATCCTAATTCCAATTATATTTACAAAAGTAATAATAATAGGAGTCGAATTTCTAGGGATGTTACAGGACCCATAGTAGAAGACCTTTAAGATTCGAATTTTTTTTGTTATCCCACCCAGATTTTATGACCAAAGACAAGGAATGTTGGGAGAACTTTGCCCAGATAGAGGGCTCTTCCATGTACAGATTCAAACAAAGACTCAAGCAACTAAAGGTTCAGCTCAAGCTGTGGAAGAAGCAGGAATTTGGAAACATTTTAGAGGGAAAATTGAAGCCTGAAACCCAGCTGAACATCATTCAGATGCAAGTGATTCATATTGGATTCACTGAGGAGCTCAAGTTGGAGGATTCTACCATGCAGGAGAAAATCAACATTCGATACAAGTAAGAAGAAGAACTTTGGAGGTAGAACTCTAGATTTCATTGACTCATGGAGGAAGAAAGAAACACCAAATTTTTCCATCATTCTATGCTACAAAGAAGGCAGCATATTAGAATCACTAGGATAACCTATTCCCAAGGGCATAATCTATAAAAGAAGGAGGAAATTGAGGCTAAATTAGTCAATTTTTATTCGGATCTCCTCAAAGAACCGGAGGGGGATAGTACTCCTGCCATCAATAAAATCTTGCAGCACATCCCCTCCCTCATAACGCGGGATCAAAACTCTAGTCTCTCCCATGACATTTCACTCTTAGAAGTGGAAACAACGATCATGGAGATGAACTTAAGCAAATCCTCGTGACCTGATGGGTTTACCTCGAACATTTTTCAAGCCTGATGGAACATTATCAAGCATGACATTTGGGAAGTGGTGGAGAGCTCTAGAAAATTGGGAATCATCCTACCTTCTCTACATGCCACTTTCTAAACCCTTATCCCTAAAACCGATAATTTTGTTGAACCTTCCAAATTTAGACCTATAGCCCTTGGTAGTGTCATCTACAAAATCATCACTAAAATCATTGCCAATCTCCTGAAACCCATCATTCCTCTAATCATATCCCCTAAGAAAACTGGCTATGTGGAAGGGAGATAAATTCTAGACAACATTATTACCGCTCATGAGGAAATCCACTCCCTCAAGACCTCCCGTACATTGGGTATGCTCCTTAAGCTTGACATGTCTAAAGCCTTTGATAAAATAAGCTGGAAATTCATTCCATCTATGCTGGTGACCTTTGACTTCTCCACCACATGGATCAATTGGGTGCTAGGTTTGGTCTCTTCTATTTTTTTCTCCATTCTTATCAATGGCTCCCCCTCGACTACCTTTTCATCCTCAAGAGGAATTCGTCAAGGAGACCCTCTCTCTCCTTACCTCTTCATGATTTTAGCTGAAGGGATGGGACAATTTATTAATGTGCACGCTCAAGCTAACCATATTCAAGGCCTCAAGCTAGACGACTCAGGAAAGACTCATTCTCATCTCTAGTTTGTGGATGACACTATGATGATGGGGCATGCCTCTGTGAGAGAAGCAAGAGATCTTAAGCATATTTTGAAAGTCTTTGGGGATGCCTCAGGAATGTCTATTAATAATCTAAAATCTCAAGTGTTTTTTCTCAATACCCCTACCCTCATCCAACTCAGAATTACAAGAATTTTTGGCTTCCAAAAGAGTTCCCATCCAGCCAAATTTCTTGGTGCCCCCCTCATTGAATCTACACTTAAAAATGCTTCTTGGAAAGATCTTCTAGCCAAAATGGAATCAAAACTTTCCTCCTAGACCTTCAGATCCCTTAACTTCCCTGGTCAACTTATTCTGCTAAAGTCGGTCCTTCAAGCTATGTCATTATACCTCTTCTCTATCATGGCTACGCCTCAGCACGTCCTAAAATCCATTCGCAATTTGCAGAGAAAATTCTTATGGAGAGGAGCCCTTTTAAGCAGAAAATGGCCACTTGTGGCCTGGAAAACTTTATGCCTTAGCAAGGACACAGGAGGCTTGGGCCTTAGAGATTCTCTTAACCTCAACTGTGTTCTCTATGCAAATATTTGGTGGAGATGCATTACAGAACCCACCCTACCTTGGACCACTATCTGGAAATATAAGTATGCAAAGGATGTTAGATAGGAAGACCTTATTAGAACTAAAGATTTATTTGAAGGATTGATAATCTGGAATTCTGCCAAGGCACAAAAAGACCTCATCCAAGCTCACAGTTTTTGGGGGATTCGTGGTGGAAAGTCGGCTCTGTTCTGGGAAGATGCCTGGCAGCAACTTCCTCCTCTTCAATGGGATGAAAATAATCTAATCATGCGAACCAGAATGCAGCAATCCGGAAAAGTAAATGTGGCGCATTACTAGACACAACCCCCCCCCCCCAACTACAAGTGGCAGTCATGGCTTTCGAAAGAGGAATGTTTGGGCCTTGGAGACACCCATGAGGATAAAAAATTATGGGAGGATTTATGCTCCAAGAAGGTGCTCATCCAAATAACCCTAGAGAAATTGAAATGGGACCACCAGCCAAAAGGCTGACTCATTGTCAAAGAAGCTTCTCAGCTTGTCCAATCGAACATGGACCATCAAAAAGATCAAATTTGGGATAAAATTTGGGACTACACCCTATGGCCGAAAGTCAAAACCTTCCTTTGGATTATAGGACATAGGCGCATTCTTACATGCGATCAACTTTGCAAAAGCAGCTTCCAAGGACCTTCCAGATGCCCTCTATGAAATCAGTCTGAAGAAATGATGGAACACCTGTTAAATCAATGTCCTTATGCTTCAGCGGTTTGGGGCTCAGGAGCGAGCCTCTTTTGACGTTCGAGCAGAATTTGAAGTGTTTTGATTGAATCCATTCAATCATGGCTTCCCAATCTATTCACTATCCCTTTCCTCAACAGGCTCTGGACTCTTTTCCCTGGCTTGGCCCTTTGGAATATTTGGAAAGAAAAGAACGGAAGGATCTTCAAGAATGAAACTCTTCCCTTTCAACGAGTCCTCTTGCTCATCAAATCCAATTTACAAGAAACTCTGCAACTCAAGCTTTGGTCGGAATCGGATCTAAAGAGCCCCCCCTAGGAACTTCTCATTATCCCGGCTTGGGACCTGCGCATCTCTTTCCTTGGCCCTTCCAGTAGAAATCCTCCTACTAAGGAATGCATTCCTTGTACTTGGTCCCCTCCCTTTGCTCCTCTAATCAAGTTAAACTTTGATGGGGCCTCCAAAAGGAAACCCAAGACCGGCGGGAATTGGAGGAGTCTTCAGAAACGAAATGGGAGATATTATCCACATCTTCGTTGAATCAATAAGCTCTTCTACCAATAATGTGGCTGAACTTCTTGGACTTAGCACTGGTCTCAACATAGCTAGGCATCTTAGTTGGGGGTCCCTTATAGTGGAAGGCGATTCTCAGATCATTATCAACACGGTGCAAAAAATTTCCATAGAACCCCACTGAGCAAGTTATCAAAACACTGGTGTCTGGAATGGTTAAAGGAAATTCTCAGAGATTCACTCACTCACATCCAGGTCCTCCAAGCAAGCCATATAAGAAGAACTGAAAATAAAATGGCTAAACTATTAGCAAATCAAGGGGCTAATACAACTACGAAGACGCTTGATCAAAATTGGCTGCATCTCAATTTACAACCTCTCAGGGATCAGCTTCAGAGAATCAGGGATTAGGACAGCCCTTCCCCATGGCGGGTGGAGACTAGGATGGTTGGGAGGGAGGTTGAGAGGCACATGGAAGGATGTTTTGTTCCCCGTTCTCCCACCTCATCGCCCCCCATCAGTCATTATCATTCTCCTTCGAGGAGAGTAGTGGCACTCTGCAAGCTAGTACAAGCTCTCATCAGCAGAAGGTGGTTGGCACATCTGCGATGGAGACTTCACACATAATCATGCACAGTGATTATTATGGTGAAGTGTGAGGTTTTAATGGTTATGTCCGATGAGTTATGGAGGAGAATAGGGCAGCTCTCCACCACACATATTAATTATTTGTTCTGGCCGGATATTATTTATCATTTCAATAAGTATCTGAGCTCCATTTCGAGCCTTAGCCTCACTCTATTCGTCTCTCTGTATCTCTCTGTCAGTCTGGGTCTGAATGGTCAGTGGGATCTTGGGATAGATGGAACTTGCGTCTTCGACTCCACCTTTACGGCTTTCAACCTGGGTAAGTCAACGTATCGCTCTGTCTCTGTTTTTTATAGTGATCTTTTGGGAGGCTTTGGGTCTGTTTGCCACCCTTTCAGAAGTTATGATAATTTCCACCTTTCAATTCTTGTTAGTATTCTTGTTAGCTGTGATTTTGCGGCCGTGAGGCAGTCTTTTCTATGAGCCTTTTCCCGGGACCTTAGCCACTCCCTCAGTGTGCACATGTCTGTTTCGCTGGTGACCGATGATCTTCATGTTGTTAGCATGCCTCCTTGCAAGAACCCTCGCCGCGCCTCTACTCTATTGGAATTTTTCCTTTCTGAACTTATGGGCCCTCCCATTCGCTTTCAAAGCTTTTAATTGATAAATGCAAGCACTTTGAAAAATAAATTCCTGAGTCTGTCTAGGAAAAAGTTCAGTTGGATCAGGAGGAAACAGATGTGGATAGAAATTTCCTTGAGGCGGAGGAAATCAAGAAAGAGTTCAAGGAACTCGTCCCCGACCTTGGTTCTTCTTGTGGCCGTCTCACCCTTTCCCAGAAATCCCTGGATATGTACTGGTCATAGAAAATGGTCATCTACAGAACTTTGGTGGAGAAAGATGAGCAGCATGGTGAAATCTTGATTCTAAAAGACGAGATGTTGCTTCTTCTGCAGTGTATCCTGAGTAATCAGGTTGAAATTACCAAACATCTAGGAATGAAGCTCGAGCCTAGTTCCACCAGTGGGACTCATGAGTAATCTGTTGTTCATGCGGTTCATGTTTTTGTTGCTTTCTAAAGTAGACATTTTCTAGTTTTTGTTAAATACTTCGGTTTATGGTATTGTTTATAGCGTTTTAATCAGTTATCATGGAAAACTTGTTGTTTAAGACTCATTATGAATTCTCATACTCTTTGGTTTGGTCTCGTTTCCAGACTATTATTTTGACATACAAACTTGTTTTCTCTTTGTTGAGAGGGCTTGGTTATATCTATAAATCTATGTTTTTAAGGCAATAGAAAGATCATCTAACTTACAAAGAAAAAAAAATTATTTAAATATAATAACAAATAATAAAAGTAATATTGGTTATTTACATTAACATAGATTTATCTTAAATAAAAAATTACATTGACATGTTCAAATTTACATTGAGATGTTAACATTCATGGCAATTTATATTATTATGTTGGATTTTAGCTATCCCAATAAGAGTTAGAGTTAGTGTGTTAACTTATTTTAAATAAACATTAATTAAACATCTTAATCCTATATTTATTATTGTTTAAAATTTTAGTAAATTATAACATCTTTCTATAAGTTACTCACAAACATTTTCCTAAGTGGATTTTAATTCATTTTCATTTTTAATTTAGTAACATTTTCCTCAATGGATTTTAATTCATTTTCATTTTTAATTGATAATAAAAATTGCATTTAAATTTTTAGAAATATTTTAATAAATATACAGTTTAGATGAATATATATCTATATCTATATCTATATATATTCCTCAAAGGAATTTAATTCATTTTTAATAAAAATTAGATTTCAATTTTTATAAATTTTTTAATAATCCTCAAAGGAATTTAATTCATTTTTAATAAAAATTACATTTCAATTTTTATAAATTTTTTAATAAATACATAGTTATGATGATTGCACCTAGAGGTGCTTTATAACCTAGTATGGGGGAGATATTGTTAGTCGAGTGTTTGTCGAGTTTGTCGAGGAAAAAAATAATACAAAGTAAACAAAAAAGAATAATACAAAGTAAAAAGTAAATATGAGAGTTAAACTAGAGACTTTAAAGCTTAGAATTAGGTGGTAAATATTATGTCGGCCATAAACAAAAAAGAATAATGCAAAGTAGAAAGTAAATATGAGACTTAACCTAGAGACTTTACTTTTTACTTTTAATACAAAGTAAAAAGTAAATATGAGATTTTAGAGTGTTTGTCAAGTAACAAAATAATACAAAGTAAACAAAAAATAATAATACAAAGTAAAAAGTAATAAATATTATGTCGGCCATAAACAAAAATGAATAATATAAAGTAAAAAGTAAATATGAGACTTAAAGTAGAGACTTTAGAGTGTAGGATTAGGTAGCTAGGTATTGCACTCAAGGAGCTATTCAAAGAAAGGTTTTCACCTTGCGAGATTTGATCCCTCTCAATACTTGATAGAGCCTAGGATTTAGATCTAGGTTGGTTTACATACAAAAGTAAACAAAAAAAGAATAATACAAAGTAAAAGTAATAAATATTATGTCCGCCATAAACAAAACAAATAATACAAAGTAAAAAGTAAATATAAGACTTAAACTAGAGACTTTAGAGCTTAGAATTAGGTGGTAAATATTATGTCGGCCATAAACAAAAATGAATAATACAAAGTAAAAAGTAAATATGAGACTTAAAGTGAGACTTTAGAATTTAAGATTAGGTGTCTAGGTATTGCACTCAACTAGCTATTCAAAGAAAAAATTGCACCTAAGGAGATTTGATATAAAATAAAAAATAATGAGAAAAATTAAAAATAACTCAGTTACCAGAACATCCAACACTTCATGGTTTTTTAATTTTCAGTTCTATCCCGTATGAATTTGTGGAGAACTTCAACATCCAACACTGCTTGTCGTCTCCTTCTTATGACTTCGGCGATATCCAGTGCATCTTGTGCGATTCTGTAGTGAACACAATGACCTATTTCGCACCTCTTTTCACAAATTGGAATGGAAATCTTTTCCTCATCTACTTCATCTTCATTCTCGATCTTACGAAAGCGTTCAAACATATGAACTACCTCCTTTACTATATTCAAGCCTTGTCTGAGCAAACAATCGGCTAACTGACCTTCTCCCAACACTATATCTTTAAGAAGTCTAACAGCCTTTTCAAGGGCCTCAGAATTATGCCGCGCCTGCTCTTGAGCTTCAAGCGCTTCTGCCACACTCATGTTATTGTTATTTGGTCTCTCATTTTCTCTAGAGATGCAGATAATTAAAGCATTGCTCACTGCTCTCGAGTACATCCGTTTGAAATTTAATTGTGAGGCCCTCGCTCTTCCCAGAATAGCAATTCCATGATTCAAGTCCTCACTACTGATATCTATTGCATTCGTTTGACAAAATATATGCAGCGCACACGAATATCCGTCCAGCATATCTCGGTTAGCATTCCCATTTATAAGGGCGATGTTAGTATCCGGCTGAATCTCATCAGAAATTGTAGAAAATGCTCGCAAAATAAAGGACTGCATCTTCAAGTAACCTTCATTACACTTATAAACATGGCCTAGAATGCTGATCAAATTTAAAATCATAATACGTGCCTTGGAACCTTTTCCAGATTTCCCAATAATTGCCATTGATTTTTCACCGGGTGATTTCACTCCACTTATTATAACGTTAATTGACCTGACTATCTCCTTACCCACATCGAGAGCCGCTTCTCTAGCTTCCTTTTCTGTTAAGATTTTCTCAATGAGTTTATTTAAATATCTGAAACCATGTACAGAAATGAATGTCTCTATGTTCTGAGAATGAAGCTCACAAAACAAGCGTATTAAATTCATTTTCTTCCATATATTCACCCATTGCTTCTCCATTATCGGTCCTCCTTTAATAGATTTACGCAACTTCATTAAGTGCCCCTTCATCTCTTCCTTCTCCAGAACTTTCGAATACTCCGCAATTACAGTATTGGAAGGAAATCTATGAAGTTTAATGTAATGTTTCATTTTTTTTCTCAATTTTGTTTGGGGGATGACGTTTTTAACATTAAACCACTGTCTGGTATAGGGATTTCTGGCATGATGTGTAGTCTCCCAAATGATCTGTAGTGTGTTCCTATTGTATAGAAGTTGGGTGGGATCTTGCTCGAGTGGTAATCGGACTGGATCATAAGCAAATTCTCTGGTGATGATGTCCATATACCTCTCAGGCACCATTTCCATGTCCATTTCGTTTCGCTCTTCAGCTACTGTTTCCATCTCCAATTGGTTTCGCTCTTCAGCTACTGTTTCGATCTCCAATTCGTTTCGCTCTTCGCTGGTCACTGCTGGATTCGGAGTCATAAATCCAATTCGATATAAAGCAGCTGAGCACAACACAACTTAAATTATATTTGCGGACAGCTTCGAATTAGCGATTATACCTCCTACTGAATGACTTCCACTTCACTATATCTTGTTATGTGAATAATACAATTATTTATTTATAAACGACAATGAGTTACTTCTAATTATGAAAAACAATAGCTAGTGGATGGCGTCGGCCATAGCAATTAAAAAAATACATTATGACAACTTTTTTTGCCACAATTACGGAGGCTCATACCATGTTTGTTCAAGTCGTAGTTTATTATTGTTAACGGTCTAAAAATTATGCATACTTGATGTCCTACTCTAACCATCCTTATTCTTGTAGATGGTACCTTTTGAAGCTTTTCATTTCCCTAGTCGACGAGGCATAGAATCTCTGAAAAATGTAAAATTGAAGAGTATTATTAATTTAAATAGCCCTAAATATGTATTCACAATTTGAATTTAACATCATTGACGTGAAAACATTTTTTTAAAAGATTTTGCACCTTAAAAAAGTGTAATCCAAACACTTGGATCGCAATATGTAATATAATTAACCCTTTCCTTTATGGTACACTATGCAACACGTTTCTTTTGATATTAATTATTTTTTACTAGTTAATCCAAACACTTTGATCGCAATATGTAATATAATTAACCCTCTCCTTTATGGTACATTATGCAACACATTTCTTTTGATATTAATTATCTTTATATTAGTTACCTACTTATGGATCTACAAAATTGTTTTATCTACCATCCTAGATCCAAATTCTAGGCTTTATCAAGCATCGAGAGGGATCAAATCTCCTCAGGTGCAAACCTTTTTTTGAATAGCTCCTTGAGTGCAATACCTAGCCACCTAATCCCAAACTCTAAAGTCTCTACTTTAAATCTCATATTTACTTTTTACTTTGTATTATTCATTTTTGTTTATGGCCTACAAAATATTTATTACTTTTTACTTTGTATTATTACTTTTTGTTTACTTTGTATTATTTTGTTACTCCACAAACACTCTATAAACACTCTAAAATCTCATATTTACTTTCTACTTTGTATTAAAAGTAAAAAGTAAAGTCTCTAGATTAAGTCTCATATTTACTTTTTACTTTGTATTATTCTTTTTTGTTTATGGCCGACATAATACTAACCACCTAATTCTAAGCTCTAAAGTCTCTAGTTTAAGTCTCATATTTACATTTTACTTTGTATTATTCTTTTTTGTTTATGGCCGACATAATATTGATAACTTTACTTTTTATTATTCTTTTTTTGTTTAACACTTTACTAACAATATCTCCTCCATACTGGGATGTAGAGCACCTCTTGGCACAATAAATTTTTGTTTTTGTTTTTTTACTTTCAATTACTCTTTTTTTTCAAAAAATAAAACATTAATTGATATTCATAAATTATGACTAAAAGATAACAAGTCAAATCATTACATCTCTAGTTCATACTTTGTGAGAACTTTCCTTTAGTACGTGTTGCACAACAAGAAAATCCATCTTTTAGCACCAGAAGTTAGCACCATTTATATTTTGTGGTGTAAATGTGGTGGTATTAGCACCACTTACATTTATGTGGTGTTAAAGTGGTGTTATTAACACCATATATATTTTGTGGTGTTAAAGTGGTGGTATTAGCACCACTTATATGTTGTGATGTTAATATGGTGTTATATTTGTTAATATTATTGGAAATTGAGTTTTACCTTTATGAGAAATGCCATGTTGGCAAGTACCATAAAGTGGTGCTAAGCTATTATTTCCACATGGACATGTACAAATAGGATTTAAATATGTGGATTTGCACCATAAACAAATTAACAAATAATTATTTTGAAAATAACTCAATTCAATATTTTTTTAATTTTTCATCAATTAAAATAAATGATCAAAGATTAATTTATGAGTTTTTGCACCATGCAAATAAAATCACGTAGAATATTTAAGCAAATAAATTCGTGTGATTCATTTATGAGGCTTTACACCACTAGCATAGCAAGTTAAAAAATAATATTTGGAAAATAGTTCAAATCATTTATTCACTTTTTATATTATTTAAACATATAAATACAATTGACAAATAAATAAAAAGAACTATTTTTAATTTATTACTAATATAAATGAGTAATAAAATTATTTGAATTTAAATTTGATTATTCATTTGAGATATTTGTGTCTTCTTAATTTTTTTTTTATGTAAATTAGTATTGTTATTAGGTTTTTAACACAAGACATGGGTCTTAGATCCATCTATATGATCAATGGAGAAAACCTCTACCTAAAGCCCTAAAAGAAGATTTTAGGAATCTAGGACCAAGAAAGACACCACAAAGGTACCCACAAATATTCCTAAGAGTATTATTAGCCTCTAAGTATGGGCCTTCACACTATTGTAATTTTTTAATCACTAGGGTACTAGGTCCAATGGCCCTCAACATTGTTGAGTGAACAATCATAGCCATAGGCCTCAACCTAGAGGAATCCCAAGCATAAATAAATGTCATGTTGTCAAGTACCATATAGTGGTGCTAAGCTCATGCTTATCACATGGACATGTACAAAAATGATTTAATTATGATCATTTGAACCATAAACACAACAACATCACAAATAAATATTTTTTAATAACTTAATTCAATTTTTTCATTCAAATAAATGCCCGGCATGATTAATTTATAAGGTTTTAAACCACTGTCACAACAAATTCAATTATTTGGTTTTATCACTATTTAAACCAATAAGCTCACATGATTCATTTATGAGGTGTTACACCACAAACACAACAAGTTCACAAATAATTATTTCTAAATAGCTCAAGTGGACTATTCATTTTCAATATTCTTCAAGCAAATAAATACCCATGATTCTTAAATTTGGCAAATAATTAAAGGCAACCATTTTTAATTTATTGCTATTATAAAATATTAATAAAAATCATTTGAATTGAGATTTCATTATTTGATAAGGTATATTTTTATTGATATTGTTAAATTTTCTAATGGATATTAATATAATTACTAGGCTTTGTGCACAAGGCATGGGTCTCAAATCCTTGGAGATGTTAGAGGGAGGAAACCTCTTCCTTGGGCCCTAAATGAATCTTTTAGGAAACTAGGACTGAGAAATATGGTTAACACACATATTCCTAAGAATATTCTTAACATCTATGTGTGGATATTGATTGCATTATACGGTTTTGATCAGTAGTTATAGGTCTATTGGCCCTTGACCTAGTTAAGAGAAGAAACCTAGGCCTTAGCCTAAATTAAATTTCTAGGCATATAGGGATAGTAATGATTTGTAACACCAACACAAATGAATTTTTGAGAAGATATGTGGCCTTATAATAAGGATAATGAGGGGAGTTGGAGGAACTAAAACTAGGTATAAGTCTTTAGGGCATAGAAATGATTAAGGAAGGAACCCCATTCCTTGGAACTTAGAGGAAACCTCTAGGAATATAGCATTAACAAGTATACCTTGAAACACCACGTAAGGCCTCCTAAGGGTATCCTTGGCATGATATTGGGGGTATTAATGTAAGTAAGAGGTTGTTTTTAAGCACTATATATGGGTTTTTAGGCCCTTAACATGTTTGAGAGAGGAAACCTAGGCCTTATTCCCTAGTAAAATATGTTGTCCTTCCATGGAAAAATACAACAACTCAAAGCATTACACATGACATATTGGGGTTATTATTTACCTCTAAGTAAGCAAATCAACACCATGATGATTTTTTTGCTAGTGTGCACGGGTCTTAGGTTTTTGTATAATCTCATAGGAGGAAACTTGGGCCTTAAACCCTAAGGGAAGATTTAAACCACACCCATGAACTCCAAACACTATCCTTGGCATCTGAGCATTCATATGAGTGACACTAGGTATGCAAACCTTAGACATATTCATGAGAGGAATTACAAGAACTAGGTCCTAAAGGATGGTTTTAGGCATATAGGATGGTTTTAGGCATATGAGGCTAATAGCAATGACTCAAAATATCACCTATAAGATCATGCAATGTATAGGATATCATTATTCTCAAAGTGGGATATGGGTGGAAATATGTGGTTTTGCGTATTAGCGATGGGTTTGAGTAAATAGTTGGGAAAGAAATTGAAAGAATTATACCCTAACGTAATATTATTGAGGTAATGGGAAATGATAAAGAGTATGAACCATACACCATTTAAAGTTGACATTTGACATAATAGTTGGATATGAGCATAATCAATAGTTTTTGCATAGAGGGATGGATCTCAAGTCCTTTTTGGAGTCATAAAAGTAAAGCAAGATCCTTATGTAGGTGTCCCAAGGCCTTCGTAATGATATTACATAGAATATGGCCATGAATTGATCCCTAAGTAAACCATTAAGGCATCCAAATCCATTGAGACACTATGTATCTAGTTCTTATGGCCTTTAAGCCTTAGATAAGATCAATGGAGGAGACCTAAATATCAACCACTAAAGGAATATTCTAGCCATCCAGGGCTAATAAGGTTTCCTACACCAACAACACATGGCCTCTTGAGAGTATCATTAGCATATGATTGAGGATGTTGGTCTCATTATCTGTTTTTGAGCAGTATGTACATGTCTTGAGGCCTTGAGAGCGATGTTCTAGGGAATAAGACCATGCCTTTATCCCTAAAGAAATCGTCCAGGCATCCAAATCCATGAATTATAATTCCTCAAAGCACCATGCATGACTTCATAGGGGTATCCATTGTACTATATAGATCTAAGTCTTGTGGCCTTACGACCTTCGACATGGTTAGTGGGGTATACCTTAACCTTTGCCCCTAAAGGAAGGTTGTAACTATCTAGGGTTAATAATTTTTTCTTCCACCAACCATTTGCAACCTCCTAATTGTATAATTGGCCTATGATTGAGGATGTTATTATAGTTAGGTGGTGTTAAGTAGGATGCACATGTATTAAGCCCTTGGGAATTATGTTCCATGGAAGAATACCATGTTTTTGGCCCTAAAGAAATCATTAAAACGAATCAATATCTATGAATACTACCTAAAAGAAACATTGATTACTTCATAGGGGTATCTATGGCACTATGTATCAATGTATTGTGGCCTTGGGACCTTACACATGGTTAGTGGAGGAGACCTCAATATCGAGCTCTAAATGATTCTTCCATCCATCTAAGGCTAAGAATATTGCCTCCACTAAAAACACATGGCCTCTTGAGGGTATAATTGGCCTATGAATGATTATGGCATTTCCATTAGCTGGTTTTGAGTAGTATCTACATGTCTTAGGGCCTTGGGAATGATGTTATAGGGAAAAAAAACCATGCAATTGGCCTTAAAGAAACAATTGGGGCATCTAGAGTGATGAACGATTCCTAGAGCACCATGCATGACCTTTCATGGATATCCATGCCACTATGTATCCATTTTTTGGGGCCTTGGGAACTTGGACATGGTAAAGAGAGGAGACTTGAACCTCTAGCCATAAAGGAATCCTATAGCCATCCAAGGCTAAGAATATCACCTCAACCAACCACACATGACCTCTTGAGGGTATCATTGTCATATGATTGAGGATATTAACACCATTATGTGATTTTGAGAAGTATGTAGGTGTCTTAGGACCTAAAGAATGATGTTATAAAGAAGAATACCATGCCTTTGGCCCTAAATAGAACACTAAGGAATCTAGAGCCCTAAACAATGCCTCAAAGCACCATGCATGACTTTGCAAGGGTATCCATTGAGCTTTGGTCTTAGGGACTTGAGCTCTTGGACATGGTCACTGGAAGAAATTTGAACCTTGGGCCTTGAAGAAATCTTTTATCCATCAAAGGCTAAGGAGGTTTCCTCCACCAACCAAACATGGCCTCCTGAGGATATCATTAGCCTATGATTAAGGATGACAATTCCAGTAGGTGGGTTTGAAATATGTATGTGTCTCAATTCGTTGGGAATGACATTCTAGGGGAAAGACCACTCACTTGGCCCTAAATAAACCATTAAGTCATACAAAACCATGAACAATGCCATGCGTGGCTTTGCAAGGGTATCCATGGCAATATGTATCAAAGTATTGGGGATTTGGGGGATTGGAAATGGTCATGGGAGGAGGCATGAAGCTCAAGCTCTAGTGGAATCTTCTATCCATCTAGAGATAAGAAGGTTCTATACACCAACAACACATCACCTTTCAAGGGTCATTGGCCTATGATTGAGGATGTTAGTGACATTAGGGTGTTTTGAGAGTATGTACATGTCTCAGGGTGTTAAGAATGAAGTTTTAGGGAGGAATAACATGGTTTTAGACCTAAAGAAATCATTGAGGATTCCACAGCCATGAAAAATGCCTCGAAGAACCACACATAACTTTGTAGGGATATCCATGGCATTATGTATCTAGGTCATCTGTCCTTAGGGTATTCGACATGGTCAATGAAAGAGACTTAAAACTAGGGCCCTAAAGGAAGCTTCTAGCCATCCGTGTCAAACAAGGATGCCTTCACCAACCACAGATGGCCTCTTGAGGGTATCATTGGTCTATGATTAGTTATTTTAACACCAATAGTTAGTTTTGAGCATCAGACACATGTCTTGGGGCCTTCGAAACAACACTCTATAGAAGACGACCATGCCTTTGGCCCTAAAGAAACCATTTAGGCATACAAAGCATGAATAATTACTCAAAGCACCATGCATGACTTAACAAAGGTATCCATTTTACTAGTTATCTAGGTCATGTAGATTTGGGGCCTTCGACATGGTTAGTTTAGGAGACCTAAAACTTTGCCCCTATAGGAAGCTTATAGACATCTAGGGATAACAAGTTTTCCTCCACCAAGTACACACAACCTCCTAATGGTATAATTAGCCTATCATTGAGGATGATGCTACCATTAGGTTGTTTTGAGTAGTAAGTACATGTATCAATGCCTTGGGAATGATGATCCTAGGAAGAAGACCATGCATTTTTCCCTCAAGCAATCATTGAGGCATACAGAGCCATGAATAGTGCTTAAAAGTACCATGCATCACTTCACAGGGGTATCCATGGCACTATGTATCTAGATCTTGTGGCCTTGTGGCCTTGGACATGGTTAGTGGAGGTGACTTGAATCCTAAGCTCGAAAGTAACCTTATATCCATCTAGGGATAATAATATTTCTTCCACTAGTGACACGTGGCCTCTTGAGGGTATAATTGGCCTATGATTGATTATGTCATTTCCATTAGGTGGCTTTGAGTAGTATATACATGTCTCGAGGCCTTGTGAATGATGTTTCACGGAAAATGACCATTCCTTTAGCCCTAAAGAAACCATTGAGGAACCTATACCAATGAACAATTCTTGAAGCATCATTCATGACCTTGCATGGATATTTGTGCCACTATGTATCCATGTCTTGGGGCCTTCTGGCCCTGGGCATTGTCAAGGGAGGAGACTTGAACCTTTGGCCCTAAAGGAATCTTCTAGCCATCCAAAGCTAATAATATTATCTCAAAATACCATACATGGACTCTTGATGGTATCATCATCCTATGATTGAGGATATTAATACCATTATGTGGTTTTGAGAAGTATGTACATGTCTTGGGGCCTTGGGAATTGTGATAGAGAATAATACCACACCTTTGGCTCTAAATAAACCATTGAGGTATCTAGAGCCATGAACAATGCCTCATAGAACCACGCATGATTTTGTAAGGGTATCCATGTATTTTTGTATCTAGGTCTTGGGGCCTAGAGGACTTGGACATGGTGAATGGAGGATACTTGAGGGTATAATTATCTTATGATTAAGGATGATGATTCCATTAGTTGGGTTTGAGAAATATGTGTGTCTCTTGATGCATTAGGAATGACATTCCAGGTGAAAGATCATGCCTTTGTCCCTAAATAAACCATTGATGCATACAAAACCATGAACAATTTCATAAAGCCCCATGTGTGACTTCAGAAGGGTATCCAAGTCTTGGAACTATGTATCCAAACCCCATGAAATTGGGTGATTGGACATGGGCATGGGAGGAGGCATGAAGGTTTATTTTATCCATTTAGGTCTGATTGATTTATCTCCACTAGCCACACATGACATTCTGAGGGTATCATTGGCCTAGGGTTCAGGATGTCGATGCCATTAGGTGGATTTGAGTAGTATGTACATGTATGAGGGTGTTGGGAATGAAGTCCTAGGGAGGCAGACCATGCCTTTGTACCTAAAGAAATCATTGCGGCATCAAGATCCATGAAAAATGCCTCGAAGCACCACACATGAATTTTTTGGTGTATTTATGGCATTATGTATTAGGGACTTCGACATGGTCAATTGAAGATACCTAAAGGAAGATTCATTACATCCATAGATAATAAGGTTATATCCACCAACAACACATGGTGTCTTAAGAGTATTATTGGTCTATGATTAGGGATGTAGATTCCATTAGGTGGTTTTGAGAAATACACACATTTCTCAGGGCTTGGGGAATGACATTCTATAGAAGAGGACCATGCCTTTGGAAATAAGGAAACTATTTAGTCATCCAAAGACACTAACAATCCAACAAATGACCACACATGGCTTTGGAGTGTATCCATGGCACTATGTATCCAAGTCATGGGGACTTGGGGCATTGGACATGGCCAAGGGAGGAGACCTCAACTTCAAACCCTAAATGAACTTGCTATCCACGCACGGATAAGAGGTACACCTAAACCAAGGACACATGTCCTCCTTAGGGTATCATTGTGTTATGATCGAGGATATTAGTGAAATGGATGGTTTTTACTAATATCTATGTGTGTCAGGGCCTTGGGAATGATATTCTAGGAAGTCCAACTATGTGTTTGGCCCTAAATTAATTCTTGTGGCATTTAAATCCATGAATAATGCATTAAGGCATCATGCATGAATTTATAGGGGTATCCATAGCACTATGTATCTAGGTTTTTGTCCTTGGGACCTTGAACATGGTCAATGGAGAAACCCTTATCCTTAAGCCCTAAAGGAATATTCTAGACATCTAAGGATGAGGAGGTGGTTTCCACCAACTACACATTGCCTCTTCATTATGTCATTATCCCATGATTGAGAATGTTAGAGCCAGTAGGTTGTTTTTGAGCAGTATGTAGGTGTCTTTGGGCTTTCAGAATGATGTTCTATTAAAGAAAATCATTCCTTTATCCCTACATAAGTCATTAAGGAATTCAAATCCATGAACACTACATCAAATAACCATGCATGACTTTGGAGTGGTATCTATGGAACTATGTATCAAGGTCTTGTGGCCCTGGGGCCTTGGACATGTTTAGTGGAGGAGACATAAAATTCATGTCCTAAACGGATATTCTAGTGATCTAGAACTAAGTATGATTCCTCCACCAACCACAAATGAATTTTTGAGGGTATCACGGCCCTATGGTTGAGGATGTTGGTGCCATTAGGTGGTCTTGATAATTATGAAGGTGCCCTAGGTTCTTCAGAATTGCATTATAGGGTATCTCTCTCACTCCCTCTTCCCCCACTCTCTTCCTTCTCCGACTCTCCTGATTTTCATATCTCTTTCTATATCTATCTCCATCTCCCTATCCTTATTTTTATATCTCTCTCCCCATCTCTCCTAGTCTCCCCCCCCTCTCCTATAATCCCCCCCCCGTCTGTCTCTCTCTTCCCCCCCTATCCCTATATCTCCCCCCTATCTCTCCCTCTCTCTCTTTCTCTTTCTCTATATTTCCACCTACCCCCATCTCTCTCTTCCTCTCTTTGTCATTTCTTCCCCCTACTCCCCTCTATGTTTCCCCCTTTCCTTAACTACCCCTCCTCTATCTCTCTAACCCCCCTCTCCTTTTCCCTTTATCTCTCGCTTCCCCCCCTCTCTCTATTGCTCCCCCCCTCCCCCCCTATCTCTCTTCCCCCCTTTAACTAACTACCCCCCCTCTCCCTCCCTCCCTCCATTCCCCTTCTCTCTCTCCCCCACCCCTCTCTCTCTCTCTCTCCGTATGATAGGGGAACCACATGATTAGGAACAAGGTGAGGCGATAAGTGGCTCTTTGTAAATGTTACAAAGGGTCCCTACTCCAAAAATTGAAGAGCTACAATAAATACACCATTTATATTTGAATCTTCCATACTTTTGCACATAGATATATAAGGACATGTTCACACATATTACTACATTATCAAACCACTTAAAAGTTCATAAATATTCTAAGTTGTTAAATAAAACTTCATTACATTTCTTATTCATAAAAAATAAATTACCTCGACTTACACAAATATTCATTGAAAACAAAATTTTAGTAACCCAAGAAAACCAAATAGTGTTGCCTTCAAATATAATTTAGATCAAAATATGTATACAACAAAAAAAAAACTCTCGTTTTGGTTGCTAAGCCTAATGAATGCGATAAATGACTTTACATTTTTTACCCAAGCTAGTTAACTTAGGTTTCTTTCTATCCAAGAGTCAATTTTTAGGACATCTACTATTTAAATCGTATACATAGAAGTGATAAGTACATTAATTACATTTTTGATTATGTAGTTTTTAAGTATAGAAAAAATAAAGAAACATAATTTGCAATTTAAAGGGGGTGGATAAATGTTTCAAATAAAAAAATATTTTAATTATAGCAATTTACTCATGGAGTATTCTTCCTTATATTAATTATGGATTATTTTTCCTCGTAAGTGTTTTTATAATTTTGATATAATGGTTGAAAATTTTAATTAATAAAAATTGCATTAAACATATAGTTGTAAATTTTAGAATTTAAGAAATTTTAATATTTGTTGTCAAAATCACAACTTTCCATTATCAAATTCCAAATAAATAACCTACCAAAAAAGAAAAAATAATTCGTACTTACATTTATCAATTTAATTAAATCTACAACCTTAATAATTGAAAAATTAAATCCTAAATTAAACTCTATGCTATTCCCTTAAATTTCATATTGTGCTTTGATGTTTCCCTATCATTGACATGACCTTAAGAGCGTCAATGCTTCTCTTATTGCGTTAAAAGGTTGGAGGTTCACTTTGGGTTATTTTCGGCCATTTTGGATACGAGAACAATAGACCGATTTTATGAAGTTGAACTAGTCGAGGATGAACTAGCAAAATATGAACTCAAACTTGAAGAGCTTGACGGGGATGAAATTGGTGGGAAAATAGAAGGTATGTCACAATGTCTCAAAACATCAAAATTACAGCTAGGGGAATCTTCCTCCCAAGTTCCACCACTCAACAGGTTTTAATGTGGACGACTTCCAGAGCTAGGGTTTAGTGCAGTGAGAACCATTGCAAAAATTTGCTTTCGAATGTGATAGCAATAGCAGGTTTTATTCATAAGGTCCAACATTTGGGTAAAAATAGTTGATTGAGAAATGATATTATATGCGGGAAGATGCCTTTGCAGCAGCCCACTAGAAACCAAAGGCAGGTTTGGTATAGTAACCTATTAAATCAATTTTCAGTTTTTATTCTTGGTAGTGAATAATTTGCATTTCTTGCTTCTGTTCGAATTTGATGGAATGGGTATGGCCCTAATTATTTTATTCTGGTTCATAAATTGTTTTCTCATAACTGTCTAAGGTAAATTTCCGAGGGTTTTTCCTAACTAGGTTAAATTGGGGTTTTGGGGTTTTTCCTAACTAGGTTAAATTGGGGTTTTTCGGGATTCCGACAAAACTGACCTGAAAAAAGTGTAAATGGTAGACTTTAGGTGAATCTAAAGATTGAAGGCTGCTGTACACTAAGGTATGGCTCGTAGGACAGCCAAGTGGCCATTATTTTTTCCTATAGTGGTCTATAACAGAACACCCTGTTTGAACAATGTCAGGCCATTTGTATTACTGAACCCTCATGAAGGGTTGTTCGCTTCGTTTCATGATTGAATTCATATAAATTTTCCTTTGCATTATGTATATGAGTTGAATCCTGAGTTATATTTGGTTTCCACTTACCTCAATGCTTCCTGAGTCAAACTTCATGACCTTTCTTGAGCTTCCCAGTAGGGTTTTGGTCTTGAGCTGCCCATTCGTGTTCTCTAACCAGTGTTTTGTTTCACTGGGTCGGTGTATCGTTATGACGAATACTGTCTCACAATCATATGTATTTGGGAGAGCTCTGCTCAATTTTGGCTTCAGTCTTCAACTATGGATGAAACCTAACCTGTTTCCTAGCTACATGATCTTTTTAAAACCATGATAAGGTTTACCTACACAGATTTGTTTATACTGTTAGATCCACAACTTCTTCAAAGCAGTGCTTTGCAGCTAAATTTTTTGAGAGACTATGGTATCTCATGCTTTTAATATGGTACACGTTGGTTGATGCAATAATCTCCGCACTTAGAATGATAGGATGGCTTGACGATATCCAACTTCCTATTCGAGGACCTTCCCATTGCCCATTCTTCAACTGCGTTTCAATTGGAGGACATCAAGCAGATAAAGAACATCGTGGGAGGGGTATGTGATCACAACAACACTAATTCATATTGCCTAATTCTAATTTATATGTATACTTACAAAGTTTTGATATGCTTACAGACAATGAATGATGTGATGATTGGAATATTTTTTTACAGCATGCAACTTTACTTGCAGAGTTTCGTATCAGTTGGTATGCAATTTTATTAGACTTACTACTTTTTTCATATTTGATTTTTTTGTCTGTTAGTTTGTTCTCAAAATCACTTAGAATCGCATCATGAATATCGCATCTTGGATTTTAAGTATCTCCTACATTAAAGATAATTCAAACTCTGGTAACCACCTTACCAGTGAAATTTGACCCCTATTCATTCATATTTTACCACAATTCATTCATATTACTTCAGAGTTTAGCATCGAAAAACTCATGGCAACTGCCCTGCTATCTTTATAAGAATACATGTCTTATTACTAATATGAACAATTGATTAATGTTTCTGTGGACACAGTTGGAGACCAAAGCTTACAAGATGCTTATACAAACAGATTTGAGCTGCTCATGAATGACAGAGTCATTAAACAAATGATGTACTCAAGAATGACAACACTATGTTTGTTAAACACCGAAGCTTTGGCTGGAATACAGGTTATGCATTTAGCCATTTCTTTTCAAATACGTTCATTTCATTTAGCAAGAGTGGTTAGACATATGTTGACAACATAAATTTGTGCATAATATCGATGAGATGTTGAAACCAAAAAAACTTTACATAAATGCAGGACTTCTGAGATGCCCGGAAAGGTTAAAAGGACCACAGGTATGCTTAAGCTTTAACATTTCCATAACCCAAAACTCATTATTGTAAAGAATGGTTCTCAATTCTCATTCATGAGATCAGCTTGGTACAGGCTATTTCTAGATGTTTATATAATAAATTTTCCAATACAACGATGGCGGCATCATATATGGTTGGCCCTATGGAGAAGATAGCTATGGATGAGAATGCAGTAAAAGGCTTTTCTTTCTTTGAATCAAGTGTACCTCAAGTGAGTAAATAGACTGCTTAGATTCTTCTAGACATTTTCTGGTTTTTTTGGTGTGAAATCAATGCAGTAGCTGTAGGTTTCTATTGTTTGGTATATTGTTTCAAAATTTATTTGATTGATAGATGGATTCAAGCATATTCTTTCATATTTTATATATGTAATTATGGAATATGTTCATGCAGCCTGTGTTTTATTTTCCTAACTATTAGATATGGTAACCATGTTCTAAACTAAAGTTCACGAGTTGGGCTCCGAACTCGCAGAGCAGAGTGGAGAGCATTATATTTATTATATGCCATGAAAAGCATGAAACCCATCCTTTCAGCCCGTCTCAGCATGTCATTAACTCGTTAATCCTATTTCCTATAATATACGAAGGGCAGCTCATACAGGTCTCAAGAGAAGCTGAAAAAGCTGCAGATTGAGGTGAATTAACTACTTACGACCTGGCCTTAAACACGGTGCAATTTCACTTCAAGAAGAGGACACCCACACACCATTCTCGGTAACAGGTTTTCCTTTTATCCATTTCTGCATGACCTCCGGCGTTGTCCTCTATTCTCTGATTTCTCTATTAGTAATTTTTCACATGAAGTCCTGCTTTCTGTCCATTGATTTGGCAGAATGAATGGTATTGACGACGCAGGTGGTCTCAAATTGCTTCCCATTTGCCCGGACGCACGGACAACGAGATGGAACTCTTACATCAAGAAAAGGCTCAATAGTCATCCCTGCTCCTCCTCCACCGAATCCAACGACAACAATAGCACAAAATATAGTCTTCCCTTGCAATTCGATCACACATACAATACAAATTCAGAGTTTACACTGGCTCATGATGCTTATACAGGGTTTTGCTCTGCCAATCCATTGGACGCCATGCTTGAAGGGTACCTGCAATCACCTGATGATATATTTACAAGATTGGTCAGTGCATAAAATATGCACTCGTGTTCAAGATGTACTGGATTTAAAGCATAAGCAACCACATGAGCAAAAGAATGAGTTTGCAATCGATGTAGACTACGCGAACAACCAACTAATTTCTTGTTCTCAGCTGTAGATTGATTCCACTTCTCACACCAGTGACAGCTTCTCTGAGGATTTTAAATTTCCACACACAGAGTTGATGGATCGCTCCACCCCTGGTGGGGCTGTTGAATGGATCTTGCAAGGAATCCACATGCTCTCAAGGAGCCCAACATCATATTTCTGCCCATTGGTGTTTTACTTTTCAATTTGTTGTATGTTCTAAAAGAGACTGTTACTTGTTGCTTATATAAACCCTTGTTAGCTACTGAAAAAAGGGGTTGAAAACATTTATTTATAATTGTACACAATTCTACTGCATTTATAAATTTATTGTATTAAGTTTACCATATAAATGTGACTATTTGATATTCCTTGAATCCTATATCTTGTATGTATGTTTACATTAATTACTATTGAATTCCAATTAAAATGAACTAGATTATATTTATAAATTTAATATTTGTATTCATAAGCTCTAAATGGACCATTTTAGGCTAGCAATGGACATCAGAATCAATGGGCAAGGGTATGCATATTTACATTAATTATTATTGAATTTCAATTAAAATTAGATTATATTTATAAATTTAATATTTGTATTCATAATCCCTAAATGGATCATTCTCGAGATAAGAATCAATGGGCAAGGGTGAGCAAGGATGTTTGGAATATATATATAATGTGATTTATATTTTTTTTGCACCATTTATTAGTTTATGGTGCTTTGCACCAATTCTTATTTTATGGTGCTTTGCACCATATACATGTTTGCTTATATTAAATAATAAAAATAATAATTTTGGTGTTTCGTACCATAAAGTCACAATCCACATTGGATTGTTTTGGTGTTTTGCACCACAAAATCCCAATCCACCTAGGATTGGTTTTGGTGGTTTGCACCATACACCATGGATTGCCACATATTCATTTGAACACCAAAACCAACTTTTTTATAAACACCACTTTTGCACCATAAATCTTATTACCATTTGGGTATCCCCACATTATCACCACTTTTGCACCACTATTTTAAAATTGAGGATTTCCCAAATCCTTTACAAATAGTGGTGCTAATGTGAGGCTAAAGTGCCTTTTTTCTTGTAGTGTTGACTTAGTCAAGTCTCCATCTATAACTATGTAACACCTTCACATAAAAACTCTTACAAGTTCAAACGACCTTCGAAATACATAAAACTAAATTGTGAGATCAAGAACCGATTAAGAACTTCACAAGACAAAAACTCACTATAGTCATCCATCAATACTAGAACTAAACAATTGACATCTTTACTAAACTATAAGACTCGCTAACTTAGAGAGGAATTAATATTGCTTCAATGAACCTTCAAAAAACCAATGATTTTCTTGAAACACTTCATGAAATGATGATGATGATGATGATTAACGTCCACTCAGACCAACTTTGGTCTATAATACCTTAAGAAGGTTATTACTTGGTTTTCTTTAAACTTTTGTTCCTATGCTCAAAAATCTTAGAGAGAAGCTTTCCCAGGTCAGCATATTTTTGGCAAGTGAGGAGGTTAGAAAGGTCTATATTGTAGCAAATACTATGAAACTCATATCTAATGTGGGTGTAAGCACGATACTCTAAAAGAAATTTATTTTCATCCTCAACGCTCGTAGACTCACAAATATGGA
The DNA here is from genome assembly GCA_027924585.1 of Larix kaempferi. Classification (NCBI taxonomy): domain Eukaryota; kingdom Viridiplantae; phylum Streptophyta; class Pinopsida; order Pinales; family Pinaceae; genus Larix; species Larix kaempferi. Next base: position 53,901,017 of record BSBM01000047.1, on the reverse strand, counting down.
AAACCCTTTCCGTCCATGGAGTTTGTGGAATAGACCAACACTCTATTTCATTATGGAGCTCATGAGAGTTTGTTCCAACCTTGGCTATATTCATTTTCTTCTTTGAACTAGTTACTATCAAGAGATAATTCTGATCTTCCAAATTAGGATTAATGACCTCCTTATATTATCTTAGTTTTCTCCATAAGATACTATGGAGAAAAGATTTGAAGGTTATTACTTGGTTTACTTTAAACTTTTGTTCCTATGCTCAAAAAAGCTTAGAGAGAAGCTTTCCAAGCTCAATATATTTTTGGTGAGGAGGTCAGAAAGGTCTGTATTGTAGCAAATACTATGAAACTCATATCTAATGTGGGTGTAAGAAGGACACTCTAAGAGAAATTGATTTTCATCCTCAATGCTCGTAGACTCACAAAGATGGAAAACCCTTTCCCTCCATGGAGTTTTGGGAACAGACCAATGCCCTATTTCGCTATGGAGCTCATGAGAGCTCGTTCCAATCTTGCATATATTCATTTTCTTCTTTGAAATACTTTCTATCGAGAGATAATTCTGATCTTCCAAATTAGGATTAATGACCTCCTTATAGTATCTTAGTTTTCTCTTAATCGCTAGATTTTCCTCACACCACAATTTCTCTTTAAACATAGAAGAAATAATATTTTTGACATTGTCGATATTCTGCAAAGTGTCATTTTGATCAATGCCACAATTGTCTAGCCGAGCCATCGTATCTTTACACCAACTCCGCTTGAGGTGTAATTGGTTTTTACTAGAATTTAAAGCATTTTTAGGAAGTCTCTCGTTTTCCATGTTATTTATCTTGTGGTTGTACATGAGGTACCTAGTCATAGCGAGCTCTCCATGGGGGAAAGAGCCACTTGTAAGAGGAGAATAGGATAAGGTGTGTTTGTTTTAATTTTGAGGTGATAAGTTATTAACCGCATCTGGATTTTCTCAATCTTTCTCCAAGATTCTCTAGAAATGTTGCACCCCCATACTTCATAACCGTATAAGATAACGTGGATGACAAGAGTTTCAAAGAGGAACTTCTTTTTATCCCACATGACTAGGTTGGTTGATTTACAATTATTTTCAAGCCCAAAATAATCTTTCCATTCTCCAATAACCATTTTCTCAGTGTTGTTGTTCCAATTGAGCTTGTGATGAATATCAATTCCAAGATACTTGTAAGAAGTCACTTCCTCCAATTTATTGTTGTCATAAATACAATTTGCGTAGGTTTTTTTCTTATATTTTATAATCATAAATTTTGTCGTGTTAGTGTTAACAATCATACCCATGTTAGAGAAGAAATATTGGAGAATTCCTAATTGTCTATTGAGATCAAAGGGGTACCTTTCCATAAGAAAAATATCATCAGCATAAAGCAGGAGAATGGTAAGTATCCTACACCTTTCTAGTTTATCAACACAACCTGCTTCTTCTAAACACCTTTCTAGTTTATCAATGTAAATGAAAAAAAGGGTAGGGGAGAGGGGGAATCCTTGCTTAACTCCAATATTATAGTTTATCTCTGCTGACGAGCCGTCGTTATTCTTAAACTTGAAAATGACCTTTTTGTATAACCTTATGTTACACCATATTTTTCCACCTTGTGAGCATTAGCACTCATTAGCCTCCATTATCCATTTATGGACTCATAACCACATTTTTGTCCTCCTGGAACCTTTGTTTCCCTATTTTTATTCCTATACACGAGCTGCTTCAATGCAACTTGTGCATACGCACGATGCACCATTATAACTCACGTACATCGAGTTAATTGGCAAAAGAGAGTAAAATCTTCATTTTTCATTCCAAAAGGCAGCCATTGTGACCTTTGGCCCTCCATGTATCTTAAAACGACTCGATCCTACCTTTCACTTGCATTTGGAGGGTTATATATTGAGCCATTATGCATGGAAGAAGGAAAGGAGAAAGAGAAGAGCATCGAAACTCTATTGGAATTTTTCCATAGCTTGAGTCTACATCCATTGATCCTAGTTGTTGTGAACCTTTTATGTTCACCTACCAATGTAACAGACCCAAAAATTAGGGTTTATAAAATTCATGAAAAGTTTCAATTCTCTTTTCAATATGATACTTCAATCATCTTCAATGATACCGTTTGCTCAAGGTAGGGAAGCAATACAAATATTTTAACTCCTAAATGAAATATTTCATTAAAATGTATTACTCTTTGCGGCATTCCCAGAAATAAAGAAATTATTCTACTCTTCGTAATCCCATACAAAAGCATATTTTACCAGCTTTTCAGTATAATTTTCCATACATAAATTCATCTCTCATGAACGACATGAATGTCCATTAAATGTCTATCCAAAGATTCGTAAATAAAAAAAAGACATTGTCATGCCCCCATTTTGACCCCCTTTGCATTAAATCGTAAATGATGTAAATATTGTAACTTAATCATGGTAAGGAGCTCAAGGCCAAGGCCCCACCATTGATTTAGCATTTTATGTACTGGAAATTAAAGAGATAGATGCCTATGGTTCTTGTGCTAGAAGGGAACGATGTAAATAGGACATCATATAAATACGAATTTAATGAGAGATACCCACAACCAACTACGCAATGCAACAAAGAGATGGGGGCATGATCTTTACAAGGAATAGGGAGGGAAAATAACCAAACCCTTGAGCCATGGTGTTAAGCCATCTCATTGAGGAAACCCATGAACTCTCAACTACCCATTTGGTCTCATGCACTCAATCATTTAATTCTTCCAAGAATTGGTTGAGACAATTAATGCCTTGGGATGGGAGAGGTATGGCTATCAATTTTCGTGTATGGGCAAGACAACAACCTGGGAAATCGAGTTTTGGTGTGCTGGGCAAGAAAACCCCCACGAAATTGTGCCCAAAGCCATTCTTCACCGATGGCATTCATCCTCTCACGCAGTTTGAGCTTGTTGGGGTTTTATCCTTCACGTTTTTCACCATTTCCTGCATTATTCCATGTCTGCAAACTCGTTTTTGGTTAGCTTAGTGGCTGGGATAAGAGAGCCACGATTTTTGGGGTTATGGAGGCCGTTTCTGTCCACGAAATGCCCATGAGCATTTTTTTGAAAACGATTCTTCTCTCCTGGGGTTGATTTCCCATTTCCTCCTTTTGTTTTTGGTTGCCCACGTTTTTCTGGCACTGGTGGAAACCCACTGTTGGGAACTTCACTATATAAGAGTTTTCTCATGCCCAACACTTATGCTTTTGATGTTATATGCATCCATCTCTTAACAGCCTGAGAAACCCAATTGCTGATTGGCTTGACTGATTCTGGTATACCTTTGGCTATGTGAGAGCCTGTTTTCCCTTTTTTCCTTGTGGAGATCATGCCCAGCTCGGGGGGTGGCAGTGGTGCAAAGAGATTGAGGAGCACACTGGCCTACGGTTGGGTGGAACGTTGCAGAAGCGTAGCTGGTTGCTCAGGGACTACTTTCTTATAAGATAAGTATTCTCCTGTATATTCTTGCAATTATTTATTTGATGGATATCTGAATGTATGGTGAAGGTGTAAATGATATTACCTCTGTTGTGTTTTAAAAATAATTATGCATCTACATAACTTCATTATATTATGTGAATGCTTATCTAATAATTTTATGGGGCTGGATGCTCGGTTTAACCTCATGATCCTCTCCATCTAGCTGGTATGATGGGAGGGGACGTGACAGACATAATCATTTACTTAATAGCAACCATCACATGTATATATAAAAGAAGTATCGAATAATAAAAATCATGAGAATTCACTTAAGGATCCATATGTACACATGAGGCAAAATACATCAACTTTCTCCATGCAAAATACACATCTAACATAAAACTCATATTCACAAACATGAATTCACTCATAGGAAAGCAGAGACGATGAGATACATCCACAAAAAGATCAATACACTTACATCTTCTTAAAAATAACCACACATAAGAGACACATAAAAACGACACTGTTTTACCGTGGTTCACCGGAACTTGGGCTACGTCCACAAAAGGGAGGGTTGCATCCCTTTATTTATTCAAAGGGAAAGAGGTTACATTCTTCAACGAAGCTTCCACTTCCTCAAAGCCCCTCTTATGGAGGTTTTCTCCAAGAAATCAAAAGTATACTGCTATGCCCTAAAATTAGAAGTTCTTATGCACTCATATTTCCTTCCTAACAGAGATAGAATCTATCAACATAATTACAACAGCTTCATAACAGGGATGAATACCCAGCTATCCAAATGCTCTCAATATTTCCCACCATGTCAAGTACTAGTCATGCTAGTTCTAGCCTTGGGATTGGGGGCACTATATCCCCTTATACTACTTATCAGTTTGGGAGTGGTGACATCCCTCCATCTTCTTTGAATGTTGGAGGAGGGCCTCCTCCTTCATCATTCCCTAGTGTTGGTATGAACCATTTCTCTGGTGGAGGTTTCATGATAGGTATCAGATCTACGACTTATATTCCATCCATTAACCCAAGCGCCTCTACATATATGCCTACACTGACGAATGCTTATATGATCCCGCAACATCCTCCTCCTTCTAGCTCCTCGATTCTGTGGAGTGAGCACATGCCATTTTATTATTGACCTTATTCGGCTAGTTTTCCTACGTCGAGTAGTTATGTGGGACCCCATTCTTATGGGGGTAATTTTCACTGTTACTCAACCGGTCCTGACCATTATCCCATTCCATCCTATGGAATCCCTTCATGCACATATGTATGTATCCTTATATGGTCCAGTTTGGAGGAGGATATCATCCTTCTGGTCATGGTCACAGTTTTTATCGGATTTCGTCGGCACCTCAGGTGTGGACTTTGATGAACATAGCCTCACCTTCAGTTTCGGAAAGTCAATCTCTTTTGGGAGCTTATAATCAAGGTTGGAAGCCTCAGCTCCCATTTCTTTCTAGGTTAAACTTACCCGACCTTTCGAATCTCACGAATGATCCGGTGTGTCATGACCCAACATGGCCCATAGTCCCCACCAAGCTCCCTTTCAATGTTCCAAAGTTTGAGGGGAAGAAGGGTGAGGATCTAGGTGATCACACCACCACATTTCATTTACGGTGCTCCTTGAATTCCTTGAACCATGATTCTATCCGTTTGAGGCTATTTCAATGCACCCTTACGTGGTCTTCCGTGAAATGGTATGTCAAGTTTCCTGGCGGCACATATAGGGGTTTCAACGATTTGTATTTTGTTTTTCTATATCACTTTTAGTTGGCGATTTGTTACGATACTGGTACTGAAATCTTATCTACCTTCCGCTAGGATAAAGCCACACATGTCTCTGATGATATTTAAGAGTGGCGCCGACGAAAGAGGCTAGTGAAAACCAACATTCCTCTAGAGTTTCTCCTGGAAGGGTTCCTTAAGTCTTTGCTCCCGTATATTTCGAAGGATGTTTCATTGTCTGGAATTATGATTGAGGAAAAATCCATCTCCAAATCTTCGTAGTTAGACTTCATCTATGCTCAATATGGGATTTTGTATGACATTATAACTGACGCGCCACGATCGATACATGAGCCCAAGCCCATTCCTGGACCGCATGTCGATGGAATTGTTGGTTCTGTAAGCGCTCGATCCATGGACATGGTTACGAATCATATGCACAATATGTCTATTAACCAGTCTAGTTCTGAACAGGCTCCTGCCTCGTCTATTTCCACCCATTCGTCCGATGCACATTCTGTGCAATCGACGAACCCATCCGATAACCAGAAACCTAGTGGGAAAAATAAGGGGAAGAACAATCGTAGGGGTGGGAACAATAGGAATAACCCTAAGAAAGAGAAATCTAACCCTTCTCGGGATGGCGAAAATGCTGGTGGGGACTGTAAGCCTAGGAGTAAGGTGAAGTTTCCTTGTAAGCTTTGCTCGGAAGATCACCTTACACATTTGCCAACTCGGATGGAGGAAGCATTGGATCACATTGCACAGATCCCAGTCGTGCTACAAGATCCCCTTCCTCATCATCATAATCTGGCTTCTGGTGCTTCCAACACTGGTCATGCAACTAATGAGACTTCGACTTCTTCTACCCATGACGACACTTGTGGATGCGTAAACATGGTTAAATCCAAGGTTTGTGTTGCTACTCTCTTGCATGATTATGGAGCTCCACAACCTTCTTTGGGGAATGATCCCCCTCCACTCGAGACTCCTTTTCATATTGAGAAGTGCAATTTTATGCCACGTTACTGAAAGGAGTACTTAAGTGCTCAGCTCATAATCCTAATCATGGAGAAAAAGGAAACAAATCATTTTTTAAATCATGAAGAAAAAGGTCGGTTTTATTTTTATCGAAGATCATGTGCTTTTGGAAATGATAGTTTTCCTCTTTCGGATCGCTATGATGGCAATATTGAGAGTTATAATTAAAGGCCTATGATCAGAGTCAGGCTCATGGTCATTTAAGATGTTGAACTCCACTAACTTGTTGTATAAAGGGATATCATAAATAACATAATCTACCACACTAGTGCCAAGCCCGTGAATACAAGTCATCCAACTAGAAATTGGCAATTTTGTTAGTCCATTGCAAATGATAAGATCTTGGTTACTACAAAAATTGACTAGCTCAGAATTGAATAAATTTTCACCTAGATCTTCAGAACTTATTTTCTACCAATTATTTATCCAGAGGTCTTCATCTAACCAAAGAGGATTAGGGTTGGAATAATAACTTAAAAGAATAGATTGGTTACTCAAAATTCGGGTATTGAAGTCACCCATCAAAGGGATATTTCCTTCCTTCCTTAGACTAGAAATATCATGTTCTAAACTATTATAAGGACAATTTTTATCTAATTTTTTATTATATAGAAGTTGGAATTAATAGGGGCAAGATAACAACTGCTATGTAGGTTTTTTAATTATTAATGTTTGTGATCTCTATCCAAATAAATTGGTTGTAAGGGTCTTTCTTATAAATCCTAACATCAGGGGATATTTTCTTCCTAATGTAGTAGGCTATACCCCCAATGTCTCTATGACATGAGTGTTTATTTCATATCGACCAAAGGGCATATCCGTCTATATCACGGACCTTGGATTCCTTGTGCTCCCAAGCTTCAACTAGTAATATAATATCAATTTCACTTGGGATCCAACTTAACTTGGGGCCTTTCCTCCATGGAAAGCCTCGATAGTTCCATGAGAGGATCCATAGTGTGTCAAATTGCTATTTATTACTATTTTGGTTTCTGTCTCAAATAACAGCTTTCTTGTTACTAATTAATGCCCATTTACCCTCCTTCCTAGCTTCTTTTACTCATTCAACTTTACCAATTGCTTTTTTGGATAAAATATCAACTTTCGCATTGCATTTCCTATAAATTTTTATTAAAATATAGGAATTGAAATTTCCTTTAGACCTCTTTGATCCTTATCTTCCAATACTTCGATTTGAGCACCTCTAGTTGAGAGCTTCATGCTACCCAGTAGTCCACTATAAGCTTAGAGTCTCCAAGGACAACATTTCACCCTAAATATTTGTTCTAGCACCGTAACCCGTCAAACAAAAATAAAAATGATCACTTCTAAGCTTGATAACCATGCTGCCACGAAAAAACCCTTCTTGAGTAGCTCCATCGAAGAAGCTTACTAGAAAAACCTCAGAAATATAGGGAAGTTTAAGGAAAAGACCAACCTTTAGTTTTTCCTCCCTTTGAAACTCTTTATAAAAACCAATAATAGTTAAGGTTAAATGGTGAATATCATTTAAAGCACCATCAATAGAGCCCTATTTCTAAGTTTCCAAATACCCCATATAATGAAAATAATATATTTTTGTGCAATGCCACTTTAAAAACCCAACAAAAATGATGACCCTCAAACACAAAATCATCCCAACTGACATCGATCTGTAAAAACTAAATAAATTCCTTCGAAACCTATCCTAAAAACTGACATTTGAAAAAAATGGTCTATGATATCCTCATCCCCGAAGCACATGGATCAATAAATTGGCCCTGAAAAATTGCGTTTCCTCAGGTTATCCATAGTTAATATTTTGCTATTCAAAACCAACCAATAAATAATTGGATTTTTAAGGGATCATCCCAATTCCACAAGCTCGAATACCACCATTTCAAATCAACAAAACGAGTTGAAATTGAAATTTCCTTATATGCCAAACGAGAAGTCACTTGACCAAAGTGTTCCAAGACCAAACAATGTGATCTAGTTTCTCTATAATCCTGAGGCCACAATGTTTTAACCTTTATGTATTCATCCCATTCATTCACAAGAGAACCATGAAACCCTATATCAGAAGACCACAACAAATATACATTATCAATTGAACTAGGAGCCTCAATTCTAATTTGAAATATATACCTGAAATAAAAATTCTGAAAAATAAGACCTGATAGTTTGTGACATCTTATAACCAGTACCCGATCCTACAAAAGGATCCACTCCAATCCAAACTTTAGATCCATTACCTATATTCAAATCCAACAACCCCCTTGAGATATTTAATGCAAAGGGAACCCATTTAGATCTTTCTTGAGACACTCCATAATATAAGTGTTCTTAAGGTACTTAATTTTAGCAGATCACTCCAGAAACCATGTATAAACAACCCACACCATAAGATCTTCATAGCAAGTGATTTCTCAAACCAAAACAAAACGTTTATTCACCATCCTCCCAACTCATTTGGCATAGGTATGCTTGTGAATTTGACCAAGTGAAACCTTTCCTTACTCTTTCCACTAGACCACAAAAATCTATACAAGATTTCATTAATTTCATTAAAATAAACTTTAATATTTTGGCTAAGGATAGCCATAACACAAGCATATTTTGTAAAATAGATTTCATTAATCCTAATTGGCCTCCCAACGAGAGCCATCAGAATGTCCAATTTTCAATGCTTTTGTCAACCTTTTTCAAAATACATAACCAATCTGTCTTCAAGAAATTATTAGATTTCAAATAGAAACCTAGATATTTAATTCTATTCTCTAAGGGTTCCTTTTGATAAGGGAATAAACCTTCTATTTGATCCATAACCATTTCCCGAACTCCAGTGAATAGGAAACTTTGTTTTTTTAAGACCGAATTCCATACCTGACGTAATACAAAAGATGTTGATTATTTCTTTAAAAGTATACCATTCCTCCACTGAACCATTGCCTAAAATAAGAACATTGTCAACAAACAACATGTTGGTAATAATATGAAAAGGTGAAATATTAACAACTGTGGGTCTCCCTTCTCTTTTGACGTTCATAATTATTCTACTCAATCTTAAACAATAAGCATAAATAATAAAGGTGACAAGGGACAACCCTGCCTCATCCTCATCCCTTGCGTGACTCCAAAAAAATCCTATAGGAGATCCATTCATTAAAACTAATAAATAAGTTGACACAATGCACCCCATGATGCAATTAGTTACTTCCACATTTCACCCAACCTGGAGCAACACTAACCTTAAGAAAGTCTAGTTGAGCTTGTCGTCGGCTTTACCTAAGTCCACTTATAAAATTAATGCTTATAATGTCTTCACTTTTATGGAATGTAGAATATACTTAGAAACCCCAACATCATAAAAAGTATTCCTATTACTGAGAAACCCAAATTTCTCCGTTGACATATGTGTATCCAAGAACAACTTGATCTAATTTGCAATTATCTTGGCAATTATTTTGTAAACTAGGTTGCACAATGAAATGGTCGTGAAATCATTGCAGGATGTAGGGGCATTAGATTTAGGAATTCATGCAATAAAATTAGAATTTAAAGCACCCGAAATATTTTCTTTAATTATGGAATATTAAATGACCTTTAGTAGATCCTCCTCAAACACATAAAAAAAATAAGAAAAAAATCTAGTGACAAACCATCTGGCCCAAGGATTTTGGATTTTACAATATTTTTAAATTATATATTCTATTCAATCATCATCAAGAGAGACACCCTAAACCACACTTCTAGAATCATCACCAAGAAAGAATATAGCATAGTTTTATACTAAATGCCTCTACTCCCCTATCTAGTTTACCCCTAAATATTTGAATAATCTCTAAAATGTTCAACAGCTTTTTCTATATCTATTTCCATGATGTATCGTATTTTCCCAAAGAGAATTATGTACCCTACGATGCTTCCATATCTATGAAAATATTGAGTCTTGTTATCACCATGTTTTAACCAGAGTTCCTAAATCCTAAGTCGACATGCTTCCTCTTCTAGTTTCAATATTTTGTTTTTCTAGGCTTCTAAATCGACCAACCAATTCATCTCCTCAATATAAAAGACACCCAAGGAATCCCTAGAATACATCGAATGGATTTATGATTCAACATTTAGAAAGTCTTATTTCATTTTCTGCTTATGACTTTCACCCATAGAATAATCACACTTTTGATCTCTTTCAATTTATAAGAAAGTTTATACATAGTAGACACATTGTTAAAGTGCTTGAGAAACTCTCATTTTGTTCTAACCATATTCTTAAATTCCTCAATGTCAACCCATCCATGATTATAGTTGAATGGATAACAAGCCTTATCAAATGAACCTTCCACCTAGAACAAAACTGGTAAATGATATGAGATATTGAAATTAACAACACACAAGTTATATCTTCTAACGATGTCTACTAATTCTTCGTCTAGGAAGAAACAATCAAGTTGTTTTGACACACTTGATTCCCTATAATGATTATTATTCCAAGTAGGACACATAGGGTTCATAACCACATCAATGTTTTGTGCTACATTAAAAATATGATTTAAATAACCAGTCACCTGATCCAACCTGACATTAGGACCCCAAATATCCCTGGTGAAAGAACCAATTAATATCGTCCCCTAGAATCAAAGAAGCGTCTTCCAAAATTCCATTTTCAATCACATCATTCCAAATTTGCATTTCCTATAATAGGGGCCATAATAGTTTAGGATCTTGAGATCATGATTCATATCTCTATAACAACCCTCAACAAGTATTCCTACACATGTAAAGAAAGGAAGAAAATTAGCTACTCTGTGATTCCACATTGATAATGATCCATTTGAGAGACCTTGAGCATCGATAGTACAACATTTCCAACCCATAAATAGTTTTAAAAAACCTCATGGGACTTAGAACCCAACCCCATAGTTTCTTGAATTAAAACAATATCTAGCTGTCGTAGTTCCAAGAGCCATTTTAGGGCATTATATTTAGGGCTTCCCACTATTCCCACATTTAAATAGAGAATCTTCATAATGAACCAAAGGCCAGGTCGTAACATGTAAATTTCACACACATGTGACAATTTTGTAATTCACATTGTAAGTAGTCATCAACATATAGCATGCAACTCACGAAAGACATTCCCATCATATCCAAGAAGCAATATGAGTCCATAAATGCCAAAGAATAGTCAAAATACAAAAACCCGCAACCTAATATCAGTTTAGGTGTGCGACTATGCATGTTACCAATTATGTGCATGTGCGACTCTTGCCCGAGTTTTCCTTCGATGTCCAAATGACTTCCAGAATGGTGGGACCACAACCACCCATGATGCATTGAAGGATCAGCAAAACCCCATCACCTTTGAAAATTTGAATTTGGCCTCCTTATGTACTTAGATTCATTGAATGGCCCCCCTTTGTGTACTTTGGAGCCATGTTGCCATAGTTTTGTCGATAGGGGCTCACTTTGCACTGTCCTCAACAAACACCAACCCAACACCCTTAAGCACCAACTTAGAAAGGTTTTACCCTTTCCAACAACATCAATGAAGTGAGTGAGGTCTCACCCGAGATGGTTAAGGGGGCTGCAGGAACCAAGTTTTCGCAGTGGGGAAAGGACATGCATGTGCTCTAACTCTATTGCATCAGAAACCGGATATTTTCTTTCACATCATACTTAGAAACCCAAACAGACATTCATCATTCACACACTAACCATGTATTCATCGTTCACATATTCAATACACAATTACCATTTACATTAATAGGAAAATATCAGAGATCGCATCAATGAAACCTTACAGAAACCATCATAATTCATTCATCATTCGACATAAACATGAACAAAAAGATAGATCCGAACATCTTCATGAATTAACTCATCAAAACCTATGGTATAACCTTCGTAGAAACAACTTAAAAAATATTATTGTGGATTCATACCAAGTGTGAAAATAGAGCAAAACACTTGATTCTTCTATCTCGGATGCCCTTATGATTACATTCATATTCTTATTTATAGCTTACTATGGCGGATACAAAAAGGTCCAATGACCCTTTTCTAACAAACTAACTAATCTTGCACTTCCTCGTTCTCCTTGAATGACCCTTCCTTCCGCGGATGGTCCTCTTTGCAGCTGTTGACTTCTGCACTTCAAGCGGACTAATCCCATGCCTACAGACCCCCGACACAAATTTGTGGCTCGCCCTCGAAACCACTTTCTAGTAAGGGGATTTTTGGCATGATGTTTAGTTTCCCAAATGGACTATAGTGTTTTCCTATTGTAGAGAAGTTGTGTGCGATCTTGGTCCAGTGGTAATCGGACTGGATCATAAGCAAATTCTCTGGTGCTGAAGTCCATATACCTCCTAGGCGCCATTTCCATGTCCATTTAATTTTTCTCTTCAGCTACTATTTCTATCACCAATTTGATTCGCTCTTTGCTAGTCACTGCTCGATTCAAAGTCATAAATATCCCAATTCGATATAAAGCAACTGAGCACAACCCAATTTAAATTATCTTTGCTGGAAACTTCGAATTAGCGACTATACCCCCTACTCAATTACTTCCTCTTCACTATATCTTGTTGTGTGAATGATACAACTATTTGTTTATAAAAGACAATGAGTTACTTCTAATTAAGAAAAACAATAGCTAGTGGATGGCATCAACCATAGCAATTAAAAAAATATATTATGACGGCTTTTTTTTCCACAATTATGGAGGCTCATACCATGTTTGTTCAAGTTGTAATTTATTATTGTTAACTGTCTAAACCTTATGCATACTTGATGTCCTCCTCTAACCATCGTTATTCTTTTAGATGGTACGTTTTGAAGCTTTCCATTCCCCTAGTCGACGAGGCATAGAATATCTTAAAAATGTAAAATTGAAGAGGGTTTTATTGATTTAAATAGCCCTAAATATGTATTCACAATTTGAAATTAACTGTTGATGTATTTGTAGCTTCGTAATATATTTCATATATGTATATTGTATTCCTATTGATTTGTTATTATTCATCTATATGGAAATGTTTGTATTCCTACAGAGATGTTATTATTCCTCTATACGGAAGTGTCGTCATTTATATTGTAAGTGTTGTAACCTATACTTGATGGGTTATTAGACCACTTTGATTGGGTCGGCCCTGTATGAGTCATGTGGGTAAAAGGGTTATTAGACCACCCTAGTGGGGGTTGGCCCTGTCAGCATTATGGTATGTGGTTAAGTTGAGGCCGACCTAGTAAAGGTTATTAGGAAAGTCAAGTCATGTATAAATAGAGTGCGGGAGGCACTCTATTTGATCATTCACTTTCTCTCTCACACACTCATTGGAGAGTGGCGCACTTGTGGAGGAGGAGAAGATGCTGCTAGGAGGACTATCTATTATGATTGGGTTGTATCGTTGCTCTATCTATCTTTGAGGAAGTTGCGGGGTTTTTCACCTTCTTGGTTTTCCCTGGTGAAACTCTGTGTCTCTTGTGTGCTTGCATTATTGTGTCCATGATTGATATGCTGCAGATATATTGTAGATATGTTGTACATGTTATTCTCTTAGTTAAGATCCTAGATGAGATTGAAATTTCTGAAAAAATGACATGGTATCAGAGCTAGCCTGAAAGAAGGCATGGTATGGCATTTATGACACTTGTTGCACTTGCGAAGCTAGGACTTGATATAGCAAAAACCAGTCATCATAGCACTTTCGCTATAAATCCATTTTCACAAGGTTTCAAGATTGAAAACTCTTACAGGTCAAAGATAATATCCCCATGTACCTTCTGTCCGAAGCACAACTTCTAATCCGTTGTACTTTGTGTTTTATGATCTCTACAATCTAGGGTTTCCGCCTCTTCCAGATCTCACTCATAAATAGGTGACCTAGGAAAAAAGGTCACAGATTGGGCTAGGAAGCTCCAAATGAAATTTCCTAAAAAGGGACAGGTAGGGCACAAATTGTAGTTTCTCAGGTAAGGTTTTCAGAGGTCGAAGTTGAACCCATGACATGTGGAACTCCATACAAGTTTGCTCTATTGTTTTATTCCATAAACAGGTTGTGTTGGGACACGTGGCATAAATCTCTCTCAGAGAATCAAATTGAGGTCAGACCTGTGGGGTTGGAAAGAGGACAGTTCGAGCTACCACAGGTAGAAGTTTCAGACCCTGCGGATTCGTAATTTCGGATTTATTGATGTATATGTAACTTCGGAATGTATTTCATATATGTATGTTGTATGTAGTCCTATAGAGATGGTATTATTCCTCTATACAGAAGTGTCATCATTTATATTGTAAATGTCGTAACTTATACTTGATGTGTTATTAGACCACCTTGTTGGGGTCAGCCCTGTATAAGTCATGTGGGTCAAAGGGTTATTAGACCACCCTATTGGGGGTCGACCATGTGGGTCGAAGGGTTATTAGACCACCCTATTGGGGGTCGGCCCAGTCAGCGTTATGTTATGTGGTTAAGTTTGAGCCTACATGATTTATGTAAAAGGCAAGTCAAGTAAAGTATAAATATAGCGCGGGAGGCACTCTATTTGATCACTCACTTCTCACTCATGCACTCAAGGAGGAGTGGCACACTTATGGAGGAGGAGGATATGTCTATCTCTTATGGTTGGGTTGTATCATTGCTCTATCTATCTCTGAGGAAGTTATTGGGTTTTTTCACCTCTATGGTTTTCCCCAAGTAAATCTTTGTGTCTCTTGTGTGCTTGCATTATTGTCTCCATGATTGATATGCTGTACATATGCTGTACATGTTTTTCTCTCAGTTAAGATCCTAGATCAGATTGAAGTAAATTCTGAAAATTTAACATGGTATCAGAGCTAGCCTGAAAGAAGGCATGATATGGCATGTATGACACTTGTTGCACATACGATGCTAGGGCTTGATATAGCAAAAACCAATCATCTTAGAACTTTCGCTATAAATCCATTTTGGCGAAGCTTTTGGATCTGAAACCTTTACAGGTCGAAGATTAAATCCCCATATACCTTGTGTCCAAAGGAAAACCTGTAATTAGTTGTACTTTGTGATTTATGATCTGTACAATATAGGGTTTCTGCCTCTTTCAGATATGAGTCAAAATCAGGTGACCTTGGGAAAAAGGTCATAACTTGGGCTAGGAAGCTCCAAATGAAATTTCATAAAAAGTGACAGGTAGTACACAGAATGTACTATCTCAAGAAAACTTTTCAGAGGCCGAAGTTGAACAAGTGATACATGGCACGCCGTACAAGTTTTCTCTCCTGTATTATCCCATAAACAGGTCATGTTACGACACTTGGCATAACTCTCTCTAAGAGAATCCAATTGAGGTTAGAACTATCAGGATGGAAAGATAACAGGGCAAGCTATCTCAAGAAACGTTTTTAGAGGCCGAAGTTGAAACAGTGACACGTGGAATGCCGTACAAGTTCTCTCTCCTATATTATCCTATAAAAAGGTCACATTGCAACACTTGGCATAACTCTCTCAGAGAATCGAATTGAGGTCAGACCTGACAGGATGGAAAGCTAACAGGTCAGGCTATCTTAGGAAACTTTTTCAGACCCTGTGGATCGAAAGTTTTAGAGTTACACCAGAAACAATCAGGTACATATTTATGTCAAAACAGAATTATTTTTGAGTACCTTCATTCATGGCTTCCGGAATTTAGGGCTTCAGAGAAAGTTGGAATTTTTGTAATCGGAGACCACGACTGGATGCTACTCATCAAAATAGAAATTTAGAGACCAAGATCAGAATTTTTGGTTGGGCAGAAGGCTAGGCTTGATCAGAGCCTAGTTCGGGACATTGATCAGAAAAGTGGAAAATTAGGGCTTCTGTAAAAATGGGAATTTTTGAAATTTGTGACCACGGCTGGAAGCTCCTTAGAAAAATAGAAGCTTAGATATTTGGATCAAACCTTTTGATTGGGCAGAAGAGTGGGCTTCATCAAACCCCAGTTCAAGGTCACGTCGAGTGAATCTGGAAGTTTCAAAGGCAAAATTGAGGAGTGAAACTTTGCAGTTTTCAAATTTTGAATATACCAGCTTGATCAGCTCATCAAGGCGCACATTTCTATCCTTTCGGAATTTTAAAATTCAAAGTTTGGGGCTTCTTTGAAAAACCCATATCCACCTCCAAATCTAGTTCTTGCAAATCAAGTGGATTGGTTTAATCCTAGAAGAAGATGGATTGGTCACCTGCATAAGTGAAGAAGTTCCTGTTTCAGAGGGAGATGAGGCTAAGGCCTTACATAAGAAGATTACAAGCAATCTCGACAGGTATGACTCATCAAGGTATGTTTTGAGATTTGTTCATGATTAAGTTTATGGTATGTTTGTCTTCATGTTATTACGGTTAGTACAATCTTGATTTCAGACTTGTCATATCACCTTAATAAAATTATGAATGCACGATAGAAAATATTCATTGATTAGGGTGTTGACACTTATGATTGTACTAATGCATTATGGTGTTGTATGAGGTTTATGTTGTCTACTAACATGAAAGGTACACCAAGAAAGACAAATCATGTTCTGGTTCAAGAACATATGATCATGATGACATGAGAACAAAGATTCATCCATTGTCATGGATCTCATAGAAGATCCATTTATGAGGTATGTATAACTTGGTTTTATAATGGTTAACGTATGAGATATACAGGTTACTATCACAAGTCATTGAAGAAGAACAAGAAGACATCATGTGAGTATGTTAGACATAACTAGCTAGCATGCTAATCCAGGTATGTTTTTCCTATATCAAGATAGAATCCTACCTTGTGTTAGGATCTTATACTGTTGTGTGGTTGATAATGATTATTCATGAAGTCATAGGTTTCAATAGTCATGGTTGTATGCATATTATGTTTCTTGCCATAATTGATGATATGACTAACTAGAAGAATCATGAAGGTATAGGTTTGAGTAATCATGGGTTTTATGCATATTATTTCTCTTATCTTGAGTCCTATGATCAAATAAGAATATGCATGAGTAAAAGAAGACTTCCCTGAAACCTTGAATACTAATGTTTATTATCTGTGTTTGAAATGATCCTGACTATACATGCTTGAGATTATTGTGTTTTGATAATATTAAGATTATACTAATGAATGTTTGATTACGTATGAGACCTAGAGGACAACACAATGATGATAATAACAAGCATGCATAGGGATCAAGAATGAATATACGTTCAAGGACAAGTAATCCAGGAAGCAGAGATCAAGAGGGAGTACACTCCAGTGGTTTCTGCAAGGATGCTGATATTCAGAGGGAGTTGACCATCTCTCTACATTCCACAACAGAAAGGTGTAGAAGAAGCTACTTCAGATTAGGACTCCAGTAGCTCCTGCAAGGAAGCGAAGACTCAGAGGAAGTCCACCCAACAAACAAACAAAGATAAGTATTTGAATTGTCATTTCTTAAATCATATTGTTCAATAATGTATATACTGATGTTCCTAGAATTAGGTTGTGTATTATGCATATTAGAATAATTGCATTGATGAACAGTATACTACTAATATGCATGGGTAAGTAGCCTATGGCATTGTATAACATTCCATTGCTACTTATCTAGGTTGAAACCTCTTTGCTGACATGTTGGGAGTTGTGCACACTCTTAACAATGTTCTGGTAGAGATTGGAAGGCATCTAGAAAGTTACGGGATATGGATAAATGTTGTATTGAAGCATTGGCTAAGATAATTGCATGACTGTATGACATATTTATTTATGTGTAAGAATTTGTTCTGAAAACTATGAGATGTTTTCTAATCATGCAATTTAACTTGTTGTGTAGGAAAGATCGTATGCCATCTCCTACAAAAGAAGAACTACAACATTTGTTCCAGCAACAAAGATATCTATTGAAGATATTGAAGTTCCCAGGATCTCAGATGAAGAAATGGAATGCCATGATCTGTCGATCATTAAGAATGATGTTTGGGATGTAGTCCCAAGACGTGAAGGGAAGTTTGTTATGGCTTCCAAATGGAACTATCAAATCAAGCATGTTGCAGATGGCAGTATTGAGAAATATAAAAGTGATGAAATAGAAGATGCACCAGATGGATTTCAAGACAACATGTTGTAGTCATATATGTGTGCAGAACTTGGTATGGTAGAATAGACATCTTTCTATCCAGTTTGGGCTTTACCAAGAATAAAGCGGATTCCAACCTTTTCTACAAGGTTGAGGAAGGCAATCTAGTGATACTACTTTTGTATGCGGAAGCTTGCTGCCGAGTTCGAGATGAAGAACTTGGGGATGATGCACTATTTGTTTTTGGCATGGAGGTGTGGCAGACTATAGATGGAATCTTACTTGACAAGGGAAGCTTGCAGTACAGATCCTGAAGGGGTTCAGGATGATGGACTGCAAGGCTATGGCCACACCTATGGCATCGAACCTGAAGTGTCTGTGTGATGCTTCATCTGAGCCAGTTGATGTATCTATGTATCGTCATATGATTGGGTCCTTGATGTACCTGACGAACACGAGACCAGACATTTGCTTTGCTGTGAACACATTGAGTCAGTTCTTGACAGATCCGAGGAGTGTTCACCTGGTTGCTGTAAAGCATGTTCTGAGGTACCTGAAGGGTACAGTGGATTATGGGCTCAAGTATGAAGTGAATCAAAAGTTTAACCTGCAGGGTTATGTTGATTCAGATTGGGCTGGCAGTGCTACAGATAGGAAGAGCACATCTGGGTGCTGCTTCAGTATGGGATTAGGTTTGATCTCTTGGTTTAGCAGGAAGCAGTCTTGTGTAGCACTGAGTACAGCTGAGGTAGAGTATGTTGCAGCCTGTTCAGCTAGTTGTGAGGCAGTATGACTACGGAAGCTACTATTTGAGTTATTTGATCTCCTGTTGGAAGCTATTGGTATCTTTTGTGATAACCAGAGTTGTGTGAAGCTGTCCGAGAACCCAGTGCTTCATGACAGGTCGAAACACATAGGGATATGGTGCAGAGAGGAGCTGTGAAGCTCCTGTATGTTGCGACGGACGAGCAGATTGCAGATGTGCTGACGAAGCCACTAGCCAGGGTGAATTTTGAGTACTTCAGAGAGAGGCTTGGCGTTCTTCAGATCGAGGACACTTCGAGGAAGAAGTGATGGACACATTTGCTTAAGCCATTCCAAGCATGTTGGAAGGAGGATCCTTCACATGGCTGTGGATGTAAGCGCTGAATGATGAGCATCAGGATGATGTTCTGGTTTCTGTTGGATATGATCAGCTGGATCATTTTTATGTATGTATGAACGCATCATGTTGGATGCTGGATATGATCAGTTGGATCATTTATATGTATGTACGCATCATGTTGGATGCTGGATATGATCGGTTGGATCATGTGTATGTATTTTTGTATATGCATCATGTTGGATGCTTGGACCATATATCTGTATATGTATTAGGTGGATACATTGTATGATCAGGTAGATCATGTATATTGATGGATACATTGTGTGGATCATGTATCTAAGTATCAGGTGAATACACTATGTATGATGATATGTATCAGGTAGATACTTGGTGTGCATCATATGGATGCATTGTATGATCAGGGTGATCGTGGATGACGAGCTTATCCAGATGACATGTAGCAGGATGTTGCAGTGATGATGATCAGGATGATCATGTGTACATCAGGATGATGTATGGTGAGTATCAGAAGATACTTTGTGGCCGTGGATCAGGTTGTCCAGGTAAGCATGTAAGTTGTGCCCTGGGAGATTTGCAGATGGTCTTTCGAGGTTTTTCCTATGGCATGTAATTCGGTGCCCTGGGACATCTGGAAAATGCTCTTTCAAGGTTTTGCTTGAGAGGACATATAATTTGTGCCCTGGGAGATCTGCAGATAGTCTTTCGAGGTTTTTCCTATGGCATGTAATTCATTTCCCTGGGATATCTGGCAGATGCTCTTTCGAGGTTTTGTCCTATGGCATGTAATTTGCTCCTGGGAGATTTGGACAGGATGAAAAAGGCCTCAGATGCTTCAGCCAGGTATTGCCATGACCACATGTAATTTTCTCCTGGGAGATCTAGATAGGATGAAAAAGGCCTCAGATGCTTCAGCCAGGTTTTGTGGTGGACCACATGTAATGTGCTCCTGGGAGATCCAACAGGTAGAGCTGTGTGCTCGTAACAGCCTAGGATGCTTCAGCCAGGTTTTGTGGTGAGATCACATGTAATGTGCCCCTGGGAGATCCGACAGGTAGAGCTGTGTGGTCGTAACAACCTGGGATGCTTCAGCCAGGTTTTGTGATGGGTCACATGTAATGTTCTCCTGGGAGATCCTACAGGTAGAGCTGTGTGCTCGTAATAGCATGGGATGCTGCAGCCAGGTTTTGTGATGCACGTAATAAGTCCTGAGGTTTCCACAGTATGGCCAGTGATGATGAAGACCTGCAGGTGGTGGGCCTACATCCAGTATGAAAAAGGACTGGCTCTGTAGAACTTCCTATGACGAGTAGATTCAGAGATTGATTGAGATAGCAGCAGCAGTGACGATGATGATGTCTCGATGACGATTATCCAGTGACGATGATCCAGAGAAGAAGACTTGTGCCAGAAGACCTGTGTTGAGAAATACGTTCCTAGTTAAGAGGGAGTGTTGATGTATATGTAACTTCAGAATGTATTTCATATATGTATGTTGTATGTACTCCTATAGAGATGGTATTATTCCTCTATATGGAAGTGTCGTCATTTATATTGTAAATGTTGTAACTTATACTTGATGGGTTATTAGACCACCTTGTTGGGGTCAGCCCTATATAATTCATGTGGGTCAAAGGGTTATTAGACCACCCTATTGGGGGTCGGCCTAGTCAGCATTATGTTATGTGGTTAAGTTCGAGCCTACATTATTTATGTAAAAGGCAAGTCAAGTCAAGTATAAATAGAGTGCGGGAGGCACTCTATTTGATCACTCACTTCTCACTCATGCACTCAAGGAGGAGTGGCGCACTTATGGAGGAGGAGGATATGTCTATCTGTTATGGTTGCGTTGTATCATTGCTCTATCTATCTCTGAGGAAGTTATTGGGGTTTTTCACCTTTATGGTTTTCCCCAAGTAAATCTTTGTGTCTCTTGTGTGCTTGCATTATTGTCACCATGGTTGATATGCTGTAGATATGCTGTACATGTTGTTCTCTCAGTTAAGATCCTAGATCAGATTGAAGTAAATTCTGAAAATTTAATAGGAGTTACACCAGAAACAATCAAGTGCATATTTCTTTCAAAACAGAATTGGATTTTAAGCACCTTCATTCATGACTCCGGGAATTAGGGTTTCGGAGAAAGTTGAAATTTTTGCAATCGAAAACCACGGCTGAATGCTACTCGTCAAAATAGAAATTTAGAAACCAAGATCAAATATTTTGGTTGGGAAGAAGGCCGGGCTTGATCAAACCCTAGTTCGAGACTTTGATCGAAAAAGTGGAAAATTAGGGCTTCCGCAAAAGTTGGAATTTTTGAAATTTGTGACCACAGCTGGAAGATCCCCCAAAAAATTGAAGTTTAGAGCTTTGGATCGAACCTTTTGGTTGGGAAGAAGGGTTGGATTTATCAAGCCCTAGTTCGGGATCTTGTCTAGATGATCCAGAAGTTTGAAAGGCAATTTTGAGGGGTGAAACTTTGCATTTTTCAAATTCTGTGTATACCAGGTTGATCAACTCAGCAAGGTGCATCTTTCTATCCTTTTAGAAGTTTGAAATTCAAAGTTTGAATTTTTAGGGTTTCCCTAATGAACCCTCATCTAGCTCCAGATCTAGTTTCTACAAATCAAGTGGATTGGGTTAATCCTAGAAGAAAATGGATTGGTCACCTATATAAGTGAAGAAGTTCTAGTTTCAGAGGGAGATAAGGCTAATGCCTTACATAAGAAGATTACAAGCAATCTCGACAGGTATGACTTATCCAGGTATGTTTCGAGGTCTATTAATGATTAATTTTATGGTATGTTTGTATTCATTAAGGTTAGTACAATCTTGATTAACTTTAGACTTGTCATATCACCTTAATAAAATTATGAATGTACGGTAGAAGATATTCATTGATTAGCGTTTTGACACTTACGATTGTACTAATGAATTCTGGTGTTGTATGAGGTTGATGTTGTCTGCTAACATGAAAGGTACATCAAGAAAGACAAATCATGTTCTAGTTCAAGAACATATGACCATGGTGACATGAAAAGAAAGGTTCATCCATTGCCATGGATCACATAGAAGATCTACTTACAAGGTATGTATAACTTGATTCTATAATGGTTAACCTATGAGATATGCAAGTTACTAGCACAAGTCACTTAAGAGAACAAGAAGACATCATGTGGGTATGTTAGATAATAACCAACTAACATATTAATCCAGGTATGTTTTTCCTATATCAAGTTAGAATCCTACCTTGTCTTAGAATCTCTTATATAAGTATACATGGTATTATTGATAATGATTATTCATTGAAGTTAGTAATCATGGGTTTAGGCATATTGTGCTTCATACTTTGATTGATGATATGACTAACCAAAAGAGTCCTATGGTCCATAAGAATATGCATGAGTAAAATAAGTATTCCATGAAACCTTGAATACTAATCTTTATTATCTATGTTTGAAATGATCATGACTATACATGTTTAAGATTATGCTGTTTTAGTACTTATGCTAATGAATGTATGATTATGTATGAGATCTTGAGGATGGCACAATCATGGCACTAGTCCACACTTAAGCATGCATAGTGATCGAGGATGGATATAAGTTCAAGGACAGGTAATCCAGGAAGCAAAGATCAAGAGGGAGCACACTCCAGTAGTTCTTGCAAGGAAGCAAAGGTTGAGAGGGAGTCCACTCAACAAACAAACAAAGATAAGTATTGTCATTTGATTGTTTAAATAATATTGTTCAGTGACGTATATACTATATTTAGGTTGTGTATTATGCATATTAGAATAATTGCATTAATAAACAATATACTACTAATACGCATGTATTGGGTAAGTGGCCTATGGAACTGTACAACATTCCATTGCTACTTATCTAGAATGAAATCTCTTTGCCGACATGTTGGGAGGTTTGCACACTCTTAACAATGTTCTGGTAAAGATTGGAAGCCATCTAGAAAGTTACGGAATATGGATAAATGTTGTATTGAAGCATTGGCTAAAATAATTGCATGACTGTATGACATGTTTCTTTACATGTAAGAATTTGTTCTGAAAACTATGAGATGTTTCTAATCATGCAATTTAACTTGTTTTGAAGGAAGGATTGTATAAAATGACCTAAAAAAGAACGATTACAAAATTTGTTCCTGCAACGAAGTTCAAACTATCTATTGAAGATATTGAAGATTCTGAAGTTCCCAGGATATGGGAGACAGTAAAAGGATGCCATGGTCGAGAAGTACCAATCGATCATCTTTTGGATGTGGCCCCAAGACCTGAAGGGAGGTTTGTTGTGACTTCCAAGTGGATCTATAAAATCAAGCATGCTACAGATGACAACATAGAAAATTACAAAGCGAGATTTGTAGCTCATGGCTTCTCCCAGAAAGAAGGGATTGATTATAAAGAAACTTTTGCTCCTATAGGTAGGTACACTTCTATCAGATCAGTACTTTCCCTGGCTGTAGTGATGAAATGGAAGATACACTAGATGGATGTCAAGACAACTTTCATGAATGGTGTAGTGGAAGAGGAAGTGTATGTGTATCAACCACTTGGTTTTGAGACACATGACAGGGAGTCATATATGTGTAGACTAAAGAAAGCCTTGTATGGCTTGAAGCAAGCTCCTAGAACTTGGTATGGTAGGATAGATAGCTTTCTATCCAGTTTGGGATTTACCAAGAGTAAGGTATATTCCAAGCTTTACTACAAAGTTGAGGAAGGCAATCCTGTGATACTAATCTTGTATGTGGATGATCTGTTTGTAAGAGGAGAGGATGGATTGATTACCGATACCAAGAGGAAGCTTGCTGCTGAGTTTGAGATGAAGGACTTGGGTATGATGCAGTACTTTCTAGGAATGGAGGTGTGGCAGAGTGCAAATGGAATCTTCCTTGGACAAGGGAAGTATGCAGTAGAGATTCTGAAGAGGCTTAGAATGATGGACTGCAAGGCCATGGCCACACCTATCGAATCGAACCTTAAGCATCTGTGTGATGCTTCATCTGATCTCGTTGATGTCACGATGTATCGTCAAATGATTGGGTCTGTGATGTACCTGACGAATATGAGACTAGATATTTGCTTTGCTGTGAACACATTGAGCCAGTTCCTGACGGATCTGAGAGGTGTTCACTTGGTTGTTGCAAAGCATATTCTGAGGTACCTGAAGGGTACAATTGATTATGGTGTCAAGTATGATGTGAATAAAAAATTTAACCTACGTAGTTATGTTGATTCAGATTGGGAAGGAAGTGCTGCAGATAGGAAGAGCACATCCGGGTGTTGCTTCAGTATGGGATCAGGTGTGATCTCTTGGTTTAGCAGGAAGCAGTCCTGTGTAGCCGAAGCAGAGTATGTTGCAGCTTGTTCGGCTAGTTGTGAGGCAGTATGGAACCGGAAGCTACTGTTTGAGTTATTTGATCTCCGGTTGGAGGCTACTGGTATATTTTGTGACAATCAGAGTTGTGTGAAGCTATCTGAGAACTTGGTGTTCCATGACAGGTCAAAGCACATTGAGATCAAATATCACTATATCATGGATATGGTGGAGAGAGGAGCAGTGAAGCTGCTGTATGTTGCGACGAATGAGCAAATTGCGGATGTGTTGACGAAACCACTTGCTAGAGTGAAGTTCAAGTACTTCAGAGAGAGGCTTGGTGTTCTTTAGATTGACGACACTTCGAGGAAGAAGTGATGAACACATTTGCAGGAGCCATTCCAAGCATGGTGAGAGGAGGATCCTTCCCATGGCTGTGGATGTAAGCGCTGGATGATGAGCATGAGGACGATGCTCCAGTTACTGCTCTGTATATGCATCATGTTGGATGCTCATTATGATCAGCTGGATCATGTGTATGTATATGCATCATGTTGGATGCTTGGACCATGTATTTGTATATGTATCAGGTAGATATGTTTGTATGATTAGGTAGATCATGTATGTGGAGATATTTCAAGTGGATACATTGAATGATCAGGTGGATCATGTATCTATGTATGTATCAGGTGGATACATTTTATGATCAGGTGGATCATGTATGATGATATGTATCAGGTCGATACTTGGTATGCATCAGGTGGATGCATGGTATGATCAGGATGATCATAGATGATGAGCTTCTGGATATTGCTCTAGATAACATGCATCAGGATGATGCAATGATGATGATCAGGATGATCATGTACATCAGGACAATGTATGATGAGTATCAGGTTGATACTCTGTGGCCGTGGACAGGTTGTGGAATGGTAGCATGTAATAAGTCCTGGAGATCTGGACAGGATGAAAAAGGCCTTAGATGCTCTTTAGAGATCTTGCTTGGCAAGACAATCTTTTAAGGTTTTTCTAGACCACATGTAATAAGTCCTGGAGATCTGGACAGGATGAAAAAGGCCTCAGATGCTCTTTAGAGATCTTACTTGGCAAGACACTCTCTTAAGGTTTTGTGGTAGGGATCACATATAATAAGTCCTGGAGATTTGGACAAGATGAAAAAGGCCTCAGATGCTCTTTAGAGATCTTGCTTGGCAAGACACTCGTTTAAGGTTTTGTGACAGTCAAATGTAAAATATCCCGGGAGATCCGATAGGTTGAGCTGCGTGCTCGTAAAATGTCTGGGATGCTCTTTAGAGGT
Source organism: Larix kaempferi (assembly GCA_027924585.1). Lineage (NCBI taxonomy): Eukaryota > Viridiplantae > Streptophyta > Pinopsida > Pinales > Pinaceae > Larix > Larix kaempferi. The sequence continues at coordinate 53,874,971 of BSBM01000047.1, read as the reverse complement.
TTTGTTCATGCACGAAATCAGTCCTGAGGATTCCACAGTATGGCCAGTGATGATGAAGACCTACAGGTGGTGGGCCTACATCTAGTATGAAAAAGGACTGGTTTTGTAGAAATTTCTATGATGAGTATATTTGAGATTGATTGAGATAGTAGCAGCAGTGACGATGACGATGATTCACTGATGATGATCTAGAAAAGAAGACTTGTGCTAGCAGATCTGTGTCGAGATATACCTTCCTAGTTAAGAAGGAGTGTTGATGTATTTGTAATTTCGGAATGTATTTCATATATGTATATTGTATTCGTATAGAGATGTTATTATTCCTCTATACGGAAGTGTTTGTATTCATATAGAGATGCTATTATTCCTCTATATGAAAGTGTCATCATTTATATTGTAAGTGTTGTAACTTGTACTTGATGGGTTATTAGACCACCTTGATGGGGTCGGCCCTGTATGAGTCACGTGGGTAAAAGGGTTATTAGACCACTCTAGTGGGGGTCAGTCCTGTCAACATTATGGTATGTGGTTAAGTTGAGGCCGACCTAGTAAAGGTTATTAGGCAAGTCAAGTAATGTATAAATAGAGTGTGGGAGGCACTCTATTTGATCATTCACTTTCTCTCTCACACACTGATTGTAGAGTGGCGCACTTGTGGAGGAGGAGAAGCTACTACTAGGAGGACTATCTCTTATGCTTGGGTTATATAATTGCTCTATCTATCTCTGAGGAAGTTGCGGGGTTTTTCACCTTCTTGGTTTTCCCTAGTGAAACTCTATGTCTCTTGTGTGCTTGCATTATTATTTCCATGATTGTTATGTTGTAGATATATTGTAGATATGTTTTACATGTTATTCTCTCAGTTAAGATCCTAGATCAGATTGAAATTTCTAAAAAACTAACATTAACATCATCGGACCTTGAGAAAGTTATTACCTGGTTTTCTTTAACTTTTGTTCCTATGCTAAAAAATCATAGAGAGAAGCTTTCCAATCTCACTATAGTTTTGGAAAGTGAGGAGGTTAGAAAGGTTTGTATTGTAGCAAATACTATGAAACTCATATCTAATGTGGGGGTAATCAAGACACCCTAAGAGAAGGTAATTTTCATCCTCAACGCTCATAGACTAACAAAGATGGAAAACCCTTTCCGTCCATGGAGTTTTGGGAATAGACCAATGCTTTGTTTCGTTATGGAGTTCATGAGAGTTCGTTCTAACCTTGGCTATATTAATGTATTAGAGAAAACTCACTATGGCTTGGGAATACTACAACAGACAGATGACTACCAGAAATCAACTCAACTCTCAAAACAATGCTATTATAAATGACAATGTTAAGATAATGGAGAAATGTAACCAACCTCGATTGAAACGTTTGATGTAGATCCCCGTTGGAGATTTCAATCCGTGCACCTGAAATATGCAAATTAGTCTTGATATCCAATATCCAACAAGTACATATAATATATATATGACATTAACATTATCAATAACAATGGTCCATAATATCACAAGAAAATGTAACCCAATGTATAATAACAACATTCATAACATGATGGACGAGAATATGAGTATTTCTATTAATTAACAAGAAGAAGTACAAAGTGATACGACCTCTTGCCGGAAACCAATCTGAACAAAGATCTAGATCAATCCACTTGTGCCTCCACCACTTCAATCCTCCATGAATGGCAAACTCAAACTAGATAGGAGTTTCGAAGGTGAACATAAATGGTTCACAACTACAAGGATCAATGAGTGCAGACTCAAGGTAGGGCAAAAATCCACTAGAGTTCTCTTGCTATTCTCTTCTCCCTCCCGTGCATAAGCCATATGTGCTCAATATATAGTCCTCTCAAAGGTAGGTGAAAGGACACATCGAGGTGTTACTCGGGAAGATGGAGAGCCAAAGGTCACCCAATGACTGCTTTTCGGGAGTAAAAAGTAATAAATAGTGGTTTTTACCATTTTACTTGATACCCGCGGGCTATAGTGATGCAACTCGTGGGTACGCCTGCTATAAGGATGCAACAGGAGGGTAGGAATAAAAATAGGGAAAACTAGTATCTCTGAAGGATATAAGTGGATATGAGTCACTGAAATGGATCCTATAGGCCACAGAATGCTGATACTCACAAGGTGGAAGATTACGTTGTAACAGATGCCTCCTAATGTGTGAGGTCAGAGACTGATACTACGATGGCCGAAATACATTATAAAAATCAAAAGTGGAGTGATGGAGACACAAGTGGAAAGAGCAGCTCACTCGTCATAATACAATAGTATCTCTGAATACATGTCGGTATAGTACAACAATTTGATACAATGGCCATGAATAGGCAGTATATAATGGATACATGTCATAAGTGATCATAGCCATGATCTCTCTATAGTAAGATATGGTCTCCTACTGAAAAGGAAACAACTGTTGCAAACTGCTGAAATCTGAGAGGTGATATCTCAGATGTAAAGTCAAAGTCATGTGTAGCATACTAAATGCCACAATCTCCTAGGGTCTTCTACATAAGTCTTTGATGGTGCAAGTCCCATAAAGTGAATAAAGGATTTGGGGTCGAACCTGATGAGACATCGCTTGGTTACCGGTCAATGATGTATATCATTAACAGCGACGAGATGACCCACCAATAATGAAAATGGGCATCAAGGCACAGAGCACAATCATCAGAGTGTGAATAAATGGGTTGGAGTCAAACACTAGGATGAATCCATCGATCAGGGGACATTGATGTATTACCAAAATTGTTGATGGCGAGAGAACCTGCCACTAATGACTGGAAGCCTCAAGGTACTCAACTGAAATCTAAGCCTAAAGTCCCGGAATAAATGGGTTGGAGTCGACGGAACAAGACTCACTGGAAGGAGGGAATTAAGGCATCCCCCATCGACCAGTACAAGGTACCTGCAATGCTGAAATATTTGGAAGATCTCAGGTGAAACGAAATGACTCAATAAGGATGGCTGACATGCACTAGTCAAGAGATCTGAGGAGTGGCCGACACTAGTTTCAGGACTTCCTTTGAACAAGAGCATGAGCAGATGGATAGACTCAGGCAGCATAGACTTGACATAAACTGTGCAATGCAAGAGGCATCATAAAGGGCTCCATAATGACTGGAAGCTTAACCAATCGGTGGAGAAAACTGAGAAACAAGTACAGCTCCTAAGGCCCAACTATAGTCCCGACTTGTTAGAACAGTAATCCACACTTAGTACCATAATCCATAAATTTTTATTGCTCATGTGCTTAATTAAACCATAGTTTGGACTAGGTGACTACAGTTGGTCAAATACCCACTTTTGAGAGTGTTCACACCCACTTCCAAGCAAACCAGTTCACCCAGCCTCCTGTTTTGTCCACAAGTGTACCCTCATTAATTGCTGGAGCGCCCTCTCTCCTTGATTTGGGGAATTTCAGTTGACTAGGGGCGCTAGGGTGGATTTTGCCCAATTTTGGCTAGATTTGGAGCATTTAATGCTCCCTTGGGCCCCCCAAACTCCTCTACTTGCTCACCCACACCTACCTTGGCCTCATTAATGACCCAGCATGCTTCAGCCACCTTCACACTAGAATTCGTGACTGTTTGGGGTGATTGGGATTGAGTTGGACCCACCTAGGGGGGATTGAGGCCCATTTGGCATTTTTGACTTGTACACTCAGCTTGAGCCACCTAATGCTCTCGAATTTCTCATGGATGTAATAAAAACCTGTTACTAACATTTTCACATGTTAGACAGTCAGTTAATCAAAAGTTTCAGCTCACATTGTGTGTAAAATTATCTCCTTTTTCAAGTTTTTCCATTGTTTTTTGCAAATTAATTCGATTTTGTGAGGTTCTCCATAGCTCCTAGATCTTCTATGATCAAAATACTCACATGGTATCAGATCCATCATGGATTTAGTGAGTTGCAGGTCAATATTGAGCATTGAACTGCATTCTAGAGAGGATTTCCAGATAAAAATTGAGTGTTTTTTGCAGGTGTTTCAGTAGTTTTCTTACCATTAACGCAACAGTCATGGAAGCAAACCAAATGTTGCTCACACCCTTCAATTTTTTTGATTGGAAGGCTGAGATGGTTATCAAGCTGAGATCTAAGGGTCTCTATAGAGTAACCATGGGCACAGAAGTGGAGCCAAATTCTGCTGTGGAGAAAGCAAAGTACTACAATCGACTTGATGAAGCTTATGGATTGCTATGCCTGAGCATTTCAAGGGAACTCTTGTTTCATACAGACAATTTGACAACCCCCAATGAAGTATGGGTGAAGCTAGAATCACTCTTTGGGAAAACTGATGAACTGAGAGGCCACCAGCTTGAAAACGAGCTCATTAGCTTGAGCCCAGCGCATTTTGAAACCATCCAGGAGTTCTTCACGAAGTTCAAGTCACTGGTGCTTCAACTGCAACAATGTGGAATTGTTAAGAAGGAGGAACAATTGATTCTGTCCATCCTTTCGAAGCTAGGCCCAGAATTCTCTGTATTTGTTAGCACATTTCACTCAGCCAAAATGACCCTTCGAAATTGGCAAATGCCATCACTAGCTACCTTCATGGAGTGTCTCACTCAGGAGCAAGACAAACTAGTTTAGATGGGTACCATAAAATCAAAGGACCAAGCACTGGCAATGGGTGTTTCAAATGCCAACAAAGGCAAGCAGAAAGCCAAGAATTCGAAGCAGCAAGAGAAGAGGAAGTCTGACAAGACCAAGTCTGCAGATGGGGGTTCGAATCTGTCAAAGGAGAAGGACAAGAAGGGAAAGGAAAAGACCAAATGCACCTATTGTCATAGGGGATGGCATCCAGAGAGCTCATGCATGAAGAAAACCATTGACTCAATGGCGCAGCTGCTGGAGAAGAACAACATCCCAGTCCCTAAGGGCGCAAGGAAGAAAGAGAGCACCTCAAATCCTGACAATAAAGAGAAGTGTCATGCTTTGGTAGCAGGTACTTCGAATCTCTCATCCTTTATCATTGATTCAATGGCTTCCAGACATATGGTTTCATCCAGAGAGCTCTTCTCCTCTATGCATTCGAATGGTGGCCCAACAGTTCGAATGGGAGATGATTCAGAAATCCAGACCAAGGGGATTGGTAGGATTGACATGGAGCATGGCTATTTCAGTGATGTGCTCTATGTACCTTCATTGGCTGCAAATTTGCTATCAGTTTATCAAATGACCCATACAGGAGAAGCCAAGAGAGTAACATTTACTCCAGATTTGGTAGAAATCTCAGAAATTTCCTCAAATCAAGTTGTGGCAGTAGGGTATGCTGATCATGATGAGAGAATGTACAAATTCTCAAATTTCATTCCAAATTCTAGTGACCATGCTCTTGTCTCTCATGCCAACGAGACCTCCAAGTTGTGGCATGAAAGATTTGGCCACATGAACTACAAATATCTCCAGACATTGCACAATGACAAGATGGTGGAAGGGCTTCCAGAAATCAAATCATCAAATGGTGCATGCATTGGGTGTGTAGTTGGAAAGCATCCTGAGCGCAACTATGAGAAGGGAATGGAAAGGAGAGCCACTCAACCACTTGGATTGGTACATTCAGACCTCATTGGTCCTCTTCCCACTCCATCATATGGTGGATCAAGGTATGTACTTACATTCATAGATGACTACTCTTGATTCTGCTGGGTTTACTTCCTTAAATTGAAGTCAGAAGTGTTTGAGAAATTGAAGATTTGGAAAGCCCTAGTGGAGAACCATAGTGGTCATAAGATAAAGATCCTTAGGACTGATAATGGAAAGGAATATGTGAATAATAACATTCAGCATCTTTGTGAGGAATGTGGCATCCAAATGCAACATTCAATCCCCTACACACCTCAGCAAAATGGTGTGGCAGAGAGGAAAAATAGATCTCTCAAAGAGATGGCCACTTGCATGATTGAAGCTAGGGATCTAAGCCCTAAGCTATGGGCTGAAGCCATCAATTGTGCTGCTCATATTTAGAACAGAGCCTTTCACAAATCAGTCAAAGGAAAAACCCCCTATGAGGCATGGTTTGGCCAAAAACCAAATGTGTCAAATTTCAGGATTTTTGGGTCTAGAGCATGGGCTCGAATTCCATCAGAAAAGAGGAAGGCTTTGGAGCCACAGAGCAGGGAATGTATCATGGTTGGATATGGTGAGGACAAAAAGGGCTACAATCTCTTTGACACATCCACACTCAAAACCTTCATTGAGAGAAGTGTGCAATTCGAAGAAGAACCAATTCCATATTTTGAGCTTGCACCGGGGGAAAGCTCCTCTCCTCCACACCTTAATGAAATTAGTGATGATTCCACCTCTGATTTTTCTGATATTGCTGAAGATGACATGGCTGAAGATGACATTGTTGTACATGAGTCACCATCAAGGCCCAAGTGGGCTGAGAAAATCATACAAGCTGCAGGTGAATTGGCAGGCAATCCCCAAGAGCCTAGGAAGACTAGATCTCAAACAATCAATGCTTCCTTTGCAAATGAAAGTGAACTTGCTGATCACTGTTATATGATGATTGGATCTGATCCAACATCATATCAGGAAGCTCATCATGATCCAAGGTGGAGAGCAGCAATGCAAGAAGAATTCCAGTCTCTCCAAGAGAACAAAACATGGGATTTGGTGCCTCTTCCTCCCAAGAGGAAACTTGTGCAATGTAAGTGGATTTTCCGAACCAAACCTGTTGCTGATGGTTCTGATCTGAAGTACAAGGCTAGGTTAGTGGCTAAGGGCTACTCTCAAATCCATGGTGTGGATTATACAGAGACCTTTGCACCGGCTGCAAAGATGGACTCAATTAGACTAGCTCTAGCCATGGCAGCTAGTAAAGGTTGGGAAGTTCACCACATGGATGTCAAAATTGCATTCTTGCATGGTGAGCTACAGGAAGAGATATATATGCAGCAACCTGAAGGATTCCAAGAGGATCCCACACTTGTATGCAGGTTGAAGAAGTCACTCTATGGACTCAAGCAAGCCCCCAGGGCTTGGTATGCCAAAATGGATGCTTTTTTGCTCTCAATTGGTTTCTGTCGATGCAAGTCTGATCCAAATGTTTATTTGCAACATTGTGATGATAATTTGCAGGTCATTGTACTGTATGTTGATGATCTCTTAATTACAGGGAGCTGCACCAAACAAATTGGCTCAATTAAAGCTTCTTTGTACAGTGAATTTGCCATGAGCGACCTAGGATTGCTAAGGCAATTTTTGGGTTTGGAAATTGAGCAATCTGAGAGAGGTATATTGCTGAGTCAACCTAAGTATGCTTCAGACCTGTTATTCAAGTTTAAAATGGCTGAATGTAATGCATCCAAGTGCCCATTCCTTTCAGGCATAAAACTAGGTGAATTTGAAGACTCTCCATTGGTGGATTGCACTCTCTACAGGCAGCTAGTTGGAAGTTTGCTGTACCTTACACATACAAGACCTGATTTGTCTTATGCTGTAAGTGCTGTAGCAAGGTATATGCAGCAGCCACATGAGATCCATTGGAAGGAAGCCAAAAGGATCCTTCATTATGTCCAAGGAACAAAGAGCTTTGGGGTACACTATGCAGCTGGTTCTTCACTTCAACTAGCTGGATTTTCTGATTCCGATTGGGCGGGAGATCCCATCGACAGAAATTCCACTTCAGGTTTTGTGTTTATGTTTGCTGAAGGTCCCATTTGCTAGTCAAGTAAGAAACAGCATACAATTTATCTTTCATCAGCTGAGGCCGAGTACAGGGCAGCAGTGAATGCAGCCACACAGTGTGTTTGGTTGCAAGGAATTCTTCGGGAGATTGGTGTTGCTATTGATTCTCCAACCAATATTTGGGTGGATAATCAAAGTGCCATCAAGATATCTACTGATCTAGTACAGAGGCAAAGAACAAAGCACATTGAGATCCACATGCATTACATTCTGGGCTTGGTGCATGACAGGGTGATTTCATTGCAGTATTGCCCATCCACCGAGCAAACTGCAGATATTTTCACCAAGTGCTTTACTGAGAAGACCTTCACTCACTTGAGAGCTTTGCTTGGAGTGAGTGATGGATGGTGATTGCTGCAATTTAATTGCAGGTTCAGCCCCATGTCCATTTTAGAGGGAAGTTTTTATCCCATGAGGTTTTACTTCTTTTCCTCGGTTCATATGGACAAATAAAATTTCTGTTTGTAATGAGGTGACTTGAGCCTTTGTTGCCAAGGCCTCCCACTTATCTTTCATGATTTGTACTAAGTTCTGGTTAAGGGGGGGTGTTAGAACAGTAATCCACACTTAGTACCATAATCCATAAATTTTTATTGCTCATGTGCTTAATTAAACCATAGTTTGGACTAGGTGACTACAGTTGGTCAAATACCCACTTTTGAGAGTGTTCACACCCACTTCCAAGCAAACCAGTTCACCCAGCCTCCTGTTTTGTCCACAAGTGCACCCTCATAAATTGCTGGAGTGCCCTCTCTCCTTGATTTGGGGAATTTCAGTTGACTAGGGGTGCTAGGGTGGAATTTGCCCAATTTTGGCTAGATTTGGAGCATTTAATGCTCCCTTGGGCCCCCCAAACTCCTCTACTTGCTCACCCACGCCTACCTTGGCCTCATTAATGACCCAGCATGCTTCATCCACCTTCACACCAGAATTTGTGACTGTTTGGGGTGATTGGGATTGAGTTGGACCCACCTAGGGGGATTGAGGCCCATTTGGCATTTTTGACTTGTACACTCAACTTGAGCCACCTAATGCTCTCGAATTTCTCATGGATGTAATAAAAACCTGTTACTAAAATTTTCACATGTTAGAAAGTCAGTTAATCAAAAGTTTTAGCTCACATTGTGTGTAAAATTATCTCCTTTTTCAAGTTTTTCCACTGTTTTTTGCAAATTAATTCAATTTTGTGAGGTTCTCCATAGCTCCTAGATCTTCTGTGATCAAAATACTCACACGACTCATAATATACGAAGTGGAATGAATGCTCTATTCAAAGGTGACACAACAACTGCCAATAAGAAATAGTGACCATAATCCCGTCCGGCTTTTTGGAAAATTTGATTTTTTTTGGTCTTTTTCATATTTGAGAAAAGCTTGAAAAAGAATAAAATTGCTTATAGTACAACAAGTGAGGGAATTAGTGTCAAATATCTAGAAGACTAGTCCCAAGTAGTGGAACATACCTATGCTCAATGCAAGGAAGTGCGTGCAGGATGTGGACACTCGGGGGTATGTTCCCTCAGGGTCAAAAGGGTCATCAAATTGTAAAGGGAAAATATAATCTCTGCAAGGACTTGACAGGGAAAAATGCTCAGGAATCAGTCTAACAATTGAGTAAGCGGGAGCTGGCACAAGGCTCAAGCAGCAAGTAGGATGATGCAATGTAATCACAACATGATATAACTTAGGGGAGTTCTTAAGGGAGATGGCCAGCATAAGACAAAGTAGAGTATGAGTCTTTATCGCAACGTCATGGCGTGACTACAGATGACTCCCAATCCTAAGGACAAACAACGGCATGGGCACCAAAATGCATAAAGGGGTTCTAACTAGGGTGCCCATGTTCGAAAAAGCCCTACTGCCACATAACGACACTTCTATAGTATTGTGAAGGTTCCGTGTCAGTTACGAAGCGGGGTTGCACCTAGGGTTTATGAAAATTGTCAATAGTTCAAATGCATAATGCATGCAAAAATGGCATCTAACCTATATGCTAGGTGTGAAACGTACCTGCCGTAGGTGTGAAATGGTTCAGAACAACTTTCACCGAGGAAATCTACTTTAAAAACACTACTCCATGGCACGATATTAGTTCATAACGACTCAAAATGGAAAAAACTATAGAGAAGTGGGTCCAGAAAATTATAAATAGTAATAAAATTTTCCAAATTACAATTCATTTTCACTATTCTCCAATTTGGAGTTATTTGGGTAGTTTTCACCTGAAGCTTCAATTGCCGATCCTGGGAGCTACAAGCGACCATTCAGCGAATCGTCCAGAGCAGGTTGGTCGTTACTTCCATACCTTTCATTTTAATGTTTTTATTTCAGTTTTTGTCAGTGGGATTTTTTGTTTGGCCAAGCCCTAGATGGCTTCGGCACTACCCACGAGCTATAACTATGCGAGTCGTAGGTAGGGCACGAAATGCGCAGTCAAAAAATAGACTGCTCACGGGTACCCGCCACTATATACAAATTAGCCCGCGGGTACCGCCGTGAAGAAATTTTTAATCATGAAATTGACCAAAATTTACTTGTTTTGCACTCTAGGATGGTTCTAGAGTGGAGGGAAAGAGAGCATGACCAGGTTTATGAGGCCGTGCGAAATCATTTGCAAGCGCAACAGGCATTGCAAGCATGTGGGTTGTATAAGTTCTACAGTATAGAGGGTTTAAGGGCCCAAAACCTATTACTCTGTCATCTGATAAACTATTGGGATGTGGATGCTCAAAAATTCATCCTCAATGGGCAAAATCTGACACTAGAAGTAGAGGATATCTATTTTATTATTGGTTTGTCCTGTAGAGGGGAGGTGGCTAGTCTTCGATCTCGGACCATGGGTAGTGGGATCACTATTCAGGACTTCATAGCGCGGTATTGTCCCGCCAACACACGAGCAGTGGGAAGTCAAGTGCCTATCAATGCCATAGTAGATATGAGCACAAAGATCATTGTGGCTACCCTGGTGCGGATCACTGGATCCAAAGCATTGCACCAGGCATCCAGGCTGGTGATGTTCTACGCATCACAATGCATGCAACCTATGATATTCGACTATGTTAGGATATTCCTATACTCCATCCTAGTCCCACCAGTATTTTGATCATTTACATTTTCAGTCATGCATGCACCTTTAGGGTTTGCATGCATTCTAGGGTTTGCATGCATCCTAGTCATCATTCCAGCACCTAGCCCTCAGTTAGCCAGCCCCCAGGAGCTTCTCACTATTCAGTTTTATCCCTCCAGTTGCTTAATGCGCCCTTCTTCCTTGATTTTAGGGAGCAAATCACCCTTCTTCACCTACCAGTCCAGTTGTCTTCACTTTACACTCAGTTACACTCAGTTATAGTCAGTTACACTCAGTTACACTTAGTTACACTCAGTTACACCTACCAGAGTTAGTTTGACTAATGGTTGATAGTTACTTGAGCATTGATGACTCCACTGATGATGCTGAAGACTTTCAATTGTGCTCCGATGATCATGAGGACACCTAGTTGTGCTCCAATGACACTCCAGTGATCCTTTGATCACTCCATGAAGCCTAATTCAAATTGCCACCTTAGGCATTCGAATCTTTATTCTTGTACTATTTATTTGTCCATACTGTGATTAATTAATTAGTGTGTGTGAAGTATTATTGCTTCTATCAGCTCTACTGTACCATATTATTCTGTTGCTCATTATACTGTATTGTTCACTCTTCTTCTATTTTCTTGCTTAATCATAATTACTCTTGTGAGGTACACATCATCTCTTAGATCTGTTGTGAGGATTTTCACATGGTATCGGAGCGAGTTGAGAGTATTGTTTATCTCCATTCTTGAGAGTTTTTTGCAGGTTATTATCAAGATTTCAAGTGCAACAGTTGTAGCAATTTCTGCATCTTTGAAGCAGTACTCTCTATTGCTTTTGCAGGTCTTCTACAACTTCAATGTATCCAGAATGAGAAGAAATCACTCCTCTTTCTCTATTCAACTATGATGAATGGAAATAAAAAATAATAGCATATTTGAAGAGCCATGATCTCTTTGATTGTTATTTTGAAAGAGAGTTCGAATCCTTTGAAGAGAAGATTGACTGGTTGAATAAAGGTGACTTGCACATTGGAAGAATGAAGCTTACTATGCCAGATTACATATTGCTCCCAATCATTATTTATATTGAAACTCCACAAGAGCTATGGGCTCACTTGGATGAAAAATTTGGGAAAAAGAGTGAAGGGATTGGTCCAAATCCATTCGAAAGCAAGAAAAGTGTTCCATTCGCTCCCCTTGATGGTCTCTCAGATCATGCATCAGTATCATCTCATATTGAAGTTGTTGACAAATAACTTGCAGATTCTCCACTCATGCTCAAATTTCTTCTCTTTCTGTGCCAGCTCACACTCTAGATATTGTAGAAGGTCCTAAATCCTCTTTTGCACCAGAGTCTGTTGGTTTGCATCATGATCACATGATTATTTTAGAGGTCAAAATAGCTACTGAAGGTAATGCATTCGCTCCTCTCCAGCTATCTCCTCTTTTATATTACTATATGATCATAAATTCATGCTTTCAGAAAGTCATTGAAGAATATGGCCATGGCCATTCGCTTGGGATAATTTCTCATGCATCTACTGGTTTTGATCTCACCTCTCATGGTTCAAAGGAGATCTCAAGAAACCATGATTCAAGTCTTGTATCTAATTTGGGTTCTAAGCAATTACTGCTTGGGAAAATTTCTCATGCATATGATAGTTTTGATCTCACCCCTGCTGGTTCAAAGGAGATCTCAAGAAACTATTTTTTAAGTCTTAAATCTGATTTTGATTTCAAGAAAACATGTAATAGTTCTTTTTGGCATAATCTCACCCATGGTGGTTCGAAGGAGAAGACAAAGGACTATATGCACATTCAAAAATTTGATCCTACCTCACCTGATTCGAATCACAGGTTCAAGGATCATTCTAATACTGTTGGATTTGTTCTCATCACATTTGATCTGAAGAGCAAGTACAAACACATGCTTTTTGAGCATGATCCACTTCTTCCCAAGAAGAAGATACCTCTAGACATATGACCAAGCATCACACCTGCTTGAGTTTGGAGCATTTATTTTTATGTGTGCCTTACAGTTTATTTTTTGAGGAGGGGGTATGTTTCCCATGAAATTTTTTCACTTCCTTGGTTTATTGATTGTTATTATTCATTGTATTGGGTGACCTTTGGTCTTAGTTACCAGGGCCCAGGATGGATTAAGGGAGGGTGTTAGGATATTCCTATACTCCATCCTAGTCCCACCAGTATTTTGATCATTTACATTTTCAGTCATGCATGCACCTTTAGGGTTTGCATGCATTCTAGGGTTTGCATGCATTTTGCATGCATCCTAGTCATCAGTCCATCACCTAGCCCTCAGTTAGCCAACCCCCAAGAGCTTCTCACTATTCAGTTTTAGCCCTCTAGTTCCTTAATGTGCCCTTCTTCCTTGATTTTAGGGAGCAACTTGCCGTTCTTCACCTACTAGTCCATTTGTCTTCAGTTTACACTCATTTACACTCAGTTACACTTAGTTACACTCAGTTACAATTAGTTACACTGAGTTACACCTACCAGAGTTAGTTTGACTGATGGTTGATAGTTACTTGAGAATTGATGACTCCACTAATGATGATGAAGACTTCCAGTTGTGCTCCGATGATCATGAGGACACCTAGTTGTGATCTGATGACACTCCAATGATCCTTTGATCACTCCATGAAGGCTAATTCAAATTGCCACCTTAGGCATTCAAATCCTCATTCTTGTACTATTTATTTGTCCATACTGTGATTAATTAATTAGTGTGTGTGAAGTATTATTGCTTCTATCTGAGTTCTACTGTACCATATTATTCTATTGATCATTATACTATATTGTTCACTCTTCTTCTATTTTCCTACTTAATCATAATTACTCTTGTGAAGTACACATCATCTCTTAGATCTGCTGTGAGGATTTTCACAGACTGGTGTACTACTCTGCTGGTGTCCATGAAGACACAATTGAAGGAATGCAAAGAGGGGAAGGCCAAAAAATTTGGGTATGGTAGCATCCTAGGCAGATTCTTCTTTGAGAGGGTTTCGGGGCTTAGCTCGAGGGTGGATGTCCCTCCTCACAGTCTCTGTGATCCAGCCCTGACCTGGTGGGCTGAGATCCTGACACAACAGGGTGGTGGCCGTTTGGCATCACCATATACTTAGGAGTTCTTCCGCTGGTGGAACCGGTAGGTGATCGCTATAGAGGACTATCCCTATGCGGGGATAGACTTCAGACAGGACTGTGACATGCCACTCCCACCAAGCATAGATTTCAGAGACATCGATGAGTACTCTTTTTGGTTTTGTGTTTATTAAATTTTTATGGATTTTTTTATTATAGTTGAAATGCAAAAAATATTTTTGGTGGTAGTGTCATGTGCTAATGGGTGACTGTTTTTTCGCAGACAAAGGCCCATTGAAACTAGAGGGCTTCCCGAGACATGGACGTCAGGGTAGATATGATGTGGCAGTAGATGCTGTAGAGCGCACACACTTAAGACGTTGAGTGCAACATATCATAGATGGTTTCCTGAGTACCATAGATAGAGGTAGCTCGACTACCTGAGGCCATGTAGCGCCAAGTAGTGGGTGTTCTTGGTGAGTGGGTGCGGCTACTGCAGTGGGTGGCCAATGCAGTACTGTACTTCTATGAGACACATCCCGTCGAGGTGGCAGCTAGTCCTCCTCGAAGGGAATAGATATCCCATGGTCTCATTTTTTTTTTGTATCGATATGTATATTTTTGAGGGCTATGGGCTCCAGTTTTGTATGACACCACCATTTTTGGACATATTTGTATATATATACAACTTTGGTTCTCGGTTCTACTACATGTGTGTATGTACAAATGTATGAATGTCTTTGTATTTATGTGCTTCATGATGAATGTGACAAATGCCAATCTAATACATAGTTAGCATATGCATCAGATATATAATTAAGACTTCTCGGAATATGAATATATGTAATTGAAACAAAATCTCTCTCCAAGAGTAGTACCTTAAGGAAAATCCATAGTCAGGTAGGGTCTCATACATGGTACTGCCCATTCAGCTGAGACACAACTAGTTGTGAATCCAGGCGGACTTCTAAAGACTGGATGTCATGTGAAATAGCATCCCGAAGTAGTTCAATAATGGCACTATACTCAGCCACATTATTAGATGTAGGACCGAGACAAGCACCTCCTGAGAACACAACTAGGTGGTCAAGTGAGAAGATAACCCAGGAAGCAGAAGCAAGCTACGGCGTTTGTCGGCTAGCACCATCTACAAAACCTAGGAATGTAGGAGATCCCGTTGACATCTGTCAATCAAACAGAGGCTAATCAGCAGACCCCACAACCAAAAGGAAATCTAAACTACGTAGAGAAAAACTATACAATAGTGTACAAAAGTATCAGCTTGAACCAAAGGTTCAAGCGTAATACCGCTTGAGGTAGAGCCCATTTCTAGGCTCCTTCAAGGCAAGTCCCTCATAGTCTTCTAAAAAATAAGCTCCTTTTTTTAGGATACGCCTCACAATGTAAGGACTGTGCCACATGGGATTGAACTTGCTTTCCCCCAGGGGTTCTTTAGCTTGGTCATACAAAAGTACCAAGTCACCTTCAGCATACTGTCGGGGACGGATAGACCTATCATATTGAACCTTGACACGACACTTGTTAACATCAATCGACACAGCGGCATCTCAATGTTGCTCGTCAAGTTTCTCAAGGTGTACTAAACGTTGCTCAATATCTGTCGTATCAACAAGGAGTTCTATGGATAGCTTGAGCGAAGGGATTTCGCATTCAATCGATAAAGTGACTCCATGCCATGAACTAACTGGAATAGTGAGAACCCGGTGGCAGTCTTAACTGCGGTTCGATATGCCCACAAAGCAGGATATAACATGATATGCCCATTGGTCTTTCTTTGTTGGATGGTAGATTAGAGAATGGTCTTCAAAGAATTATTTACTGCTTCAACCTGACCATTCGCTTGGGGATAGTAGGAAGATGAGTGTTCCTGACAAAATCCAAGATTGAGAGACAAATCCTCCATCATCTTGTTTTGAAAGTGACTGCCATGGTCAGTGACAATCTCTTTTGGGATACCGAACCGAGTGATAATCTGGTTGAACATGAAATGGGCTGCAGTAGCACTGTCGGCTTTTACAGTAGGCATGGCCTCAACCCACTTGGAAAAATAATCCATGACCACGATAATATGGTGTTGCCCCCTAGCTGAAGTTGGTTTGCAATCCATGAAATATACCCCCCACTTAGTGAAGGGAACGACAATGATGACCGGATGGAGGGGCGCTAGGTGCGAGTGTATGTTCCGAGAAAACACCTGGCAAGGGTGACATCTCTTCACAGTGTTAATACAATATTTAAAGATAGTAGGCCAAAAATAACCAGCTCGCATGATACACTGGGTTGTAGCAAGACCGGATAAGTGACCGCCACATGCCCCCGCATGGCAATCATTAAGTACCCATTTCGCTTCATTGTGAGTCAAGCAACGACGAAGAATGGAATCCTTTCCTCGGTGATACAGAGTATCACCGATGATAGTATAATCTTTAGCGTGATGTCTCACACGCCGTCGCTCATCTCGTGAATAATGCAGAGGAAACTTCAAAGTTTAAAGATATAAAATGACATCCCCATACCGAGGGTCCTTGGACGAGATAAGGAATAAGTTTTCATCCACAAAGGAATCTTCATGAATGACATCCTCATCAAGCCGTGGAAGGTCCGACATAAGCTTAGCAAACACCAATGATTTCATCGATTTTGCCGAAGCAAAATCGAGATCAAATTCCTGAAGGATTACAATCCACTTATTATACTTACCCCCAATAAGGCGTCATGATAGCACTAACTGAAATTGATTGATGTGAGCTACAAATATGGTTGTTCGAAGCAAAATGTAATGTCATAACCGCTGGACTGCGTGGATAGTCTCAAGTGCCATCTTTTCTACGTGAGTGTACCTTAGCTTAGCGTCTACTAAATTTCGACTGAGATAATAGATAACATGCTCGACGAGCGTATCATCTACCTTAACCAAGACCATGCCAATAGTCTCTTGAGATGCGGCCACATAAAGAATGAAATCTTGTGTAAAGTCTGGCAGAGTAAGCGCAGGGGCCGATACCAAAGCTTTCTTAAGGGCATCAAAATACTGCTGGGCTCGCTCATCCCAGATAAAAGGTGTGTCTTTCTTCAATAGGTGTGTGAAACCTTTAGTAATATTAGCATAGTTAGCTATAAACTGACGCAAAAAAGTAGCTCTCCCTTGGAGGCTCTGAAGTTGTAGCAAATTACGTGGAGAAGGCAACTGAAGTATTGCCTCAACTTTGAGAGGATCGACTCTAATACCCTCCCTTGAAACTATGAATCCTAGAAGGCGACCAATCCTAATAGCGAAGATGCATTTGTTTGGATTCAATCAAATTTTGTAGTGGATACATCATTCGAGAAGCATACGGAGGTCCTTGGGGTGGTCCACTCTCTTGCGAGAATCAATGAAGCGTCGTCCAAAATTCCACTTTCAATCACATCATTCCAAATTTACATTTCCTATAATAGGGGCCATAACAGTTTAGGATCTTGAGATCATGATTCATATCTCTGTAACAACCCTCAAGAAGTATTCCTACACATGTAAAGAAAGGATGAAAATTAGTTACTCTGTGATTCCACGTTGATAATGATCCATTTGAGAGACCTTGAGCATTGATAGTACAACATTTCCAACCCATAAATAGTTTTAAAAAAACCTCATGGGACTTAGAACCCAACCCCATAGTTTCTTGAATTAAAACAATATCTAGCTACCGTAGTTCCAAGAGCCATTTTAGGGCATTATATTTAGGGCTTCCGCCTATTCCCACATTTAAGTAGAGAATCTTCATAATGAACCAAAGGCCAGGTCGTAACATATAAATTTCACGCACATGTGACAATTTTGTAATTCACACAGTAAGTACTCATCAACACATAGCATGCAACTCACGAAATACATCCCCATCATGTCCAAGAAGCAATATGAGTCCATAAATGCCAAAGAATAGTCAAAATACAAAAACCCACAACCTAATATCAGTTTAGGTGTGAGACTATGCATTTTACCAATTATGTGCATGTGCGACTCTTGCCCGGGTTTTCCTTCGATGTCCACATGACTTCCAGAATGGTGGGACCGCAACCACCCACGATGCATTGAAGGATCAACAAAACCCCATCACCTCTGGAATTTGAATTCGGCCTCCTTATGTACTTAGATTCATTGAATGGCCCCCCTTTGTGTACTTTGGAGCCATGTTGCCACATTTTTGTCGACAGGGGCTCACTTTGCACTATCCTCAACAAACACCAACACAACACCCTTAAGCACTAACCTAGAAAGGTTTTACCCTTTTCAGCAACATCAGCGAAGCGAGTGAGGTCTCACCCGAGATGGTTAAGGGGGTTGCAGGAACCAAGTTTCCGCAGTGGGAAAAGGACATGCATGTGCTCTAACTCTATTGCATCAGAAACCAGATATTTGCTTTCACATCATACTTAGAAACCCAAACAGACATTCATCATTCTCACACTAACCATGTATTCATCGTTCGCATATTCAATACCCAATTACCATTTGCATTAATAGGAAAATATCAGAGATCGCATCAATGAAACCTTATAGAAACCAGCATAATTCATTCATCATTCAACATAAACAGAGACAACAAGATAGATTCGAACATCTTCATGCATTAACTCATCAAAACCTATGGTATAACCTTCGTAGAAACAACTCAAAAAATCTTATTGTGGATTCATACAAACTGTGAAAATAGAGTAAAACACTTGATTCTTCTATCTTGGATGCCCTTAGGATTACATTCATATTCTTATTTCTAGCTAACTATGGCGGTTACAAAAAGGTCCAATGACCCTTTTCTAACAAACTAACTAATCTTGCGCTTCCTCGTTCTCCTTGAATGAGCCTTCCTTCCGCGGATGGTCCTCTTTGCCACTATCGACTTCTGCACTTCAAGCAGACTAATCCCATGCCTACAGACCCCCAACACAAATTTGTGGCTCTCCCTCGAAACCACTTTCTAGTAAGGGGATTTTTGGCATGATGCTTAGTTTCCCAAATGGACTGTAATGTTTTCCTATTGTAGAGAAGTTGTGTGGGATCTTGGTCTATTGGTAATTGGACTGGATCATAAGCAAATTCTCTGGTGATGAAGTCCATATACCTCCTAGGCACCATTTCCATGTCCATTTCATTTTTCTATTCAGCTACTGTTTCTATCTCCAATTTGTTTCGCTCTTTGCTGGTCATTGCTCAATTCAGAGTCATAAATAGCCCAATTCAATATAAAGTAGCTTAGCACAACCCAATTTAAATTATATTTGCTGGCAACTTCAAATTAGTGATTATACCTCCTACTCAATTACTTCCTCTTCACTATATCTTGTTATGTGAATGATACAATTATTTGTTTATAAACGACAATGAGTTACTTTTAATTAAGAAAAACAATAGCTAGTGGATGGCGTCGACCATAGCAATTAAAAAAATATATTATTTTGGTGGTATGGTGGATGGCGTCGACCATACCATGTTTGTTCAAGTTGTAATTTATTTTTGTTAACTGTCTAAAACTTATGCATACTTGATGTCCTCCTCTAACCATCCTTATTCTTTTAGATGGTACCTTTTGAAGCTTTCCATTTTCCTAGTCGACGAGGCATAGAATATCTTAAAAATGTAAAATTGAAGAGGGTTTTATTGATTTAAATAGCCCTAAATATGTATTCGCAATTTGAAATTAACATCATTGAAGTGATAACATTTGAAATTAAATGTTGATGTATTTGTAAATTCGGAATGTATTTCATATATGTATATTGTATTCCTATTGAGTTGTTATTATTCCTCTATATGGAAGCCTTTGTATTCCTATAAAGATGTTATTATTGCTCTATACGGAAGTGTCGTCATTTATATTGTAAGTGTTGCAACCTATACTTGATGGGTTATTAGACCACCTTGATGGGGTCGGCCCTGTATGAGTCATGTGGGTAAAAGGGTTATTAGACCACCCTAGTGGGGGTCAGCTGTCAGCATTATGGTATGTGGTTAAGTTGAGGCCGACCTAGTAAGGGTTATTAGGCAAGTCAAGTCATGTATAAATAGAGTGCGAGAGGCACTCTATTTGATCATTCACTTTCTCTCTCACACACTCATTGGAGAGTGGCACACTTGTGGAGGAGGAGAAGATGCTGCTAGGAGGACTATCTCTTATGATTGGGTTGTATCATTGCTCTATCTATCTCTGAGGAAGTTGCGGGGTTTTTCACCTTCTTGGTTTTCCCCAGTGGAACTCTGTGTCTCTTGTGTGCTTGCATTATTGTGTCCATGATTGATATGCTATAGATATATTGTAGATATTCTTTACATGTTATTCTCTTAGTTAAGATCCTAGATCAGATTGAAATTTCTGAAAAGCTAACAGGCTATCACAACTAGCTTGAAAGAAGGCATGGTATGGCATTTATGACACTTGTTGCACTTGCGAAGCTAGGACTTGATATAGCAAAAACCAGTCATCGTAGCACTTTCTCTATAAATCCATTTTCTCAAGGTTTCAGGATCGAAAACTCTTACAGGTCGAATATAATATGACCATGTACCTTGTGTCCGAAGTACAACTTCTAATCCGTTGTACTTTGTGTTTTATGATCTATACAATCTAGGGTTTCTGCCTCTTCCACATCTCACTCATAAATAGGTGACCTAGGAAAAAAGGTCACAACTTGGGCTAGGAAGCTCCAATTGAAATTTCCTAAAAAGGGACAGGTAGGGCACAAACTGTAGTTTCTCAGGTAAGGTTTTTAGAGGCCAAAGTTGAACCCGTGACACGTGGAACTTCGTACAAGTTCGCTCCACTGTTTTATTCCATAAACAGGTTGCGTTGTGACACGTGGCATAAATCTCTCTCAGAGAATCAAATTTAGGTCAGACCCATGGGGTTGGAAAGATGACAGGTCAAGCTACCATAGGTAGAAGTTTTAGACCCTGTGGATTCATAATTTCAGAGTAACACCAGAAACAATCAGGTGCATATTTCTGTCAAAACAGAATTGGATTTTGAGCACCTTCATTCATGGCTTAGGGAATTAGGGTTTCGGAGAAAGTTGAAATTTTTGTAATCAGAGACCATGGCTGAATGCTACTCGTCAAAATAGAAATTTAGAGACCAAGATCAAATATTTTTTTGGGAAGAAGGTCGGGCTTGATCAAACCCTAGTTCGGGACTTTGATAGGAAAAGTGGAAAATTAGGGCTTTTGCAAAAGTCATAATTTTTAAGTTTGGGACCACAGTTGGAAGATCCTCAAAAAAATTGAAGTTTAGAGCTTTGGATCGAACCTTTTAGTTGGGAAGGAGGGTGGGATTTCTCAAACCCTAGTTCGGGATCCTGTCTAGAAGATCCAGAAGTTTGAAAGGCAATTTTGAGGGGTGAAACTTTGTAGTTTTCAAATTCTGTGTATACCACGTTGATCAACTCATCAAGGTGCATCTTTCTATCCTTTTAGAAGTTTGAAATTCAAAGTTTGAATTTTTAGGGTTTCCCTAATGAACCCTCATCTAGCTCCATATCTAGTTTCTACAAATCAAGTGGATTGGGTTAATCCTAGAAGAAAATGGATTGGTCACCTATATAAGTGAAGAAGTTCTAGTTTCAGAGGGAGATAAGGCTAATGCCTTACATAAGAAGATTACAAGCAATCTCGACAGGTATGACTTATCCAGGTATGTTTCAAGATCTATTAATGATTAATTTTATGGTATGTTTGTATTCATTAAGGTTAGTACAATCTTGATTAACTTTAGACTTGTCATATCACCTTAATAAAATTATGAATGTACGGTAGAAGATATTCATTGATTAGCGTTTTGACACTTACGATAGTACTAATGAATTCTGGTGTTGTATGAAGTTGATGTTGTCTGCTAACATGAAAGGTACATCAAGAAAGACAAATCATGTTCTAGTTCAAGAACATATGACCATGGTGACATGAAGACAAAGGTTCATCCATTGCCATGGATCACATAAAAGATATACTTACAAGGTATGTATAACTTGGTTCTATAATGGTTAACCTATGAGATATGCAGGTTACTAGCACAAGTCACTTAAGAGAACAAGAAGACATCATGTGGGTATGTTTTTCCTATATAACCAACCAACATATTAATCTAGGTATGTTTTTCCTATATCAAGTCAGAATCCTACCTTGTGTTAGAATCTCTTATATAAGTATACATGGCATTATTGATAATGATTATTCATTGAAGTTAGTAATCATGGGTTTCATATTGTGCTTCTTACTTTGATTGATGATATGACTAACCAGAAGAGTCCTATGGTCCATAAGAATATGTATGAGTAAAATAAGTATTCCATGAAACCTTGAATACTAATCTTTATTATCTATGTTTGAAATGATCATGACTATACATGTTTAAGATTATGTTGTTTTAGTACCTATACTAATGAATGTATGATTATGTATGAGATCTTGAGGATGGCACAATCATGGCACTAGTGCACACTTAAGCATGCATAGTGATCGAGGATGGATATAAGTTCAAGGACAGGTAATCCAGGAAGCAAAGATCAAGAGGGAGCACAGTCCAGTAGTTCCTGCAAGGAAGCAAAGGTTGAGAGGGAGTCCACTCAACAAACAAACAAAGATAAGTTTTTTCATTTGATTGTTTAAATAATACTGTTCAGTGACCTATATACTATACTTAGGTTGTGTATTATGCATATTAGAATAATTGCATTAATAAACAATATACTACTAATATGCATGTATTGGGTAAGTGGCCTATGGCACTGTACAACATTCAATTGCTAGTTATCTAGAATGAAACCTCTTTGCTGACATGTTGGGAGGTGTGCACACTCTTAACAATGTTCTAGTAGAGATTGGAAGGCATCTAGAAAGTTATGGGATATGGATAAATGTTGTATTGAAGCATTGGCTAAAATAATTGCATGACTGTATGACATGTTTCTTTACATGTAAGAATTTGTTTTGAAAAATATGAGATGTTTCTAATGATGCAATTTAACTTGTTTTGTAGGAAAGATCGTATACCATCACCTACAAAAGAAGGATTACACCATTTGTTCATGTAACGAAGTTCAAATTATCTATTGAAGATATTGAAGATTCTGAAGTTCCCAGGATATGGGAGACAGTAAAAGGATGCCATGGTTGAGAAGTACCAATCAATCATGTTTGGGATGTGGTCACAAGACTTGAAGGGAGGTTTTTTGTGAATTCCAAGTGGATCTATAAAATCAAGCATGCTGTAGATGGTAGCATAAAAAAGTACAAAGTGAGATTTGTAGCTCGTGGCTTCTCCCAGAAAGAAGGGATTGATTATAAAGAAAATTTTGCTCCTGTAGCTAGGTACCCTTCCATCAGATCAATACTTTCCCTGGCTGGAGTGATGAAATGGAAGATACACCAGATTGATGTCAAGACAACTTTCTTGAATGGTGTAGTCAAGGAGGAAGTGTATGTGGATCAACCACTTGGTTTTGAGACACATGACAAAGAGTCATATGTGTGTAGACTGAAGAAAGCCTTGTATGGCTTGAAGCAAGCTCCTAGGACTTGGTATGGTAGGATAGATAGCTTTCTATCCAGTTTGGGATTTACCAAGAGTAAACCAGATTCCAACCTTTACTACAAGGTTGAGGAAGGAAATCCTATGATACTACTCTTGTATGTGGATGATCTGTTTGTAACAGGAGAGGATGGATTGATTGCCGATACCAAGAGGAAGCTTGCTACCAAGTTTGAGATGAAGGACTTGGGTATGATGTAGTACTTTCTAGGAATGGAGGTGTGGTAGAGTGTAGATGGAATCTTCCTTGGACAAGGGAAGTATGTAGTAGAGATCCTGAAGAGGCTCGGGATGATGAACTGCAAGGCCATGGCCACACCTATGGAATCGAACTTGAAGCTTCTGTGTGATGCTTCATCTGATCTGGTTGATGTGACAATGTATCGTCAGATGATTGGGTCGTTGATGTACTTGACGAATACGAGCCTAGATATTTTCTTTGTGGTGAACACATTGAGCCAGTTCCTGATGGATCCGAGAGGTGTTCACCTGGTTGCTGCAAAGAATATTCTGAGGTACCTGAAGGGTACAATTGATTATGGGCTCAGGTATGATGTGAATAAAAAATTTAGCCTATGCGGTTATGTTGATTCAGATTGGGAAGGAAGTGCTGCAGATAGGAAGAGCACATCCAGGTGTTGCTTCAGTATGGGATCAGGTGTGATCTCTTGGTTTAGTAGGAAGTAGTCCTGTGTAGCACTAAGTACAGCCGAAGCAGAGTATGTTGCAACTTGTTCGACTAGTTGTGAGGCAGTATGGCACCAGAAGCTACTGTTTGAGCTATTTGATCTCCGGATGAAGGCTACTAGTATCTTTTGTGACAACTAGAGTTGTGTGAAGCTATTCGAGAACCTGGTGCTCCATGACAGGTCGAAGCACATTGAGATCAAATATCACTATATCATGGATATGGTGCAGAGAGGAGCAGTGAAACTCCTGTATGTTATGACAGATGAGTAGATTGCGGATGTGTTGACGAAACCACTTGCCAGAGTGACGTTCAAGTACTTCAGAGAGAGGCTTGGTGTTCTTTAGATTGACGACACTTCGAGGAAGAAGTGATGGACACATTTGCAGGAGCCATTCCAAGCATGGTGCGAGGGGGATCCTTTCCATGGCTAGGGATGTAAGCGTTGGATGATGAGCATCAAGACGATGCTCCAGTTACGACTTTGTATATGCATCATGTTGGATGCTTGTTATGATCAGCCGGATCATGTATATGTATATGCATCATGTTGGATGCTTGGACCATGTATCTCTATATGTATCAGGTCGATACATTTGTATGATTAGGTAGATCATGTATGTTGATATATATCGAGTGGATACATTGTATGATCAGGTGGATCATGTATCTATGTATGTATCAGGTGGATACATTGTATGATTAGGTGGATCATGTATGATGATATGTATCAGGTAGATACTTGGTATGCATTAGGTGGATGCATGATATGATCAGGATGATCATAGATGACGAGCTTCTGGATGTTGCTCCAGATGACATGCATCAAGACGATGCAATGATGATGATCAGGATGATCATGTACATCAAGACAATGTATGGTGAGTATCAGGTTGATACTCTATGTACGTGGACAGGTTGTGCAAGGGTAGCATGTAATAAGTCCTGGAGATCTAGACAGGATGAAAAAGGCCTCAGATTCTCTTTAGAGATCTTTCTTGGCAAGACACTCTTTTAAGGTTTTTCTAGACCACATGTAATAAGTCCTGGAGATCTGGACAGGATGAAAAAGGCCTCAGATGCTCTTTAGAGATCTTACTTGCCAAGACACTCTCTTAAGGTTTTGTGGTAGGGGTCACATATAATAAGTCCTAGAGATTTGGACAGGATGAAAAAGGCCTCAGATGCTCTTTAGAGATCTTGCTTGGCAAGACACTCTTTTAAGGTTTTGTGACAATCACATGTAAAAGATCCTGGGAGATCCGATAGGTTGAGCTGTGTGCTCATAAAATGCCTGCGATGCTCTTTCAAGGTTTTGTTGATGCATGTAATCAATCCTGAGGATTCCACAGTATGGCCAGTGATGATGAAGACCTACAGGTGGTGGGCCTAAATCTAGTATGAAAAAGGACTAGCGCTGTAGAACTTTCTATGATGAGTATATTGGAGATTGATTGAGATAGTAGCAGCAGTGACAATGACGATGATTCGTTGATGATGATCCAGAAAAGAAGACTCATGCTAGTAGATCTGTGTCGAGATATACCTTCCTATTTAAGAGGGAGTGTTGATGTATTTGTAACTTTGGAATGTATGTCATATGTGTATATTGTATTCCTATAGATATGTTATTATTCCTCTATACGGAAGTGTTTGTATTCATATAGAGATGTTATTATTCCTCTATACGGAAGTGTCGTCATTTATATTGTAAGTGTCATAACTTATACTTGATGGGTTATTAGACCACCTTGATGGGGTCGGCCCTGTATGAGTCATGTGGGTAAAAGGGTTATTAGACCACCTTAGTGGGGGTTAGCCTTGTCAGCATTATGGTATGTGGTTAAATTGAGGCCGACCTAATAAAGGTTATTATGCAAGTCAAGTCATGTATAAATAGAGTGCGGAAGGCACTCTATGTGATCATTCACTTTCTCTCTCACACACTCATTGGAGAGTGGCGCACTTACGGAGGAGGAGAAGCTGCTGCTAGGAGGACTATCTCTTATGCTTGGGTTATATAATTGCTCTATCTATCTCTGAGGAAGTTGTGGGGTTTTTCACCTTCTTGGTTTTCCCTGGTGAAACTCTGTGTCTCTTGTGTGCTTGCATTATTGTGTCCATGATTGATATGTTGTAGATATGTTGTACATGTTAATCTCTCAGTTAAGATCCTAGATCAGATTGAAATTTCTGAAAAACTAACATTGACATCATCGGACCTTAAGAAGGTTATTACCTGGTTTTCTTTAAACTTTTGTTCCTATGCTCAAAAATCATAGAGAGAAGCTTTCCAAGATCACTATAGTTTTGGAAAGTGAGGAGGTTAGAAAGGTTTGTATTGTAGCAAATACTATGAAACTCATATCTAATGTGGGTGTAAGCAAGACACCCTAAGAGAAGGTAATTTTCATCCTTAATGCTCTTAGACTAACAAAGATGGAAAAACCTTTCCGTCCATGGAGTTTTGGGAATAGACCAACGCTCTGTTTCGCTATGGAGCTCATGAGAGTTCATTCTAACCTTGGCTATATTCATGTATTGGATAAAACTCACTATGGCTTGGGAATACCACAATAGACAGATGACTACAAGAAATCAACTCAACTCTCAAAACAATGCTATTATAAATGACAATGTTAAGATAATGGAGAAATGTTACCAACCTCGATCGAAACGTTTGATGTAGATCCCCGTTGGAGCTTTCACTCCACACACTTGAAATCTGCAAATTAGTCTTGATAGCCAATATCCAACAAATACATATAATATATATATGACATTAACATTATCAATAACAATGGTCCATAATATCACAAGATAATGTAACCCAATGTATAATAAACAACATTGACAACATGATGGACGAGAATATGAGTACTTCTATAAATTAACAAGAAGAAGTACAAAGTGATACGACCTCTTGCCGGCAATCAATCTAAACCAAAATCTAGATCAATCCACTTGTGCCTCCACCACTTCAATCCTCCACGAATGGAAAACTCAAACTAGATAGGAGTTTCGAAGGTGAACATAAATGATTCACAACTGTAAGGATCAATGAGTGCAAACTCAAGATAGGGAAAAAATCCACTAGAGTTCTCTTGCTATTCTCTTGTCCCTCTCATCCATAAGCCATATGTGCTCAATATATAGTCCTCTCAAAGGTGGGTGAAAGGACACATCGAGGCATTACTCGGGCATATGGAGAGCGAAAGGTCACCCAATGACCACTTTTCGGGAGTAAAAAGTAATAAATAGTGGTTTTTACCATTTTACTTGATACCCGCGGGCTATAGTGATGCAACTCGCGGGTACGCCTGCTATAAGGATGCAATAGGAGGGTAGGAATAAAAATAGGGAAAACTAGTATCTCTGAAGGATATAAGTGGTTCTGAGTCACTGAAATGGATCCTATAGGCCACAGAATGTTGATGCTCATAGGGTGGAAGATTACGTTGTAACAGATGCCCCCTAATATGTGAGGTTAGAGATTGATGCTACGAAGGCCGAAATTCATTATAAAACTCAGAAATGGAGTGATGGAGACACTAGTGGAAAGAGCAGCTCACTCGTCATAATACAATAGTATCTCTGAATACATGTCGGTATAGTACAACAATTTGATACAATGGCCATGAATAGGTAGTATAAATGGATACATGTCATAAGTGATCATAGCCATGATCTCTCTACAGTAAGATATGGTCTCCTGCTGAAAAGGAAACAACTGGTGCAAACTGGAGGTACAAACTGCTGAAATCTGAGAGGTGATATCTCAGATGTAAAGTCAAAGTCATGTGTAGCATATTGAATGCCACAATCACCTGGGGTCTTCTACACAAGTCTTCGACGGTGCAAGTCCCATCAAGTGAATAAAGGAGTTGCGGTCGAACCTGATGAGACATCTTCTGATTACCAGTCAATGATGTATATCGTTAACATATGCGAGAGGACCCACCAATAATGCAAATGGGCATCAAGGCATAGAGAACAATCATCAGAGTGTGAATAAATGGGTTGGAGTCGAACACTAGGATGAATCCATCGATCAGGGGACATTGATGTATTCCCAAAAGTGTTGATGGCGAGAGAACCTGCCACTAATGATTGGAAGCCTCAAGGTACTCAACTGAAATCTAAGCCTCAAGTCCCGGCATAAATGGGTTGAAGTCGACGAAACAAGACTCACTGGAAGGAGGGAATTAAGGCATCCCCCATCGACCAACACGAGGTACCAGCAATGCTGAAAGATTTGGAAGATCTCAGGTGAAACGGACTGACTCAATAAGGATGGCCGACATGCAATAGTCAATACATCTAAGGAGTGGCTGACATTGGTTTTAGGAATTCCTTTGAAAAAGAGCATGAGCAGATGGATAGACTCAAGAAGCATAGACTTGACCTAAACTATGCAATGCAGGAGGCATCACAAAGGGCTCCATAATGACTGGAAGGTTAACCAATCAGTGGAGAAAACTGAGAAACAAGTACAACTCCTAAGGCCAAACTATAGTCATGAATCATAATATATGGAGTGGAATGAATGCTTTGTTCAAAGGCGACACAACAATTGCCAACAAGAAATAGAAACCATAATCCCGTCTGGTTTTTTGGAATATTTGATTTTTTTTGGTCTTTTTCATATTTGGGAAAAGCTTGAAAAAGAATAAAATTGCTTATAGTACAACAAATGAGGGAACGAGTGTCAAATAGCTAGTAGACTAGTCCCAAGCAGTGGAACATATCTATGCTCAATGCAAGGAAGTGCGTGCAGGATGTGGACACTCGGGGGTATGTTCCCTCAGGGTCAAAAGGGTCATCAAATTGTGAAGGGAAAATATAATGTCTGCAGGGCTTGACAAGGAAAAGTGCTCAGGCATCAGGCTAACAATTGAGTAAGCAGGAGCCGGCACAAGGCTCAAGCAACAAGCAAGATGATGCAATGCAATCACAACATGATATAAATTAGGGGAGTCCTTAAGGGAGATGGCCAGCATAAGACAAAGTAGAGTATGAGTCTTTGTCGCAACATCATGGCGTGACTACAAAGGACTCCCAATCCTAAGGACAAAAAACGGCATGGGCACCAGAATGCATAAAGGGGTTCTAACTAGGGTACCCATGTTCGGAAAATCCCTATCACCACATAACGACACTTCTATAGTAGTGTGAAGGTTCAGTGTCAGTTACGAAGCGGGGTCGCACCCAGGGTTTATGAAAATGGTAAATAGTTCAAATGCATAATGCATGAGAAAATGGCATCTAACCTATATGTCAGGTGTGAAACGTACCTGCCGTAGGTGTGAAATGGTTCAGAACAAATTTTGCTGAGGAAATCTGCTTAAAAAACACTACTCCATGACACGATATTAGTTCATAACGGCTCAAAATGGAAAAAACTATAGAGAAGTGAGTCCAAAAAATTATAAAAAGTAATAAAATTTTCCAAATTACAATTCATTTGCACTATTCACCAATTTGGAGTTATTTGGGTAGTTTTCACCTGAAACTTCAATTGCCGATCCTGGGAGCTACAAGCGACCATTCAGCGAATCGTCCGGAGCAGGTTGGTGGTTACTTCCATACCTTTCATTTTAATGTTTTCATTTCTGTTTTTTTCGGTGGGATTTTTTGTTTGGCCAAGCCCTAGATGGCTTCGGCACTGCCCGCGGGCTATAACTATGCTGGTCGCAGGTAGGGCATGAAACGCGCAGTAAAAAAATGGACTGCTCGCGGGTACCTGCCACTATATTCAAATTAGCGCACAGGTACGGCTGTGAAGAAATTTTTAATCATGAAATTGACCAAGATTTACTTGTTTTGCACTCCAGGATGGTTCTAGAGTGGAGGGAAAGAGAGCATGACTAGGTTGATGAGGCCGTGCGCAATCATTTGCAAGCGCAACAGGCATTGCAAGCATGTGGGTTGTATAAGTTCTGGAGTATGGGGGGTTTAAGGGCCCAAAACCTATTACTCTATCATCTGATAAACTATTGGGATGTGGATGCTCAAAAATTCATCCTCAATGGGAAAACTCTGACACTAGAAGTAGAGGATATCTATTTTATTACCGATTTGTCCTGTAGAGGGGAGGTGGCTAGTCTTCGATCTCAGACCGTGGGTGGTGGGATCACTGTTCAGGACTACATAGCGTGGTATTTTCCCACCAACACACGAGGAGTGGGAATTCAAGTGCCCATCAATGCCATAGTAGATATGAGCACAAAGATCATTGTGGCTACCCTAGTGCGGATCACTAGATCCAAAGCACTACACCAAGCATCCAGGCTGGTGATGTTCTACGCATCACAATGCATGAAACCTATGATATTCGATTGGTGTACTACTCTGCTGGGGTCTGTGAAGACACAATTGAAGGAATGCAAAGAGGGGAAGGCCAAAAAATTTGGGTATGGTAGCATCCTATGCAGATTCTTCTTTGAGAGGGTTCTGGGGCTTAGCCTGAGGGTGGATGTCGCTCCTCATAGTCTACGTGATCCAGCCCTGACCCGATGGGATGATATCCTGACACGACAGGGTGGTGGCCATCTGGCATCACCATATACTAAGGAGTTCTTCCGCTGGTGGAACTGGCAGGTGATCGCTATAGAGGGCTATCCTTATGTGGGGATAGACTTCAGACAGGACCATGACATGCCGCTCCCACCAAGCACAGCTTTCAGAGACATCGGTGAGTACTCTTTTTGGTTTTGTGTTTATTAAACTTTTATGAATTTTTTTATTATAGTTGAAATGCAAAAAATCTTTTTGGTGGTAGTGTCATGTGCTAATGGCTGACTATTTGTTCGCAGAAAAAGGCCTAGTGAGACTCGAGGGCTTCCCGAGACATGGTCATCGGGGTAGAGATGATGTGGCAGTAGATGCTGCAGCAAGGCGCACACTTCAGACCTTGCAGCGCAACATATCATAGATGGTTTCCTGAGTACCACAGATAGAGGTAGCCCGACTACCTAAGGCCATGTAGCACCAAGTAGTGGGTGTTCCTAGTGAGTTGGTATGGCTACTGTAGTGGGTGGCCAATGCAGTACAGTACTTCTATGAGACACATCTTGTCGAGGCGGCAACTAGGACTCCTTGGAGGGAATAGATATCCCAGGGTCTCATTTTTTTTTTTGTATCGATATGTATATTTTTGAACGCTATGGTCTCCAGTTTTGTATGACACCACCATTTTTGGACATATTTGTATATATATATACAACTTTGGTTCTCAGTTCTACTACATGTGTGTATGTACAAATGTATGAATGTCTTTGTATTTATGTGCTTCATGATGAATGTGACAAATTCCAATCTAATACATAGTTAGCGTATGCATCATATATATAATTAAGACTTCTCAGAATATGAATATATGTAATTGAAACAAAATCTCTCTCCAAGAGTTGTACGTTAAGGAAAATTTGTAGTAAGGTAGGATCTCATACACGGTACTGCCCATTCAGCTGAGACACAACTAGTTGTGAATCCAGGCGGACTTCTAAAGACTAGATGTCATGTGAAATAGCATCCCGAAGTATTTCAATAATGGCACTATACTCAGCCACATTATTAGATGTAGGACCGAGACAAGCACTTCCTGAGAACACAACTAGGTGGTCAGGTGAGAAGATAACCTAGGCAGTAGAAGAAAGCTGCTATGTATGTCGTCTAGCACCATCCACAAAACCTAGGAATGTAGGAGATCCTATTGACATCTGTCAATCAAATAGAGGCTAATCAGCAGGCCCGACAGCCAAAAGGAAATCTAAACTATGTAGAGAAAACCAATACAATAGTGTACAAAAGTATTAGCTTGAACCAAAGGTTCAAGTGTAATACCGCTTGAGGTAGAGCCCATTTCTAGGATCCTTTAAGGAAACTCCCTCATAGTATTCTAACTCATAAGCTCCTTTTTCGAGGACATGCCTCACAATGTAAGGATTGTGCCAGGGATGGACAGACCTATCATATTGAACCTTGA
This sequence comes from Larix kaempferi, assembly GCA_027924585.1. Lineage (NCBI taxonomy): Eukaryota > Viridiplantae > Streptophyta > Pinopsida > Pinales > Pinaceae > Larix > Larix kaempferi. Next base: position 53,842,819 of record BSBM01000047.1, on the reverse strand, counting down.
CACGATGCTTGTTAACATCAATGGACACAGCGGCATCTCAACTTTGCTTGTCAAGTTGCTCAAGGTGTACTAAACGTTGCTCAATATCTGTTGTATCAGCAAGGAGTTCTATGGCTAGCTTGAGTGAAGGGATTTCACATTCAATCGGTAAAAGTGATTCCATGCCATGAACTAATTGGAATGGTGAGAACCCAGTGGCAGTCTTAACTGTGGTTTGATATGCCCACAAAGCAGGATATAACATGATATGCCAATTGGTCTTGCTTTGTTGGATGGTACATTGGAGAATGGTCTTCAAAGACTTATTTACTGCTTCAACCTGACCATTCAGTTGGGGATAGTAGGAAGATGAGTGTTCCTGACGAAACCCAAGCTTGAGAGACAAATCCTCCATCATCTTGTTTTGAAAGTGACTGCCATGGTCAGTGACAATCTCTTTCGGGATACCGAACCAAGTGATAATCTGGTTGAACAAAAAATGGGTTACAGCAACACCGTCGGCTTTTACAGTAGGCATGGCCTCATCCCACTTGGAAAAATAATTGATGACCATGATAATATGGTGATGCCCCCTAGCTAAAGCTAGTTTGCAATCCATGAAATCTACCCCCCACTTAGTGAAGGGACCGACAGTGACGACTGGATGGAGGGGTGCTGGGCGTGAGTGTATGTTTCCAGAAAACACCCGGAAAGGGTGACATCTCTTCACAACGTTAATCCAATCTTTAAAGATAGTAGGAAAAAAATAACCAGCTCGCATGATACATTGGGCTGTAGCAAGACCGGATAAGTGACCGCCACACACCCCCGCATGGAAATCTTTAAGTACCCATTCCGCTTCATCGTGAGTCAAGCAACAACAGAGAATGGAATCCTTTCCTCGGTGATACAAAGTATCACCGACAATAGTATAATATTTAGTGTGATGTCTCACACGCCGTCGCTCATCTCGTGAATAATGCGGAGGAAACTTCAAAGTTTAAAGGTATACAATGACATCCCCATACCAAGGGTCCTGGGACGAGATAAGGAATAAGTGTTCATCCATAAAGGAATCTTCATGAATGACATCCTCATGAAGCCATGGAAGGTCCTACATAAGCTCGGCGAACACCAATGATTTCACCGATTTTGCCAAAGCAAAATCGAGATCAAATTCCTGAAGGATTACAATCCACTTATTATACTTACCCCCGATAAGGCGTCATGATAGCACGAACTGAAATGGATTGATGTGAGCTACAACTATGGTTGTTCAAAGCAAAATGTAATGTCGTAACCGCTGGACTGCGTGGACAGTCGCAAGTGCCAGCTTTTCTACGTGAGTGTACCTTAGCTCAACGTCTACTAAATTTTGATTGAGATAATAGATAACATGCTCGACGGGTGCATCATCCACCTGAACCAAGACCATGCCAATAGTCTCTTGAGACGCGGCCACATAAAGAATGAAATCTCATGTAAAGTCCCGTGGACTAAGCGCAAGAGCCGATACCAAAGCTTTCTTAAGGGCATCAAAAGACTGCTGGGCTCACTCATCCCAAATTAAAGGTATGTCTTTCTTCAATAGGTGTGCAAAACCTTTAGTAATATCAGCATAGTTAGGTATAAACCAACGCAAAAAAGTAGCTCTCCCTTGGAGGCTCTGAAGTTGTAACAAATTACGCGGAGGAGGAAACTGAAGTATTGCCTCAACTTTGAGAGGATCGACTCTAATACCTTCCCTCGAAACTATGAATCCTAGAAGGAGACCAGTCCTAACAACGAAGATGCATTTGTTTGGATTCAATCGAATTTTGTAGTGGATACATCGTTCAAGGATCATACGGAGGTGCTTGGGGTGGTCGACTCTCTTGCGAGAATGGCTAGCAAGATCATCCAAGAAAACTTCCATAATCATCTTAAGATCGTGAAAGGCATAGGTCATGGCTTGCTGAAAAGTAGCTCCAGCGTTTTTAAGGCCGAAGGGCATTTTTCGATATGCAAACGTTCCCCATGGACAAATAAATGTTGTCTTATGTTGGTACGCGGGTTTGATTTGAATTTGATTATAACCCGAGAATCCATCCATGAATGAAAAAATCTCACTCCCTGCACAAGCATCCAATATTTGATCAATGAATGGCATGGGGAAGTTGTCTTTCGGACATGCATGGTTCAAATATCTGAAATCAGTGCATACACGGATTGTTCCTTGCTTCTTATCCACAGGAACAGGGTTTGACACCCATTCCGTAAGGGGAACAGGGTAGATGAAACTAGCTTTGAGTAGTTTATCCACCTCTTCCTTAAAAGCAGCTGCTTTCCTAGGGTTCACAGCACGTAAGTGTTGTCGAACCGGTTTAACATCAGGATACGTTCTAATCTCGTGTTCAACAATGTGGGGGTCTATTCCTAGCATCTCCTCGTATGACCAGGTGAAAGCTTCCTAGAGTTCTGTAAACAAGTCAGTGTAAATAGTGATCTCCTTAGGAGTGCAATCGGCACCGATGTAAACGTTCTCTATCTTTTCGAGAGTGGGAGAGATGTTGATCAAAGTGGTTGGGGAAATATTGGCCATATTCCCCTCTGCAAAAACATCATGTGACTCCAAAAGAGACACAAGGTGACCAACCATCTCTACTAGAGTCATCCTAAACTCCTCTTGCTCGACGAGCTTGAGGTTGGGAAGGAAATAAGTGCGATGGTGCATATCTTTTCAAGGCCTCTCACTACTTCACATGGCCTCAAGGATAGCTTCATCAGATGGTAAAGTATCATTAAGGAAATCATGGGAGCAAGATGAGTTGGCTGCCCAAACTGGCAGCGTAACGGGATCTTCTTCAACTGTCTGGGAAGAAGAGAGATCCGGATCTGCAGTGGTTTGCTGGATATGATCGTAAGCGAGCTCCACTACAGATAAAGGCATAGGCATCCTGATGTGTGCAATGTCTCCAGACGTGGAACTCGTGGATGGTAAAGTCCACGGATCATCTAAATAGGAGGTCCAAAATAACATATTATTCGAAGGAGGAGACGCATTGTTGGTAATGGTTCCAATAAAATTCACAGGTGCATAAAGATTATAAGTTCCCATCAATGAAGGGTACATTCCAACACCTATGTTCCCAGTTGCTGGCTGAGAATTAGAAACTTGCAGGACTACAGATCCCGTGGATGTTGTGGAAGGAGTGCCAACAAAATCCAGCTGATCGATCGTCACAATCTTACCTTCGTGGGGAAAGCAGATAACTCTAAATACAGTAGACGCGACAGCCTTCATAGCGTACATCCAGTTCCGACCCAGTAAAATGTTGTAGTCGATGGGCACATCAACCACTTCGAATTCAATAGGCATAGAATTACCTCCCAATGAGACAACAAGGGAAGGGATAATTCAATGTGACATAAAAGATCTACCATCGAATGCAGTGAGTGTAGTTCTAGATGCGAGTAGAGGACGAGAGCCAAGAGCTTTCCAACAAGATAACAAGATTACTGACGCAGAGGCACCTTCATCAACAATAGTACGTTTGACGAAGCTCTTAAGGAAAACCACCCGGATTTGAAAAGCCACATGGTAAGCTATGCAAGGCTAGACATCAGTAGTATTGAACTTGATAACACTAGGATTTCCCCCATCCTGAATTCCTAACGCACTCAAAAGGGCATGCTTCTGAGAAGGATAGGCTTGCAAAACTTCAAGAGCCGACATGGCACACGGAGTTTGGCCCAAATATTCTATGATGGAGTAGTTTTGGGTGGCTTGAGCATTGGGATTATGCATGGAGTGCTTGAGAACACCTTTCGGTATCTGCGACATAATGGAAGGGTTCTCAGTATGCAAGGAATTGTCAGGAGGAGGGGGAGGCTCATTCCCCAAACTAGGTTATGGTGCACCATAATCGCGTTGACGAGCAACACAAACCTCTGAATGAACCATATTCACACATCCATAACCACTAGTATTGGAAGAAGCCGTTGTCGTTTCATTAGTACCATAACCAATGGTGGGAGCATGCGAAGCCATGTTTTGATGATGAGGAAGGGGATCCTTCAACACAGTTGGGCTCTATGCCAAATGCTTCGATGCTTCTTCAATTCGAGGACATAAGTGAGTAAGATGATCCTCCCCACAAAGCTTGCAAGGGAATTTCACCTTACGCCTAGGTTTACGATCCTCACCAGCATTACCGCTTTCCCGAGGAGGGTTGGCATTCTCTTTACGAGGAGTATTACAATTGCTATTGTTATTAATTCCATTGTTTCCACCCCTACGATTATTTCTCCCCTTTTTCGTTGATTGCACATTGTGTACATCAGACTACGAAGTGGAAGTGGACAAGGTGTGAACCTGTCCGGGAGCAAACTCGTTTAGCGACAAATTTTTCATTTGATTAGCTACCAAGTCTATAGGGCGAGTGCATGTAGACCCCACAATGCCGTCGGCATGTGGTCCAGGAACTGACGTAGGCTCATGTCTAGTTCTCGGTGCATCAGGAATAATATCATACAAAATGCCAGACTGAGAATAAAGTAGATATAACTGCTGGACTTTCAAGATATCTTGTTCCTCAGTCACAATGCCGAACATCGAAACATCCTTAGCAATTTATGGGAGTATAGACTTGAGGAACCATTCCAACAGGAACTCTCGAGGAATGTTGGCTTTCACTACTCTCTTCCGCCAATGCCACTCTTGAACATGGTCCGAAATATGTGTGGCCCATGGGGGCTTCACTCAATAAACCGCTATCATACCACGTTCGTTCGTGGCATATGAAACAATACTCCTAATTTCACTAAATATTGGAAAATATCTTCCAAAATCGTTTTTTTTACCCCCTCCCAATATGCCTTCCCAATTTAAAAAAACCCATATTTTCAATAGATATTGTATGTATCAATTTTTTCATTAACATTTTTTATACCCCTTTATATTTCTACCTAGTATATTGATACGATACCCCTCTTATGACCCCACATGCATTCTACAATGCACCTTGCTTCTTTCGATGTTTATTGTGGATGCACATTACTTCACCCACAATGCAATTACTCAACCACATATCATTATGATTTGCAACAGCTAATGGTCTAATGAAGAGATAGAAGATCACCTCCTTGTATATCACTAGAGCCAATGCACATAGTACAACATTTAGATTTCATGTTGCAATTTCCCAATCACTGACTAAGCCTGTTGTGGGCTAGGTATCCAAGCCCCCAGGGCCTGTAACAAGCTCTAGGAGGATGAATAAACCTCCCAAGGCCTATAATAGGCACGAGCAGTTGGGTATTCAATCCCCTAAGGCCTATCGAGGGCCTATAACAAGCCCTAGAGGCTTAGCTCCTCCCAAGGCTATTGGTAACAACTAGTTGAGTGCTATTGGTAACAATTGGCTATCAATGACCACTGTCTCTCGACTATGATTGACTGGAAACCCACTTCACCACGAAACCCCCTGGCCTCAAGCATGCCTCAAGACGCAATTTCCTTGCGTATTGGTAAGCCCGAGCATTGCCTCAACTCGATTTCTCATCTTACCATGATCCCGCCATCTCCATTTGGTGGATATTTATCATCCCAACCATATAAAAAAGACCCCAAAGTATTTTTGTATTGTTACATTAAATAAAAAAACCCTTTTCCCCTTAATATATAAGCAATATAATTTTTAGGTTTTCATGAATATTTAATACCGCAATATTAATGAACATGGTATTATATTGCCTTATAGTGATTCCCCCGTGGTGTAGCCTTATTCTGACAGAAGGTGGACAACAACTCAATACCAATATCATAACGAATCGGTAACTGGAAATGGTCTAAGAAAACCAAATCAATCTCGTTGAATCCCCTATAGTTGTTTCCAGGAAACTCCGCATACCACTTTGCGGCTGCCCCCCTAAGGGTGCATTGAAATAGTCATAATCGAATGGAATCATGATTCAAAGAGTTGGAGGAGCACCAAAGGTGAAACGTCATGACATGATCTCCCGGGTCCTCACCACCTTTCCCCTTAAACTTCGGAATGTCCGAAGGGATCTTGGTAGGGACCAGGGGACAAGTAGGGTCATGACACACCAGATCATTCGTGAGCTTCGAAAGATCGGGGAGATTCAAGCGTGCAAGGAACGAGAGCTGAGGCTGGAAAGCTTGATTATAAGCTCCCATAAAAGGTTGGTTAAATGGAACCATGTTATGAGATGGACCAAAATATTGACCATGAGGGTTAAACTACTGATAATGAGGACCTAATGGACCATAAGCTTTCCCATGGCCATAAGATTGATAACCTCCCCCTACTTGACCCATTTGAGAGTAAGCAGGTATATGCGCGTTTTGAGCACCATATTTGGGTGGTGGGTGATACTGGTTGCTAGCACCGACTATGTTGTAGTAAGGGTTTCCACCATGAGTATGGGGCATGTATGTACTATTCATAGTGGGAACCGTGTTGTAATGACCATAATGGTATGGTTTGTTCCCACCCCCAACATTAGGATTAGCTTGAGCAGTCGCGTGGTGACCAAAAGCATGAGAAGCATTCCCAACTCCAATATTGGTGTGACTAGTAGCAGTGTTGGTGGCGTGATGTCCATGTGGATAGGAAATATTCCCACCCCCTACATTAGCATTACTAGTGGTGGCAGTGGATGCAAAAGTATGCGGTATGTGTCCACCCCCATGGTTTGGAGGAACATAATCATTCGCAAAAGTAGTCCTGGGTTGACGAGTAGCGGCACATGTATTAGATTGTTGATGACGAGTTGTGTTCCAAACAATATTCTGATTAGGTTGGGTAATCCTAGGAGGTGGTCGTGTTCCAACATTAGCATTGTTAGGAATCTAACCAGTCACCATACTATGTGTGTGGGTGGACAACATAGTTCCCCCAGCGAGGGTAGTGCCCCCAGTGGGTATTGTTCGGATATCCACATCATCTTTTTCAGGATCTTGCATGCAATTAGGGTTTGCATGCAAATTCTAGGGTTTGCATGCACTTTGCATGCATCCCAGTCACTAGGTTGATGCCTCCAGCACCTTAGCCACCTCTTTCTAGCACCCGGGAGCCACTTACTTCAGTTCTTTAGCCCTCTTAGTCTGAAAGGCGCCCACTTCTCACCTACTGCCAGAGAAGGGTGCACTTTCTCACCTACCACTGCAGTTCCACTTCAGTTACATTCAGTTAGCTCCGATTCTCCCTGATTTAAGGCTAGTTTCACTCCCGACTAACTGTTTCACTTCCGTTGGACCTCCAGATTGACTAGATGACTTGTTCTGACTTCAGTTAGCCTCCCATGTGCCCCCCACTGAGTCTCCTTCCCTATATCAGTGCTACACACTTTAGTTACACATGTTACACTCAGTTAGACTCAGATTGACACCTGGATGACTGGTTCTTGTGCATTGATGATCACCACTGATTGATGATGAGGACTCCTAGTTGGAGTCAAGCTACTCCATTCAGTGATTCGAATGGCCTACTTAGTCAATTCGAATTGCTCACTCACATGAGTTAGATTGTTTTGTAATTATTCACCTTTATTGGGAGATTGTGCACTGCTGCATGTTTTGCACAGTTTTGCACCATATTTTCTATGTTCATCTGTTGTGATTGATTTACTTGTTCATTAGATCTGTTGTGACTAATTTTACATGGTATCAGAGCCATGGTAGGGACAAGATTTCTTTTCTACAGGTGTTCTACATGAAGAGAGAGCAATCTTTGCTCACCAATATATTTCAGCAGCGGCATGCAAAATCTCTTGTGCATTCGCTCATGTGCATGCAAGGCTGAAAACATAGTGTTTGTTTGTGTGTGATTTGCAGGTTTCTTACTTCCTCCATGTGCATTCGCTAATGCAAATATGGAGACTTCTTCTGCACAAAATATTCTTACTCCATTCAACTATGATGAATGGAAACCAAAGATGATTGCATTCTTGAAGAGACAATGTATTTTTGATATGTGCATTGGTAATACAAGAGATTTTGATTCCGATGAAGAGGAGAATGATTGGCTCAATGATTGTGACAGAGCTTTTGGAGCAATATGTCTTGCTATGTCTCCTTGTATGCACTACCTTAGTAAGACTGCTGAAAATCCAAGTGATCTATGGGTCCAACTTGACAGAGAATTTGGAAAGCAGGAAGAAGAGGATCATGCTAGCCATTTGGAGAACAAGCCCAGTGAGATCTCCTTATGTGTTCTTTCGATCATGTGTTGGCCTCAACAATTGTTCAAGATGAAGAAGAAACTGTAGATTCAACACTCATTCTCTCAAAGTCTTCTATTTCGAATTCTGAGCAAGATAAACAAGCTCATACTCTAGATTCCGAAGAGGTTCTTGAATCCTCTCTTTCACATGAGTTTGCCAGCATGCAGAATAATGATCTACTTGATGTTTTGGAGGTAAAATCTGATTTTGGAGGTGAAGCATTCGCCCTCCTTGATTGCATGCTTTCTATAAACTTATATTCTATCATTTGCAAAGTTTCTCAGAGTTTTAATGAAGATGAAGAGCACTACCATTCGCTTGAGTTCAATTCTCATGCACTTTTTGCTGATTTTGGTTTTGATCTCACCCTTGTTGGTTCAAAGGAGATCTCAAGAAACCATTCATCTATTTTTGGAGCTGATTTAACTTCTATTGATAAGAAGTTCAAGTTTCAAGATCTATTTTATCCGATTGGAGCTATTCCTACCTCACTTGGTTCGAATCACAGGTTCCAGGATCATCCTTATATTTTCAGATTTGTTCTCACCATTTTCGATATGAAGAGCAAGTTCATAAAGTCTCCACATTTGCTTGCATCCACTGATGGAGAATTCAAGCACATGTTTTTGGAGCATAATCCATTTACTCCCAAGAGTAAGATACCTCCAGACATATCTATTTGAGTTTGGAGCAGTTAAATCTTTTGGTGTGTTACAGTTCATTTTGAGGGGGGGTATTTTTCCCATGAGGTTTTCCCCATTTCCTCGGTTTATTGACTGTTATTAGTTTGGATTATTATTGTATTGGGGTGACCTTTGGTTTTAGTTACCAGGGCCCCACATTATTTTTTGCACATCATAGTCTAGCTTGAGGGGGGTTGTTCGGATATCCACATCATCTTTTTCAGGATCTTGCATGCAATTAGGGTTTGCATGCAAATTCTAGGGTTTGCATGCACTTTGCATGCATCCCAGTCACTAGGTTGATGCCTCCAGCACCTTAGCCACCTCTTTCTAGCACCCGAGAGCCACTTACTTCAGTTCTTTAGCCCTCTTAGTCTGAAAGGCGCCCACTTCTCACCTACTGCCAGAGAAGGGCGCACTTTCTCACCTACCACTGCAGTTCCACTTCAGTTACATTCAGTTAGCTCCGATTCTCCCCGATTTAAGGCTAGTTTCACTCCCGACTGACTGTTTCACTTCCGTTGGACCTCCAGATTGACTAGATGACTTGTTCTGACTTCAGTTAGCCTCCCATGTGACCCCCACTGAGTCTCCTTCCCTATATCAGTGCTACACACTTCAGCTACACATGTTACACTCAGTTAGACTCAGATTGACACCTGGATGACTGGTTCTTGTGCATTGATGACCACCACTGATTGATGATGAGGACTCCTAGTTGGAGTCAAGCTACTCCATTCAGTGATTCGAATGGCCTACTTAGTCAATTCGAATTGCTCACTCACATGAGTCAGATTGTATTGTGATTATTCACCTTTATTGGGAGATTGTGCACTGCTGCATGTTTTGCACAGGTTTGCACCATATTTTCTATGTTCATCTGTTGTGATTGATTTACTTGTTCATTAGATCTGCTGTGACTAATTTTATAGGTATAGTATGGCTAACACTTTGACTAGTGCCAGCGTGACTACCAACCGTAGTAGAAGGTTCGATAATACTATGACTAGGCATACCAAAAGAGAGTGCGATCAGGTTGATCATAGGGCCAGTGTCATCATGTGACTCAGGCATCCCATATCTATAGCTACATGGAAACGAAGGAATGAAAGGTTCGTCCTGTTCTTCGTCCTCGAGTAAGTCGGGAATTCTGTAAAGATAATTATCCGGATTCGAAGGATCAAATGGACCTCAGTCAAGTGGATTAGGCCAAATAGAACCAGGTTGAGTCTCATGTGGATCACCTCCCCACTCCTCACGAGGAGTATGGGGATCGAAAGTATGGTCAACTCTACCCGACGGAGTCGAAGTTTTTTCCTCAATATCGGGATGTGCAGCCATGAAGTCTTGGACATAAGTCATGTAAGAATCTGAAGACTCAGAGGGAGCTCTCCGGCGTCCTCTAGCAATACGGCATGAAACCTTGGCTAGATTTAAACTAGCCAACCGATGGGACCGCCGGAGAGTAGGGCTCCGTGCCACAATATCTACGGAGAGAATATGTAATCAAAATGTCCCCTAAAGGCCAACTATCGATCAAAAACAGTAAATCAAAAGCACACACCTAGAGAAACTACAACCAAGAGCTGACAAAGAGAGTGTCTAAATGAGCACCCGACACTAGAGCTGGTATGTCTCGCCTAGGAGAGGCTTAAGACTCCCAAACTATAGCCAAAGGTAACAGAATCAGTTATAGAGACACCTAGGCTTCACTGCATGTACAGGGTCAAGTCCACTGCACAAACACAACTGTGCTATCCAATCCCTATCTGACTTAGGATACAAACAACATAACCACTACAAGTACCCTGTGCGATACCTAGGTAAGGAAACTATGGTCACCGCAATATAGCCAATGCTTAGGGGGACATTCACAGGTGGGATCCGTCGTATGGGCAGGGTAGCTAAGCCCGAAGCACGAGACGACGAACCTCCAGTACCCCCAGATACGAACAAATCCTGGATATATCTCCCATGTTCAGCCGGTATCAGAGGGATATCTCCTCAACCAACCTCCCGTGACCTCATGCTTAACTTTGGATTGAGTAGAGCTTCATGAGAACACTGATCTATACCATGGATTCCTCCACTCCCTGGTTAGAAACCTAATGTTTCATCTAGTAGTCTTGGATTGTTAACTCACAATGATCTATTCCAAGACTCTAAACCTATGCTAGTTGGTGAACCCTATAAATAAAATCAATCTAATCAATTTTAAGCTTAAGCATTAATTTTAGTGGATGTGTTTACTCAAGGGATATGATCGTGAAACTAGTGATGTGTAGACTCAATAGTATGCAAAATCGTCCAATCCTAGACTCATCTATCCAATAAAACAATGTCACTAATATGCAAAATCAACCAACAATTACGAAATAAAGATGCAAACTTTTATCTTTTCGATGTACAAGAAGAACCTAAATGAAGGCAACAAGCACTCAATGCAAGATGCAGTACATGAAAGTAAAATATTTTTGTATTTTCGCTTATAAACAAGAAGGAAAATGCAAAAAACTAGATGTATATTTTTGTATTTTTTCAATATAAATGGAATGAAAAAATGCAAGCAGAATCCTACTATTCAGTCATTGAAGTGCCGAGAAGATCACTAAGACAACCCAGCAGATCCTAAATAGCAAGACTTAGCCAAAGGAATGAGCTTAAAAGGAAAAAACCAAGAGGCTAAATCCAAAGATTGGTAAAAAACCAAGAAGGCTCAACCAAGAGAAACGAAGAGTTCTGGTCACAACCAAGGCATGAAAGAGTTAAGAAAGAGGCCAACAAAGACTCGGGAACCACCAAATCCAAAGCAATAACCAATAGCCATAAAACAACAAAAGTCGGAGTTACACGCTACTATCGAAGGAATACCTGTGGGTACCCGCGAGCAGTAGAGTAAACAGAGGAGGGTAGACGCGGGCAGAACTAAGCTAGCTCGTGGGTGAGGAAAGGCAAATGGGAAAATAAAGAGTCCAGAGGCTCAGAAAAAGCAATTTTTCTATGGTGTATCTTAACGGACAATTAGTGACACAGAGCTTCGATAAACAACAATTCTAATTAAGGACTAATGCTCAAAAAGTTTCCCAAACATGGATGTTTTCCCTAGCGGAGTCGCCATTTCTATATTGGAGAAAACTCACTATGGCTTCAGAATACCACAACAGAAAGATGACTACCAGAAATCAACTCAATTCTCAAAATAATGCTATTATAAATGACAATGTTAAGATAATGGAGAAATGTAACCAACCTCGATCCAAACATTTGATGTAGATCCCCGTTGGAGCTTTCAATCGACGCACTTGAAATCTACAAATTAGTCTTGACAACCAATATCCAACAAGTACATATAATATATATATATGAAATTAACATTATCAATAACAATGGTCCATAATATCACAAGAAAATATAACCCAATGTATAATAAACAACATTCACAACATGATGGACGAGAATATGAGTATTTATATTAATTAACAAGAATAAGTACAAAGTGATACGACCTCTTGCCGGCAACCAATCTGAACCAAGATCTAGATTAATCCACTTGTGGCTCCACCACTTCAATCCTCCATGAATGGTAGACTCAAACTAGATAGGAATTTGGAAGGTGAACATAAATGGTTCACAACTACAAGGATCAATGAGTGCAGACTCAAGATAGGGAAAAAATCCACTAGAGTTCTCTTGCTATTCTCTTCTCCCTCCCGTCCATAAGCCATATGTGCTCAATATATAGTCCTCTCAAAGGTAGGTGAAAGGACACATCGAGGCGTTACTCGGGCAGATGGAGAGACAAAGGTCACCCAATGACCGCATTTTGGGAGTAAGAAGTAATAAATAGTGGCTTTTACCATTTTACTTGATACCCACGGGCTATCATGATGCAACTCGCGGGTACGCCCGCTATAAGGATGCAACAGGCGGGTAGGAATAAAAATAGGGCAAACTAGTATCTGTAAAGGATATAAGTGGATTTGAGTCACTGAAATGGATCCTATAGGCCACAGAATGCTGATGCTCATAGGGTGGAAGATTACGTTGTAACAATTGATTTTCTTCTTTGAACTAGTTACTATCGAGAGATAATTCTGATCTTCCAAATTAGGAATAATGACCTCCTTATAGTATCATAGTTTTCTCTTAATCGCTAAATTTTCCTCACACCACAATTTATCTTTAAACTTATAAGAAATAATATTTTTGACATTATCAATATTCTGCAAAGTGTCTTTTTTATCAATTCTTGTACGGTCTAACCAAGCAATCGTATCTTTACACCAACTCCGATTGAGGCGTAATTGGTTTTGACTAGAATTTAAAGCAATTTTAGGAATTCTCTCGTTTTCCATGTTATTTATCTTGTGCTTGTACATGAGGTACCTAGTCATAGCCATGATCTCGATGGGGGAAATACCCACTTCTAACAGGAGAATATGATAAGGTGTGTTGCTTTTTTATTTTGAGGTTATAAGTTATAAACCAATTCTATATTTGCTCAATATTTCTCCAAGATTATCTAGAAATGTTGCACCCCTATACTTCATAATCGTATAGGATAACGAGGATGACAAGAGTTTCAAAGAGGAACATCTTTTTATCTTACTTGACTAGGTTGGTTGATTTACAATTATTTTCAAGACCAAAATAAGCTTTCCATCCTCCATTTACTCTTTTCTCAATGTTGTGGTTCCTATTGAGCTTGTGATGAATATCAATTCCAAGATACTTGTAAGAAGTCACTTCCTCCAATTTATTGTTATCATAAATAAAATTTGCATAGGTGTTTTTCTTAGATTTTATAATCATAACGTTTGTCTTGTTGGTGTTAACAATCACACCCATGTTAGAGAAAAAAAGTTTGAGCATTCCTAATTGTTTATTGAGATCAAAGGGGCACCTTTCCATAAGAGAAATATCATCAGCATAAAGTTGGATGATGATAACTATCCCAGTTAAGATCTTACCGACACAACCTGCTTCTTCTAAACACCTTTCTAGTTTATCGTTGTAAATGCCAAAAAGGGTAGAGGAGAGGGGGCAACCTGTCTTAGCTCTAATATTATAGTTTATATCCGCTAACCAACCCTCGTTATTCTTAAACTTGGCAATGACCTTTTCCTATAAGCTTATTGTGACAACTCTCAATTCAAAAGGAACATTAAGCTCCTATAGCCTATTCCATCGGTTATTTCTAGGCATTGTATCAAAATATTTCCTAAAGTCTACAAATCAACAAAAAAGATATGACTTATTATTAAAACATTCCTCTGCAATGATCCTAAGCGTAACGATGTGGTCCATAATTGAATGATTCCTTCTAAAACCTACTTTTCCTTTATCCCTCTTACCTTCCATATCTAGCCATTTGTTGATCTTCTTTTCTAAGATAATACCATATAACTTGGCTAGGAGAGGGCTAATCATAATGTTCCGATAATTAGAGGGGTTATTTTTATCGCCACTTTTGAAAATAAGAATAAACAGGCTCTCAATCCAAGGTGTAGGGAACCCTTGGTTGACTGCTAGATTAAAGAGTTTGTGGATGTGCGGGATGAGGACTGACCCCCCAATTTTTAATATTTCTACTTGGTAGCCTTCAATGTCTTTGGATTTTCCATTTAGTAAGCGCTTAACCATGAAATATATGTCTTCTAATGAAAAAACATCTTTCGTTGTAAGGAGGGTTTGAGTGCTATCTCTGATATCTGAGGATTCATAAAGCTTTTTAATATAGGAATTCAAATATTTTAAAGCAATCTTATTATCTTCTTTTGATTTGCGAGTTAGAATTTGCCTCTGGATTTTCTTAGGAGCCACCGTTGAGAGGTGTAAGAGAATTTCCTACCATTTACTAAGATAGTGCCTTTTTTCTTTTAGTCAGGGTTTTGTAGTGATTTATCTTGTCCATTTTTATCGATTTTGTAGTAGCTTGCTTAATTTCTTTTCTCGCATTTTTACACTCTTAATCATACCAAGGGTTGGTTATACTCTCTCTCTTTTTAATTGAGACTTCAATAGAGAAATTGTTAAAGGAAGATGAGAGGGCTGTGGTAAAATTATGGTAGATATTTTCTATATTATCCATACTAGAAAAAGGAAACAAATAGTTTTTTAAATCATGGAGAAAAACGTCGGTTTTATTTTTATCGAAGATCATGTGATTTTGGCAATGATAGTTTTCCTCTTTGGGATCACTATGCATGGAAATATTGAGAGTTATAATTAAAGGCCTATGATCAGAGTTAGGCTCATGGTCATTTAATATGTCAAAATACACTAACTTGTTGTCTGAAGAGATATCATAAATAACATAATCTACCACATTACTGCCAAGCCCGTGAATACAAGTCATCCAGCTAGAATTTGGACATTTTGTTAGTCCATTGCAAATGATAAGATCTTGGTTACTAAAAAATTTGACTAGCTCAGAACCAAATAAATTTTCACCTAGATCTTCAGAACTTCTTTTGTACCAATTACTTAGCTCAAGTTCTTTGTCTAACCAAAGAGGATTATGGTTGGAATAATTTCTTAAATGAATAGATTGGTTACTCGAAATTCGGGTATTGAAGTCAACCATCAAAACAATATTTCCTTTCTTCCTTAGACTAGAAATATCATGTTCTAAGCCATTATAAGGACAATTTTTATCTAAATTGTTTTTAAATTATAGAAGTTGGAATGAATAGGGGGGAAATAACAAATGGCTATGCAGGTTTTTTCATTATTAATGTATGTGATTTCTATCCCAATAAATTGGTTGTAATGCTCGTTCTTATAAAACCTAACATGACGGAATATGTTATTCCTAATGTAGCAGGATATACCCCAATGCCTCTAAGACATGAACGTTTATTCCATATCGACCAAAGGACATATCTGTCTATATCAGAGACCTTACATTCCTCGTGCTCCCAAGTTTCAACTAGTAATATAATATCAATTTCACTCGGGATCCAACTTAACTTGGGTCCTTTGCTCCACGGAAAGCCTCAAGAGTCCCACGAGAGGATACAGAGTGTGTAAAATTTCTATTTATTATTATTTTGGTTTCTATATAGAATAACATCTTTCCTCTTTCTAATTAATTCCCATTTCCCCTCCTTCCTAGCTTCTTTTACTCATTTAGATTTACCAAATTTTTTTTTGGATAAAGTATCAGCTTTTGCATTGTATTGCTTATAAATGTGATTGAAAGATAGGAATTGAAATTTCCTTTAGACCTCTATGATCGTTGTCTTCCAATACTTCGTGTTGAGCACCTATAGTTGACATTTTCATGCCACCCAGTAGTACACTATGAACTTAGAATCTTGAAGGCCAATCGTTCACCCTAATTATTTGTTCAAACACCATATCCCATCAAACAAAAATAAAAATGATCACTTATAAGACTCATAACCATGCCTGCACGGCAGAACCCTTCTTGAGCAGCTCCATCGAAGAAGCCTACTAGAAAAACCTCAGAAATATAGGGAACATTAAGGACAAGAACAACCTTTATTTTATCCTCCCTTTTTAACTCTTTATAAAAACCAACAAATTTAATCTTAAAAGGTGTAGATCCTTTAGTGGACCATCAATATAACCTAATTTCTAAGTTTCCAAATACCCCATATAATGAAAAGAAGACATTTTTGTGCAATGCCACTCTAGAAACCCAACAAAATGACCATATTCAAACACAAAATCATCCCAATTGAAATCGATATGTAAAAACTAAATAACTTCCTTCCAAACATGTCCTAAAAAATTACATTTCAAAAAAATGGTTTATTATATCCTCATCACCGAAGCACATGCAACGATAAATTTGGCCAGAAAAATTGTGTTTCCTTAGGTTATCCATAGTCAATAATTTGGTATCCAAAACCAACCCATAAAATAACTAGATTTTTAAGGGAGCATCCCAATTCCACAAGATCAAATGCCACCATTTCAAATCAACAAAACAAGTTGAAATTGAAACATTTGTTTCAGTTCAGTAAGCATCTTTATGTTTCTTTTATATATTTATAGTATCTTTTCCAAAACTATATTTATCATATCACTATCAATTTCTAAATCTATGACCTTTAAATTTACTGAGTATAATGTTTTGGTTACATACCTTCTCTCTAAATATAATACATCCTATTGATGTAGGAGCATCGGGGCCTATGCAGAGCATGTTAGATTTTCATCATTTAATTCAATATATCTAGGATCTTAACTAAAATAAAAACATGTATAGCATATCAAGCATAAGAGATAAGAGACAAGAGACAAAACACTTCACTGTGGAAAACCAAGAAGGTGAAAAACCGTGCAACTTCCTCAGAGATAGAATAAGCAACAATACAAGGATCACCATGATAAAAACCAAGAGATAGATATCTTCAGTAGCATGTTTCTCCTCCACTTGTGAACACCCTCCTCTTATCTCACTAATGTGAAGTGAGTGAATAATAGAATGTGTCAAATGAGAGATTCACACTCTCTATTTATACTTTTACTTTCACTTGACCTTTACTCAACTAGGTCGGCCCCAACTTAACCACTTAACATAATACTGACTAGGACAACCCCACTAGGGTGGTCTAATAACCCTATAACCCACATGAATCATATAGCGCCAACCCCATCAAGTTGGTCTAATAACCCATCAAGTATAAGTTACAACACTTAGAATATAACTTGTGACACTTGCAAGTATGTAATATCCCTAAAATTAGAGGAAAATTAAAGTAAAAAAAACAATTTATAGGGGTAATTACTCTCGTCGTCCTAAGGTATAAATTGGTAATATCAAACCCTAGTGAGTAACAACTAAGACTAGGCAAATAGGTAACTACAAAAGGTTTTACACATCCTTACCAAAGGAATAGTGTTGACCAAAGATTTGGTGATGAGGAACATGAGTATTCTAGCTTATCGATTTCACATTGGTTGTGTTAGTTATGATGGACTTTCTCAATTTAATGACAAGAAACATTTACATGATCCTCATTTTTAGGCTAGCACCTAGCATGTTTGGAAAGGGCCCCTTTGGGGTCCCCGGTCTTACTTAGCTTCATAGAAGCTAACACCTTTCATAATTCATCCTCTTATGCAGGTACCTTTACTAAGACAAGAATACCCTAAGGTGCAATCTACATATGTGTGTAGATCCAACTCCTAAAGGTAGTTGATCCTAAATATACCATGGTCTTAAAAACGATATCGAAGGTTTCTTATAACCTAAGGCTTTGTTGAAAGGTTTGTAGTGAGGACTGTGTAATGACCGAGGCCTTGTCTGTCTGAAATTAATGTGATATGACCCTAGCAGAGGAGGCATTCAAAGATGCCATGTGAAACCACAACTACTGGGAACCACGTCAAGGCATGGGAAAAAGGGACCATCATTTCATTCTTCGATTAACATTTTCCCTGTATTGTTCACTAATGTGGCTGTGGAAGAGCCCATGGGGGTTTCGTCAATGGTGTGAGCGCTCTGGCCATGCTACTTGTCCAAATGTTGCATCATTTGCAGAGATAATTCTCTAAATGTTTAAATGAGGTGAGAGCATACTTCTCTGCGCTATCTTTTGCATATATATATATATCTATTAATTCTTGGTTTGGTTTTTTGGTACCTGCTGGTGGCTGAAATGTAATTTCTATGTTGATTTGTAACAGGTTTAGGTTGTTCCTGTAGCTTGAGCTCGTTGGAGGTGGTGACTGTAAGCTATGAGGCTTCACTTCGATTCATGGTAAGACCTGAGGTCCTGGGGACATGCCCTTGCTGATGTGGTTTTTGTGTTGGGGTTTTTTAAATGGAGAGGAAATGTAATATGTTGCCTATGCTGAGTAGCTACTTCGCCAGCACCTACCTAGTTTCTTGGATGGCAAGGTACCGAATGGGGAAAATACTTCAACCTGGAACTTCATTAAGTGTTACCAGTCTTGGAATGTCTCTGTGGCAGTAGGTTTTGATGTAAGAAGAATATTTGATATCGTAATGTTTGTAAAATGAATATGAGGAATGTTATGAGCTACTAGAAAATTTATCTTTAAAAAAATACTTACGTTTGGAATGGTTAACGAAATACTTTAATGCCTGGTTATTTCGTTTCTCTATCAGTGAAAAATGAAATGCGATTCTCATGTTAGTTTGTTCTATGTTCCTGTCACAAGCTTCATTTTGTGAAACCATTTATGTATTTTGTAAGTGGTTGATATTTGTATTTGAAATTTGTTTCTTCCTTTTCTTTCTCCGATCTAATCTGGAAACTCTAAATTGTTTGCAACCCAGGTCTCACATTTTAGACTAGAGAATGATAGAGATGGTTCTCCTATTTGGTTGACTGTAAAAATATCTAGCTATAAGTAGAAATCGTTTGATGAGTTTTAGGTCTTGTTTTAAACACTTGAAAACCCTTGAATAAGGAAATAAAGTGTGTGGCCCTAAAATGAAGGTTATGCGGTCTTTATATGTCGATTCTCGTACTTAGTTACTGGCGAAAGCATATAGCTTTTGTCCCTTAGAAGGGTCTCGATTGGTAAGGTGTTTTAATAGTGAATTATTGTTTTCTAGAAAATGAACGTAGATTTGCGTTTTCATGTATATGTGTTGTTTCAATCTAATGTATAATGATTTTCACAACGTTTTCATAGTAGTTTCTTTTTCTACTTATTTTATGAGAAAGGTTACTATATTAACCCAAGCAAAGTTTAGGGCTTATTGCCCGGAAAGAAATTTCTCTCTTGTATAAGGGTTACAGAGGATTTCCTCCAAATAGATGCAGTACTATGATAACATTTAACGATTAAGAAAAACATAATAACTAAGTCAGAAAACACAGAATATAATAAAATTACATTTAGATTAAATAACCCTAAACAGATGAGGAAAATCAATAAGAATTGTGAAACGAAGGGCATTTGCAGCATTCCTTCATAAAGTTAATTCAATAGTTTGAGATCTATTCTAAGCAGACTTTAAGCCTCATGGTCAAATGATGTTGACTGCGGATCTGTAATCTAAATAGTCCCATGCAATAATCCTAAGAGATTTAATACTAAAAAATAGGGTAAGATCACTGATCTATAAAATAATTTAGGTCTAATAAGGTCAATGATATTATACGGGACCCTACAAAATACCAGGTTAGAGAGTTGGTATAGGAGAGGAATATAAAAGCTAAATCCGAATTTATCTTGACAGAAATGAACCTACGAAGAAACCTAGCTAGACTATTTGCTAATTCACTTATTGCAACAATGAATCTATATCTTAGTAACAAGAAAAGAAATAATTCATTAAATCATAAATAACAAAAAAAAAAAGATTTAAAGTACTTATCAGTAATTTTACTGCAGACTAACTAACTGAGGAGTTTCCACATTCCTCCCAACCTTAGACCGCAATCCTTTCCTGGATCACTCCACCAGTCGCCCCCGAGCCAAGCTGAGCATAACAAGAATCTAGACAGACCTAGGGTAATTTTCTATCTGCTACAACAGAGTGTCCACAAGGTTCGTTTACTAGCCTATTTGGTGTGAGTCCATCTGTATGACAATTACCATGCAGTAATAATAATATAGTCCTCCCAGGACAGTCCTTTATTTAACACACCAAGTTTCAATACCTTGGTGTTCGAGCGCTCAGACTCATGACTGGACCCTCTTCAGTGCACTTGGAAAACATGCCCAGCAACGTTTCCTTCTCTGCTATTTATAATTTTTGAGGCAAGGCTGCTAGGTATTTTGGGTTTGACAACACTCAGTTTTCTAACTAACACCTAGCAGATTCAATTATTAATTTTTAATTAATATATCTTTATTTTAATTCTCAAACTTCATTTTAAATCTTTGACTTTAATAAATTATACCTTTACTCTCTTATTGGATGGTTACGACTTTACTTGGGGGGCTATTGACCTGTCTAGATCCTTGCATGCTGAGCTTCTCTTTGAGTGGTTTCCCCAGTCAGTTTGAAAGAATAAAATAGTAATAAGTCATTATTTTTAAAATAATCATTAGTTCACTTGATGCTCCAGAGCCTCTAGCTCAACATCAGTTATTTAGTTCGAGTCGAAGTGCTCCATATCTTCTTAGCTCAACACTCACTCAACTATTAGTGTCCTCCGAGCCCCCTTGGTTCGTCCATGTGTCGTGGATTGTCAAATTTATTACGACATAAAAATAAAATACTATTCAAATAATAGAGTAGTCTTTTCTCAGGATGTTACATCCCTCCTCGCTTAAAACAACACCGTCTCGGTGTTAGGGACTTGAACCGAAACCATGAAACAAGGAGGGGTAGGCCTCTTTCATTTCGGTCTCATTCTCTGAAGTAGCCTCGTTAGGTTCGAAATGTTTCCACTGTACCTTTAGCTGGACGACGGTTCGCTTTCTAAGAGATACCTCTCTCCTGTCCAGTATGTGAAGTGGTTCCGATACAAATTGCCCTCCGGGTTCTACCTGTAACAAAGACCAATCAATCACATGTTTAGAATTGTAAACATATTTTTTAAGTAAGGATATATGGAAAACATTATGCACTCTTATATGTGCAGGTAGAGCCAATTCATAGGCCACTGGTCCTCTCTTGGCCAGTATTTCGAATGGCCCACAAAACATGGAGCTAATTTGCTGCATTTTCCTAGACTTAGAGCACTCCTTTTTGCTTTGACTTTTAAGTACACATGTTCGCCAACTTGATAGTCCTTGTACTGTCGTTTTCTGTCTGCATAACTTTTCTGCCTATCTTGTGCCTCCTTTAAATTCTGTAGCACCTTTAAAACCAGTGGTTCCATATCTTTCAAGAGGTATGGTCCCAACATAAGTCGATCCACTGGGTTGTCCCAGGTGACCGGGGTCCTGCATTTCCTGCCACACATTATTTCAAATGGGCTCATTCTAGCCGAGGCTTGAAAGCCGTTATTGTGTGAAAATTATGCTAAGTGTAGATACTCCTCCCATTTGTTGGGATTGTTCATGACATACATCCTAAGCATGTCCTCAAGAATTTGGTTGACCCGCTCTGTTTTTCTGTCTGTTTGCAGATGGTAAGTAGTGCTAAATTGTAACTGTGTTTCTAAGCGAGAAAGTAAGGCTCTCCAGAAATTGCTTGTAAATTTTGTGTCCCTGTAGGAGATGATGACCTTAGGTATGCCATGCAGCCTAATAATCTCCTTTAAAAATATATCTGCAATGTTAACAGTCTTATGAGGGGACTTAACCAGAATAAAATGTGCATATTTAGAAAACTTGTCTACCACCGCCATAATTGAGTCATTCTATTTCTTGCTTTTTGGAAAACCCATGATAAAATCCATGCTGATTACTTCCCATTTCAATTCCGGAATGGGTAAAGGTTGCAGTAGCCTTGATGGATGCTGATGTTCCTCCTTTACCAATTGGCATTCTTGACATTTGGCGATAATCAGTGCTATATCAGATTTTAATTTTGGCCAATTTTTTTTTTCTTAACAGCCGATATCATTTTCTATATCCTAGATGTCCAGAATAAGGTTTCTGGTGAAATTCGAGTAATATATCAAACCTGATATTTCCACTGTCGGGAACGTATAATCTGTCTTTTGACCAAAGTAGTCGTGTGTCATCAATTTTGTAGTCTTTCTGCCATACAAACAGTCTGTCTTCCTGTATTTTCTGCACCATTTCAGTGTAAAAATGATCATATTTGCATGATGTCCTGATTTTATCAATCAAGTCAGAACTAGTTTGACTTACTGTTACGTTGTGTAATAGGTGAACTATGCGGCTTAGTGCGTATGCAATTTTATTTTCCTTTCCCTTGATGTGTTTCAACTCAAATTTGTACTCACTTAGGAAAGCTATCCATCTAGCTTGTCTGGCATTTGAATCAGGTTGGTCAAAAATATATTTCAGAGTCATGTTATCTGTCTTTAGAAGGAATTTCTTTCCCATTATATAGTGTCTCCACATTTTTAGCGCATGAATAATGGCACCTAGTTCAAGGTCATGGGTTGGGTAATTCTTTTCACACTCCTTCAGTTTCTGTGACTCGTAACAAATTACGAAGTCATTTTGAAGGAGGACTCCTCCAATCCCTTCCTTACTTGCATCAGTGCAAACCACAAAGTCTCCATCGGGATCTGCGATCCTTAATATGGGTGTAGTTGTTAGCAACTGTTTTGGCTTCTGAGAGCTCTCTTAACACTTCACTATCCACAAAAACTTGCTTTCCTTTCTCTGTAGGGAGGTCATAGGACAGGGTATTCTAGAAAAAATTTCGATGAATTTTGGATAATATCCAGCCAGCGCTAAAAAGGATCTAATATCGGTGACGTTTGTAGGTGTCGGCCACTCCTGGATGGCTTTAATATTCTCTAGATCTACAACTATCCCTTTTTCAGAGATAATGTCTCCAAGGTATTGAATTTGATTTCTATAGAAATCGCATTTGTTGAACTTGGCATAGAGCTGATGTTCCCTTAAAATTTGCAAGACGGTCCTGAGGTGCTCGTGATGTTCTGTTTTATTCTTAGAGTAAATAAGTATGTCATCTATGAACACTAGTACAAATTTATCTAAGTACTTACTGAAAATACTGTTCATCATACACATAAAATTTGCAAGTGTGTTTGTTATCCTGAAGGGCATCACCACGAATTCATAGTGTCTGTACCATGTCCTAAAGGAATTTTTGCTTATGTCTTCTTCTCTGATTCTTACCTGATGGTACCCGTAGCACAAATCAATTTTGGAAAACACCCTTCCTCCCCCAACCTGGTCGAATAAGTCATCTATCCTCGGAAGTGGGTATCTGTTTTTAATTGTCAGTTTTTTTAGCTGTCTATAATCAATGCACATCTGTAAGGTTCCATCCTTCTTCTTGACAAAGAGGATGGGTGCTCCCCAAGGGGATACACTAGGATGAATGTAACCCTTGTCTATAAGCTCTTGTAGTTGAAGTTTCGGCTCTACCAATTCTGGGCTACTCATACGGTACGACACCTTTGAGACGGGCACAGATCCCGGTAGTAATTCTATTGAAAAGTTGAAATCCCTCTTGGGTGGAAACCTGGGAATCTCATCTCGAAATACATCTCAAAATTCTGCTAACACAGGGAAATTTTCAATCTGAAGTTCGTTTTCTGCCTCAAGATTATGTATATTAACAGCATACAATTTAGAGCCCTTCCGTGCACATTTGTTTACCTATAAAGCTGAGATCTGTCAGATTAGAACCTTTCTGGGTATACCTTGTACTTTACGCTGGCTTCCATGCTGGTATGTGCGTGTAAAACTTTTGTTTAGACAGTCCAACATAACCTGATGCTGTTCTAACCAATCCATACCTATCAGTAGTTCATAGGCTCCTAAAGGCAGAATATTTAGGTCTATTTCCGTTTGTAAGCCATTCATACTCAGCTGGAAGCTTTTAACCAGCTCGGTTATCTTTCTTTTTGTACCAGTGGCTAGGTGGACTCGCGAGGGTTTGATATGTTTTTCTTTGTTCAATTTACAAGTTTCGACAATTTTAGGAGAAATATAATTTCGGAAAGCTCCTGGGTCAATTAAAATAGATACAGGTATGTTCGAAATCTTACCTTCGATTTCAACCATGGTGGATTCGTAGTCCGCCTGTCTATTTTCTAATGCAGTGCATATCCGAGGTGTTCTTGCTAGGTACTCTACGGTTGATTTTTCTTGTAGGTTGTTGAGGACCTTTACATTTTTATTGTTCAGGCAGTCTCGGTAGTAATGGGGTCCTTGACACCCCCAGCATTTACCTGGTGTAGGGGCTAGCCTAAATCCTCTGTAAAAAGTGGGCTTGTTAACAGTTCGCTCCAAGTTGTTAGGCTGCATCACAGTCTTTGGAAAAAATCTGTTTGGCTGAAAACAGTTATTCTGCTTTGTGTAGGGAGGGGGTCTGAACCCTTTCTTTCGGTTGTCAAAAGCTGGCCTCATTTTGTCCTTCTTTTTATTTAGAAGGTTAGTTCGGTGTTGATTGTGTTTGTAGCAGATTCGGGCCTTATGCAAGGCCATCTCTAGTGTCTCAGGTGCATCAAACTCGATTTTGTTTCTGTAGTACGTTGGAAGGTAGCCTAGAAATTGCTAGATTTTTACCTTTTCATCTTTCACGTATGGTATGTAGTGTAACATTTCCAAGAATCTGTTAATGATTGCATCCATAGTGACAGAGTTTAGTTGCAGCTCATGAAATTCTTTAATCTTTCTATCAAAAAACCTTTCTGACATGTATTTTTCTTGAAAAAGTGTCCTAAAATCCTTCCAACCTACTTTCGCTCTTTTAATGTATTTGCTGCGTTTTAAATCTTGCCACCACCTTCCAGCCTTACAATTTAAATTGTAAATGGCCAAGCGGGATTTCATATGGCTGGTACAGTGATGTACCTGGAAATACTTGTTCATTCCCAGCAGCCATTCTTCAGCTTTTTCTCCTGAATCAAGGTCTCCTTCAAAGGTTGGGGCCTTAATCTTTCTGAATTCTCCTTGAAGGATGTCCTCCTTATACTTTTTCTTGCGAGGAAAAGGGATATAGGAATCGGAAGAATATTTAGAGTCATCGTCAAGGGAGCTGGAAGAATCCGACTGTTCAGATGATTCCTCAAGTTTCCTGAAATCTGGGCTATAACTTCTTTTTCTATAGTGATGTTTAGGTACTTTCTTGATTGGTGAATGGGTGGTTTTCTTATGGTTCTTCTTCCCAGTTAACTTTTGTAATATTGCCTCGTTAACCTCATGTTGTTCCCTTCTTTCGTTGAGATTATCATCTTTGAAATTTGGGAATTCAGCCTGCGGATTCTGTACTGTCTTCAACAACTCGGAGGTTTTGTCAGCCCCATCACTATCATTTAGTTCTACTACTATTTCCTGTTCCCTCGGGATTGAATTTAGGTTACCATGTTCACTTTCAACCACTTATACTATGAAACGAGAACTCGACACAGTTCTCGTTTTTCTCTCTCCTAATTTTAGTAGCTATTTTTACCTCCGTTTCAAAAATGGTTGATGCCAGTATCACACATTTTCATTTTGAGGCATTTTTTTGGGCCTTTGACACATCTTTATTGTAAAGTATTTTTAATTTCTATTTTCAAGTGTGTTTTTTAGAAATTTAACAAAAAACATACATTTAGAAGCTAGCTATAATGAAAAACACATACATTTTCGACATTTATCTTTAAAATTCAATCATAAATAATATATTTTTATGGAAAAAATAGTAAACAAAGCGAGAAAAAGAAGACATTTAAACCCATTTTTAACAGATTTTTAGTCATTTTGTATAAAAATGATACTATTTCACATTATTTTTCATAATATTTAACCCCCTAACCAATTATTATTAAAATTTAAAAAGAAAATATTTAAAAAAATTACATTGCCCCCTTCTACCCTAACCCTATCCCTACTCCCCCACAAACTATTACAAAAGTTAAAAAAATAATTATAATGTGTCCCTTCTACCCTAACCCCCTAGCAAACTATTAATAATTTTTTTTTAAATTTACATTTAAAAAAATAATTACATATCCTACCCTAACCCCTCAACCAACCATTAACAAACATTTAAAAAAACAAAGTACATTTTTTAATGTCCTAGCGCCCTACATTACCCCCTACCTTAGCCCCCCGAAAATTACATTTCCTAATGCCCTACCCACTACGTTAACCCCCTAATGTTACCCCATTACCCCTCACACATCGTTTTAACTAAAAAAATTTAAAACCCAAATTAAAAAAATTAAAAAATTAAAATAAAAACCTAAACTTAAAAAATAAAAAATAAAACCTAAACTTTACAAAAGAAAATAACAAAAAATAAACTAGACTTTACAAATTAAAAAAAAAACGACTTTACAAAAAATAAATTATAAAACAAATTAAAAATTTAAAAAAAAACTTAAAAATAAAAAAATAAAAATTTAAAAACTAAATAAATTTAAAAACAAATTTAAAATTTAAAAAAAAACTTAAAAATTAAAAAATAAAAATTAAAAAAAAATAAAAATTTAAAACAAATTAAAAATTTAAAAAAAAACTTTAAAAAAATAAATAAATTTTAAAACAAATTAAAAATTTTAAAAAAACTTAAAAATAAAAAAATAAAAATTTAAAAAATAAATAAATTTAAAAACAAATTTAAGATTTAAAAAAAAACTTTAAAAAAAAATTTAAAAATTAAAAAAAAAAAAATTTAAACAAATTAAAAATTTTAAAATAAACTTTAAAAAAATAAATAAATTTTAAAACAAATTAAAAATTTAAAAAAAAACCAAAAAAAAAAAATTAAAAATTAAAAACAAAACCGTTGGGCGCCCAAAGGGCCGCCCCACGGGGGCAGCCCTTTGGGCGCCCAACGGGGCGGAGCCAGCACCCGCCCGCCCAAACGTGGGCGGCGGATGCTGGCTCCGCCCCGTTGGGCGCCCAAAGGGCCGCCCCACGGGGGCAGCTCGATGCCGGGCATCGAGCTGCCACCGTGGGGCGGCCCTTTGGGCGCCCAACGGGGCGGAGCCAGCACCCGCCCGCCCAAACGTGGGCGGCGGGTGCTGGCTCCGCCCCGTTGGGCGCCCAAAGGGCCGCCCCACGGTGGCAGCTCGATGCCGGGCATCGAGCTACCACCGTGGGGCAGCCCTTTGGGCGCCCAACGGTTTTTTGTTTTAATTTTTAATTTTTTTTTTAAGTTTTTTTTTAAATTTTAAATTTGTTTTTAAATTTTTTATTTTTTTAAATTTTAAATTTTCTTTTTTTAAGTTTTTTTTTTAATTTTAAATTTGTTTTAAATTTTTTTTTTTTTTTAAATTTTTAAGTTTTTTTTTTTAATTTTTAATTTGTTTTAAAAAAAATTTTTTTAAAAATTTTTAATTTTTTTTTTTAAAGTTTTTTTAAAAATTTTTATTTTTATTTTTTAATTTTTTTTTTAATTTTTAATTTGTTTTAAAATTTATTTATTTTTTAAATTTTTAATTTTTTTTTAAAGTTTTTTTTTAAATTTTTAATTTTTTTTAAAATTTATTTTTTTTTTAAATTTTTAATTTTTTTTTAAAGTTTTTTAAAAAAAATTTAATTTTTTTTTAAATTTTTTTTTTTAAATTTTAAATTTGTTTTTAAATTTTTTTTTTTTTTAAATTTTTTTTTTTTTTAAATTTTTAAATTTTTTTTAAAGTGTTTTTTAAAATTTTTAATTTGTTTAAATTTTTTTTTTTTTTAATTTTTAATTTTTTTTTTTAAAGTTTTTTTTAAATTTTTAATTGGTTTTAAAATTTATTTTTTGTAAAGTCTTTTTTTTTTTAATTTGTAAAGTCTAGTTTGTTTTTTGTTATTTTCTTTTGTAAAGCTTAGGTTTTATTTTTTATTTTTTAAGTTTAGGTTTTTATTTTAATTTTTTAATTTTTTTAAGCTGGGTTATAAATTTTTTTAGTTAAAACAATGTGTGAGGGGTAATGGGGTAACATTAAGGGGTTAACGTAGTGGGTAGGGCATTAAGAAATGTAATTTTTGGCTGGTTAAGGTAGGGGGTAATGTAGGAGGGGCGCATTATAATTTTTTTTTAAACTTTTGTAATAGTTTGTTGGGGGTTAGGGTTAGGAATTTATTTGTTGAAAACATAAAATTTCAATTTAGGGGTTGATTTTAAGGCTTTCGTAAACAACAGTATGAGATTTTTAAGCCATGGCTATATTTTTAACCCAGAGAAAAAAAACGTTGATACTAGTATCAACACTTTTCGATTTGGGGGTTGTTTTTGGTGTTTTTTATGAAAACATGATACTGGCATCAACACTTTTTGATTTGGGGGTTGTTTTCGGTGTTTTTTATGCAAAAATATGAGTTTTTATGGCTAGAGTTCTCGTTCTTAGTATATAGTTCTCGTTTCATAGTATAAGTGGTTTTTCCTCTCTTTCAGCATTCATGATGTTTGTTGTTTCCTGAACAATGCTCAAATCAGTAACAACAAGATTTAGTCAGTTTGTAGAAGTAGGCCCGTAGGCTTCAAGTTTCCGAACTTAACTCTGATACCACTTGTAATATCCCTAATATCAGAGGAAAATTAAAGTAAAAAAAAAATTATAGGGGTAATTACTCTTGTTGTCCTAACGTATAAATTGGTAATATCAAACCCTAATGAGTAACAACTAAGACAAGGAAACTAGGTAACTACAAAAGGTTTTACACATCTTTACCAAAGGAATAGTGTTGACCAAAGATTTGGTGATGAGGAACATGAGTATTCTAGTTTACCGATTTCACATTGGTTGTGTTAGTTATGATGGACTTTCTCAATTTAATGACAAGAAACATTTACATGATCCTCATTTTTAGGATAGCACCTAGCATGTTTTGAAAGGGCCCCTTTGGGGTCCCCGGTCTTACTTAGCTTCGTAGAAGCTAACACCTTTCATAATTCATCCTCTTATGCAAGTACCTTTAATAAGACAAGAATAAGGTGCAATCTACATAGGTGTGTAGCTCCAACTCGTAAAGGTGATTGATCCTAAAT
The DNA here is from genome assembly GCA_027924585.1 of Larix kaempferi. NCBI lineage: Eukaryota > Viridiplantae > Streptophyta > Pinopsida > Pinales > Pinaceae > Larix > Larix kaempferi. The sequence continues at coordinate 53,813,443 of BSBM01000047.1, read as the reverse complement.
ATACCATGGTCTTAAAGATGATATCGAAGGTTTCTTATAACCTAAGGCTTTGTTGAAAGGTTTGTAGTGAGGAGTGTGTAATGACCGAGGCCTTGTCTATCAGAAATTAATGTGATATGACCCTGGCAGAGGAGGCATTCAAAGCTGCCATGTGAAACTGCTGCTAGTGGAAACCAAGTCAAGGCATGGGAAAAAGGGACCATCATTTCATTCTTTGTTTAACATTTTCCCTGTATTGTTCACTAATGTGGCTATGGAAGAGCCCATGGGGGTTTCGTCAATGGTGTGAGTGCTCTGGCCACGCTACTTGTCCAAATGTTGCACCAGTTGCAGAGATAATTCTCTAAATGTTTAAATGAGGTGAGAGCATACTTCTTTGCACTATCTTTTGCATATATATATCTATTAATTCTTGGTTTGGTTTTTTGGTACCTACTGGTGACTGAAATGTAATTTCTATGTTGATATTGTAACAGGATTAGGTTGTTCCTGTAGCTTGAGCTCGCTGGAGGTGGTGACCATTAAGCTATGAGGCTTCACTTTGATTCCTGGTAAGGCCTGGGGTCCTAGGGACATGCCCTTGCTGATTTGGTTTTTGTGTTGCCATTTTTTAAATTGAGAGGAAATGTAATATGTGGCCTGCACTGAGTAGCTCCTTCGCCACCACCTACCTAGTTTCTTTGATGGCAAGATTCCAAATGGGGAAAAGAATTCAACCCTGGAACTTCATTAAGTGTTACCAGTCTTGGAACGCCTCTGTGGTAGTAGGTTTTTATGTAAGAAGAATATTTGATATCATAATGTTTGTAAAATGAATATGAGGACTGTTATGAGCTACTAGAAAATTTAGCTTAAAAAATATACTTACGTCTGGAATGGTTAATGACATACTTTAATGCCTGGTTATTTCGTTTCTCTGTCGGTGAAAAAGGAAATGCGATTCTCATGTTAGTTTGTTCTATATTCCTGTCACAAGCTTCATTTTGTGAAACCGTTTATCTATCTTGTAAGTGGTTGATATTTGTATTCGAAATTGGTTTCTTCCTTTTCTTTCTAGAATCTAATCTAGAAACTCTAAATTGTTTGCAACCGAGGTCTCACATCTTAGACTAGAGAATGATAGAGATGGTTCTCCTATTTGGTTGACTGTAAAAATATTTGGTTATAAGTAGAAATCGTTTGTTGAGTGATAGCTCTTGTTTTAAACAGTTGAAAACCTCTGAATAAGGATGGAAAGAGTGTGGCCCTAATATAAAGGTTATGCAGTCTCTATATGTGGATTCCTGTACTTACTTATTGGCGAAAGCATATAGCTTCTGTCCCTTAGAAGGGTCTCGATTGGTAAGGTGTTTTAATAGTGAATTATTGTTTTCTGGAAAATGAACGTAGATCTGTGTTTTTATGTATATGTGTAATTTCAATCTAATGTATAATGATTTTCATAGCGTTTTCATAGTAGTTTCTTTTTCTACTTATTTTATGAGAAAGTTTACTATATTAACCCAAGCAAAGTTTAGGGCTTATTGCCCAGAAAGAAATTTCTCTCTTGTATAAGGGTTATGGAGGATTTCCTCCAAATAGATGTAGTACTATGATAACATTTAACATTTAAGAAAAACATAATAACTATGTCAGAAAACACATAATATAATAAAATTACATTTAGATGAAATAACCCTAAACAAGTTTGGAAAATCAATAAGATTTGTGAAACGAAGGGCATTTGCAGCATTCCTTCATAAAGTTAATTCAATAGTTTGAGATCTATTCTAAGTAGACTTTAAGCCTCACGGATCTACATTTTCTTAACAAATAAAAATAGGCAAATGATGTTGACTGTAGATCTATAATCTAAATAATCCCATACAATAATCCTAAGAGATTTAATACTAAAACATAGGGTAAGATCACTAATCTATAAAAGAATTTAGGTTTAATAAGGTCAATGATATTATACAGGACCCTGCAAAATACTGGGTTAGAGAGATCAGTACAGGGGAGGAATATAAAAGCTAAATATGAATTTATCTTGACAGAAATGAACCTACGAAGAAACCTAGCTTGACTATTTGCTAATTCAGTTATTGCAACAATGCATCTGTATCTTAGTAACAAGAAAGGAAATAATGCATTAAATCATAAATAACAAAAAAAAAAGATTTAAAGTACTTATCAATAAGTTTACTGCAGACTAACTCACTGAGGAGCTTCCACGTTCCTCCCAACCTTAGACCGCAATCCGTTCCTAGATCATTCCACCGGTCACCCCCGAGCCAAGCTGAGCATAACAAGAATCTCGACAGACCTAGGGTAATTTTCTATTTGCAACAGGAGAGTGTCCACAAGGTTCGTTTGTCAGCCTATTTGGTGTGATTCCATCTGTATGATAATTCCCATGCAGTAATAATAATATAGTCCTCCCAGGACAGTCCTTTATTGGACACACTAGGTTTCAATACCTTGGTGCTTGAGCGCTCAGACTCACGGCTGGACCCTCTTTAGTGCACTTGGAAAAATGTGCCTAGCAACGTTTCCTTCTCTGCTATTTATAATTTTTGAGGCAAGGCTGCTAGGTATTTTGGGTCTGACAACACTCAGTTTTGTAACTGACACCTAGCAGATTCAGTTATTAATTTTTAATTAATATATCTTTATTTTAATCCTCACACTTCATTTTAGATCTTTGACTTTAATAAATTAGACCTTTACTCTCCTATTTGATGGTTACGACTTTACTTGGGGGGCTATTGACATGTCTAGATCCTTGCATGCTCAGCTTCTCTTTGAGTTGTTGACCCAGTCAGTTTGAAAGAATAAAATAGTAATAAGTCATTATTTTAAAAATAATCATTAGTTCACTTGATGCTCCAGACCCTCTAGCTCAACATCAGTTATTTAGTTCGATTCGAAGTGCTCCAGAGCTTCTTAGCTCAACACTCACTCAAATATTAGTGTCCTCCGAGCCCCCTCGGTTCATGCACGTGTTGTGCATCGTCAAATTTATTACAACGTAAAAATAAAATAATATTCAAATAGTAGAGTAGTCTTTTCTTGGTATGTTACATCCCTCCCCGCTTAAAACAACACCGCCTCGGTGTTAGGGACTTGAATTGAAACCATGAAACAAGGAGGGGTAGGCCTCTTTCATTTCAGTCTCATTCTCCCAAGTAGCCTCTTCAAGTTCGAAATGTTTCCACTGTACCTTCAGCTGGACGATGGTTCGCTTTCTGAGTGATACCTCTCTCCTGTCCAGTATGTGAGGTGGTTCTGGTACAAATTCCCCTTCAGGTTCTACATGTAACAAAGACCAATCAATAACATGTTTAGAATCGTAAACATATTTCTTAAGTAAGGATATATGGAAAACATTATGCACTCTTATATGTGCAGGAAGAGCCAAGTCATAGGCCACTGGTCCTCTCTTGGCCAGTATTTTGAATGGCCCACAGATACGCGGAGTTAATTTGCTGCATTTTCCTAGACTTAGAGAACTCCTTTTTTATTTGACTTTTAAGTACACATGTTCACCAACTTGATAGTCCTTGTACTGTCGTTTTCTGTATGCATACCTTTTCTGCCTATCTTGTGCCTCTTTTAAATTCTATTGCACCTTCACAACCATCTGTTCCATATCTTTCAACAGATCTAGTCCCAACATAAGTCGATCCACTAGGCTGTCCTAGGTGACTGGGGTCCTGCATTTCCTGCCATACAGTATTTCAAATGGGCTCATTCTAGCCGAGGCTTGAAAGCCATTATTGTATCAAAATTCTGCTAAGTGTAGATACTCCTCCCATTTGTTGGGATTGTTCATGACATACATCCTGAGCATGTCCTCAAGAATTTGGTTGACCCGCTCTGTTTGTCCATCTGTCTGCAGATGGTAAGCAGTGCTAGATTGTAACTGTGTTTCTGAGCCATAAAATAAGGCTCTCCAGAAATTGCTTGTAAATTTTGTGTCCCTGTCAGAGATGATGGCCTTAGGTATGCCATGCAGCCTAAAAATCTCCTTTAAAAATATATCTCCAATATTAACAGCCTTATGAGTGGACTTAACCAGAATAAGATCCGCAGATTTAGACAACTTGTCTACCACCACCATAATTGAGTCGTTCTATTTCTTTCTTTTTCGAAAACCGGTGATAAAATCCATGTTAATTACTTCCCATTTCCATTCCGGAGTGGGTAAAGGTTGCAGTAGCCCTGATGGATGTTGATGTTCCTCCTTTACCAATTGGCATTCTTGACATTTGGTGATAATCAGTGCTATATCAGATTTTAATTTTGTCCAAAAATAATTTTTCTTAATGGCCGATATCATTTTCTAATATCCTGGATGTCCAGAATAAGGTTTCTGGTGAAATTCAAGTAATATATTAGACCTGATATTTCCATTGTCGGGAATGTATAATCTGTCGTTTGACCAAAGTAGTCCTGTTTCATCAGTTTTGTAGTCTTTCTGCTATACAAACAGTCTATCTTCCTATATTTTCTGCACCATTTCAGTGTAAAAATGATCATATTTGCATGTTGTCCTTATTTTATCAATCAGGTCAGAACTGGTTTGACTTGCTGTTATGTTGTGTAATAGGTGAACTCTGCGGCTTAGTGCATCTGCAATTTTATTTTCCTTTCCCTTGATGTGTTTCAACTCAAAGTTGTACTCACTTAGGAAAGCCAACCATCCAGCTTGTTTAGCATTTTAATCAGGTTGGTCAAAAAGATATTTCAGACTCATGTTATCTGTCTTTAGAAGGAATTTCTTTCCCATCAAATAGTGTCTCCACATTTTTAGCACATGAATAATGATAGCTAGTTCAAGGTCATGGGTTGGGTAATTCTTTTCATGCTCCTTCAGTTTTCATGACTCATAACAAATTACGAAGTCATTTTGAAGGAGGATTTCTCCAAGCCCTTCCTTACTTGAATCAGTGAAAACCACAAAGTCTCCATCTGGATCTGCGATCCTTAATATGGGTGCAGTTGTTAGTAACTATTTCATCTTCTAAAAGCTCTCTTCACACTTGGCTATCCACAAAAACTTGCTTTCCTTTCTCTGTAGGGAGGTCATAGGACAGGCTATTATAGAAAAATTTTCGATGAATTTTCGATAATATCCAGCCAGCCCTAAAAAGGATCTAATATCCATGACGTTTGCAGGTGTCAGCCACTCCTGGATAGCTTTAATCTTCTCTAGATCTACAACTATCCCTTTTTCGGAGATAATGTGTCCAAGGTATTGAATTTGATTTCTATAGAAATCGCATTTGCTAAACTTGGCATAGAGCTGATGTTCCTTTAAAATTGCAAGACGGTCCTGAGGTGCTCCTGATGTTTTGTTTCATTCTTAGAGTAAATGAGTATGTCGTCTATGAAAACTAGTACAAATTTATCTAAGTACTTACTGAAAATACTGTTCATCATACACATTAAATTTGCGGGTGTGGTTTTTAGCCTGAAGGGCATCACCACGAATTCATTAGTCTGTACCATGTCCTAAATGCAGTTTTTCTTAGGTCTTCTTCTTGGATTCTTACCTGATGGTACCTGGAGCGCAAATCAATTTTTGAAAACACCCTTGCTCCCCCAACTTGGTCGAATAAGTCATCTATCCTCGGAAGTGGGTATCTATTTTTAATTGTCAGTTTGTTCAATTGTCTATAATCAATGCACATCCGTAAGGTTCCATTCTTCTTCTTGACGAAGAGGATGGGTGCTCCCCACAGGGACACACTAGGACGAATCTAACCCTTGTCTATAAGCTCTTGTAGTTGAAGTTTCAGCTCTACCAATTCTGGGGTACTCGTATGGTATGGCGCCTTTGAGATGGGCATAGATCTTGGTAGTAATTCTATTGAAAAGTCCAAATCCCTCTTGGGTGGAAACCCATGAATCTCATCTGGAAATACATCTCGAAATTCTGCTAACACAGGGAAATTTTCAATGTGAAGTTCATTTTCTGCCTCAATATTATTTATATTAATGTTAGATTTTGGTCATTAATACAATATGCTATAGGATCTTTACTGAGAGAATAACATGTACAGTATATCAATGCATATCAAGTATGTCAATCATCACAAGAAGCAAAAGCATAGGAGACAATAGACACACAGAGTTTCTGTGGGGAAAAACCTAAGGTGAAAAACCCCACAACTTTCTCAGAGATAGATAGAGAAATAGTACAACCCAAGTACAACCCAAGTACAAGAGATAGACTTCTTCTATGCGCTGATCCTCCTCCTCACATGTGCGCCACTTTCCGAGTGAAGGATGAGTGAGTTTCTGAGTGATCCAAATAGAGATCTTGCGATATCTATTTATACTTGTTCTATTTGCCCAATAAACTTATGGGGCCGACTTGTCTAGCTAGGTACAATAACCACATATTACATAAATCTGGGCTGACCCCTTACAAGGTGGTCTAATAACCCATCAACAAGTTAACACACTTGTGACACTTGTTAATACAAATGACGACACTTCCTTATAGAGGAATAACACATCTCTATAAGGGTACAATAAATATATATAAGAAATACATTCCAAACTTACATGTACATCAACACTCCCTCTTAACTAGGAAGGTATTTCTTGACACAGATCTGCTAGCACAAGTATTCTTCTCTGGATCATCATCATCGATGCATCGTCATCATCACAGCTGCAACTATCTCGTCCAATCTCTGAATCTACTCATCATAGGAAGTTCTACAGAGCCAACCCTTTTTCATGCTGGATGTAGGCCCATCACCTATAGGTTTTCATCATCACTGGTCATACTGTGGAATCCTCAAGACTCATCACATGCATCTGCAAAACCTCGCAAGAGCATTCCAGACCTTTTATGATCACACCGCCCAACCTATCGAATCTCCCAGGATCTTTTACATGCCATTTCTCAAGCTGTCCATGACCACAGCGTATCAACCTGATACTCACCATACATCAACTTGATTTATATCATCATATGATCATCGTGATCATCATCTCTACGAGGAAGCCATTAAGTAGGTACACCTCAGGACTGATTACACTGCTTCTGCAAAACCTGCAAGATCTCTCAGGATTGATTACACTACCTCTGCAAAACCTATAAGAGCATCTCAGGACTGATCATATGCCTCTGCAAAACCTGTAAGAGCATCTCAGGACTGATCACATCAATGTCTTTAGATCATTTCATACTCCACAGAGCACAACCTAGATGCACACACACAACACTTACACTCACCATGGGAGGACTAACCTACCACCATGTGAAAGGCTCACAGCACTTACATCAATGACCATGGGAGGACCAACCTACCACCATGTCGGAATGGCCCCAACACTTACATCAACGACCATGGGAGGACTAACCTGCCACCATGTCAGAATGACCCTAGCACTTACATCAACGACCATGGGAGGAATAACCTACCACCATGTCGGAATGGACCCAACACTTACATCAACGATCATGAGAGGACTATCCTGCCACCATGTCAGAATGGCTCGTGTGCATCTATTTCTATGGACTCATCACTTCCCCTTGGAAGGCATCTCGATCCGAAGTACACCAAGTCTCCCTCTGAAGTATTCAAACTTCACTCTGGCAAGCGGCTTGGTCAACACATCGGCTATCTGCTCGTCTGTCACAACATACAGGAGCTTCACTGCTCCTCTCTACACCATATCCCTGATATAGTGGAACTTGATCTTAATGTGCTTCGACTTGTCATGGAACATTGGGTTCTTTGACAACTTTACACAACTCTGGTTGTTGCAATATATACAAGTAGCACTCAATTGAAGATCAAACAAATCAGACTGTATCTTCCTAAGCCATACTGCCTCACAACTAGCTGAACAAGCTGTGACATACTCTGCTTCAGCTGTACTCAGTGCCACACAAGACTGCTTTCTACTAAACCAAGAGATCACACCTGATCCCATACTAAAGCAGCACCCCGAAGTGCTCTTCCGTTCAATGGCACTACCTGCCCAATCTGAATCAACATAACCCTTTAGGTCAAACTTTTGATTCGCCTCATACTTGATCCCATAATTCACTGTACCCTTCAGGTACCTTAGAGCATGCTTTGCAGCTATCAGGTGAGCATGTCTCGGATCTGTTAGATACTGGCTCAAGGTGTTCACCACAAATCAAATGTCTAGCCTTGTATTCATTAGGTACATTAAGGACCCAATCATATGACAATACATCGTAGCATCAACCAGCTCAGATGAAGCATCACATAGAAGATTAAGGTTCGATGCCATAAGTGTGGCCATGGCCTTGCATTCCATCATCCCAAACCTCTTCAGGATATCTATTGTATACTTCCCTTGTCCAAGGAAGATTCCATCTGCACTTTGCCACACCTCCATACCAAGAAGGCAGTGCATCATACCCAAGTCCTTCATCTCGAACTCGGAAGCAAGCTTCCTCTTCGTATCGACAATCAACCTATCCTCACCTGTTACAAACCGGTCATCCACATATAATAGTAGAATCACAGGATTTCCTTCCTCAACCTTGTAGTAAAGGTTGGAATCCGCTTTACTCTTGGTAAATCCCAAACTGGATAGGAAGCCATCTATTTTGCCATACCAGGTTTTGGGTGCCTATTTCAAACCGTACATGGCTTTCTTCAATTTGCACACATGAGTTCCTCTATCATGTGTCTCAAACCCGAGTGGCTACTCCACATACACTTCCTCTTCAACTACAGCATTCAAGAAAGCAGTCTTGACATCCATTTGGTGTATCTTCCATTTCATCACTGCAGCTATAACAAGTACTGATCTATTGGAAGTGTACCCGACCACAGGAGCAAAGGTCTCTGCATAATCAATCCCTTCTTTCTGGGAAAAGCCACGAGCTACAAACCTAGCTTTGTATTTCTCGATGCTACCATTTGTAGCATGCTTGATCTTATAGATCCATTTGGAAGTCACTACAAACTTCCCATCTAGTCTTGGGACCACATCCCAAACATCATTCTTCATAATTGACCGGTATTCTTCGATCATAGCATCCTTCCATTCTTTCTTTTCTGCAGCTTCTTCAAAATTGGAAGGTTCTTTATCCATGATGTCACAGAGTAAAGCACCATAACTAGTATGTGACCTTGTCGTTTTTCTTTCTCTCTGTTCTTCTTCTGGAATGCCAAATCTTTCTGCATCTTGGATGAGCTCTCTAGCCCATGTTGGTTTCCTCTTGTGAGGATTCCTCTCACGAGGTGGATCCGTAATTTCTTGTGGATCTTCCATTTCTCGATCTTCTTTAGGAACTGCTTCATTCATAGTGGTGTCTTGTGTTCTGGATATTCTGGGTTCTTCATTGTCTTCAATAGGTGTCTTTCTCGATTTGTGGTAAGCTGAGCTTTCATCAAATGTTACATCTTTGCTGATGTCGATCTTCTTGAATCTTGGGAAGTAGATTCTGTAAGCTTTTGAGCTTTCACTGTAACCCACAAATATACCCTTCTTTCCTGAAGGATCCAGCTTTGACCTTTTCTCTTTTGGGATGTGAGTGTATACTGGACAACCAAATATTCTGAGATGGCTCACTTCTGGTTTCTTACCAGTAAACACTTCTTCTAGTGTTTTGTTGTCAAGTATCTTATGGGGTGTTCTGTTCTGCACATATACAAATGTCCTTACTGCTTCAACCCATAAGTGCATAGGTAAGTCGAGGTCATGAAGCATTGCCCTTGCTACTTCCATGATTGTTCTATTCTTCCTCTCGGCAACCCCATTCTACTATGGATTGTAAGGAGTAGTCAACTCCCTCTTAATCCCTGAATCACTGCATCACTTCTTGAAGTCTCCGGAAGTAAATTCTTCGCCATTGTCAGATCTGAAGATCTTGATCTTCATGTCAGTTTGGTTTTCTATTAAGGCTTTGAGATACTTGAAATTGTTAAACACTTCATCTTTGTTCTTCAAGAAGTAGAGCCAAGTCTTCCTAGAGAAATCATCAATAAAAGAGACATAGTATACATACTCACTCAGAGAACTGGATGACATAGGACCACATACATCAGAGTGGATAATCTCCAAGATTCTTTTTTCCTTGCTTTCACTACTTGGAAATGTCTTCTTTGTATTTTTTCCCTTTGCACAACCTTTGCAAATGCCTTCATGCTTTGTCTGGATTTCAGGAAGACCTTCTACTGCTTTGCTTGCAATTGGTAATGCCCTGTAATGCATGTGTGCAAGCATTCTGTGCCAAAGTTCACTTGGATCTATTGAATCATGGACCATGGCTTGTTCTGGATGGCCCTTCAATTTGTATAATCCTCCCTCTTTCTCTCCAATCACAACTGCATCATCTATAGTCTTACCCTTTGGCCACATTAGGACTTGGCCATCTATAAATGAAACCCTCATGCCTTTTGCATCCAATGCAGATATGGAGAGTAGATTCTTCTTTAGACCCGGAACATAAACTACATCTTTCATCTTCATAAACTTTCCAGAGTCTAGTTTATAGGAGGCTTCACCACTCCCTTTTATGGGATACTGGTAGTCATCCCCAAGTTTCACCTTGTGGGGTCAATCATGTTCAGATAGATCCACAAAGGAATCTTTGAATCCTGTCATATGTTTGGAAGCCCCACTATCTATAAGCCAATCATTACTTCCATGAGTAATGGTTCCAGTGAGAGAAAAAATCAAAACATATTCTTCATCACTTGAAGAATCTTCACTATCTTCTCTAGCCCTCTTCCTGGGAGGTTCATCATCTTTTGCGGCATGAGCATGATGTTTTCTTTTGAAGTTATTCTTCTTGTGATAGCCATCTTTCTTATTTTTGGGACTTTCTATGGAATAGTGTCCCTTTTCATCACATGTATAGCAACGAGCATAGGACATGTGTCTTCGAGATTTGGTGTTACCTCTTTGATTTTGAGAATGATGCTTTTCTTTCTTACTGTGGTGATGTCCCTTCTTATCATCATACTTCTTGGAGTGTGCTGTGAGAGCTTGATCTTCATTTCCCATCTTCTCTTCTTGAGCTAAAATTCGAGCTTCTTCTTGTGAGCATTGTTCCCATAGCCTACTGAATGTGATGAGTTTCCTTCTAGCACAAATTCCTTGGATGAAGGAATCCCATGACCTAGGAAGGCCATTAAGAGTGGTCATCACCACTTCTCCATTTTCTATATCTTCACCCACAGCTTCAAGTTGTTCTTTTATCTGGGAGACCCTTGAGAAATATGACTGCATAGTCTCTGCATTCTGGATCTTGATATTCTTCAATTGATTCCTCAGGGTCATCTTCCGATTTATGTTCTTTCCTTCAAATAGTTTGGTTAAGGAATCAAACATCTCTTTTGGTGTCTTTAGGGATGACACATGAGGGATGACATGATCTTTAATAGAATCAACAATGATCCTCTTTGCCTTAACCAAGTTCCTCTTGTGAAGAGCCTTAGCCTCTTCTCCCTTTGGGATAGGGACCTATTCACTTATAAAAGTATCCAACTCATTCTCTTCAAGGATTAACCTAATCCTATACTTCCATGCTCGGAAGTTATCAGCCCCTTCAAGCTTATCCTCAAGCTTGGTGTGGTGAGACATCTTAAAGAGTACTTCAAATGGAAATAGAAAAGATTTAGGTCTTACAACTTGATTTGTTGAAAACTAGATCTGATGTCGGATTAGGGTTTGTTAGAGAAACCCAAAAATTCAAACTTTGAATTTCAACTTTCTGAAAAGATAGAAAGGTGCACCTTGATGAACTAATCAGCCTGGTATATTCAGAAATTGAGATCTGCAAAGTTTCACGCTTCAGAAATGTCTTTTAGTCTTCTTGCATTCACTAAGGAGAACCCTAAATTAGGGTTTGAGTTTCTCGGAGGTCTACCCAGCCACAAATATCGATCCAAAGCTCTAAACATCCATTTTTCCAAGGAGCTTCCAGCTATGTGTTCAGATTTCAGAAATTCCTATTTTTGTGGAAACCCTATTTTTGTTTGCCCAATAACCTTATGGGGTCGACTTGTCTAGCTAGGTACAATAACCACATATTACATAAATTCAGGCCGACCCCTTACAAGGTGGTCTAATAAACCATCGGCAAGTTAACACACTTGCGACACTTGTCAATACAAATGATGACACTTCCTTATAGAGGAATAACACATCTCTATAAGGGTACAATAAATATATATAAGAAATACATTCTGAAGTTACATATACATCAGCAATTAATAGCATACAATTTGAAGCCCTTCTGTGCACATTTTTTTACCTGCAAAGCAGAGATATGTCGGATTAGAACCTTTCTGGGTATACCTTGTACTTTACTCTGGTTTCCATGCTAGTCTGTGCATGTAAAACTTTTATTTAGACAGTCCAGCATAACCTGATGCTATTCTAACCAATCCATACCTATCAGCAGGTCATAGGCTCCTAAAGGCAGAATATTTAGGTCTGTTTTCATTTGTAAGCTATTCATACTCAGCTGGCAGCTTTTAACCAGCTCGGTTATCTTTCTTTTTGTACCGGTGGCTAGCTGGACTAGCTAGGGTTTGATATGTTTTTCTTTGTTCAATTTACAAGTTTCGACAATTTTAGGAGAAACATAACTTCGGCAAGCTCCTGGGTCAATTAAAATAGATACAGGTATGTTTGAAATCTTACCTTCGATTTCGACCATGGTGGATTGGTAGTCTGCCTGTCTGCCTTCTAAGGCGATGCATATCCGAGGTGTTCTTGCTAGGTCCTCTATAGTTGCTTCCTGTAGGTTGTTGAGGACCTTTACATTTTTATTGTTCGGGCAGTCTCGGTAGTAATGGGGTCCTTAACACCCTCAGCATTTACCTGGTGTAGGGGCTAGCCTAAATCATATGTAAAAAGTGGGCTTGTTAACAGTTCGCTCCAAGTTGTTAGGTTGCGTCACAGTCTTTGGAAAAAATATGTCTGGCGAAAAACTGTTATTCTGCTTTCTGTAGGGAGGGGGTCTGAACCCTTTCTTTTGGCTGTCAAAAGCTAGCCTCATTTTGTCCTTATTTTTATTCAGAAGGCTAGTTCAGTGTTGATTGTGTTCATAATAGAGTCGAACCTTATGCAAGGCCATCTCTAGGGTCTTAGGTGCATCAAACTCGATCTTGTTTTTGTAGTACGTTGGAAGGCAACCTAGAAACTGCTGGATTTTTACCTTTTCATCTTTCACATATGGTACGTAGTGTAATAGTTCTAAGAATCTGTTAAGGAGTGAATCCATAATGAGAGAGTTTAATTGGAGATCCTTGCAACCGTACCATTTAAATTGTAAATAGCCAAGCGAGATTTCATATGGTTGGTATAGTGATGTACCTGGAAATACTTGTTCATCCCCAGCAGCCATTCTTCAGCTTTTTCTCCTGAATCGAGGTCTCCTTCAAAGGTTGGGGCCTTAATCTTTTTGAATTCTCCTTGAAGACGGTCCTCCTTATACTTTTTATTGTGAGGAAAAGGGACATAGAAATCAGAAGAATATTCAAGGTCATTGTCAAGGGAGCTGGAAAAATTGGACTGTTCGAAGGATTCCTCAAGTTTCCTAAAATCTGGGCTATAGCTTCTTTTTCTGTAGTGATGTTTATGTACTTTCTTGGTTGCTGAATGGGTGGTTTTCTTATGGTTCTTCTTCCTGGTTAAATTCTGTAATATTGCCTCGTTAACCTCATGTTGTTCCCTTCTTTCATTGAGATTATCATCTTTGAAATTTTGAAATTCAGCCTGCAGATTCTGTACTATCTTTAGCAAATCGGAGGTTTTGTTATCTCCATCACTCTCATTTAGTTCTACTACTATTTCCTATTCCCTAGGGATTGAATTTAGGTTTCCATGTTGACTGTCCTCTCTTTCGGCATTCATGATGTTTGTTGTTTCTTGAACAATGCTCAAATCAGTAACAACAAGATTTAGTCAGTTTGCAGAAGTAGGCCCATAGGCCTCAAGTTTCCGAACTTTGCTTTGATACCACATGTAATATCCCTAAAATCAGAGGAAAATTGAAGTAAAAAAATAAAATTATAGGGGTAATTACTCTTGTCGTCATAAGGTATAAATTGGTAATATCAAACCCTAATGAGTAACAACTAAGACTAGGCAACTAGGTAACTACAAAAGGTTTTACACATCTTTACCAAAGGAATAGTGTTGACCAAAGATTTGGTGATGAGGAACATGAGTATTATAGCTTATCGATTTCACACTGGTTGTGTTAGTTATGATGGAATTTCTCAATTTAATGACAAGAAACATTTACATGATCGTCATTTTTAGGATAGCACCAAGCATGTTTTGAAAGGGCCCCTTTGGGGTCCCCAGTCTTACTTATCTTCATAGAATCTAACACCTTTCATAATTCATCCTCTTATGCAGTTACCTTTACTAAGAGAAGAATACCCTAAGGTGCAATCTACATACGTGTGTAGCTCCAACTCGTAAAGGTGGTTGATCCTAAATATACCATTGTCTTAAAAACGATATCAAAGGTTTCTTATAACCTAAGGCTTTGTTGAAACGTTTGTAGTGAGGAGTGTGTAATGACCGAGGCCTTGTCTATCAGAAATTAATGTGATATGATGTTGGCAGTGGAGGCATTCAAAGCTGCCATGTGAAACCACAGCTACTGGGAACCACGTCAAGGCATGGGAAAAAGGGACCATCATTTCATTCTTCGTTTAACATTTTCCCTGTATTGTTCACTAATGTGGCTATGGAAGATCCCATGGGGGTTTTATCGATGGTGTGAGCACTCTGGCCATGCTACTTGTCCAAATGTTGCACCAGTTGTAGAGATAATTCTCTAAACGTTTAAATGAGGTGAGATCATACTTCTCTGCGCTATCTTTTGCATATATATATCTATTAATTCTTGGTTTGGTTTTTTGGTACCTGGTGGTGACTGAAATGTAATTTCTATGTTGATATTGTAACAGATTTAGGTCATTCCTATAGCTTGAGCTTGCTGGAGGTGGTGACTGTTAAGCTATGAGGCTTCACTTCGATTCCTGGTAAGACCTCGGGTCCTGGGGACATGCCCTTGCTGATGTGGTTTTTGTGTTGGCATTTTTTAAATGGAGAGGAAATGTAATATGTGGCCTACGCTGAGTAGCTCCTTCGCCAGCACCTACCTGGTTTCTTTGATAGCAAGGTGCCAAATGGGGAAAAGACTTCAACCTTGGAACTTCATTAAGTGTTACCAGTCTTGGAATGCCTCTGTGGAAGTAGGTTTTGATGTAAGAAGAATATTTGATATCGTAATGTTTGTAAAATGAATATGAGGACTGTTAACACCCATATATTTTTCTACAATATAATTGAATGGAAGTAATGGATGGTCAAAAATGTACTTGGTAGTGAAACCGAGATATCCTCCATGCTCCAGTAGTAGATGCTAATGGGAAAGACTAAGGGGTCTAAGAAGGAACAAATGTGCAAAGGATGAGAAGGTGTTGAAGTATGGGTATAAATAGATGATAAACACACTTTATAACATATAGTATGTTGGTCAAGTCCTGGGAAGCTAAACATCAACTCAATCTACGCTGTATAGATTTGGCGCGGGGATCAGATCCATGGTCTAGCCTGTAATACCACACAACTCAGTTGTGAGGAAGATAAGAAAAAGGTGGATGTGATGGGCCTTCTCCACCAGCCAGGTGTCAACAATAGACGTTGTCACAAGGAGAAAGATCAAAAGGCGACATATGAGAATGGGCGCATGCGATTGCAGGAGCTGGTGAAAAGATCCATGGTTTGGAATGGGACAGAGATATACATCAATGACTCTCGCAGCAGATCGCATAAAGAAGTAGCGCACCAAATAAGAAAGGGGTGGATGTGATGACATTTTCTCACCTACCAGATGTCAGCTTCAGAGCCTGTCACACAAAGAGGAGGAATCATAGTAGGGATCATCGACGTACATGCGAGGCCATCTTATGGGAAAATGTGGAGAAGAAGGGATGGCATAGATGGAAAGATTAAAAGAGATCTGACGGTAAAGAAGAATTGACGGTCAAATCAAGAGATAAAGAGGCGACAGATCCGACGAAGGAAAGCTGGCACGTGGGAGATAAATGGTTGGAATTAATGGACAACCTACCAAGAGAGTCGGTGTTACAGAGACGTGGTTATATATGTGAAAACACCTTTCAAAGTTTGCATTTTTACTCTTTCTGGAACCTGTCTGAGCAGAAGGGGTTTTTTCCAGAGAATGATGTTCTAGCCTCAGTATAGGAGTTTGATGGCTGGTCACCAGGTAGTTGGGTTGAAGCACAAAATTCA
Organism: Larix kaempferi; assembly: GCA_027924585.1. Taxonomy (NCBI): domain Eukaryota; kingdom Viridiplantae; phylum Streptophyta; class Pinopsida; order Pinales; family Pinaceae; genus Larix; species Larix kaempferi. The sequence continues at coordinate 53,797,168 of BSBM01000047.1, read as the reverse complement.
TGCGGTCGTGCCCTAACAGGGAGGTCCCTAAAGACACTGTATCAATTTCAGTCCGGGCCATAATGTCCTGCGAAGAAGCTATCTTTCACGACCTTGGCATTGTGGGCCTGTAGGTCACCTTAGGAATAACAGTGGTTTCCTTGTTTCGTCAAAGTCCGTCCAAAGTTCATTGGACCTTTGTAACTCCCCGCCACGGGCCTGACCTGGGAATTAGGGTTAATTCCCGTGACTTCTCGAACGTCCAAAGTAATGGTTGGTATGTCTGAAAGCATAGGTGGGTCAAGATTAAACCCCGATATGGGAGAATTTCCGACCAAAGGTATCCTTCCACAGGTAACATTTTCCCCTGGTATTAATAGCTTATGGCCCAGTTTCTGGATAAAGGGGAAGGGTTGGAACAAGCAGGCGAAGAAGACATGTTTCCCAGCCTTACTAAGATGAAGACGAAAGTTTTCAAAGGGTTATAAGCATCATAAAGGTGTTGGATGCTTATGACTGAGAAGTTGGCAAACGGGTGAAGGCCAGAAAAATTCTGTAAAGGAGGTGTGAAAAGGAAAAAGTCCCTTGCATGGATTAGACATTGGCTTGAAAGGTGATAGAGGTAATGCGACCCACGTCTTTCGGAGCATGCGGGAAAGCATGAGATTAAGTATTGCCACACGAGAGACATCAAAAGGATGGACCTGCCAAGGGGATCTCTGAATGTTATCCCAGAGGATTATCAGTATGATGGAAGGCACTTTTTGCATCATCATTGGCTATGTCGTCTATCTGGGACGATGTCGCTGAGCATGCCGAAGGTCACCTCAAACCTTGGGCATCACGGTTACCTAATTGAGGAGTCCGATAGAGATATCATGGAAATTATTACCACTTGTAGCTGCCATCATCATCGCAGCAGTTATGGATAAGGTTCTCATGTCTTTTATCTGAAGCCGGTGTAAGGAAAAGATGGTGCACCTAGCTGGTAGACCATTTTCTCTGTTACGGTTGGCTCATGGAGAAAGGACGGAAGTGCAAAGTGGTGTTCATGCCAGAACAGGTGTGGGTTGAGATGGATGAAAAGCCTACCACTCCCTCTTTTATGGTATTCGACCTCATGGAATCCGACTCTTCCAGCAAAGACGATAAACCTGATGGATGACAAGTGTCCAAAGGGAACAGACAAAGAAAGAAGAAGGAGACCTTTGGAATCATGCAAAGCGTCCAACTGGGTGCATAAATAGTTCACGATTTTGTAATCCCCACTGAGGAAGCGACACCTATCTTACCAGAGGGCGCATCACAGGCCAACAGATCATTGAAAGTGGAAGATTTCTTTGACTCGCAAGGTCACTTGCGAACCAGGGTTAAGACGATCCTTTGTCTATAATATTTTGTTCATTGTCTTAATCAGTCTGTTTGAGACATGACACATATGTAATAGTTTTGAATTTTTGGGTGTAATGAGGTGTCCTTCTAATATCTCCATTAGGGTGAGAGATGAGTCATGCAGGAAGGCTCTATGTCAGATATATATGCGATGTAAAAGAATGAATAAGGGTTGAAAATATTAGGTTGAAGGCTTTTGGTAATTTGAGGATTAGTCTGTAAGACATTTTTTGAGCTGTTTTAATAAAGTTTACAGAGCAGAAGCCTACGTTTTGACAGGGATTCTTGTGTAATTGGTCTGGTAGTCTGTATTTTCTCTCTTCCCATGTGAAATTGTATTTTCTCTCTTCGTAATCTCATTTTGTGTTATTTCCTTCATGCTTAGATCAGGGTAATGATTAAGTGGAATTCATAGAAATTATGCTCTGCTTAGTTTTTTCCAAGTATTTCACCAACATATTCTACTAAAGTTGATGTAGGATTCATCTTGGTATGCCTTACATTGATGGAGTGTTTCTTTTCTCTTATGTTCCACAAAATTAAAATCTCTTTGACTACTAGCTGCTTGGTACCTTGCCCTTGTGAATGCGTTTGCAGAACCTTTGTGAATGATGTACCATAGTTTGTTAAAGGTGACTCCATTTCGCAAACTAAATTCCATATGTTTTCAACCAAACAACGCGTGAATCATTTTATTTCCAAACAGAAAGTTGATCTTCTGTATAATTGTTGTAATTGAATATCTTGACCGTGAATGCTGGTGTTTCTTTTTCATTATTGACAATCTTGATTATTCCAGTCTTTTCATGAGATTTTAGAGAGAGCCCCCTCTGTCTGTGTTGGGTCAGTAGCACAGGCCAAAGATTGGTTAGCGGTTACCCAGAATTACCCTCTTTCAGCCTTGGGGGTCAATTTCGGTGTTAAGAAGGACTGTTATGAGCTACTAGAAAATTTAGATTTAAAAACATACTTACGTCTGGAATGGTTAATGACATACTTTAATGCCTGGTTATTTCGTTTCTCTATCGGTCAAAAAGGAAATGTGATTCTCATGTTAGTTTGTTCTATATTTCCGTCACAAGCTTCATTTTGTGAAACCGTTTATGTATTTTGTCAGTGGCTGATATTTGTATTCAAAATTCATTTCTTCCTTTTCTTTCTACGATCTAATCTGGAAACTCTAAATTGTTTGCAACCGAGGTCTCACATTTTATACTAGAGAATGATAGAGATGGTTCTCCTATTTGGTTGACTGTAAAAATATCTGGTTATAAGTAGAAATCGTTTGATGAGTTTTAGGTCTTGTTTTAAATAGTTGAAAACCTTTGAATAAGGACAGAAAGAGTGTGGCCCTAAAATAAAGGTTATGCGGTCTCTATATGTGGATTCCCATACTTAGTTATTGGCGAAAGCATATAGCTTTTGTTCCTTAGAAGGGTCTCGATTGGTAAGGTGTTTTAATAGTGAATTATTGTTTTCTGGAAAATGAATGTAGATCTGTGTTTCCATGTATATGTGTTGTTTCAATCTAATGTATAATGATTTTCACGGCGTTTTCATAGTAGTTTCTTTTTCTACTTATTTTATGAGAAAGGTTACTATATTAACCCAAGCGAAGTTTAGGGCTTATTGCCCAGAAAGCAATTTCTCTCTTGTATAAGGGTTACGGAGGATTTCCTCCAAATAGATGCAGTACTATGATAACATTTAACATTTAAGAAAAACATAATAACTAAGTCAGAAAACACAGAATATAATAAAATTACATTTAGATGAAATAACCCTAAACATGTCTGGAAAATCAATAAGATTTGTGAAACGAAGGGCATTTGCAGCATTCCGTCATAAAGTTAATTCAATAGTTTGAGATCTATTCTAAGCAGACTTTAAGCCTCACGGATCTACATTTTATTAACAAATAAAAATAGGCAAATGATGTTGACTGTGGATCTGTAATCTAAATAATCCCATACAATAATCCTAAGAGATTTAATACTAAAACATAGGGTATCACTGATCTATAAAAGAATTTAGGTTTAATAAGGTCAATGATATTATACAGGACCCTGCAAAATACTGAGTTACAGAGATCTGTATAGGAGAGGAATATAAAATCTAAATCCGAATTTATCTTGACAGAAATGAATCTACGAAGAAACCTAGCTTGACTATTTGCTAATTCACTTATTGCAACAATGCATCTGTATCTTAGTAACAAGAAAGGAAATAATGCATTAAATCATAAATAACAAAAAAAAGATTTAAAGTACTTATCAGTAAGTTTACTGCAGATTAACTGACTGAGGAGATTCCACGTTCCTCCCAACCTTAGACCGCAATCCGTTCCTGGATCATTCCACCGGTCACCCCCGAACCAAGCTGAGCATAACAAGAATCTAGACAGACCTAGGGTAATTTTCTATTTGCTACAGTAGAGTGTCCACAAGGTTCGTTTATTAGCCTATTTGGTGTAACTCCATCTGTATGACAATTCCCATGCAGTAATAATAATATAGTCCTCCCAGGACAGTCCTTTATTGGACACACCAGGTTTCAATACCTTGGTGTTTGAGTGCTCAGACTCATGACTGGACCCTCTTTAGTGCACTTGGAAAAATGTGCCCAACAACGTTTCCTTCTATGCTATTTATAATTTTTGAGGCAAGGCTGCTAGGTATTTTGGGTCTGACAACACTCAGTTTTCTAACTGACACATAATAGATTCAGTTATTAATTTTTAATTAACATATCTTTATTTTAATCCTCACACTTCCTTTTAAATCTTTGACTTTAATAAATTAGACCTTTACTCTCCTATTGGATGGTTACATCTTTACTTGGGGGGCTATTGACCTGTCTAGATCCTTGCATGCTCAACTTCTCTTTGAGTGGTTGCCCCAGTCAGTTCGAAAGAATAAAATAGTAATAAGTCATTGTTTTAAAAATAATCATTAGTTCACTTGATGCTCCAGAGCCTCTAGCTCAACATCGGTTATTTAGTTCAAGTCGAAGTGCTCCAGAGCTTCTTAGCTCAACACTCACTCAACTATTAGTGTCCTTCGAGCCCCCTCGGTTCGTGCACATGTCATGCATTGTCAAATTTATTACAACGTAAAAATAAAATAATATTCAAATAATAGAGTAGTCTTTTCTTGGGATGTTACAAAGTACAACTGACGACACATCCCATCGGAGGAATAATACATCTCCATTGGGGATACAATAAAGTACAAATGTAATACATACAATATAAAAGTGAATATCTTCCAAAGTTACAAATACATCAACACTCCCTCTTAACTAGGAAGGTATTCTCTTGACACATGACATCAATACATATCGGCACAAGTCTTCAATACTGGAGCTGGATCATTATCATTGGATCACGGAGCATCATCATCACTATTGCTGTACTCGTCATATCGTGTTGGAAGGCGGTTTGGTAGAGTGCTATCGTAGCATCTTCGATGCTGCGACAAGGCAAAAGATGGCATGAATGGCGAGTAGGTGATGCGAGTGGTGATGATTGAAAGATTAGTTATGTATTTTGGGTCAATTGTACCGCGAAATGCAGGTTTTGGGTCATTTGGACCACATATTATGTAATGTTGAGTCAGTTATACTGTAGAATGTGGGTTTTTGGTCGGTTTTGTACCAAGTTAGTTAGATATTGGGTCACTTGTCCAAATGTCGGTTAGGAAGTTGTTAGTAAGTGGACAATCATTGTAATGGAAGAAGCCTATATATAGATAGGAGTCGTAGGTATTGGCGGGGAGTGGAATCTTGGTAAAAAAGCGCATGTTTTGGGTTTTTTCTGTACATCTGTGAGATATTGCCGAGACCTGATCTTTGAGGAGATATTGTATCTAAGGTTTGCAGTGATAATATGATATGATGAAACTGTTTTGGTGCAATTCTTGGGTTCTTTATGTTTGTTTATGGTAATGCAATGTCGCACTTCATGAATAATGCTATGTTTCCTTGATGCAATGATGCTTTACTGTTACTACTGCTGTGATAATGAATGCTATGATTGAATAATGCATTATGAATACATGTCAAATATTTGAGATCCCTGTTTAATGTTGCAAAAGAGTTAGTTCATATAGCCGCAACCTTCCTCCTTCCTCGGCAGAACATGGTTCCGTCTGCTCTTCCTGGATGCCTCGAGTGAGACCTCATCTGCTTTGCAGGTGTTGCTAGGTGGGATAAAACCTGCCTAGGTCGGTGCCCAGGGAGATTGCGGCATGTGTCGATAGTGAAGTGGAACCCCTGTCGACTGGGGTCGTGTTGGTCAACAAATGGTTCCGTTGTCGGGACCGTGTGCAGAGTGAAAGGAGGACATGTTGTGGCACTCGACGAAACCGGAGATCCAAGAATGGTTTGATCATAAGCTGTAGGAATTCATTGAAGAGGATAGATACATTCATGACGGTCCGCACGAATGGTTCTTCTGTGAATTTTTGGTCCTATTGTTCGAATGGTTGTCAAAGCTGGCCTTCCAGAAGAGGAATTTCTAGGGTGGTCAGTCGATGGCTTGGATCCCAGAATTGCTTCAGGAGCTGTAGGGCGTCGATAATAAGGCATCGTGGGCTGTTGAAGTTTGGGTCGATAGCATCTTGGAGGGATATATCACTGAATTTGCGATTGACACGCATAAATCCTATAGTGAAGTTGAAATATATTTCTTCCGTGGACCAAGGGGAAGGTTTCTGTTGTTGCTCCAATTGTCGATTAAGATGCTAATCTGCGAAAAGGGTATATTGAAGATGCATCTTGATCAGTAGACAGCCCAGTGGGTGGAGTCCGTGGGTACCGCACCTATTGGGGAACGGTACATGGAAGGGTAAGGGGTAGATGGGTCCAGAACATGAGGAGACTATGAGCAAAGCCGAGGAAGAAAGTTTTCTTACAAGAGGAGGAGCGAGGTTTCAACAGGAGGAGAGGCAGAGGACAAGAGAAGGTCATGGTGCGATCGAACTGCAAAACCGCGAAGGAAGACCACATGGGATGAAGCGACCTCATAGTCCTGATAGGGATGACCAGGCTACACCCAAGATAGAGGCAGGAACAAACCCTGGCACCAACGTACCCACACCTCCGCTCACTATCTCGCAAACAGCAAGAAATACGACTTTGACACCGCCAAGTTCGTCAATTCCACAGGAGTTAATTGCTAGTAGCATAGCGAAAGGAGGAAGGAAGCCCAAAATGGTGGGAGATGATGCTAAGTTACTGTTGTTCCATGGAAGTGCGATAGACAACCCAGAACAGTATTGGCTTTTGTGTGAAGTGGTCTGGACCATGAAACAGATCACTAATGTTGATGCTAAGAAAGGACAGCTAGCCACGACTTTGCGAGGTCGTGCATTAGATTGGTTCATGAAGTTTGTTCTAGGCCCTACGGGAGCCCCAGAGAAGAGAAGTCACTGGATGAGATTCGGGATGGGCTGATTGTTGAATTTAGACGGCCCAAGTTCGAAGCTCAATACATAACAAAATTGAAGGAAATTAAGCAGTATCCCAATGAGACGGTATGGGATTTCGACCAATGATTCAAGACGCTGATGGAAAAGTTAGTTTTGATATGAGCATCATAAAAAATAAATAGTGGTTTATTGCGGCATTGCTCCTGCACATTCGACTACCGCTGATGCAGCAAAGCATCTCGATTCCTAGTGAAGCTCTAGAGATTGCAATGCAATTAGAGGCATCACCGATTGGAGATAATACAGCCGGGATGTCGCAGATAAAGACACAGCTCGCTAACTTGACTATACAGTTGCAAGATTTGAAGAAGAGAAAGGGACAACGTGATGAAGTGTGGTGTACACGATGTCGGGGGAATGACATACGAAGGAAAATTGCTCGGATTTCTGTAATTATTTGGTGTTAGGTGTGCCAAACCCGTTGAATGGCGGCAGGATGCCATGGTGTTTCATTTGCCATCTGTTTGGGCATAGTCACGATAATTGCCCTTATATGCAGAAAATGGTCACAACCCCAAGAAATATTTATTGCACATTTTGCAAGTCGGTGGGTCATGATGACAAAGATTGCCATGCATATGGGTTGCTACAAGAAAGAATGTGTGATGCATTCTACATCAAGGTCCATCAGTGTGCCGTACAAAAACCACAAGTGCAACCTTAGGTAGTCCAGCCACTACCTCAACCGCAGATGCAGTTTGTACCATAATAACAACTGCAGTAGTTCGTGCCGCAATATGCTCCAATACAAGTGGCTACACAATAGCCACAGTACATCCAGCAACCGCAATATGCACTGCAGGGGCAAGGCATGCAACAGGATCCTATGCAGTCGTAGTACCAATAGCAAGGCGGATTCCGAGGAGGATACCAGAGTGGACGCGGTGGAGGATTTGGTCACGGAGGAGGACGAGGTGGCCATGGACCTGTTCAATTCTATCACTGTGCAGTGTGGGGGCATTATCAGTGAGACTGTCCACTACTACAAAATCAGTGTACATTATGTTTTGGTAATGATCATATGGTTGAGAATTGTCCATAGTTGATTGCACGATGGTAGGATGGGAACACTCTGCAGATACAGAATCAAACCCAGCCGCAGCAACCAGTCCAGAACCAAGTACAGCAACCAGTATAGAACCAGCCCCCACGACCGAATCAGAACGCAAATCAAAATGTGAACCCACAGGGGAATCTACAGCAGACTTAGATGTAGCATGAAAATATTGCGACAATTTCTGCAGAACCGTGACCACAAGATGCTTCGGTGGCTGTTGTAACATGTGGAGGAAAAATGACTAGGGAAGATAGCTCACAATCGTTGATTCGGTTTGCAGGCCAGAAGATGGAATTATTTGACATAGATGTTGAACGAGAGGCATTCCTTCAGGCGCGTCGCACCTTGGAGAAAGACTGCAGTAAGGCTGCTATTTGCGATATGCCCTGTCTTGGACACTACATCGGAGGGCAGTCCGTCAAAACCATAAGGAAAATTGAAAAGGTTTCTTGAGAGTTGTCTATTATTGGCCCGAGATCCAGCTACCCTGGTTGCGATTGAGGGATGGTTGCAGTGCTTCCCGCAAGGATGGTAGGAGTCGGAAGTAAACTTCCTACAGCGATGGAAGACTGGTAAGGATATGAGAATGAACATCTAGATTGGTGACTATGATGTCGATTCAGTTATTCTTGATCTTGGTTCAGATGTTAACATATTAACAAAGTAGGCGTGGCAGAAAATTGGGAGTCCCCCATTGAACCGGTCCCCTGTGCAGCTTCGACGTGCTAACCATGCGATAGTAAGACCCATTGGGTGAGTTCTGTGGCTAACGGTCGATGTTGAGGGCATGAATACTTATGCTGACTTTGATGTCATTGAAGTGGTTGAAGGAGGAAGCTCCTATCTTGTGTTATTGGGGATTGGATGTTCTAACGATAGTGGAGCTGTAATCAACTTCAAGGGGTGCATGATGACCTTTGAGAATCGTGATCTCATAGTCATAGCCCCATTGGATCTGGCTAAAGGACATCGATACATTGATCCTATAAAAGATGACGATCCCACTGGACGGGACCGTGCATTCAATATTTATGAAGACTATATTCATCCTACTGCCAACGGTGAGATGGGATCATGCAGTGAGAGCTCTGCGTCTTCTGACTCAAATATTGCATTAGAACATTGGAAGAACCACTTGCACAAAGTGTCACTCCGAAAATGTGGCTTAATTACACAATCTTTATGTCGTGTTGCGACAGAAACGGTCACACTGCCATTCTATGAGGGGTTTGCTGGCTTAACCAACTTTTTGACAGAATTTGAAGAATGAGTCTCAGAACCACATCAATTGCTGGCATTGGAGGTAGCACTGAAGGCTACTCTGACATGCTGGTGGGCGACACACAATAAATCCATTGATGATTGGTCACAATGTCGAAGGTTGATGATGGTTCGGTTCAGCGATACTGAGGTTGATCACACTGGCAAGTATGATGGCTGGAATAATCCCAGTGATCATGTGAGAGAATACCAACGGTTATGGATAGCACGACCCATGGATGAGTGGGTCCATGCTTTTATCCATACCTTAGATGAGATGCTGCTCTCATGGTACATTGCATCCGAGTTGTGTAGATAAATTACAACATGGGGGGAGTTGACAGTCCGTTTCACTCATACATTCATTTTTGTGGATGCCAACCCTAATGTCTATAACGCCTTATAGCTCATCCGCGACATGGTACTTCAGGTTGTTCCAGTAGCCTACCCTATCGATCCACACACATACTGTCAGATGCAGTCTCTCATGGAGTGCTTCAACATCACCGGTGGGCTAGAGGAAGAGGACGATCCCTGGAATGTCAACATTCCCGAATCTGAAGGCAGTCGCGATGTGGTACAACCTGGTACGCCAAGTAATCTGTTCAGTCAACCATTGAAGCTTCATACGTTCAATATCGGCATCGAGGCCACTCCCAAGCTTGCAAATGTTGGGGACTATTGGGATGACGAGATGATGAGTAAAGTCACTGATTTACTCCATGAGTTTCAAGACTTGTTTCCTATGAAGTTTTCCGATATGATGGGGATCTTGGGTGACTTAGGGGAGATGAGGATTCCTTTAAAACCAGATGCTAAGCCATTTCGATAGTGACCTTATTGGCTAAATCCACGACATAAGGAAAAGTTCAAGGCAGAACTTGATCGCATGTTGGATGCTGGTATTATTGAACCAATGGAAGAGTCTGAATGGATCGGTCCTATGGTGGTGCAGGACAAGAAAACCGGTGAGGTGCGCATTTGTGTTGACTTGCGGAAGTTGAACGATGCCTACTTGCCTGACCCTTTTCCAACCCCGTTTACTGACGAAGTACTTCAAGGGGTGGGTGGCCAGGAGATGTACTCATTCACCGATGGGTTCTCTGGCTACCATAAGATTTGCATTACCAAAGAAGATCGCCACAAGACAACTTTCGTTACTGAATGGGGCTGCTTTTAGTACACTATAATGCCGTTTGGGTTGAAGAATGCACCTACAATATTCTCTCGGGTCGTTGTTGCTACATTTAAAGACTTTATTCAGAAGTTTTTTCAAGTATACATGGATGATTGGACAGTTTATGGGTTGATCCACAATCATCTGGCCAATATGCGGTTAATGCTTGAGCGCTGCCGACAGCACCAGATATCGCTGAACTTGAAGAAATGTATTTTTTGTGCACCATTTGGGATATTATTGGGTCATATCGTGTGTAAGAAAGGGTTGTTGGTCGATTTGGCTAAGATTGCGCTCATTTTGAGTTTGCTACCACCGACCACTGTTAAGCAGTTACGAGCGACTCTGGGGCATACGGGGTATTATCGCAACTTTATCAAGGGATATGCAGTGATTATCGCCCCTATGGAGAAATTGCTGAAGAAAGATGCACTATTTCAATGGACTCCGGAATGTCAAGACAGTTTTGACACACTGAAGATGAAGCTAGCTTCGACACCAATACTGGTATTTTCGGATTGGAGTAAGGAGTTCCATGTACATGTCGATGCCTCATCAATCGCATTGGGAGTAGTATTGGGTCAGACTGGCGAAGGAGATCTTGATCACCCCATTGCTTTTGCTAGTCGGAAGTTGTCGTCCGCCGAACGCAACTACACCACCACTGAGCAGGAGGGTCTAGAAATGGTTTATGCGCAGCAGAAGTTCAGGCACTATTTGTTGGGTGGGCACTTTAAAATGTTTCCTGACCATTGCGCGTTGAAATACCTAGTCAATAAGCCTGTGTTGGGGGGGGAGATATGCCGCTGGCTTCTTCTTTTTAAGGAGTTCAATTTTGAAGTCATTATGAAGCCAGGCCAGTTGAATGCCAGTCCTGATCATCTATCGCGGATTTATACAGGGGAGGAACCAACGAATATTGAAGACGGGTTGCCGGATGCACAACTATTTAAGGTTGGCATCGCTGATGACTATTTTGATGACATCATCCAGTTTTTGACAACGGGCACTACACCAGACGAGTTCACCACTAGTCAGAAGAAGTAATTGGTAGTCAAGGCTGCAGACTTTCAGCTAATTGTAGAAGAGTTGTATAAAATGGGCACTGATGAGATATTGCGCAGATATGTCTTTCCGCATGAGCAAGCGTCGATACTGGCTGAAGCACATGGAGGAGTAGTAGGAGGAGACTATTGCGGTTGGGCGACAACTAGGAAGGTGTTGCGTGCGGGGATGTGGTGGCCTACACTGATGCGATAGAATATGTGCGATCTTGCGATGTTTGTCAGCGGACTAACAAACAGTCCAGATGTGATGAGATGTCGCTGATGCCTCAAATAACATTGCAACTGTTTGACAAATGGGCCGTGGACTTTGTAGGACCGATCAATCCACCAGAGAAACGCACGGGTGCGCAGTATATCATCACGGTGATAGAGTATTTGACTCGATGGGCCGAGGCGACACTTATAGTTGATTGTTTCACGGCCACGACAGTGCGATTTTTGTTTGATAACATTATCACTCACTTCGGATGCCCTAAGATATTGCCGAGTGATCAAGGAAGCCACTTTCTTAATCGTGTCATCAGTGCATTGATGGAGGAGTTCCAGATACAACATAATGAGAGTTCACCTTATCATCCACAGGCGAATGGCACGGTGGAGGATTTTAACAAGGTATTTGAGCATGCGCTGACAAAGGTGTGCAATGCGAACCGCGACGACTAGGATCTCAAAATCCCAGTAGTGTTCTAGGCCTATCGCACCACATGTAAATGGACGACACGATAGACACCATTTAAGTTAGTGTATGGACAAGAAGCGATTATGCTAATGGAGTATATTGTTCTGAGTCTACGAATTGTGGCTGATACGAGCATGGATGATGTCGTAGCATTAGATGAATGGCTACCACAATTGGTGCAGCTAGAAGAAGATCGGCTCATCACTGGGTTCCACTAGGGGGTCTAGAAGGATCGATAGAAGGCATGGCATGATCACTACATAAAAAATAAACAGTTTCAGCAGGGCAACTTGGTGCTGTTGTACGACAACAAGTTTATGAAACATCCAGGGAGGTTGCAGATGCATTGGCTTGGTCCCTATCGCATCAGTAGTATTACTTTAGGAGGAGCAGTTCAGTTGCAGCAGTTGGATGGGGCGCTGCTCGCAAAACTGGTAAATGGTCATAGGTTGAAGCCCTATCGTCCAGGCTTAGAACACCGCAATGCCTGAGTCGCATCAGGAAAAATAAAATAAAATATAAAAAAAAAGAAGGGAAAAAAATTATGTGTTGCAGGATGATTGGTGGTAGGATGTCGCACCACCATGGATGGAATGCAGAAGTAGGGAGGCTTTTGCTACAAGGTTGGAGTTGTTAGCAATACCTAGGAATGTTGCACTTGGGTCACATCCGAAATCATGACGACGATGGGACTTTTTCCCATTTTGACAGATATGCTCGTTAATCGAGTCAATCGTGACAGATGACAGCCTGGTTGGGCTTAGGGATACACCGAGGCAGTATGGCCGATTGTACTTACCAGGATGGTCTGCATGGTTGGCACGAAGTATCCACCATGCTAACATGGCCCAAGAAATGCTTCACATGTTTCTGCATGAAGGGAACTAGTAAAAGGTATGATTCATCTGTCATTTGGATAATCGGCACACAACGACTTATGTTTATCCTAGGGTGCGAGCCAATGGTGCAACGGCTTGCTGAGGTCGATGGATGATAGAGTGCACTGTATAAATAGAGGACCTGCGGGGAGTAAGCACACAGATATTGTTTTAGTTAATAAGGGTTATGCTATGCAAGGTTCTGGAATTTTGTTAAGTTAGGAATTCCAAGCAGGCTGTGGAAATGATCCATTTCATTTCGTGTGGTAGCACACCAGGTGCGTTGAGGGCCCGAACGACAAGTGTGCATGAGCGCTTGGAGCAAGCTGCGCCTCGGACACCCCGGGGTTACAAGCATGAAGTTTCATCCGATATGTCTAAGCAGTTGGTGATGGTTCGAAGTCTTGTGGTCCCTGCAACCACACAAAAGGGGGGGGTTGTCGTCCCTGGGTCCCTGTAACTTGTGCGTACCACTGCGAAACAGATGTGCTAGAGCCGTTGGCCTAGTTCGCACCTTGGTGTTGTTCATAAACTTATCCTTAGTCTGCATCACATTCCTCGAGACTGGAGGATGATTTTGAGATGTACATGACAGCAAGTCAGGGGATGCCCACTTTCGGGTAAGACTTACACAACTGCAAGATGATGATCAGTGTAGCAGAAGGAGGAGGACAACACTGCGCGATCGGCATGTACTATGTCTAGCAGTTGACATGGATCGAGGGAAAGCCACAAGATTGTGTTGGGGGCCTGTTGGCAGGCGGTTTGGTAGAGTGCTATTCCAGCATCTTCGATGTTGCGACAAGGAAAAATATGGTGCAAATGGCGAGAAGGTGACGTGAATGGTGATGGACGGAAGATTAGTTATGTATTTTGGGTCAATTGTACCATAAAATGCAGATTCTGGGTCATTTGGAGCACATATTATGTAATGTTGAGTTAGTTATACCGCAAAATGCGGGTTTTTGGTCGGTTTTGTACCAAGCTAGTTAGATATTGGGTCACTTGTCCAAATGTTAGTTAGGAAGTTGTTAGTAAGTGGACAGGCATTGTAATGGAAGAAGCCTATATATATATAGGAGTCATAGGTATTGGAGGGGAGTGGAATCTTGGTGAAAAAAGCACATGTTTTGGGTTGTTTATGTGCATCCATGAGATATTGCCGAGCCCTGATCTTTGAGGAGATATTGTATCTTAAGGTTTTGCAGTGATAATATGATATGATGAAACTATTTTGGTGCAATTCCTGGGTTCTTTCTGTTTGTTTATGGTAATGCAATGTTGCACTTCATGAATAATGCTATGTCTCCTTGATGCAATGATGCTTTACTGTTACTACTGCTGTGATCATGAATGCTGCGATTGAATAATGTGTTATGAATAAATGTCAAATGTTTGAGATCCCTGTTTAATGTTGCAATAAAGTTAGTTCATATAACCGCAACCTTCCTCCTTCCTCGATAGAAACATGGTTCCGTCTGCTCTTCCTGGATGCCTTGGGTGAGACCTCATTTTCTCTATAGGTGTTGCTGGGTGGGATAAAACCTGCCTGGGCCAGTGCCCAGCAAGACTGCGGCATGTGTCGACAGTGAAGTGGAACCCCTGTCGAATGGGGTCATGTTGATCAACATATCGATCACTGGTGCTATCTCTCAATTCTTCTCATCACAGGAGGTTGTACAGGCCCTGCCCTTTTTCATGCTGGATGTAGGCCCACCTCTTGTAGGTCTTCATCAAAACTGGCCATACTATGGAATCCTCAGGATTTATTACGTGCATCACAATGCCTCGAAAGAGTATCCCAGGATCCTTTATGTGCTGAAGCACGACTGACAAGTTCTCCCATGTCAACTTACATGTGACCCCCACCACAATGCCTCGAAAGAGTATACCAGGATCCTTTATGTGTCGAAGTACGACCGACAAGATCTCCCAGGTATACTTACATGTGGCCGGAACAAAGCCTCGAAAGGGAATCCCAGGAATGATTACAAGTGTACTGCTCAACCTATCGGATCTCCTAGTTCTAGTTACATGTGGTCATGGAAAAACCTCGAATGAGCATCCCAGGACTGATTACGATCATACTTCTCAACCTATCGGATCTCCCAGGGTGCTATTATATGCCATAGGACAAAGCCTCAAAAGATTATCCCAGGATCATTTATGTGCTGCAGCATGAACGACAAGATCTCCCAGGTCTAGTGACATGTCCTCCAAGAGAAATTCCTCGAAAGAGTATCCCAGGATCCTTTATGTGCAGCAACATGACCAACAAGATCTCCTGGGTCAACTTACATGCTCATCTGCACAACTTGTCCACGGCCATAAAGTATCAAACTGATGCTCACCATACATCATGTTGATGTACATGATCATCCTAATCATCATAATAGCATCGTCCTAATGCATATCATCCATAGTATCATCCCGATACTCATCAGTCATCACACATGATCATCCTGATCATTGTCACTGCATCGTACTGATGCATGTCATCCAGAGCATCATCTTGATACTCGTCACACATGATCATCTTGATCATTGTCACTGCATCGTCCTGATGCATATCATCCAGAGTATCATCTTGATACTCATCACACATGATAATCATGATCATCGTCACTGCATCGTCCTGATGCATGCCATCCATACATGATCCAACTGATGCATATACAAATACATGATCCAACTGATCATACACAACATCCACCTTATGCATATACAAATACATGATCCAACTGATCATACACAGCATCCACTTGATGCATATACAATTACATGATCCAACTGATCATATAAAGCAGTAACTAGAGCATCATCCTGATGATCATCACACAGCGTGTTAACACCCAAATCGACCATCAAGTTGTAGGAAGGGGGTTTCGGGGTAACCACTAACCAATCTTTGGACTGTTATTACTAACCGAATACAGTCTAAGAGGGATATCTCAATAAAACAATGAAACAATGGAAATAATCAAGGTCGTCAATCATGAAAAAGGACACCAGCATTCATTCCTCAAGATGTTATATTTAAACATATGGAGAAGGTCAGTTTTCTGTAGGGCAAAATTAACTTCTATGAACCATTGGTTGGAGAACAACAGGGATTTATATTGGGCAATGGATTCAATTTAAGTATAACCTAAACATCATCATCAAATGCTTAGCATATACATTTAGACAGAGGCAAGGTAGCAACCAACTAGTAGTCAAAGTGATTTAATTGGTGAAAAAGAAGAAAGATGCACAGTCCATTGATATAAGGCTTACACAAATGAATCCTATACCAACTTTAGTAGAAATATCTTTGTGAAGTACTCGGTAAGAAATGAACAAGGCATAATCTCTATGAATCTCATTCAAATGCTACACTAAACCAAGTATGAAGGAAAGTAAACAATATGGATTGACAATGGAAAGAAACACATATCACATAGGAAAAGGAGAAACAGACTACCAGACCAATTACACAGGAATCTCTGTAAAACATACGTAATCTTTTGACAACTTTATGTAAAATTAGTCACAGCAGATCTAATGAACAAGTAAATCAATCACAACAGATGAATATAGAAAATATGGTGTAAAACTGTGCAAATCACGCAGCAGTGCTCAATATCCCAGAAAGGGTGAATGAATTACAATAGAATACAATATCTGTCAATGAGCAATTCGAATTGAATAAGTAGGCCATTCGAATCACTGAATGGAGTAGCTTGACTCCAACTAGGAGTCCTCATCATCAATCGGTGGTGGTCATCAATGCACAAGAACCAGTCATCCAGGTGTCAATCTGAGTCTAACTGAGTGTAATAAGTGTAACTGAAGTGTGTAGCACTGATTAAGGAGAAGGAGGCTCAGTGGGGGCGCATGGGAGGCTAACTGAAGTCAGAACAAGTCATCTAGTCAATCTGGAGGTCCAACGGAAGTGAAACAGTCAGTTGGGAGTGAAACTAGCCTCAAATCAGGGAGAATCGGAGCTAACTGAATGTAACTGAAGTGGAACTGCAGTGGTAGGTGAACAAGTGCGCCCTTCTCTGGCAGTAGGTGAGAAGTGGGTGCCTTTCATCCTAGGAGGGCTAAAACTCTGTAGTAAGTGGCTCCCGGGTGCTAGAATGAGGTGGCTAAGGTGCTGGAGGCATCAAACTGGTGACTGGGATGCATGCAAGTGCATGCAGGTGCATGCAAACCCTAGATTCTGCATGCAAACCCTAATTGCATGAAAGATCCTGAAAAAGATGATGTGGATATCCAAAGATCTAATGAACAAGTAAATCAATCACAACAGATGAATATAGAAAATATGGTGTAAAACTGTGCAAATCATGCAGCAGTGCTCAATATCCCAGAAAGGGTGAATGAATTACAATAGAATACAATATCTGTCAATGAGAAATTCGAATTGAATAAGTAGGCCATTCGAATCACTGAATGGAGTAGCTTGACTCCAACTAGGAGTCCTCATCATCAATCGGTGGTGGTCATCAATGCACAAGAACCAGTCATCCAGGTGTCAATCTGAGTCTAACTGAGTGTAATAAGTGTAACTGAAGTGTGTAGCACTGATTAAGGAGAAGGAGGCTCAGTGGGGGTGCATGGGAGGCTAACTGAAGTCAGAACAAGTCATCTAGTCAATCTGGAGGTCCAACGGAAGTGAAACAGTCAGTTGGGAGTGAAACTAGCCTCAAATCAGGGAGAATCGGAGCTAACTGAATGTAACTGAAGTGGAACTGCAGTGGTAGGTGAACAAGTGCGCCCTTCTCTGGCAGTAGGTGAGAAGTGGGCGCCTTTCATCCTAGGAGGGCTAAAACTCTGTAGTAAGTGGCTCCCGGGTGCTAGAATGAGGTGGCTAAGGTGCTGGAGGCATCAAACTGGTGACTGGGATGCATGCAAGTGCATGCAGGTGCATGCAAACCCTAGATTCTGCATGCAAACCCTAATTGCATGCAAGATCCTGAAAAAGATGATGTGGATATCCAAAGATCTAATGAACAAGTAAATCAATCACAACAGATGAATATAGAAAATATGGTGTAAAACTGTGCAAATCATGCAGCAGTGCTCAATATCCCAGAAAGGGTGAATGAATTACAATAGAATACAATATCTGTCAATGAGCAATTCGAATCGACTAAGTAGGCCATTCGAATCACTGAATGGAGTAGCTTGACTCCAACTAGGAGTCCTCATCATCAATTGGTGGTGGTCATCAATGCACAAGAACCAGTCATCCAGGTGTCAATCTGAGTCTAACTGAGTGTAATAAGTGTAACTGAAGTGTGTAGCACTGATTAAGGAGAAGGAGGCTCAGTGGGGGTGCATGGGAGGCTAACTGAAGTCAGAACAAGTCATCTAGTCAATCTGGAGGTCCAACGGAAGTGAAACAGTCAGTCGGGAGTGAAACTAGCCTCAAATCAGGGAGAATCGGAGCTAACTGAATGTAACTGAAGTGGAACTGCAGTGGTAGGTGAACAAGTGCGCCCTTCTCTGGCAGTAGGTGAGAAGTGGGCGCCTTTCAGCCTAGGAGGGCTAAAACTCTGTAGTAAGTGGCTCGCGGGTGCTAGAATGAGGTGGCTAAGGTGCTGGAGGCATCAAACTGGTGACTGGGATGCATGCAAGTGCATGCAGGTGCATGCAAACCCTAGATTCTGCATGCAAACCCTAATTGCATGCAAGATCCTGAAAAAGATGATGTGGATATCCAAACACCCCCCCTCAAGCTAGACTATGATGTGCAAAAAATAATGTGGGGCCCTGGTAACTAAGACCAAAGGTCACCCCAATACAATAATCCAAAACTAATAACAGTAAATAAACCGAGGAAATGGGGAAAACCTCATGGGAAAAATACCCCCCCTCAAAATGAACTGTAACACACCAAAAGATTTAACTGCTCCAAACTCAAATAGATATGTCTGGAGGTATCTTAATCTTGGGAGTAAATGGATTATGCTGCAAAAACATGTGCTTGAATTCTCCATCAGTGGATGCAAGCGAATGTGGAGACTTTAAGAACTTGCTCTTCATACCGAAAAAGGTGAGAACAAATCTGAAAATATGAGGATGATCCTGGAACCTGTGATTCA
This sequence comes from Larix kaempferi, assembly GCA_027924585.1. Taxonomy (NCBI): domain Eukaryota; kingdom Viridiplantae; phylum Streptophyta; class Pinopsida; order Pinales; family Pinaceae; genus Larix; species Larix kaempferi. The sequence continues at coordinate 53,778,098 of BSBM01000047.1, read as the reverse complement.
AACCAAGTGAGGTAGGAATAGCTCCAATCGGATCAAATAGATCTTGAAACTTGAACTTCTTATCAATAGAAGTTAAATCAGCTCCAAAAATAGATGAATGGTTTGTTGAGATCTCCTTTGAACCAACAAAGGTGAGATCAAAACCAAAATCAGCAAAAAGTGCATGAGAATTGAACTCAAGCGAATGGTAGTGCTCTTCATCTTCATTAAAACTCTGAGAAACTTTGCAAATGATAGAACATAAGTTTATAGAAGGCATGCAATCAAGGAGGGCGAATGCTTCACCTCCAAAATCAGATTTTACCTCCAAAACATCAAGTAGATCATTATTCCGCATGCCGACAAACTCATGTGAAAGAGAGGATTCAAGAACCTCTTCGGAATCTAGAGTATGAGCTTGTTTATCTTGCTTAGAATTTGAAATAGAAGACTTTGAGAGAATGAGTGTTGAATCTACAGTTTCTTCTTCATCTTGAACAATTGTTGAGGCCAACACATGATCGGAAAGAACAAATAAGGAGATCTCACTGGGCTTGTTCTCCAAAAGGCTAGCATGATCCTCTTCTTCCTGCTTTCCAAATTCTCTGTCAAGTTGGACCCATAGATCACTTGGATTTTCAGTAGTCTTACTGAGGTAGCGCATACAAGGAGACATAGCAAGACATATTGCTCCAAAAGCTCTATCACAATCATTGAGCCAATCATTCTCCTCTTCATCGGAATCAAAAACTCTTGTATTACCAATGCACATATCAAAAAGACATTGTCTCTTCAAGAATGCAATCATCTTTGGTTTCCATTCATCATAGTTGAATGGAGTAAGAATATTTTGTGAAGAAGAAGTCTCCATCTTTGCATTAGCGAATGCACATGGAGGAAGTAAGAAACCTGCAAATCACACACAAACAAACACTATGTTTTCAGCCTTGCATGCACATGAGCGAATGCACATGAGATTTTGCATGCCGCTGCTGAAATATATTGGTGAGCAAAGATCCCTCTCTCTTCATGTAGAACACCTGTAGAAAAGAAATCTTGTCCCTGCCATGGCTCTGATACCGTGTAAAATTAGTCACAGAAGATCTAATGAACAAGTAAATCAATCACAACAGATGAATATAGAAAATATGGTGTAAAACTGTGCAAATCATGCAGCAGTGCTCAATATCCCAGAAAGGGTGAATGAATTACAATAGAATACAATATCTGTCAATGAGCAATTCAAATTGACTAAGTAGGCCATTCGAATCACTGCATGGAGTAGCTTGACTCCAACTAGGAGTCCTCATCATCAATCTGTGGTGGTCATCAATGCACAAGAACCAGTCATCCAGGTGTCAATCTGAGTCTAACTGAGTGTAATAAGTGTAACTGAAGTGTGTAGCACTGATTAAGGAGAAGGAGGCTCAGTGGGGGCGCATGGGAGGCTAACTGAAGTCAGAACAAGTCATCTAGTCAATCTGGAGGTCCAACGGAAGTGAAACAGTCAGTCGGGAGTGAAACTAGCCTCAAATCAGGGAGAATCGGAGCTAACTGAATGTAACTGAAGTGGAACTGCAGTGGTAGGTGAACAAGTGCGCCCTTCTCTGGCAGTAGGTGAGAAGTGGGCACCTTTCAGCCTAGGAGGGCTAAAAATCTGTAGTAAGTGGCTCCCGGGTGCTAGAATGAGGTGGCTAAGGTGCTGGAGGCATCAAACTGGTGACTGGGATGCATGCAAGTGCATGCAGGTGCATGCAAACCCTAGATTCTGCATGCAAACCCTAATTGCATGCAAGATCCTGAAAAAGATGATGTGGATATCCAAACACTTTATTCAAGAAATATCTCAGAATAACAACAGTAGAAAAAATATGCAAAACCTCAAAAGTTCTCTACCCTTTTCCATTTGAAATTACATGGAACTTATAGAGGCCCAGAGTCTCATACTCGGCCTATTTTGAAACAGAAATTAGTTACAATATAGGGACACCTCATCACAGCTCATATGTCACTATCACAAAACAGAAAATATAACAAGACAAGCTTAACCGCTTTCTTGCCCTTTGCCGATATGTTGTTTAAACAATGTAAAAAATATTAAAGTATATGTCCAATGGTGAAACTTCATTACATAACGGGAAACCCACTGCCACGTCCTGGAAAATCAAAATCCTAATTATATTAGAAACTTCTATATAAAAAAAAACTACTATTTGAAAAGGAACAGCTTTGAGATCTAAGAGGTAGCAGCCACCCACGAAGGATGATAAGTCAATCTCGTTGTTCCATACTTCTCCACAGGTACCCAAAGCTCAGGTGTTGGTATGCCATAGCTTGTCATCTCTTTCTCCAGGACTCTTATGTTAAGCTGATTAGCAGAAGACATAGGTGGAAGTCCTTCCCCAATAGAAGTTAACTTGTACAATATCTCGAAATCTTGATCCAGCTTGTCCAACAAGATCCTTCCTGAGAGTGGTTGGCTCATGTGTTTAAACTTGGAATGGTCCATCCTTTTGCTGGCCATCAAATTTTTATGTTCACTTAGAGGAATCAACTTCAGTTTTGCATCCCAAAATGTGGGGAATCCTTTTTCTACCAATCCTTCAAACTGTCCTTTGAATTATGTTAACTGTTCATTCATTTCACTGGCTTTGGCTTCCACATCTTCGACCAATGCATACTTCCCCAGGATTCATTTTGCTGCTATAATGATTGTGATCCTGTTTTTGATAGTCAAATCTATGACATCTTGGTATGCCAAACTATTTAGGAAATTTATAACATTATATGCCGTTTCCTTAGCCCTTTTGTGCAGCTTTTCTCTCATGGTAGTGTAGCTCTTAAAGACGTCGTTGACTATCTTCCCTTTTGTCCTCATGAGATCTAGATAAGGTATAAATCTTTCAGCTTCTTGGATAATTAGATACCAGACTAAATGTTTGCACCCCTGCATAGTTGTCTTCCCTATTATTTATTGAGAAAACCTATTGTTCATTTCTACCAATTCTTTATGTTTTTCTTGCAGGGTTTTAGTCCCTTTTTCCTTTTGATCATTTTCTTCTTTCAACCTTCGATTCTCTTCTTTTAGCTCTCGTATATCAACATCTTTTAGGTTGATCTGGGACATGGCCTATGTAACGTTGTTGGTGTCATCTTTCCCTCCATTCGAGGCTTCTCCTGCTTGATGCGAACCTATATTACACAAGTTGTTCTTCAGTTCTTCAATCTAGTTCTTCAAACTTGTCCTTTCTTTCTCGCAGTGTTCCTCTTTTTTTGCAAACTTTAGTAATTCAGCTTTGTTATCATTGATCTCCCTTTTTAAATCTTCCTTTTCTTAAATTAGATTTGTTTCTTCGGGAGCTTGTGTTAGCTGGGTACTGGGAATCTTCATTTTGTTCTACATTTTTTGGATCAAATCATCTTTATCTTTCAACAATTTTTTACTTACCTGGCCTCCCCCATATTGTTCTATTAAATCATACTGCAGCTTTTTGACCTGCTGCTGGAGGGCTTTATTTTCTGACCTTTCATATTTCAGCTAGACATCCATCTTATTTACATTAACCTCTAGATTCAAGATTTTCAAGGCCGCCTCCACTAAGTCGTCATATAGGCCTTCCCCAATTTGTCTGTGGAATTGAATCCTATCTGGTAAGGGTATCTTTTTCCAATCTATCTTTGCTTCAGTTATTTTATCTTTATCACATATTATCAGATTAAAGGCCTTTATTAGGATATCTCTACTCGTGGTCAAACAGGTTCCTGCTTTAGACAAATTTCTTACAGTGGACATTAGATCAAATAGCTTTTGTGCAGATGCTTGCTTATTTTGCCCATGATATTTAAACATGTCCTCTTGGGACTTAAATCTACTATCTTCACTCCCCCCTGTAGCATCTCTGAAGTTGTATTCATGGATCTGGACAACTGGGAATGATGACCCCTCTTCTTTCTCTCCCATACCATTTGTCTGGATAATTAACTCATCTGGTGTTTCTAGTTTGAGTCTTTTCCTTTGACTTTCTTCCTCTTCCTCTGCTTCAACAACTTCCTGTGAATCTCTTTTCCCGCATGCTTCCTGAGCGTTTAGCAACTAGTCTTTCACCATAAGGTGATCAGCCGTGATTAGGGCTTGTAGTTGTAAATCTATATCTTCAGCCTCTTCGGGCTTATATTGTAATAAATTTCACCCCTTCGGTAGCCCTTCAGCTTCTTGGTGTCCTTTTTGAATCCCATTTTTCTCAATAAAATTTCCACTTCACCGATAGCCTCTTTAAACATTACAATGCAAGGGCCAACCTGCCAAGGGAGCTATATATCAGAACTTTTCTTATATTGTCGAAACTGCTCTTCTTCTGTAGTCAGCCTTTGCCAAATGAACTCGAGGGCAAAAACCCGCACTATCAAGAATGTCGGTAAAACGTATGGTTCATGTAGAAAACTATATACCCTTATTACTATGGCATCTTTTAACAAGAACCAGTCACCAACGGCTATTTCACCTTTCAATTGCATCAGGGATTGCATCTCGGGTAATACTCTGGATAATTCTTCCTCAAGCATGACTTTATACACAGCAGATAGAATGTAATTCATGTAGTTGAAAACATTATCTTCCAAGTTTCCTGTCAATAGTAATTGAGAGAAACTCAACTCATCTGCACTGCTATGCAGAATCAGTTTAGCGAAATAGGCCTAGAACCAAAAAAATCTGGTATTCTCAAAACAACTTAACTGGGCATGTATTTTCTCCGCCAAAAACTCCTCAAACTTGAGGGATGGTATTGATTCATCTCCCACTTATGGGGAACTAATGCTAATCCTGAACAATAGGCTTAACTGTACTTCAGTTGTCCACAAATTTGAATCTAAACCTAAGAACTGAGCTATCAAAGAGAGGACCAACTGGGTGTTGTCATTAAAAAGGTTGACGTCCAGCAGGTAAGGGGTGTCTGTAATCTCTACGTCAGGTTTCAAACAGGTTTCAAGGAAAGCCTTACGGATTTCAGGAGAAATTTGTCTGTACAAAGTGATGACTGACTCTTCAGAAGAACTTTTGGGGGCTATGATGGGAGACTCTGGTACAGCAAGGGTGCTTCGAATAATGGCAGGGTCAACATTACAAACTATTTTAGACTTCTTGGAGTTCATTATTACTCGTTGGGGCTCTGAGTAGTTTATTGAACACCACGACACGAACTCAGGGAATGGCATAATCTATTCTAGACAAAAGAAAATGAAAAAGGATGGATGGACCCCATGGACATCTACCCCTTGCTCGAGCAGGGCTCTTAGCCTTCCTTTAATTTATGGTATAGGGAGCCGAAGGCGTGGGTTGAAAATGTCACAATCTTTGTCTTCTAGGGTTACTCATACTTTAGAACTAGTAGAAGCCTGCTCTTCTGTCATTTTATAGCTAGAAAACACACTGAATGTTGAAAACAGAGAAGTTTGGGACCCTACCTGTCACAAGAAAAGCTTGAGAGCGACCTTTTTCCTGTCGTCCTCTTCGGCTTCTGCGCTTCTAGAAGCTTCCAACTCCGACAGGTCCAAGAACGAAATGTTTATTCTTCTCATGTCGTGATATATATATAAAACCCTTTTCGGATAACTTCTACCGACTTTTTCCAGATGTCCCTTTCTCTTATCCATCGATCTGCCAGGTGTTGTCTCTGATCCATTGATTCGAGTCTTTATTTAACCTTTTTGATTTGACCTTTCTTCATATGAATTGTAGGATATTTTATTGGCTTTAAATCCCAGCCGTCGATCATATCCAACGATGGTATCGCGACTCGGCCTTTGGTTTTGGATTACCACTTAGCCCTCCTCACGAGGTGTTCAGAATGTGACACATGGTAGATGGTATACAATCTTGCAACCACCCTCCCTGCTTATATGGAGCACTCTTTACCTCGTGAGAACCGTTGGGGATCGTTGATATTGCCTTTGACATATCTACAGTGGGGAGTCGCCCAACTGTCTAATTTTCAGTACCTTCGTAGGTGGAGCCTACTAACATCTGCCAGCCGTAGATCTGACTTCTTTTGTTGCGAGTCATTGATCTGCTTTGATCCTTGTGCTGATGTGACCATATGTCTTCTACGTCGTCAGATTCATGGCTATGGAATCCACACCATTGATATTATTTCTTATTGCTCCACTGTGGTGGTATTGCAAGCCTTTTGGCGGTTTTTGTTTACCGCCAAAACACTCCTGCGAGAGTTCCTTTGACTGCCATATGTCCAGGGGGTATGCCTCTCACGACCACTCTCTTGTGTTCCTTTCATGCAACTTCGTGATGTGAGGATGATCTATGGACAATGGATCTCTTTCACACCTCGGATCAATGGTTGGAAAATGCCCGCTCTTTATCTTATACTTTATTTCTCATCGGACTATAGGTTGTCAGCATTTTCACCCATTTTCATTATTCGGGCTACCTCCTTAGGCTCAAAGTGCTCAGACCCTTCATCTTTTTCATCATTTCCCTTCTCACTTAGATATTTTCTTGGCCTTAGCAACCTGGACCTGAATAGGGAAGGGGTTTTAACCATATTTTCATAGAGCCTACCCGTGGGAATAGTCTTAGGATTAGGATTTTGGGCAAAAAATTTATGGGTGCCAACAAATGGCTCCAAGCGGAGATGCTATCCTCCCTGCGAGGTAGCAAAGAACACCGTAGACTAAGTGCCAAATCCATTGGGCGGTTCAAACTTCGGGGTCAATGACCGTAGACTATCTGCCGCATATCTAGGTTGCTTCACACATAAAAAGAAAAGGAACCATGGCTAACCTTCTAGACCTTATCTTCTTTTCTTTAGGGTTTCAAGTCTTTCAGGTTGGCCATCAGGGATTTCTAAAATAACTACAAAAACAAATGAAAATAATCTTCCTTGGCCTTTTTGTCGAAAGCTTCCTTCATTTTCTCTTGATGGCTTTCTACTTTGTCATATGCCCTGTTTCTTAGCTCATTCAGCTCGACTATCTTATTTACTCTTCCTTGTATGGGATTTGGTTCTTCTTCTATCCCCTAGAATAACCTCATGACAGGAAACCATAGGGATGCTGGAAAAATTACCTCAACTCCATACACCAATAGAAATGGCGACATCCCGATGGCCCTTTTCGTGCTGATTCTATCGGCCCATAAAGCATACTTTAGCTTTGTGTGCCAAGACCTCTTGTTATCTTCTAACAAATTTTTTGTGATTATTACTAGGATTTTGTTTGAAGACTCGGCTAGTCCGTTCCCTTGGGGGTAATACGTCGTGGAATGATTTAGGCTGATATGGTATTTATGGCAGAAATTGATCATCTTTTTGGAACAGAAAGCTGGAGCATTATCAGTCACAATTCTTTTGGGGCATCCGAACCTGGACAAGATGTTATCTTCTAGGAAATCCATGATTACTTCTTCAGTCGCTCGCCTAGTAGGTATGGTTTCTATCCATTTAGTAAAATAATCAGTAGCCATCAAGATCCATCTATGCTGCCCAGAGGAGTTTGGGTTTATTTCTCCAATGAAATCTAAACCCCACTGTTGAAAAGGTGCTTCAACTATAACAGGATGTAGAGGGAGGGAAACAACCTTTCTTTTTCCGTCAAAAATCTGACATTGGTGACAAACCACAGTCTCTTTGTAAAAGTTGGAAAACATAGTGGGCCAGTAAAACCCTGCTCTCAGGATTTTAGTTACTGTTGATTTCCAGGAGTGATGTCCCCCGCAGTCCCCTTTGTGGAATTCTTCTTTTATGTGTCTAACCTCCTCTTCAATCAAGCAGTTTAGTAGCATCCCTCCAGGGTCTTTCCAATACACGTATTGGTTCATGATACAGTACTTGGTAGCTTTTAGTTTTATAGACATGGCCCTGCTCTTACTTAACCCTGTAGGTGCTTGTAAATTCTATAGTACAAAAACAATGTCAGTATACCAAGGATACTCGGAGAGTTCAGGTTTCACCTGTATGTTTGCATCCAGTTGGTTTGGTTGATTCTCCAGAAAATTTAGCTGCAAGGAGTCACAATTTCCTTTAGTCATCAATTTTTCTAACCCCTGGCCTTTCACCAACTTAGTGGGTTTTATTTCCAAATCATATTCCAATAACAATGCAATCCACTTGGCCCTTCTGCCTTCAGGATCAGTCTGGGTTAAAATACTTTTCACATCACTATTTGGGACATAGGCAATGATGTGTGAGTGTATGATATAAACCCTAAAATATTTCAGAGATTTTATGAGAGCATAAGCCTGTTTCTCCATGATATCATCTTTCAATTCCCCGTCTCTCAGGACTCTGCTGAAAAAAGCAATAGGTTGCTCAACATTTTGATCATTTTTTTGCAACAGCACCCCAGATATTGTATGTTCAGATGCATATGAGAAAACTAGGAAATCCTTAGTAAAGTTTGGGCTAGCCAACACTGGAGCTTCGGTGATAGCTGTCTTGATCCCTTTGAAAGAATCTCTGGCTTCTTCGGTCCATTTTATCTGGTTCTCTTTCCTTAGCATATTTGTAATGCTCCTCATTATTTCGAAAAAACTTGGTATGAATGTTCTTAAAAAACCGACTTGGCCAATGAAAGATTGTATTTCTTTTTTGCTTCTAGGCTCTCCTACTTTCTGAATAGCACTGACCATTTCAGGATCAATTTTTATCCCCTCTTTGGTGATGATATGTCCTAAAATATTGGCTTCATCCAGAGCGAAAAAGGATTTTTTGGGATTCAAGGAAATGCCATATTTCCTGCATTTTATGAAAACTCTTTCCAAATGCTTGAGATGTTCTTCATCTGATTTTGAAAAAACTGTTATATCATCCATGTATACCACCACAAATTTGTCCTTTTCTTTAGCAAAGGCAATATCCATAGCTCTTTGAAAAGTGGCTCCAACGTTCATCAAACCAAATGGCATCTTAGCGTACATGAAAGTCCCCAAAGGAGTTGTGAAAGCAGTTTTTTCCTGGTCTTTTGGTCGTACTTTAATCTGATTATACCCTGAGAAACCATCCATGGTGGAAATTCTTTCAGCTCCTACCACTTGCTGCAAAATGTGCTCCATTTTAGGCAAAGGGTAATTGTCTTTCATTGATGCTCTGTTCAGGTTCCTGAAATCAATACAGATTCTGATCTCTCCACTTTTCTTTATGCCCGGGACCAGATTTGCTATCCATTGTGAGAACCTTAAGGTAATAATTATCTTTGCATTGAAAAGCTTTTTGACTTCTTTCTCTATGATATCTGTTAGCTTAGGATTTATTCTTCTTAATTTTTGATTAAAAGGTTTCTCACCTGGATTGAGTGGAATAGTATGCTATATTATTGATGTGTCATATTCCTTCAAGTCTTCATAGGTCCAAGCGAAAGCATCAGTGTGTCTTTTCATCAAATCTACATAGCATTTCTTTTTGTCAGCCTGTAGTATTTTAGACAGCTTTACCATTCGAGGATCTTTTTCTGTACCCAAGTTTTGTTCTTCTACTGATTCTCAGGCAGGCTCAAATTTTGGATTTTTGGCAACATCATCTTGATCAAAGAGCTTTTCCAGGGGTATTAGACCTTTAGGGATGTAATTATTCTTCAATTGAATAATATCCTTACCACCTATCATGTTTTTCCATCTTTGTTCTTTGGCTTCTTCTTCAGCATTTTCTCCTTCCACAAAGTTTTCCAGGTTCTCATTTTCAGTATCAATATGCACATTTGCAAACTCATCAGAGAGTTCCAAAAATCTCCTAAGCTGTAAGTCGTCTTCAAATACCTGCCAATACTTAGAATTATTAGGAATAGAAGGTTTTTTTATTATCTCGACCTCATACTTAGCCTGAGAGAAACTCAGAGTCTTAAATCCTCCAGCAGTAGTCGCCAAAGAATCTGCTACATCATTTTCATGTCTAGGTATTACTCTAATCTTGTGTTCTGTGAAAAAATTCCCAAAGAAATCCCAAGCTTCATTTCTATATGCCCTCATTCTTGGGTGTTTAGCTTGGTAACTATCATTTATCTGGTTTACTACCAACCCAGAGTCTCCAAACACTTCTATCTTCTTAGCTCCCAAGTCTTTTAGAGCCCGTAATCCCAAGAGTAATGCTTCGTATTCGGCCACATTATTAGGGCACTTAAAAGTTAGCTTGTATGAGAGTGCCCTAGACTCCTGGTTGGGAGGGATGATCCAAACCCCTGCTCCAGAACCATTTTTTCTCACAGAACCATCAAAATACATCTTCCACTAGCCTTACTCATTTTTTTCTCTTTCATAAGCTTCATACCTGGCTGCAAATTCCTTATCTTCATCAACTTCCCTATATGAGGGAGGGTTAGGATTACAATGAGGACCATCAACAACAAAAATGGAGCAGCCCATGTCTGTATCAACGGCATAGATAGGGTGATTCTCAGGTTTGCTTTTGCTGCTGACGACATATTCCATCTTGCTTTCTCTATACAATCTCCTATTTTCTCCAAACACGAGAATCGTAGCATAAGACAAGTCCATCTACATAGTTCCCTTCAACTTTGAAACCTAGGATCTTGACAAAAGCATCCCAAACTTTGGAGGCACATCAACCACCACCACATCCGTCATGATAATTTTAGCAGGGAGTTGGGTTAGAGTTACTACCATATTCTTAATCAATACCAAACATGGTACCTTTCTAGAATCAAAGGAGTAAAGATATTGGTATGGCCTTATCACTTCTAATCCTAGCTTTTTCAGCACAGATTTTGGCATTAGGTTATGAGATGCCCCAGAGTCTATCAAGGCATTATGCAAGATTTGATCATGGACATTTAAGCTTAAGTATAAAGGAGGGACTTCTTCATCACTTGGTTCTTCCAACTTAGATCCAAAGATTATGGTAGGGGCATCATCAGACAATTCTAGAATATCATGTTGGTGTTCATTTTTCCCTTTAACCATCTTCGTTATCTCTTCCCTGTATTCATTATTTATTAATAACTCGTTAAGAGGGATGGAGATTTTTACTTTTGACAGTTCAGCTCTGAGGCTAAAAGTGGAGGCAGGTTTGATTACCTCTATGATTTCTGGTGGTTTAACCTCCTTTGAAGGATGACCCTCTTCTTCTTTATTTTCAGGTCTTTTGTTTGCAATAGCCTTTTGTTTTTTCTCTTTCGGTTCTTCTGCAACTTGTTGGGTGATTGGCGGTTGGTTCAAAGGAAGATTTCCTTTACTCATGAAAATTTATCTACTTCTCAATTTTAGCTTTCTTTGACGATCATCCACAACATTTTGATAACCCATTAGGTATTGTTCAGATTCTGACTCAGGTTTGCTACTAGTACTTCCTTTGTTAAAAAATGCATGCTCCCTTTCAGTCAGGTATATTTCATGGTCTAGGCAATCAACAAAACGAATCTGGTCTTCAGTGGGCTCTTCAGCTATTTCACTGTCCACCATATTTTCAGCAAAAGGAGGGTGTATCAGCTGTTCTTCAACATTTCTTTGATTTCTTGCAGGGGGCGGTGGTCTCCTAAAGTTTGGATTTCGGATTTGGTTTTCAGGGTTTTCTCAAGGAGGAGGCTTGGTATCTATGGTCAACCTATCCATCAATTTTACCATGGTTTTCATCATGGTATCAAATTTAGCATCGTTAGAGGCAGATGAGGAAGAGATTTGCGTCTCCTGCTTCTTTCTCTCAGCCTTTGTTTTACCCTTTATTTTCCCCGAGGCCATCATGTTCGCCTCCACTTCTAGGGCATCCTTTAACAAAACAGGCAGGGAGATAGACTTTCGTTGTCTTAATGTACATGAGAAACCTCCATCAAAGGCATCTGCGAAATGGAGTTTCACAGCGCCTATCGAGGGCCTTAGGTCATCTGGAATAGAATTATATTCCCTCATAAACCTAGCAGAAAATTCGTACATAGACTCAAAACCTCCTTTCTTGATGTGATTGTACTGGGACAAGACTCAGGCAGGACTTCCTATCATTTCCCATCTTTCTAAGAACAGGGTCTTGAACTCTGCAAAGTCATTTATGGAGGCATTTGGTAGTAACCTATACCATTTCTTAGGTTCTCCACACAAACTTTGGGCAAATAACCTGATCTTTGCATCATTGTGATCCACCTCCTCCAGATCAATAAAATCTTCAAATCTATCTACATGTTGTCTGGCGGAAAAATTTCCCTCTCCATCATAGCAGATGATCCTTTGTGCATAGTTTTGAGGTACGTCATGTAAAACAGCAAGCAGGGCTAAAGGCGCAAATTTGGCAGCCATGATTACACGCGGATTTTGTGAAAGGGGTGGGATATTTTGGGAATAGGGTTTAGCTTTCTTAGCTTTGATAGTATCTAGTAAATCACGCCAGATAGGATCTAACAAGTAATATTTAGTATTGTTTTGGCTTCCTTCACATAATCTTAGATAAGATTCGGATCTTGATCTTGGTAAAGGTTCCCCAATGTCAATCTCTATATCTAATTCTCGAAAAACAGGGAATTCTGCTTTGGACACAACTCTTTCACTGTTTGGAGTGCTAACTTTATCTTTTTCAGCTTTTCATCTAAGAAGACTTTCCAGATTATCAACAATTAACATAGTTTCAGGAATAGGGTTACCTCTGGTGTGGATCTTTCTTGAGGCCAGGATTCCTTGTTGAGATCTTCTTCAGAATTAGGATTCAGCTTCAGAGGTCTTCCCCAGTGGAGCGCTTTCTTGAATATGAATATTTATGAGTGGAGTCTCCAGGGAAAAAATTGTACAACCCTTAAAGATATGGAAATCTCCGTTTGCCCACAGGGATCTCTCTTTTCTTTGAATCTTTGTCGTTCTTGCAAGGAAAACAAGAAAACTTGCGCTCCCTGCAAACGGTGCCAATTTGTTAACACCCAAATCGACCCTCAGGTTGTAGGAAGGGGGTTTCAGGGTAACCACTAACCAATCTTTGGACTATTATTACTGACCGAATACAGTCTGAGAGGGCTCTCTCAATAAACCAATGAAACACTGGAAATAATCAAGGTCGTCAATCATGAAAAAGGACACCAGCATTCATTCCTCAAGATGTTCTATTTAAACATATGCAAAAGGTCAGTTTTCTGTACGGAAAAATTAACTTGTATGAACCATTGGTTGGAGAACAACAGGGATTTATATTGGGAAATGGAGTCAATTTAAGTATAACCTAAACATAATCATCAAATGCTTCGTAGATACATTTACATAGAGGCAAGGTATCAACTAGCTAGCTGTCAAAGTGATTTAATTGGTGAAAAAGAAGAAAGATGCACAGTCCATTGATATAAGGCATACAAAGATGAATCCTATACCAACATTAGTAGAAATATTTTTGTGAAGTACTCGATAAGAAATGAACAAGGCATAATCTCTATGAATCTCATTCAGATGCTACACTGAACCAAGTATGAAGGAAAGTAAACAATATGGATTGACAATGGAAAGAAACACATATCACATAGGAAAAGGAGAAACAGACTACCAAACCAATTACAAAGGAATCTCTGTAAAACATACGTAAGCTTTTGACAACTTTATTCAAGAAATATCTCAGAATAACAACAGTAGACAAAATATGCAAAACTCCAAAATTTCTCCACCCTTTTCCATTTGAAATTACATGGAACTTATAGAGGCCCAGATTCTCATACTCGGCCTATTTTGAAACAAGAATTAGTTACAATATAGGGACACCTCATCACAACTCAGATGTCACTATCACAAAATAGAAAATATAACAAGACAAGTTTAACCGCTTTCTTGCCCTTTGCCGATATGTTGTTTAAAAAATGTAAAAAATATTAAAGTATATGTCCAATGGTGAAACTTCATTACATAACAGGAAACCCACTGCCACGTCCTGGAAAATCAAAATCCTAATTATATTAGAAACTTCTATATCAAAAGCAAACTACTATTTGAAAAGGCACAACTTTGAGATCTAAGAGGTAGCAGCCGTCGACACAGCATGATAAGTCAATTTCGTTGTTCCATACTTCTCCACAGGTACCCAAAGCTCAGGCACTGGGATGTCATAGCTTGTCATCTCTTTCTCCAAGACTCTTATGTTAAGCTGATCAGTAGAAGACATAGGTGGAAGTCCTTCCCCAATAGAAGTTAACTTGTACAATATCTTGAAATCTTCATCTAGCTTGTCCAACAAGATCCTTCCTGAGAGTGGTTGGCTCATGTGTTTAAACTTGGAATGGTCCATCCTTTTGCTGGCCATCAAATTTTTATGTTCACTTAGAGGAATCAACTTCTGTTTTGCATCCCAAAATGTGGGGAATCCTTTTTCTACTAATCATTCAAATTGTTCTTTGAATTCAGTTAATTGTTCATTCATTTCACTGGCTTTGGCTTCCACATCTTCGACCAATGCATACTTCCCCGGGATTCGTTTTGCTGCTGTAATGGTTGTGATCTTGTCTTTGATGGTAAAATATCTGACATCTTGGTCTGTCAAACTATTTAGGAAATTTATAGCATTATATGTCGTTGCCTTAGGCCTTTTGTGCATCTTTTCTCTCATGGCAGTGCAACTCTTAAAGACGTCGTTGACTATCTTCTCTTTTGTCCTCATGAGATCTAGATAAGGTCTGAATCTTTCAGCTTCTTGGATAATTAGATCCCAAGCTAAATCTTTGCACCCCTACATAGTTGTCTTCCCTATTATTTGCTGAGAAAACCTGTTGTTCATTTCTACCAATTCTTTATGTTTTTCTTGCAGGGTTTTAGTCCCTTTTTCCTTTTCATCATTTTCTTCTTTCAACCTCTGATTCTCTTCTTTTAGCTCTCGTATCTTAACATCTTTTAGGTTGATATGGGACATGGCCTGTGTAATGATATTGGTGTCATCTTTCCCTCCATTCGAGGATTCTCTTGCTTGACGCAAACATATATTAGACAAGTTGTTCTTCAGTTCTTCAATCTGGTTCTTCAAACTTGTCCTTTCTTTCTCCCAAAGTTGCTCTTTTTCTGCAAACTTTAGTAATTCAGCTTTGTTATCACTGATCTCCCCTTTTAAATCTTCCTCTTCTTGTATTAGCTTTGTTTCTTTGGGAGCTTGTGTTAGCTGGGTATTGGGAATCTTCATTTTCTTTTGCATTTTTTGGATCAAATCATCTTTATCTTTCAACAATTTTTTACTTACCTTGCCTTCCCCATCTTGTTCTATTAAATCATACTGCAGCTTTTTGACTTGCTACTGGAGGGTTTTATTTTTTGACCTTTCATATTTCAGTTGGACATCCATCTTATTTACATTAACCTCCAGATTCAAGATTTTCAAGGCCACCTCCACTAAGTCATCATATAAGCCTTCGCCAATTTGTTTGTGGAATTGAATCCTATCTGGTAAGGGTATCTTTTTCCAATCTAGTTTTGCTTCAGTTATTTTATCTTTATCAGATATTATCAGATTAGAGGTCTGTGTTAGGATATTTCTACACATGGTCAAAGAGGTTCCTGCTTTAGACAAATTTCTTACAGTGGGCATTAGAACAAACAGCTTTTGTGCAGATGCCTGCTTATTTTTCCCATGATATTTAAACATGTCCTCTTGGGACTTAAATCTGTTATCTTCACTCCAACCTGTAGCATCTTGGAAGTTGTATTCATGGATCTAGACAACTGGGGCTGATGACCCCTCTTCTTGCTCTCCCATACCATTTGTCTGGATAATTAACTCATCTGGTGTTTCCAGTTTGAGTCCTTTCCTTCCACTTTCTTCCTCTTCCTCTGCTTCAATAACTTCCTGCGAATCTCTTTTCCTGCATGCTTCCTAAGCATTTAGCAGCTGGTCTGTCTCCATAGGGTCATCAAACATGATTAGGGCTTGTAGTTGTAAATCTATATCTTCATCCGCTTCGGGATCATACTGTAATAAATTTCGCCCCTTCGGTATCCCTTCAGCTTCTTGGTGTTCCAAGGCTTTCAGACCATTTTTCATTTTTCTTTCGGCTATGATATGCAGAGGATCATATGCGATAGCTATGTCCTTTCTGAATCCCATTTTTCTCAATAACGTTTGCACTTCACCGACAGCCTCTTTAAACTTTACAATGAAAGGGCCAACCTCCCAAGGGAGCTTTATATCAGAACTTTTCTTATATTATCCAAGCTACTCTTCTTCTGTAGTCAGCCTTTGCCGAATGAACTCAAGGGAGAAAACCCTCACTGTCAAGAATGCCGGTAAAACGTATGGTTCATGCACAAAACCATATACCCTTATTACTGTAGCATCTTATAACAAGAACTAGTCACAATGGGCTAGTTCACCTTTCAACTGCATCAGGGATTGCATCTTGGGTAATACTCTGGATAATTCTTCCTCAGACATGACTTTATACACAACAAATAAAATGTAATTCATGTAGTTGAAAACCTTATCTTCCAAGTTTCATGTAAATAGTAACTGAGATAAAATCAACTCATCTGCACTGCTATGCAGAATCATTTTAGCCAAATAGGCCTAGAACCGAGAAAATCTGGTATTCTCAAAACAACTTAACTCGACATGTATTTTCTCCACAAAAACTCCTCAAACTCGAGGGATGGTATTTATTCATCTCCCGCCTCTGGGGAACTAATGCTAATCCTGAACAACAGGCTTAACTGTACTTCAATTGTCCACAAATATGAATCTAAGCCTGAGAAATCATCTAGCAAAGCGAGGACCAACTGGGTATTGTCATTAAAAAGGTTGACGTCCAGCGGGTAAGGGGTGTCTGTAATCTCTACGTCAGGTTTCAAACAGGTGTCAAGGAAAGCCTTACGGATTTCATGATAAATTTCTCTGTACAAAGTGACAACTGACTCTTCAGAAGAACTTTCAGGGGCTAGGGTTGGAGACTCTGGTATGGCAAGGGTTCTTTGGATAATGGCAGGGTCAACGTCACAAACTATTTAAGACTTCTTGGAGTTCATTATTACTCGTTGGGGCTCTGAGTAGTTTATTGAACACCATGACACGAACTCAGGGAATGGCATCATCTGTTCTAGACAAAAGAAAATGAAAAAGGACTGATGGACCCTATGGACATCTACCCCTTGCTCGAGCAGGGCTCTTAGCCTTCCTTTAATTTCTGGTATAGGGAGCCGAAGGCTTGGGTCGAAAACGTCACAATCTTTGTCTTCTAGGGTTACTCGGACTTTAGAACTAGCAGAATCATGTTCTTCTGTCATTTTATAGCTAGAAAACACACTGCACGTTGAAAACAGAGAAGTTTGGGACCCTACATGTCACAAGAAAAGCTTGAGAGTGACCTTTTTCCATGTCGTCCTCTTCGGCTTCTGCGCTTCCAGAAGCTTCCAACTCCGACAGGTCCAAGAATGAAATGTTTATTCTTCTCATGCCGTGCTATATATATAAAACCCTTTTCGGATAACTTCTACCCACTTTTGCCAGCTGTCCCTTTCTCTTATCCGTCGATTTTCTGGGTGTTGTCTCCGATCCATTGATTCGGGCCTTTATTTAACCTTTTTGATTTGACCTTTCTTCATCTCAACTGTAGGATCTTTTATTGGATTTAAATCCCAGTTGTCGATCATATCCAACGATGGTATTGCGACCCGACCTTTGGTTTTGGATTACCACTTAGCCTTCCTCACGAGGTGTTCAGAAGGTGACACATGGGAGATGGTATACAATCTCGCAAGCACCCTCCCTACTTATATGGAGTGCTCTTTTACCTCGCGAGAACCGCTGGGGATGGTTGATCTTGCCTCTGACATATCTACGGCGGGGAGTCACCTAGGTGTCTAATTTTCAGTACCTTCGTAGGTGGAGCCTACTAACATCCGCCAGCCATAGATATGACTTCTTTTGTTGCGAGTCGTTGATCTGATTTGATCCTTGTGATGATGTGACCATATGTCTTCTGCGCCGTCAGATCCATTGCTATGCAATCCACACCGTTGATCTTATTTCTTATTGCTCCACTGTGGTGGTATCGCAAGCCTTTTGGCGGTTTTTGTCTACCACTGAAACACTCCTGCGAGAGTTCCTCTGACTGCCATCTGTCTAGGGGATATGCCTCTCATGACCACTCTCTTGTGTTCCTTTCGTGAAACTTTGTGATGCGAGGATGATCTATGGACTGTGGATCTCTTTCGCGCCTTGGATCAACGGTTGGAAAATGCCCGCTCTTTATCTTATACTTTATTTCTCATCGGACTATAGGTTATCAGCATTTTCACCCATTTTCGTTATTCGAGCTACCTCCTTAGGTTCAAAGTGCTTAGCCCCTTCATCTTTCTCATCATTTCCCTTCTGACTTAGATATTTTCTTGGCCTTAGCAACCTGGACCTAAATAGGGAAGGGGTTTTAACCATCTTTTCACAGAGCCTACCTGTGGGAATAGTCTTAGGATCAGGATTTTGGGCAAAAAATTTATGGGTGCCAAAACAACGCTTACATCCACAGCCATGGGAAGGATCCTCCTATCACCATGCTTGGAATGGATCCTGCAAATTTGTCCCATCACTTCTTCCTAGAAGTATATTCAATTTGAAGAACACCAAGCCTCTCTCTGAAGAATTTAAACTTCACTCTGGCTAGTGGTTTGGTCAACACATCTGCAATCTGCTCATCTGTTGCAACATACAGGAGCTTCACTGCTCCTCTTTGCACCATATCCCTGATATAGTTATATTTGATCTCGATGTGATTCGACTTGTCAAGGAACACTGGGTTCTTTGACAACTTCACACAACTCTTTTTTTCACAATAGATACAGATAGCATCCAACAGGAGATCAAATAACTCAGACAGTAGCTTCCTAATCCATACTGCCTCACAATGGTCCAAACAAGCTGTTACATACTCGGCTTCGGGTATACTCAGTGCTACGCCGGAATGCCTCTTGCTAAACCAAGAGATCACACCTGATCCCATATTGAAGTAGCACCCTGAAGTGCTCTTCCTATCTGCAGTACTTCCTACCCAATCTGAATCAACATAACCCTCCAGGTTAAAATTTTTGATTTGCATCATACTTGAGCCCATAATCAATTGTACCCTTTAGGTACCTCAGAATATTCTTTACAACAACTAGGTGAACACCTATGGGATTCATCAAGAACTGGCTCAATGTGTTCACCGCAAAGCAAATATATGGTCTCATGTTCGTTAGGTACATCAAGGACCCAATCATCTGACAATACACCATGACATCAACCGACTCTGATGAAGCATCACACAAAAACTTCAGGTTTGATGCCATGGGTGTGGCCATGGCCTTGCAGTTCATCATCCTGAACCACTTCAGGATCTCTACTACATACTTCCCTTGTCCAAGGAATATTCCATATGCAGTCTACCACACCTCCATGCCTAGAAAGTAGTGCAACATCCCCAAATCCTTCATCTTGAACTTGGCAGCAGGCTTCCTCTTAGTGTCAACAATCAACCGATCCTCACCTGTAACAAATAGGTTATCCACATATAGTAGTAGTATCACTGGATTGCCTTCCTCAACCATGTATTAAAGGTTGGAATCTGCTTTACTCTTAGTAAAGCCCAAACTAGATAGGAAATTGTCTATCCTACCATACCAAGTCCTAGGAGCTTGCTTCAAGCCATACAAGGCTTTCTTCAACCTGCCCACATATGACTCCCTGTCATGTGTCTCAAAACCGAGTGGCTGCTCCACATACACTTCCTCTTCGACAACACCATATCCATTTGGTGTATCTTCCACTTCATCACTGTAGACATAGCAAGTACTGTTCTGATGGAAGTGTATCTGGCTGCAGGTGCAAAAGTCTCTTCATAATCTATCCCCTCTTTCTGGGGTAAGCCACGAACCACAAACCTCGCCTTGTATTTCTCTATGCTATCATCTGCAGCATGCTTGATCTTATAGATCCATTTGGAAGTCACAAAATACTTCCCTTCTCTTCTTGGGACCACATCCCAAACATGATCGACTCGTACTCCTCGATCATGGAATCCTTCCATTACTGCATCCCGGATCTTGGAAACTTCATATTCTTCAATATCTTCAATAGATAGTTTTCTTGAACTTCGTTGCTGGAACAAATGTTGTAGTCCTTCTTTTGTAGGTGATTGTACATGTTCTTTCGTACAAGTCAAATTCAATTGCATGATTAGAAACATCTCATAGTTTTCAGAATAAAATCTTACTCATAAAGACATATGTCATACAATCATGCAATTATATTAGCCAATGCTTCAATACAACATTTATCCATATCCTGTAACTTTCTAGAGTGTGCACAACTCCCAACATGTCAGCAAAGAGGTTTCATTCTAGATAAGTAACAATGGAATGTTGTACAGTACCATAGGCCACTTACCCATTACTATATTAGTAGTATCTTGTTCATTAATGCAAATTTTCTAAAATGAATAATATGCATCTTAAATCTAGGAACATAAGTATGACTAAAAAACATCATTTAAGTAATCATAAGAAATGACAATTCAAATACTTATCTTTGTTTAGTTGTAGGGTAGACTCCCTCTCAATCTTTGCTTCCTTGCAAAAACTACTAGAATGTGCTCCCTCTTGATCTTTGCTTCCTCGATTACCTGCCCTTGAACTTATATTCATCCTGGACCACTATGCATGCTTAAGTGTGCACTAGTGTCACCATTATGTTATCCTCACTATCTCATACATAACCATACAGACATTAGTATAATCTCAATACTATCAAAACATTATGATTCTAAATAATCTTATGTATGGTCATGATCATTTCATACATAGGTAATAACTGTTAGTATTCAAGCTTTCAGGGAAGACTTATTTTACTCATGCATATTCTTATTTGACCATAGGACTCTTCTGGTTAGTCATATCATCAATCAAAGCAAGAAACATAATATGCAGAAACCATTGATTACTTAAACTTCTAACTTCAAGAATAATCATTATCATTCATACAAAAGTATAAAATCCTAACACAAGGTAGGATTCTAACTTGATATAGGAAAAACATACCTAGAATAGGAAAAACATACCTGGAATATCATGATATCTAGTTATCTCTAACATATCCAAACAATGTCTTCTTGTTTTCTTCAATGACTTGTGCTTAGTAACCTGCATAACTTCATAAGTTAACCATTGTAGAACCAAATTATACATACCTCGTAAGTAGAGCTTCTATGTGATCCATGATTCTTTGTATTCATGTCACCATGGTCATATGTTCTTGATCTAGAACTTGATTTGTACCTTTCATGTTAGTGGACAACATCAACCTCATACAACACCACAGTGCATTAGTACAATCATATAACCCTAATCAATCAGTGTCTTCTATCATTCACATGCATTCATACTTTTACTAGGGTGATAAGACAAGTCTAAGATTAATCAAGATTGTACTAACCTCAATAATATGAAGACAAACATATCATAAAATTAATCATGAACAGATTTCAAAACATACCTCTATCTTCTCAAGTCATACTTGTCGAGATTGCTTGTAGCAATTTTATGTAAGGCCTTAGCCTCATCTCCCTCTGGAACTGTAAATTCTTCACTTATGCAGGTGACCAATTAATTCTCTTCTAGGATTAAGCAAATCCACTTCGATTTCTTGAAACTGGATATGGAGCTGGATTAGGGTTTGTCCAAGAAACCCTAAAAAATTTAAACTTTGAATTTGAAACTTCTGATTGGATGAAAAGATGTGCCTTGCTGAGTTGATCAAGCTCGTATACTTCAATTTTGAAATCTCCAAAATTTGACCCCTCAAAATTGCCTTTGAAACTTCCGGATCTTCTAGATATGATCCCGAGCTAGGGTTTGATAAAGCTCGGTCTTCTGCCCATCCAAAAGGTTCAATATTGTGATCTAAACTTCGATTCTTTTTGAGGATCTTCCATCCGTGGTCACAGATTTCAAAAATTCCAACTTTTGCAAAATCCCTAATTTTCCACCTTTCTGATCAAAATCCCGAACTAGGGTTTGATCAAGCTCTGCCTTCTTCCCAAGCAAAAAATTCAATCTTGGTCTCTAAATTTCAATTTTGATGAGGAGCATTAGCCGTGGTCTCCGAAGCACTAAATTCCCGCAGCAGTGACAAGCCAAGAATGAAGGTGCTCAGAATCCAATTTTGTTTTGAAAGAAATATGCATCTGATTGTTTCTGGTGTAACTATGAAATTTCGGATCCACACAGTCTAACACATTGGCCTGTGGTATCCTAACCTATCATATTTCCAACCCCACATGCCTGACCTCCATTGGATTCTCTAAGAGATAGTTATGCCAAGTGTCACAACGTGAGCTGTTTATGAGATAAAATAGGAGAGCGAACTTGTACAGAGTGCCACGTGGCACTAGTTTAACTTCGGCCTCTGAAACCTTGACCTTTGAAATTAAAGTCCGTTCCCTTACTGAAACTTTTATAGAATCTCATTTGGAGCTTCCTAGCCCAATTTATGACCTTTTTCCCTAGGTCACCTATTTATGACTGAGATCTGGAAGAGGCAGAAACCGTAACTTGTACGGATCATAAATCAGAAAGTACAACAAATTAGATGTTGTGATTTGGACAGAAGGTACATGGGGATGTTATCTACAACATGTAGAAGTTTTAGAACCTGAACCTTCTCGAAAATGGATTTATAGAGAAAGTTCCACAATGACTGGTTTTTGCTATATCAAGCCCTAGCTTCCAATTTGTCGCAAGTGCAACAAGTCTCATAAATGCCATCCCATGACTCCTTTTAGGCTAGCTCTGATACCATGTTATATTGTCATCATTTAATTCAGTATATATAGGATATCAACTGAAAGAAAAACATGTACAGCATATCAAGCATAAGAGACAAGAGACACAAAACATTTCACCGGGGAAAACGAAGAAGGTGAAAAACCACGCAACTTCCTCAGAGATAGAATAAGCATCAATGTAAGGATCACCATGATCAAATCCAAGAGATAGATATCTTCAAAAACATGCTCCTCCTACAATTGTGCACACCCTCCTCTTCTCTCACCAATGTGAAGTGAGTGAATAATAGAATGTGTCAAATGAGAGAGTCACACTCTCTATTTATACTTTTACTTTCACTTGACCTTTACTCAACTAGGTCTGCCCCAACTTAACCAGTTAACATAATATTGACTGGGCTGACCCCACTAGGGTGGTATAATAACACTTTAAGCCACATGACTCATACAGGGCCAACCCCATCAAGGTTGTCTAATAACCCATCAAGTATAAGTTATGACACTTACAATATAACTTGCGACACTTGCTAGTACAACTGATGACACTTCCAATCAGAGGAATAATACATCTCCATCTGGGATACAATAAAGTACAAATGTGATACAAACAATATACAAGTGAATATCTTCTGAAGTTACAAATACATCAACAGAGCAGTCGAAGTTGATCGACATAAAGAAGGCCAACCAGAGGGAATGCCGATGACCATTGGTACGGAAGAGAAGATTGGTTGTCCAAGTCAATAAGTCATGAAGGAGTAGTCGATATGCGATCGACAGAAGATGTGGAAGATCGAGATTCAACACGTCCAAGGTCAATAGATGATAGAGTTGTAGCGAAGACGTCGAGGGTTGACATGTTGTCGAACCACGAATCCGACAAGTTTGGGCATGAGCCAAGCGAGGTGGAAGAGGAAGACTGTAGAATCCTGAGAGTGAGAAGTGAAGCTGATAGGTATGTTGAAGGATGAAGGAAGATGGTATGGTCAAGGAAGTGATAAGACCAACTACTATAACAGTGTTAGAAGGACACGCAGAAAGTCAAGTAGAGTACTTGGTATCCATTCGGGGTTGCTAAGAATGTTATTAGCAGTTATTGCAAGTTGTTGGGATGATGATAGATGTCGTCACAGGAGTAGATTGTGCAGCACGATAGAGGCGTTGATAGTTGTAGGTATGCGGGATCAGGGAGATAGACGACCAGAGGAAGAGTGTTTCGGGAGTCAGAGTAAACCTCAGGATGCACAATAGAGAGTAGCAGGGTAGAAGGCTTGTGCATAGGCACATAGGAAGTAGTTTGGGAGTCACTCAAGAGAGAGTTGGCACATAACCGAGCTCAAGAGAAGATTTGTAGATTGCATAGGAGAGTCACACATCTACAGAGCGTAGAGAAGATAGAGCCATAGCTCAGAGTTCCGCAGCGAACCAGGAGAGGGTGAAGATCGACACACTGAGATAGCACACAGTTACTTCTATATTGTAAGGCTAAGGCCAACATAGTTGTTGATGTATATGTAACTTCATAATGTATTTCATCTATGTATTTTATTGTACTCCTATAGAGATGTATTATTCCTCTATGCGCAAATGTCATCATTTGTATTGACAAGTGTCGCAAGTGTTGTAACTTGCTGATGGGTTATTAGACCACCTATTGAGGGGTCGACCCGGATTAATGTAACCTGTGGTTATTAGGCTGAGTTAGATAAGTCGGCCCCATAGGTTTATCAGGCAGGTCAGGAAAAGTATAAATAGAGATCGGGAGATATCTATTTCATTCTTATCATTACTCACACTTCTATCACTCGGAAAGTGGCGCACATGTGAGGAGGAGGATCAACTACTAGAAGAAGTCTATCTCTTGTACTTTGGTTGTATCATTGCTCATTCTATCTCTGAGGAAGTTGTGAGGTTTTTCACCTTTATGGTTTTCCCCAGTGAAACTCTATGTGTCCATTGTCTTATGTGATTGCTTGATATGCTTGATACATGCTTCATATGATTTATATGTTGTACATGTTATTCTCTTAGTAAAGATCCTAGAGTATGTTGAATTAATGCTCAAAATCTAACATGGTATCAGAGCTTCCCTGAGAAGAAGACATTGTGCAGTGGTAGAAACTAGGGTTTCTTGTTTATTGGGTTTCTCTCCACAGATTTTGGAAAAGCAGTAAGGTAGATTGACTCTACTCATCAAGGAGAATCTTTCTGTCCAATCAGAATTCAATTCTGAGCACTTTCAGTTTTTGCCCTAAACATTAGGATTTCCACAAAAATAGGAATTTCTGAAATCTGAAGACACGGCTGGAATCTCCTTGGAAAAATCGAAGTTTAGAGCTTTGGATCGATATTTTTGGTTGGGTAAAACTCTGGGAAACTCAAACCCTAATTCAGGGTCCTCCCTAGTGAATCCGGGAAGACTAAAAGGCATTTCTAAAGGGTGAATCTTTGCAGATCTCAAATTCTAAATATACCAGGCTGATCAACTCATCAAGGTGCATCTTTCTATCCTTTCATAAATTTGAAATTCATCTTTTGAATTTTTAGGGTTTCTTTGACAAACCCTAATCCAGAACCACATCCACTTTTCAACAAGACAAGTGGTAAGACCTAAAACTTTTCTATTTCCATTTGAAGTACTCTTTAAAGATGTCTCACCACACCAAGCTTGAGCATAAGCTTGAAGGAGCTGATAACTTCCAAGCATGGAAGTATAGGATTGGGTTAAGCCTAGAAGAAAATGAGTTGGACACTTATATAAGTGAAGAGGTCCCTGTCCCAGAGGGAGAAGAGGCTAAGGCTCTTCACAAGAAGAACTTGGTCAAGGAAAAGAGGATCATTTTTTATTCTATCAAAGATCATCTCATACCCCATGTGTCTTCCCTAAAGACACCAAAGGAGATGTTTGATTCCCTAACCAAGCTATTTGATGGGAAGAATGCTCACAGGAAGAAGATCGAATTATAGCTTGAGAAGAGAAGATGGGAAATGAAGACCAAGCTCTCACAGCACACTCCAAAATTCATGGTGACAAGAAGGCTCACCATCATGGCAAGAAAGAAAGACATCACCATCAGAATCAGAGAGGTAGTCCCAAACCTCGAAGGAACATGTCCTACATCCGTTGCTATACATGTGATGAGAAGGGACACTATCACAGAGATTGTCCCAGAAATAAGAAAGATGGTTCTCACAAAAAGAAGAACTGCAAAAGAAGACATCATGATCATGCTGCAAAGGATGATGAACCTCCCAAGAAGAGGGATAGAGAAGATATGAATATTCTAGTGATGAAGAATATGTTTTGATTTCTACTCTCACTGGAACCATTACTCATGGAAGTAATGATTGGCTTATAGACAGTGGGGCTTCTAAACACATGGCAGGATTCAAGGAATCCATTATGAATCTATCTGAACATGAATCACCCCACAAGGTGAAACTTGGGAATGACTACTAGTATCCAATAAAAGGGAGTGGTGAAGCCTCCTATAAACTAGACTCTGGAAAGTCTATGAAGATGAAAGATGTACTATATGTTCCCGGTTTCAGGAAGAATCTACTCTCCATATCTGCATTGGATGCAAAAGGCATGAGAGTTGCATTTGTAGATGGCCAAGTCCTAATGTGGCCAAAGGGTAAGACTATTAATGATGCAGTGGTGATTGGAGAGCAAGAGGGAGGACTATACAAATTGAAGGGCCAACCAGAACAAGCCATGGTCCATGATTCAGTAGAGCCAAGTGAACTTTGGAATAGAGGGCTTGCACACATGCACTATAGGGCATTACCAATTGCAAGCAAAGTGGTAGAAGGTCTTCCTGAAATCCAGGCAAAGCATGAAGGAATTTGCAAAGGTTGTGCAAAGGGAAAGAACACAAAGAAGACATTTCCAGGCAGTGAAAGTAAGGCAAAAAGAATCTTGGAAATCATCCACTCTGATGTATGCGGTCCGATGTCATCCAGTTCTCTGAGTGGGTATGTGTACTATGTTTCCGTCATTGATGATTTCTCTAGGAAGACTTGGGTTTACTTCTTGAAGAACAAAGATAAAGTGTTTGACAACTTCAAGTAATTCAAAGCCTTGATAGAAAACCAAACTGTCATGAAGATCAAGATCTTCATATCTGAAAATGGTGGATAATTTACTTTAGGAGACTTCAAGAAGCTATGCAGTGATTCAGGGATTAAGAGCGAGTTGACTACTCCTTACAATCCAAAATAGAATGGGGTTGCCGAAAGAAAGAATATAACAATCATGGAAGCAGCTAGGCCAATGCTTCATGACCAAGATCTACGTATGCACTTATGGGCTGAAGCAGCAAGGACAGTTGTATATGTGTAGAACAAAACACCTCATAAGATAGTTGACAACAAAACACCAGAAGAAGTGTTCACTGGTAAGAAACCAGAAGTTAGCCATCTCAGAATATTTGGTTGTCCAGTATACACTCACATCCCAGAAGAAAAGAGGACAAAGTTAGATCCTTCAGGAAAGAAGGGCATATTCGTGGGTTATAGTGAAAGCTCGAAAGCTTACAGAATCTACTTCCCAGGATTCAATAAGATTGATATCAGTAGGGATGTAACATTTGATGAAAACTCAACATACATCAAATCAAGGAAAACACCAGTTGAAGATAATGAAGAACCCAGAATGTTTAGAACTCAAGATACCACCATGAATGAATCAGTTCCTGAAGAAGGTCGTGAAATGGAAGATCCACAACAACCTATAGATCCACCCCGTGAGAAGGAATCTCACAAGAGGAAACTAGCATGGGCTAGAGAGCTCATTCAAGATGCAGAAAGGTTTGGTATTCTAGAAGAGGAACATAGAGAAAGGAAAAGAACAAGATCACATACCAGCTATGTTGCTTTACTCTATGACATAATGAACAAAGAACCTTCTAGTTATGAAGAGGCAACAAAAAAAAAAGAATGGAAGGATGCCATGGTCGAGGAATACCAGTCGATCATGAAGAATGATGTTTGGGATGTGGTCCCAAGACCAGATGGAAAGTCTGTGGTGACATCCAAATGGATCTATAAGATCAATCATGTTGTAGATGGTAGCATAGAGAAATACAAAGCTAGGTTTGTAGCTCGTTGCTTCTACTAGAAAGAAGGGATTGATTATGAAGAGACCTTTTCTCATGTGGCCAGATACACTTCCATCAGATCAGTACTTGCTCTGGCTGCAGTGACGAAATGGAAGGTACACCATATGGATGTCAAGACAGCTTTCTTGAATGGTGTAGTTGAAGAGGAAGTGTATGTGGAGCAACGACTCGAGTTTGAGACACATGGCCAAGAGTCACATGTGTGCAAACTGAAGAAAGCCCTATATGGTTTGAAATAGGCACCCAAGACCTGGTATGGTAGGATAGATGGCTTCCTATCCAGTTTGGGCTTTACTAAGAGTAAAGTGGATTCCAACCTTTACTACAAGGTTGAGGAAGGCAATCGAGTGATACTACTATTGTATGTGGATGACATGTTTGTAACACGTGAGGATAGTTTGATTGCCAATACAAAGAGGAAGCTTGCTGCCGAGTTCGAGATGAAGGACTTGGGTATGATTCACTATTTTGTTGGTATGGAGGTGTGGCAGAGTGTAGATGGAATCTTTCTTGGATAAGGGAACGATGCAGTAGAGATCCTGAAGAGGTTTGGGATGATGGACTGCAAGGCCATGGCCACACCTATGGCATTGAACTTGAAGCTTATGTATGAGGCTTCATCTAATTCGATGATGCTACGATGTATCGTCAGATGATTGGGTCCTTGATGTACCTGACGAATACAAGACCAGATATCTACTTTACAGTGAACACCTTGAGCCAGTAATTGACAGATCCAAGACATGTTCACATGATAGCTGCAAAGCATATTCTAAGGTACCTAAAGGGTATAGTTGACTATGGGCTCAAGTATGAGGTGAATCAAAAGTTTAACCTAAAGGGTTATGTTGATTCGGATTGGATAGGCAAGGCCCTTGATCGGAAGAGCACTTCAGGGTGCTGCTTCAGAATGGGATCCAGTATGATCTCTTCATTTAGCAAGAAGCAGTCCTATGTGGCACTGAGTACAGCCGAACCAAAGTATGTCGCAACTTGTTTGGCTAGTTGTGAGGTAGTATGGATTAGGAAGCTACTCTCTGATTTGTTTGATCTCCAGCTGAGTGCTACTTGTATATATTGCGACAACTAGAGTTGTGTGAAGTTGTCAGAGAACCCAGTGTTCCATGACAAGTCGAAGCACATTGAGATCAAGTATCACTATATCAGTTGTATGGTGTAGAGAGGAGCAGTGAAACTCCTGTATGTTGTGATGGACGAGCAAATAGCCGATGTGTTGACCAAGCCGCTTGCCAGAGTGAAGTTTAAATACTTCAGATGGAGGCTTGATGTACTTCATATCGAGATACCTTCCAAGGGGAAGTGATGAGTCCGGAGACACAGATGCACATAGGGCCATTCTCACATGGTTAGAGGAAAGTCCTTCCATGGTGAAATGTAAGGGTTTGGTGGAGCCATTCTCACATAGTCAGAGGAAAGTCCTTCTATGGTGAGATGTAAGGGTTGGGCCATTCTCGCATGGTTAGAGGAAAGTCCTTCCATTATGAGATGTAAGTGTTGGGCGTGGATTTTACGACATGATCAGAGGAAAGTCCTTCCATGGTCGTGATGTAATTGCCAAGATTTTTCGACATGGTCAGAGGAAAGTCCTTCCATGGTCATGATGTAATTTCCGTAGCCGTTCCGACATGGTAAGAGGAAAGTCCTTCCATGGTCGTTGATGTAAGTGCTGTGAGCCTTTCCCAGATGGTCAGAGGAAATTCCTTCCATGCTAGTGAGTGTAAGTGTTGAGCCTTTCCGGGATGGTCAGAGGAAAGTCCTTCCATGCCGGTGAGTGTAAGTGCTGTGTGTGTGCATCTGGGTTGTGCTTTGTGGACAATGACAATTATCTGAAGACGATGATGTGACAGTATGGTACACCAGTTTTGCAAAGGCATATGATCAGTCCTGAAATGATCTTGTAGGTTTTGCTATGGCAGTATAATCAGTCCTGGGATATCTTGCAGGTTTTGCAGAAGCAGTATAATCAATCCTATAGTGTACATACTTGATGGCTTGCTCGCAGAGATGTTGATGATGTTCATCCAGCATGAAAGGGGGTTGGCTCTGTAGATGATGAAGACCTGCAGGTGGCAGGCCTACATCCAGTATGAAAAAGGATTGGCTCTGTAGAACTTTGTATGACGAGTAGAACTGAGATTGATTAAGATAGCAACAGTGATGATGATTCGATGATGATGATTCGATGACGATGATCCAGTGATGATGATCCAGAAAAGAAGATTTGTGCCTATAGATCTATGTCGAGAAATACCTTCCTAGTTAAGAGGGAGTGTTGATGTATATGTAAGTTCAAAATGTATTTCATCTATGTATTTTATTGTACTCCTATAGAGATGTATTATTCCTCTATACAGAAGTGTTGTCATTTGTATTGACAAGTGTTACGAGTGTTGTAACTTGCTGATCGGTTATTAGACCACCTATTGAGGGGTTATCCCGGATTAATGTAACTTGGGGTTATTAGGATGAGTTTGACAAGTTAGCCCTATAGTTTTATCAAGCAGGTCAAGACAAGTATAAATAGAGATCGGGAGATCTCTATTTCATTCATCTCATTACTCACACTTCTATCACTTGGAAAGTGGCGCACATGTGAGGAGGAGGATCAGCTGCTAGAAGAAGTCTATCTCTTGTACTTTGGTTATATCATTTCCCATTCTATCTTCGAGGAACTTGTGGGGTTTTTTACCTTTATGGTTTTCCCCAGTGAAACTCTATGTGTCCATTGTCTTATGTGATTGTTGATATGCTTGATACATGCTTGATATGATTGATATGTTGTACATGTTATTCTCTCAGTAAAGATCCTAGAGTATGCTGAATTAATCCTCAAAATCTAACAATAGTTATTTGTTTTGCATTCCTTGCATTTAGCATTGTAACTGATTCATTTGAAGTAATAGAAGCCAACTTGTGGCATCCTGTTTACATCTTCTTTATGTGAACACATGTGTTGTGTGTAATAGCTAAGAAAGAATGTTGTCGAGGTGACCTTGCATCAAGTGGTATAAGAGCGGAAGAATCCTGTGAGAAGAAGGTGGTGATATCAACCTAACTAGGTCAAGTGGTATCATCCTTGGAAGTGAATCTAACAGATCCAGCTACGGTTGGGTAGAGTTGTGCACATTTTGTGAAAGTCCAGTTGTGACTGGACGAGTGGTAGTTTCAAATGAGGTTGAAAATGGATCATAGAGGCATTAATGTCCGAGGATTTGGATGAAGAGCACATGGATCAGTAGTCAGAGGTGATCGTGAGATGTTTGACGAGTGCATTCAAACAATGCAAACTTTGACAAATGAAGTTGCATCAATCAAAGAAAGCCAATGTGGCTGTATTCCTGATGTGCTAGACAACAATGACGAGGAGGTCGAAGAGGTGGAAGTACGGGAAGCAGCGGGAGAAGAACAAAAAGACATAATCATCAATATTCTGATGAATATGAGAGGTCGGACAAAGATAGATGTACGTACCTACTCAGGAAGTCTGGATAGAGAAGACTTGATCGACTGGTTCAAAGAAATGGCAAAATACTTCATCATAGAGTAGATCAAGGATCTTAAACAGGTTAAGACTACATGTCTAAGGTTGAAGGGTCATGCCTCATTGTGGTGGGACAATGTACAAGCTGATAGAGTCAAGAACGGAAAGGAGAAAATCAATTCTTGTGACAGGATGGTTTCCAAGCTAAAAGGGAAGTTCTCGCCAAATGACTATGTGATTTCCTTGTTCCGTAAATTAGAGAACTTTCGACAAAAAGATATGATCATGAAGGAATACACAGAAGAGTTCTACAGATTGTCGATAAGGTCGGGACAAACCGACGATGGCGAGGAAGTTGTCATAAGATATGTAAATGGATTGAAATATGCCATACAAGATGAGTTGAGCATGTGAATCCTACCAGTTAGCTCTGAAGGAAGAAGATAAACTGTCGAGGAAATATGCATCGACTAGAGGTAGGATGACTAGTTAGGGTGCGAAGATTGTTTCCATGAATGGCCAAAGTAGCGGATACAGGAGAGAAGCCGTCAAAGAAAACCGATGTGAGGAAGGGACATCGACAAGAGAAAAGGCGTAGTAAAATTGACATGATGGTTGAGAGACACGCGGTCGAGGTGCATATGG
Organism: Larix kaempferi; assembly: GCA_027924585.1. NCBI lineage: Eukaryota > Viridiplantae > Streptophyta > Pinopsida > Pinales > Pinaceae > Larix > Larix kaempferi. The sequence continues at coordinate 53,746,145 of BSBM01000047.1, read as the reverse complement.
TCGAAGTGGTCCATTCGACAGAAAAGGAGCTGACAGGCTAGCCATAATCTGTTACAAGTGTCGAGGAGTCGGACACAAGGCATATGAATGCCTAGAGAACATACATGTTGGAGAGGAGTTGAAACCAAGACATTGAAGGGCTGAGAAATCTGATGAGAGGGTAGAGTCAACATCCAAAAGTAGTGTAGACAAGAAGAAGAAAAGTCAAAACCTGACGGTCAGGCGAACATTGGTTCAAGAAGACCGACGCGATGAGAAAGAGATGGCACAACGAAAGGCTATCTTTTGAACTAGAGTGTGAATCGGCGAGTGGCGTTGCAAGACCATAGTTGATGGTGGAAGCACTGAGAATCTCATTTCGACAGAGGTCATCGACAAGGTGGGGTTGAAATGTCGGGAACATCCAAACCATTACAAGATCTCATGGTTGCACAAAGGACAACATGTGAAGGTGACCAAATAGTGTTTGATTAACTTCAAGGTCGGGAAGCTTGAAGACAACGTACTGTGCGACGTAATCCCAATGGATGCATGTCATCTGTTGTTAGGGAGACCATGGAAATATGATCAGAAGATGATCTATGATGGCCGATTCAACACAGTCACAGTGTGGAATAATGGCATGTAAACGACTCTGAATATGAAGTAGGAGGAGCAAGCCGACTGCAAGCAAGGTGAGAGCAACTTTTGGGAGAAGCGACTGCTGATGTCTTCAGCGAAAGAATTCCTCACAAAATAGTAAAATAAGTCAGGATGATTCGCCATCATTCTGAAAGAACCATGTGTTGAGAGGTCAATAGTAGAGAAGATTCCTGTTGAAGTCAGAGAGATGCTTCATGAGTTTTGGAGCATAGTAGTTGATGAGGCAGCAACGGGATTTATACCGGTGAGAAGCATATCACATCAAATCAAATTGATTCCATGATCGAGTCTTCCAAACAAGAAACCACACAAGATGAGTCTGATAGAAGGTCAGGAACTCAATCAGTAGGTCCAGGAGTTGTTGGACAGGGGGTTGATGAGAGAAAGTATAAGTTCGTGCACGGTACCAGCAGCATTAGCCCCGAAGAAGTGTGTAGAATGGAGGATGTGTACAGACTCTAGAGCCATCAACAAGATCATGATCAAGTACCAATTTCCATTGCCGAGGATGGATGATGTGGTGGATTCCTTAAGTGGAGAGAAGTACTTCATGAAGATTGACCTGAAGAGCGGTTATCACCAGATTCGGGTTAGAGAAGGAGATGAATGGAAGACCTCATCCAAGACAAAAGAAGGGATGTATGAGTGGTTAGTCATGCTATTTGGTTTTACTAATGCACCCCGTACATTCATGTGGTTGATGACTGAGGTACTGAAGCCATTTTTGGGTAAGTTCGTCGTAGTGTATCTAGACGACATCCTGATATTTAGTTGACCCAAGACATAGCACTTGGGGCAAATTCGACAAGTATTGTAGAAGTTGCAGGAAGAGAAGCTAATGGTGAACCTGCAAAAGTGTTTCTTCATGAAGGAAGAACCTGTGTACTTGGGATTTGTAATCTCAGGTAAAGGATTAGTGAGGGACCCAGAAAAGGTGAAGGAAATGTTGGATTGGTCGAAACCGGCAAGTGTGACTAGAGTAAGCAGTTTCCATGGACTTGCCAGTTTCTAAAGGAAGTTCATCCTGGGATTCACTTGTATTTGTGCACCTTTCACAAAGTGCATGGAAAAAGGGGAGTTCAAGTGGACGGAATCTTCCCAGCGAGCTTTCTACAAGTTGAAGGAAATGGTCATTGAGAGCCGAGTGTTAGTGCTCCCATATTTCGACAAAGTTTTCCAGGTTGATTGTGATGTGAGTGGAATGGAAATTGGAGAAATGTTGAGGAAGGAGGGTTGACCAATTTCATTCTTCAGTGAGAAGTGGGATTATGCGAAGCGAAAAATATTCCATCTATGACCAGGAATTTTATGCTATTGTCCAATCATTGAAGAAGTGCAAGCATTATTTGTTTCCCAAGGAATTTGTGTTGTACATAGATCACCAGGAACTGAGATATCTGAATACTAAGTCGAAATTGAATCAGTGGCACATGAAATGGGTCGATTTCCTCTAGGGATATACTTTCATGTTGCGACATAAGTCGGGAAAGTTCAATAAAGTTTTTGACACACTGATTCAAAGAGTTGCATTACTGGACATGATGAAAGTTCAGGAAACAAGAATAGAGTCGGTGAAGGCAGAGTATGCGACTGACGGGGATTTTGGGAAAGCATGGGAGGCTTCTCATGAACCATGGAGTGTCGGCAGAACTCCATACTTGGATTATTTTATCCAAGAGGGATACCTATTCAAGGGACAATAGTTGTGTATTCCTAGAGGATCCATAAGAGAGAACATAATCTGAGAGTTGCATAACTATGGATTAACGGGTCATTTTGGCATCGACAAGGCCAAGGCATTGGTCGAAGAGAAGTATTATTGGCTAGGAATGACAACAAATGTCGAGATGTGGGTATGACGGTATCAATTTTTCTAGTTGGAAAAAGAAAGAAGTCAGAACATGGAGTTGTATACATCATTACCTATACCAGATACCCCATGGGAGCACCTAAGCATGGAATTTGTACTTGTATTTTCGAAGACGCAGCAAGGAAGCGACTCAATCTTTGTTGTAGTTGACAGATTTTCAAAGATGGCACACTTTATTCTGTGTTGGAAGACAAGTGACACCACAAACATTGCTATACTATTCTTCAAGGAGGTAGTCAGGTTGCATGGGTTGTGGAAGAGTATCACATTGGATAGAGATACCAAGTTTATATGGAATTTATGCAGATCCCTATGGAAGAAACTGGACACAAGGTTGCAATTTAGCTCGGCATATCATCCACGGACAAATGGATGGGAATACTTCTAAGGTGTTTGACGACCGATAGACCCAAGCAGTAGAAGAATGTGCTGGCGCAAGAAGAATTCGCATACAATAATTTTGTGAATGGATCGACAGGTTTGATCCCATTCCATATTATTCAAGGAAGAAGCCCACATGGAGTGGTAGATTTGGTCGAGTTACGGAAAGAAATTGGGAAAAGCGAAGATGCAAAATCATTCGCAGAGCATATGAAAGAACTGCATAAAGATGTGCGAAAGTGCATAGAAAAGAGTATTGCAGCATACAAGTTAAGAGCCAACAGGAAGAATAGGATATAGTCGTTCAGCGAAGGAGACTTAGTCTATGCACATTTTCAAAAGGAGAGATTTTCGACAGGAACCTGTAACAAGCTGAAGCTGAAAAAGATTGGACAATGTAAGATTCTGAACAAAATTTCGGACAATGCTGATGTGTTGGAGATGGCGAAGGACTTGAGCATTTCACCAACGTTTAATGTCTCATATTTGTACAAGTTTGAAGAAGGTTCAAGCAGCGGAAGTGTTAAACATCGACTAGAAAGTGCAGATTCTAGATCGACACAAAGAGGAAATCGCAGAAGTGATAGAGGAACGCAAAGCCGGGCATACGCGCAGTTCATGAAAAAAGGAATACTTAGTGCGATGGAAAGATGACGAGTTGAAGGAGGCGACATGGATTTCAAAAGAAGAGTTTAGGAGATTGACGGAGCAGTCGAGTTCTTTTTCACATGGGGAGTTTGACGTAGGAGCATCAGGGTTTAGGTAGAGCAGTCGAAGTTCATCGACAAAAAGAATGTTGACTAGAGGGAATGTCGACAACCATTGGTGCGAAAGAGTATATTGGCTGTCGAAGTCAATAATTCATGTAGGAGCAGTCGATATGTGATCGACAGAAGATACGGAAGGTCGAGAGTCGACACGTCCAAGGTCAACAGATGACAGAGTTGTAGTGGAGACATCAAGGGTTGACATGTTGTCAAATCATGACTCCGACAGGTTTGGGAGTGAGCCAAATGAGGAGGAAGGGGCGGACTGGCGAAGCCTGAAAGTGTAACATGAATTTGACAGGTATTTTGAAGGATGAAGGAAGATAGTATGGTTGAGGCAGTGATAAGACCAACTACTGTAGCACTATCAGAAGGACAGGTAGAAAGTCAAGCAGAATACTTGGTATCCTTTCGAGGTTTCTAAGGAAGTTATTAGCAGTTATTGCAGGTGGTTGGGATCGTGACATATTTCGCCACAAGAGGAGATTGTGAAACACAGCAAAGGTCCTGACAGTTGCTGGTCTGCGAGATCAGTGAGATCGACAACCTAAGGAAGAGTGTTTCAAGAGTTAGAGTATACCTCGGGATGCACAGCAGAGTATAATAGGGTAGAAGGATTGGGCACAGGCACATAGGAAGTAGCTTCGGAGTCACTCAAGAGAATGTTGGCACAGAGCAGAGCTCAAGAGAATATTTGTAGATTGGATAGGAGAGTCACACATCTATAGAGCGCAAAAATGATCGATCCATAGCTGAGAGTTTCGCAGCGAACCATGAGAGGGTGAAGATTGACACACTAAGATAGCAAACAGTTACTTTTCTATTGTAAGGCTAAGGCCAACATATTTAGTTTTTTTACATTCCTTTCATTTAGCATTGTAACCAATTGATTTGAAGTAATAGAAGCCAACTTCTGACATCTTCTTTACATCTTGTTTATGTGCTGCATGTGTTGTGTGGAATCGTTAAGCAAGAACCTTTTCGAGGTGACCTTTTGTCACCTATATTCATTGATCGAATAAAATCAACAAATACAGACATTAATGTAGACTATCATATAAACTCTAAAAGTCCCACTTTTTCCCACATAATTTCATCATAAATCATTAATCGATAGACTTAGACCAACTACGAAACTCAAGCAAGTCAAGTGCTTAAAATGTTTTACTAATAATTGAACTACAATATTTACAATCAACCAACTTTAATATTTTTGTAGTTAATCATGAATCGAATTACAAGTGACATTATGCCAAGTATTCATCAAATTGATAGGGTGTGATACTGCGGATAAAACCCTGTCAATGGATTATTAATAAGAAGATCCATTGATTGTTTTCGAATATCCATTCATTCGCAATAGACTATTATAAATAAAGGGTTTATTTACCTTCCAGAAATTCCTACAGAAGATTGTAAGGATATTGTAAATGTATCAACTACCAATGATATAGAATCAGGATAGCAAGAAATAACCTCATAATCTTAGACCGAGAATGATTATTTAAAAGACTTAACAAATTATAAACTATTTTATGGTGTAATATAAATTACTCAGGATCCACACAAAATCTTTTAACGAGTTGGATAGAAAGAGTCATAATCCTGGGGATTGTCCCCATTCCTTCTCTCGTTAAACTCAAACGTTCATGTTAAAAATACAGAGACATAAGCCATCCATGATGGCATTCACACTCAGGTTAACAACTTTACAGAATAGTAGCCCTCTGCGATGACCATCTTTTAAAAGCTCTAGTTTATAACTAAACAAATGCTAAACATACACACACAGATAAAATTAAACACAGGTACAGAGAAGCCTCTGTTGTGGGGTCAAACCCTCAAGTTTTTATTTTTTGGTAAAAATAACTTATCTTGAAGGATCCGGGGCTGGAAACCCTCTGTGTTCCCAAAAACACCTTTCAAGTGTCACCTGCACACAAAGAGAGTTTTGAATGTAGTTAGAACATACTATATATTATCTTTCTGTTATTTATGAACATAAATTTCATTACTGTAAGGCAATCAGTTTACCTCGACGTCTTATGACACAGGCGTAGGAGGTGATGACCCTACCTTCGACTTAGCTAGCGCACTCCACCTGTAATCAAATTACATAATGAAGCCATCAGTAAATTTAGGTATAAAAATTTTCCAAGTTGCAGAATCTTTTGACAGACCATTTTACCTGCTCGTTAAACAATAAAAATCGTGGGGTCGTCTCCTCCTCGTAAGCCCTTATCACTCTAGCTATCTACTCAAAGCCTTAAACTTTAAACCATGTCTCAAGGGATGGACAAACACTATAAAAAAATTTCAAATTTATCTGCTTGAATTAAGTTATTTTTTTCTTCTCACCTTTCATGGATAGCATGAGGACGATTGTGTGTATGAGATCCATTCGCAGCAATCGACTAGTGGCGACCTCCAAACCTTGCAAAGACCTAGGAGATCAACCATGAGAAAATACAATTATCCACCGGTGTAGCTACATCGCCAAACACTTTGAAAATGCCAAGAAATTACAAAGTTTATGCTCGCAGAGGTCGCAAACTAACATCGACCAAAAACAATGTAGGTTTCAAGCAACCAACCAGAACCACTCCAATACTCTGGACAGTAGAGTCACTTTCGAAACCCTAAAAATTCCATGGTAAAAGCAGAGTTCGACTCTCTTTCACAAAAGACCAAAACCATTGAATTAATGAAGTTTGGGCAATATAAATGAACACTAAACCCCACTCCAAACCCTTTCCATCTAAACATATAGATGGACGGGCAAGATCTCTTCTTGGTGTGAGCCATAAAGGTCTTGGCTGCATTGTTAACTCGCAGCCAGGTGGCTTAGTTAATAACCATACCAACCATAGTACAATATTTAAAGACCATTTCAACCAATAAATACTTCGTTAAAAAGCTTCCCTTTTATTTATTGCTTGGAACAAATTCGACTATGGTAAGGGTCTCATAGACCCATTACATTATATTTTGCATACATCAAGTTATCACCAAGGTTAGCACAGGTCGTTATACACTTAAGCTATAATTTTAGGAACTCAAACAATAAACAAAATCTTCCACCATTAATGGTTGCTAGTTTTTGAAAAATTGAAACATAGTTAAGACTAGGATCCAAGATCCCAACTTAGCCTTAGGGCTAAAATTTTGGTACTTAAAACAATAACTTGATTAAGATTCCTTGCTTTTGCTTTACCTTCAAGTTATTAGGATAACACGCCACTTTTAGTAAGTATCCATTTCATTTTCTCCCTAACCAAAACAGTTTTAAAGTGTCATTAATAATTCTGCAAAATAAGGCATTGGTATTATAGTATTCATGACATGAATGAGAATAACAACATGTTTTGAATAGTATCTTTTAATAGTACATGTTGTATTACAAAGTCATGTCCCTTAATTTTTTTATTTTATGAATTTTTTGGTATATGACATTATGGTATTAGAGCATTGTTACAACACTTGGCCTGAACTGACCCAATAGTTAAAATAACTGATAAAATGAAAATTGATGTTGTTATTCTATTTTCCGGTTTAATTCTCTTACTAAACACGAAGAGGAAGAAAACTGTAATCTTTGCAAGGAAGTATGGAAGAATTCAGAATGCCTGAAGGAGAGGAATCACCTCCTCAAGTGCCAGCAAATACTGAAGGAGGTGAAATATGGGTAAACTTAAATGAAAGTAGAACTGACAACCCATCAGAACTACAACAAACTATTAAAGAATTAAGATTAGAATTAAAAAGAGTTAGGGATGAAAATGAGCAAATAATGAAAGCACAAGAAGAACTAAGCAATATTTTGTTGGGAAAAATACACAGTAATGAAGAAGATAAAACAAAAAAACTAAGGAAGATAAAGGAAAAGCTACACCTCATCAACGCAAGGGAAGGAAACTGGAATTTTCCAGCCATGGGGCTTAAACGTCCAGTGAAGATTCACTAAAACAAGAATGCCAGGATTCTAGTGAAAGCAGTGACAGTCATAAAGATAAAAAGAAGTACTGGCCTTATGAATAAATTTCAGGAGAATTTAAGAAAATTAAACCTCCTATGTTTAATGGAGAAATAGAGAAAGGAGAGGAGGTGGAAGCCTGGTTATCTGGAATGAAGAAATACTTCTAGATTTACAACTATTCTTATGAACTAAAGGAAAAAATGGCCATATAAAACTTAAGTGAAAAAGAAGATATCTGGTGGCAAGATTTCAAGAACGTAAAAGGTATAAAGGAGTGACAGGTAACTTGGAAAAATTTTAAGAAATTATTCAAAGAAAAGTACCTTTCAGAACAATATTATGAAGAAAAAGAAAAATAATTTTATGAGTTAAGGTTTGGTGCAATGAACATGAAAGAACTCTCCAGTAAATTCTTAAGTCTGCTCCATTATGTACCTTACATAATAGATGAAAAACCAAAACTACAATGCTTTCTGAGTTGCTTACCCACTCCATTTAAGGAGCAGATTGAATATGACAACCCAAAGATGCTGGAAGAAGCAATGAGAAAAGCGAATGACTGTTATGAACAGAATAAAAATAAAAGGGATAACATGCCAAACTAGAACACAAAGAAACGAGATAATTTTAAGAAAAACAGGAATAATAGATTCCACCATAATTCTGGAAATAATTATAGAGGGTATCAGGGAAATAACTACATAAATTTTAAACCACAACCCTCTGCTGTAACAAAAAAAGAACTGTTCAATCATTTTAATAGAAACACTGCCTAGAAAGAACCATTAAAATGTTGGGAATGTGGTGAACCACATTATTTCAAAGAATGTCCTAAAAGAAATAAAAAATTTAATAAAGTCCACTCCATTCAAGAATTTGTTACAGTTGGAGATATGGTGAGGAGTATGTGTAATGTCCCTCAAATCATGAAATAAAAAAAAATGTATGGGGTTTGTTTATGATTAAGACCCAAGATTTACTTAGAATAACTTCATCACTGGGTGTAAATGATAAGAATAACATGATTCTGGTAATGTGACTATGATGCTTCCATTGGTTGTTTGCATAAAATTTATCTAACATGTTTTGGATTAAACTGTACATTTAAGTGCCATGAAAGTTACTCCCTGATTTTATTTGTTTCATACCTTGTGATGTATGTTTGTTAGCTTTGATGCGTGCTCCAAAATCTATTATTTCTCCTTGTAAAAATGATAACTGTGCTTTCTCTATGTTTGGGTCTAATGACCTTTGCTTTTGCTTTCAAAGTTGGTATAAAGGTTTGCAGGGTAACTAGTCTTACTTAGATTTATGTGAGCTAATGCATATCGAACAAATTTGTTGTAGGTTCCCTAATGGGTCCCTAAGCTAACACATTTGATTGCAAAGCAAGGCTTAAGTAAAACAAAGAGGAAGTGGAAACTATGCTTAAACCCTAAGTATATCTCATGAGTGCTTGAGTACTAAGACAAGTCTCCACTATAGGGAGAGTGTAAAATATAAACCAAAGTGGAGGTAGCTGAGACTTTATGGTGACCCACGTGATGGCCATGAGGTGCATTTCAGCACTGGATGGGGAGTATACCCTAAACCCTTATGCACTTCTAGTATTGTTTTGTTTGGCACTTGGAGAGCGTGATCTCTTGACTGTTCAACATTGTGGGGAGAGCGAGCGCATGATGAGAGCGTCGCTCTCGATCTATTACTATTCTCTATAGAGGACATCTTTCATCCAGGTTGAACATGAATTTAGGTAAAGATGTTGTCTTCTATGACCATGTTTGGATTTCATTTCTTTTTCTTTTATAGAGATTTAACTATTCTTCCTTGTAATGTTGTATTAAATTCGGGTTGTGGTTTACATGCCATGAAAACCATGTTGGGACATATATCATGTATTTGTCCTGGAGGTTGAGAGCTTTAGGAGATGGAAGCTTCGGATGGCCCTGGTAAGACCCGGCCCCCCTGGATCACCCCAATCCATGAGATGCATAACTCTTTCCCTGTATGATCTTGTGCACTCAAATAAAATTTTTATGGTTGTGTTGTCGAGTGATAAGGGGTTTAGCGTGCCAACCCTATTTATTTATTTTGTTGGTGTAGCTAGGGTTTTACCCCTAGCTTGTGCAAATGAGCACCTACTAAGGAGAATGGACTCCTTAGTAGCAGTTCAGTAAATGTAAAAAATTAAGCTAAAACAGAAATATAAAAACTACTTAAACATTTGCATAAAACATAAACAACAAATTTAAATAATGGGTTTGTATTGATATTACCTTCAATGTGAAGGTTTGATGAAGCCCTTTGCAACGTCTAAGAGGATGCTCCAAGCTTCAATATGCTCCTTCTCTTTCTCCAATGGTGGGAATGGGCCAAAGGTGGCTCTCAAGGTGAAAGTAGTCCAATGGTGAACTAGGGTTTCGAGAGAGATTTTGGCAGAGTAAGGGTGCTTGTGATTGTGGATATGGAATAAGGGATCTCCATCACCTATTTATAGTTTTTTGGTGGTGGAGTGCTGACCCATGGTTTTAGGGAACACATGGTTTTGGGCAGCTGTATAGGGTTTTTTCCTCCTTTTCCTCATTATTTTATATTTTTTCTTCCCTTTTTAGGGGTTTTTGCTATTTTTAGAGGAAAAAGGGGGTTTTTTAGCCTTTTTGAGGCTATTTTGATGGTTTTGTGGCCTTTTGGAGGCATTTTAGGCCTTTTGGAGGCTTTTTAATGGGATTTTTTGGGATTTTAAGGGAAATATGGTAGGAAAATGGACAAATGAGCCATATAATGTGGTAGATGAGGTAGTGAGCACTTTTTGAGTGTTAACAGATTGCCCCCTAATGTGCTAGGGTAGGAGCTCATCGTATGGCCGATGGACATCATAAGTCATGAATGGTTTTCCTGGGTGTGGAGAGAAGAGAAGAAACAAACTGAAGCCCGGCACAACGATCCAAAACTGTAGCTAGGGTTTTACCCCTAGCTTGTGCAAATGAGCACCTACTAAGGAGAATGGACTCCTTAGTAGCAGTTCAGTAAATGTAAATAATTAAGCTAAAACAGACATAAAAACTACTTAAACCATTTGCATAAAACATAAACAACAAATTTAAATAATGGGTTTTTTGTATTGATATTACCTTCAATGTGAAGGTTTGATGAAGCTCTTGCAATGTCTAAGAGGATGCTCCAAGCTTCAATATGCTCCTTCTCTTTCTCCAATGGTGGGAATGGGCCAAAGGTGGCACTCAAGGTGAAAGTAGTTCAATGGTGAACTAGGGTTTCGAGAGAGATTTTGGCAGAGTAAGGGTGCTTGTGATTGTGGATATGGAATAAGGGATCTCCATCACCTATTTATAGTTTTTTGGTGGTGGAGTGCTGACCCATGGTTTTAGGGGACACATGGTTTTGGGCAGCTGTATAGGGTTTTTTCCTCCTTTTCCTCATTATTTTATATTTTTTATTCCCTTTTTAGGGGATTTTTGCTATTTTTGGAGGAAAAGGGGTTTTTTTAGCCTTTTTGAGGCTATTTTGGTGGTTTTCTGTCCTTTTGGAGGCATTTTAGGCCTTTTGGAGGCTTTTTAATGGGATTTTTTTAGGATTTTAAGGGAAATATGGTAGGAAAATGGACAAATGAGCCATATAATGTGGTAGATGAGGTAGTGAGCACTTTTTGAGTGTTAACAGATTGCCCCCTGATGTGCGAGGGCAGGAGCTCATCGTATGGCCGATGGACATCATAAGTCATGAATGGTTTTCCTGGGTGTGGAGAGAAGAGAAGAAACAAACTGAAACCCGGAACAACGATCCCGAACAACTGCAAGAACTAAAAGTACATAACCTCAATAATGGATGAGGAATCATCTGATCATATGGACGAGGCGGCCATACCCATGCTCGTATCAGGATATAACATAACAATAACAATGGGTTCCAAAATGGGGACCGGAAATATACATGACCTCAAATACTGACTGAGGAATAATCTCAATATATGGACGAGGCGGGCATACCCATGCTCGTATCAAGATATATAAACATAACTGTGAGGCCCGAAAAAAGGGGGACCTGTAAGATACATGACCACTGTGTACATCATAAGAGTCCAGAGGGGACACAAATCTGGAACATACTGCTGAGCTGATCATGTGTGAACTAAATAAATGGTGCACTGGAACAATCAACAGTGCTACTGAGTGTGGTACCAAAGGAACGGATGAGCTGTTGGATCATAGTGACTGGGGTCATACTCTCCATGGTACACTGGACTGGAACTGAAATGGGTACTCAAGGAAGCATATAGCTGGATGGCTTCCGAATACAATCGCCAACGCAGCCCGGACAACCACGGGAACATATAACTGGGTATTCCGAAGTGACTCACCAATGGGCTAGAGTCGAGGGAAATCCGGGGTCTTCGACTGAAAACGGATGGGATATAATCCTACGCGATCCTCAACGATGCGATCAAGGTGTTGAAGTCGAGCATGTGAGGAACAACCACTCGGAGAGGTAATGATGACTCCTCTCAGAATGATCCGTAGGTACTTACCACAGATGGTGATAAGTCCAAGGCATAGGGACCTCTGGGCCTATCCTCTGGAATAGAGGAGCTGTCGTCGACAGAGGGAGACCTTCCCCTATCAAGGCAATGATGTTTCCTTGACAGGAGCACGAGGTGAAGAACCGAAATGTGATAGTACTGATGGCAGGACTGACCGAACTGTGGGGGGACAACTGGGCAAGTAGAGTGGGTGGACTCAAACTTCCTTTGTTCAGAGCATGATAATGGGAATGATCTGGCAGCATATGAAACTAACTGAGGGGAAAGGGATCATAGCTGTAGTGGATCTGGGAGGATAACTGGGCTGAGGGCGACTCAAGCTGGTATAAAATGGCAGGAGATTGTAGAATACTCTGAACAAAGGTGACCTGATTGGGGGTGCTGCCGAGATGATCGATCATAGTGCTAGGAGGCACGGGAGGGTACTTCTTCATGGGTTAAGGAACTAGAAGAAGTTTGTGTAAAATGATACTGTCGTGTGGATTTTACGAGCCCAGGACAGTTCATGCTCGTTGTGGCTTTCAATTTTAAGGAGTCTGAAAGCGATAAGAAGACTCTGAAGTGATGGAATGGTACTGTCGTGTGGATGTTACGAGCCCAGGACAGTTCATGCTTGTGGTTGCTTTCAATTTTAGAGAGTCTGAAAGTAAATAAGAAGACTCCAGGGGGTTGCTTTTTCGTAGATTTAGTCTCCAAGGCCCAAAGAAGCATAAAAGGATGCAATGAAGAACTCTTCTAGCCGGTGTGACTAGAGTATTCCTTTTTCGTAATTAGTCTACCAGGTCTGGAAAAGGGGTAAACTTATACTAGATAGACGCCCTTTCAGGTACTTTAACGAGCATGAAAGGAAGCAAGATTGCTCGGCGATCTTTTCATTCTTTTAGGAGTCAGAAAAGAGCTTAACGGAAACTCCCTAAGTGCCTTTTTCGTAAAGGACTTGTCCGACCCGAAAAAGGGATAAAATTATACCGAACAAAAGGAATGGCCAGGCAAGGAGGAAGTGTTCAAGCAAGGAACAGTAATGATGACCAAGAACGAGGGTAGTGGGGAACACTGGTGGGCCTCCTTGCGGGGTAGATGAAATGGTGGCAAAATAACGAAACATTTGCAGTGTGACAGGAGTGAATGGCTCATGTAAAAATGTGGAACAATCCGATAGCAGCCGATGTGGCACGCAAACCGAGGCAGCAAGGTGTCGGGACACAATGTTGAAATTCTACCAAGTGAGAGCGAGAAATGATCTCAAGCATCATCACGAGCTCGGAAAAATGAATCCGGTGATATAAAGGATGTTAAAAATGGGTAACGGCCGATGTGGCACGCACACCGAGACGACGAGGGCGTTTTGGAAAAATGCCCAAAAAATCTGGAGGTGAGAGTGAGAAATGATCTCAAGCATCATCACCAGCTCGGAAAAATGAATCCGATGATATAAAATAGGTGAAAAACGGAGAACGGCCGAAGTGGCGCTCAAACCGAGGCGACTATGGGTCGGGACACAATGTTGATATTGGTCCTGGTGAGAGCGAGAAATGATCTCAAGCATCGTCACGGGCACGGAAATATGAATCCGGCGGTGCAAATGGGGCGAAAAAATGGAGGGCATAATACTAGGTGTATCATGATGGCCCGCGGGGGCAGAATACTAGGTGTATAAAATCAAGTCAAATCTACAAGTGATATGTGACCTCAAAAATGGTTGAGATCACAAGTGTGAAAAAGTGAGCAGGGTTAATGACTTGCCCCCATGCTATGTGCATGGGGTTTGTGATTATGGATCACATATGTGTGGGCTTGAACAATGGGTTCATCGACGTGCTGAGATAGATGTGATGGGGAAGGTTCAAAATGATTGATCATGCTCCCTATCCCAGGGTCAAGGGAATCTATTATGCCCCTTGACTCAGAGGTGTCAAGGTGGTGCTCTATAATGGCGGGGTCAAGACCGAGCACTTCGGTATAGGACCAGGCAAAGACATCACGGAATTCTCTAAAAAGGGTTTGGTAGTCTTCAATCTCTTGTTTACTGCAGAATGCTCCTAAGGTGATGAGTTCAGGGGCATGTCCTGGGGCAGCGATATCAACTTGGATGACGGGTGAAATGTTGGCCATGTTACCTTCCTCGAAGGCATCAGGAGCAGGAATAGCGTCCTTGAACCAGTCGACCTTGGTGGGGAGGAAGTCTTTGGATTCAACCGCGTATTGGGTAGCGTAGCTAGAGGAAGACGCTTCTGGGATGAAGTAGGAACGATGATGCATATCATCCCAGGGATAATCCGGGGCGGTAAGGGCCTCAAGAATCTCCTCATCAGTACGGAAAGTTTGCGTTGTCAAATCGGTTGGTGAGGGGGTAGTGGTTGAAGAGATCATATAGATGATATTAACCTCTCCAGAAGGGGGAGAGACCGGGGGGTAAATCTCCTCAATGGTGGGTGGTGCCGTCTCAAGATCCAGATTGTTCATCTCATAAAGAGCCGCTCTGTAATCCGGGGGATCGGGACAATGATGTGAATAATGCCCGTAAATATCGCATATTGCGCAGGAGTGGTTGTTACGTAGGGACTTATCTTTAGGCTTGGGAGTGGGATTTAGTTCGACCGTTGGGATGTTAGGGTCATCGTCGAGCATCTGCATGTGCTTCTGCAATGCTGGTAACTGTGGGCATTGGTGGGTCGCATGGCCCAACTCGTCGCACAGCGAGCATTTGGGAGGAGCACGAAATACTGGAGGGTTTTTGACTATCTTTGGAGGTGGTACAGCAGTGTAAGGTTGTGGACCTCTGCCCCCAGTGGGTTTGGGAGTAGGAGGGGGAGTCGTGGAGGATGAAGGGGTAGAGACACCGGGAGGTGGCTGAGTGGTAGTAGCCATGGGTTGCACCGGTTGGAGGACGACATCTGGTGTCGGTGGGCGAACGGGAGGCGAAAGATACCATACAGGTAATCCCAAAGTTAACCCAGGGAGACTAAGGGTAGCCATGACCGGGGCGCTTACTACTCCCGATGGAGGAACTAGGAAGGGGATCGTATGGATAGGTGTAACACCAATGTGGCTAGGTACCAATGGTGGTTTTGGCAACAAGGGTGGTTGATTATTAGTTGGTAGGTTATCATGGGATAAGGTACATAAGTCGGACACTTCGGGCGTAGATGACGGGGGAGGAATGGATTGAAAGGTGGAGGTCATCGGCGCATCTGAGTAGACTCCAGGCCCTGTAGAGGAAACAAACGAGGTGGTGGCACGAGAAACAAGTTGTTCAACCATGGAGCACTGGGATCATAGTAGGTGAGCTGGTCAACCTTAACCATGCGTCCCTCATGGGGGAACATCATGGTGCGAAAGACGGAAGAGGCAACCGCCCGCATGGCATACATGTAGCTGCGGCCAAGTAAAAGGTTATAATCCAATTGGGCATTGATTACCTCAATGTCAATGAGTACAATTTTTCCACCTAACTGGACGGGGACATTGGCTAGGAGGCCTTGGGGCTGAGCCGAACGACCGTCGTAGGCGCGTAATGCAGTGGTGGACTGCTAGAGAGGAGGGGATCCCAGCTTCTGCCATACGAATGTAGACATAACGCATGTGGAGGCACCCTCATCAATGATGCACCGGTGGATGACAAGATTCCTAATGGAGACGGTAACTTGGAATGCTAAGCTGGAAGGTAGGCGTGGTTCAGACTGGTCTAAATCAAATGCCATCAAATTCGAATCATTTGGGTCAATCCCCCCAATGGCGGAGAGTAAAGTCTTGCGCTGAGAAGGGCAGGTCTTCAAGACTTCTAACGCAGACATGGCTGCGGGAGATTGGGCTAGGTCATCTACAATGCTGTAGTTTGACGCAGCACGTGCATTGGGGTTATTGTTGATACGACGAAGTGGGAAACGAGGGGCTTTTGCAGCGCCATCTATGGGAGGTGGAGGTATACGTAACGCCTGATCGGTGGGATGAGCGTCAGTAGGTTTATCCGTGGGAGGGGCCTCAGAGGTGGAGCCATATTGGTTCCGACGGGTCTGGAGGTTGACGTCAGCAGATGACATCATCAGCAGGTGATGGGTACCTGAGTCAAACATGGGTTGATCAGGAGCAGCGTAAGTGATCTGTTGTTGTTGGGGCGCGTTGGCTTGAGGGGGAGCCAACGGCTGAGTGTTCACTACGCCTTGGGTCGGTAAGGGGTTTTGCAGCACCAAGGGGGGTTGTTGAGGTTGGGGGGGGTTGGGCGGTGCTTGGGGAGCCGCATGCCCTTGGCGATGGGCCTCATCAACCCAGAGTTGCCGAGCTCGCTCCAAGTGTGGGAAAGCATGTGTGTAGTGGCCATAGACCCCGCAAATAGAACAAGGGTGGTTCGTTCGCAAATTGGGGTTTTTAGCCTGTTTGGGTGGGTGATCAGGGTTTTGATTAGCGGGGGCCGCATTGTTGTTGTCGGGGGGATTAGCCGGCTGACCGGCTTGGTCTGCAGGTTGGTTGTTCCCATGATTACGGCCCTTGCCGCGGTTCTGTTGACCCTGGTTGCGTTGGTTGTTCTGGTTTTGCTGCGGGTTTTGTTGGGCGTAAACTTGCCCTTGGGCAGCAGGTGGATTTTGAGGTTGCGCAGGTGCTGGAGCAGGCTGCGATGGATGGTAGGCAGGTTGAGGCTGAGCAGGTGTAGCAACTTGAGGGGGTTGCTGATATGGCTGCGGAGCAGGTTGTGGGTGTGCCGCAGGGGCTGCCTGTGGCGGATAATAAGTGGGTTGGGCTTGTGAAGGTGCAGGAGCTAGGGCAGCCTGCTAATGGTAGTAAGGATGAGGTGCAACTGGGGGAGCATAAGCAGGAGTCGCATAACCGAAGCATTGAGGTGGACATGAGGGTCCATGGGAATGGTGGTGATGTGTCATGGGAGCATACGAGTTGGTTGTTCCAGACTGTGAGGTGGCCCGCGAAAGGTCGGGGCCATGGGTAGGACGTGTTATGGAAAATGGTTGGGGATGCGAAGAAACATGGCCAATGATACCGTCTGTAGCGTGGGATGCCCCCGGCGCATCGTGCTGGGAGGACTCACCGCGAGGGGCGTCAGGTATAATGGTATAAAGGTAACCCGATTGGGCGTAAATGAGGTCGAACTGTTGGGCCTTAAGGATGGCTTCTTCTTCAGACTGGGGTCTTTCTGAGGCCACATCCTTAGCAATAACAGGGAGAAGGGATTTGAGGAACCAATCTAGGAAAATACGGTCGTCTAGTTTGATCTTGCATAAGCTACGGCGTCGACGGCACTCATGGATGTGGTCCGTGATATGGGTAGCCGTGTTTTGTCTACAAGATAGAAGGATCTCAACGCCCGCGTCATAGCGGACAGGCAACTGGAAGAACTGCAGGAAGGTCGAGGCAAGGGAAGCAAAGGTGGCATGGGTCCCATGAGGTTGCTCGATATACCACTTGGCTACAGAGCCAGTGAAGGTGCGCTGTAAGAGACGGAGGCGAACAGATTCATCCACGATGGAGTTAGAGGAACACCATAGGTGGAAAGACATGATATGGTTTTGTGGGTCCTCACCGGCCTTACCCTCGAACTTAGGGATATCAGAGGGGAGCTTGGTAGGCATATGAGGCCACGTAGGGTCGTGTCGAATAGGATCGTTGGTCAATCTGGTCAGGTCAGGTAGGTTGAGGCTAGCCATGAATGGCAAACTGGAAGAAGGATGTGACACAGTAGTGGGTTGGACCAAGTTGGGGCCAATGCCCCCAAGTGGAGGGACAGGATTTGGGATGGTGCCCCCAAGTGGGGGAACTGAGGTAGTATAGGATGGGCCTGCACCACCATGGGTAGTGTGAGCCACTGATGTAGTGGGGATAGGGATTCCCGCTGCGGGAATAGGTACCGTAAGGGGAACGGTAGATGGGGGTCCCATGGAGGGCATACCCAAAACAGGTGTAGTAACTGGTGTAGTGGTGGATGTGCCACCAATGGTCCCTATAACAAACGGAGTGGAAGTCGTGCCAGCCATGGGGCTAGTAGGGGCAGTATAAATAGGGTTCTCAGACTCTTCGTCAGAATCGGAGGTAAAGTAAGGGGCGTCACTATCTGGTGACGGAGTCCTACGTCGCTGACGAGTGGAGTCAAGTGACAAGGCTCTAGACCTGTGATGAATGGTATCAACAGATGATGATCGGAATCTATGACAAGTGGTGTCAAGAGAACCGTGCTGTGGGGGCTCGCCCCTGAGGCGCCGAGAATGTCTCGGGGACTCAATGGTGACAGATGGTGTCAAATCTCTGTGGGTTGAGGTGAGTAAAAAACAGCTCAAAAACCCTAATGTAACCGAGTGTGCAGAAGGAGAGCTAAAAAGCAAGGCACTCAGGCCAACAACCAACTCAAAACACCCATTGCAGCAGCTGTGCTACAATAGGTGGAGTAACAACAAAGATGGTCAGAATACCAACAAGCAGCAGGTTTCCTAGAAAATGACAAATGGTGGACTCACTAGACCAAAGGGAGCTAAAGGAGCATGCAAACACCTAACTAAAAGTATTCTGACTCAACTAAACATATCCTCTGCAAGGTGATGAAATCCAAGTCAGACAATATGAGTAGGAAAGTCAAGTGGCTATGATATCCCCCTACCGGGAGGGACACCGGGTAGTCAATCCTAGAAGAATGGCAACTAAGATACCCCGTTCATGACACGTCCAGAAAGGTGAATCTGCCATTTAGTTCATTGACCGCAATACCCCTATACATGGATATCCCGCGAACCGCGAAAGGTAGCCCTTCGGTTACTGAATGGAGTGCGGTATTCCACTCAGGCCTCCGGAGCCAGTCTCCCGACTTCAACTCTCCTAAGGGAGAGGCCCTCTGATAAACTGGTCGTGACCGTGCCAAAAAGTACTAGGGGATTTTGGTTCCCTATTTGGACAACAACTATGTCTCAAGTGAAAGTAACCAAGGGGTGTTATTGGAAGCCTATCCCCCTAATCCTACCTAACTACAATGATTCTTTTGTGTTCCCCAAGTGGGGTTAGAATGTTGGTTTAGTTAGGTACTTTTTAAGGCTCACTTGATTTATGTGACAGAGTGTGTGCTCGTGAGGTGATGAACCCAAAAATAGAAGTGCCACAAGGGGGGGCAACTTCCAACTATCAATAAGACTGAAATTGAAAGTTTTACATGTAAAATTTTCTGAATTAAAAATACTGAAATTTTAAAAGAATTCGGTAAAGGGAACAGAAAGTATGTTGCAGAAAGGCTGTAAGGAAGTGAGGCTGCAGGTGGGACAGAGGGCTATTCAGATGCAGAAAATATTGCAGCAAAAGGGGCTGGGCTCAAAACAGGAAAAATGCAGAAAACAGACCGCGGGTCTGTGGCGAATCGGAACAGGCAGACCGCGGGTTTGAGGAAAACAGACGCGGTTAGGTCGCGGCTTTCGGGCCAACAGGCGCAGTCGGGACACAGGAAATGGGGAAAAAGACGCAGTCGGGTCGCGGCAAAAGGGCTAACAGACGCAGTCGGGACGCACGAAAGAGGCAGAGAGCCGCAGTCAGGACGCGGGAAAATGGCCGACAGGCACAGTCAGATCGCGGCAAACAGGCTGATTAGCCGCGGTCGGATCGCAGGTAACAGACTTGAATCCGACGGCAGAGCGTCGGAAACAGTCTGAGAGCCGCGGTTGGGTCGCAGGTAAAGGCCTGAAAGGCGCGGTCGGGACGCGACTGCAGAGGGAAAAGACGCGGTGTGCGGCGGCCGAAAGGGACAGCCGAAAGTGAAAAAATTTTAAAATGGAAACCAGAAATTCAAAATCTAGGGGAGTCGCCAAAACTGTAGCTAGGGTTTTACCCCTAGCTTGTGCAAATGAGCACCTACTAAGGAGAATGGACTCCTTAGTAGCAGTTCAGTAAATGTAAAAAATTAAGCTAAAACAGAAATATAAAAACTACTTAAACATTTGCATAAAACATAAACAACAAATTTAAATAATGGGTTTGTATTGATATTACCTTCAATGTGAAGGTTTGATGAAGCCCTTTGCAACGTCTAAGAGGATGCTCCAAGCTTCAATATGCTCCTCTTTCTCCAATGGTGGGAATGGGCCAAAGGTGGCTCTCAAGGTGAAAGTAGTTCAATGGTGAACTAGGGTTTCGAGAGAGATTTTGGCAGAGTAAGGGTGCTTGTGATTGTGGATATGGAATAAGGGATCTCCATCACCTATTTATAGTTTTTTGGTGGTGGACCCATGGTTTTAGGGAACACATGGTTTTGGGCAGCTGTATAGGGTTTTTTCCTCCTTTTCCTCATTATTTTATATTTTTTCTTCCCTTTTTAGGGGTTTTTGCTATTTTTAGAGGAAAAAGGGGGTTTTTTTAGCCTTTTTGAGGCTATTTTGATGGTTTTGTGGCCTTTTGGAGGCATTTTAGGCCTTTTGGAGGCTTTTTAATGGGAGTTTTTGGGATTTTAAGGGAAATATGGTAGGAAAATGGACAAATGAGCCATATAATGTGGTAGATGAGGTAGTGAGCACTTTTTGAGTGTTAACAGTTGGGTTAATCCCTTTTTTGCACCAATGTCAATCTTTAGGAATGGAATGTAGTCGTTGCAAGCCCCCCTGGGCATAGTTATTGAAATGGGAAGCATATGCTTCGATATTTCCAAGTCTGAGTGAACCATCAAAATCTATATGGTGTTTTCTGTAGATGATAGCTTTCGAGTTTATCCTCCAACTAAATTCAATGTGTAAAGGTTTTTCTAATCGTGATTTCTATCTGTGTTCATGGTATTCGCATTGGTATATTTAGTTTCCTAGGGTCTCACCACTCGGTTAAATTTCATTTTTATGCTCTGTGTTTGTTCATGACTCTTGGTTGTCTACAACTATTTTACTGAAGTTGGGTATTATCGTGTTTATGAATGTATTGTGTAGTTTTGAAAAAAAAAAAATGTTTCGCCATGAGATTCGAAAGTTTGATCTATGCTATCAAGGTCTCATGCATTTTAATCTAAGTTTGCATTTTGTATGGGAAAGTTCTATTTTTGAAATTGTGTTTTCATTTAGGGTTTATCCGAGAGTCTTCGTTATCTGTCAAACACTTAGGGTGTAACTCTAACTATTTGTAATTTATTTATCTCTAAATTATCCTTTATATCAAGATATCTAATTTTAACTTCTCGATCTATACTCAATTCATTTATGGGGTTCATTTTACTGGAAAATGTGATAATCACATTAGGAAGTCTTTAAGGGATTAGATCCCAAACTTTGAAAAGAATGACCTACGATTTAGAATTTATGTTAGTAATTATTTTTAACATACAATTGATGTTCAGAATCTCTATAGAGTTCTTTTGAGAATACGTTAAACTTTATAAGGGTGTTGAAAAATAATGCAATCTCAGTTTATCCACGTTGTAAATTCTTCCGTGTTTATAAGCGAGAAATATGCACACTATATTACTAGATTTAATATAATTTCTTTATGGATAAATATATTTAATAACCCACTACATTATATAGTTATCATTACCTTTGCTTATATGGAAACATACAATGGTTAAGTTGGGTACCTAAATGAGATCGACACATACAAATTATAGTCACTTTGTTTTGGTTTATGAAAGATATATAAGCATACGTATATAGTTGGTTGATTAGTGGGTAGATAATATAAATACTATATGAAAATTATATATTAAGTAGCCAACCATAATTTAGGGCTTTGCCCATAATCCTATTCTTGGGATTTTTTTTTCTGTGTATGGTTAGTATGGGAGATTTCTCTCTATAACAACCTGAAATTATGGCTAAGTAGATTATGCCGATGATTTTATTTAAAGAAAACAAACATTCCTATTTTAATACTAAATCAATATAACAATAGATTTATAAACGGAAATTTTGCTAGGAATATAAACGCAGTAACCTTTCAAGTAGTCTTCAAACATGTATAGCCTTCAACACATAACTTTAGGAAGATGGTATAAACCCAAGAAATACTGACCCCTAAAATGAATTTATGAAATATAACAATTGAAGAAAAACCCGCAGATACTTATCAGTATATTATTGCTAACCGGCTGAGGACTTGAATGCAACGTTCCTCCCATCTAACTGACTTCTATCTGGCATATGTTTTCTCCCCACCATCGAGTTGGGCACAAATCCACTAGGGAGAAAAGTAACACTCCCTTATTATTTCTTGACCTTATTTATTTTCCATAAATTCTTCGCTTCCGAAGATGATGCTCCTCCCATTGGTTCTTTTCTTTTGTCCCCGAATATCCCCCTTAACAGCACAATAGTTCCCTGTTTATAGTCAAAAATAGGTTTGGAGTAACAAGATAGGTTCTTGTAAGAAGTTAACTTAATTAATCTTTAATTAATTTTAACTCATGGATTTACTCATTCAACCTTTGGTTAAGTGATTCCTGACTAAATTTAACTTTATTTAGCTTTATCTAATTACTTTAACATAAATAACTTGTATTTAATTTAGCTAATTAAATCAAGATATTTAATTAGTTCAATTCACTTATCTTTTAGTTCTAGCTAACCATAACTGATTGACTTACATAGTCAATCTTTAATTAATTAATTAACTAATATTTAATTTTGAATTGAACTTAGTTTACTTAAGATAAATATATTATCTAAAAATAAATAAATGTAACTTGGCTTTAACAACCAATTTATATAGTTAACATATGATTAATAGCTAAGAGTTTCCCATGCATACTTGTGCATTTAGTTATGTTTATCCATTCATAACCATGCATCCACTACCAGTTAACACTTTCTTCACTACCAGTTGACACTTTCTTCATTGGTAGATAAACTGTTATAGTTCTTTTTAATCTTTTCAAAGATTTTACTTTTAATTAAGTACAATTAGTCCTTCTTTGATCTTACCTATTTTATTTATCTTTTTAATAACATTTATTTATAAATACAAATCTATTTCCTTTGTAATAATACATTTGGTAATAATAAATCATTTATCTTTTATTCCTAAATTATAACCAGGAAAATTTATTAATCTTTTTCCACTTAGGAACTTTAACGACATCTTTTGTCGAGGCTAGGCTACCAATTTTCTTTATGTTAATTTCTTATTTGTATTTAATGTTACTTATGCTAATAGTTAGATTATAGGAACTTGTTACTGCCTTGTGGTGACTAGAATTTTCTTCGATGTCCTTATCTAGGACTAATATTTTTAACATACTTTAGACTTAAGGGTTTTTCTTAGTGAACATCACAGTTCACTTTAAGTGCTCACAACACTAAGGTGACCACTGTCATAAAAAATCATGTCTATCAAGTTGTTCACCCTCTCCCCCTAGTGGATTCCATTGCCCATCCATTTCGTTGCGCCAGGCCTTCAGTCTCCTAAGTCTACAAATTCAGTTATCACTTAGGAAGACATAATCATACTTACAAAGGTTTACTTGCGGAGCTCTTGCCATGAGCTCCTTGTCATTGGTGGGTACACAGTTGTAATTTATGTTGCAGAAACCATAAGAGAGAAAAGAGAGATATTATAGTATCCCCAGAATCCATGCTGCACTGGGGAACCAACAGGTAGACCATTAAGCTTCAATGGTCGAAATTGAAGGTATGCTAAAAAGTCAACCTATTTCCATACTAATTGATCCAAGTGCAAGTTTAAGCTAGGTATCACCTAGGATTGTTTAATTATGTAAATTAGTACCGGAAAAATTTGAGAAGTCTTGGCTGGTACAGTTAGCCACAGGTGCTAAACGAAAGGTCTCTAGTTATGTGAAAAATTGTGAGTATTAATGAATGAATTTAATACGAATGTTGATCTAAATGTTTTGCTGTTAGGTTCCTATGATATGCTGATCGGAATGGATTGGTTGGAAAAACATAAGGTTATGTTGAATTGTTTTTACAAGACTTTTACATGCGTTAATAACGCTGTAAATACAATTAAAGTAACAGGAAGTCCTAGAAAAACAATTATTAGAGAAATATCATCCCTACAAATGAAGAGATATGTACGTAAAGGATGTAAGTTTTTTTATGTTTATGTAATGGATAACAAATATTAGGATAACACAGTTAAGGTGGAATACATACCTATCTTAAAATATTTTAAAGACATATTTCTAGAAGAAGTCCCTGGACTACCTCCGAAAAGAGACATAGACTTAATGATAGATTTGATACCGGGAGAAGTACCAGCATCAAAAGATCTTTATCGAATGAATGTAATAGAGATCACAAAACTTAAATCATAGTTACAAGAATTAATCGACAAGAAGTACATTCGACCTAGTGTTTCCCCTTGGGGAGCACCGATCTTATTCGTAAAGAAGAAAGACATAACCTGAAGGTTATGTATACACTATCAATACTTAAATAAAATGACTATTAAAAATCGATACCCTTTACCCCGGATAGATGATCTGATCGATTAATTCCAAGGGGAAACAATATTTGCTAAAATAGACTTAAGGTCTTGTTACCATCATGTACGGATCAAAGATGAAGACATCTTTAAAACTGCTTTCGGAACTCGTTATGGTCATTATGAGTTTGTCGTAATGATATTTGGTTTAACAAATGCACCTGCAGCTTTTATGTGTTTAATGAATAGTATTTTTAGTAAATACTTAGATAAATGTGTAGTTGTCTTCATCGACGACATACTAATTTATTCAAAGAATGAAAAAGAACATGAAGAACACTTAAAAATAGTGCTGGAAATTTTAAGAGAACAACAACTATTTCCTAAGTTTAGCAAGTGTGATTTATATAAAGACAAAATTCAATATCTAGGACGCGTAGTGTTTAAAGATGGAATATCTGATGACCCTGATAATATTAAGGCAATCACTAAATGACCGGTCCCTAAAAATGTAACGGATATAAGATCATTCATAGGAATTATGGGTTACTATCAAAAATTTATTGAAGGATTTTCTAAGATAGCTTACCCCATAACTTCACTACAGAATAAAGGTAAAAGGTTTGACTGGAATGAAAAGTGTATGGAAATATTTAATAAAGTAAAACATATGTTAACCACCGCCCCCATTCTAAACATTGTTGATCCTTTGAAGGATTTTGTCGTATCCATGGATGCATGTAATGAAGTATTAGGTGGAGTACTAATCCAAGAAAATCATGTCATGGCTTATGAATCCCGCAAATTAAAAGAACATGAGAAAAATTATGCCACGCATGATTTAGAATTTGCTGCAATTATACGTGCGTTAAAAATGGGGCGACACTACCTTATCTGAAGAAAATTTTTACTAATGTCAGATAACATAAATCTAAAATACTTATTTGATCAACATAATTTAAACGCTACACAAGCAAGGTGGTTCTCCTTTTTAAGCAAATATGACTTCGAGATAAAACAAGTAAAGTGTTATCGGACAATCCACTTGAGTGGACACGAGTTGGATCTCCCTAGCTCAATGTGATTCTAGAACAAATAGAATAGACTACAAACACATCTCCTAGATCTACTTAAGGACCAAGTACTAGATGTCTTACCTTTTTACTATGCAATCCTTTCTCCTGAATGTTGATCCATGTCCCACGGTCGTCAGATCCAAGCTGCAAGACTTGTTAAGACAAAGAAACAAGAGAAACTAGTAAAAGACATCTATACAATAAGCAATCTAAGTAAACAGTTAAGCAGGTAAACTACACAATATCATTGCACACAAGAACAATATTGGTGGAAAGCATTTGTATTACTGCAAATAGGGGAATACATGATAGAGATATAGAACTACAACCAAGACTTAATGCAGTAGCCCTTCTATGACCAAACCAATTATCACGTCCTTCCAAGGAAGCATGAGCTCTCCAATAGGTGAATGGAGGTGTCTTAAGAGAGATTTCACCAGCATGTAGATACCATAGACTTCCTCCCTCTGGGATGGGAGTGAGCCTCACTTATATAGGATTAAGTTGATAGGGTATGGATAGGATAGATTTAGAGATGGTAGGAGAGAGATAGGGGATCCTCCCAAAGAGTTAGGGGTCGAGTACCAACTCCCCTAGAGGTCAGGGATAAGCCCCTCAATGGGAAATTTTCAAGAAGGATCTCGAATAGACTATTTTTGCCCATTAACAGACCTCATCACACCCTGCAATGGAGCAAGCTGCGACGTCGCATGTTGCTAATGTGCAACCTGTGACAACCTCTCAAAAGATTGCAGAATTGAGTGCAAATCCTCCCAGATGAAAATACTTAGTTCAAGTGACTTCAGGGATGTATACACTGAATCTAATGATGAGTAGATTTTAGGTGTAACAGAATTCCCCCTAAAGCATGAAGTTGTTAAGGATGTACAGGTGAAGTGCTTTGAAAGAAATAATGGCAATAGGCTCGACAGACGACGGACACTGCTGCAGTACAACTGACTCTGAACGGATAGTCTCATATGAAGTACAACATGGCTTCTGACCAATACATTGCAGATCCATGGTAGTAATGACCGACTGAACACAATCATGGATACTAGACACAAACATATATCCATGATGAGATGACAACATAGCCATGACCAATACAAAAGTGGATCCGTGTAATATGACTCAATACAAACTCCATTGTAACCTGGGTAAAACACGACTCCCCAGGGTCTTCAAGCTGAACCCGCAATGATATGAATCTATCCATGTGATTACAAATGTATTGACCTCTAACATGGTAGAAACCACTTGATTACCAACCATTGATGTAAACCGTTAACAAGTGCGAGGGAGATCACCATTGATGTCAATGATTCCCAAGGTATCACAATACATATCATCAACGGTCAATAAATGATTTGAAGTCGAATGCAAGATGAAATCTTTCAATCAAGAGCCAATGATGTAAACTCATGATGAAAGCAAGGTAACTTGCTATTGAGGCATGCAGGGCCAAGGTACTTGGTAGATTCAATCCTTGGATGATGAGTTGAAGTCGACAAGGATGAATTGGTCGAAGGAGGGCCATGATGAATCCCCCATCAATCGACACGAAATACGACAAAAGATGTGTATAGTGGATCGGATGGTACAATAACATGTAAGACTGACTCAAAGTAACAACAGCATGATGATGTGTGTACTGACTGTAGATGATAGATAGCAAACGTGTTCTTGAACATGGGCATGGCATGACTTGGCAGTATTGACACAATGAGAATGGCACAAAATTCTAATGCAACTGATAATGGAAGCTTTCTCCGAATGACTCAGAGGAGTAACATGACTCAGAAAGTAAGCGGGGACTCATAGACAAACAGATGATCCAAGTACTGTATGTGAATGCAGATGAGTGCCATGTTCAAGAACGACTATATACTAACACTAAGGTATTCAACACAAACACTTTCCTTTTTCCCCATCATGAACGATGAGTGCCTCATGTGTTTTTTTACGAGCTTGATGAGGGTAACTAGATGCTCGGTATAGCTTATCTCATAGATGAGTCCAATCCCAAATATTTTTCGAACCTGGGATAGGAGGGTTTCATCCCATGACAGGCCCTTCAATGTGAAAATTTAACGAGTCCATAGAAGGTAAACTCGGTCGTCATTTCATGTTTAGAGAGTCTGAAAAGAACTAAAGAAGACTCCAATGGTCCTTTTTCGTAAAGTTATCATCTTCGCCCGAAAAAGGGTAAAACAACGCAGGAGAGGACTCTTCCAGTCATGATTGGCTGGAGTATTCCTTTTTCGTAATTAGTGCCTCTTGGTCTGAAAAATGGATAAACTATCACCAGGAAGATGACCATTCAAATGCTTTAACAAGCGTGAACGTGACAAGTTCCCTTGGAAATATTTTCATTTTTCGAGAGCCTGAAAAGAGCTTAATGGTAGACTCCGGGGGGTGTCCTTTTATGTGGAAGCTTAACGAGTCCGGAAAAGTGATAAATCATAACTCGGTACTTGCTCTTATGGTTTTGTGAGTACGAGAACAAATGGAGAGTAAACTCGTCCTCATGCAATAATTATGACTAACCAAAAATAATAATAACAAAACATTCAAAGGGGTGTTCATACCTATAGTTACCGTTGGTGATGCGAGAAACAACACAAAAGACCACTTTACGACCCCTGTACACTAGAGAAAGTGTCAAATAGTCCCAAATATAATGACAAATTGTCAAAACTATAGTAAATGGCCCAAAAGCATCAAAATATTTGAAAACGAATATTCCATTCTATTTATAAATAGAAATATGGGTTAAAAATAGATTTCATTGTTTCAATTGCCAATTTGGGTGGAGAAGTACCAATTTGGAGCCAAAACATTCTTTGCCAATTTCGGGAGCTACAATCCGCCATTTCACCAACTGTCTGGATCAGGTAGGCCTAAACTTCATCCAACAACTTTTCAGTGGTTTAGTTTTTGCTTTTATGTCCATTTTTTTTTGTTTTTGATGTTGTTATGGAGGGCTTTCTGCGCCCTTGGCTCGTTGCAGGTTGCCCTTTCGGGACCTGCGATGAGACCGAGACGTCGCAAGCCGCAAAAATGAGAGGTGCGACATCATCGCACTGTACCTAAGCGTATAGTGCAACGGTGGAAAACCACAAGCCAAACATAAAAAATAATTCAAAAAATGGGCTACTAAGGTTTGAAGCAAGACCTAACAGTGTTTAAATGTCCTTCGTGGCAGGTTACCAGCTAGCCAATATGGTATTGGAGTGGCGAGAGAGAGAACACGAACTCGAGGATGAACAGGCCACGAATTCTCCACAATGCGTGGATGCTTTGAGAAATTGTGGGTTACTCAAGTTCTTTGAGATCCAGGGGATGAGATCCCAGATCCCACTGCTGACACACATGCTCTAGAGTTGGGACGCGGCCCAACAGTACTTTCTGATAGGTGAGCATATCCTCATGATAGACATTGAGGATATCTACTTTCTCACTGGTTTGTCCCAAAGAGGGGACGCTGTACAACTTACTAGGACATGGGCCAGCGACCGTACAATTGAGGACATGGTGTCACAGCATTGTGTTGCTACTTCTCGTCCTTCCAGCGGGAAGACTCTTATCAGGGATGTGGTGAGCCATCTACTGTGGACCATATTGCTTACCATTACTAGGGTGGCGGGTATCCAAGCCCCACACATGGCTACTCATACCCAGATGCTGTATGCGGAGGACTGTATGTCCCCCATGGTTTTCAACTGGTGCGAGGGTCTCCTCGCAAACATTCGAGCTCAGCTGACCTAGTGTCGATGAGGAGAGCTCAAGTAGTTTGGGTATGGATTGATCATAGTATCATTCCTCTTAGAGTGGATTCCTCTTCTACGTCTGCAATTGGTACTTGATGATAGGGAACCCAGGGATCCCCATATGCTCAAATAGGCTGAGGTCATGACCCGTCATGGTGGCAGGCCCATCATTAGCTTTGGTCCTGAGTTTTTCAGCTGGCTAGAGGGCAAGTTACTTATGGTCGAGGACTTTCCATACAGTGGCACAGACTTCCAAGAGGATCCCGACTTGGTGCTACCGGAGGGTGCAACATGGGGTGACCTAGATGAGAACAAAACCCTTGTATTTTGAGTTTTGTATATTATATCATTTTTTTTTATGCAGTGTTGACATGTATGTAATATGTGTGTGTAGATGTGGGCCTCGTACGACCAGTGGGTCTCTCCCTTCTGGCAAGGAGAGACAGAGGCAGAGAGGTAGTTGTTCCTCCAGGTGCTCATGCTGCCATCAAGGAGATGGAGGAGGTGTACAGGAACCTATCCCAGTAGACTGTGGAGGTAACAGAGCCAGCTATTGATGACTTACCGAGGCCCATGCAGAGGTTCGAGGTTGGAGCGTGCACTTCAATGCCTTACTCCGCAAGGTGGCTCGGGCCCTAGATTGCTTCCTTACCCAGTGAAAGCGTGCCATCTGGGCTAGGGGTGGTGTAGAGGTCAGGTGCTAGGCCTGATGACACTATATTACTTGTACTGAGAGCTTAGAGGCCTCATATTTTGTACTCCTGAAAGCTATGATGCTTCAGATTTTTGTAGAGACTCACTGAAAGCCATTGTGCTTCAGATTTTGTACCAGCACTTGGTGAAAAAATGAAGATGGGTGTCTATTTTGGGGGGTCTCGTGAGAAAATAATTCTGGTTTTTTCATGTTTTTCAACTTCGGTCAAACAAAAGTGATATTTTTGTTTAAACTTTCACTTTTCCGTAAAAGGAAAACTTTTGTAGAATTATGTTAGCTTTCTATTCATAATTTTTTCAATTTTTTTTATTAAGATTTGATATGTCGATTTTGCAAATGTTTGATAGTGTGTTCTTATAAAATGAAAAGACTACAAAAGAGTTATGATTTGTTGCACCACTAAAATCGTTGTTAGACTTGTGTTTTGCAAAAACAGAAAATGCTACGACAATCTACACACAATGTACTAGTGCCTGACTATAAGTTTGCATCCAATGGATCTGTATACTAATTATTATATTTTTTTAAAGTCGATCAATGGGGAAACTCATTCGATTTTCAATAACTTTTTTGTTGCACCACTTTTCTCTCAATCCGCTATAAAAGCAAAAAATCTACAAACACCCTTTTGAAGTAGACACACCAATGAAGAGTCCGACATTTTTTTCGATTTTTTTGGTGTTGTATTTTTAAAGTTATGGATTTTTCTTTTCGTCGTTTTTTTAAAGAGTTGAATCATAACTTGACACATGTTACGAAAATAAAACTTAAAAAATATCAGTTCTTATCTATATACAACAAAATTTATACCCTCGTAAAGTAGATTCAATGATGAATCTACTGGTATGAAGTTCGACATTCGTTTTGTTATGTAAGAGGTGGTTTTTCCCTTCCGAAAATGGAGAAACCTGAAAATTCTGCAGCAATCTGAATTTTACATGTTTCAGAGATTATTCGGCCGAAATAATTATTCGGCCGAATAACGTTTTTCCGTAACGGCGCCGTGAATTATGGCGAAGGTTATTCGGCCGAATAATAAAACGGAAAAAAATCTCGTCGGCCGGGAAAAAAAAAATTTGTTTTTTATACTCATATAAATAAACTTGAAGTTAATTCATTATTTTCGCATGTTTTAACTTCGCATTTTTTTGTCAAACTAATTTTGAAGGAGGAGACATTTTTTGCAAAAGTAGGTTTTTACAAGGTATGTTTCTTCTTCTATTTTACAAAAGGCACATTGAAGGAGTTTTTTTTTGTAAGGCATATTTGCAAGGAGTTTTTTTTTGTAAGGCATATTTGCAAGGAGTTTTTCCAAAATATTTCTTTTCTTATTGCATATTTGCAAAGAAGACATTTTTTACAAAAGGAGGTTTTTACAAGGTATGTTTCTTCTTCTTTTTTCCAAAAGGCACATTGAAGGTGATTTTTTTCTAAGGCATATTTGCAAAGAGTTTTTTCAAAATATTTCTTTTCTTATTGCATATTTGGAAAGAAGACATTTTTTGGAAAAAGAGGTTTTTACAAAGTATGTTTCTTCTTCTTTTTTCCAAAAGACACATTGAAAATGTTTTTTTTTAAGGCATATTTGCAAGGAGTTTTTTCAAAATATTTCTTTTCTTAGACATGTTTGCAAGGATTGTATTTAAAAAGTGTGTATTCGAAAGTATTTTTGCAAAAAAAATGTATTTTTCCTTCTTATTTCTTTGAAAGGGATTTTTTCAAAGAGTTGTTTTGGTAAGATAATTTACAAATGGTTTTTTTCCAAAGTAGTTTTGCACTTTCCAAAGTAGTTTTGCACTTCTTATTTATTTGAAAGGAGTTTTTTCAAATAGTTATGTTGCTAAGGTATTTTGCAAATGATTTTTTGCAACGTAGTTTTGTACTTCTTATTTCTTTGAAATGGGTTTTTTCAAATAATTATTTCTTTACAATGGTTTTTTCCCAGATATGTTTACAAATAAGTTTTTATTCAAAGCACTTTTTTCTAGTGGCTTTTTTTGTAGATATTTTTTCAAAGAGGTTTTTTTGCAATGATTTTTACAACAAAGATTTATTTACAAGGTGTTTTTATTATTTTCCAATGGGTAGGTAATTTATTGTCGAGAAGTTTCTTATTTCTTTTCAAGAAGGTTTTTTTCAAAGAATATTTTTGTTCAGAGAGTTTTTTCAAAGAAAAGTTAATTCCAAAGAAATCTTCTTCAAAAGACTCTTACAAAATTTTTATAAGGTAGAGTAAATTTCAGTTCATGTTTTTATAAATTCCGTAAATGTTTTTAAATCTTAATTTATTTATTTTTACTATAAAGTAACATGATTCTTTAATTTATCATCTATAGATTAAACAACCATGAGCAATAAGAGAAAATGTCAAAGAAAAGCTGATCGTAAACGTGATGATGATGATAATAGAGATAAACAAAAACTCAGATATATTGCCAAAAAACAAAGGGTTGCCGAAACGGAAGAGGGAACTATTGAAGATATAAATACAGATTTACATGATAATGTTGAAGAGATGAAAATTGAAAATAGAGTACAAGAAGAACAAATTGAAGTTGAAAAGAATATTGTAGAAGATGTAAATAGTGATTTACATGCTAATGTCGATGAAGTCAATATTGAAGATCAAGTTCAAGATCCAGAAATTGGACCTGGTATGTATATATCATATATTTTCCAAATTCATTTTTTATAATGAATTTTATTTTTTGATATATGTTAAATTAAATTTAACTTGATGTATAGGTACTTTTACTATTGATGATGAAATGTTAGAAGACATTGATTGCGACAAATATGGAGAAAAACTACCAATACATGTTGCACGATATCATGCTACAAAAATTTATGATGAAGTTGTCAAGGATTACTCAATAGCAGAACAAGCACAAATTTTGAGATGTTTATTAGTGTCCAAGAAGTTAAAAGGTGCTACATCATTATTGGGTATTCACAAAGCGACAAAAGAGTCGAAATTGAAACAAAATGTGATGGAAAATATAGGTGATGCAATAAAAAAATTTGGAAAATCCAGGAAGAAAGATATCAGTGCTGCACGTAAAGCAATTCATACAGCAATTCTTTCAGCTAGTACTAAACAAAAGCGTTTGACAACAGAACTAGCAAAAGCAATTGGAACATCAAGAAAGACATTATACAAACATAGCAAATTCAAAATGCAAATAGATGAAAATAATGAACTTACTTGTTGGGCAATTATTTGTAGACAACCTTACAAAGATAGATTAGGAGCAGGTGTTAAAGATATTGTACGAGAATATTGGTTGGAACATGGTCGAGTTTCACCAAATTCAAGAGATGTGATACACAAAAGAATATCACGAAATGTATATGAAAGCCAGCCAAAACATATAATGGACATGACACAAGTACAATTGTTCAATAAATTCAAGGAAGATCATCGTGGAATTAATATATCAATCACTACATTTGTGCAACAAAAACCATGGTATGTTTGACCTATAACTATACGTGATACATGTTGTTGCCATTATCATGTGCAATTTCAGTTATATTATGACACGTTTCTTGAATTTGGTAAAATGTTTTGGACAAATTCACCACCTCTGCCGACGATACGTGAATTCATATCTCAAATTTTATGTGAGAGAAATCACGATGAAGTATTTTATTCAAAGAAATGTGTCAATGGAAAACATTGTCATCATTGTGGAAATTTGGTGCTATTCCACAATAAATATCCTATCGATAATGATCAATCGTTGTCAAATGTAAATGTTGATTGGAGGAGATACGAATACATCAACTATAGTACAAGTTCTAGTGATTCACATTCCAAAAGAATTGATTTGCTAGAAGACAAGATATGCGTCACAGATTTTCTCAAAAAATTTGAAAGCGAAATTTATAAATACACCCAGCATTCACATAGAGCACGATGGCAAGATCTTCAATTCAAACAGTCTCGTGAAATTTTTCCTCCCGGAACAATTTTGTCGGTGGTTGATTTTGCTGAAAACTATACATTTGCTGCACAAAAAGAGATACAGAGTGAATACTATCACTCTGACCAAGTTTCGATATTTGTCCATGTTGTATATAGACATTCTCAACAAGATGTTGATGGCATTGAAAGCACATGTGACAATCGAGATGTGATTAAAGAATATCACTTCTATATCAGCGATGATCGTACACACGATACACATTTTGTTCAACATTGGATAGAAAATATTTTCTATGACTCACTGAAAAAACGCGAAGTCAAATTCAATGAGCATTGGATATGGTCTGATGGATGTGCGGGTCAATTTAAATCTTCACGATCATTTTTTTGGTTATGTCGACTTCATAAAGCGCTGAACATTAAACATCGCTGGAATTTCTTTGAAACTGGGCATGGAAAAGGTGAGCATGATGGTGCAGGAGCATGCGTGAAAAGAGCACTTCGAAGATGGCAAATGAACTATTCTTCTGCACGGTTTCATTCAGCTGCAGAGGTTGTCCAATGGTGTCAATTAAATCTAAGCCATGATTATAATCAACAATCAAAAGATGTGCGCATGTATGTCCACTATTTTTTTAATTTATATTATTTCTTGAAATTTAAAAAAATGTATGTACTCACATTTAAGTACATGTACACTAACATTAAAAGTTGTTCTTTGAAAGTGATTCATCATTTATTGTGTAGGTTTTTTTGGCTTGTTGGGGTCCAAGTTATAAATAGATCAATACCATATGATGCTAGCACCATACATGGAACTAGAGATCTTCACTCTATTCAAACAAAATCATTTCACAACGTGTTTGCATTTGACAGTAGAAAGCAATCATGCTTTTGTCATATTTGCATTGAAAATGTTGAGTCTACAGAAGTTTGTGAAAACATAACAAACAACTACGTAAAAGCTTGGAGACACACAGAGATTAATCCAAAAGGAAAAATGCCACTGGCAAGTGTAGAAGAATTAGAATCAGAAGAAATAGCAATATCGTCTGATGGCGATAGAATTTCAGATCTCGTAAGAGAAGGTAATAAACTTGTTTTTGACTTTTAAGTTAATTGTTCATTCTAGTTCATCGCCATAAGTATAGTCAATTTAATTCATTTAAATACGCTAACACCAATTATAACTTGCGCAGGAGATGTTTTCGCTGTGATTGCACCTGTAGACAACAACGAAAATGTCAAATATTACTTGATGCGATGCACTGAAGGAAAAATGAAGTTATTGGAGGACTACAACAACAACGGATTTACATACGAAAGAGGATCCATCATTTTAAAAGGCTACTTTTTTCAGCAGACGCATATGACTAAAAATTATGTCTACTTTCAAGATTATGAGCCCGATGTTATATGTTGTCAGTATAGTCATTTAGTATGTGCATCTCGAATAAAATTGGTACAAGTTCCATCAAAAAAACAATTAAAAACCAAAAAATGGAAACTATCCATATGTGACCATGAACGGATAGTTGAAGATGGCATTCCATTGCGATGTTTTTAATTACATATCAAAAATAAATTGATCTATATTTTTGTCTATGTCAATTGTTGTGTGCAATATATTTTTTGTCCAATTATCAAAATTGTTTTGCACAGTATATTTTTTCATTGAGTTTTCACGAATATTTTCTTGAATGACAACTAACATAAGAGCTTAAATGGTTGTACTTTAACATGCTTAAAAATGAATTCAAATATAATTTGGAAATTCAAAAGTACTTTATTCGGGTCCCCATATGTCTATTAGACCACTAAGGGATGAGATAACGGATGTGGCTATCCCCACTCCACCCCAAATTTTTACTTTTGATTGATTGATGCCAACGAAAAATCACAAAAAGACCTATTAAATTTTGTATTCTTTTAATCCATCGAACATGTTTCTTTAATATGTACTTCACCATAAATATGATCTGAATGAATTTTTTAAAACAAGTTGTTCATCTATATAATTTTTAAATATATGACTGTTGCACAAAAATAATATATCTCTCACATGTAAACTCACATAACTGAAATCATGGCAAATGAAGATAACAATTATTTGATTTTTAATCACAAACAAGAATTCCTAGATTGTGAAGCTTATGCTAAGTTAGAGCAATGATTATTTACAACAAATCGATAAAAATTCATCGAATTGTTTTCTAAAATTCATTTCTCTAACTTAGCATAAGCTTCGCAATCCGGAAATCCTCACTTGTGATTAAAAAACAAAAAATCATTATCCCCATTTGCCATGATTTCAACATTTAGAAATTCACGAACTACAAAGTACCTGAACAATGAACATATGAAAAATATTAGTTAAATTTTGAAATTTACATATACATATCGAACAATAAACATATGAACAACATTAATTACAATTTAAAATTTACATATGAATCAAACTACCAAAAAATTGAAACTTTTATCAAACAATTCGTACATTTTCTATCAAAAATTTCTATCATTTCATTTCTTTGCATTTTAGCATCTTAGTTCTTAGTTCATTTTAAACCTTCATTCTTATGGTTCAACACTTTCTCAACATTCATTCTTTTCATAACATTTCTTAACATAACAGAATGAAATATTTTTACAAATTCAACATTTCCAGACTTTAAATTGCACCTATCAAATGTTTCAATGTTTCATCATTACAACATTTTAATAACATTTATTCTCAACATTCCTTCTTCCATAACACCTCCCATTCATTATTTTCCAACATTCCTTTTTCCATAACACCTCCCATTCATTTTTTCCCAACATTGATTCTTACCATAACATTCATTCTCAACATTGAATATTTCCTAACTTAAATTAACATTTTAAACATT
Organism: Larix kaempferi; assembly: GCA_027924585.1. Lineage (NCBI taxonomy): Eukaryota > Viridiplantae > Streptophyta > Pinopsida > Pinales > Pinaceae > Larix > Larix kaempferi. The sequence goes on along the minus strand of BSBM01000047.1, from coordinate 53,709,238 downwards.
CCTAACCCCTCCCATTCATTCTTTCCCAACATTCATTCTTCCATAACATTCATTCTCATCATTCAACATTTCCTAACTTTATAACATTCATTCTCATCATTCAACATTTCCTAACTTTATAACATTCATTCTCATCATTCAACATTTCCTAACTTTATAACATTCATTCTCATCATTCAACATTTCCTAACTTTAGATTGCACCTATCAAGACATTTTAAATATTCATGCAAAACACATTATAAACATTATCAAAAAATTTAAAACATTCATTCAAAACATATTTTAAGCATTTTACCAAACGAGAAATAATTAACATGTACTCATATATAATCCAAAAAAAGTTAATGAACATGTGAGTTCAATGTACATGTGTATGTATAATCAACAAATAAATACCCTTCATGTCTGAACTACAATATATATATATATCAACAAAAACAATAAAGTCTGAACCACTGTCCATCTGAACCAATATCTTTCCACTATTTTCCACTAGGACCTTCCCTGGGACTCAACTCAACCTACAATACACAGAAAAACAAACTATAAATCTAGATCATAAATTATTTAAACAATTTTAAACTAAATACAATATATTAAAATATTAAACTTATACTAAAAATACAATTCAATTTTTAAAAAAATCGTACATCAAATTCTTTGAATGCATGTCCACTTTTTTCCACTAGAGCCTTCCCTTTGGCTCTAAAGGATCTCAAAGAACCAAGCTGCAACATGTCCAAAAATAATTTATGAATCCTAAAGCATACAAACAATCTTCAAATAAATCCAAAAAATTTAAAACATTAAACTTATATCAAAGATAATTTCTAGTTCAACAAAATTACCTCGGTACCAATATACGCATTCATTAAAGAGCCCACATCTTCACCCCCAATTTCCAAATGATCTCTCCCCTAAAATTTAAATTTTGTTAATGAATAAAACATAACTTAAATACATATAAAAAATTAAGCAATTAACTTAAAACCAAAACAAAAAAATTAAAATCATTAGCTCACAAGAGATGGTAAATCATCTAAAAAGTTGGAATCTAAAGAAACCTGCATAGATAAGTCAAATTAACAATAAGATACATTGATATTTATTAAAATTCAAACAAACAAAAAAAATCAAGTTCTATCATAAATATTATAATTAAAATACCTCTCCAAAACGCTCTTCATTTTGACTAGGTTGCTCTTCATTTTGACTATTGGAGACTCGAAAATTATGAGCATTTAACATTCTAGAAAACTGCAAACAAAATACATTTGCTTAATATATTTATTACTATGTAGCAAAAAATTCAATTCAAAATGAATAATAAAAAATCAAATAGATTGTCATAGCATAATCAACAAACCTCTCCCATACTCGATGTGTCATTGGATAACACATCTGAAGCTATATCTCGACAATTAGCATAAGCCCTGAGATCATCGATGCTCAATGCATCTACCTCGTCATTCATCTTGTAAACAAAATTTTGACGAACAGTAGCACGAGCCCTCTCTCGAACCAAACCCACTTCTACTCCAACAAGAGCTGATGCTAAACCATCACCTACCGATTCCCTTGCAACTGTCCCTAGTTGGGATGTGGGCTCCATCTCTGATCTTAAAGCCACAAGCCTAGGTGGACGAGGTATCTCAGGTGGAGGTTGAAGAGTCGTAGGGTCTCTGAGAGCACCTTTTCGATTATATATTCATCCCTTTCCAACTCCATAAAAGTCAGAAGGAACATCAGTATAGTTTGGATTCATACCTAAAAAAAACTCTGCATAGAAAAATCTAGCAAAATAATTGTTAAGTTTAAACCAAATAACCAAGCAAGATCACTGGAAGAAGCATAATCACAAGATAGACACACAATATATCCTGGGAAACCCTCATGGGGTAGAAAACCCAGTAAAGCTTTCCTCAATAAGATGAACAACCAAAATACAAGATGTGCTCCTCCTTCCTTTGTCTCCTTAGCTGATCTCCCAAACAAGTGCGCACTCTTTCACAAGTGAGTGAATGATATAATGAGGAGTTCACCTCCTCTATTTATACTTGACTCTCAACTGACTAAAAGACCTGTTGGGGCCGACCTCACCTAGAGAAGTCTAATAACCCCTAAAATATAACTACAGGGTCGACCCACACATGGTGGGTCTAATAACCCTAGTTAATATCAAACCTTGGAGGAATAGACATCTCCATATACATAGTAGGATTACCTCGGAGGAATGAAACATCTCCGGAATAATTAATGTACAAATATAATATTCTTAGAAGTTACAATATTCAACACTCCCCCTTAACGAGAAGGATATTATAACAACATCTGTAGGAGCAAGGAGTCATTTACTACATCATCTATATATCATCGGAAGCTTTCTTCAATTCATCATCATCAGTAACTTGACTAGTTACTGGAACATCAACATCGTCATCAGCATCATCATACGATTATTAGCATCGTCATCACACGATCATCATCATTATCGCCACACGATCATCAACATCGTCATCACTCGATCATCAACATCGTCATTACACGATCATCGTCATCGTCATCACATGATCATTAGCATCGTCATCACACGATCATCAGCATCGTCATCACACGATCATCGTCATCGTCATCACATGATCATCAGCATCGTCATCACATGATCATCAGCATCATCATCACACGAGCATCACGATCATCAGCATCGTCAAGGAATGATGTAAACCAGTCATGTACCTTTTGAACCGAAGTCCAGGGATGATCCAGTCCTATCATTATCGAAGACATACGTCTACGGCTCTTCTTTCGGACTGAGGTCCAGGAATGATCCAATCCCTTTATTATCGAAGACATATGTCTACGGCTCTTCTTTCAGACTGAAGTCCAGGAATGATCCCAATCCCTTCATTATCGAAGACATACGTCTACGGCTCTTCTTTCGGACTGAAGTCCAGGAATGATCCCAATCCCTTCATTCTCGAAGACATACGTCTACGGTTCTTCTTTCGGACTGAAGTCCAGGAATGATCCAATCCCTTCATTCTCGAAGACATACGTCTACAGCTCTTCTTTCGAACTGAAGTCCAGGAATGATCCCAATCCCTTCATTCTCGAAGACATACGACTATGGTTCTTCTTTCGGACTGAAGTCCAGGAATGATCCAATCCCTTCATTCTCGAAGACATACGTCTACGGCTCTTCTTTCGGACTGAAGTCCAGGAATGATCCCAATCCCTTCATTATCGAAGACATACGTCTACGATTCTTCTTTCGGACTGAAGTCCAGGAATGATCCAATCCCTTCATTCTCGAAGACATACGTCTACGGCTCTCTTTAGGACTGAAAGTCCAGGGATGATCCAATCCCCTCAACTGTCCACTAAGGACTTCATTCTCGGAGACCTCATGTCTACGGCTCTCTTTAGGACTGAAAGTCCAGGGATGATCCAATCCCCTCAACTGTCCACTAAGGACTTCATTCTCGGAGACCTCATGTCTACGGCTCTCTTTAGGACTGAAAGTCCAGGGATGATCCAATCCCCTCAACTGTCCACTAAGGACTTCATTCTCGGATACCTCATGTCTACGGCTCTCTTTAGGACTGAAAGACCAGGGATGATCCAATCCCCTCACATGTTCATCAAGAACATGTATCCTCATCATCATAACATGTATCACCACAACATGTATCATCAACATCAAAACATGTATAACCGCAACATGTATCAACAACATCAAAACATGTATAACCACAACATGTATCATCATCATCAAAACATGTATAACCATAACATGTATCATCAACATCAAAACATGTATAACCGCAACATTTATCATCATCATCAAAACATGTATAACCATAACATGTATCATCATCATCAAAGCATGTATAACCTCTATCGTCAAAAGCATCTAACATCAAAAGCATGTATACATCTAATCATAAAAATAAAGAATATAAGAGTCCTAAATCTAAATAATTCTAGGTGATTAAGTGCAAAGAAAAATAAGTAACCTCATCATTAATGAGGTAGGATTGTCTGTCTCATACTGTGCTACTCCCCCTTTCGAGGAGGGTTCTTCTGAACTACACCAAGCTTGTCTCGGAAGTGTTCAAACTTTACTCGAGACAGAGGCTTGGTCAGGATATCAGCAATTTGATCCTCAGTGCTTATATACTCTAGCTTGATAGCTCCTTTCTGCACCATATCTCGAATATAAAAGTAACGGATCTCTATGTGTTTTGACTTATCATGAAACACAGGATTTTCAGTCATCTTGATGCAGCTTTGATTATCACACATAATCACAGTGGGTTCCATTTCTAAGTCAAACACTCCAGATAAAAGTTTTCGAAGCCATACTGCTTCACAGCTAGCAGAACAGGAAGCTATGTATTCAGCTTCAGCAGTACTGAGGGCCACACTTGATTGTTTCTTGCTGAACCATGAGATCATGGCAAATCCAAGACCATAACATCCACCAGAGGTACTTTTTCTGTCTGAGATACTTCCTGCCCAATCAGAATCTGAGTAACCATGTAATCTGAGTTCATGATTTCCAACATAAAATAAGCCAAAATCTAATGTACCTTTTAGGTACCTCATTACATGCTTTGCAGCTATTAAGTGAACCTTTCTAGGTTCTACTAGATACTGACTTAGGGTATTTACAACAAAGCATATATCAGGCCTAGTATTAGTTAAGTACATCAAAGATCCAATGATTTGTCTATATAAAGTTATGTCCACTAGTTCTGATGAATCATTAACTAATAACTTTAAGTTGGAGTCCATGGGAGTGGCCATGGCTTTACACTCCAACATATCAAATCTTTTGAGAATCTCCACAGTGTACTTACCTTGATTTAGAAAGATTCCTTTTGGTTCTTTCCATACTTCTAAGCCTAAGAAGTAGTGCATCAATCCGAGATCTTTCATCTCGAATTCTGAAGAAAGCTTCTTCTTGCTTTCAATAATCTGATTCTCATTTCCAGTTAGGAAAAGATCATCTACATATAACAGCAATATAACTGGTTCATCATCCATCACCTTGAGATAAAGATTTGGGTCAGCTTTACTTTTGGTAAAACCCATGCTAGTTAAGAAATTGTCAATCCTTCCGTACCAAGCCCTTGGAGCTTGTTTCAACCCATATAATGCCTTCTTCAATTTGCATACATGAGTTCTTCCATCATTAACCTCAAACCCTTGAGGTTGCTCTATGTATACTTCTTCTTCAATTACTCCATTCAGAAAAGCTGTCTTAACATCCATTTGGTGTAATTTCCACTTCATCATGGATGCAAGAGCCATAATAGTTCTAATTGAAGTATACCTGGCAACTGGTGCAAATGTTTCTTCGTAGTCAATTCCCTCCTTCTGAGAGAATCCTCTAGCTACAAATATTGCTTTGTATTTTTCAATGCTTCCATCTGCGGCATGTTTTATTTTGAAGATCCATTTGGAAGAAACCACACTTTTATCTTTTGGCTTGGGAACTATATCCCAAACATCATTTTTCATTATTGACTGATATTCTTCTGTCATTGCTTCTACCCATTCTTTCTTCTGAGCTGCCTCTTCATAGCTAGTAGGTAGTTGATCCACAAGGTCACACATTAAGGCCATATAGTTGGATACTAGCTTTGGTTTCTTTCTTTCTCTAGTGGAGCCTTCAGGAGCTCCATATCTTTCAGCTCCTTGGATAATATCTCTAGCCCATGCTGGTCTTCTTTTCCTGGATAGTTCCGCAACAGGTGGTTCTTGAGGTTCCAGCATGTCATGATCCTCTGGTGTAGCTTCTTCAGGGATGTGAACAGTCTCTGAATCTCTGGGTGATGAATCTTCTTCATAAACTTCTTCAAGTTGACACTTTCTGGATTTCTTGAGAGCTGCTTCCTCATCAAAGGTTACATCTCTACTTATTTCTATATGATGGAAACCTGGTATGTAGATTCTGAAGGCTTTGGAAGTTTCACAATAACCAACAAACATTCCCTTCTTTCCTAAGGGATCCAACTTGGTTCTCTTTTCTTTTGGAATGTGGATATACACAGGACACCCAAATATTTTAAGATGACTTACCTCAGGCTTCTTACCTGTAAACACTTCTTCTGGAGTTTTGAATTCAAGAGCACTGTGAGATAATCTATTTTGCACATAAACTGCTGTCTTGGCTGCTTCAGCCCATAATTACATGGGAAGATCTTGGTCATGTATCATGGTCTTCACAGCTTCCATGATTGTTCTATTTTTCCTTTCAGCCACCCCATTCTGTTGGGGATTGTAGGGAGTAGTTAGTTCCCTTTTAATTCCAGCTTCTTTGCAAAAGTCCTCAAATTCCTTTGAGGTGAATTCTCCGCCATTATCTGTTCTGAGAGTTTTGATTTTCTTGTCTGATAGATTTTCTATTAGAGCCTTGAACTCTTTGAATTTTCCAAAGACTTCATTCTTCCCTTTTAGAAAGTATATCCAAGTTTTCCTTGAATAGTCATCTATGAATGAAAGATAGTATTCAAACCCACTTAAGGAAGTGGTGGGCATTGGACCACATACATCTAAGTGTATAAGCTCTAAAATGTTCTTAGTCTTTGTTTCACTTTTTGGAAAGGGGTTTTTGATATTTTTCCCTTTCTTACATGAGCCATCATGATCAGCTTTTAAAACTGGTAGTCCTATGACTACCTTGCTTACATAGGGTAAGGCTTTAAAGTTGATGTGGGCTAATCTTCTATGCCATAGCTCACTGGGGCTAGAGATCTCATGTGCAAGGGCAGCTTCTGGATGACCCTTGAGTTTATAGAGACCTCCTTCTTCTTCACCAATAACAACTGCATCTTTAATTGTCTTCCCTTTGGACCACATGAGTACTTGTCCATCTATGAAGGCTACTCTGAAGCCTTTCTTATCTAGTGCTGAAATAGAGAGAAGGTTCTTCTTTAAACCTGGGACATATAAGATGTCTTTCATCTTCAAGGGTGTTCCAGAATCTAGCTTATAGCTAGCTTCACCAATTCCTTTGATAGGATATTGGTAGTCATCTCCTAGAGATACTTTCTGTGAAGAAGACTTTTCTTCAAGATTTGAGAAGGTCTTCCTTTGACCTGTCATGTGCTTGGAAGCACCACTATCAATGAGCCATGTATCTTCTCCAGGAGATACAGATCCAGAGAGTGCAGAGAATAGAACATATTCTTCTGGATCTTCTTTCTTCACCTTACATCTTTTCCTTTTGGGTTTTACCTCTACCTCTTCTTCTTCTTCATCTTCTTCCTCTTCTTCTTCTTCACTATCATTTTCTGCCAAATGTGCATGATGTCTTTTGTGGAAGACTTTCTTCCTTTGAGAAGGACAATATCTGGAGATGTGTCCCAATTTATGACAACTGTAGCATTCTACCGTAGAAAAATCTCTTGCTGAATTGGGTCCTCTTCTCTTGTTAGATCTAGAGAAGTGTTGAGATCCTTTGTGATCAACTCTCTTGAAATGACTCATTCTTCTTCTTTTGGTATGAGTGGCTAGGGCTTGGTCATCCTCTTTGAGAAGGGATTCTCTATTTGCAACCCTAGCTTCTTCTTGAACACAATCCTCCCATACTACATCAAACTTCATGCTCTCTTTCCTAACACACATGGTTTGTATAAATGACTCCCAAGATCTAGTGAGACCATTGAGGGCAGTCATCACAAGTTCATCCTCATCGAGGGTATCACCAATTGCATCTAGTTGTTCCTTGATTTGTGAAACCCTTGAGAAGTAGTCTTGAATGGATTCTCCTTTGTGCATCTTGGTGCTCTTTAATTTAGACCTCAGATTCATCTTCCTATTGATGTTCTTTCCTTCAAACATTCTTCCTAGGGCATCATACATTTCCTTTGGAGTCTTCTTGGAAGACACTTGGGGAATCAAGTGGTCTTTAATGGAATCAGCTATGATTCTCTTTGCCCTAATTAGATCTTTCCTGTGCTTTTCTTTGGCTTCATCTTCTTCTGGTTCTGCAACTTCCTCCTTGATATAATGAGCAAGGTCATTCTCTTCAAGAATGAGACCGATTCTGTATTTCCATGCCCGGAAATTCTCTATGCCTTCTAGCTTGTCTTCAAGCTTAGTATTTGGAGCCATCTTCTCTTGGGGGATTCCAAGAGACAGAGTAGACTTACTTGGAAAGTTACTTTTTACTTTTCCGGAAACTGAAACATAATTTTATCGCACTTTTGGTAGAATTAGGGTTTGCAATTCCCGGAGTTCTACCCAACCAAAAAGTTCGATCTAGGGCTTAAAAGAATGCTCTTGATGAGGGCTATCCAACCATGTAATCAGAAACCAAAAATTCCAACTTTTTTCTGAAACCAAAATCTGACGTATCGCACTTTTGGTAGAATTAGGGTTTGCAATTCCCGGAGTTCTACCCAACCAAAAAGTTCGATCTAGGGCTTAAAAGAAAGGTATTGAGGAGGGCTATCCAGCCATGCAACCAAAAATCAATAATACCAACTTTGGGCTGAAACCCTAACTTCACCAAAGAGAGAGAAAGAGATAATCTTACCTTGTGAAAGATGTCCTATTCAGTCTAGCTCTGATACCATGTTAAGTTTAAACCAAATAACCAAGCAAGATCACTGAAAGAAGCATAATCACAAGATAGACACACAATATATCCTGGGAAACCCTCATGGGGTAGAAAACCCAGTAAAGCTTTCCTCAATAAGATGAACAACCAAAATACAAGATGTGCTCCTCCTTCCTTTGTCTCCTTAGCTGATCTCCCAAACAAGTGCGCACTCTTCCACAAGTGAGTGAATGATATAATGAGGAGTTCACCTCCTCTATTTATACTTGACTCTCAACTGACTAAAAGACCTGTTGGGGCCGACCTCACCTAGAGAAGTCTAATAACCCCTAAAATATAACTACAGGGCCAACCCACACATGGTGGGTCTAATAACCCTAGTTAATATCAAACCTTGGAGGAATAAACATCTCCAGATACATAGTAGGATTACCTCGGAGGAATGAAACATCTCCGGAATAATTAATGTACAAATATAATATTCTTAGAAGTTACAATATTCAACAATAATTAGGAACCTCATCATTCCATGGCAATCGACCATAAGCTGCAAGAAACCTATCATATATTAAATGTGCAATTTGAGGATGCTTAAAATATTGCACTTTCAACATTTTTTGCTTAAGGCCTTCTTTGAAATTAAACATTGAATTGGCTTGTTCTCTGGTAACTCTCTCCTTCATAACCTCCCACTTGTCTGGACCCATAACTTGTTCCCTTCGCCTGTGCATCAAATGAACAAAACCATTCGTAGTTGGTCCAAGTTCCTCATATGCATCAATGAATTTGTGCAAAGACCCCAAAACAATCTCCAGACTTTGTCGGCTCTCTGGAGGGAGATCTAAAGAACATAGATCATTGTTCAACCTGTCATAGTGGGATCTACAACTTTCAAGGATAGTTTCTTGCTCAACACCTTGCCATGGAAGCTCATCAAGTAAATCAGACGGATAAGTTGATATGGGTGTACAACCCTCAGCCAATGGAACATATGTCGTCCTCGATCTAGGAGGATCTTCAGGATCCTGCTCTGCACCCACACCTATTCCATCATCTACAATCCTATCTTGATCTTCGTCTCGCTCTGTCGAATTACGGACATCTTCTGAACCTCCCTCTCCTTCAAATATAGCCATAGTGAAGAGTTAACGTTGTCCAAAAGTTCAAAACACACAAAAATACAAATTATACATTCAATTAAACATTAATGTTCATACCAACAGAAGGTTGAGATCGACGCTCTCCAATAGAGGACAAAGGAGAATCATTTGTACCCCTATCAACTCGTTGGTGATCGGATGACTGTGATGCATACAATAAGCTCGAACCCCGCGGTGTATTCGACAACCTTGGACTACCAATTGGAACACCAATTCCTGATGAATGTGATGACCTCCTACGCTTTCCCCTCGAAGACTCCACTCTTTCCATTTGATATGATTTCTAAATTTACACAAACATTAACAAATTGAAATTGTACATGTTTATCCTACAAGCATAAAGTCATATCTTATAAAAAACTACAACAAAATGTAAGGGTGTCTAAAGTAGTATAAGCTAAGATTTTTTGTAAGTCCCTCTCCTAACTCTAATTAATTAACTAAAATTCCTTACCATTACTACTATTGCAATGTAAAGATATACGTAATAGTCATTTCATTATCAAATATAAATTATAACACATTTAATTGTAGTACTATAGTAACCTTGAAAACTTTTCTTCCATCAAATCTGGTTGAATTATATATCTCAATTAAAAAACATCTCACAATATATATATATATATACACTTATTAGAAGATTTCTACTTTATATGTACGATAGAAAAATTTACACACACTGAAGTTGTACATGTTAATTCTACAGACTTAAAGGCATATCTCATAAAGAATTGCATACCAAATGTAGAGGTGCCTAAAGTTGTATAAATTATATGAATTCCTCCCCTAACACTCTAAGAGCACTACTATTGCCCGATAAACATAACATTGATAATCATTTCATAATCAGATAAAAAGTATAATGCAGTTAATTGTAATAGTATAGTAACCTTGCAAATTTTTCATCCATCACTTATGATTTTAATCTATATCTCAATAAACAAACATTACATAATATTCATAAAAAAAATAATTAGGGAACTCTGTTCATGAACAGAGCTCTTTAACTCTGTTCATGAACTCTATTAATGAACTCTGTTCATGAACAGAGTTCTTTAACTTTGTTCAAGAACACAACCAATAAAATTTACATGACTATTTTATGATTTAATTTAAAAGTTTCTCATTTTGATGCTAGTACTGCACAAAAATCATGCCCTACTGTGCTAATATGATGAAACATAAACACGGTTCATGATCATGAGCTCTGTTCATGAACAGAGTTCATGAACTGATTTCATGAACAGAGTTCATGAACTGATTTCATGAACTGCGTTCATGAATAGAGTTCATGAACTCTGTTCATGAACACTGTTCATGAACAGAGTTCATGAAACCTGTTCATGAACACTGTTCATGAACTCTGTTCATGAACTCTGTTCATGAACAGAGTTGATTTAAGGGAATAAAAACTAAAATGATGAACAGAAAATTAAAATTTAAAAAACTAAACAATCTAATTTCGTGAACGATACATACCTGTAACCAAAACAACTAGCGAAAAGACTGTCAATCCACGAAGCCTCGCCAGTTCAGACCACCAACTCTCCAAACAGCAAATATTCCCTTCACACAATGCCGAATTACATTGGCAACTAAAAACAATAAAAATATGATAACAAAATCAAAACAAAACAACTCGACAATAAAACATACCTTCAATTTAACTGCCAATCCTGCGTGAAAACCGCAACACCAACGACACACCAATAACAGCACCGCAAAAACAAACGAACAATCCTGCAAACAAAGCACATTTCATCAAATCGTTAGAGAGAGAGACTATAAAATTAAAAATTAAGTTCAAATAACAAAATCAACAGAAACCAATTACTTACACTAGGACGTTGGCACCACCTCGTTACACCGATCACAGATCCACGCAACACCCCCGTCGACGAACACACGATCCACCCACCACAGTCGTCACTTACAGATCCACCAACCACACTCGTCCCTCACAGATCCGAACACCACACTCGTCACTTACCGAAAACAGCTTCAACAGCCGCGATAGGAAACAACAACAGAGCAGGCAGCTACAGAAATCAACTACAGAGCAGACAGCTACAGAAAGAAGCGGACGGGAAGGGGTGCATCAAAACCAGACGATCAACAATTGATACCGGTGAAGCGACATCGTCGTCGTCACAAGCGTCGACAACGGAGGGTGGCAGAAATCAACTACGGGCCCACTTGCGGGGTCCAGGAATTTACAGCGCGAAATTCCAAATGGCAGTCCAGGTCGGGCTTTTATGCAGAAACAGTATTCGGCCGAACAATTATTCGGCCGAATAATTGTTCGGCCGAATAATTGTTCAGCCGAATAACCCACCACCCGATATATTTTCCCGTCCGACTTCCGTTTGCATACATTTCAAGGATAGCCGTTAAACGGAACGGAGAAATGTTAGTGGTTATTCGGCCGAATAATCACTACATTATTCGGCCGAATAATATTCATTATTCGGCCGAATAATAAATATTATTCAGCCGAATAACTTCCGCTAAGACGATTTTGCACTAATTTCTCATGAAAGTGTTACCCATCTTCACGTTTTTACCCCACTACTTTTTGAGCGATATATATATAGAGACATTACCGACGATTTACACATTATGTGTTTTTAAAATGATTAGTGATGTGATATTGTTTACATGTTTGCTTTTATACATTTTATTTACATGTCGTGAATGCTTTTACATATTATGGATATTATGTGTGTGTGATGTACCAATCCAAAATGAAGTTGGCCATCGAGTCAGCAACTATGTTTAACTCCCATGGAATGTGTAGGTATTGAACGGATTCAAATGACATTTCCAGGAGACGTAGTCGTTTGAAGAGATGGAGTAAGGTGGGATCACAGATGGCGTACACCCGGTTCAAATGGGAAACCACTAATTCAGAATCCATGTGGATGACAATGTGGTTCATACCCAAGGAAATGGCGTTAGCTAGGGTTCCAATTACTGCCTGATACTTTGCGGCATTGTTGGTCTCAAACCCTAGGCAACTTCCTCCTGAGCTAATGAGGTCACTTGTTGGGGAATATAGTACCTAGGCTGCTGAAGCAAGGTTATAGGTATGCTAGTTGGCACCGTCCATGAATCCATAACACATTGGCATCTGCACATGCAAATAGAACATGGTATAAGAAACGGAAACAAGATCAAAAGACACTAACAAAGAAATGCGTCACACCACACAAAAACACAAAAAATTCCATGTATAGTATATACAAGTAATTCTATGCAACAGGGATCAAACATAGTATCTCTTCAGGTAAATCCCATTGCGGGCTTCACCCAAACAGATTCCATCATAATCTTCAAGCTCATAAGCTCCTTTCTCCAAAACATGTTTGACTATGTAAGGTCCATGCCACATGGATTCAAACATCCCTACTCCTAGTTTGTCATGCTTTTGGTCATCAGTAAGGACTAGGTCACCCTCATTAAATATACGAGGTTCAACTGACTTATTGTATTGGGCTTTGATGCATTTCTTGTGCACTTCATTAGCAAGAGCAACATCTCGGCGAGACTCATCAAGTTTTTCTAAGTGCATGAGATGTTCTTCCTTAGCAGTAGTGTTAGGAAGAAGTTTGATAGCGAGTTGTAGAGACGGAATTTCGCACTCCATCGGTACAATAGCCTCCAGTCCATATACCAATTGGAAAGGAGTGAATCCTGTGGCAGTTCTGATGGAAGTTTGGTAGGCCCATAATGCTGAAAAGAGCATGTTGTGCCAATTGGACTTATGTGTCCCTACCATCCTTTGGACCATAGTTTTCAAGACCTTATTAATGGCCTCGACCTTTCCGTTGGATTGCAGGTAGTAGGGTGTTGAATTTTCATGGCGAAAACCAAACCTGTCGCTCAACTCATCAACCATATGGTTCTAAAAATGAGAACCATGATCGGTAACAATTACCTGAGGAACTCCGAACCACGCTATTACATGATTGAACATGAAGAGTGCAGCGTTTTTGCCGTCGTTCTCGAATGTAGGCATAGCTTCGGTCCACTTTGTAAAGTAATCCATAGCTATGATGATGTAACTATGCCCCTCGGCCGAGGTAGGCTTACAATGTATAAAATCAATGCCCCATTTTGTGAATGGGCCAATGGAAATAACCGGATGTAACGAGGCAGGATGAGTGCGCTTCTTCGTATGGAAGTGTTGGCAAGGAGGATATTTTTTTACGGCCTCAATACAATCTTTGAAGATAGTAGGCCAAAAATATCCTGGGCGCAAAATCTTCTGGGTTGTAGCCATCCCAGAGAGGTGACCGTCGCATGCCCCAATGTGACAGCCATTCAGAACGCGTTCAGCCTTGTCATGAGTGAGACAACGTTAAAGAATTGAATCAATGCCACGGTGATACAAAGTATCATTAATGATTAAATAATACTTTGCATGGTGACGTATCTTATGACAGTCATTGCGAGATAGTTGAGGTTTGAAGCATTGGGTTTGGAGATACAATGAGATATCTCCATACCAGGGGTAAGTTGTACTGATGAGAAACAATGATTCATCTGGAAAGGAGTCATTATGCTCAACTTCTACATCAGAACAGGGAAGGTCGCAAATGAGCTCAGTAAACACCAAAGACTTCTTAGACTTAACTTTCTCGAAAAGAAGATCAAATTCTTGTAGTATCACAATCCAGCGTGAATACTTTCCCCCAAGCACCTGATGTGTTAGTATGTGGTACATGGGGTTCAAGTCGGCAATGATGGTGGTGGTGCGAAGCAAGATGTAGTGGTGGAACTTTTGGACGGAAATGACTGCCGCGAATGCGAGTTTTTCGACATGTGAATATCTATTTTCAGCATCAGCTAGACCCTTACTTGCATAGTATATTACATGTTCTTGGGTGTTTTGATCCTCCTGTACCAAAACCATGACGATAGTCGTAGCAGAAGCGGAGAGATATAAGATGTACTCTCGATAATAATTAGGTGGTTGGAGCACAAGGGCATGCATGATGGCATGTTTGATACTATCGAAGGATTTTTGAGCTTGGTCGTCCCAAATGAATGGGACGTCCTTCTTGATCAGTCTCATATACCCCTGAGTCTTCTCTGCAAAATTGCAAACAAAACATCTTAAATCAGTCACCTTCCCTTGGAGATTTTGAAGTTCCGTCACATCAGTTGGGGGTGGTAAGTTGATGATGGCCTCCACCTTTAAGGGATAAATGCATATCCCATCCTTCGAAATGATAAATCCTAAGAGGCATCCAGAATCAACACAAAAGATACACTTATGAGGATTTAGAAGGATATTGTACCGTCTGCATGTAAGGAAAATGGTTGTCAGATGATTAATGTGGAACTCGCGCTACTTTGAATGAGCAGGGAGATTGTCCAAGTAAGGTTCCACAAAGTCCTTAATGCCATGGAAAGCATACGACATAGCCCGCTAAAACGTGGCCCCAACATTTTTAAGGCCAAACGGGAGTTTGCGGTATGCAAATGTTTCCCATGGGAAGATGAAGGTCGCCTTGATCTCAATTTGGTTGTAACCAGAAAAGCCATCCATGAATGAGAAGATGACGCTTCTGGCACAGTTGTCGATGATATGGTCGATGAAGGGGGTCGGGTAGTTGTCTTTTGGACAAGCCCGATTAAGGTCTCGATAATCAACACAGACGCAAATGGTGCCCTGCTTTTTGTTCATAGGCACGGCATTTGAGACCCAATTTGTCAATGGGACAGGATAAATAAAACCAGCCTTTAAGAGCTTTTCAATTTCTGCCTTTATTGCCGCAGTCTTTCGAGGGTGTACTGGTCGTAAATTTTGGCGCACAGGTTTGATGTCAGGATAGGTTTTTATTTCATGAGAAACAATTGTGGGGTCTATCCCTGGCATATCCTCATAGGACCAAGAAAATACGTCTCGAAATTGCTTGAACAATTTCGTGCTAATAGTGATTTCTTCAAGGGAACACTTCTGGCCTATGCAAATGTGTTCCACCATACCAGGTTTCACCGAGATGTCTACCTGGGTGGTTGGCTCAATGTTGGCCAAGTTTCCCTCCATGTCTGTAAGACATGTAAGGATGGGGGATTGAGAGGATGTGTAGATATCTGGTGAAAAGAAGGTATGGATGTTGTTCTCTATGTATTCCAAAGGAGGAAGAAAAGATGACCTATGGTGGAGATCATCCCATGGACTGTTTTCAACATTCATTACTTCCATGATGGACTCGTCTGAATGAAAAGTCCGAAGTAAGAGATCAGGTAGAGATGGCGTCCGTTGTAGAAAACAGAATGGAGAGGCCATGGTTAAATGGTCCTCCGATGCTGATTGGATAGCCTCATAAATACTTTCAGGGGGTGAAAGAGGCATCATATCTCCAAGCAGGTGTGTTGTGGCTTCATCCGGTACAAGCCAAGCATCGTTAGAGTGAGATAAAATATTTGTGGAGATCATGTTCACTGTAGCAACATGATTAGGGGGGTCCATAGCTGGAAAAAAGCCCATGAGAGATGAATCTTTCAAAAGGACAATCCCTACACTCTCATACTGTTTTGACATCTGTCCAATGGAAGGAACATGGTCACCAGGATGAGTAGTGGCGTCTGGTGTACAAAAATCTAATTGGTCGATAGTAACAATTCATCCTTGGTAGGGGAATTGTACTATGCAGAAGATTGAAGAGGCTACCGCCTGCATGGTGTTAAACCAATTGCAACCAAGCAAGAGATTATAATCTAACAGGGCCAAGACCACTTCCACATTAATGGTTACGGTATTTCTGCCCAACTCAACTGCAAGAGCTTGTAAGAGCCCATGAGGTTGAAAGCCACGCCCGTCGAATGCCTTCAACGTGGTAGGAGAATGATTTAATTTGGGGGAGCCAATGGCTCTCCAATAGGTGATGGACATGATAGAAGTGGAGGCTCCTTCATCCAAAAGGGTACGATGGACAATCTTCCCAGCAATGTTGTCAAGTCGAAACATGATGGTGTTCGAGGAATCTGGTTCTACTGCACCAATGGATGCAAGGAGAGTTTTGCGTTGATTATGGCAATTCTGCAAAACTTCCAGGGTAGACATGGCACAAGTAGCTTGTGCCAAGTCCTCTACGATATTGTAATTTTGTGCCACTCGAGCATTAGGATTGAAAACAACTTTTCTAATTGTACTCTTGGGTGGTCGCAATATCGAGTCTAAGGAGGGCTTCTCAATGGTGAGAGAAGTCAATGGTATAGTGACATCAGTTAAGGAGTCGAAACCTTTTTTAGCATTACTTCCAGTGGATTCCTTCGAAGGGACCGGTTCTTAAGATCATGAGTGAGTATTCAAATTTATCATCTCGTTACACAACATGAGAACATGCGCGGTATTGGATGGTTCCCCCTGGGCTGCGGGGGTTTGAGCAATCATCTAATGGTTTTGGGTAGGAAACGGATCGTTGAGGACTGCGGGAGTCAGTTTAGCCCTAAGAAACTTTTTTACTTCGTCTCTATGGGGACACTCTTTTGAGAAATTGTCATCTCCACACAGTAAACAAGGATACTTCAGTTTCCTTTTCTGCTTGGTATCATCAGGAGTGCTCTTTGGTTCCTATTGGGCAGAAGACTTTTTGGGTTTCCCCTTGTTCTTCTTCTTGCCGTTAAACTTATGAGATGAAACCGATTGGACATAATTCACCTCTTCAGTTACAGTAGGAGCGGTGGACTTGGTGGTGCTGTGGCCAGCCGGAGCCGGGTTGGATGATCCAACAGTGCTAGCAGCAGGCTGGGTGTTAAGGGAACCAATGATTCCATCAGTTTGGAGTCCCTTATGTCATTTTGCAGGGTCATTAATGTCACGGGGTGCGTCAGGAAGAATATCAAACAAAGTGCTAGATTGATTATAGACTAGGTCTAGCACATGGGAACTTATGATGGCTTGTTCTTCAGTGACAGCACCTCACATAGAAACGTCTCTTGCTATGGTAGGGATGAGGGATTTTGTGAACCAGTCTGCTAGGAACTGATCTGGAATGGGAGCTTTAATGAGACGTCGTCTCCTCTTCCACTCGTGGATATGATCTGAAATGTGAGTGGTAGTATTCTGACGGAGCAAGGTTAAAAGCTCGGTACCAGTCTCATACCGTATGGGAAGCTGGAAATGTGTGAAAAATTTCATGGCAAGAGAACCAAAATTAGGAAAGAGTGTGGTGGCAACTCAATGTACCACTTGGCAGCCGAACCGGTGAGAGTCCTTTGAAACAATCTAAGATGAATTGAATCATCCATTAAGGAATTAGATGAACACCATAAGTTGTATGTCATCATGTGGTTTTTAGGGTCTTCACCAGACTTGGATTCAAACTTAGGGATATTAGACGGAAGTTTGACCAGAATCGGTGGCCAGTTAGATCTGTGGTAAATAGGATCGTTGGTTAAATGGGAGAGGTCAAGCGGGTCCAAAGTAGCCAGGAAGGGCAGCTGTGGGTTAGGCTACGCGTATTGATAATATGGATAAGGCATGTAAGGACCAGACTGACCGTAAGGTTTACCAGGATGAAACTGACTGTAGGGGAGTGTGTCGCCCAGACCGTAAGGAGGTCCCCCACCATAAAGTGTTCCATTCCAATAAGGTGGTGATAATTTACAATTGGTTTTTTTCCAAAGTAGTTTTGCACTTTCCAAAGTAGTTTTGCACTTCTTATTTATTTGAAAGGAGTTTTTTCAAATAGTTATGTTGCTAAGGTATTTTGCAAAGGATTTTTTGCAAGGTAGTTTTGTACTTCTTATTTCTTTGAAATGGGTTTTTTCAAATAATTATTTCTTTACAATGGTTTTTTCCCAGATATGTTTACAAATAAGTTTTTATTCAAAGCACTTTTTTCTAGTGGCTTTTTTTGTAGATATTTTTTCAAAGAGGTTTTTTTGCAATGATTTTTACAACAAAGATTTATTTACAAGGTGTTTTTATTATTTTCCAATGGGTAGGTAATTTATTGTCGAGAAGTTTCTTATTTCTTTCCAAGAAGGTTTTTTTCAAAGAAGATTTTTGTTCAGAGAGTTTTTTCAAAGAAAAGTTAATTCCAAAGAAATCTTCTTCAAAAGACTCTTACAAAATTGTTATAAGGTAGAGTAAATTTCAGTTCATGTTTTTATAAATTCCGTAAATGTTTTTAAATCTTAATTTATTTATTTTTACTATAAAGTAACATGATTCTTTAATTTATCATCTATAGATTAAACAACCATGGGCAATAAGAGAAAATGTCAAAGAAAAGCTGATCGTAAACGTGATGATGATGATAATAGAGATAAACAAAAACTCAGATATATTGCCAAAAAACAAAGGGTTGCCGAAACGGAAGAGTGAACTATTGAAGATATAAATACAAATTTACATGATAATGTTGAAGAGATGAAAATTTAAAATAGAGTACAAGAAGAATAAATTGAAGTTGAAAAGAATATTGTAGAAGATGTAAATAGTGATTTACATGCTAATGTCGATGAAGTCAATATTGAAGATCAAGTTCAAGATCCAGAAATTGGACCTGGTATGTATATATCATATATTTTCCAAATTCATTTTTTTATAATGAATTTTATTTTTTGATATATGTTAAATTAAATTTAACTTGATGTATAGGTACTTTTACTATTGATGATGAAATGTTAGAAGACATTGATTGCGACAAATATGGAGAAAAACTACCAATACATGTTGCACGATATCGTGCTACAAAAATTTATGATGAAGTTGTCAAGGATTACTCAATAGCAGGACAAGCACAAATTTTGAGATGTTTATTAGTGTCCAAGAAGTTAGAAGGTGCTACATCATTATTGGGTATTCACAAAGCGACAAAAGAGTCGAAATTGAAACAAAATGTGATGGAAAATATAGGTGATGCAATAAAAAAATTTGGAAAATCCAGGAAGAAAGATATCAGTGCTGCACGTAAAGCAATTCATACAGCAATTCTTTCAGCTAGTACTAAACAAAAGCGTTTGACAACAGAACTAGCAAAAGCAGTTGGAACATCAAGAAAGACATTATACAAACATAGCAAATTCAGAATGCAAATAGATGAAAATAATGAACTTGCTT
Organism: Larix kaempferi; assembly: GCA_027924585.1. Lineage (NCBI taxonomy): Eukaryota > Viridiplantae > Streptophyta > Pinopsida > Pinales > Pinaceae > Larix > Larix kaempferi. The sequence goes on along the minus strand of BSBM01000047.1, from coordinate 53,689,423 downwards.
GTTGGGCAATTATTTGTAGACAACCTTACAAAGATAGATTAGGAGCAGGTGTTAAAGATACTGTACGAGAATATTGGTTGGAACATGCTCGAGTTTCACCAAATTCAAGAGATGTGATACGCAAAATAATATCACGAAATGTATATGAAAGCCAACCAAAACATATAATGGACATGACACAAGTACAATTGTTCAATAAATTCAAGGAAGATCATCGTGGAATTAATATATCAATCACTACATTTGTGCAACAAAAACCATGGTATGTTCGACCTATAACTATACGTGATACATGTTGTTGCCGTTATCATGTGCAATTTCAGTTATATTATGACACGTTTCTTGAATTTGGTAAAATGTTTTGGACAAATTCACCACCTCTGCCGACGATACGTGAATTCATATCTCAAATTTTATGTGAGATAAATCACGATGAAGTATTTTATTCAAAGAAATGTGTCAATGGAAAACATTGTCATCATTGTGGAAATTTGGTGCTATTCCACAATAAATATCCTATCGATAATGATCAATCGTTGTAAAATGTAAATGTTGATTGGAGGAGATATGAATACATCAACTATAGTACAAGTTCTAGTGATTCACATTCCAAAAGAATTGATTTGCTAGAAGACAAGATATGCGTCACAGATTTTCTCAAAAAATTTGAAAGCGAAATTTATAAATACACCCAGCATTCACATAGAGCACGATGGCAAGATCTTCAATTCAAACAGTCTCGTGAAATTTTTCCTCCCGGAACAATTTTGTCGGTGGTTGATTTTGCTGAAAACTATACATTTGCTGCACAAAAAGAGATACAGAGCGAATACTATCACTCTGACCAAGTTTCGATATTTGTCCATGTTGTATATAGACATTCTCAACAGGATGTTGATGGCATTGAAAGCACATGTAACAATCGAGATGTGATTAAAGAATATCACTTCTATATCAGCGATGATCGTACACACGATACACATTTTGTTCAACATTGGATAGAAAATATTTTCTATGACTCACTGAAAAAACGCGAAGTCAAATTCAATGAGCATTGGATATGGTCTGATGGATGTGTGGGTCAATTTAAATCTTCACGATCATTTTTTTGGTTATGTCGACTTCATAAAGCACTGAACATTAAACATCGCTGGAATTTCTTTGAAACTGGGCATGGAAAAGGTGAGCATGATGGTGCAGGAGCATGCGTGAAAAGAGCACTTCGAAGATGGAAAATGAACTATTCTTCTGCACGGTTTCATTCAGCTGCAGAGGTTGTCCAATGGTGTCAATTAAATCTAAGCCATGATTATAATCAACAATCAAAAGATGTGCGCATGTATGTCCACTATTTTTTTAATTTATATTATTTCTTGAAATTTAAAAAAATGTATGTACTCACATTTAAGTACATGTACACTAACATTAAAAGTTGTTCTTTGAAAGTGATTCATCATTTATTGTGTAGGTTTTTTTGGCTTGTTGGGGTCCAAGATATAAATAGATCAATACCATATGATGCTAGCACCATACATGGAACTAGAGATCTTCACTCTATTCAAACAAAATCATTTCACAACGTGTTTGCATTTGACAGTAGAAAGCAATCATGCTTTTGTCATATTTGCATTGAAAATGTTGAGTCTACAGAAGTTTGTGAAAACATAACAAACAACTACGTAAAAGCTTGGAGACACACAGAGATTAATCCAAAAGGAAAAATGCCACTGGCAAGTGTAGATGAATTAGAATCAGAAGAAATAGCAATATCGTCTGATGGCGATAGAATTTCAGATCTCGTAAGAGAAGGTAATAAACTTGTTTTTGACTTTTAAGTTAATTGTTCATTCTAGTTCATCGCCATAAGTATAGTCAATTTAATTCATTTAAATACGCTAACACCAATTATAACTTGCGCAGGAGATGTTTTCGCTGTGATTGCACCTGTAGACAACAACGAAAATGTCAAATATTACTTGATGCGATGCACTGAAGGAAAAATGAAGGTATTGGAGGACTACAACAACAACGGATTTACATACGAAAGAGGATCCATCATTTTAAAAGGCTACTTTTTTCAGCAGATGCATATGACTAAAAATTATGTCTACTTTCAAGATTATGAGCCCGATGTTATATGTTGTCAGTATAGTCATTTAGTATGTGCATCTCGAATAAAATTGGTACAAGTTCCATCAAAAAAACAATTAAAAACCAAAAAATGGAAACTATCCATATGTGACCATGAACGGATAGTTGAAGATGGCATTCCATTGCGATGTTTTTAATTACATATCAAAAATAAATTGATCTATATTTTTGTCTATGTCAATTGTTGTGTGCAATATATTTTTTGTCCAATTATCAAAATTGTTTTGCACAGTATATTTTTTCATTGAGTTTTCACGAATATTTTCTTGAATGACAACTAACATAAGAGCTTAAATGGTTGTACTTTAACATGCTTAAAAATGAATTCAAATATAATTTGGAAATTCAAAAGTACTTTATTCGGGTCCCCATATGTCTATTAGACCACTAAGGGATGAGATAACAGATGTGGCTATCCCCACTCCACCCCAAATTTTTACTTTTGATTGATTGATGCCAACGAAAAATCACAAAAAGACCTATTAAATTTTGTATTCTTTTAATCCATCGAACATGTTTCTTTAATATGTACTTCACCATAAATATGATCTGAATGAATTTTTTAAAACAAGTTGTTCATCTATATAATTTTTAAATATATGACTGTTGCACAAAAATAATATATCTCTCACATGTAAATTCACATAACTGAAATCATGGCAAATGAAGATAACAATTATTTGATTTTTAATCACAAACAAGAATTCCTAGATTGTGAAGCTTATGCTAAGTTAGAGCAATGATTATTTACAACAAATCGATAAAAAATCATCGAATTGTTTTCTAAAATTCATTTCTCTAACTTAGCATAAGCTTCGCAATCCGGAAATCCTCACTTGTGATTAAAAAACAAAAAATCATTATCCCCATTTGCCATGATTTCAACATTTAGAAATTCACGAACTACAAAGTACCTGAACAATGAACATATGAAAAATATTAGTTAAATTTTGAAATTTACATATACATATCGAACAATAAACATATGAACAACATTAATTACAATTTAAAATTTACATATGAATCAAACTACCAAAAAATTGAAACTTTTATCAAACAATTCGTACATTTTCTATCAAAAATTTCTATCATTTCATTTCTTTGCATTTTAGCATCTTATTTCTTAGTTCATTTTAAACCTTCATTCTTATGGTTCAACACTTTCTCAACATTCATTCTTTTCATAACATTTCTTAACATAACAGAATGAAATATTTTTACAAATTCAACATTTCCAGACTTTAAATTGCACCTATCAAATGTTTCAATGTTTCATCATTACAACATTTTAATAACATTTATTCTCAACATTCCTTCTTCCATAACACCTCCCATTCATTATTTCCCAACATTCCTTTTTCCATAACACCTCCCATTCATTTTTTCCCAACATTGATTCTTACCATAACATTCATTCTCAACATTGAATATTTCCTAACTTAAATTAACATTTTAAACATTCCTAACCCCTCCCATTCATTCTTTCCCAACATTCATTCTTCCATAACATTCATTCTCATCATTCAACATTTCCATAACATTCATTCTCATCATTCAACATTTCCTAACTTTATAACATTCATTCTCATCATTCAACATTTCCTAACTTGATAACATTCATTCTCATCATTCAACATTTCCTAACTTTAGATTGCACCTATCAAGACATTTTAAATATTCATGCAAAACACATTATAAACATTATCAAAACATTTAAAACATTCATTCAAAACATATTTTAAGCATTTTACCAAACGAGAAATAATTAACATGTACTGATATATAATCCAAAAAAAGTTAATGAACATGTGAGTTCAATGTACATGTGTATGTATAATCAACAAATAAATACCCTTCATGTCTGAACTACAATATATATATATATATATCAACAAAAACAATAAAGTCTGAACCACTGTCCATCTGAACCAATATCTTTCCACTATTTTCCACTAGGACCTTCCCTGGGACTCAACTCAACCTACAATACACAGAAAAACAAATTATAAATCTAGATCATAAATTATTTAAACAATTTTAAACTAAATACAATATATTAAAATATTAAACTTATACTAAAAATACAATTCAATTTTTAAAAAAATCGTACATCAAATTCTTTGAATGCATGTCCACTTTTTTCCACTAGAGCCTTCCCTTTGGCTCCAAAGGATCTCAAAGAACCAAGCTGCAACATGTCCAAAAATAATTTATGAATCCTAAAGCATACAAACAATCTTCAAATAAATCAAAAAAATTTAAAACATTAAACTTATATCAATGATAATTTCTAGTTCAACAAAATTACCTCGGTACTAATATACGCATTAATTAAAGAGCCCACATCTTCAACCCCAATTTCCAAATGAGCTCTCCCCTAAAATTTAAATTTTGTTAATGAATAAAACATAACTTAAATACATATAAAAAATTAAGCAATTAACTTAAAACCAAAACAAAAAAATTAAAATCATTAGCTCACAAGAGATGGTAAATCATCTAAAAAGTTGGAATCTAAAGAAACCTGCATAGATAAGTCAAATTAACAATAAGATACATTGATATTTATTAAAATTCAAACAAACAAAAAAAATCAAGTTCTATCATAAATATTATAATTAAAATACCTCTCCAAAACGCTCTTCATTTTGACTAGGTTGCTCTTCATTTTGACCATTGGAGACTCGAAAATTATGAGCATTTAACATTCTAGAAAACTGCAAACAAAATACATTTGCTTAATATATTTATTACTATGTAGCAAAAAATTCAATTCAAAATGAATAATAAAAAATCAAATAGATTGTCATAGCATAATCAACAAACCTCTCCCATACTCGATGTGTCATTGGATAACACATCTGAAGCTATATCTCGACAATTAGCATAAGCCCTGAGATCATCGATGCTCAATGCATCTACCTCGTCATTCATCTTGTAAACAAAATTTTGACGAACAGTAGCACGAGCCCTCTCTCGACCCAAACCCACTTCTACTCCAACAAGAGCTGATGCTAAACCATCACCTACCGATTCCCTTGCAACTGTCCCTAGTTGGGATGTGGGCTCCATATCTGATCTTAAAGCCACAAGCCTAGGTGGACGAGGTATCTCAGGTGGAGGTTGAAGAGTCGTAGGGTCTCTGAGAGCACCTTTTCGATTATATATTCGTCCCTTTCCAACTCCATAAAAGTCAGAAGGAACATCAGTATAGTTTGGCTTCATACCTAAAAAAAACTCCGCATAGAAAAATCTAGCAAAATAATTGTTAAGTTTAAACCAAATAACCAAGCAAGATCACTGAAAGAAGCATAATCACAAGATAGACACACAATATATCCTGGGAAACCCTCATGGGGTAGAAAACCCAGTAAAGCTTTCCTCAATAAGATGAACAACCAAAATACAAGATGTGCTCCTCCTTCCTTTGTCTCCTTAGCTGATCTCCCAAACAAGTGCGCACTCTTCCACAAGTGAGTGAATGATATAATGAGGAGTTCACCTCCTCTATTTATACTTGACTCTCAACTGACTAAAAGACCTGTTGGGGCCGACCTTACCTACAGAAGTCTAATAACCCCTAAAATATAACTACAGGGCCGACCCACACATGGTGGGTCTAATAACCCTAGTTAATATCAAACCTTGGAGGAATAAACATCTCCAGATACATAGTAGGATTACCTCGGAGGAATGAAACATCTCCGGAATAATTAATGTACAAATATAATATTCTTAGAAGTTACAATATTCAACACTCCCCCTTAACGAGAAGGATATTATAACAACATCTGTAGGAGCAAGGAGTCATTTACTACATCATCTATCTATCATCGGAAGCTTTCTTCAATTCATCATCATCAGTAACTTGACTAGTTACTGGAACATCAACATCGTCATCAGCATCGTCATACGATTATTAGCATCGTCAGCACACGATCATCATCATTATCGCCACACGATCATCAACATCGTCATCACTCGATCATCAGCATCATCATTACACGATCATCGTCATCGTCATCACACGATCATCAGCATCGTCATCACACGATCATCAGCATCGTCATCACACGATCATCAGCATCGTCATCACACGATCATCGTCATCGTCATCACACGATCATCAGCATCGTCATCACACGATCATCAGCATCGTCATCACACGAGCATCACGATCATCAGCATCGTCATCACACGAGCATCACGATCATCAGCATCGTCAAGGAATGATGTAAACCAGTCATGTACCTTTTGAACCGAAGTCCAGGGACGATCCAGTCCTATCATTATCGAAGACATACGTCTACGGCTCTTCTTTCGGACTGAGGTCCAGGAATGATCCAATCCCTTTATTATCGAAGACATATGTCTACGGCTCTTCTTTCGGACTGAAGTCCAGGAATGATCCCAATCCCTTCATTATCGAAGACATACGTCTACGGCTCTTCTTTCAGACTGAAGTCCAGGAATGATCCCAATCCCTTCATTCTCGAAGACATACGTCTACGGCTCTTCTTTCAGACTGAAGTCCAGGAATGATCCCAATCCCTTCATTCTCGAAGACATATGTCTACGGTTCTTCTTTCGGACTGAAGTCCAGGAATGATCCAATCCCTTCATTCTCGAAGACATATGTCTATGGCTCTTCTTTCGGACTGAAGTCCAGGAATGATCCCAATCCCTTCATTATCGAAGACATACGTCTATGGTTCTTCTTTCGGACTGAAGTCCAGGAATGATCCAATCCCTTCATTCTCGAAGACATACGTCTACGGATCTCTTTAGGACTGAAAGTCCAGGGATGATCCAATCCCCTCAACTGTCCACTAAGGACTTCATTCTCGGAGACCTCATGTCTACAGCTCTCTTTAGGACTGAAAGTCCAGGGATGATCCAATCCCCTCAACTGTCCACTAAGGACTTCATTCTCGGAGACCTCATGTCTACGGCTCTCTTTAGGACTGAAAGTCCAGGGATGATCCAATCCCCTCAACTGTCCACTAAGGACTTCATTCTCGGAGACCTCATGTCTACGGCTCTCTTTAGGACTGAAAGTCCAGGGATGATCCAATCCCCTCACATGTTCATCAAGAACATGTATCCTCATCATCATAACATGTATCACCACAACATGTATCATCATCATCAAAACATGTATAACCATAACATGTATCATCAACATCAAAACATGTATAACCGCAACATGTATCATCAACATCAAAACATGTATAACCACAACATGTATCATCATCATCAAAACATGTATAACCATAACATGTATCATCAACATCAAAACATGTATAACCACAACATGTATCATCATCATCAAAACATGTATAACCATAACATGTATCATCATCATCAAAGCATGTATAACCTCTATCGTCAAAAGCATCTAACATCAAAAGCATGTATACATCTAATCATAAAAATAAAGAATATAAGAGTCCTAAATCTAAATAATTCTAGGTGAGTAAGTGCAAAGAAAAATAAGTAACCTCATCATTGATGAGGTAGGCTTGTCTGTCTCATACTGTGCTACTCCCCCTTTCGAGGAGGGTTCTTCTGAACTACACCAAGCTTGTCTCGGAAGTGTTCAAACTTTACTCGAGACAGAGGCTTGGTCAGGATATCAGCAATTTGATCCTCAGTGCTTATATACTCTAGCTTGATAGCTCCTTTCTGCACCATATCTCGAATATAAAAGTAACGGATCTCTATGTGTTTTGACTTATCATGAAACACAGGATTTTCAGTCATCTTGATGCAGCTTTGATTATCACACATAATCACAGTGGGTTCCATTTCTAAGTCAAACACTCCAGATAAAAGTTTTCGAAGCCATACTGCTTCACAGCTAGCAGAACAGGCAGCTATGTATTCAGCTTCAGCAGTACTGAGGGCCACACTTGATTGTTTCTTGCTGAACCATGAGATCATGGCAGATCCAAGACCATAACATCCACCAGAGGTACTTTTTCTGTCTGAGATACTTCCTGCCCAATCAGAATCTGAGTAACCATGTAATCTGAGTTCATGATTTCCAACATAAAATAAGCCAAAATCTAATGTACCTTTTAGGTACCTCATTACATGCTTTGCAGCTATTAAGTGAACCTTTCTACGTTCTACTAGATACTGACTTAGGGTATTTACAGCAAAGCATATATCAGGCCTAGTATTAGTTAAGTACATCAAAGATCCAATGATTTGTCTATATAAAGTTATGTCCACTAGTTCTGATGAATCATTAACTAATAACTTTAAGTTGGAGTCCATGGGAGTGGCCATGGCTTTACACTCCAACATATCAAATCTTTTGAGAATCTCCACAGTGTACTTACCTTGATTTAGAAAGATTCATTTTGGTTCTTGCCATACTTCTAAGCCTAAGAAGTAGTGCATCAGTCCGAGATCTTTCATCTCAAATTCTGAAGAAAGCTTCTTCTTGCTTTCAATAATCTGATTCTCATTTCCAGTTAGGAAAAGATCATCTACATATAACAGCAATATAACTGGTTCATCATCCATCACCTTGAGATAAAGATTTGGGTCAGCTTTACTTTTGGTAAAACCCATGCTAGTTAAGAAATTGTCAATCCTTCCGTACCAAGCCCTTGGAGCTTGTTTCAACCCATATAATTCCTTCTTCAATTTGCATACATGAGTTCTTCCATCATTAACCTCAAACCCTTGAGGTTGCTCTATGTATACTTCTTCTTCAATTACTCCATTCAGAAAAGCTTTCTTAACATCCATTTGGTGTAATTTCCACTTCATCATGGATGCAAGAGCCATAATAGTTCTAATTGAAGTATACCTGGCAATTGGTGCAAATGTTTCTTATTAGTCAATTCCCTCCTTCTGAAAGAATCCTCTAGCTACAAATCTTGCTTTGTATTTTTCAATGCTTCCATCTGCGGCATGTTTTATTTTGAAGATCCATTTGGAAGAAACAACACTTTTATCTTTTGGCTTGGGAACTATATCCCAAACATCATTTTTCATTATTGACTGATATTCTTCTGTCATTGCTTCTACCCATTCTTTCTTCTGAGCTGCCTCTTCATAGCTAGTAGGTAGTTGATCCACAAGGTCACACATTAAGGCCATATAGTTGGATACTAGCTTTGGTTTCTTTCTTTCTCTAGTGGAGCCTTCAGGAGCTCCATATCTTTCATCTCCTTGGATAATATCTCTAGCCCATGCTGGTCTTCTTTTCCTGGATAGTTCTGCAACAGGTGGTTCTTGAGGTTCCAGCATGTCATGATCCTCTGGTGTAGCTTCTTCAGGGATGTGAACAGTCTCTGAATCTCTGGGTGATGAATCTTCTTCATAAACTTCTTCAAGTTGACACTTTCTGGATTTCTTGAGAGCTGCTTCCTCATCAAAGGTTACATCTCTACTTATTTCTATATGATGGAAACCTGGTATGTAGATTCTGAAGGCTTTGGAAGTTTCACAATAACCAACAAACATTCCCTTCTTTCCTGAGGGATCCAACTTGGTTCTCTTTTCTTTTGGAATGTGGATATACACAGGACACCCAAATATTTTAAGATGACTTACCTCAGGATTCTTACCTGTAAACACTTCTTCTGGAGTTTTGAATTCTAGAGCACTGTGAGATAATCTATTTTGCACATAAACTGCTGTCTTGGCTGCTTCAGCCCATAAGTACATGGTAAGATCTTGGTCATGTATCATGGTCTTCACAGCTTCCATGATTGTTCTATTTTTCCTTTCAACCACCCCATTCTGTTGGGGATTGTAGGGAGTAGTTAGTTCCCTATTAATTCCAGCTTCTTTGCAAAAGTTTTCAAATTCCTTTGAGGTGAATTCTCCGCCATTATCTGTTCTGAGAGTTTTGATTTTCTTGTCTGATAGATTTTCTATTAGAGCCTTGAACTCTTTGAATTTTCCAAAGACTTCATTCTACCCTTTTAGAAAGTATATCCAAGTTTTCCCTTAATAGTCATCTATGAATGAAAGATAGTATTCAAACCCACTTAAGGAAGTGGTGGGCATTGGACCACATACATCTGAGTGTATAAGCTCTAAAATGTTCTTAGTCTTTGTTTCACTTTTTGGAAAGGGGTTTTTGATATTTTTCCCTTTCTTACATCCGTTACATGAGCCATCATGATCAGCTTTTAAAACTGGTAGTCCTATGACTACCTTGCTTACATAGGGTAAGGCTTTAAAGTTGATGTGGGCTAATCTTCTATGCCATAGCTCACTGGGGCTAGAGATCTCATGTGCAAGGGTAGCTTCTGGATGACCCTTGAGTTTATAGAGACCTCCTTCTTCTTCACCAATAACAACTGCATCTTTAATTGTCTTTCCTTTGGACCACATGAGTACTTGTCCATCTATGAAGGCTACTCTGAAGCCTTTCTTATCTAGTGCTGAAATAGAGAGAAGGTTCTTCTTTAAACCTGGGACATATAAGATGTCTTTCATCTTCAAGGGTGTTCCAGAATCTAGCTTATAGCTAGCTTCACCAATTCCTTTGATAGGATATTGGTAGTCATCTCCTAGAGATACTTTCTGTGAAGAAGACTTTTCTTCAAGATTTGAGAAGGTCTTCCTTTGACCTGTCATGTGCTTGGAAGCACCACTATCAATGAGCCATGTATCTTCTCCAGGAGATACAGATCCAGAGAGTGCAGAGAATAGAACATATTCTTCTGGATCTTCTTTCTTCACCTTACATCTTTTCCTTTTGGGTTTTACCTCTACCTCTTCTTCTTCTTCATCTTCTTCCTCTTCTTCTTCTTCACTATCATTTTCTACCATATGTGCATGATGTCTTTTGTGGAAGACTTTCTTCCTTTGAGAAGGACAATATCTGGAGATGTGTCCCAATTTATGACAACTGTAGCATTCTACCGTAGAAAAATCTCTTGCTGAATTGGGTCCTCTTCTCTTGTTAGATCTAGAGAAGTGTTGAGATCCTTTGTGATCACCTCTCTTGAAATGACTCATTCTTCTTCTTTTGGTATGAGTGGCTAGGGCTTGGTCATCCTCTTTGAGAAGGGCTTCTCTATTTGCAACCCTAGCTTCTTCTTGAACACAATCCTCCCATACTACATCAAACTTCATGCTCTCTTTCCTGGCACACATGGTTTGTATAAATGACTCCCAAGATCTAGTGAGACCATTGAGGGAAGTCATCACAAGTTCATCCTCATCGAGGGTATCACCAATTGCATCTAGTTGTTCCTTGATTTGTGAAACCCTTGAGAAGTAGTCTTGAATGGATTCTCCTTTGTGCATCTTGGTGCTCTTCAATTTAGACCTCAGATTCATCTTCCTATTGATGTTCTTTCCTTCAAACATTCTTCCTAGGGCATCATACATTTCCTTTGGAGTCTTCTTGGAAGACACTTGGGGAATCAAGTGGTCTTTAATGGAATCAGCTATGATTCTCTTTGCCCTAATTAGATCTTTCCTGTGCTTTTCTTTGGCTTCATCTTCTTCTGGTTCTGCAACTTCCTCCTTGATATAATGAGCAAGGTCATTCTCTTCAAGAATGAGACCAATTCTGTATTTCCATGCCCAGAAATTCTCTATGCCTTCTAGCTTGTCTTCAAGCTTAGTATTTGGAGCCATCTTCTCTTGGGGGAGTCCAAGAGACAGAGTAGACTTACTTGGAAAGTTACTTTTTACTTTTTCGGAAACTGAAACAGAATTTTATCACACTTTTGGTAGAATTAGGGTTTGCAATTCCCGGAGTTCTACCCAACCAAAAAGTTCGATCTAGGGCTTAAAAGAATGCTCTTGATGAGGGCTATCCAACCATGTAATCAGAAACCAAAAATTCCAACTTTTTTCTGAAACCAAAATCTGACGTATCGCACTTTTGGTAGAATTAGGGTTTGCAATTCCTGGAGTTCTACCCAACCAAAAAGTTCGATCTAGGGATTAAAAGAAAGGTATTGAGGACGGCTATCCAGCCATGCAACCAAAAATCAATAATACCAACTTTGGGCTGAAACCCTAACTTCACCAAAGAGAGAGAAAGAGATAATCTTACCTTGTGAAAGATGTCCTATTCAGTCTAGCTCTGATACCATGTTAAGTTTAAACCAAATAACCAAGCAAGATCACTGAAAGAAGCATAATCACAAGATAGACACACAATATATCCTGGGAAACCCTCATGGGGTAGAAAACCCAGTAAAGCTTTCCTCAATAAGATGAACAACCAAAATACAAGATGTGCTCCTCCTTCCTTTGTCTCCTTAGCTGATCTCCCAAACAAGTGCGCACTCTTCCACAAGTGAGTGAATGATATAATGAGGAGTTCACCTCCTCTATTTATACTTGACTCTCAACTGACTAAAAGACCTGTTGGGGCCGACCTCACCTAGAGAAGTCTAATAACCCCTAAAATATAACTACAGGGCCGACCCACACATGGTGGGTCTAATAACCCTAGTTAATATCAAACCTTGGAGGAATAAACATCTCCAGATACATAGTAGGATTACCTCGGAGGAATGAAACATCTCCGGAATAATTAATGTACAAATATAATATTCTTAGAAGTTACAATATTCAACAATAATTAGGAACCTCATCATTCCATGGCAATCGACCATAAGCTGCAAGAAACCGATCATATATTAAATGTGCAATTTGAGGATGCTTAAAATATTGCACTTTCAACATTTTTCGCTTAAGGCCTTCTTTGAAATTAAACATTGAATTGGCTTGTTCTCTGGTAACTCTCTCCTTCATAACCTCCCACTTGTCTGGACCCATAACTTGTTCCCTTCGCCTGTGCATCAAATGAACAAAACCATTCGTAGTTGGTCCAAGTTCCTCATATGCATCAATGAATTTGTGCAAAGACCCCAAAACAATCTCCAGACTTTGTCGGCTCTCTGGAGGGAGATCTAAAGAACATAGATCATTGTTCAACCTGTCATAGTGGGATCTACAGCTTTCAAGGATAGTTTGTTGCTCAACACCTTGCCATGGAAGCTCATCAGGTAAATCAGACGGATAAGTTGATATGGGTGTACAACCCTCAGCCAATGGAACATATGTCATCCTCGATCTAGGAGGATCTTCAGGACCTTGCTCTGCACCCACACCTATTCCATCATCTACAATCCTATCTTGATCTTCGTCTCGCTCTGTCGAATTACGGACATCTTCTGAACCTCGCTCTCCTTCAAATATAGCCATAGTGAAGAGTTAACCTTGTCCAAAAGTTCAAAACACACAAAAATACAAATTATACATTCAATTAAACATTAATGTTCATACCAACAGAAGGTTGAGATCGACGCTCTCCAACAGATGACAAAGGAGAATCATTTGTACCCCTGTCAACTCGTTGGTGATCGGATGACTGTGATGCATACAATAAACTCGAACCCCGCGGTGAATTCGACAACCTTGGACTACCAATTGGAACACCAATTCCTGATGAATGTGATGACCTCCTACGCTTTCCCCTCGAAGACTCCACTCTTTCCATTTGATATGATTTCTAAATTTACACAAACATTAACAAATTGAAATTGTACATGTTTATCCTACAAGCATAAAGTCATATCTTATAAAAAAACTACAACAAAATGTAAGGGTGTCTAAAGTAGTATAAGCTAAGATTTTTTGTAAGTCCCTCTCCTAACTCTAATTAATTAACTAAAATTCCTTACCATTACTACTATTGCAACGTAAAGATATACGTAATAGTCATTTCATTATCAAATATAAATTATAACACATTTAATTGTAGTACTATAGTAACCTTGAAAACTTTTCTTCCATCAAATCTGGTTGAATTATATATCTCAATTAAAAAACATCTCACAATATATATATATATACACTTATTAGAAGATTTCTACTTTATATTTATGATAGAAAAATTTACACACACTGAAGTTGTACATGTTAATTCTACAGACTTAAAGGCATATCTCATAAAGAATTGCATACCAAATGTAGAGGTGCCTAAAGTTGTATAAATTATACGAATTCCTCCCCTAACACTCTAAGAGCACTACTATTGCCCGATAAACATAACATTGATAATCATTTCATAATCAGATAAAAAGTATAATGCAGTTAATTGTAATAGTATAGTAACCTTGCAAATTTTTCATCCATCACTTATGATTTTAATGTATATCTCAATAAACAAACATTACATAATATTCATAAAAAAAATAATTAGGGAACTCTGTTCATGAACAGAGCTCTTTAACTCTGTTCATGAACTCTGTTCATGAACAAAGTTCTTTAACTCTGTTCAAGAACACAACCAATAAAATTTACATGACTATTTTATGATTTAATTTAAAAGTTTCTTATTTTGATGCTAGTACTGCGCAAAAATCATGCCCTACTGTGCTAATATGATGAAACATAAACACGGTTCATGATCATGAGCTCTGTTCATGAACAGAGTTCATGAACTCTGTTCATGAACAGAGTTCATGAACTGATTTCATGAACTGCATTCATGAATAGAGTTCATGAACTCTGTTCATGAACACTGTTCATGAACAGAGTTCATGAAACCTGTTCATGAACACTGTTCATGAACTCTGTTCATGAACAGAGTTGATTTAAGGGAATAAAAACTAAAATGATGAACAGAAAATTAAAATTTAAAAAACTAAACAATCTAATTTCGTGAACGATACATACCTGTAACCAAAACAACTAGCGAAAAGACTGTCAATCCACGAAGCCTCGCCAGTTCAGACCACCAACTCTCCAAACAGCAAATATTCCCTTCACACAATGCCGAATTACATTGGCAACTAAAAACAATAAAAATATGATAACAAAATCAAAACAAAACAACTCGACAATAAAACATACCTTCAATTTAACTGCCAATCCTGCGTGAAAACCGCAACACCAACGACACACCAATAACAGCACCGCAAAAACAAACGAACAATCCTGCAAACAAAGCACATTTCATCAAATCGTTAGAGAGAGAGACTATAAAATTAAAAATCAAGTTCAAATAACAAAATCAACAGAAACCAATTACTTACACTAGGACGTTGGCACCACCTCGTTACACCGATCACAGATCCACGCAACACCCCCGTCGACGAACACACGATCCACCCACCACAGTCGTCACTTACAGATCCACCCACCACACTCGTCCCTCACAGATCCGAACACCACACTCGTCACTTACCGAAAACAGCTTCAACAGCCGCGACAGGAAACAAAGACAGAGCAGGCAGCTACAGAAATCAACTACAGAGCAGACAGCTACAGAAAGCAGCAGACGGGAAGGGGTGCATCAAAACCAGACGATCAACAATTGATACCGGTGAAGCGACAGCGTCGTCGTCACAAGCGTCGACAACGGAGGGTGGCAGAAATCAACTACGGGCCCACTTGCGGGGTCCAGGAATTTACAGCGCGAAATTCCAAATGGCAGTCCAGGTCGGGCTTTTATGCAGAAACAGTATTCGGCCGAACAATTATTCGGCCGAATAATTGTTCGGCCGAATAATTGTTCAGCCGAATAACCCACCACCCGAAATATTTTCCCGTCTGACTTCCGTTTGCACACATTTCAAGGATAGTCGTTAAACGGAACGGAGAAATGTTAGTGGTTATTCGGCCGAATAATCACTACATTATTCGGCCGAATAATAAATATTATTCGGCCGAATAAATTCCGCTAAGACGATTTTGCACTAATTTCTCACGAAAGTGTTACCCATCTTCACGTTTTTACCCCACTACTTTTTGAGCGATATATATATAGGGACATTACCGACGATTTACACATTATGTGTTTTTAAAATGATTAGTGATGTGATATTGTTTACATGTTTGCTTTTATACATTTTATTTACATGTCGTGAATGCTTTTACATATTATGGATATTATGTGTGTGTGATGTACCAATCCAAAATGAAGTTGGCCATCGAGTCAGCAACTATGTTTAACTCCCATGGAATGTGTAGGTATTGAACGGATTCAAATGACATTTCCAGGAGACGTAGTCGTTTGAAGAGATGGAGTAAGGTGGGATCACAGATGGCGTACACCCGGTTCAAATGGCAAACCACTAATTGAGAATCCATGTGGATGACAATGTGGTTCATACCCAAGCAAATGGCGTTAGCTAGGGTTCCAATTACTGCCTGATACTTTGCGGCATTATTGGTCTCAAACCCTAGGCAACTTCCTCCTGAGCTAATGAGGTCACTTGTTGGGGAATATAGTACCTAGGCTGCTGAAGCAAGGTTATAGGTATGCTAGTTGGCACCGTCCATGAATCCATAGCACATTGCCATCTGCACACGCAAATAGAACATGGTATAAGAAACGGAAACAAGATCAAAAGACACTAACAAAGAAATGCGTCACACCACACAAAAACACAAAAAATTCCATGTATAGTATATACAAGTAATTCTATGCAAGAGGGATCAAGCATAGTATCTCTTCAGGTAAATCCTATTGCGGGCTTCACCCAAAGAGATTCCATCATAATCTTCAAGCTCGTAAGCTCCTTTCTCCAAAACATGTTTGACTATGTAAGGTCCATGCCACATGGATTCAAACATCCCTACTCCTAGTTTGTCATGCTTTTGGTCATCAGTAAGGACTAGGTCACCCTCATTAAATATACGAGGTTCAACTGACTTATTGTATTGGGCTTTGATGCATTTCTTGTGCACTTCATTAGCAAGAGCAACATCTCGGCGAGACTCATCAAGTTTTTCTAAGTGCATGAGATGTTCTTCCTCAGCAGTAGTGTTAGGAAGAAGTTTGATAGCGAGTTGTAGAGACG
Source organism: Larix kaempferi (assembly GCA_027924585.1). Lineage (NCBI taxonomy): Eukaryota > Viridiplantae > Streptophyta > Pinopsida > Pinales > Pinaceae > Larix > Larix kaempferi. Next base: position 53,672,465 of record BSBM01000047.1, on the reverse strand, counting down.
GAATTTCGCACTCCATCGGTACAATAGCCTCCAGTCCATATACCAATTGGAAAGGAGTGAATCCTGTGGCAGTTTTGATGGAAGTTTGGTAGGCCAATAATGCTGAAAAGAGCATGTTGTGCCAATTGGACTTATGTGTCCCTACCATCCTTTGGACCATAGTTTTCAAGACCTTATTAATGGCCTCGGCCTTTCCGTTGGATTGCAGGTAGTAGGGTGTTGAATTTTCATGGCAAAAACCCAACCTGTCACTCAATTCATCAACCATATGGTTCTAAAAATGAGAACCATGATCGGTAACAATTACCTGAGGAACTCCGAACCACGCTATTACATGATTGAACATGAAGAGTGCAGCAGTTTTGCCGTCGTTCTGGAATGTAGGCATAGCGTCGGCCCACTTTGTGAAGTAATCCATAGCTATGATGATGTAACTATGCCCCTCGGCCGAGGTAGGATTACAATGTATAAAATCAATGCCCCATTTTGTGAATGGGCCAATGGAAATAACCGGATGTAACGAGGCAGGATGAGTGCACTTCTTCGTATGGAAGTGTTGGCAAGGAGGACATTTTTTTACGGCCTCAATACAATCTTTGAAGATAGTAGGCCAGAAATATCCTGGGCGCAAAATCTTCTGGGTTGTAGCCATCCCAGAGAGGTGACTGTCGCATGCCCCAATGTGACAGCCATTCAGAACGCGTTCAGCCTCGTCATGAGTGAGACAACGTTAAAGAATTGAATCAATGCCACGGTGATACAAAGTATCATTAATGATTAAATAATACTTTGCATGGTGACGTATCTTATGACAGTCATCGCGAGATAGTTGAGGTTTGAAGCGTTGGGTTTGGAGATACAATGAGATATCTCCATACCAGGGGTAAGTTGTACTGATGAGAAACAATGATTCATCTGGAAAGGAGTCATTATGCTCAACTTCTACATCAGAACAGGGAAGGTCGCAAATGAGCTCAGTAAACACCAAAGACTTCTTAGACTTAGCTTTCTCGAAAAGAAGATCAAATTCTTGTAGTATCACAATCCAGCATGAATACTTGCCCCCAAGCACCTGATGTGTTAGTATGTGGTACATGGGGTTCAAGTCGGCAATGATGGTGGTGGTGCGAAGCAAGATGTAGTGGTGGAACTTTTGGACGGCAATGACCGCCGCGAATGCGAGTTTTTCGACATGTGAATATCTATTTTCAGCATCAGCTAGACCCTTACTTGCATAGTATATTACATGTTCCTGGGTGTTTTGATCCTCCTGTAACAAAACCATGACGATAGTGGTAGCAGAAGCGGAGAGATATAAGATGTACTCTCGATAATAATTAGGTGGTTGGAGCACGAGGGCATGCATGATGGCATGTTTGATACTATCGAAGGATTTTTGAGCTTGGTCGTCCCAAATGAATGGGACGTCCTTCTTGATCAGTCTCATATACCCCTGAATCTTCTCTGCGAAATTGCAAACAAAACATCTTAAATCAATCGCCTTCCCTTGGAGATTTTGAAGTTCCGTCACATCAGTTGGGGGTGGTAAGTTGATGATGGCCTCCACCTTTAAGGGATAAATGCAGATCCCATCCTTCGAAATGATAAATCCTAAGAGGCATCCAGACTCAACACAAAAGATACACTTATGAGGATTTAGATGGATATTGTACCGTCTGCATGTAAGGAAAATGGTTGTCAGATGATTAATGTGGAACTCGCGCTACTTTGAATGAGCAGGGAGATTGTCCAAGTAAGGTTCCACAAAGTCCTTAATGCCATGGAAAGCATACGACATAGCCCGCTAAAATGTGGCCCCAACATTTTTAAGGCCAAACGGGAGTTTGCGGTATGCAAATGTTTCCCATGGGAAGATGAAAGTCGCCTTGATCTCAATTTGGTTGTAACCAGAAAAGCCATCCATGAATGAGAAGATGACGCTTCTGGCACAGTTGTCGATGATATGGTCGATGAAGGGGGTCGGGTAGTTGTCTTTTGGAGAAGCCCGATTAAGGTCTCGATAATCAACACAGACGCAAATGGTGCCCTGCTTTTTGTTCATAGGCACGGCATTTGAGACCCAATTTGTCAATGGGACAGGATAAATAAAACCAGCCTTTAAGAGCTTTTCAATTTCTGCCTTTATTGCCGCAGTCTTTCGAGGGTGTACTGGTCGTAAATTTTGGCGCACAGGTTTGATGTCAGGATAGGTTTTTATTTCATGAGAAACAATTGTGGGGTCTATCCCTGGCATATCCTCATAGGACCAAGAAAATACGTCTCGAAATTGCTTGAACAATTTCGTGCTAATAGTGATTTCTTCAAGGGAACACTTCTGGCCTATGCAAATGTGTTCCACTATACCAGGTTTCACCGAGATGTCTACCTGGGTGGTTGGCTCAATGTTGGCCAAGTTTCCCTCCATGTCTGTAAGACATGTAAGGATGGGGGAATGAGAGGATGTGTAGATATCTGGTGAAAAGAAGGTATGGATGTTGTTCTCTATGTATTCCAAAGGAGGAAGAAAAGATGACCTATGGTGGAGATCATCCCACGGACTGTTTTCAACATTCATTACTTCCATGATGGACTCGTCTGAATGAAAAGTCCGAAGTAAGAGATCATGTAGAGATGGCGTCCGTTGTAGAAAACAGAATGGAGAGGCCATGGTTAAATGGTCCTCCGATGCTGATTGGATAGCCTCATAAATACTTTCAGGGGGTGAAAGAGGCATCATATCTCCAAGCAGGTGTGTTGTGGCTTCATCCGGTACAAGCCAAGCATCGTTAGAGTGAGATAAAATATTTGTGGAGATCATGTTCACTGTAGCAACATGATTAGGGGGGTCCATAGCTGGAAAAAAGCCCATGAGAGATGAATCTTTCAAAAGGACAATCCCTACACTCTCATACTGTTTTGACATCTGTCCAATGGAAGGAACATGGTCACCAGGATGAGTAGTGGCGTCTGGTGTACAAAAATCTAATTGGTCGATAGTAACAATTCGTCCTTGGTAGGGGAATTGTACTATGCGGAAGATTGAAGAGGCTACTGCCTGCATGGTGTTAAACCAATTCCAACCAAGCAAGAGATTATAATCTAACAGGGCCAAGACCACTTCCACATTAATGGTTACGGTATTTCTGCCCAACTCAACTGCAAGAGCTTGTAAGAGCCCATGAGGTTGAAAGCCACGCCCATCGAATGCCTTCAACGTGGTAGGAGAACGATTTAATTTGGGGGAGCCAATGGCTCTCCAATAGGTGATGGACATGACAGAAGTGGAGGCTCCTTCATCCAAAAGGGTACAATGGACAATCTTCCTAGCAATGTTGTCAAGTCGAAACATGATGGTGTTCGAGGAATCTGGTTCTACTGCACCAATGGATGCAAGGAGAGTTTTGCGTTGATTATGGCAATTCTGCAAAACTTCCAGGGTAGACATGGCACAAGTAGCTTGTGCCAAGTCCTCTACGATATTGTAATTTTGTACCACTCGAGCATTAGGATTGAAAACAACTTTTCTAATTGTACTCTTGGGTGGTCGCAATATCGAGTCTAAGGAGGGCTTCTCAATGGTGAGAGAAGTCAATGGTATAGTGACATCAGTTAAGGAGTCGAAACCTTTTTTAGCATTACTTCCAGTGGATTCCTTCGAAGGGACCGGTTCTTAAGATCGTGAGTGAGTATTCAAATTGATCATCTCGTTACACAACATGAGAACATGCGCGGTATTGGATGGTTCCCCCTGGGCTGTGGGGGTTTGAGCAATCATCTAATGGTTTTGGGTAGGAAACGGATCATTGAGGACTGCGGGAGTCGGTTTAGCCCTAAGAAACTTTTTTACTTCGTCTCTATGGGGACACTCTTTTGAGAAATTGTCATCTCCACACAGTAAACAAGCATACTTCAGTTTCCTTTTCTGCTTGGTATCATCAGGAGTGCTCTTTGGTTCCTATTGGGCAGAAGACTTTTTGGGTTTCCCCTTGTTCTTCTTCTTGCCGTTAAACTTATGAGATGAAACCGATTGGACATAATTCACCTCTTCAGTTACAGTAGGAGCGGTGGACTTGGTGGTGCTGTGGCCAGCCGGAGCCGGGTTGGATGATCCAACAGTGCTAGCAGCAGGCTGGGTGTTAAGGGAACCAATGATTCCATCAGTTTGGAGTCCCTTATGTCATTTTGCAGGGTCATTAATGTCACGGGGTGTGTCAGGAAGAATATCAAACAAAGTGCTAGATTGATTATAGACTAGGTCTAGCACATGGGAACTTGTGATGGCTTGTTCTTCAGTGACAGCACCTCACATAGCAACGTCTCTTGCTATGGTAGGGATGAGGGATTTTGTGAACCAGTATGCTAGGAACTGATCTGGAATGGGAGCTTTAATGAGACGTCGTCTCCTCTACCACTCGTGGATATGATCTGAAATGTGAGTGGCAGTATTCTGACGGAGCAAGGTTAAAAGCTCGATACCAGTCTCATACCGTATGGGAAGCTGGAAATGTGTGAAAAATTTCATGGCAAGAGAACCAAAATTAGGAAAGAGTGTGGTGGCAACTCAATGTACCACTTGGCAGCCGAACCGGTGAGAGTCCTTTGAAACAATCTAAGATGAATTGAATCATCCATTAAGGAATTAGATGAACACCATAAGTTGTATGTCATCATGTGGTTTTTAGGGTCTTCACCCGACTTGGATTCAAACTTGGGGATATCAGACGGAAGTTTGACCAGAATCGGTGGCCAGTTAGATCTGTGGTAAATAGGATCGTTCGTTAAATGGGAGAAGTCAAGCGGGTCCAAAGTAGCCAGGAAGGGCAGCTGTGGGTTAGGCTACGCGTATTGATAATATGGATAAGGCATGTAAGGACCAGACTGACCGTAAGGTTTACCGGGATGAAACTGACTGTAGGGGGGTATGTCGCCCAGACCGTAAGGAGGTACCCCACCATAAAGTGGTCCATTCCAATAAGGTGGGGGTCCACCGCCACCTCCTAGAGTGGGTGTAGGTCTGTTGCCACCACCGAGAGGAGGTGGGGGTCCATAACCGTAATAAAGTGGCCCACCTCCGCCTCTGCCTGGAGGGGGTGGTGGACCACTTCCGCCACCAAAAGGATGGGGGCCCCCACCACCTCCATCGCCAGACGGATGAGGGTCTCCACCACCACCGCCACTACCATAGTAATTAGGTCCTCCACCACCACTACCATATCATTGGGACCTAGGAAGATCAGTCGAAGTTGATCGACCGAAGGGAGCCAACCAGCGGAAGTGCCGATGACCACTGGTGCAGAGAGCAGGTTGACTTGTCGAAGTCAACAAGTCAGGTAGAAGCGGTCGGGGTGCAGCCGACTGAAGGAACAACGGATGTTGCGAGAGGTCGAGGATCGACAATAGATGGTCGACAGATGACAAGTGACGTAAGATGTCGAGTAGTCGACAAGTGGTCGGATTACGAATCGACAGGGTTTGGTGAAGCCAAGTGTAATGGAGAAAAGGAGTGAACCGATAGGAAAGTTGAGATGTGACTGACTGCTATAGCAGGGTCGAAAGGACAGAAAGTTAAGGGACTATACCTAGTGGCCATCCGGGGTTGCTGAGGAAGTTATTACAGTTATTGCGAGTTGGTGAAGGGCATGATAGAGGATGTCACGGACAGAGGCTATGCAACACGACTAGGAGCTAACACTGTAGGTTCGCAGGATTTGGCAGGATCGGCAAACGGAGGGGAACGCATGTCTCAGGATTGCAATATTCTTGGGAACAACACCTGTAGAGTAGAAGAGAGAGTAGAGAATGGAGGGCAGAGAATAAGCGAGCAGAGCTGAGAGAGTTGTGAAGAGTCACACCGGCCAAGTGCAGAGTGTTGGGATCGAACCATAGAGGGTGAGGTTGACACACAGGGAGAACACACCACAGTTACTTCTAAGTTGTAATGACTGAGGCCAATCGTAGTTAGTTATTTGCTTACAGTTATTATACATTGTAACCGATTTCAGAGAAGTAATATGAGCCACTTTTGGCATACGGTTCTACACCTTGTTTGTGTGAGCATTGTGGTTTGTGTTGTGTATATTGTTAAGAAAGAAAGTATCCCATAGGGTGACTTGCGTTAGTTGGTATCAGATCCCAGAAGCGATTCCGGTTGGAGAAGACGAGTATACCAACTTGACTTGCGTCAATTGGTATAAGAGCCTGAAAGCGAGTTCGGTTGGAGAAGAAAACTATACAAACCTGAGTTGCGTCAGTTGGTATCAGAGCCCAGAAGCAAGTCTGGTTGGAGAAGATGACTATACCAACCTGACTTGTGTCAGTTGGTATCAAAGCCCGGAAGCGAGTTCGGGTGGAGAAGAAGACTATACCAACCTGACTTGTGTCAGTTGGTATCAGGACCGGGAAGTTTGAGAGTTTTCAGTGGAGGTTAAAAATGGCTCATAGAGGCATTAATGTTCGAGGACGAAGAGCGCGTGGCGCAACAGCCGTCACAGCGGATCGTGAGATGTTCGACAAATGCATCCGAACGATGCAGACTTTGACAAATGAAGTTGCAGTGATCAAAGAAAACCAGAGGTGTGGTCGCATTCCTAAAGAACTGGACCACAACGACGAGGAAGTGGAAGCACAGGAAGCCGCAGCAAAAGAGCTAGAGGAAAAACTCATCAAGCTTTTGACAGAAATGAGAGGTCAGGCGAAGATAGATGTGCGTACATACTCAGGAAGCCTAGTACTAGAAGACTTGATCGAGTGGTTCAGAGAGATGGATAAATACTTCGACGTAGAGCAGATCGAGGATCCTAAACGAGTTAAGACTGCATGTTTAAGGTTGAAGGGTCATGTCTTGTTGTGGTGGGACAATGTACAGGCTGACAAACTCAAGAAAGGCAAGGAGAAAATCAAATCTTGGGACATAATGGTTGCCAAGTTGAAGGGGAAGTTCTTGCCAAATGACTATGTGGTTTCCTTGTTCCGAAAGCTACAAAACGTTCGACAAAATGAAATTACTATGAAAGAGTACACGGAGGAGTTCTATCGATTGTTGATTCGGTCAGGACAAATTGATGAATGAGATGAAGCTATCGCCAGATATGTAAACGGCTTGAAATACACTATTCAGGATGAACTCAGCCTCTCGAGATTCAGAGCAGTCGAAGAAGCCTATCAGTTAGTTCTGAAGGTGGAAGAGAAACTATCGAGGAAGTCTGTAGCGACCAGAGGCAGGATGACTGGTCGGGGTGGAAAGACTGTCTCCGTGAAGGGTCAAAGTAGTGGCTACCACAAGGAAGGTGTCGAAGATCGTTGACACAACGAAGGGACATCAACGAAAGAAAGAGCGCAAGAGAACTGACGCGATGGTCGTGAGAACCGCGTTCGAGGCACGTATAGTCGAAGTGGTCCATCTAATAAGAAAGGAGCTAATAGAACAACCATAATCTCTTACAAATGTTGAGGAATGAGTCACGAGGCATATGAGTTCAAAGAAAACCTACATGCTATAGAAGAGTCGAGACCCAGATGTTGAAAGGATGAGCAAGTCGATGAAAGGGAAGAGTCAGCATCAGATAGCAGTGGAGGTGAGAAAAAGAAGAACCAAAATCTGATCGTTCAGAGAGCTTTGATCCAGGAAGATCAATGCGACACGATGGAACCAGCACAATGGAAGGAAATCTTTTGAACGAAGGTGTGGATCGGAGAATGGCGTTGCAAGACCATAGTTGATGGTGGGAGTACAGAGAATCTTGTGTTGACAGAAGTCATCGACAAGATTGGGTTGAAGTGTCAGGAACACCCACACCCTTACAATATCTCATGGTTACAGAAAGGACACCATGTTAAGGTGACCAAACAATGCCTGATCAACTTCAGAGTTGAAGGATTAGAGGATAACATACTGTTTGATGTCATTCCCATGGATGCATGCCATCTGTTGTTATGGAGGCCATGGCATATGATCGTTAGATGATCTATGACGGTCGAGCTAACACAGTCATAGTGTGGAAGAATGCCATGAAAAGGACTCTTAAGCCGAGGTGAGAAGATCCAGCCGACGGTAAGGACGGCGAGATCAATCTTTGGGAAAAGCGAGTGTTGATGAGCACCGCCAAGGAATTCCTCGCAGAGGAGGAAAAAACAGTTGGGATGTTTTGCAATCATTCCAAAAGGACCATATGTCGACGAAATGACCAATCAGGAGAACATTCCGTTCGAAGTCGGGGAGTTACTCGATGAGTTCTGAGACATAATGGCTAATGAGAAATCGACGGGATTGCCACCGATAGGGAGTATATCCCACCAGATCGACTTGATTCCAGGGCGAGTCTACCGAACAAAGCACCATATAGGATAAGTCCAGCAGAGGGACAGGAGCTCAACCGGCAGGTCCAACAGTTGTTGGATAGGGGATTGATTCGAGAAAGTGTGAGCCCGTGTGCAGTACCAGCAGTATTGACACCAAAGAAGGGAGGGGAATGGAGAATGTGTACCGATTCTAGAGCCATCAATAGGATCACGATCAAGTATCGATTTCCATTGCCAAGGATGGATGACTTGATGGATTGCCTGAGTGGAGTGACATACTTCATGAAATTAGACCTGAAGAGTGGGTATCACCATATTAGAGTCAGAGAAGGAGATGAATGGAAGACAACATTCAAAACAAGAGAAGGGTTATATGAGTGGTTAGTTATGTCATTCGGATTGACTAATGCACCCAATACATTCATGAGATTGATGAATGAGGTGCTGAAACCGTTCTTAAGAAAGTTTGTCTTAGTTTATTTAGACGACATTTTGATTTTCAGTCGGACCAAGTCAGAACATTTGTAGCACGTCCGACATGTATTACAGAAATTGTAGGACGAGAAGCTGATGATTAACCTGCAAAAGTGTTTCTTCATGAAGAAGGAATTGGTGTACTTGGGATTTGTAATTTAAGGTAAAGGGTTGGAGATGGACCCCGAGAAGGTGAAGACAATAGTAAATTGGCCGGAACCGACAAGTACGACTGCAGTGAGAAGTTCCCATGGACTTGCTAGTTTCTACTGGAAGTTCATTTGGGGATTCAGTCGGATTTGTGCACCATTGACAGAATGCATGAGGAAGGGCGAGTTCAAGTGGACGGATAAGGCCCAGGAAGCTTTCAACATATTGAAGGAAAAGGTCACTGAGAGCCCAGTGTTGGCTCTCCTAGACTTTGACAAAGTTTTCCAGGTCGATTGTGATGCAAGTGGAACAGCAACTAGAGCATTGTTGAGCCAGGAAGGCCGACCAATTGCATTCTTCAGTGAAAAACTAAATGGAGCGAAGTGAAAATATTCGTTCTATGACAAAGAATTTTATGCTATCATACAAGCATTGAAGAAATGGAGGCATTATTTGTTACCTCAGGAATTTGTGTTATACGCAGATCACCAAGCACTGAAGTATTTGAATACTCAGTGGAAGTTGGATCAGAGACACATGAAGTGGGTGGAGCTGCTCCAGAGATATACATTCATGTTGTGACATAGGTCAGGCAAGTCGAACAAAGTTGCCGACGCGTTGAGCAGGAGAGTTGTGCTGTTGGGCACGACGACTGTTCAAGCAACAAGAATAGAGTTGATAAAGACAGAGTATGGGACCGACGGAGATTTTTCAAAGGCATGGAAGGCTTGTCGTGAGCCTTCGAGCATCGACAAAAATTCATATTTGAGTTATTTCATTCAAGGAGGTTACCTATTCAGGGGAAGTCAACTGTGTATTCCTAGAGGATCAGTGAGAGAGAAACTAATCTGAGAATTTCATAATGGCGGGTTAGCAAGGCACTTTGGGATTGACAAGACCAAAGCACTGGTTGATGAGAAGTATTTTTGGCCAAGGATGTCGATAGATGTCGGAAGATGGGTTCAACAATGTCAAATTTTCCAGTTGGCAAAAGGAAGGATTCAGAACACGGGGTTGTATACACCATTGCCAGTACCAAAGAACCCGTAGAGCATCTTAGCATGGATTTTGTGTTAGGATTACCATGTAAGAAAACAAGTGGTTCCATAGGGATCGTTGTACTATTCTTCAAGGAAATAGTCAGACTACATGGGTTGCCAAAGAGTATCAAGTCGTATCGAGATACGAAATTCATGGGGCATTTCTGGAGAACCGTATGGAAGAAACTCGACACAAAGTTAGATTTTAGCTCAGTGCATCATCTGCATATGGATGGAAAAACCGAGGTTGTAAACAGAAGTTTGGGAAACCTTCTGAGATGTTTAGAGGCCGATAGACCCAAGTAGTGGGAAAATGTGTTGGCATAGGCAGAGTTTGCATATAACAATTATTTGAATCGATCGACCGGATTGAGCCCATTCCAGATTGTTCAAGGGAGAAGTCCACATGTAGTGGCATATTTGATCGAATTGCTGACAGAAACCAGGAAGAGTGTAGATGCTGAATCATTCGTAGAGCATATGCATGAAGTTCATGAAAATGTGCGAAAGCACATCGAGAAGGGTAACGCGGCCTACAAATTAAGAGCTGACTGGAGAAAGAGGCTACTGTCATTCCAAGAAGGGGACTTAGTTTATGCCTATTTGTGGAAGGAGTGATTTTCGACAAGAACATACAACAAGATGAAGTTGAAGAAGATTTCAGACAATGCATATGTGTTGGAACTGCCGAAAGACTTGAACATTTCAACAACGTTCAACGTCTCAGACCTGTACAAATTTGAAGAAGGGTCAAGCAGTAGTAAGGGGGAAGGAACAAGTATCGACCGGATAGAACAGATTCCAGACCGGCATAAAGAAGGGATCATAGAAGTGATCGATGAATGCGAAGTAGGGCGTAGTTGTAGATCGCGCATGAAGGAATACTTGGTGCAATGGACAAATGATGAGTTGCAGGAAGCGACGTGGATTTCCGAAGAGGAGTTCAGGAGACTGACGGAGCAGCCGAATTCTTTTTCACCTGGGGATTCTGATGTAGGAGCATTGGGACCTAGGCAGATCAGTCCAAGTTGATCAACCGAAGGGAGCCGACTAGCGGGAGCTCCAATGACCACTAGTGCAGAGAGCAGGTTGACTTGTCGAAGTCAACAAGTCGAGCAGAATCAGTTGGGGTGCGACCGACTGAAGGAACAGTGGATGTCGCGAGAGGTTGAGGATCGACAGGAGATGGTCAATAGATGACGAGCGACGTAAGATGTCAGGTAGTCAACAAGTGATCGGATTATGACTCGACAGGGTTTGGAGAAGCCAAGTGTGATGGGGAAACGGAGTGAACCGACAAGAAAGTCGAGATGTGACTGACTGCTGTAGCAGGGTCGAAAGGATAGAAAGTCAAGGGACTGTACCTATTGGTCGTTCATGGTTGCTGAGGAAGTTATTACAATTATTTCAAGTTGGTGAAGGACATGACAGAGGACATCATGGATAGAGGCTGTGCAGCATGGCTAGAAGCTGATAGTGCAGGTTCACGGGATTTAGCAGGATCGGAAAACAGAGGGGAACGCGTGTCTCGATATTGCAATAGTCTTGGGAACAACACTCACAGAGTAGAAGAGAGAGCAGACAATGGAGGGCGGAGAATAAGGGAGCAGATCTGAGAGAGTTGTGAAGATTCACACTGGCCGAGTGCAGAGTGTTGAGATCGAACCATAGCTCAGAGTTTCGTGGTGAACCAGGAGAGGGTGAGGTCAACACATAGGGAGAACACACCACAGTTACTTCTAAGTTGTAACGACTGAGGCCGATCATAGTTAGTTATTTGCTTACAGTTATTATACATTGTAACCGATTTCATAGAAGTATATAAGCCACTTCTGGCATATGGTTCTACACCTTGTTTGTGTGAGCATTGTGGTTTGTGTCGTGTGTATTGTTAAGCAAGAAAGTATCCCATAGGGTGACTTGCATCAAAGGAGAAAGGCTTTTTCCAGTGGTATTGCCAAAACAAACTCAATGGAACACAATTCCCAATGTAAACAAATTTGACAATGAAAGTATTATTTTCCTTTTCAGCGAAACAAAAAAGTACACAACACTACTAAACCAAATCAAAACAACTTTTTTCTTTTCTTCTTCTTTTCAACATAAAATGACACTAAGTGATGAAAAGAGAGGATTCTGAAACGAAATATGCAAGCTTTTCAATTTCAATTTGAATGATCTAATGGCAACAAAAATTAAAAATGCATCTATCTTTCCTTAGCATGGAATTAATTTTGCAAAAATCGAAGCGTGCTTTGAGCCTTCCAAGAAGATGAGCAATTCATAATTCGAGAAAAACATAATAGATCATACATTCATTCAACTTTTCCAAAACATAAACGAGAATCTTCCAATGCACAACAATCTTTCTTCAATAATTTTTTGAGAAACAATGGGAATGAAGCATTTTTAAACTTTTCGATGGATGCATCAAAGAATAAACTTGATAACAATTCTGCTTTCAAATCTAAATGACTGAAAAGAAAACACTACTTGTAGCACTCATACATTCAGAAAACTCGAGAAAAGACAAGCACTCAACCAACCTGAAAAATACACTTAACTCAAAATCAAGCAGCAACAAGCAAACTAGCAAGCAAAGCTCAAAACAAATGTAAATGAGGTCTGGAAGTTGATCCAATGCAATGATCATATCAGGGATGGAAAGAAGGGAATGCAAGAGTGAGCAGATGAAGGCGGAGGAGACTAGAGTATCCACCACTACCTGTCTCAAACTTGTCTAAGACGGAACCCAAAGTCAATCCAAATGAAACCAAACTCTCAACACACAAATCATAAATGGGGTCTTTGGATGGATCTTGCATCACAGAGGGAGTTCATACATCAGACCAAGGTTCAAACTGTCAGATGAGGGAAGGGATGCCTGTATGCCAACTTTTGACAGATCGGCACACTCTGTCCTTACACATAGTGTGACGTCGCAGTTTGCCTTCATGGGAGGTGCAATGATGTCGTAGTATACCAATGCAAAGGATGCGATGGGTGACTAATAGGTGAAGAACAGAGAGTCAAAATGACACAGTGTCGCTCTGTTTCAGCTGCCTAGGTGCAACAAGCGAGGTATCGATTAAAAAATGAACCAGGTCTCTCAACAATGAACCATAAATAGGCTTGAAAATGAGTTGTATAAACCCAGAGGAAGCAAATCAGAGTCTTCAATGTGAAGATTTGATAGTGAAATCAATCCTAAGAAGTAAATGGAAAAAAAAATGATAAAAGAGGCTTGTGTCAAGTAATCAACTGAAAATGACTCTCAGATTAATGACTACTAAACAAGACAAACACCACTATCCCCAGTATGGTTGCTAGATTTGTTATCGGACAATCCAGTCAAGCAGAGGCGAGACGGATCTCCCTAGCTCAATGTGAGTCTAGAACAAATAGAACATACTACAAACACATCTCCTAGATCTACTTAAGGACCAAGTACTAGATGTCTTACCTTTTTACTATGCAATCCCTTCTCCCGAATGTTGATCCACGTCTCACGGTCATCAGATCCAAGCTGCAAGACCTGTTAAGACAAAGAAACAAGAGAAACCAGTAAAAGACATATATACAATAAGCGATCTAAGTAAACAGTTACGCAGGTAAAGTACACAATATCATTACACACAAGAACAATATTGGTGGAAATCATTTGTATTACTGCAAATAGGGGAATAAATGATAGAGATATAGAACTACAACCAAGACTTAACACAGTATCCCTTCTCCGACCAATCCAATTGCCACGTCCTTCCAAGTAAGTATGAGCTCTCCAATAGGTGAAAGGAGGTGTCTTAAGAGAGATTTCACAAGCATGTAGATACCATAGTCTTCCTCCCTTTGGGATGGGAGTGAGCCTCACTTATATAGGATTAAGTTGATAGGGTATGGATAGGATAGATTTAGAGATGGTAGGAGAGAGATAGGGGATCCTCCCAAAGAGTTAGGGGTCGAGTACCAGCTCCCCTAGAGGTCAGGGATAAGCCCCTAAATGGGCAATTTTCGAGAAGGATCTCAAATAGACTATTTTTTCCTATTAACAGACTTTGTCGCACCCTGTAGTGGAGCAAGCTGCAACGTCGCATGTTGCTAATGTGCAACCTGCGACAACCTCTCAAAAGATTGCAGAATTGAGTGCAAATCCTCCCAGATGAAAATACTTATTCCAGGTGACTTCAGGGATGTATACACTGAATCTAATGATGAGTAGATTTTAGGTGTAACATAAAGGGTAAAGAGAACAAAGTTGTAGACACTTTAAGTCGTCATGAAAATTTATTATTTGCAAGCAACAATTACGAATCTGATCTAGAAAATCAGATTTTTAATGAAGAAAATTTTGAGAAAGAATACCGAAATTTTAAGAAGAAAACTGTTGAAAACAAAAATAATCAGGTAAAAACAGATTTCTACCAAACTAAAAGAGGATTATTGCTATATAAGAACAGATTGTACATACCCAACTCTACAGAAATCAAGTTAACTGTTATGAATGAATTACACAAGCGACTCTATTCAGGAAACCCAGGGTACCAAAAGATGGTTACCATGATCAGAAAGGATTTCTTTTGGCCTAACATGAAAAAAGAAGTGGCAGAATACTTACCTCACTCCATAGAATCCTAGCAAATTAAGTTTGAAGACCAGCATCCAGCCGAGTTATTACAATCGCTACCCGTTCCAGAATGGAAATGGGAAACGATTAGTATGGATTTTATAACTGGCCTACCGAAAAATTTTAAACAGCATGATTCAATCATGGTCATGGTTCATAAGTTAAGTAAAGCTACTCATATTATTCCTTTGAAATATACCTATAAGGTTGTAAATATTGCAGATATTTTCATGAAGGATATATTGAGGTTACATGGTGTACCAAAAGTTATAGTCTTAGATAGAGATGCAAAATTTACAAGTAATTTCTGGAAATCCTTGTTTAAAGGGTTAGATACATAGTTAAATTTCAGTATTGCATATCACCCACAAACGGATGGACACATCGAGAGAGTAAACCAAATCCTAGAGGACATGCAAAGAAAGTATGTCATGGACAAACCAGGTACTTGGGAAGACTACTTACACTTAGTATACGTTTCTTATAATAATAATTTTCAAGTTTCTGCAGGTATGAGTCCTTTTGAAATTCTATATGGACGCAAATGTAATACTCCCATTTCCTCCCATTTCATGGAGTAGTCCAGTGGACCAATTAATGTTAGGAACCGAATTTTTAAAAGACATGGAACTAACCATGAAGAAGGGACAACAAAATTTGAAGATTGCCCAACATAGCCATAAAATTTATGTTGATTTAAAAAGGACTCACCGAGACTTCCAGGTAGATGATCATGTGTATATAAAGGTAATGCCACAAAAAATTTCCTTAATATTGGTAAAGTATTCGAAACTGGCACGGAGGTATTGTGGGCCATTTAAAATTTTGGCTAAAGTAGGGTCGGTAGCATAGCAGTTAGCCCTACCACCTACTATTAAAGTACATGATGTTTCTCACGTTTCTATTTAAAAAAAGTATGTGCATGACCCTACTCATGTGATTGGTTGGGATGTTATACAGGTGGAAATTGACTGAGAGTTTCAGGTGGGACTGGAGCGTATCCTCGACAGAAGAGAATTGCTACTCCAGAACCGTACCATCAGACAAGTCAAGGTGCAATGGAAGCACCTTAATCCATAAGATTCCACTTGGGAATTGGAAAGTGATATGAGAGAGGCATATCCAATCCTATTCCAGGATGAAGAAATGGAAGAATAAAGACAAAAAA
Source organism: Larix kaempferi (assembly GCA_027924585.1). Lineage (NCBI taxonomy): Eukaryota > Viridiplantae > Streptophyta > Pinopsida > Pinales > Pinaceae > Larix > Larix kaempferi. The sequence goes on along the minus strand of BSBM01000047.1, from coordinate 53,656,711 downwards.
AGAATAACAACGAGGACAGTGTTATCCTTTAAGAGGAGCTGTATGTAATACACTAGGATTTAATAAACTATTATTAAATAATTTTCTGAATATTTTATTTTATATATTTTGACAAGAAGTCAAAAAATAAATACAATGTAATGGATTATTTATTTTAATACAATTACTGAACGGGGGACTAAAAAGAAATAGTTGTTGCAAGAGTGATCATTGAACTACAAGAGGAAAAAGCCAAGTGGTTGAAACAGCACAAAGTGTAGGAGGCATATTCCCCAAAATCAGGTCACCACTCTTAGTTGAGTGTTGGAGAGAAGGAGGCGGATAAATGACCAAGACCTAGGAAAAATACTATATAACAGTATGTCCATAAGAAGCAGGAGGCTCTCATTGTATGGGGATTGAATCTGATAATGCAAGAGATGGTGAATTAGGTATTTTTTCTCTTGTGGTTCAACGATTAGGCTCGAGGGTTCTGGATCAAGTGAGACATGGTTTCTCTAGGAGTTGGTTGGGAGGAACCACTATTTCACTTTTGTTTTCCCTCAAGCAATGACATGTTCCTGGTTCTGTTTTCCTATTTCATTAGATTATTTACAGTAGAAACTTTATTTATGTTGCATACCAAATTATTTGACGAAAATCTATATATGCATCTAAAAGGATTATACTTCTGCTTTAATCTTAATTGTTTTGTATTATTCAAAATTTATATATTGTCGTCAGACTCTTAGAACAAGAGGTCGAGCATAGATATTTCTACAAATGCACTCTTAATATATTCTTTTACCTAATGGTTATGTCCCATAGATATTTCAGATCATATCATAGATCATAATAACAATCAAACTGTTTATTTTCCAAAACCAAACTCTATTTTTCTATTATAATATCGAGCATATATATATATATATTCAGTTGAAAATATATATATATATATATATATATATATATATATATATATATATATATATATATCTTCGGAACAGATCGTATATAAAATATTTGTTTCAGTTTAGTAAGCATCTTTATGTTTCTTTTATATATTTATAGTATCTTTGCCAAAACTATATTTATCATATCACTGTCAATTTTTAAATCTATACCCTTGAAATTTCTTGAGTATAATGTTTTGGTTACATATCTTCTCTCTAAATATAATACATCATATATTCAGTGAAGATAATCAAATCGATGAATACAACCATTAATGTAGACTACCATATAAACTCTAAAAGTCCCACTTTTCCCCACATAATTTCATCATAAATCATTAATCGATAGACTTAGATCAACTACGAAACTCAAGCAAATAAAGTGCATAAAATTTTTTACTAATCAATGAACTACAATATTTACAACCAACCAACTTTAAGATTTTCATAGTTAATCATGAATTGAATTACAAGTGACATTATGCCAAGTATTCATGAAATCAATAGGGTGTGATACCCCGGATCAAACCCTATCAAGGGATTATTAATAAGAAGATCCATTAACTGTTTTCGAATATCCATTCATTCGCAGTAGAATATTATAAATAAAGGCTTTATTTACCTTCCACAAATTCCTACAAAATATTGTGAAGATCTTTTAAATATATCAACTACCAGTGATATAGAATCAACATAGCAAGAAATAACCTCAGAATCTTAGACCGAAAATGATTATTTAAAAGACTTAACAAATTATAAACTATTTTACGGCGTAATATAAATTACTCAAGATCCACACAAAATATTTTAACGAGTTGGATGGAAGGAGTCGTAATCCTGGGGATTTCCCCCATTCCTTCTCTCGTTAAACTCAAACATTCATGTTAAAAATACAAAGACATAAGCCATCTGTGATGGAATTCACACTCAGTTTTACGATTTTACAGAATAGTAACCATCTATGATGGCCATCTTTTAAAACCTCCAGTTTATAACTAAGCAAACGCTAAACATACACACATTGATAAAATTAAACACAGGTATAGAGAAGCCATTTTTGTGGGGTCAAAACCTCAAGGTTTTAGTTTCTTGTAAAAATAACTTATCTTGAAGGAGTCAAGGATGAAAAGCCTCTACGTTCCCAAAAACACCTTTCAAGAGTCACCTACACACAAAGAGAGTTTCGAATTTAGTTAGAACATACTGTATATTATTTTTGTGTTATTTATGAACATAAATTTCATTACTGTAAGGTGATTAGTTTAGCTGGGCCTCTTACAATGGGAATGTCAGAGGTGATGAACCAACCTTTGACTTAGCTAGTGCCCTCCACCTGTAATAAAATTAAATAATGAAGCCATTAGTAAATTTAAGTATAAAAATTTTCAAGTTGCAGAATCTTTTGAAAAACCCTTTTACCTACTCGTTAAACAATTAAAATCCTCGGGTTATCTCCTCCTCGTAAACCCTTATCACTCCATCTATATGCTCAAAGCCTTAAACTTTAAACCCTGTCTCGAGGGATGGAGAAACACTGTCAAAACGTTTCAAAATTATCTGCTTGAATTAAGTTATTTTTTTCTTCTTACCTTTCATGGATAGCACGAGGACGATTACGTGTATGAGCTCCATTCATAGCAATAGAATGGTGGAGACATCCAAACCTTGTAAAGACCTCGGAGATCAACCATGAGAAAATACCTTTAGCCATTAGTGTAGCTACATCACCAAACTCTTTGAAAACCCCATGAAAGAACATAGTTTATGCTCGCCGAGGTCATTGACTAACATCGACCAATAACAATGTAGGTTTCTAGCAACCAAACAGAACCACTTCAATACTGTGGACAATATATTCACTTTTGAAACCCTAAAAATTCCATGGTCAGAGCAGAGTTTGGATCTCTTTAGCTTACAGATAAAACCATCAAATTAATGAATTTTGGAAAGTATAAATGAACACTAAACCCCACTCCAAACCCTTTCCATCTAAACATATAGATGGACAAGAGAGATATCGTCTTGGTGTGAGCCATAAAGGGCCTGGCTATGATCTCAAATCACAGCCAGGTGGATCAGTTAATAACCATCCAAACCATCGTACAACATTTAAACACCATTTCAACCAACAAATACTTCGGTAAAAAGATTCCCTTTTATTTATTGCTTGGAACAAATTTTACTATGGTCAGGGTCCCATAGACTGGTTACATTATATGTTACAAACATCAAGTTATCCCCAAGGTTAGCACGGGTCATTATACCCTTAAGCTATACTTTTAGGAACTCAAACAACAACCAAAATCTTCCCCCATTAATGGGTGGTATTTTTTGAAAAATCGAAACATAGTTAAGTCTAGGATCCAAGATCCCAACTTAGCCTTAGGGATAAACTTTTGGTACTTACAAAAATTACTTAATTAAGAGTCCTTTCTTTTACTTTACCTTCAACTTATGAGGATAACACGCCACTTTTAGTAAGTATCCATTTCGTTTTCTCCGTGACCAAAATAGTTGTAAAGTGTCGTTAATAATTCTGCAAAATAAGGCATTTCTATTACAGTAGTCATTATGGGAATGAGAATAATAACATGTTTTAAATAGTATCTTTTAATAGTAGATGTTGTATTACAAAATCACGTGCCCTAATTTTTTTATTTTTTTTACGAATTTTTGGGTATATGACATTATAGTATCATAGCATGGTTACAACACTTGGCCTGAACCATCCCAATAGTTAAAATAGATGATAAAATTAAAACTAATGTTGTTATTCTATTTTTTGGTTTAATTATCTTACTAAACAGGAAGAGGATGAAAACTGTAATCTTTGCAGGGAAGTATGGCAGAATTTAGAATGCCTAAAGGAGAGGAATCACCTCCTCGAGTGGCAGCAAATACTGAAGGAGGTGAAATATGGGTAAACTTAAATGAAAGTAGAACTGGAAACCCATTAGAACTACAACAAACTGTTAAAGAATTACTATCAAAATTAAAAAGAGTTAGGGATGAAAACGAGCGAATAATGAAAGCACAAGAAGAACTAAACAATATTCTGCTGGAAAAAATACACAGTAATGAAGAATATAAAAACAAAAAAACTAAGTAAGATAAACCAAAAGCTACACCTCATCAACGCAAGGGAAGGAAACTAGAATTTTCCATCCATGGGACTGAAACTTCCAGTGAAGAGTCATTAAAACAAGAACGTCAAGATTCTACTGAAAGTAGTGACAATCATAAAGATAAAAAGAAGTATCGACCTTATGAAGAAATTTCAGGAGAATTTAAGAAAATTAAACCTCCTATGTTTAATGGAAAAATTGAGAAATGAGAGGAGGCAGAAGCCTGGTTATCTCGAATGAAGAAATACTTCCAGATTTATAACTATTCTAATGAACTAAAGGAAAAAATGGCCATAATTACCACTTAAGTGGAAAAGCAGATATTTGGTGGCAAGATATCAAGAAGGTAGAAGGTATAAAGCAGTAACAAGTAACTTGGAAAAATTTTAAGAAATTATTCAAATAAAAGTACCTTTCAGAACAATATTACGAAGAAAAAGCAAAATAATTTAATGAGTTAAGGTTAGGTGCAATTACCATGAAAGAACTATGCAGTAAATTATTAAGTCTGCTCCATTATGTACCTTACATAATAGATGAAAAACCAAAAATAAAGTGCTTTCTCAATTGCTTACCACTCCATTTAATTTGTGGATTGAATATGACAGCCCAAAGACGCTGGAAGAAGCAATGAGAAAAGAGAATTATTCTTACGAACATAATAAAAATAAAAAGGAAAACATTCCAAACTAGAACACAAAGAAATGAGATAATTTTAAGAAAAACAGTAATAATAGATTCCACCGAAGTTCTGGAAATAATTACATAGGGTATCAGGGAAATAACAAGAGAAATTTTAAACTACAACCCTCTGTTGTAGGAGAAAAAGAACCCTTCAATAATTTTAATAGAAGCACTGCCCATAAAGAACCATTAAAATGTTGGGAATGTGGTGAACCACATTATTTCAAGGAGTTTCCTGAGAGAAATAAAACTTTTAATAAATTCCACTCCATTCAGGAACCTGTTACAGTTGGATATATGGTGACGAGTATGTGTAATGTCCCTCAAATCATGAAATAAAAAAAATATATGGGGTCTGTTTATGATTAAGACCCAAGATTTACATAGAATTAACTTCATCACTGGGTGTAAATGCTAAGAGTAACATGATCCTGGTATTCTGACTATGATACTTCCCTTGGTTGTTTGCATAACCTTTATCTAACATTTTTTGGCTTAAATTGTACATTTAAGTGCCATTAAAGTTACTCTCTGAGTTTATTTATTTCATACGTTGTGATGTATGTTTGATGGCTTTGATGCATGCTCCAAACTCTATTATTTCTCCTTGTAAAAATGATAACTATGCTTTCACTATGTTTGGGTCTAATGACCTCTGCTTGTGATTTCAAAGTTGGTATAAAGGTTTGCAGGGTAACTTGTCTTACTTAGATTTATGTGAGCTAATGCATATCAAACTATTTTGTTGTGGGTTCTCTAATGGGGCCCTAAGCTAACACATTTGATTGCAAATCAAGGCTTAAGTAAACCAAAGAGGAAGTGGAAACTATGCTTAAATCCTAAGTATATATCCTGAGCACTTAAGTACCAAGCCAAGTCTCCACTATAGGGAGAGTGTAAAATCTAAACCAAAGTGGAGGTAGTTGAGACTTTATGGTGACCCACGTGTGTAATGTCCCAAAAATAGCGAAAATTTAAATTTTTTTCGTACCTGCAATAATCATTAAATTACAGTAGACAGTTTCATAAATTAAATATAATATCATTAAAGACATCCATACTTGCATGAAACAATTTTAGTCCTAAGACTTTTGTTTTACATCGTCTCTTCTATACGTGAGTTTAAAATTTGCAGAAGCGGTGTGGAATATAATATGATGTTATGTTTTAATTTTAATTGTAATTGCTAGTACAAGGTAGAAATACACTCCTTACTATTTTAAGAAATCATGTGATTAAATTTTGAATGTCTAATGTCACCTTCAAGTGATGAGCTCCTTTGATGACGGTATGTTGCTCACATGGTGGTTCTATGATACTCCCAGATAGGTAATTACATACCTCTGCAGGGTTGCAAGGAGGTATGGGTGAATATAGTGGTTGCTGGACTTACTTAGCATAATGCTAATGCCATTTTGTACTCCTGTGTTTGCAGGTATGTTCAATCTGTGAGTGCTGTCTCTAAAGGGTTGGTTCCTATTTTACTAAAGGTCCTATTTCACCAGGGTGCATGATGAGTTAATAAAAAGTGGGTATCCCATTACCATGGGAGTTCACACATAAATGTCTTCCCAATGTGAGGTGCACGACTAAAAGCTTATTGTAATTTAAACGAAATGTGGGATGGGTCATAGTTTCACTATAGACCTTGTACAAAATCAAGCCTTTTGTAATTAAAAGCAAGAGTGGTTGAATCCACGACTTAACTATATACTTTGTAAAAAGAATTGAACCTCCACTAGAGAGAGGCTGGTATACTCTTTAATGCGCTTTCAATGAGTATGGGGGACAGCCTGTCTACGAGGGTTTGGATATTGATTTGGGGGTTTCTGTCAGTTATCCTTGTATTCGACTTGTTCATTGTTTTTGGCTCTGCACTTTGTTGTATGGTGACTGTGTGGTGTACTAACCCGAGCTCTACTCGTGGTCAGCACACTTGGTAACTATTGAGTTCGACTATGGCGTAAGGTGGTCCTGCTTCTTACAGGTATGGAAATAATATCTAATTTCAATTGACATTTTTATCTTTCTTCTGCGATTTGAAAACACATGGTTGAGCTAACTGATATTGTATGTCATTTATGACAGGTGATAAATGCTTTGGTATGGGAGCTACGAAGATTCAGGGTGACATAGATGTGGCTAGGGTAAATGGTAAGTCTGACTTACCCACTCATGCCCTATCTCCCACACCTCTAGTGTTGTATGTATGCATTTGGTCTGGTTTAGAGTGGAGACTCCCGTAAGCCCTTGGCTTACTGCTTCACCTTGGGAAGTCTATTAGTTGCCTATTGGCTAGATTAGAAAGAATGGGGTTTCAATGTAAATTTAATAGTTGGAAAGTAACTGGGACTGTGATGTAAAAGAACTTATGTAGTAGCTGGGTCTTATTGGTTACTCGGCTCTGTGAAAATCTTGTAAAAATGCAATGGTATTTCATTTGGGTATGACTCCTATGCAGTTGTAATGAATCCAATTGATACATTTCTATTTTTCTTGTGTGAATATAAGCATTTAAGCTGGAACTTATTGGTTCTAATATTATGGGGTTCCTGGGTATTTTTGTAAATTGTTGTACAAAAATTGTTGATATGATAAAAGGCCTTTGGCGCCTTTAGCTTGGAAATGTAGCTGTGGTTCGTGTGTTGGTTTCATTTGCACTTGCTAACTGTGTTGGATATTACTATAGTGTTTCTGTGTAAACTATGTATTGCCTGTGGAAGGATATAGGATCTCAAATGAAGTTTTCTATGCCTCTGCTTCTGTAATGTGGTTAGATTTTGAATAAGAAGATCTCACTTATCTTACTAGTTGCATGGATAGAATGGATACTTATGTGGAGAGGGTTTGAAGGCTGTACTCAGCGTTTTGTTTTTTTGTTGTTGGTGACCATGGGCCCTGTAGGAATTACCTACAAGTTTTTGGGCTTGAGAGCGCCATGGGATTTGACCCTTGACCTATGTTTTTCGCTAGGCATCTGTGTTTGTAACTTTCTGGCATTTCTAAATGTTGTCGATTTACAATGTATGCTTGTTAGTATTAATTCATGATTGGATAGAGTACGAGTCTGTGTATCTATAAAACTCTGTGTCTCTTTGGTGTACTAGGTGATGGTGGGTAGCGATGGCGAAGTATGATGCATGTTTTGTATTTGAAAAGTGAAATGTATAATAGAATGCAATGATTTCTGTCCTATCTGTTGTCTTCATTTAAAAAGAAGGTAGTATGTGTAAAATTCGTTTTCTTTAAAAAGGAAGAAAAGAAATAAATAGATTGGAAATGGATACATGTATAAATATATATATAACAGACTTGTTCTAGATTTGAGGTAGATAGGAAAATTCATACAAGGAATGATGTTGTGTTTCTCTTACTACCATTTTGTATCGCAAGGTTTTCGAAATGTTTGGACTAAGGATTTATGTTTAATAATTGGGTCTCAGTAGCTAAAATGTCTTATTGAAGTCTAAAATGAGGGTTGAGATGAGAGAAAATAAACACAACAAATTTTGGCTGAATTAAATCAACGATTCATATATACTAGTAGTTTAAGCAATACAAATGACTAGCAAAGACTGGCTGGCTAGTCCTGCTAGGAATGCCATTTGATTCTGGGCAATCTTGTTTTAAAACTGATACTGAAAACATTGCTATTTTAACATTGCATTTATAAAAGAGATATAAATTGTGAGAGGGTCTTATAAAGATTTTGTACCTATTGATCCCTGTAGCTTGTTCCAACTATTAATGTCCTACTGATCCCTGTAGCTTGTTCCTGCTGATAATGACCTGCACACTTAGTCAATTAATTAATGAAAGACTCCTGAACGCTTACATGACTTGAGAATTTATCTTGGATTGGATGACTTTGGGACTACCACGTTCCTCCCAACCATGATTCTACAACTATTCCTGGTTTAGTATGAATCCTCCCGAGCTGGTTCTGACATGCAAACTGAGAAGTAGAGGCCCTAGGTGTGTAGCTGGTTCAGATCTAAAAAATCTATAGGAAGAGTTCACTTCCTGGAGCAGGGAGTTCTTCTTAGCAAAAAAATACCAAAAGAAAAATATCACCCAAACTTTGGGGTCTGTCCTCAAGTAGGAAAAATCTTGAATTAGGACTGTTGGAATTTACTGGTTTCTTTAAAACTATTTAAATTATAAAATAATATTTGTTTACTTAACTGCTAGTTATTTTGGAACTAGGACTTCTCACTTTGTTTGATTAAAGTGTTTTTGATATTTAATCTTTATAATAATAATAATATAAAACAAATTACAATCCTATCTAAATATGAATAACTAATAATTAATAAGTGGTAGCCCACTTATGTATTAGTATATATGTAATAAATAACAATATTATATATTGAAACTCCTAAATAATAATACTTATCTTTTTGGTCCTTAGTATTTTGTTTCACATGATGCTTATTTTAATTCTTTTTACGGAAAGGGTCCACTTCTTCGGACGATTTCGGTAAGCTAGTAAAGGCACCTCTAGTCTCTCCTTTTGCATGTCAGATTCCCTCATTTTAACATGGTAGTTCCCGCAGTAGATGATGATAATAAGATTGGTTTAATCAAGTCGAAATAGTTGTGATAAGACACGTAAGTGATATTTAGAGTACTCTTGACCCAACACTTGAGTTCTAGTAACCCCGAGTGCTCTTCAGAGCCTTTTAACTCAACACTCTCACATGGGTGTTACGCTAGTGCAATTCCAGAGCCTCTGCTCAACACTAAAGCTAGAATGTGGTTGTGAGGCACATCTAGGATATTTAAGTGGTCTCGGATCCTGTAATCATTTCTTTCAAGCTTGGAATGCTCCATGGATTATGCCTGACACTCAATGTACCTCGGGGCTTAATCCCAGTACATAGTAAGAGTCCTCTAGATACATCGGGGCTTAGGCCCAGTATATAGGTCATTTGTGTGTTTCTCAGTCCATGCTCAACACACTACAAAATCATCCATATGAATCATGCTCTGCATAGTATAATGTAACCAAAGAGGAAAATTGAGTATATCATAATTTGTAACAAATTCTCATAATACAACATAGCTTATTCATTTAGGATTTCCTGCCCAGTATATATATCCAACAATGAAACAATCAGGGTCCATGCCCAATATATCAACTCATGAAAGCATAAATCAAAACATACTAGTGCTATGCTAAGATAATAAATCACATATGCTGGGGCCGTGGCCCGATATAACCTCATAACATAGTTAGTCAAAAAGTTGGGATATTACATCACTCCCCACTTAGAACAACACTGTACCAGTGTTTCTAGGGACTAGGAATGAGATCATGAAACAAGGTGGGGTATGCCTCTCTCATGGTAGCTTCATTCTTCCAAGTGGCCTCATCTGGTCCAAAGTTCCTCCATTGCACTTTTAGCTGAGTAATGGTCCTCCTCCTAAGCTGGACCTCTCTCTTGTCCAGAATGTGGAGTGGTTCCCGCGTGAACTCCCCTTCGGGCTCCACCTATAATAAGAACCAATCAATAACATGTTTAGTATCGTATACATATTTCTTTAATAAAGAAGCATGAAAAACATTATGAACTTTTATATGTGATAGTAGGGCTAACTCATATGCTACTGGGCCTTTCTTGCCCAGTATTTCAAAAATTCCACAAAACCTTGGGGCTAGTTTACCACAACGCCCTAAACTCAATGAGCTTCGCTTCGCTTTTATCCTTAGGAAAACATGTTCACCGATTTGGTAGTCTTTGTCCTTTCTCTTCTTGTCCGTGTAAGTCTTTTGGCAGTCTTGTGCCTCTTTTGAATTCAGTTGCACCTTGGAGACTAGTTGTTCCAAGTCTTTTAGTAAATCTAGCCCTAGCATAAGTCTATCCACCGGGCTATCCCAGGTAATGGGGGTCTGACACTTTCGACCATAGAGTACTTCAAAAGGACTCATTTTGACCAAGGTTTGATAACCGTTTTTGTATGCAAACCCCGCGAGGTGTAAAAATTCTTCCCACTTAGTGGGATTGTTCATGACATACATTCTCAGCATATCCTCCAGAATTTGGTTTACTCGTTCCGTCTGCCCGTTGGTTTGGGGGTTATATGCAGTACTGAATTGTAGCTGGGTTTCTAACCCGAAGAACAGTGCTTTCTAGAAGTTACTAGTCAACTTTGTGTCTCGATACAAGATAATTGCTTTGGGTATCCCGTGTAACCAAAAAATCTCCTTTAGGAATATTTCTACAATGTGAACTGCCTTGTAGGTAGATTTTACTAGTATAAAATGTGTGGCTTTCAACAGCTTGTCGACTACTATGAAGATGGAGCCGTTTTGTTTCTTACTCTTGGGTAGGCCTGTAATGAAATCCATACTTATTACCTCCCACTTCCATTCTGGAATGGGTAATGGTTGAAGTAGACTAGAGGGGTGTTGGTGTTCTGCTTTGACCAACTGACATTCCTGACACTTCGTGATGAACAATGCGATGTCGGACTTCAATTTAGGCCAAAAGTAGTGTTTCTTTACTGCTGAAGTCATCTTTTGATATCCGGGGTGTCCTGAATAGGGGCTCCGATGGAATTCGGTGAGTATGTTAAGTCTAATGTCCCCCTCGTCGGGAATGTAAAGTCTCTCCTTCGACCAGAACAATCCTGAACCATCTATCTTGTATTCTTTTTGTTGTTGAAAAAGCCTATCTTCCTAGATCGTTTTAAGGATCTCGACATAGAACAAATCATTTTGGCATGCTATTCTAATTCTATCATGTAGGTTAGAGTTAGTTCGATTTTCAGTTACCTCATATAACATATGAGCTCGTCGACTTAAGGTGTCGGTGATCTTGTTTTCTTTCCCCTTGATGTGTTTCAGTTCAAAGTGATACTCACTAAGGAAGGCTAACCACCTAGCCTATCTACCATTTAGGTCTGGCTAATCGAACAAGTATTTTAGACTCATGTTGTCCGTTTTTAGTAAAAATTTCTTTCCCATGAGGTAATGCCTCCACATTTTCAAAGTGTGGATAATGGCGGCCAATTCGAGGTCATGAGTAGGATAATTTTTCTCGTGTTCCTTTAACTTCCTTGACTCATAGCAGATGGAAAATTCCTCCTGCATAAGGACTCCACCGAGTCCTTCCTTGCTTGCATCGGTGCAAACTACAAAGTCCCCATTGGGGTCGGCAATTCGTAGTATTGGTGCGCTAATCAAAATTTGTTTTAATTTCTGAAACCTTTCCTCGCACTTGTCTGTCCAGATGAACTTACTGGTTTTCTTCTCTAATGCGGTGATGGGGCAAGTGATCCGAGAGAAGTTCTTAATGAACTTTCGATAATATCTGGCTAAACCTAGGAATGATCGTATGTCGAAAACACAAGTAGGTGTGGGCCATTCCTCGATAGCTTTGATCTTTTCGGGATCAACTGCTATTCCCTTCTTGGAAATGATGTGCCCTAAGTATTATATCTAAGGTCTATAGAAATCATAGTTGCTAAATTTTGTGTACAGCTGATGTTCTCGTAATATCCGTAGGACTATTAGGAGGTGTTCCTCATGTTCTTCTTCATTCTTGGAATAGATCAGGATATCGTCTATGAAGACTAGAAAAAACTTATGGAGTTACTTACTGAAAACATTGTTCATCATGCACATGAAGTTGGTGGGTGCATTCGTCAGATCAAAAGGCATTAGTACAAACTCGTAGTGGTCGTATCAGGTGCGAAATGTGGTCTTACTGATGTCCTCGTCATGGATTCTCACCTGATGATATTTGGATTGCAAGTTGATCTTTGAGAAGATCTTTGCTCCTCTCACTTGATCAAACAAGTCATCAATCCTAAGGAGTGGATAACGGTTCTTGATGGTTCACTTGTTGAGTTGATGGTAATCGATGCACATACGCATCATTCCGTCCTTCTTTTTAACAAAGAGTATCGGTGCTCCCCAGGGAGACACACTCGGTTGAATGTATCCCTTGTCTATTAGTTCTTGTAACTGTATCTTGAGCTCTACCAGCTCTGGTGTACTCATACGGTACGGAGTCCTAAAGATGGGTACGGATCCGATGGTTAGCTCTATGGAAAAGTCTAAGTCCCGTTTGGGTGGTAACCCTAGTATCTCCTCAGGAAATAGTCTCTGAATTCTACTAGTATTGGAAAATCCTCGATCTTTTGTACTCTATCGGCTTCTACGGTTTAGAGGTGGATCACGAATAGTTTACAACCCTTTCATAAACATTTCTTTGCTTGTAATGTAGATATCTGTCGTACTGATACTTCCTTAGGTATACCTTGGATGGTTCTTTGGTTCCCTTAACTATCTGTGCATAGGATTGACTTATTCAAGAAATCCAACAAGGCATGATGTCCTTCCAACCAATCCATGCCTATTATTACGTCATAATATCCTAGCGGTAAGATGTTCAAATCTATCCTAGTTGAAAATCCATTCAAATCTATCTCACAACTCTTAACTAGTTCGAAAACCTTCCGTTTGGTACCAGTGGATAGTTGTACCAGCCATGGTGCTTTGTGACTCTCTCGGTTTAATTTGCAAGACTCTACTATCCTAGGAGAGATGTAGCTTCGGCAAGCACAGGGGTCTATTAGAACTGAAATGACATTGTTAGATATCTTACCCTCAATTTCTACCATGGTTCCTTGATGATCTACCTACCGGCCATCAAGGGTGGCATAAATCCTAGGTGTCTTTGCCATTTCTCCCATAGTAGGCTCCATTTGGATGTTGTGTAAAGTCCCATCTGTTTTGTTGGGGCAGTCTCTATAGTAATGTGGTCCCTGGAATTTCCAACAAGACACGGTTGGTGGGACTGCCTTTGCCCCTTTGTTGAAGGATGGCCTGTTGGCTGGTGGTGGGGGTGCACTTGGTCAAGCTTGGGGTTGGTTGAAGCCTCTTTTGGGTGGGAAAGTGTTGTTATGTTTCGGAAAAGGTGGGGGTTTAAAACCCAGTGTGTGGTTGTCTAAGAAGGTTCTGAATTTGTCCCTATTTCTATTAATGTTATCATTCCTTGGTTTCCCGTGTTCAAAGCATAGCCTGGATTTATGTAGGGTGATATCAAGGGTTTTGGGCATGTCAAATTCTATATTCTCTCTGAAATTTGGTGGAAGCCCACCCAATAACTGCTGAATTTTAACCTTCTCGTCCTTAATATAAGGCACATAGTGCAGAAAGTCTAAGCACGAGTTTATGAAAGCTTCCATAGTCAGGGAGCCCATTTTCAACTCATGAAATTCTTTTATCTTCGTGTCGAAGAATCTTTCAAACATATACTTGTGCTGAAATATTCTACTGAAGGTGTCCCAGCTTATGTATCATAGCTCTTGTCCCTCAATGTGTTTTAATTCCCGCCACCATCTGGCAGCTTTTCCATTTAGGTTGTATATGGCTAGTCGGGCTTGCATCTCACTGGAATAATTATGAACTTTAAAGTATTTATTCATTCCTAACAACCATTCTTCATCCTGTTATAGCTTAAAATGACACCTCTCCGTTCGTGACGACACTTGCATTCCTTGGTCACATGACGAAACTTCTTGAGATCAAGTTCAGTCACACAATAGGACACTTGTGGATTGAGGGGTCATTTGGGACACAAAATGGTTGAAATTACCTCATTCTTGATCCATTTGATGATTACAACCTTTGGGAACATTTTTCCAGACCAAACCATCTCCTGAAAATGAGCAGAAAAACCTATTTTTGGCCATTTCTTGACATGGGCGCTGGTACATAGGCATGATAGTAGCGCCTATGCCCTACTCTGCTTCATTAAAGTAGCGCCCACCTCCACATGTGCGCTAGTTTGTCTACTGTAGAGTAGAGCACAGTCCTATACTAGTCAAAATCTTGAAATTTGGGGAAGTTAAGTTGGTTGGGGAAACTCCTACTCGGTTATAACTTCTTTTCCTCTCCTTCATTGACTATATAAGGAGGGTAGAAGGGCCATGTGAGGGGACCAAGTCTTTAACATTGTTATGCTAGAGGAATGGAGACCCTCATCCCTCTCTCTTGTGAGTTTCTGATAAACCCTAGCACAGCTGATTAGAGGTTGGGATCCTTGGAGAATAGAAGCAGGAGACCTTGAATCTAGGTTTGATGAAGTGCCAAGCTTGAAAGCAGGTATAAATTTATGTACTTGCTTTCATTCATTAATAAAGATCAGACGTTCTTCTCTTTCCAAATATGACCTATTAATGTGTCTTGGATTTGATTATAGTTTGCATGTAGTTTGATGTCTTCTTTTGTTATGAATATCAATCTTATGTATGTAGTCAAATGTATTTGAGAAAGGTATCAAGTTGTTTTGCAGGTGTGGGCACTGAGATACTGGATAAGCATTGAAGAGAGAGGGAGGCAAAGCTAGGATCAGCCTTCTGAATAAGGTGCATACATCTCTAAACCCTAATCTCTTCATTTATTTGTTGTACTTGCAGAATGCTTGTAAGTCTATCTTTATCACCGTAAGTTGGTAGTTTCTCGACTGAACTATAGGTGCATTTTCCTCACAATAGAATGGCGACTCCGCTGGGGAAAGCCTAACTGCTTGGGGGTATCGAAGGTCATTTCTTTAGTTTTGTTTGAAGGTCTTTGTTCAATTTCTTGATTAGGATCAGTTATTAGGCTCTATTTGACCCTCCTGGGATTTTACAGACCCTTCCCAGCCCTTTCAAACCCTTGTGGACACAGGTGTGGGGGGTTTTAACCCCATTTTTCCAATTTTTTTTACCTGTGCGCTACTGTTGTACAATACAGTGGCGCCCTGGGTGCTGGTATGCTTCATGCACAGTAGTGTCCACCTTCTGGGTTTGAAATTTTTGAGTTTTTGGGTTGTGGACCCAAATTTGGGGGTTGTGGCTGCATTTTTTGGGGTCCCCGATGACCCTAGGTCTGAGTTAAACCATTGTAAGTTGTCTCCCATCCTTGTACTGATCCTACATTCATGATTTGAACCTCTTTTTATCAATTTGGGCTTGTTTAGAAAGTTTTGGGGCTTATGGACCAGTTTGGTGTTTTGTACCCTAATTTGAGTCGGATTGAACCTGCTTGCTCCATTTCCACTAGATTTGAAACCTATTGAGTCTTCTTGACCATGTTTGTACCTATTGGAGTGAAATTTCTCTTTTATATTTGTTTCTTATCCTCCCTTATGCTTTTAGTTTTCTTTTGTAGTGAAAGCTCAAGTGTTTTGGTTGTTGTTCAAGACCTTGTTTGCGTTGTTTATGTGCAAACCTGATTTTACCAAACCATACTTATTTGTAGGTCATTTTCTTTGTTAGGGTCTAAAAGTAGTTTTCGTACTCTTTTCCCAATGGTTGGCATGCTAACATCTTTAAGTATCTGAAAGTCATATTTGGTAGCTTTTACTGTTTCAATAAAGAAAACTTGAAAGTTTCTTTGCTTTGCTTTGATAGTAGGTTAGTTTCAGTTTTGTTTCTTACCACTACAACAAAATAGCCCTTTAGGGGCGGTTTTGTCTTGTTGCGGTCTTGGTAAAACCCCCCCTAAAAATTTTTTCAGACATTTGGAGGCGTTCTTCTAAAACCACCCCTAAAAGTCATGGAAATTGGACTTTTGGGGGTGGTTTTGGGAGAACCCCCCCTAAAAGCCCAATTCTCATAACTTTTGGGGGCAGTTTGTCAAAACACCCCCTAAAAGTCATGAGAATTGAACTTTTGGAGGCGATTTTCCTGGAACCCCCTTTAAAAGTCCTAAAACTTGACTTTTGGGCGTGGTTTTGGGAAACCCCCCCCCCTAAAAGCCCAATTCTCATAACTTTTGGGAACGGTTTGTCAAAAACTCTCCTAAAAGTCATGAGAATTGAACTTTTAGAGGTGGTTTTTTTGGAACCCCCCTTAAAAGTCATGAGAATTGAACTTTTGGAGGCGGTTGTTTGAAAACCCCACCTAAAATCCCAATTCTCATAACTTTTGGGGGCGGTTTGTCAAAACCCCCCCTAAAAGTCATGAGAATTAAACTTTGGGAGGCAGTTTTTTTGGAACCCCCCTTAAAACTCATGATTGAATTGAACTCTTGAGTGATGATTAAGGCCTTGCGACATCACATAATCTCTAAATAATGAATCTAATTTCAACAACAAGTGGGATATGTTGGTAATTTTTAGATTTGTAACACCGAAAATGAAAATTTTCTTGCCAATTTCAACATGCATTTTCATTCTTCCATTACCCTTTCTTCTCATTGTTTTCCCCTTTTTGTGAAGGGTGACTCAAGTGGATTCCAATGGAAAACAATGGAAACAAGAGAGCATAACATAACACACACATGCCCATATCCAAGGCCTAGAATATATTTTAAACTATTGAGTTGAGTGAATTCAAGATGCAATTACAATAATTATTAGACAAAGTATTCATATGACCAAGTGCATCACCTTGGATAGAACACGTATTGGTAGTCAATAACAAGGATGGAACCTTTTGGATGTGCATTGGTTATTCAATGTTAAATAAGGTGACAATTAATTAAGAACAAGTACCTCCTACCCAAATTGATGATCCTCTTTATTAATTTAGATGGGAAAAGGTTTTTTCAAAGTTGGACTCAAGTTTTGGGTATCATCATATGAGAGCAAAGACTCATGGTCTGCATTATTTAAGATGTGCCACCACCTGTCACCTTGCTGTAGACACATGTTAGTGCATACCAGTACCGACTCAATTAACTGCGTGAAGAATGAGCTCTCCACCATCGTCATCGATGCCTATGATCGATGACAGTCAAGGAAGAACTTTAGGTTAAACATGCCCGATAATGGCATGGTTCCGAACTTTACATGTATTGTTCTCGAGGAGTTGTTGTTAACACGAAGCTTTGGACCCAGTCTAATAAAATACAACGAGACGGAATTTTAAATTTAACCAAAATTTAAATACATTGGTCAGGGTTGATGCTATATTCAACTTCATCGGTTTCGTTTCATCAGTTGCCATGTGTGCCTTAAAATAGTGAGTGGGGTTGTCTTTCACCAAAATCCTGATTCCACTTTGATCCTTATTTGTTGCGCCATCGAAGAATCCCATGGGTGAATTACCAAATAAAATTGGCCGATTTATCAAAAAAAATACTTTGTCTGCACCTGGATCTATGACGAATTCTGTTGATGCTTTAATAATCCTTCTCCAAACCTCCTCTAGGTTCTGTCTATAGCCTCAAAAAATAATGGCATTCACTAAAATCCATAAGCCCCATGTGACAATAAAGGGAATTGATTTTACCTTCGGATTTGTTAAAAACCAGAGCTTTAAATTTTCTTAAAGGAGCTGCAGATGCCAATTATTTTTTACTTGAAGAATGTTACAAATCAAAGTCCAAAGCTCTTGAGTAATGTTGCAATCTATTCTAAGATGTTGTATGGTCTCCTCACTGCTCAAACATAATGGATAGGATGAAGGTCCAATTCCACCCCTTTCTATGTAAATCTCCCCTGTTAAGACTTTATTTCGTAAGCATAACCACATAAATAGAATTGATTTTGGAGGAGCTTTGATTTTCCATATCACTGTATACCACCACTTCAAATCATCATTCTCATAATGATATATAAATGCATTATAGGCCCCTTTTACTGTCTTCACAATCCCTTCTATTTTGTTCCAAGTCCAAGCCAACCTATCTAGTTCTGTAAACAGAGTGATCCCATTTTGGTAAATTCCCTGTATGTATGTGTTCCATTCACTAGCTAGAGTTCCTATGAGTCCGAGATCTTATGCAGAGAGCCAAATACTAGAACTTGTCAATTTGGAGATATTTGTCTTATGTATACATGCAAGATAATAAAGGCTCCGACTATGTAGGTGTGGTAGCAGTTCTTCTAATAGTATAAAGCCAGATCCTCCACCCAGAAAAGGATCCAAGCCTAAAAGAACTCTCGTACCTGTACCAACCTTCCAAGCAATCCACCGTTTAACCACAAGTAGCGTAGTCAATATATTTTTCCAGATAATCGAGGCTATTGGGAAAGAAAAGTGTTTCTTCCTCAGCCATGATACAACATCAACTCATTTCAAATATTTCCTTCTCATAGTGACACTCCAAATACCATCATGAAAAAGTGCCCTCCACAGTGATTTGGTAGTTAGGGCCTTGTTAAAGAGATTGAGATCTCTTATTCCCCAACCTCCCTTATTTTTTGGCTTTGCTATTACACTCCATCTTTCCAAACTGTAACCCCCCTCAAAGTCAAAATGGTTGTCGCAACATAGTTCCATGCATGTCGAACAAAATTTTAGAAAAAATCTTTAGCTCTAACATGATCCGGCATAGTCTCTTGAAGAAACACAACATCAATTTTAACTGTAGACAAAAGCTCCTTGAGGGATAGCATCTTGGACTAGGCACCCACAATCCCCCTAATGTTAAGAGAGATTAAGATTATCATTAAGGAACCCTCATATCAAGGTTCAATGCTCTAAGTTTCCCAGAAGGAGAAGGAACAAAAACAAGGTAATTTGAAGAAACCATTATGGGGTATGTTGCCAACCCTCCCTCAACAACCTCCATGTCTTTTTTCCTGTTAGTGGATTTGTTTTTAGGCTTCTTCCTAATGGTGAAATTTGCAATATCCACAAGGCTAGCTCCATCTAAAAAGGAGTTATAGGTCTGAAGAGGCGCTTTATTAATACGAACTTCTTTGTATGAGGGTTCTGAGGGTTTGGTAAACAAATTTGTATCCAATGGAGGGGGAGAAGCTAAGGTGCATTCATTATGTAAATGAGGGATAGTGTGAGGTCCCTAAGGAGAGGTCTCAGTCAAATTAGGAATTTTGGGATTTGTAACAACCAACAGTTCTGTCGATGAGGGGGAAATCAAAGGAGGGTTTTATGAGATGACAGGGTTCAAATGAGAAGTAAAGGGATGGAAATTGTTAAATTTTTCCAAGAATATTTCCCATAAACCCTCAAAAATATCGACCAACCACTCCTCATTACTACTTAGTAAAAGAATGTCTTATTCAGTTAAACAAGTACTAAAGAAATTTGGAAGAAGATCTTTAACTTACCATTGAAAGATTTTGTAGAGGGGAATTGACTGGGAACCTCCATCTGAGCATTCTGAGTCCTCCCTTTTAAGTCTTATTCTCCCGCTTCTGAAACCAACCCCAGCGACTGAGCCTCTCCAACCACTGAAGGAAAATTTGTTTTTATATGGCCAGTGGATATTCATACATGACACTGAAAGGGTTCTCTCCAATACTCTAGAGTTTGAATGAAGGACCCCTTTTAAGTGGCAATCTCAACTTCTTCTGGTAGTCCTAGGTCCATGTCAAACTCCACTAAAAGCCAGGCCATGCGTTTGTTATTCCACCTTAGGTCCCTTTCATCAAAGAAAACAAATCTGCCAACAACATCTCCTATCCCTCTCAAAGTCGATAGATCCCAGTATTCAATGGGGAGGTCAGGAATTAGTATCCATAAGCATCTCTTTTGGAAGAACACTGTAAAAGGGTTGAAATTACCCTCACACCCTATGTTTTCTTTGTTGTATCAAGTCAATCAGGTGGCTCTCGAGTCCCACCTTGTGTTTTCTTTGTTGCATCAAGTCAATGCTCGAACTCCATGCTTCCATGGATTTGACCATCAATATATAATATTACAGGAATACAAACAAGCTTTTTATTATACCCCTACTCCACCGTGGTCGAGCTACATCCAAGTTCCACCTACCATATCTACTCTAGTCCTCTAGGAGAGTTTGCAGAGCGAAGCTACCAATGCGAGCCTGCCATAAACATATATAAAGAAATTTGCTTTCTTTGAGGAGCTCAACTTAAAGGATGATTGGATTGTTGACATACTATGAATTTACATGTATGTACATCATAATATCCATTCATGATCCCATCAATTATTTAAATTTTTTTTATTTGATTAAAATTATGTAACTTCAAAGTTCAAACACAATATTATTATTTGATTGAAATTTTGTAACTTCAAACGGGCCTTGAAGGCTTCAAATTTGTCAGGGGTTAGACATTAGGGTTAGGGTACAAGGTTAGAGGTTGAATATTCCAAGGTGCATGAATTCATTATATGGGTTGGGTGTGCTAGGTCCATTAGTCATTTGCGTGCATTGGTTGTGTTAGGAGTGTTTAGCCGTTGGTGGTAGTAATTAAGTAATTGATGATTGAAGAAATTGGTTATCCATGGAAAAAAACCATAAGCTTAACACCAAACTAATGATATTAAGGATCATGAAACATGGACCACTACATATGGAATATTTTTCCAACATTATGCGATATCCATCTTTTTCCCTACTAAGAACATTGTTAAGAAACTAGAAAAAAAAAACTCTAACTCTCAACCATATCTGCAACAACAATTTAATATTTTGTTTAGAAGAACTTGAATATTCCCTAAAAAACTAAGTATTAAAATTACCTTCATCTTCATCTTCATCATGATTGATTGCAACTCACCTAAACACCACCACCAACTACTTATAGATATAACCCCCTTCACCAAATATTAAGATAAAGTAAACTCCAAGAAAAATGTCGAGAGACATTTTTCTTACAATACCCAAATCTAACATGTTAACTAACCCGTAGTTCCCTTTCCACTAACCATATATATTCCACCAAAATCCCTCACAATCTTTCCACACATGATTATATCTTGACAAAGGCTATGCATTTTATTTCAAACATCAACAAGCCAATTTTCCCTCCATTTTTATAATTGCTTATGTGCTCTGCTACCATGGACTGAAAACAAAAAAAACATAGAGAATGCATTCATATATCCATGTCCTTTGCTTCAGACAGGGTATCTATTGGTAATATATTCCCCTAGATGGGTTCTAGAGAGGGATTGTTAATATATTCCCTTGGATGGGTTCTTGGCTATCTTGGAAAATTGGCAACTTGAAAGAAATATTTTCTTTAGCTTGTGTACTAAGGATGTAGAGTTTATAACTCATCTCTTTGTGCAATGTGAATTCTCAAAGCAAGTTTGGCTGGAAGTGAGGTTGAGTCTACATATTTATAATGTTTGGGAATCTTCTTCTTTTGATATAAGTATGAAAAAATGGATAAAAAATGCCCCTCTTTTTAAAGAAGTCATGTCTATGATTTTTCATCGGAGGGATTTGGTGAACTAGGAATGCAACTATTTTTTAAAATATTGGCTCTATTTTCCACTATACTAAAACCCCCTATAAAATAAGTACATAGAAATCTCACCGTCACACAACTCACCCTGAGAATTTGCACCTATTCATCCATCTTTGTTGTTGAGGCTTTAATGACATTGAATGTGCAAATGGTGAGCCTAACTTAAGCAACATAACAACAATTTTTCAAATAGAGCCATTAAACAAAAACATCATTGCCTCAACAATAATTTCATCGAAAGATTTGCATGGAAACCATTAGTTCAAAACCCTTGATACCCCTCTTCAGGGATCCTGAACATTTGTTATGCAAGGAGTGTAGCCATAGAAGCCTATGCCATAAATCCACCTCCTCGTCAACCATGGTTGCTTGTTTGATCTTCATTGTAAGGATTATCACTGAAGACAATATTTACATTACAAAGGAAATATAAAGACAATTACACATATGAAACATGTTCAATAAGCATAACTTTTGAAAAGATGACCCACATGACATGGCATCAAATGTTTTGACAATGTTAGCAAGGATGTGAGTGAGGATGATATCATCAACTCAAGGACTTGCAACCCATAGCCAATATCATCAACTCGAGGTTGAAGTCACCCTAAGTGGCATTTAAGACCTAAATTGCATGATGGGATAGTTGCATACCTAGTCATGATGAATAGAGTGAGAGAGGATCCATCTTGTAAAGAAGGAACCTTAGATAGTTCTTCATTTTCCCTCTATCCAATAACCAATAGGGAGGTTGATTTCTAGTTTCATGCCCTCTTGGGTGATATGTTTGCTTCCATGCCTACCATCTGAGACCTAATCCATATTTGTTTTTGTAAACTATGGAGGAATTATATTAATTACCAAAAAACAATACAAAGTTTGATAGTGCCAGTGATTGGCCACTAGGGAAACCCGGCCACATGTAAAATAGTAAATTGTCATTCACAATTCTAACTATCGACTTAGTACTGTAAAAGCTACAAGGATGTCCTGCTATGACCTGCACATAACTAGGATTTCTGAAAAAGATAACCCGAAGAAGAACCAAACTAGGAAGCATTGTCATCAAAGAAAATAGGGATCATAGGAACCTTCCTCTCACGATGGTTGGGGATTCCTTGTTGCAAACTCTAATCCAGCGATAGCCTTGAGAAGTATGTGGAGATTTACATCTAAGTTCATGTTCTACCGATTAATCTTTCGGTCATGATCCTGAATTTCTTCCATTTTGAGTAGAAGTTCATTTTGCTCTTCTTTTGCATCTTGGAGCACCTTGCTTATAAGAGATTTGATTTTCCAATGGAGAGTGACAATCCCGTAATACTTGGTGTCACAGGTACTAGAGATCCTTGGGTCAGCAACCTATGGACTCATGTTCATTTGAATTTCTTCATCTTGGGTACAATCCTACTCTATTTTGACCCATTGTTATGCTTGGGAAATTTCTCGTTGGATATGAGCCTAGGTTTATTGGAGATATGTATCCTTATCCTCCTTTGCTTCCACTAAAACTATGGGATGAGAATTAGTGGTGTGATCCCTTTTCATGCAATGACCATGAGCCCCACCTTCCATTGAAGAAGCTAGAGCCCATACAAGAAGTCAACCATTGTGGGAAGAAGAGGAAATGCATAGGGAAACCTGAGGATGGATAGTTAACAAAGATGGGGGGCTATCACAAAGAGAAGGAGTAGTGGTAATAGGGTGACCAATATAGGGATCCAGGAGGGACAAAACTAGAGCCTCAACAAGAATGCATGCACGGGGAAAGGAGATGGGAGTGCGATGGTCTATTAAGAGGAGTGGAGCATAAACGAATGAGCCAAGGTGGTCACTACAATGAACGAGAAGAAAAAAAAACTAGGATCGAGAGAGAAGGATGGTCAACCTAGTGCCTTAACCTAAAGTTTTAAAAAATAGAGGCAAGAGAGAGTTCATCGCAGAGAGAAGGAAATGTGGGATTTCAAAAGATGACCTACGTTAATGATGAAGGAGACATAAAGAAATGGTATGGTCAAAGGGAAGTTCATGGAAAAACTTGTTGAACAATGATGTTCCTGACATCACAATGACCTCTCACCACATCGAAGATGAAACTGAGGTAGGTCATAATCATAATTTCCATCTCTGTTGGTGTTCTTGAGAAAACGATGGTTATCATCATTTTGTGAAGTATTTAATCGGTATACTAAGAGGATATGTTGTACTAGTCCTCGCGTACTTGTCGCAAATGCTCCCAGCATGAGAGGTGATGCCCGATATCATAGGTGTTATTTTAGGGGTCAGATGTGGCAATTAGTGGGTGCCCTATTGCATCCTAAACACCCCATTCAACTACAGACCTGATCCATCCTGTCAGAAGATTGGTCACCCTTTAAATCCCTATTGTCTTTTCCATAATTCGATAACCCCTTGACGTGACCTCGAAGATGGATTCATAATGCTTTTCTCCTCATAATTGATAAGGTCAAGGTCCTCCATTGCACTGAGGACCATACATCTAAAATAAAAATGAATGATTATGAGTATTTACTAATAATCATGTTTAAGCAATACATATCGACCATGTACTTGTCACCTTATTTTTGTATATATATTTAATTTCTAGCTTTCTCTCTCGTATAATAATAATAATATAATTCTTAAGTTCACGACCTAGACAAACACCAAGTTGATGTATTCCCCATTGTTTATGGAATAAGGGACCTACAAAAACAACAAGAACAATAATAGTGATGATATAATTTTTAAGTTCATGAGGTAGCCATACACCAAATTGATGTACGAGACCCCTTATTTGTGGGACAAGAAACCTCCACACAATGATTTGGCTAATTGTTTTATGGAGGTGTACAAATCCTACACCTATACACATTTGAACTTATGATCTCTAAGGAAGAGACACATGCATGATTAAGTCTAGCAAGACCAACTTCGGAGCCTATAACTTAAATTAAATACTTTAATTTGTCAAGTAATTTTTATAATAAAATAATTAGAAAATGAAAATTTCAAGTTTTATTTGATCTTGATGAATTAATAAATTATATAATTAATTTTATTCTAAATGCTTTCAAAATTAAATATAATATCTTTATAGATTACAATTTATAAAAAAGTTTTAATTTACCATGTTCATTTTTTCAAGAGGATAGGAATCTGCGTTTTGTAATATTGAACATCCCTGACCAATTTTGGTCCTTGAGCTAGGATCATCATCACATAGAAGGGATAAGAGAGAAGACATCTATAAATATGGGGTAAAGATGAACTTATCTTATCCTCTTAAAATTATCACGACATAAGGATGAACTTTATCCCACCCTCTTACAATTATCAAGGTGTAAAGATGAACTGATGTTTGATTTCCTAATTTTTCAT
The DNA here is from genome assembly GCA_027924585.1 of Larix kaempferi. Classification (NCBI taxonomy): domain Eukaryota; kingdom Viridiplantae; phylum Streptophyta; class Pinopsida; order Pinales; family Pinaceae; genus Larix; species Larix kaempferi. Next base: position 53,631,457 of record BSBM01000047.1, on the reverse strand, counting down.
GTTATTTGATTAAAATTTTGTAACTTCAAAGTTCAATCACAATATTATTATTTGACTAAAATTGTGTTACTTCAAATGGGCGTTGAACGCTTCAAATTTGAAGCTTGGACCCGAGAGTGGGTTTGTTACAAATCTCCATCAAAGTTGTTTAGAACAACATTTATCAGTTCCCAACTGTAGGAACAACAACAATTCATTCTTTCTTCATATGTCCTGTGTACACACATATGATTCCATGTGCTCCTTTCTTTGCCCTATTTTCCATTGTCACCTGATCAAAGCTCTTGAGAATTTAGCTGCCCTTTAACTTTCTTGAAATGGAGGGGACAAGGAAGACCATTATTTTCACTCTGAAATTGAGTTCTTCCCCGTTTAGCTTCCATTGGCCACGGTTGCATCCCTACAGGAAATAGGTGTGCGTAGTGGACCCCCCAACTTTACCAAAAAGCCTGGGGATTTGGGGAAGTTCCCACATTGCCAACCTCCATGCATCTAGTTAATGAGTTAGATCAAGAATCCATACTTTGTATCTAAAACTGTATTACATGAGCTATTTTCCCTAATTGCTCAGTCGTCGAATCGACACCTTCATCTAGTACACAGTTTAAGATTCTTGGTATTTATTAACATGAATACCATCGATGCTACGACACTTACAATCCGCGTTCGACTGTACGAACTGGGACAAAAATGTTTTTGTAATCTTGATTTTTAGAACGACAATGCTAATTTACCTTTTGATTTTGTTGCCCTTATCAGCTGGTCTGGAATAAAACAAGAACTCCAACCATATAACAAGAACTTCAACCATCTATGCATCTCCTCTCTACTTGGTCTACCTACGTTTTACTTATGCTTCACAAGTTACAACCCATATTCTACTCCATCATACCATAGATTTAATATGTGTAACAAAATCTAGGGGGAGGGCTATAGAGAAGAAGCATCTAGGGTCCTTAATCAACTATTTAGAACAAAAGTTTCCTGGAGTTGGATAGTTCTCTTTGCTCAAACCATAACATAGCATGTAACATGTGAGTGCTTAAACTTATTCTATCCCAAGTACGTGTGGCATTCATAGTGTTGAGTGAAAGATTAAAACATATATTGTTGTCATTGGCATTCAATTCTTCCATAGGGTACACAATTAGAGTGACAAAGAAACTTGCTATTACTTTTCAATCCAATCCAACTTCTTTGTTGAACTGTTCTCTCTAATATACTTGCGGGAAGGAGGATTGTAAATGGAAATGCAGTCATTTGATAGAGGTGCATGAAAGTGAATTATGGTCCTCAATTCAACAAAGTAAAAAAAAGTTACCATTCAGATTCTTTCCCTTCACCTTTTTTACTACTTTTCTGCACACATCTCTAACTAATTTAGTAACAGATACAAACCAAACTGAGTGTCCAATGTTTTTGGCTTATGAAACAATTTCTTCCTTTTTTTTTTCTTACATCATCATTTTTTCCATTGTTAAGTAGGAGAGAATTTTTATTAGTTTCAAGAATGCTAGTGATTTAAAAAGATTGAACTTTTCCAAGAATAAGCATCACGTTGCTTTTAGAAGAGTTGAAGAACCCAATTCATCATTGAGCTTGTAGTGTTTGAAGCAGCCTAGGAACCCATTTTAAGAGGTATTAAATATTATTATATTGGTTTGAAGTTGGATTGGAATTGGGCTAGCAAGCTAACTGTAGCTGATGCAGAAAAAAAGATCTATAAATTTAGTTATGGAAATTAACACTGAACATTTGGAAAGTGGATTTTCTATGTGTCTCCTATGTTATGTTTCACTAATAAATTCCTAATGTTCAAGCAGATCATGAAAGAGTAAAATAGTATTAATTTTGGCTGTAAGGATGAAAGTTGGATTGGAATGGGGCTAGCAAGTTAACTATATTATTATACTGGTTAAAAGTTTAAGAGGCAAGATCAATTTGGGAAATTGCTAAGATGGCAAAGGTGGCATAGTGGCTTAGAGACCGAGCCGCTAGATCGGGGTGAAATATGGTTGTGTTATATGACATATATAACGTTCAGTACTGCTATATCCACTGCAAAATAAAGCTTCTCGACTTTAATACGTAAGTAAACATTGAAATTTTGATGTACTAGTACATTTTCAAATGAAAAGAATGACTTATTTTTAAGTGGTAGCATTGAAGGGTTCAATATCTCATAGCCTTTCAAAGTGAAATGGGACCCACAGTTCAAATTAGATCCCTGCGCGGTATCTTTCAATTGGAATGGCTGACTGGTTGACCTCCTCATTAATGGACATTATTTTTTTGTTAAATATTTATGTTTAGAAAAAAATTAAACTGTTTTGCCCTTTTGTCTGTCGTCACTGTGATCAATTCCAAGCTGTGCTTTCGACATATTTGAGACACCTTGAGACTGGATCTCGTCACTTGTGGGTGAGTTAAAATACAGTTAGGGTTTATAGGTGGGAATGGTGTTTGTGATGTACTGAGAGCATGCAGTAATACCAAGAGGCGCATGAGCATGTCGAGGCTGAGGCTAGACCTAGCGGGGAGTCCCTTCCAGGTGAAAATGGAGCCGCTCCTTCCCCAACACCTAGTAGGTTTTCTCCGTTTCTTTTTTTTCCGTTTCTGAATTGTATTGGTGTTTGTCTTTTAAAATTAGGCACCATGTTCATATTTACCTATGGATGTTTTGAGTAGTATTCTTTTCTGCTTATCATATCGTGTCGCTGGCATCTAAAATTGGAATGCAACTTTTTTTTCAAAACCCTTGAAATACAAAGTCTTTAACTTATACTACAAACCCTAAAAAATTGTACAATTTGACTTAAAATGCTAACCCTTGAAAAAATGAAATATATTGAAAAAGTTAGAAAAGAAAAAAATGAACCTGATATTACCTCTTCAGAGAATTAGAAGTCTTTCTCCTTATTTATCAATCATTGCTTACATGTGAAGAGTTTGGAGCTAAGTTGGTGAGTGAACCTCACCTGCTGTTGAAGTTAATTTTGGGATAATTTGGAGCTGATTTAAGAGGGGAATCCATTTGTGATTGTCATTGACCTATTGGTGGCATTTATTGAGTTTTGCATCCATTAAGATTGGAGTCCCCTATGATGTGTTAGTTTATCAGAAAGTTTATGTATTGTCATAATTTATGGTATTTGTTACATTATCTTTGAGAATGACTTTGCTCCTGTGGTTATTGATGAGTTATATATGCATATCCTCCATGTCCCCCTGAAGAAAAAAAAAATAAGTAAATAGATCTCAATGGAAAACACAACCTACCATGTAAACCTCATATTATTCATGGGGAATAGCTAGCTACTTCATTTTGTTTCAGTCTTTCTATTTGTGGCGTTCAACATGTTTTGCTGATTTCAGTTTGTTACCCTTGTGTTCTCATCCGTGGCTTTGCATAACGAGCTTTTGCTTTCATGTTCTTTTGGTTTTTGCAATTTGGAAATATGAGATAAGATATTTCATATCTTGTATATTGTTCTGTAGTCAACTACTAAAAAGCAAACATGTGCATTTGTAGAGCATTAAAACACTATCATACTACTTTTCTTTGTTTTGTTAAAATGTGGTTGATGAGGAAAGAGGCAACGGTTTTTACTATTCAAGGAATGAATTGTTTTATGTAAGATGTGTGAGTTGATTATGTGCTTTGTTGGGCACAGGAAAAAAACCAACATGACATTGGGCTGCTTGGACTCGTCAAGAAGAGGAGAAATTTTTTATCGCATTGCGGCATGCTGGCAAAGTATGATCTGCAAATAAAACTGCACACCTTGGAATCTTTCTTTCTCTTTCTATATTTTTACCAATGAAGATGTTTTATACTCAAGATATTATAATCTCATCTGTTGTGAATAGAACTTTGAGAAAATTACCAGTCGAGTACAGAGTAAGAACAAGAATCAGGTGTGCTTTCTCTCCTCTTCCTATATAACTTAGAAAAACATTAATGTTCTCTGTCATTGTATGTGAAAGTAGAGGAAGAGTGTCTACAGTTTTTAGATGGGGTGGGGTGGTGGGTGCATATTGTCATATTATATGGTTCACTATACCTTGTCATTTTAAGACTCCATCTGAAATTAAAGAATTTTGAACTTCTTGGTTTAATCCCTTCTAGAAGTGGTTAACTTAGCCATTGGAAAGGATGAGATTTGTTTCATTACTGACTATATATTGATTGTACAGAATCGCATTCAAAGTTCTGTTTGTAGTTTCATCTTCCTAAAGCTATGTCAACATGTCAACAATCTAAGGAAAGTAGCCAATTATGTCAGTCTTGTTAAAGTTTTAGGGATTTTTCAAAAAATTGAAAAACTTGTACTTTTATGCAAATTTAAACTACAAAATAGTACTGAAGTAAAAGTACATCAATAGTAGTAAATCTAACAAGACATAATTTTCATCTCTTTCAACTTTAACACTCCCCAAAGATCACTATGTTAAAGTTAGTGCTTGAAACATAATTTAACAATTGCAAAGTACAGGAAATAAATCATGAACAGTAACAACAGTACTATAAAAATACAATCATGAGCAGCAGTAAATAAAACTAAGTTAACATGACAAAATTAGGTTTGATGACTCATCTAATTGTGATGTCCTTCCTTATACTCCGAATATAGCTTACAAACAAATTACATGCATGCTTTTCTATCTGCTATACATCTCATTTATTTAACCACGTTCATTCCTGAATCTCTATAGTCTATCTATCTGTGAGTATTTTGATCACAGAAGATCTAGGAGCTATGGAGAACCTCACAAAATCGAATTAATTTGCAAAAACAGTGGAAAAACTTGAAAAAGGAGATAATTTTACACACAATGTGAGCTGAAACTTTTGATTAACTGACTTTCTAACATGTGAAAATGTTAGTAACAGGTTTTTATTACATCCATGAGAAATTTGAGAGCATTAGGTGGCTCAAGATGAGTGTACAAGTCAACAATGCCAAATTGGCCTCAATCCCCCCTAGGTGGGTCCAACTCAATCCCAATCACCCCAAACAGTCACGAATTCTGGTGTGGAGGTGGCTGAAGCATGCTGGGTCATTAATGAGCTCAAGGCAGGCGTGGGTGAGCAAGTAGAGGAGTTTGGGGGGCCCAAGGGAGCATTAAATGCTCCAAATCTAGCCAAAAATGGGCAAAATCCACCCTAGCGCCCTTGGTCAACTGAAATTCCCCAAAACAAGGAGAGAGGGTGCACCAGCAATTAATGAGGGTGCACTTGTGGACAAAACAGGAGGCTGGGTGAACTGGTTTGCTTGGAAGTGGGTGTGAACACTCTCAAAAGTGGGTATTTGACCAACTGTAGTCACCTAGTCCAAACTATGGTTTAATTAAGCACATGAGAAATAAAAATTTATGGATTATGGTACTAAGTGTGGATTACTGTTCTAACACCCCCCCTTAACCAGAACTTAGTACAACTCATGAAAGATAAGTGGGAGGCCTTGGCAACAAAGGCTCAAGTCACCTCATTACAAACATAAATTTTATTTGTCCATATGAACCGAGGAAAAGAAGTAAAACCTCATGGGATAAAAACTTCCCTCTAAAATGGACATGGGGCTGAACCTGCAATTAAATTGCAGCAATCACCATCCATCACTCACTCCAAGCAAAGCTCTCAAGTGAGTGAAGGTCTTCTCAGTAAAGCACTTGGTGAAAATATCTGCAGTTTGCTCGGTGGATGGGCAATACTGCAATGAAATCACCCTGTCATGCACCAAGCCTCGAATGTAATGCATGTGGATCTCAATGTACTTTGTTCTTTGCCTCTGTACTGGATCAGTAGATATCTTGATGGCACTTTGATTATCCACCCAAATATTGGTTGGAGAATCAATAGCAACACCAAACTCCCGAAGAATGCCTTGCAACCAAACACACTGTGTGGCTGCATTCACTGCTGCCCTGTACTCGGCCTCTGCTGATGAAAGAGAAATTGTATGCTGTTTCTTACTTGACCAGCAAATGGGACCTTCAGCAAACATAAACACAAAACCTGAAGTGGACTTTCTATCGATGGGATCTCCCGCCCAATCGGAATCAGAAAATCCAGCTAGTTGAAGTGAAGAACCAGCTGCATAGTGTACCCCAAAACTTTTTGTTCCTTGGACATAATGAAGGATCCTTTTGGATGCCTTCCAATGGATCTCATGTGGCTGCTGCATATACCTTGCTACCGCACTTACAGCATAAGACAAATCAGGTCTTGTATGTGTAAGGTACAGCAAACTTCCAACTAGCTGCCCGTAGAGAGTGCAATCCACCAATGGAGAGTCTTCAAATTCACCTAGTTTTATGCCTGAAAGGAATGGGCACTTGGCTGCCTTACATTCAGCCATTTTAAACTTGAATAACAGGTCTGAAGCATACTTAGGTTGACTCAGCAATATACCTCTCTCAGATTGCTCAATTTCCAAACCCAAAAATTGCCTTAGCAATCCTAGGTCGCTCATGGCAAATTCACTGTGCAAAGAAGCTTTAATTGAGCCAATTTGTTTGGTGCAGCTCCCTGTAATTAAGAGATCATCAACATACAGTACAATGACCTACAAATTATCATCACAATGCTACAAATAAACATTTGGATCAGACTTGCATCGACAGAAACCAATTGAGAGCAAAAAAGCATCCATTTTGGCATACCAAGCCCTGGGGGCTTGCTTGAGTCCATAGAGTGACTTCTTCAACCTGCATACAAGTGTGGGATCCTCTTGGAATCCTTCAGGTTGCTGCATATATATCCCTTCCTGTAGCTCACCATGCAAGAATGCACTTTTGACATCCATGTGGTGAACTTCCCAACCTTTACTAGCTGCCATGGCTAGAGCTACTCTAATTGAGTCCATCTTTGCAACCGGTGCAAAGGTCTCTGTATAATCCACACCATGGATTTGAGAGTAGCCCTTAGCCACTAAACTAGCCTTGTACTTCAGATCAGAACCATCAGCAACAGGTTTGGTTCGGAAAATCCACTTACATTGCACAAGTTTCCTCTTGGGAGGAAGAGGTACCAAATCCCATGTTTTGTTCTCTTGGAGAGACTGGAATTCTTCTTGCATTGCTGCTCTCCACCTTGGATCATGATGAGATTCCTGATATGATGTTGGCTCAGATCCAATCATCATGTAACAGTGATCAGCAAGTTCACTTTCATTTGCAAAGGAAGCATTGATTGTTTGAGATCTAGTCTTCCTAGGCTCTTGGGGATTGCCTGCCAATTCACCTACATCTTGTATGATTTTCTCAGCCCACTTGGGCCTTGATGGTGACTCATGTACAGCAATGTCATATTCAGCCATGTAATCTTCAGCAATATCAGAAAAATCAGAGGTGGAATCATCACTAATTTCATTAAGGTGTGGAGGAGAGGAGCTTTCCCCCGGTGCAAGCTCAAAATCTGGAATTGGTTCTTCTTCGAATTGCACACTTCTCTCAATGAAGGTTTTGAGTGTGGATGTGTCAAAGAGATTGTAGCCCTTTGTGTCCTCACCATATCCAACCATGATACATTCCCTGCTCTGTGGCTCCAAAGCCTTCCTCTTTTCTGATGGAATTCGAGCCCATGCTCTAGACCCAAAAATCCTGAAATTTGACACATTTGGTTTTTGGCCAAACCATGCCTCATAGGGGGTTTTTCCTTTGACTGATTTGTGAAAGGCTCTGTTCTGAATATGAGCAGCACAATTGATGGCTTCATCCCATAGCTTATGGCTTAGATCCCTAGCTTCAATCATGCAAGTGGCCATCTCTTTGAGAGATCTATTTTTCCTCTCTGCCACACCATTTTGCTGAGGTGTGTAGGGGATTGAATGTTGCATTTGGATGCCACATTCCTCACAAAGATGCTGAATGTTATTATTCACATATTCCTTTCCATTATCAGTCCTAAGGATCTTTATCTTATGACCACTATGGTTCTCCACTAGGGTTTTCCAAATCTTCAATTTCTCAAACACTTCTGACTTCAATTTAAGGAAGTAAACCCAGCAGAATCGAGAGTAGTCATCTATGAATGTAAGTACATACCTTGATCCACCATATGATGGAGTGGGAAGAGGACGAATGAGGTCTGAATGTACCAATCCAAGTGGTTGAGTGGCTCTCCTTTCCATTCCCTTCTCATAGCTGCGCTCAGGATGCTTTCCAACTACACACCCAATGCATGCACCATTTGATGATTTGATTTTTGGAAGCCCTTCCACCATCTCGTCCTTGTGCAATGTCTGGAGATATTTGTAGTTCATGTGGAAAAATATTTCATGCCACAACTTGGAGGTCTCGTTGGCATGAGAGACAAGAGCATGGTCACTAGAATTTGGAATGAAATTTGAGAATTTGTACATTCTCTCATCATGATCAGCATACCCTACTGCCACAACTTGATTTGAGGAAATTTCTGAGATTTCTACCAAATCTGGAGTAAATGTTACTCTCTTGGCTTCTCCTGTATGGGTCATTTGACAAACTGATAGCAAATTTGCAGCCAATGAAGGTACATAGAGCACATCACTGAAATAGCCATGCTCCATGTCAATCCTACCAATCCCCTTGGTCTGGATTTCTGAATCATCTCCCATTCGAACTGTTGGGCCACCATTCGAATGCATAGAGGAGAAGAGCTCTCTGGATGAAACCATATGTCTGGAAGCTCCTGAATCAATGATAAAGGATGAGGGATTCGAAGTACCTGCTACCAAAGCATGACACTTCTCTTTATTGTCAGGATTTGAGGTGCTCTCTTTCTTCCTTGCGCCCTCAGGGACTGGGATGTTGTTCTTCTCCAGCAGCTGCGCCATTGAGTCAATGGTTTTCTTCATGCATGAGCTCTCTGGATTCCATCCCCTATGAAAATAGGTGCATTTGGTCTTTTCCTTTCCCTTCTTGTCCTTCTCCTTTGACAGATTCGAACCCCCATCTGCAGACTTGGTCTTATCAAACTTCCTCTTCTCTTGCTGCTTCGAATTCTTGGCTTTCTGCTTTCCTTTTCTTGCATTTGAAACACCCATTGCCAATGCTTGGTCCTTTGATTTTATGGTGCCCATCTGAACTAGTTTGTCCTGCTCCTGAGTGAGACACTCCATGAAGGTAGCTAGTGATGGCATTTGCCAATTTTGAAGGGTCATTTTGGCTGAGTGAAATGTGCTAACAAATACAGAGAATTCTGGGCCTAGCTTCGAAAGGATGGACAGAATCAGTTGTTCCTCCTTCTTAACAATTCCACATTGTTGCAGTTGAAGCACCAGTGACTTGAACTTCGTGAAGAACTCCTGGATGGTTTCAAAATGCGCTGGGCTCAAGCTAATGAGCTCGTTTTCAAGCTGGTGGCCTCTCAGTTCATCAGTTTTCCCAAAGAGTGATTCTAGCTTCACCCATACTTCATTGGGAGTTGTCAAACTGTCTGTATGAAACAAGAGTTCCCTTGAAATGCCCAGGCATAGCAATCCATAAGCTTCATCAAGTCGATTGTAGTACTTTGCTTTCTCCACAGCAGAATTTGGCTCCACTTCTGTGCCCATGGTTACTCTATAGAGACCCTTAGATCTCAGCTTGACAACCATCTCAGCATTCCAATCAAAAAAATTGAAGGGTGTGAGCAACATTTGGTTTGCTTCCATGACTGCTGCGTTAATGGTGAGAAAACTACTGAAACACCTGCAAAAAACACTCAATTTTTATCTGGAAATCCTCTCTAGAATGCAGTTCAATGCTCAATATTGACCTGCAACTCACTAACTCCACGATGGATCTGATACCATGTGAGTATTTTGATCACAGAATATCTAGGAGCTATGGAGAACCTCACACAATCGAATTAATTTGCAAAAACAGTGGAAAAACTTGAAAAAGGAGATAATTTTACACACAGTGTGAGCTGAAACTTTTGATTAACTGACTGTCTAACATGTGAAAATGTTAGTAACAGGTTTTTATTACATCCATGAGAAATTCGAGAGCATTAGGTGGCTCAAGATGAGTGTACAAGTCAACAATGCCAAATTGGCCTCAATCCCCCCTAGGTGGGTCCAACTCAATCCCAATCACCCCAAACAGTCACGAATTCTGGTGTGGAGGTGGCTGAAGCATGCTGGGTAATTAATGAGCTCAAGGCAGGCGTGGGTGAGCAAGTAGAGGAATTTGGGGGGCCCAAGGGAGCATTAAATGCTCCAAATCTAGCCAAAAATGGGCAAAATCCACCCTAGCGCCCTTGGTCAACTAAAATTCCCCAAAACAAGGAGAGAGGGCACACCAGCAATTAATGAGGGTGCACTTGTGGACAAAACAGGAGGCTGGGTGAACTGGTTTGGTTGGAAGTGGGTGTGAACACTCTCAAAAGTGGGTATTTGACCAACTGTAGTCACCTAGTCCAAACTATGGTTTAATTAAGCACATGAGAAATAAAAATTTATGGATTATGGTACTAAGTGTGGATTACTGTTCTAACACTATCTTCTCAAACATAATAGATATTTAGAGGATCTTCAAACATAAATAATTGAACCCTGAACTTTAAACTAGAGTTCTTGCAAGGGTAGAAACCATCCCTACTGAGCCAAGAGAAGGAGAGAAATTCAGAGATTCAAATTATACGGGAAGAATTTTAAACAGATTTAGAGAGCCAAAGTGATTTTGACTTGAAATTTTTAGGACATCGAGCAAAATATTCAGTTTGTTTCTACATAAAGTGAGAATAGGTTAATTTCAAAATTCTGATTTAAAATCATGTAAACTGTCTTGATTTTTCTTGGTTGAGAAAATGTTATATGCACAAGCAACCTTTGTTTTTAGATGGCAAAGATAGAGTACATATACCATCCCAAGTTAAAGCCTATCAAATATGGTTTTTATAACATCCTGCAAGCTTTTGGACCAAATAATGTCTGTCTCAACATCCATATCATATCGATATTCATTATGTGAGTAACATAAGCAACCTCAAATTATATGAGCCATGGCATTTAGAAGAGGAGACAGTTTGTGCACAGATAAGATACTATTCCTAATTTTCAGTCTCCTCTCCCAGAAGACACTACTAAATGCTAGGAGGACCATTGAAAGAAATAAACTAAAATATATCCTATTGAAAGAAAAGGAAACCTTCCTTTGCAAGCTAAATGGATCTCCCAAGTCCCATTATACATTCAAGCAACAATTTTTCCATCCACAATAAAAACTGGGGACAATTTCTTCTTAAGCAAGGAGGAAATGATGAGCACTATGGGGTTAAAGGGCTTATCTAATGTTGCAAATCTGAGTTTTGTCCTTCATAATTTTGTTTTATAATATGCTTCATCTTAAGGGATTTCATTATTAGTGGAATGTGATTCCCATCTAGGTGTCACCTGTAATTTGTAACCCCTCTAGAGATTCCTTTATTGGCTGAAGAAGGTGACGTTTGTCCAATCGAGGCCTTTGCCTATGTAAGGGCCTCCATTCTTGTACAGAAGCATATATTTTTTCTTCAAGTGTACCTAAAGGCCCAGAGTTGTTGAAATACTACATTGTGTTTTTCTAAGTAAGTTCCTTATGTCTTTCTGCTTGGCATAATAGGATCTTTGTATAGATTTTCTCACTTTTCACCATCTTCGGTCTATTCAATTATGATTTACGTTGAATCTCATATATATGGAGTTACTGGGAAGTGGGCATACCCTTTAGGTTCATGGTCTCTATAGTGAATGTTTGAAACTAAATGGTGTCCAGAATTGAAGGAAAAAAAGAAAAGGAATTATTTTTGACCATGAGGAAGATGAGCTAGGATCAAGGAAAAACTCTCCCAAATTATTGGGTCAATGAAGATTGGCTAATATTCTAGATTTTTGTATTGCTGCCAAGGTCTTGCAAGCGAGCTATGCTGTTACTTTTGTATTGATTTTCCAATGTTTTCTCTGGGATTCATCTCAGTAGAACAAAGACTTTTGGGGAGTGAAGCTAGAGTTATATTTATACTTACTTCCTCATAAAATTGCTATTTTGCTTGAAATAAAGCATTGCGATTTTGAACGACCTAAAGCTTAGAAGGAAGGAAGGGAAGCATAGATGATAGAGAGAATAAGGGAGAAATGCATCAATAATCTGATTCTCTTCCCTCAACATGCATTTGTGCTCATGCTTCATGAAGGTTTTCAGTACTTTTCCAAAATGTCGACATCTAAAAATATCAGCAACTTGCTTTTCTAAAAATATGAATCCTCATCTGATTATAGCAGCTATATTCCTTTCAAAAATATAAGAGGACCCTTACATAGTATACTATTCAAGCCACAAGCAATGGAATCCATATCTTGTCAGTATGATGAAATTAGGCTAAGGAAACAACCTTCTCACCATGCTGATAAGGGATGTTTTTGGCATGAGAACGACACCCCTTTCTAGTATTAACAACAACATAAAAATAACATTTGACTAACAGAACTGCAGCACTCTTATCATGTTTAATTTAGCATGATGTATGCTAAATTTCACTACCCGTCATAAGCTAATTATTTTCCATGAAAAGACAGATTTGTTTCTGCTTTTGCCCTGATATGATGTGCTATTCTTGGTGTAGACAATCCTGCATGCAACGTTGTCATAACATAATCTTCAACTTTCAAGGCACAAGCAACACACGCCATCTAATATATTGATGCTGAAATTAGGCACAGGAAACAATGTTCTCATCATACTGACCAGGGATGCTATTGGCATAAGAACAGTGCTGCTTTCTAGTGTTAATATCAGCATAAAATCATGTTTTAACCTCCACATGCTGCAGCACACTTATCATTTTAATTTAGCATGATGTGTGCTACATTTGAATCCCTTCAACATCTATTTGTCTTCCATGAAAAGTCAGATTTGATTTTTCTTTTGTCCTGATAAGATGCACTATTCTTGGTGTAGACAATCCTGCATGCAAACACCATCATTCTTTGTTTTATAAATAAGGAACCTTTGACCGTGGATTGGGGCTAATTTGATTGCTTTAGGATCTCCATAAAATGTTAATCGAAGTTTTGGTCAAGAGTTGATTTAAACCTTGTTCACTGGACCTCTTAAAAATTCCTTCCTATACTGAATAAGCTCTTCACATGCATGCACTCTATCTCTGCTAATTTGATTGTTTTTGTTGGAGTTCCAAGTCTAGCTTCCCATTTTCCCAACTCATCCTCTAGAAACTGTTGTCTTCAAGCTACACCCACCATCTCATATCTTGATGCTGAAATTAGGCATAGGAAACAATGTTCTCATCATAATGATCAAGGATGCTATTGGCATAAGAACAGTGCTCCTTTCTAGTGTTAATATCAGCATAAAATCAAGTTTTAACCTCCACATGATGCAGCACACTTATCATGCATAATTTAACATGATGTGTGCTAAATTTGACTCCCTTCAAGATCTATTTGTCTTCCATGAAAAGTCAGATTTGATTATGCTTTTGTCCTATTAAGATGCATTATTCTTGGTGTAGACAATCTTGCATGCAAGCATTGTCATTCTTTGTTTGATAAACAAGCAACCTTTGACTATGGATTGGGGCTAATTTGACGGTTTTAGGATCTCCATAAAATGTTGATTTGAGTTTTGGTCAAGAGTTGATTTAAACCTCGTTCATTGGACCTCTTAAAAACGCCTTCCTATACTGAATAAGCTCTTCACATGCATGCGCTCTATCTCTGCTAATTTGATTGTTTTTGTTGGAGTTCCAAGTCTAGTCTATTTCCCAACTCATCCTCTAGAAACTGTTGTCTTCAGGTTGCTTATCCTTATATAGAGTGCTATTCCTAATAATGATTTTTTGACTTGATGGAATGTTGCTTATAGCTATGGATGTATTTGCTTGACTTGCGAGAAAAATCTTGTAGTTGGCTAATGAGTAAGTAACCTCCTGTTTGGTACTTTAGGTAAATGGGTGCACACTGCATAAGGATCCTATCCACAAACCTATCAAATGTGTTTAATGGCCCAGAATATCACGAACATCTACTTCAAATAACCGTTTTTTGAGAAAAAATCATGGTGTATTTTTTCAATAGCCTGTTTGGCATTATAGATTTTTAAGAGTTAGTCACAGGTTAACAAACTGTCAATACACACTTTATCCTTGCAAATAATGAAATCCCAGGATAGAATCTAACACATAAAGTAGATGCCAACATTTCATCTTTTGGCCTCTCATCATGATCAATCTCAAATAGTGAGGCCCTTTCCAGTCCAAAGTGGAATCTATTACATGGGAAGTATGTATACCTATACATCACATGTTGTCATTTTTAAGAATGGAAAACCTTGAGAACAAAAATGAACCACAAAAATTGTGAGCTTAGCTTCTACCTCTCAACCACAATCAAATTGGGCCTATGCTGAGGCCACATCTTTTCAATGTCATCAATAACAATTGTTGAAGACTCCATACCCATTACCCCATCCAAGTCTTTTATTTTGGAAGATATTCCAAATACACCTCCATCAACCTCATCGCCCTTACAAATTTCATGTCCTACAAATATTTTTCTTGTGGAATCAAGCACTTTCGTCATCTCTATGGCATGGAATTTTCTACCCATTGTATAAACATGTTATTCATACAACTTGCTTGCCTATAACATACACAACAATAATAAAAAGAGTGTAAGCAAAACTAGTTCACACTGCCATGTGACAGACAACGTGTTGCTTGATTCTAAAGAGTTGCAGTTAAACAAATTCCAACCCTATCTAGAAAATTTCAAATGCCATGTTGAAATTATAATAGAAATGGAAAGGAGTCTGGGGTTGAATTTCAATAATTGTAGTTTCAAAGAGAACTTTGCATCAACTGCTTGTGCTCCAAAGAGCTTATTCAGATTGTCCTAGATTACCTTAGATGATTTTTCTATGTTTATATGATGTAATTCAAAATTTGATAGATAATGGCTTTAACTTTTTCACCTCTACTTTTGCATTCCAATAGTTTATTTGGATCTGACGATGGTGTCTCAGTTCCTTTTACATTTCCCCACAAGTTTTAACTTTTTATTCATCAACTGCATCTGTATTTTTACTTTCCATATGTGGACATTGAAGCCAAAATATTTATCTAATGGAATTTCTATTGCTTTATAGTTAGATCTACTCAAACATCTACTATTTTTCCACAAATTGGTAAAATGTAGTGAGAATCATACAAGAAATACTTAGATCTGCCATTGGGTTTGTCAAGGATGCTGACAACATGACATTTTATCCTAATAAAGAAAACATGCATGCTGAAATTTTGCCATAGGAATCAAAATACAATAATACATCCTGTTAATTATAGATCTGATCTATTAAAATCACAGGAACCTATACGACATTCTACGGACTGTATGGCCTATGTGATGGCCTGAGTCTAACTTCTAAGATATAACCTTTGGATTAGTGGCATCACTTGCATAGGCTTGCTTGGCTGTATTTATGGCTTATACCCCATAAGTAGTTTGCCTCTAATTTAGCATATTTACTTCTAGCATGAGTTCAAAGTGAATTCCAACTATCTTGAGTATAACACATGCTCTCCAAATGCGATAAAAGTTAAAACCAATCAATTTTTCAATGAATCTTCATCTAAGTTGGTGTCTTTATTTTAATACAGCATGGTTCTCCTAGCAGGTCTCTCATCCCTTTGTCATGGAAGAAACCAAAAGAAACCAGAATTAGATGTTTGAATTACCCTCCATTTGAAAACTACACTTGTACAAATTGTGCCAACTGTGAGGAAAAGCACCTTCAATTTTGAATAGCTGTCGTGTTGTGTGGAATTCAACAGCCCAAGGAAATTTATCTCCAAAGAGGGTGACTTTCCAGGATATGATAATAGGGAGGAGTTGGCCATAGAATTGAGTGACCCAATTAACTTTACATATGTATAAGACCAGAAAAGCGCTTCAGCATTTCATATCTACCACAAAGGGGACACTTAGGTTGAGATATTACCAAGATCCAAACCCCATGAATGAGGACTTGGAAAAAAAGGGCCAATTTTGGTGACTAGAGGTTTCCAAACACTTCATAGTCATAGGAGCGAGGTCATTTCCTTAGATTAACTATCCAATGTTTATTCAATCAACCATCCAAGATCGGCTTATGATAGAGCCATCTTTAGTCATCGGCTGGTGTGTATTTCTTTTAAGTATTGGATTTATTACATTTCAATTCCTTCCACCAAGGTTAGGGTATTGCAAGCCTAGTTTAATGAGAAAAGTTTGGGATTAAATCTTTAATTCAATAAAAAAATAGCACGCCAAATGAAATTTTCCTTTTTGTTCTGGCCAAAGGCACCCAATCCCAAGTTTAGGTATTGAAAATATCCCCAATATTGTTGATGCCTCTTCTAAAAATTCTCAAGCCAAGAACTAGGTTGCCTTGACCAGAACCTTTCCTTTATGTAGCAAAATAGGAGAGCACCAAGGCGAATCGCCATTGAAGGACACACCAAATATGAAAACTTGGCCCTTTCAACTAAGATAGGGTTTAACCACCTCCCAGGCCTTCTACATTATTTGAGAAATAGAAGTACATTTCAACTTTATGTACGTTGAAGTGACAATAAGAGTTTGCAAGCTAAGAATGGCCTGGGATTCTTTGCCAAGAGGAGCTCCTAAGCGAATGCAATACCTCAAAAGCACATTTCAGGTTTCATTTCCTTCCAATGCCCTGATGACCCAAATGGCATAGGCTTCCTAGGCTTGGGCATGTATCTTAATCATCCTCATGCCTCCCTAATCACTAAGAGTGCAGCATAAGTTCCAACTGACTAAGTGAAAGCCTTTGCAGTTTTCTCTCATCCAGATTATCCCAAATAAATCTATGCAACAATTTCTCAATTCACTCGTAGGCACTAGCAAATGGGACCCAATACAAAGAGGAGTACTACAGATGGGTGGCTACTAAGACTTTTGTACACATCTGAAATTTGGAAGCCACGACCATGGACTTCATAAGCCAATTTCTCATCTGCACTTCCACCCTTTGTATAATTATATCCTAGAGGTCCTTAGGAGAGGGTTAAAATGCAAAAGGGATACCAAGAAACTTAAACATTTGGATAGGTTGAATTCAAGACCATCCCTAGTCAACAAGCAAAGCACGCATGTCATGAAGGCTTTGTCTATAACATAGAAGTTTACCCTACTGAATTCAACAACCCAAAGTATCACAAAGTATCTGAAGGAAACCCATAGTGTTATCGAAGGAAGCTTGATCTTCAAAAATAGTGAGTAAGGAGTCATCTACGAAAGTGGTGATTAACCTACTGACTAGCCCCCTGTTCTAGAAGATTAATGCCTTTGATAAGGCCTTGGCTAATTCAATGGAAAATGAGATGCTCTAAGTCCTCTGTTGCCATCACATGAAGAGTTAGGTCCAACAGACAACCTTTTGAAATGGACCTCAAGAGCCCTACATCCTCTGATACGAACATGTTGATGGTCAAGCCAGCCATGGAAAAGCAAGCCAAGGCTTCTTAAAATAGGGTCTCCATAGCATTGAGGAAATTTTGTCCAAATCCCAACAACTTGAGAATGGCTAGGATGAAGGGACCACTCAACCCTGTCACAAGCTTTTCAAAGTCGATTTTAGTGAATGTGGGTCTAGGTCAATGCATCTTTCCCACTCCATGCCTTCACGCACTACTATGATATTGTCCAAAATAAATCACCCTCAATAACAAGTAAATAATGTTCAGTAAAATATGTTTAATACACATAGCCAAGATTTTGTAAGAAACGTTCAACAGGGTAATCAGTCTCTAGGGCTTGCAAATGAACATGATTATTCCTTCATTTATGCAAACCCCCAAAGATTGTTTTCTAATAGCTTCTGTGTGTACCTTGAACTGGTCTAGCACAACAAAATCCCATGTAGCCTTATAAAAATCACAAGGAAAGCCATCCAATCCCAATAAATTATCCTTGGCCGTCTCCATCAATGCACCTATCAGTTCATCCAAGATCAACAAATATTCGCACAATCTTTATTGTGCCTAAGTGGTCTTTAGATAAAATTCACCCATTCAATTAATCCTCGGTGCCCCTTAATTAAGGATTTAATAGTCATTATACGTTCAGTGGTTACATCTAGCCTTAATAAACTTCACTAGACCAACAAATGGCTTATGCAAGGAAGTGACTCTTGACATAAGGTGCCCTATTCTGGACTTTATAAAGCTCCTTCTTAACCTAACAGAGGCATTATCATCTATATGATATGTAACTTATGGGAGAAACTGACATGAAAAAATATTGGGAATAGGTCTGTTTCAGTAACCCATTCTAATAAAATGTTAATTACATTGACCTATACAATTGGCCATAGATTGGTTATTTTTGTAATGTTTACCAACAATTTGATATTGGTTTTATCTAGAGGATAATGTATGGACTAAAATCACAAACAAAAGGTGGCGGTATCACTCTAGAAAATATGTATTACATTTTACAACTGACATGTACCATGATAAATTCAAATGAAGTATCCAAAATCTCAATTTCTTTTATATTCTCAATAAAACTAGCATAACTAGACCCTATCTAATCAGTGCGATGATGGAAGTAGTCCTATATAATTTGATTGTTTACGAGAAGTCGTTTAGCTTGAAGCAATTGAAAAGGAGTCAATTGTGCTCATTGTGATTAAAACCTCATATTTTGTCCCATACCCTATATATAACTTACATTGGTTTAGTTTCAGGAAAAGGAATTGGGAGACGCACTTGTGATTGTAATTTTATTGACCAGTTACGATAAGTCAAGAGTCAACTCAACCTAGAATGCTCTCATATATTTGAAAATTGGATACATAATACTGGAATACAACATTGATTGTAGGATTTGATTTAACATGATATGAGCATGTAGGTAGCTGATGAGTGATTTTAAGCATGGTTTTCTTTGGAAATATAAATTGGATTTTAAGCATGGCTTTATTTAGATCTTATTGTCTTTTATTAGAATTACAAATGATGCAATCTTGGGGTTAATATTTCTCCTTTCCTCAATTCTTAAAGGGTTCTAGCTCAATGGAAGAGCATCTACCTTACAAGCAGAAGGTTGGTCGTTCGACTCCTCCATGCCCTAATGATATTGCAATATTGGTACTTTTAATTAAATATATTTTACTATGGCTGTAGGGAGGGTTTCAAACCGTTTTTGTATGTTGCTATGATGAGGGTTCTAAACCGCCTTCATATGTCACTATGAGGGGGGTTCAAAACTGTCATTGTATGTTGCAACAAGGGGGGTTCAAAACCCCCCCTGTAGGTATATATGGGGGGGTTCATAACCACCCCCAAAGGTTTGTAAGATGGAGTTTTAGGGGGGGTTTCCAACCACCCCCATATGTGTCTATGGGGGGGGTTTCAAACCACCCCTATAGGTATCTACGAGGGGGTTTCCAAACCACCCCTATAGGCCTCTACAAGGGGTGTTTCAAACTGCCCCTATAGGCCTCTATGAGGGGGGTTCAAAACTGCCCCTATAAGCCTCTGTGAGGGGGGTTCCAAACTGCCCCTAGAGGCCTATACAAGGGGTGTTCCAAACCGTCCCTATAGGACTATACGAGGGGGGTTCACAATCGCCCCTATAGGCCTCTATGAGGGGGGGTTGAAACCGCCCCTATAGTCCTCTACGAGGGGGGTTCCAAACCGCCCATGTAGGTTTGTATGAGGGGGCTTATGAGGGGGGTTCACAACCGCCCTTGTAGGTCTCTATGAAGGGGGTTCAAAAACCACCCTCGTAGATTTCTATGAAGGGGTCTATGAGGGGGGTTTCAAACCACCTCCTTAGACCTCTATGAGGGGGGTTACAAACTGCCCCAAAAATTCACTTTTTGGGGCGGTTCCAATCTCGTCAAAAACCGCCCTTAAAGGGAAAAAATGTTAGCATCAGTTCCTTTAGGGGTGGTTTTGCCAAAACTGCCCCCAAAGCCAAACCCCCCCCCCCCCATAGGTCACTTTTGGGGGCAGAAGAAAACCCCCCCTAAAGGCCAAAAATGTAGTAGTGTACCTTTGGAAAGCATAAAGAATTTTTATTTATTTTCTGAAAAGAGTACCTTGCAAGTGGCTTAAAGGATTTAAGAATGCTTTGCATCAAAGAGAACAAGTTTTCTTTTGCATACTTATTGGTTTGAATAGCTGCATTCTTAGGTTTTGAGTTTAATTTTGTACATTTAGACTTTATTTTTACCCTTTTTGCATTCGAAAGATTAAAAAATTGCATTTGCATATGCATTCTAGATCGTAATTTTAAGACTTGCATTGAAAAGAAAAGATTTGTTTCGTGGTAACTATTTCATTTTTAGTACTCTATCTCTATTATAAGCACTCTCACACACCCACTACCTTTTTGAGTAAGCAAGTAACCTTTAAAATGAACCCTAATAAAATGTACTAGTAACATTTTCTTTTCTAGGTTACACTATACACCAACTAGTCTTGGTTAGGATCTTGGTTTTAAAACACCTTAAACCACCCAAGATCACACATTACACAAAAATCGTAGTTCGACTATCATAGGTAAGCCCACCTCATTCAAAACTTGCTTGGGACCTATGCAGTAGGTCTCGTGAGATCAGATTGTTGGGAATACACCTCCCACGCCTTTTGATTCCACTAGAGACTATTCCCCCAGGAGTTTTCGGTGTGGTGGTATCCTTAGTATCTGACCATAGGTTCATACATAGGTGACGACGGAGGGTTATATCTACTGTACCTAGGACAGACGTGGGAGGAAATCCCTTACAGGTCTTTGGGAGGGCGGTTGGGTGGTTCCAGCGCTTACAACCTTAGTCATTGTATTGTGGACCCCGGGTAATTGTTCTTCATCCTTCGTTGATCTGTTTTGGGCCCTCATCATCCCAGACTCTTCTCCGGAAGGCATCTGTTTTCCTGGTTTGATTTACCTAGGACCTTTTTTAGTGGTGTGCTCTTTGTGTTACTTGTCTTAGTTTGCCTTAGAGAACTTCTTGTTCATTTGAGCAAGAAACTATGTCTAGTGTTCTTGTGAGTGCCAATCAAGGTACCCCTATTCCGGGGGATCCTTGTGCTGTTCCATTCATTGAAAACATTGGCACTCCCTTAATGGCTACTCTAAATCTTCCTAGATTCACCATAGGGCTGCAGGTTTGGTTGTTCTCCACTCCGAATTCCTTGCATTCTCCTTACGCTTCTTTTGTAAGCACCTCAAATCAAGAGCATCAGAACCTTGGGCCTTCTTTTCCAGTAACATCTTCTCCTCCTCCTTCTACCTCATGTGGCGAAAGTAGCAATACTAGTAACCAGCAGTCTAAAAGGAATAAACGGGGGAAGAATAGGAATAAGATGCCAAAACAAGGGGGTCGCAACCCAGCCTCTGTAAATCATGCTGGGGGCAAGCACCCTGCCTCTGCAAATCATGCAGGGGGCACCTACCCAGCCTCTGGAGGTCATGCTGGGAGAAAAATTTTAGTCACTGAAAATCATACTGAAAGTTTGTCTTCAACCACTGTCAGTCATGTTGAGGAAACGTCATTGATCACTTATAGTCATATTAATGACAAGTCACTAGTTACTGTGAGTCATACTGGAGACACTAGATCAGCCATTGCAAGTCATGTTGAGGGAGTTGACATTGTCGACAAAACCAACAAACAGAAGCTTAAGTTCCCTTGTAAGTTTTGCGAGGGAGATCACCTTACTTACTTGTGCCCTGTACTTCCAAAAGTGCAAAAAGTGTGGTCCTTAGTTCAAAATTCTTCTTCTTCTAAGCAACTAGCCACTAGAAGTACTCATGCTGGCCCCAAGCTGTCAGCTAATACTAGTCATGCTGAGAATACCAACGTCGTAAAAGAGTCTCAACCTATAGGACGGAAACCAAAGTTCCCTTGTAAACTTTGTAAGGGAGATCACCTTACTCACCGATGCCCTGCCATTCCAGAGGCACAAAGAGTGTGTTCCATGTCTGAAGGAACCTATGTTCTTGAGTTGTCTATAGATTCCCTACAGTCAAATCAACCTTTGGTTGATAAATTGGTTGAACCAATGCAATCTTTGGTCGACCCCACTCTTCCTTCGGAGAGTGAAGTGATCGAATCGATGCAATCTTCGACCAATCCCATTAGTCCTTTGGAGACTGATGCACCTATCCCTGAAGTCTTCTGCATTACCAGTTTGGATGTTCCTGAAAAAGGGGGCACTTCATCTGTACCATGTGAACCCCTACCAAGCCCTAGGACTGTTTCCTTTGATTGGAATAGTCTTGCCGAGCCTCGTCTTCCTTCTTCGTCACCTTTCCAGATAAAGGTTGATATCGGGAACCATACGGTTGACCGATACATTGTTGATGAAGGAGCTTATGTTAGTATCTTTTTCGCTTATGCTTGGAGAGATTTGGATTTCCCTAATGTTATTCCAGTTGTTAATTGGTCGTTGACCTTTGATAGAAGACCTAGTGAACCGTTCGGATTCGTCCGTCAGGCACCTGTTACTTTGGGTGGAAAAACAGTCTTAGTTGATTTTATGGTTTTAAAGGACCCTATGGATTTTGATATGATCCTTGGGTATGATTACGTTTATGCTATGCATGTTGTGGTTTCTACGCTCTTTCGTGTGATGCATTTCCCTCATAATGAAAGCATCGTCACTATCGACCAGCTTGCATTCATTGATCCTCCTTATTACCCAACTGTAGACCAGTCAGATCCCTCATCATTAGGCACTACTATGTCACATGAAAGTTATGTGGAATATTGTTCCTTGAGTTCAACTGCTACTAAGAAGAAGTCTCTAAGTTCATGCTTACCTTCTCAGGATTTAGTCCCAGCTTTTGACCAAGTGACACCTCCATCTAAATGTTTAGATATGTGAACTCTATCTAGGATGATATACTTCCTTCCAATGAAGTTTTCCTAGAGTGCATAGTACAGTTTGCCATTCATTTGGATGTTGATCCAGTCACAGTTATGTCCAGCCCCAATTTGAACTTAAAGTCTGATCTTCCTACTGTTGAGTCTTTGGACTCTCCTATAGATCCACAAATCGGTGTTCCTGCTGAGTTTGATTCTACTTCTAGAATTTTTAACTCCTGTGATGATGAATTTGTTTCTGCAGATTCCATCATGTCCTTCAACTTTGATCTTCATCCTGAAGTTGATCTTGTTGATTGTATGTCCTCGGGTTTGGGTACCATAGAGTCTTCATTTGAAAACTCTGCCTTGTTTATGCCTGTTGTTGATGATAGTGAAGTTGAAAGTATTTCTACCACAGTGACTTGTATCGAGTCTTTCTTTACATATGTTTTAGATATGATCTTGGTACTGATGTTTCTTGGAGACATGATTCCTAGCTGGATGTATACTTGCTTACTGGTCCTTTTCGACACCTTGTGTGACCATGTTAGGTATATTCGGAACCTTGCATGTAAATTTAGTATTCCCCGTTGTTATGTTTCATTTGAACCTTTTGGGATATGAATTCGCCATAGGGTCAAACCTGTTGGATATTGGTGTGTTAGCCATCTCTTTATGCATTGTGCACCAATCCAACAGCAGAGCCTACCTAACATGGGTCACCCTAGTCAGCACCCTTATGCCATTTTGGTGCCCATGCTAAGTTTTTCTCATAGGCTCGGGAACCTTTTTAGATTTACTATGACTTTGAGAAGAAGCCTCATATATTTCTGGCCATCCCTGATAAGTCTCCCATCTTTGTGTTCAAGTTGCATATGCATCTGTTATGATCTCGATTGCGCTAATGAGCCTGATTCTGGCTTCCACGCTTTTAGCTCGTTATATAAGCCTACATCTCTAATCTCATTTCTGCTAAGCCCTGTATCATTTTTCCTTCGCAATTTGACACCTTTCACCTGGGGGGGACACACCCTGAGTGTCCTTATCTTGATCATGTTCCTTGCATTAGGCATAGCTTTGTTCCATGCACTTGGAGCTAGTTTCGCATGTCCCCGACAATCGTCTCCTCCCATTTCGAGCATTCTTCCACCTTCACTTCGAGCTCGTTAAAAATAGTAAGGAGGCTATGAGCATTTCTTCTACCTTTCCTTCGAGCTCGTTAAAAAAAGTAAGGAAGTTATGAGCATTTTTCTGTATCTCCTTTGAGCTCGTTAAAAACAGTAAGGAGGTCATGAGTTTACTTTTTCGGACTCATTAAACTTTTATGGAAAAGATCCCTATGGAGTTCTTTTAAGCCCTTTTCAAAATCCATAAATAGGAAAAATTTTCCGAGCATAGTTGTCTTTTTGGGCTCGTTAAAATAACTGAACTGACATCCACTTAGGTATAGAATTACCCCTTTTCCGAGCCTTGGTGGATAATTTATGGAAAAGGTATACTCTAGGTATACTCTGGTATGCGCTAGAAAAGTTCTTCTTCCATTATTTTACACCTTTTCGTGGAACGAGACTAACTTTACGAAAAAGGATCTTTGGAGTCGTCTTTAGGGTTTTCAGGCCCTCAAAATATGAAAACACCAAGCAAGAATTCACCTACTCGGGCTCGATGTGAAATCCACGACATGGTTGATAGAGGACTGTTTAAGTTTTTCAACTCTATAAACAAGAAAATACCGCCGAGCACAGACCAATCTGGGCTCGATATAAAATCCACAGATATGTGTATGGAGTTTTCTTTTAGGTTTTTCAAACTCCTTAAATATGAAAATATCGTCGAGCATGCTTTAGTTCTTTGTCAAGATTGTTAAAAAATGAAAAAAGAAAGGGAAGCGAAGAATGTTAAAATATCTCTCAATATGATGGCAGCAAGTCAACTATCTCCTTGAACAAAGAACCTGTTTTGAGTCTATCAAACAAGTTGGGTTCTAGTGTTGGCCTTAGGGTAAAATTGATCTCAGAGTTCTTACTCCTCTGTTTGGTTAGTCTTTCAATCATATGGAGAATCTGTTAATATCTCCTACATTGCAGATTTGCATCGTGATCTCTTTGTGTTCAAAGCTGCCTAAGTCACTCTTGTGTCATGCTCACTGTTCAAGGATATAACCTATGTCGGCCATTCTATAGTTTCCTTGACCTCATGCATCGGCCATTCCTTGGTGTCAGTATCTTTCATCATGTGTTCAGTCCTACTCCAAATCATCTCATACCTATTGACTTTCCCTCATGTTGGATGATGGAGGATGCGTTAAGGCCTCCCTTCCAATGGACTTCTTTCCATCGACTTCAACTCATTGTGCTCTGGGAACGAATTTTAGAGTTTCGGTTAGTACCTTGGGGATTGCAATCATTAGTGGCAGTTTCCCTCGCTATTGGATAGATGGGAATACATCAATGTCTCATATCTGATGGATCATTCAAGTGTTCGACGACAAGACCATTTATTTGCACTTGTTTGAATGTACTAGGTACCTTGAGTTCCATTTTCATTACTGGTGGACACCCTCGCATTTGTTAATGGTATACATCAATGACCGGTAATCAAACGATACCTCCCATGTTTGACATCAACTCATTTATTTGCATGGATAGGTTTGTACCTTAGGTTGTTTTTGGATGAAGACCTTGGGATCCTCGATAGCATCACCTCATTTATGTTATCGCCCAAGTTGTGCAAGACTGAGCCACACTCTTTTTGGCTCTTGATGAGACATAGATCCAGCTTATTCTCTATGGCTATGCTCTCCAGTTTTGACATAGATCCACCTTATATTTCTGTGGCTATGTTTACACTTATGTTCCTCATGGATCCACGCTTGTATTTTAGTGGCCATGATATATGCATCAGTATTTGGATCATTATTGTATCCTCTTGGAGGTCATGTTCCACTATTTGAACATGGACAGTTACCCCAAGGATGAGTTTGTCTGACATTGCCTTTGCTTTCAGGTACTTCATTTGAGCCTATGATTCTTCGTGTCTCCGGTTCCTCCATGATTCAACTCTTTTTATTTATAATGTATTTCGACCATCATTTCCCTCACTCCCTCCGACCTCATACATTAGGGGGCATCTGTTATAGCTTAAAATGACACCTCTTCATTCGTGAGGACACTTGCATTCCTTGGTCGCATGACAACACTTCTTGAGATCAAGTTCAGTCACACAACAGGACACTTGTGGATTGAGGGGTCATTTGGGACACTAAAAATGGTTGAAATTACCTCATTCTTGACCCATTTGATGATTACAACCCTTGGGAACATTTTTCCAGACCAAACCATCTCCTGAAAATGAGCAGAAAAGCCTATTTTTGGCCATTTTTCCACATGGGCACTGGTAAACAGGCATGATAGTAGCGCCTATTCCCTACTTTGCTTCATTAAAGTAGTTCCCACCTCCACATGTGCGCTAGTTTGTCTACTGTAGAGTAGAGCACACTCCTGTACTAGCCAAAATCTCAAAATTTGGTGAAGTTAAGTTGGTTGGGGAACCTCCTACTCAGTTATAACTTCTTTTCCTCTCCTTCATTGACTATATATGGAGGGTAGAAGGGCCATGTGAGGGGACCAAGTCTTTAACATTGTTATGTTGGAGGAATGGAGACCCTCATCCCTCTCTCTTGTGCTTAGTTTCTGATAAACCCTACCGTAGCTGATTAGATGTTGGGATCCTTGGAGAATAGAAGCAAGAGACCTTGAATCCAAGTTTCGTGAAGTTCCAAGCTTGAAAGAAGGTATAAATTTATGTACTTGCTTTCATTCATTAATAAAGATCAGACGTTCTTCTCTTTCCAAATATGACCTATTAATGTGTCTTGGATTTGATTACAATTTCCTTGTAGTTTGATGTCTTCTTTTGTTATGAATATCAATCTTATGTATGTAGTCAAATGTATTTGAGAAAGGTATCAGGTTGTTTTGCAGGTGTGGGCATTGAGATACTAGATAATCATTGAAGAGCGAGGGAGGAAAAGCTAGGATCAACCTTCTGAATAAGGTGCATACATCTCTAAACCCTAATCTCTTCATTTATTTGTTGTACTTGCAAAATGCTTGTAAGTCTATCTTTATCACCGTAAGTTGGTAGTTTCTCCCCTAAACTATAGGTGCATTTTCCTCACAACACAACCTTCTCTCCTAAGTTAACTTCCCCGTCATAAGTTGGGGATCTTATCTTTTGGAACTCTCCTTGTAAGTTGCCATCACTCTTCCTCCTTCTCTTGCAAGGAGGTGGGGAGCCATTGTCATTGGAAGAGCTCTTACAGTTCTCTTCCAATGGTTTTGATTTATGATCTTCTTGCTCTCCTATCTTGCAATTGGTTGCTTTCCTTGTGTTAAGAGTGTTGACGGAAATAGTAGGTTGTTCTTGGGGTTTTGCCCCTGTTAGGATTTGGAGTAATGCTTCATTTATAGCCCGTTGTTCTCTTCTTTCTTGCATATTTTCATCCCTGAAACTATAGAATTCTGTGTGTAGTTGATGCATAGATTTTTCTAAATCTGAGTTGAGTTCTACCACAATTTCTTCCTCTCGTGGTGGGGAATTAAGATTTCCTCATATACTGCTGCCTTGCTCTGTATCCATCTTTTTATAATACTGCCTATACCTGAAATTGATATAAGTATCTGTTTATGAAAACAATTTGTTAGTTAATTCTTTGACATAAAATATAATCTGATATTTTAAACAAAACTTTCTGGATCTGCAGTGATGTTTGGTAGCAAGCCCAATAGGTCACTTAATGTTTGTAACTCACTCTGATACCACTTGTAATGTCCCAAAAATAGCGAAAATTTCAAATTTTTTTGTACGTGCTATAATCATTAAACTAAAATAGACAACTTTATAAATTAAATCTAATATCATTAAAGACATCCATACTTGCATGAAACAATTTTAGTCCTAAGACTTTCGTTTTACATGGTCTCTTCTATGCGTGAGTTTAAAATTTGTGGAAGCAGTGTGGAATATAATATGATGGCATGTTTTAATTTTAATTGTAATTGCTAGTACAAGGTAGAAATACACTCCTTACTATTTTAAGAAATCATGTGATTAAATTTTGAATGTCTAATGTCACCTTCAGGTGATGAGCTCCTTTGATGATGGTATGTTGTTCACATGGTGGTTCTATGATACTCCCAGACAGGTAATTACATACCTTGGCAGGGTTACCGAGAGGTATGGGTGAATATAGTGGTTGTCGGACTTACTTAGCATAATGCTAATGCCATTTTGTACTCCTGTGTTTGCAGGTATGTTCAATCTGTGAGTACTGTCTCTAAAGGGTTGGTTCCTATTTTACTAAAGGTCCTATTTCACCGGGGTGCATGATGAGTTAATAAAAAGTGGGTATCCCATTACCATGGGAGTCCACACATAAATGTCTTCCCAATGTGAGGTGCACGACTAAAAGCTTATTGTAATTTAAATGAAATGTGGGATGGGTCATAGTTTCACTATAGACCTTGTACAAAATTGAGCCTTTTCTAATTAAAAGCAAGAGTGGTTGAATCCATGACTTAAATATAGACTTTGTAAAAAGAATTGAACCTCCACTAGAGAGAGGCTGGTATCCTCTTTAATGCGCTTTTAATGAGTATGGGGGACAACCTGTCTACGGGGGTTTGGATATTGATTTGGGGTTTTCTATCAGTTATCCCTGTATTCAACTTGTTCATAATTTTTGGCTCTACACTTCATTGTATGGTGACTGTGTGGTGTACTGACCCGAGCTCTGCTCGTGGTCAGCACACTTGCTAACTATTGAGTTCGACTATGGCATAAGGCGGTCCTGCTTCTTACAAGTATGGAAATAATCTCTAATTTCAATTGACATTTTTATCTTTCCTCTGAGATTTGAAAACACATGGTTGAGCTAATTGATATTGTATGTCGTTTATGACAAGTGATAAATGCTTTGGTATAGGAGATGCGAAGATTCAAGGTGACGTAGATGTGGCTAGGGTAAATGGTAATTCTGGCTTACCCACTCGTGCCCTATCTCCTGCACCTCTAGTGTTGTATGTATGCGTTTGGTTTGGTTTAGAGTGGAGACTCCTGTAAGCCCTTGGTTTACTGCTTCACCTTGGAAGTCTGCTAGTTTCCTATTGGCTAGATCAGAAAGAATGGGGTTTCAATGTAAATTTAATAGTTGAAAAGTAACTTGAACTGTGATGTAAAAGGACTTATGTAGTAGTTGGGTCTTACTGGTTACTCGGCTCTGCGAAATCTTGTAAAAATGTAATGCTATTTCGTTTGGGTATGACTCCTGTGCAGTTGTAATGACTCCAAATGATACATTTCTATTTTTCTTGTGTGGATACAAGCATTTAAGATGGAACTTATTGGTTCTAATATTTTGGGGTTCCTGGGTATTTTTGTAAACTATTGTACAAAAATTGTCGATATGATAAAAGGCCTTTGGTGCCTTTAGCTGGGAAATGTAGCTGTGGTTCGTGTGTTGGTTTCATTTGCACTTGCTAACTGTGTTGGATATTGCTATAATGTTTCTATGTAAACAATGTATTGCCTGTGGAAGGATATAGGATCTCAAATGAAGTTTTCTACGCCTATGTTTCTGTAATGTGGTTAGATTTTGAATAAGAAGATCTCGCTTATCTTACTGGTTGCATGGATAGAATGGATACTTACGTGGAGAGGGTTTCAAGGCTGTACTCAGCATATTGTTTTTTTGTTGTTGGTGACCATGGGCCCTGTAGGAATTACCTACAAGTTTTTGGGCATGAGAGAGCCATGGGATTTGACCCTTGACCTCTGCTTTCACTGGGCGTCTATGTTTGTAACTTTCTAGCATTTCTAAACACTATCGATTTACAATGTATGCTTGTTAGTATTAATTCGTGATTGGATAGAGTACCGGTCTGTGTATCTATAAAACTCTGTGTCTCTTTGGTGTACTAGGTGATGGTGGGTAGCGATGGCGAAGTATGATGCGTGTTTTGTATTTGAAAAGAGAAATGTATAATAGAATGCAATGATTTCTGTCCTATCTATTGTCTTCGTTTAAAAAGAAGGTAGTATGTGTAAAATTCGTTTTCTTTAAAAAGGAAGACAAGAAATAAATAGATCGGAAATGGATACATGTATAAATATATATATAACAGACTTGTTCTAGATTTGAGGTAGATAGGAAAATTCATCCAAGGAATGATGATGTGTTTCTCTTACTACCATTTTGTATCACTAGGTTTTTGAAATGTTTGGACTAAGGATTTATGTTTAATAACTCGGTCTCAGTAGCTAAAATGTCTTGTTGAAGTTTAAAACGAGGGTTGAGATGAGATAAAATAAACACAATAAATTTTGGTTGAATTAAATCAACGATTCATATATCCTAGCAGTTCAAGCAATACAAATGACTAGCAAAGACTAGCTGGCTAGTCCTGCTAGGAATACCATTTGATTCTGGGCAATCTTGTTTTATAATTGACACTGAAAACATTCCTATTTTAACATTGCATTTATAAAAGAGATATAAATTGTGAGAGGGTCTTATAAAGATTTCGTACTTGTTGATCCCTGTAGCTTGTTCCAGCTGTTAATGTCCTACTGATCCCTATAGCTTGTTCTTGCTGATAATGACCTGCACACTCAGTCAATTAATTAATGAAAGAATCCTGAACTCTTAGCTGACCTGAGAATTGATCTTGGATTGGATGACTTTGGGACTACCACGTTCCTCGCAACCATGGTTCTACAACCATTCCTAGTTGAGTATGAATCCCCCCGAGCTGGTTCTAACATGCAAACTGAGAAGTAGAGGCCCTAGGTTTGTAGGTGGTTCAGATCTAAAAAATCTATAGGAAGAGTTCACTTCCTGGAGGAGAGAGTTCTTCTTAGCATAATAATACCAAAAGAAAAAGATCCCCCAAACTTTGGGGTCTTTCCTCCTTAAGTAGGACAAATCTTGAATTAGGACTGTTGGAATTTATTGGTTTCTTTAAAACTATTTAAATTATAAAATAATATTTGTTTACTTAACTGCTGGTTATTTTGGAACTAGGACTTCTCAATTTGTTTGATTAAAGTGTTTTTGATATTTAATCTTTATAATAATAATAATAATATAAAACAAATTACAATCCTGTCTAAATACTAATAACTAATAACTAATAAGTGGCATCCCACTTATGTATTAGTATATATGTAATAAATAACAATATTATATATTGAAACTCCTAAATAATAATACTTATCTTTGTGGTCCTTAGTATTTTGTTTCACATGATGCTTCTTTTAATTCTTTTTACAGAAAGGGTCCACTTTGGACGGTTTCGGTAAGCTAGTAAAGGCCCCTCTAGTCTCTCCTTTTGCATGTCAGATTCCCTCGTTTTAACATGGTAGCTCCCACAGTAGATGATGATATTAAGATTGGTTTAATCAAGTCAAAATAGTTGTGATAAGACACATAAGTGCTATTCAGAGTCCTCTTGACCCAACACTTGAGATCTAGTAACCCCGAGTGCTCTTCAGAGCCTTTTAACTCAACACTCTCACATGGGCGTTACGCTAGTGCAATTCCAGAGCCTCTGCTCAACACTAGAGCTAGAATGTGGTTGTGAGGCACATCTAGGATATTTAAGTGGCCTCGGATCCAGTAATCATTTCTTTCAATCTTGGAGTGCTCTAGGGCTTATGCCCGACACTCAACGTACCTCGGGGCTCAAGCCTAGTACGTAGTAAGAGTCCTCTAGATACATCGCAGCTTAGGCCCAGTATATAGGTCAATCGTGTGTTTCTGAGTCAACACTCAACACACTACAAAATCATCCATATGAATCATGCACTGCACAGTATAATGTAACCAAAGAGGAAAACTCAGTATATCATAATTTGTAACAAATTCTCATAATACAACATAGCTTATTCATTTGGGATTTTTTGCCCAGTATATATATCCAACAATGAAACAATCAGGGTCCATGCCCAATATATCAACTCATGAAAGCATAAATCAAAACATACTAGTGTTATGCTAAAATAATAAATCACATACGTTGGGGCCATGGCCCGATATAACCTCATAACATAGTTAGTCAAAAAGTTGGAATATTACAACGTGATGGCCACGAGGTGCCTTTCAATGCTAGCTGAGGAGTATACCCTAAACCCTTATGCACTACTGGTATTCTTTCGTTTGGCACTTGGAGAGGGTGAGCTCCCAACTGTTCAAGGTTGTGGGGAGAGCAAGCATATGACTAGAGCTCAGCTCTCGATCTGCATGTGTTCTATATCGAGTATGTCATTGCATCTAGGTTTAACATGAAGCCAGGTAAATATGTTGTATTCTACGACCATGTTGGATTTCCTTTCTTTTTCTTTTGCATAGATTTAACCATTCTTCCTTGTAATGTTGTATCAACTTCAGGTTGTGGTTTACATGTGAGGAAAACCCTGTTGGAACATCTATCACGTATTTGTCTTGGAGGTTGAGCGCTTTGGGAGATGGAAGCTTCGGATGGCCCTAGTAATACCTAGTCCCCCTGGATCACCTCAATTCATGAGATGCATAAATCCTTCCCTGTATGAGCTTCTGCACTGGAATAAAAAGTTTTATGACTGTGCTATTGAGTGATAAGCAGTTTTGCATGCCATCACCTGTTTATTTATTTTGTTGGGTCAATCCCTTTTTTGCACCAATGTTAGTCTTTAGGAACATAATGTAGTCATTGTAAGCCCCCTTGGGAGTGGTTATTGAAATGTGAAGCATATGCTTCTATATTTCCAAGTCCGAGTGAATCATCAAAATCTATATGGTGTTTCCTGTAGATGATAGCTTTTGAGTTTATCCTCCAACTAAATTCAATCTGTAAAGGTTTTGCTAATTGGGATTTCTATCTTTGTTCATGGTATTCGCATTGGTATATTTCTTTTCCTAGGGTTTCACCACTTGGTTAAATTTGATTTTTATGCTCTGTATCTATTCATGACTCTTGGTTGTCAACAACTATTTTACTGAAGTTGGGTATTATCTTGTTTGTGAATGTGTTGTGTAGTTTTGGAAAAATAAACCATTTCAGCATGAGATTCGAACGTTTGATCTAGGCTATCGAGGTTTCATGCATTTTAATCCAAGTTTGCATTTTGTATGGGCAAGTTCTATTTATGAAATTGCATTTTCATTTAGGGTTTACCTTATCATCTTCGTTATTTGTCAAACGCTTAGGGTGTAACTCTAACGTTGTGTAATTCATTTATCTCTAAATTATCCTTTATATGAAGAGATCTAAGTTTAACTTCTAGAGTTGTAGTCAATTTGTTTATGGGGTTGATTTTACTTGAAAACATGATAATCCCATTAGGAATTCTCTAAGGGATTCGATCCCGAACTTTCAAAAGAATGACGTACAATTTAGAATTTATGTTAGTAATTATTTTTAACATACAGTTGATGTTCATAATCTCTAGAGAGTTCTTTTGAGAATACGTTAAACTTTAAAGGGGTGCTGAAAATAATGCAATATGAGTTTATCCATGTCATAAATTCTTATGTGTTTATAAGCCATAATTCTATTTCTATGAGCTATGTGTATTTTGTTTATTTAATTCTTAAAAGGTTAACTCTTATTACGGACTGTGAGAGCTTTGTTTGTTTAAATAATCGATTTCATATGTGTGCCTGTAATTGTGTATAAATATATCTAATCATCCTATATTAAATCTATATATACTTTTCCTCTATTAAATATATATCTACTTTATCAATATATGCTTTTAATAATACGTTCTGGAAAGTAATTACCATTAAATCCCATTCATATGGATATATTAAATTTAGGATGCATTTATATTATTAGTAGTTCTGTGTGGTATGAATAATATCCATTAAATCCATTCATATGGAGATATTAAAGTTAGGCTTTGTTTATATAATTAATAGTTCTGTTTGGCATGTATAATTTCCATTAAATCGTTTTGACCTATCTATTTACATACCCTATATTACTAGATTTAATATAATTGTTTTATGGATAAATATATTTAATAACCCACTATGTTATATAGTTATCATTACGTTTGCTTATATGGAAAAATACAATGGTTAAGTTGGGTACCTAAATGAGATCGGCACATACAAATTACAGTCACTATGTTTTGGTTTATGAGAGAGATATAAGCATGCGTATATAGTTGGTTGACTAGTAGGTAGATAATATAAATACTATGTGAAAAATATATATTAAGTACCTAACAAGAATTTAGGGCTTTTCCCAGATCTTGTTCTTGGGATTCTTTTTCTATGTATGGTTAGTATGGGAGATTTCTCTCTATAACAACCTGAAATCATGGCTAAGCAGATTCTATTGATGATTTTATTTAAAGAAAACCGACATTCGTATTTTAATACTTAATCAATATGACAATAGATTTATAAACGGAAATTGCTAGGAATATAAATGCAGTAACCTTTCAGCCAACCTTCAAACATGCATAGTATTCAACACAAAACTTTATGAAGATGGTATAAATCCAAGAAATATTGATCCCTCATATGAATTTATGAGATATAACAATTGAAGAAAAACCAGTAGATACTTATTAGTATCTTATTGCCAACTGACTGAGGACTTGACTGCAACATTCCTCCCATCCAATTGACCTTTGTTCGACATATGTTTTCTCCCCGAGAGACCACCGCGGAGCTGGGAACGAATCCACTAGGGAGAAAAGTAACACTCTCTCATTCTTTCTCAACCTTATTTATTTTCCATAAATTCTTCACTTCTGAAGATGATGCTCCTCCCATGGGTTATTTTCTTCTGTCCCTGAATATCCCCCTTAAGAGCACAATAATGCCCTATTTATAGTCAAACCTAGGTTTGGAGTAACAAGATAGGTTCTTGTTAGAACTTAACTTAATTAATCTTTAATTTATTTTAACTCATGGATTTACTCAGTCAACCTTTGGTTAAGTGATTCCTCACTAAATTTAACATTATTTAGCTTTATCTAGTTACTTTAGCACAAAGCATTTGTATTTAATTTAGCTAATTAACTCAAGATCTTTAATTATTTCATTTCACTTATCTTTTAGTTCTAGCTAACCATAACTAATTGACTTACAGATTCAATCTTTAATTAGTTAATTATAATATTTAATTTTGACTTTAACTTAGTTTACTTAAGATAATTATATTATCTGAACATAACTAAATGTAACTTGGATTTAACAACCAATTTATATAGTTAACATACTATTAATAGCTAAGAGTTTCCCATGCATACTTGTACATTTAGTTAGGTTTATCCATTCATATCCATGCATCCACTACCAGTTAACACTTTCTTCTTTGGTAGATAAACTGTTATAGTTCTTCTTGATATTTTTAAATCTTTTACTTTTAATTAAGGATAATTAGTCCTTCTTTGATCCTACCTATTTTATTTATCTTTTTAATAACATTTATTTATAACTACCAATCTGTTTCCTTGGTAATAATAAATCATGTATCTTTTATTCCTAAATTATAGCGAGGAAAATATTAATTATTTTCCACTTAGGAAATTTAACGTCGAGGCTAGGCTACCAATGTTCTTTATGTTAATTTCTTATTTTTATTTAATGGTAGTTAGTATAAAATATCCTTATGATAATAGTTAGATTATAGGAACTTGTTACTACCTTGCGGTGACTAGAATTTTATGCGACGTCCTTATCTAGTACTAATTTTTTAACATACTTTAGACATAAGTGTTTTTCTTAGTGAACATCACAGTTCAATTTAACTGCTCACAGCACTAGGCTGACCATTGTCATCAAAACTCATGGCTATCAAGTAGTTAACCCTCTCTCCTAGTGGATTCCATGCCCCATCCATTTCGTTGCGTCAAGCCTTCAGTCTCCTAAGTGTACAAATTCACTTATCACTTAGAAAGACATAATCATACTTACGAAGTTTTACCTGCAGAGCTCTTGCCATGAGCTTCTTACCATTGGTGGGTACCCAATTGTACTTTATGTTGTAGAAACCCGAAGAGAGAAAAGATGGATATTACAGTATCCCCAGAATCAATGCTGCACTGGAGAACTGACAAGCAGACCATCAAGCTTCAATGGTCAAAATCGAAGGTATGCTAAAAAGTCAACCTATTTCCATACTAATTGATTCGGGTGCAAGTTTAAGCTATGTATCAACTAGGATTGTTGAATAATCTAAATTAGTACCAGAAAAATTTGAGAAGTCTTGGCTAGTATAGTTAGCCACATGTACTAAACGAAAGGTGTCTAGTTATGTGAAAAATTGCAAAGTATTGATGAATGAATTTAATACAAATGCTAATCTAAATATTTTTCAGTTAGGTTCCTATGATATGCTGATCGGAATGGATTGGTTGGAAAAACATAAAGTTATGTTGAATTTTTTTTACAAGACTTTTACATGCATTAATAACGCTGAAAATACAATTAAAGTAACAGGAATTCCTAGAAACACAACTATTAGAGAAATCTCAGCCCTACAAATGAAGAGATCTATATGTAAAGGATGTAAGGTTTTTGTTGTTTATGGAATGGATAATAAAGATCAGGATATCACACTTAAGGTGGAATACATACCTATCTTAAAATATTTTAAAGACATCTTTCCGGAAGAGGTCCATGGACTACCTTCAAAAAGAGACATAGACTTCATGATTGATCTGGTACCGGGAGAAGTGCCAGCATCAAAAGCTCTGTATCGAATGAATGTAATAGAACTCACAAAACTTAAATCATAGTTACAAGAATTAATCGATAAGAAGTACATTCGACCTAGTGTTTCCCCTTGGGGAGCACCGATCTTATTCGTAAAGAAGAAAGACGAAACCTTGAGGTTATGTATAGACTATTCATAGTTAAATAAAATGACTATTAAAAATTGATACCCTTTAACCCTGATAGACGATATGTTCGATCAATTCCAAGGGGAATGTAATATCCCAAATTTTGGGCTAACTACGTTTATTTTTATATTTGGCCACAGCCCCAAGACATATGTTTTATTTTGAATATTGAGCATGAACCCTAGCACCTATGATTTATTCTTTTATATATTGACATATCGGGCATGGACCCTAACTAACTTCTTTACTTGTGTGAATACTAGGCAAAGGCCCCAATGGTTTAAATAATGTTCTTCAACTTTGATATGGGTACAAACCCTAATATATTGAGATTATATTTTGTTACTTACTATGCAGAGCTATGACTTTACATGATTTGACTTATGAGTGTGTTGAGCATGGACTCAGAATCACACATATAACCTACATACTGGGCATAAGCCCCGATGTACCTAGAAGAATGTTTATGTATGGGGAGTAAGCCTTGAGGTACATTGAGTGTTTAGCCAAAGCCCTAGAGCACTCCAAGCTTGATAAACGAATACCAGATCCGAGGCAACTTAAATATTCTAGATGTTCCTCACAACCACATTCTAGCACTAGTGTTGAGCAGAAGCTCTGGAATTGCACTAGCGTAGTGCCCATGTGAGAGTGTTGAGTTAAAAGGCTCTGAAGAGCACTTGGGGTTACTGGATCTCAAAGTGTTGAGTCGGAAAGACTCTGAATAACACTTTTACTTTCACCACATTTATTTATTTGATTAAATGATTCATCTTTTATCTATAACCAAGTACTGGAGGAACTACCATGTTAAATGAAGGAATCCGACATGCAAAGATAGAGACTAGAGGTGCCTATCCAAGCTTACCGAGACCATCCAAAGAGTTGGACCTTGTCCTTAAAAGTTAAAAGAAGTATCATGTGAAGATACATAATTTAATAAAAGATAATCACCAGTAGTCTTTTGTGACCAACATGTATAAAGGCCTCAAGGCTAATGTTATTATTGAAAGCTTTAATAATAATGTGTCATTATTTAATTATGAAATATATTTATTATAGATGGCATATGCATTATTTAAATATTATTAATGAGGTATTAATAGTTAAATAAAATATTATTATTACAATTATTATTGAGAGCTTAAATCAAAATCACTTATAGTTAAACAATTGAAGAAGTCCTAGTTCAAAAGGGCTAGATATTTATTAAATAAAATATTTTAAATATTAATTATTTAATTTAAAGAAACTAAATATTCAACAATCATAATTCAAGACTCCCCTACATAAAGAGGGCAGATCCCAAGTTTGGGGATCATCTATCTTTTTCATCATCATTTTTTGATGGTAATCAAAGGGAAATCTTCTGCTCCAAGAAACTGAACCAGCAATAACCCTAGGTCCTCTATCTCTTTTGCATGTTGGATTCTAGCTCAGGGGGATCCATACAGAACAAGGAACGGTTGTAGGATCATGATTGGGAGGAACATGGTAGTCCCAAAGTTATCCAGCTAAGGAAAATCACCCTAATAGGTTAACTAATCATAACAGGCTCTGCACTAATTACTGTTTGAGTGTGCAGGTATCTACAAGCAAGGATCGAGTGCTCAAGCTATGAGGTATGTGGTATTAATTGTTTCCATTTCTCAGTTTTAGTAGATGTATGCATTTAAACTAGAATTAATTCTTTAGCAGTTTTCTTGTTATAAATATTATCAACACTTAGAGGTTTCACCCAGAAACCAGTGGAGGGTCTAGCAGGTCTAGCTAAGCTAGCCTGTGCTAGACAACACCCTATCAGAAAACCTAGTTTTATTATTACATTATCCAAGCAATCAAATAACGTATTGTTTACACATAAACACTTACTTGTCCAAACAAGCGTTTCTCATTACCATTTAACAAACCACCTACAGCTTATATTTCCAACATAAAACACCAAAGTCAGGGATTGAATCCCTCTAGGTTCACATGTAAAGACAATTACTAGTCAAATGTTTCTCATAACTAAAAATGCAATAGGAAAACAAAGGCTACGACATCATACAAATTTATACGGAGATCTTTTAAATACATCTTAAATTCAAAAACCTTGATTGTCACGACTTCCCATCCAATGATCGAACCTCAAAGCCCAAACAATAGGAGTTCATTCTTTGCAGAGAAATTAACCATAGGGTGGGGTATCAAATCGCTGGAGCAGCTCACATTGCCTAGAAACATTCTCTTTAAGCTAGTCAACTGAAAAAAATACCACAAGCATCAACGAATACAGATTTTCTATTTAGAAATACAAATCGACTAGCTACAGGATGGAAGCACAACAACTTATACATCTTGATAAATTCTCTTACGCCATAGGAAAGAAAAACACAGGACAGAGCAAAGATAAGACACATATATTTAGCATGGACTCCATTAAATAAGACAAATGACCTTCCATCAAAATTGTAGACTGCTAGAGCACTATTAAAAAGAAACCCAATGGCCATAGTTTCTTCACACGACCGTTTAAATCTCATAGAAAAGAAAATGCATAAGTCCTTTATCCATTTCAAAACATCAAGATGAGCTCCATGAATACATACACGGAAGAATATTCTTTCAAAACCCATATTTACATAGGCACGAATACATTGAAAGCAACCAAGACCAAAACCACTAAACATTGTTAAAAGCATGGAAACCCTCAGTAGATTCACCCATCGAAATATTATTACAGCAATATACCAAACACCGAGTCAAGCCAAAGGCAACCTCCCTGTATATTCCAAGTCCGAGTGAGCCAAAGGCATCATGAATCTCCCCAATAAAAACTTATCAAACCCTTCTCCAAACCACCGAGACAGATAGGGTGAAGGGTTGAAAGAACCCAGGACTTACCATTCCAAATACTTTGTACAGTTCGTATTGCTTCCCTGCCTGGTCCACGCAGAGAGCAACCATACCTATAAATGAATGAAAGCGAAAAGAAGTTAGGGCCTAGGCAATTTTTAAAACTAGAAATAAAGATGAGGAGTCTCAACATTAAAACATGGAAATAATTTACCTGTAGGATAACCTCTTCCTCGCCTTCATGTTCCCCAAACCTTACCCTGGCCATGAGCGTAGCTTAGGCCAGGAGCAAACACCTCACAAATAGAGCTAAAACCCTTGTAGCCAAAAGACCAAGTGAAACCACGACTTGAAAAACTTTTGTGTAACCCTCGCTAAAGGCCTTATCCAGCTGGCCAAAAGCCATGTGGCTACCATGTGCGATATTAATACTTTCAACTACCATGATAGGACTCCAATACGATTTACCAAACTATTTATTATAGTCATGTGGGTGCAATACCCTTGGTTTACTAATACAAAAACAAATTTCTCAACCCCTTGATGTTGGCACAACGGTGGTTCCACTTTTAGAGTTTTTACATAGGGAAGTTGCCAACCATATGGCCACCAAAGGACACCTGCATGGAAGATGACAATTAAATATGCATTAGCGTAATTTCTAAGTAATTCCATAGGTTTCACCCATTCACACCTTACCTCTCGGCAACTCCACCAGAAGTGCTTAGATCAACCCCAAAGATTCAGGGTGTTTCAACTTCCCTCATCAGGTTCATCATGCCTGAGAATTGACATTAGACAATTGATATTTTAAACATACATTTAGATCATGTAATAGGAATAGAGACTGCTAGTATTATTGCATGAGAAAACATTACACATACATATTCATCCTAATTACTTCTGCAACGAGAGAATGAACGATAAAAGTTACCTTGTTAGAAGTTTTCCTAGAACACTGAAACAGCAAATGCAAGTACCGATACTTTACACATTAGTGAAGGTTAATCTCATAAATATATAATCTATGTTAGGCAAACTAGCAAGAAGAATAATTTTTCTTTATTTTACTATTTAAGGGACATTACAGGGAAACAATCTTTTCTAAAATAGATTTAAGGTCCGGTTACCACCAGGTATGGATCAAAGATGAAGACAGCTTTAAAACGGCTTTCAGAACTTGTTATGGTCATTACGAGTTGGTTGTAATGCCATTTAGTTTAACAAATGCACCTGCATCTTTTATGTGTTCTTTTAATATTATTTTTAGTAACTATATAGATAAATTTGTAGTTGTCTTCATCAACAACATACTGATTTATTCAAAGAATGAACAAGAACATGAAGAACACTTAAAAATAGTGCTGAAAATTTTAAGAGAACAAAAAATGTTTGCTAAGTTTAGCAAGTACGATTTCTATAAAGATAGAATTCAATATCTAGGACACGTAGTATATAAGGATGGAAAATATGTCTACCACGATAAGGTTCAGGCAATCACTGAATTATCGGTCCCTAAAAATTTAACGGATATAAGATCATTCATGGAGATTACGGGTTACTATCTGAAATTTATTGAAGGATTTTCTAAGATAGCTTACCCCATAACTTCACTACAGAAGAAAGGTAAAAGGTTTGATTGGAATGAAAAGTGTATGGAAAGATTTAATAAACTAAAACATCTATTAACCATTGCCCCCATTCTAAAAATTGTTGATCCTTTTAAATATTTCACCCTATGCACCGATGCATGTAATGAAGGATTAGGCGGAGTACTAATCCAAGAAAATCATGCAGTGGCTTATGAATCCCGAAAATTAAAGGAACAGGAGAAAATATTTGATCTAGAACTTGCTGCAATTATACATGTGTTAAAAATGTGGCGACATTACCTTATTGGAATAAAATATTTACTAATGTCAGTTAAGATAAGTCTAAACTACTTATTTAATCAACATAATTTAAATGCTAGACAATCAAGGTGGTTGTTCTTTTTATGCGAATATGACTTCGAGATAAAACATATAAAGGGTAAAGAGAACAAAGTTGAAGATGGTTTAAGTTGTCATGAAAATTTATTATTTGCAAGCAGCACTTACGAATCTGAACTAGAAAATCAAATTTTTAATGTAGAAAATTTTGATAAAGAATACCAAAATTTTAAGAAGAAAACTGCTGAAAACGAAAATAATTAGGTAAAAACAGATTTCTGCCTAACTGAAAGAGGATTATTGTTGTATAAGAACAGATTGTACATACCCAACTCTGCAGAAATCAAGTTAACTATTATGAATGAATTACACAAATGACCCTATTCAGGACACCCAGGGTACGAAAAGATGGTTACAATGATCAGAAAGGATTTCTTTTGGCCTAACATGAAGAAAGAAGTGGCAGAATACTTAGCTTGCTGCATAAAATTCCAACAAGTTAAGGTTGAACACCAGCATCCAGCCGGGTTATTACAACTGCTACCCGTTCCAGAATGGAAATGGGAAATGATTAGTATGGATTTTATAACTAACCTACCAAAAAATATCAAACAACATGATTCAATCATGGTCTTGGTTGATAAGTGAAGTAAAGCTGCTCATTTTATTCCAGTGAAATCTACCTATAGGATGTAAATATTGCAGATATTTTCATGAAGGAGATATTCAGGTTACATGGTGTACCAAAAGTAATAGTCTCAGATAGAGACGCAAAATTTATGGGTAATTTCTGGAAAGCCTTGTTTAAAGGGTTAGGTACACAGTTGAATTTCAGTTCTTCATATCACCCACAAACGGATGGACAAATCGATAGAGTAAACCAAATCCTAGAGGACATACTAAGAATGTATGTCATGGACAAACCAGGTAAGTTGGAAGACTACTTAGACTTAGTAGAATTTGCTTATAATAATAATTTTCAAGTTTCTACAGGTATGATTCCTTTTGAAATTCTATATGGACGCAAATTTAATACTCTCATTTCATGGAGAGGTCCAGTGGACCGATTAATGTTAGGACCATAATTGTTAAAAGACATGGAACTAATCGTGAAGCAGGTACAACAAAATTTGAAGATTACCCAAGATAGGCACAAAAGTTATGCTGATTTAAAAAGGACTCACTAAGAGTTCCAGGTAGGAGACCATGTGTATATAAAGGTAAGACCCAAGAAAAGTTCCTTAATATTGGAAAATTATTCGAAACTGGCACCCAGGTATTGTGGGCCGTTTGAAAATTTGGGTAAAGTAGGGCCGGTAGAATATCAGTTAGCCCTACCACCTACTATTAAAGTACCTCATGTTTTTCACGTTTCTATTTTAAAGAAGTATATGCATGACCCTACTCATGTGATTGGTTGGGATGTTATGCAGGTGGAAACTGAGGGAGAGTTCCAGGAGGGACTGGAGCATATCCTCGACAAAAGTGAACTGATACTCTGGAAGCGTACCATCGGACAAGTCAAGGTGTAATGGAAGCACCTTAGTCCGGAAGAGTCCACTTGGGAATTGGAAAGTGATATGCGGGAGGCATATCCAATCCTATTCTAGGATGAAGAAATGGAAGAATAAAGACAAAAAAATAATAACACTGAGGACGGTGTTATCCTTTAAGAGTAAGTGTATGTAATACACCAAGATTTAATAAACTACTATTAAATATTTTATTTTTTATATTTTGACAAGTCAAAAATAAAACAATGTAATGGATTATTTATTTTAATAAAATAACTGAAGGGGGGACAGAAATGAAATAGGTGTTGCAAGAGTGATTTTTGAACTACAAGAGGAAAAATCCAAGTGGTTGAAGTTGCACAAGGTGCAGGAGGCATCTTTCCCAAAATCAGGTCACCACTCTTAGTTGAGTGTTGAAGAGTAGGAGGCTCATAAATGATCGAGACCTAGGAGAAATACTATATAACATTATGTCCATAAGCAGCAGGAGGCTAGCATTGGATGGGGATTGAATCTAATAATGCAAGATATGGCACATTAGGTCTTTTTTCTCTTTTGGTTCAACGATTAGGCTCAGGGGTTCTGGATCAAGTGAGACTTGGCTACTCTAGGAGTTGGTTGGGAGGAATAGATATTTCACTATTATTTTCCCTCAAGCAGTGGCATGTTCCTAGTTCTGTTTTCCTATTTCATTAGATTATTTACAGTAGAAACTTTATTTATGTTTCCTACCAAATTATTCACGGAAATCTATATGTGCATCTAAAACAATTATACTTCTGCTTTAATATGTTTTGTTTTATATTATTCAAAATTTATATACTTTCGTCAGACTCTTAAAACAACAGGTTGAGCATAGATATTTCAGATCAGAACATAGATCATAGTAACAATCAAACTATCTATTTTCCAAAAACAAACTCTGTTTTTTTATTATAATATCGAGTATATATATATATATATATATATATATATATATATGTATGTATGTATATATATATATGTATGTATGTATATATATATATATATATATATATATATATATATATATATATATACATACATACATATATATATATATATATATATATATAGATAGATAGATATATATTCGGAACATATCGTATATAAAATATTTGTTCTAGTTCAGTAAGGATCTTTATGTTTCTTTTATATATTTATAGTATCTCTACCAAAACTATATTTATCATATCAGTGTCAATTTTTAAATCTATGCCCTTTAAATTTCCTGAGTATAATGTTTTGGTTACATATCTTCTCTCTAAATATAATACATCTTATAAATAGTGAAGCTAATCAAATCGACGAATACAGCCATTAATGTAGACTATCATATAAACTCTAAAAGTCCAACTTTTCTCCACATAATTTCATCATAAATCATTAATCAATAGACTTAGATCAACTATGAAACTCAAGCAAGTCAAGTGCATAAATATTTTTACTAATCATTGAACTACAAGATTTACAATCAACGAACTTTAATATTTTCGTAGTTAA
Source organism: Larix kaempferi (assembly GCA_027924585.1). NCBI lineage: Eukaryota > Viridiplantae > Streptophyta > Pinopsida > Pinales > Pinaceae > Larix > Larix kaempferi. Next base: position 53,586,903 of record BSBM01000047.1, on the reverse strand, counting down.
TCAAGAATCAATTTACAAGTGACATTATGCCAAGCATTCATGAAATCGATAGGGCTTGAGACTCTGGATCAAACCATGTCAAGGGATTATTAATAAGAAGATCCATTGATTGTTTTTGAATATCCATTCATTCGCAATAGAATATTATAAATAAGGGGTTTATTTACCTTCCCAAAATTCCTACTGAAGGTTGTAAGGATCTTGTAAATCTATCAACTACCAATGATATAGAATCAGGATAGAAAGAAATAACCTTAGAATCTTAGATCGAGAATGATTATTTAAAAGACTTAACAAATTATAAACTATTTTATGGCGTAATATAAATTACTCAGGATCCACACAAAATATTTTAACGATTTGGATAGAAGGAGTCATAATCCTGGGGAATATCCCCATTCCCTCTCTCGTTAAACACAAACATTGATGTTAAAAATAAAGAGACATAAGCCATCCATGATGGCATTCACACTCAGTTTTACGACTTTATCAAATAGTAGCCATCTACGATGGTCATCTTTTAAAAGCTCTAGTTTATAACTAAACAAATGCTAAACATACACACGCGGATAAAATTAAACACAGATAAAGAGAAGCCTATTTTGTGGGGTCAAACCCTTGAGGTTTTAGTTTCTGGTAAAAATAACTTATATGGAAGGAGCTGAGGCTGGAAACCCTCTGTTTGCCCAAAAAAAGCTTTTAAGAGTCACATGCACACAAAGAGAGTTTCGAATGTAGTTAGAACATACTGTATATTATTTTTGTGTTATTTATGAACATAAATTTCATCATTGTAAGGCGATCAATTTACCTGGGCGTCTTACGACGCAGGCATCGGAGGTGATGACCCTACCTTCAACTTAGATAGCACCCTCCACATGTAATCAAATTACATAATGAAGTCATCAGTAAATTTAAGTATAAAATTTTCAAGTTGCAGAATCTTTTGACAGACCCTTTTAGCTGCTTGTTAAACAATTAAAAGCCTGGGGTCGTCTCCTCCTCGTAAACCCTTACCACTCCAGCTATCTCATCAAAGCATTAAACTTTAAACCCTGTCTCAAGGGATGGAGAAACACTGTAAGAACTTTTCAAATTTATGTGCTTGAACTAAGTTATTTTTTTCTTCTTACCTTTCATGGATAGCATGAGGACGATTGTGTGTATGAGCTCCATTCACAGTAATCGACTGGTGGCGACCTCCAAACCTTGTAAAGACCTCGAAGATCAACCATTACAAAATATTATTAGCCACCGCCGTAGCTACATTGCCAGACACTTTGAAATTGCCATGAAAGAACAGAGTTTATGATTGCAGAGGACACAGACTAACATCGACCAACAATAATGTAGGTTTCAAGCAACCAAACAGAACCACTTCAATACTCTGGATAGTAGAGTCACTTTCAAAACCTTAAAAATGACATGGTAAGAGTAGAGTTGGACTCTTATTCACTTATAGACCAAAACCATTGAATTAATGAACTTCGGATAGTATAAACCCCACTAATTAATGAACACTAAACCCCACTCCAAACCCTTTCCATCTAAACATACAGATGGACGGGCTAGATCTCGTTTTGGTGTGAGCCATAAAGGGCATGACTGCACTGTCAACTCACAAACAGGTGGCTCAGTTAATAACCATACCAACCATAGTAAAGCATTTAAACACCATTTCAGCCAACAAATACTTTGGTAAAAAGATTCCCTTTTATTTATTGCTTGGAACAGAATCGACTATGATAAGGGTCCCATAAACCCGTTACATTATCTTTTACATACATCAACTTATCCCCAAGGTTAGCACGGGTCGTTATACCCTTAAGCTATACTTTTAGGAACTCAAACAATAACAAAAATCTTCCCCCATTAATGGGTGCTAGTTTTTGAACAATCGAAACATAGTTAAGATTAGGATCCAAGATCCCAACTTAGTCTTAGGGCCAAAACTTTTGTACTTAAAACAATAACTTGATTAAGAGTCCTTTCTTTTACTTTACCTTCAAATTATGAGGATAACATGCCACTTTTAGTAAGTATCCATTTCGTTTCCTCCCTGACCAAAATAGTTGTAAAGTGTCGTTAATATTTCCGCAAAATAATGCATTTCTATTACATTAGTCATGCCGTGAATGAGAATAAGAACATGTTTTGAATAGTATCTTTTAATAGTAGATGTTGTATTACAAAATCATGTGCCTTAAATTTGTTTATTTTATTTTACGAATATTTGGGTATATGACAGGAAAAATATGCGATGCATCCACAAGATTAATGATAGCTTCTAAATTCATTATTATAATATTAATTTTTTAATTTTAAATATTAAATTAATTTAAAAATAATATTACAAAAAAGTTACACAATTATTTTTAATAAAACAAAATACACAAGTTTAATTGTAGTTATATGTTGTGATTTCTTTGTTTTCTTCGGTTATAATAAATCATTTAATATAATAAGAGCTATTTTCTACAAACAGTGTGTTTAATTTAAAATTTATTAGTTTAAATATTATAAGTTGTTAATTTTTTTCTAGTATATTAGTTATGTTAGTTATGGAAAATGTATAGTTTGAGTGTCATGGGGTATTTGAAGGAGTTCAATCTATTTATGGATTCAAAAACACAATTTGAACACTTCTAAATTAGGTTTTACTAAAAAAACATAAAATAAATAGACTCCTCCATTTGATTTCATTTTATTATATTAGTTATATTTAAAATGGTGTAATTTATTTTTTGATTTAAAATTAATAATTTTATTAATAAAATATATAATTTTAATAAAATTAAAAGAAAATTTATTTTTAATTGAAATAATACAAATTACCATTTATACATTTACATTGTGACATTAGCATAACTCCATCTTGAACACAATCAGTCATTTTTACATTTACATTGTGACATTAAAATTGAGAGAGATGTTGAACAAAAAAAAAAAGATTCTTATTTAAGGTTGATCTATGTTGGACATAAAAAAATTTGGCATCTCCCCATACTTGATTGTAAAGCATTTAGCTATGTGCAATAAAAAAATCCAAATCATATATATATATATATATATATATATATATATATATATATCCATCTCAAATCTAAATCTACCCAACATTAAGATGATTAAATCTATTAAGAAATTATTTTTTTATTGTATAAAAAATTCACACCTCGTTATTTTTTTAAATATAAATTATAATTATTACATAAACATTACCCATGTCTTTTTTTTTTGTAAGTAAGAACTTTTATATTATATGAAAAGGAGATTACAATAGGGACAAGCTGCCCAGAACACAGGTTTGTACATCCAAAAACTTCGATGTGGGACCAAGCTTACAGAATCAAAAGTTGAGTCCAAAACATCTAGGTCTCGTGAGACTCTTCTTTACCCCTAACCAGCCTTAACTGTAGAATCTTAGTTACAGCTTACCCACAACGAACCCAAGAGATATCTATTCCCAGAAAAATCCTTACATAGGCTCGTAGGCCCAAACACAAAAAAACATTGAAAAACATCTAAACATGAGATAACCAGAAACCATCTAGACCCCCAACTCGACCTATCAACCAAAATAGAAAAAACATACACCAAACCAAGCATCAACGTATGATGAAAGGAGTGTTAGGAGAATTCCCCAGATGGTCGGAACCAAAAGAAGATGGGGGACACGGGGGAGGTCGTAGCTCCATAGCATGCAGAAGGAAGTCCATCTTCAAATTCATCGTGCGAGACTCCTCCAGAAACCCCTGCGTCAGAAGATGCAATACCGAGTCATCTTTAAGAGCTTGACAATCGCATATGGAAAAACACACAAGGTTTTTCATCATCGAGTAGAGGGCCACCATCCGTTCATACAAGCTAAGCTGACCAACAGTGTTACGAAGGTCCATAATCCAGTTATCCAATTGTTTGCATTCCCCCAGGAGAGTCTCCTTGCTTAGCCTCATCCACCATTGAAATTCATACTCCCAGATATCTCTCTGAATGTACTCAGGGACATGGATAGAGAATGCATTGGCCTTACGACGAGCATTCAAACAAGCTCGGGAAACACCACCACCCGACTCTCCAGAAGAATCCCGACGCTGCTGTTTCTTATTACAGTCGATATCAACCCCAACGTCCAGGCATAAATTGGAGACCCCCTGATCCTCAATCTTCTTAACAGATTCTAGTTCCATAATTAAGTAAACAGACAGCACTAGCATGCATGCAGAGGGAAGGCAATGACGAGCCCTTGCACTGCTGTGCTCCTTCATAAAAACACGTTTACCATCTTCCTTCATGATTAGCCAGGTACAATCAATTAAATGGAGGTAGTACAGATAGTGACACTCGCCCTGCTGAGCACTTACTATTCTTAAATCCCGATCCATTATTCCCCTACCCGAAGTATTTCTCGAGGCTTTGGAGAGGACACCTCTCAAACCATTTAGCAGGATGAAAAGACACTTCCACCTCTAGTTTTGAATATCGGGACGATCCATATATGGTAATGATGGCTACACGTCCCAAAATCCGTCCACCTAATGTCACCTTGCATGAACGACATGAAAGGTCATCAGGTCAGCGTCCTGGGTAACCTTGTAGCTGTCCTGAACAACTAATTCTGGTAGAGCCTCCCATGAGTTAGTGCTGATCATCATGTGAACACCAGTTCCAAAGTTTGCCAACACATTTGCCAATTTATTACCACTGCGCGAGACATGAGCAAAGGTAAGCGCCATACCCTGCGATAAGACCATAGAAAGATCGCCCAACTTGCTCTCAAGGCACCACGACGAGGCCACCAAGGAACTTGATTTTCCACGTTGGATTTTAATGGCCATCTAGAGGATAATACCAGAGTCTCCCTCCACAATTAGAGGGGTCCAGTAGTTCCGGTGGGCCATCTTAAGAACCTGGAGCAACCCTTCCAACTCTGCAGCATTATTCAATTCAATTACCTAGAAGTCCGCCATGAAACCCACCATAGTACCATCAGGGCCACGGAAGACACAGCTATAACCCGCAGGATCGAGGTTACCCTTAGAGGCGTCGTTGAAGTTCAATTTGCAGAAACCATCTGTGGGAGGGGACCAGGTGATCGGACTCACCAATGTTTGGGAGGAGCGAATAGATTTTCCATAGTAGGGGAGAGGCCCCATTATGTCCCACTCCCATAGAATTCTGGACTCGAGCTCAATGGTTTCCCAGTTTGAGTTCTCCTAGTGTTGAAGCTTAAGAGTCTCCAGAACCTTATTCTGCATCACATCCCATGTCTTTCCTACATATTTTTCTTTGTCCTGGAATATCCAGGAATTTCGCTCGAGCCATATCTCCCACAGAAGAAAATATGGAAAAATTTGCCATAATCTATTCACCACTCGGCTCTGGAACGGGTCCTTCGACCATTCATAGATGGAAGAAACCAGATCATTTCATTTTCTGTTCGTGTGTCTAAAGATGGTTGCACCATGATCCCACAGCTCCAACACATAAGAGCAAGAGTCAAGGAGGTGTGAAATGGTTTCTTCAGCTTTGTTACACATGACACATAGGTGAGGGCCCAGGAAACCCCTTTTCTGTAAATTTTCCCCAGTTAGAATACGTTTTCTCAAAGTTATCGAAATGAAGATGGTTATTTTCGGCCAAATCTTAGCAAACCATAACTGTTTCCAGTTAGGAATGGGGTGCAATTGGTTGAAACCCTTTTTAATGTCATAAGCATCTTTCATAGTGAAGCATCCTTTTGGCTTGTGACCCCATCGAAGCCTATCTTCCCCATTTTTCTTTTTGATTCGGTGATTGTTCAGCTCTTCCTCTACCCGAAGAACTTCCTCCTCCACCCCTAGAGGGATCCACCACTCATGATCACGCCAAACTATGAAGTTTTGTTCTTGAGAATCAGCATTCCAAACATCTCTAACCCTTACTGTATTCATGTTAACGTAGCTTTAGATTACAAGAGGAGCGTAGATAGAGACACAAATTGAGGGTAACTACTGCCATGAATCGTCCCAAGCTAAAGCCCGACTGCCATCCAGAATCTCCTAGAAGCTATGGTCTTGGACGAGATTACTCCCCTCGACAGCCGAATTCCAAATGTGAGACCGAGGGCTTGGTTCGGAGAATCTAATTAGATCCCCTTTTTCCCACTCATCTACATGTTTGGAATGCCACAGTCCTACCCATGGTTCCTCCTTATGGGAGACCCACCTCCACCAGGTTTTTGCTCCTGAAACAATATTAGCTTGTTCCAGGTCTCTGAGATTAAGGCCACCTTGATACTTTGGTGAGCATATCTCTTCCCATTTGACTAGGGCCCACTTCCTGTTGTCTCCTGAACCACTCCACATAAATTGCCTCTGAATTTTTCGAAGCTCTTTAAGAATAACTTTGGGGTCTAACATAATTGAGAAGAGATAAGTGGGCATTGCCTGGAGGAACGATTTCAGGGGAACAAGGTGACAAGCAAAATTCAAGTGGCGAGAGGTCCAATTTGAGAGATGCTTCCGCATTCTATCCACAAGTTCCCTCCAAGAGCCCTGCTTGACTCGAGAATCCACCAACGGAGCCCCCAGGTATTTGGATGGAAGGGAGATTTTTGAAAAACCCAGGATCCTGCAAATGTTTCTTCTGGTAATTTTGGGAGTGTTAAAGAAAAACACCTGAGATTTCTGAGCATTAAGTTCAAGACCAGAGGCTCTGCCAAAGGTATCTAGACTTCGACGAATAGCCCGAGCCTCCTGGACATAGAGGTGGCCCACTAGCATGGTATCATCAATGAATTGGTGATGGGTTTGACATTCTGCTCTGGGATGAATGATTAGACCCTATAGCTCATGGCTGCCTTGCATATCTTTAATGGTTCTTCCGAGACCCTCTGCCATAATAATGAAAAGAAAAGGGGAAAAGGGGTCCCCTTGCCGAATCCCCCTTGAGGGTCTTAAAAGGCCTATGGGCACACCATTAAGAAGAATGGAGCAAAAGGACAAGGAAACCAGTTTCATGATCCACCTAGTCCATTGCTAAGAGAAACCAAAGGCTTATAGCATTTCTCTCATGAATTGCCAATTTAGTTTATCGTAAGCTTTGGCAATGTCTAGTTTTAACATCATCCCAAGGATTTTGTCTTTTTTTAGAGAATGCAAGACCTCATGGATCAAGATTATACCATCCATAATCTGCCTCCCCTCCACAAACCCTAACTGTTCGGGAGAAATGATAGATGGAAAGATTGGTTTTAGGCGATTAGCAATTACCTTTGTGACAATCTTGTATATGACATTACACAGGGAAATGGGTCTAAACTTGTCGGGGGTATCAGCGCCCTGGGTCTTGGGGATAAGGGTGAGAAAAGTAGCATTAAATGCAGGAAGGATCTTTCCAGAGAAACGGGAAGACTCAACAATTTTCCAAACCTCCGACTTCACCATGTCCGAGAAATGATGAAAAAACTTTCTAGTAAAGCCATCAGGCCTTGGGGCTTTACCATCAGCCATCTGAAACACTGCTTCCTCAACCTCGTCCATGGTGACAAGTCGAAGAAGAATATCATTATGCTCCTAAGTCACAAGGAATGGAATATTGCTGATGATTGACTCAATATCTTTTTGTCTCTCTACCACATTTTCATTCATGATGTCCTGGAAGAAGTGACTCACTTCACCTTCTATCTCCTGCCTTGATTCCAATCTAATCCCTTCGCTGTTCTTGAGTTTAATAATTCTATTCTGCTGACAATGCTGAATAGTATAGCGATGGAAGAACTTTGTATTACGTTCACCATCCTGCAGCCAATTCACTCTCGCGTTCTTCCTCCATAGAATCTCTTCATGTTTCTCCCTCTCCGGGATTTTATTGTGAACCAAGATTTCCTCCTTCTGGAGTTCAGGAGTGTAGCCCTCAAGCATTCCCAGCTTTAGGATCTCCTCCCTGCGTGCTTCAAGGGCTCTCTTATCCTTAAAGATATTCCCGAACTCCTCCTTATTCCTCTTCTTGATTTTGGCTTTTAGGGCTTTAAGTTTTTGCTAAAAATTGTACATATTTTGACTATAGCCCGAATCCATTTCCCCCCACCAATGAGAGACTTTTTGTTTAAAGTCTGGGTGACTTAACCAAAACTGTTCAAAAGGGTTTTTTAAATTGAGAACCCAAGCCACTCCACTAAAGATCAATAGGCCAATGGTCAGAACCCGAAGCCGAGAGATGGAAGAAGCAATCTCACTCCCAGATTCCATCACCGATTCTGAAACCAAAATATGATCAAGACGAGAGGCAATGTGGCGATCTCCCTGCCTCTTGTTGTTCCAAGTGAATTTATCATCCCCCGGGATGACATTAACTAGTTTCAGTTGTTCAATGGTATCCCTGAACCGAATACATTCATCATTGAGCTGCCTCCTTCCCCCTTTCTTTTCATCGAGAGAGGAAATAAGGTTAAAATATCTGGCTACGATCCAATGCATTCCCCCAGACATCTCCTTCAACCAGCAGAGAGAATCCAGAAAAGAGGATTTATATCCAAGGGTATGGGGGCCATAGACATTAGAAAGAAACCCCAAAACCCTAAACCCAACAACCTCAAACTTAGCATTAAGGAAGTTGTGGTTACCAAAAAAACTAGAAAGACTTATTTTATTGGGATTCCATAGAATGCTTAACCCACCCGCGAAGCCATTTGCATCAATCCCTATTACTTCACAATTTCACCAAATCTTCTTACTCTTTTCCTGCAACTTAATACTCGAACACTTTGTTTCTTGAAGAAACACAACTGCAGGATTAGACTCCTTAATCTTCTTCCTCAGAGTTCTAGATTTTTGTTGGCCATTAAGCCCTCTTATGTTCCAGGATACAATCTTCATTAAAACAAGGGGGGAGAGAATTGCAAGCCTAGGACAACCCTAATAGTAGGGTACCGGGTCGATTCTACCAACTTCACTCCCACAACAGCAATTCTTTGCCTATTAGATTTCCAACCTAGATTTTTGGAATTCTCCGTGTGCTTCCTCTTGCATTCCTTCTGAGATCCAGGGCTGATTCCCAATCTATTAGGTTCCTTGGCTTTAAGAATGGCTTCCTTCAGCAGGATCACTTGATCTTGAGGGACATAACCAGTTTTAGGGTCATCACATGCTTGCTCAATCCCATCGAGATCTAACTCCCCTGTGTCCATCTCTTCAGTTTCCTCATCCGGAATATCACCAATAACCGCCACAAATTTTTTCATTGATAGGAACCACACTAGGGTCTAGGGAGACAACCTTCTACACCAGGGTTTGATTGTCTTCAGGGATCGTGAGTTGCTCCAATCTGTTATCCTCCAATTTCTCATTTAGAGCTTCAAAAATATTAGACATCATGATCTTCTTGGCTCCTTCCAGGTTCCTTGTTTTCTTCCACCTTGTTTTTTGGTTTGCACCTTCGTAAAACCCAAATCCATGTTCTCATCAGCCATCTTGGTGGTTGGTTTAGGGTTATTCATAGGGCAGTGTCGGAATAAGTTGCCATGTTCGTGACATCTGCGACTCCTAAAAGGGATATGTTCGTAATCTAGGGTTTGAACCCATTCCTCATCCTCCCACATCAACTTAATGGCTTCCGGAAGCTCCCTCGAAAGATCCATATAGACGCAGTCCGTGCATAAGCCGTGCATCTCTGAGCTTTCATTTGTTTGGAGATTTTGACAAAGGTGCCTAAATTGTTCCTTATATCTTCTAAGATCTCGGCCTCCCAGTATTCCGAAGGCAGGGAGTATAACCTAATCCAGACCGGGGCTATCCTCCTATCTTATTTCTTGGGGCAGAACGTTTCTTTCCATGGCCGCAAAAATAGACCAGCATACTAAACGAAATAGGGTCTACCATCAAGAACCCTATTGTGATCATCCACGTTAATGAACGTGATCATGAAGAATCCCTTCAATCCAAGCTGGAGATCATAATGTCCTTTAGGTTTCCACGTGGAGTTAATCCACGAGATCGTATTTTCAGAGGGTAAAACCCCAACAAATTTCCCAATGAAGGCATGGTCCTGCATCTTCTAAATCCTATCTCTCAACGTGTTGGATCTGATAACCATTGAAGGGAAGGTCGCAGCTTTGGGTATGCATTGACCCAGCTTACCACCCACTTGGGGAGAAACACATCCTATCTCCAACTCCTTTTTTCCAACACCACCCAATCCATCTAGCGGGACCTAGACCCCCCTACCTGAAAATCCGATTGAGAAGGTTCGAGGGTAGTGGGACTTCCCCCATGGAGTCTCAGGAAATAGTTCCAATTTTGACATTCCACCATCAACATCATCCATGTCAATAAAACATTTTAAACTTATATTTTGTAAAAATCATATTATATTAGAAAATCAGCCCCGTGTGTCCCATACAGCCATACAGATGTAATACATCTTGGTATTCTCTATGCAATAAAGATAAATTTGTTTTAATTCATTTTAAATGATAAAAATTATTGCCTTCAAAATTTATTATCCCTTCAATCTTGATAAATACAATTTATACTGATTTCAATAATATTAAACAAAATTAAAATAACCCTCTCAATCTCGATAAATACAACGCTAACTGAATTTACGCTGAATTACATATAATTAAACTGATGTTCTATCCCGGACGAATTTGCGAAGAACTCCAACATCCAACACTGCGCCTCGTCTCTTCAAGATGATTTCGATGATATCCAATGCATCTTGTGCGATTCTGTAGTGAACACAATGACCTATTTCGCACCTCTTTTCACAAATTGGAATGGAAATCTTTTGATCTCCGTCTCCATTCTGGTTCTTACAAAAGCGTTCAAACATATGAACTACCTCCTTTACTATATTCAAGCCTCGTCCGAGCATAGAAGCAGCTAATATATCTTCTCGCAACATTATATCTTTAAGAAGTCTAACACCCTTTTCAAGGGCCTCAGAATTATGCCCCGCCTGCACTTGAGCTTCACGCCCTTCTCCGACACTGATGTTATTTATGCAGATAATTAAAGCATTGCCCACTGCTCTCGAGTACATCTGTTTGAAATATAATAGTGAGGCCCTCGCTGCTAATATCCCTTAGATTCCGTTGACATAATACATTGAGGGCACAAGGATATAACTACGACGGAATTACTTCCTCTTGAATATATTTTGTTATGTAGATAATTTACAATTATGTATATATATACAACAATGACGTGACTTACTTCTACTAAAAAAAGTAGCTAGTGGATGGCGACGGCGTCGGCCAGAGCAATTTAAGAAAATTATTATAATGACTTTGTTTTTCTAATAATTATTACTATGTTTACTATGTTTGTTTCAGCTATAACTTACTAGATTAGCACAGTTACTTAATTTGTGTATCTGAATTGGTAAGTAATCATGTGTCATGAGTAAAGTTATTGTTACTGGTTCTCCATGTTTAGTTGTAATCATGTGTTGTGTATCTTTCATCTATGTTTTACTTTTTTAGTTAAATAGATTGTGTGTCACTACCCGTTATCCATGCATTACCTATAATTTATTATTATTATTATTATTATTATTATTATATATATAATGAATTGCTTATTTAGAAATTTTGAACGCTATTCATAAAATCAATCTAGACATTACACTTGTCTCATTCTCCTCTAATCTTAAAACCTCTTCAATCTAGGAAAAATATAAATAGTAATCCACCTCAAATTCTAAGATATAAACACCTATCAATATGATTATTATTAACTATCAAACAATAATGATTCTTAATGTTGAACTCTAACTTTATCATTACTCGTACTTAATCTTTTCATCACTCATTCTTAATCTTTTTAAATTTAATATTTGATATCCGATTCTAACCTTATCGGGCACTCTACCTTATAGTAAAGAAGAAGAATATTGAAATGTTGTTATAGTATATCATCACTCATCTTTATTCTTTTTAAATTTAAAGGGCACCTAAAATACTAAATAGCTTGAAATACTAATAAAATTAATAGTTGCAAAGCACCTAATCCCTCTTATAATAAATTTCTATTTTGTATAAATAAGAGTTTATTATATTTTGTAAAATTGATTATGTTATCTTTTGTATAATTGATGTATGATATTATATAAAAGTATGGTAAAATATAGTAATAAGTTTTTTAATCAAAGTGTAAAAATAAAATGAATAGAATTATAAAAATAAGATGTTCTTAGTGATAATTTATGGATTATGTAACAACAAGAAAATTAAGCAATTAATAATATACTTGTATTATATTATTATATTAACAATAAAAAATTATAAATCATCTTATATCATATACTATGTAATATAATTGAAATAGCCACTTTAATATTAAGAAAGAGTGTTGAATTATGTATTATATAATAATGATATAAGAAAATACATGTGAACTTTAAACTTTCCATTAAAATTAAATTACAATGTATTATTTTCAATTATTTTATATTTCTAAAATGTAAAAAATTTTACATTGTGTTTAATAAACTTCAATTAACTAATTTAATCAATATAACCAATTTTATACTCCTAAAATAATTTATTTTACATTTTGTTTAAAAAAATCAACCAACTAATCTAGTCAACATAAGTATTATGTCATATTAACTAAATTACAATGTGCGATTTTCAATTATTTTATACTTAAAATTATTTACCTTTTGCTTAATTAACTTCAACCAACTAATATATAATAAACATAACTAATTTTACACTCATAAAAAAAAATATTTTAAATTTTATTTAATTAACTTTAACTAACTAATCTAGTCAACATAAGTATTATGGCATATTAATTTTATGCTAAGTTGATGCATAATAATGTGTTTAACAACTATGTTGATGTTAAATTCCAAATCTAATTAAAAAAAATAAAACACTATGCAACAAACTCAAAGAAAGAAGGCATGTAATATTAAATTATTTATTTTATATAAAAGACAAAATAAAAGTGCATAGGAATAGAGACACATCACAGAACAGTCAGATCAAACATGAGCTGTTAGACATACTCCAAGATTGTACTAATTATATGAAATGAGCCTTCATAAAGGCGGTTTTTTATTGAATGATCCATCATGGGTTTTCTTTGTAGAAATTCGGAATAAAAGCATACTGCCATGCTTGATTGATGGATGAAGTGTCAAAGGCCATCGCTTAAACATTCTCATTAAATTATATATCCACAGTATCATTAAATTACAATGTAGTACATTTAACAAGTGGGAATGCCCAAAAGAAATCTAATTTTAATTTTTTAAATAATTTTTTATTTCTGACAATTACTCCTTGTAAGATATTTAGTCATTTCAATATCCTTCATTAATGATGAAATATTCTCCACAAATGAAAAATAAAAAATAATTATTTTAAGATTTTCAAAATATATTTTTTTATTTTCAAATTATTAAAAAATAATAAAAACTTTATAAAACATTAGAAAAAAGCATTAGAATTTTTGTAAACATAATAAAAAGTCAAACTATGTTGAAGATGGAGCGATCGCTATAGGGACTAATAATAACTTGAAATGCTAATATAGTAGAAAGAAGAGCAAGATTGAGGTGCAAACCCTTTTTAAATATTTTACAGTATTTGATCCATATCTTTGATCTCAATGGGTAATAATCATTCGCCTTGGTCTTTGTCATACATGATGTAAGAAATAGTTTTTCGTTATTCATTATTTTTTTTAACTTGTGGATTGCATGTTAATTATTGAAGAAATTATACATCTTCTTCATTCCTCAAAGCACAGCACATTATAAAAGTGTTTTAATTATAAGATTTTTTTACTTTTAATTATTTTTTAAATTTAGATATAAATATATTTCATATAACCATAATATTGAAATATTTTAGTTAAAGTGAATATTTAAATATTATACTTCTCCCTCGTATTGGACTTTTATTTATCAAAGCAACATATGGTTAGTTATTAACCTTCTAATAATATTTTATGAAACTATAAATGATCCATTTGAGTTTATTGTTATTAACCTTCCAATAATATTTTATAGGATTATAGATGATCCATTTAGATTTATTGTTTAATACAGTTAATCTCTAAACTATCCATGAATGCATGTTGAAGGAAGAGAGAACTACTAAACATTGCATTTACATTTATCTAAAAGGTTGACAGATGCAACTAACTAACACCTTCTTCTTAATTCCTTGACAAATATGATCTCATGAGTCCCTATGCCTTTATAGAGAGAGGTATGAATGTAGAGGGAATACATGTGGCATATTAGTGTCTCCTATTTAGGATCAAAATCACCCCTACTTTCATACCAATTTAAGAATTAATATAGATAGAGTACAAAGACTATCCATCAATGTTGATAAATACCTAAAAGAAAAGGTGGTGTTCCATGGCGATTGGTGATAATCCTAAAAGGTGTGTGTCTTTAATGACTAGTATCGTGAGTATCTACCATTGGTAGGATTTTGTGGTGGTCAATTTATGGAAGATGTTAGGCCAAGAACATATACTTGTGTTGTAATATGGTTGATGCTTATGTGGAGAGAGGTATCCACTAATGAAATAGCCATGTGAAAAACCTTAGCACATATACAAGGATATAAAATAAGAGGAGTTGAAATGTAAATGTGCAAACCATATACATCACTACCTTACTATGTAAAATAACGAAATGTTTGGTATTGAATATGCCAAACATGACTAAGGGGTAGATCATTTTTATTTTTGATTCCCAATGAGGCACAAGAAAACCTATCGGTGCCATATGTTGACCAGTGAAATCATGTAGTGCACTACAAAGGAAAGGACTATGTAGTTTGGATTGATAAATAAAATGTGGTGTCATGTGTGCCACTCCAAACTCTAAATGAAAAAACTATATTTATCTCTTGGTAATATAAGACAATGTGGTTGAGAGTGTTGATTACCTAATTAAGTGGCGTGAAAAGGAGAAAAAATAATATCTTTCTCAGAGACCACTCTAAAGTTTGAAAATCATGTTGATACTACTCAGATTGCATAGGGTGTTTTTCCTATTGTAGTGTAAGTGTGAATAGGTAGATTTGTCTAGCATGATCTGAAGGCTAAGTATCCAACATTACATAAAGATAGGGCATAATATGGAGGCCAACTATGGAGAATGTAGATTACTTGTTATTATACATTGTACTAATAATTCTTAAATATATTATGAAATCTTGTGTGTGACTTGTTATATGCTTGAGCCATTGTCTAATTTGTGATACAGATGTCATGTTCAAATTGTTAAGGATTTGGGGGTGTGGATATAGTAGTTACGGCCTAAAAATATGTTGGGATTGAACTTAAAGACTAGTCTTATTTTTGTGACATTCTACAGTTGGGTCCATGAGGAAATCAAGATATAATAAAGATGCCATGCATAAGCTCTAATTTCATACTCCAAGATTGCAAATAACAATAAAGATCAAATGATAATAACACATTACTAGTTAGAAGAAAGAGTGGGTCTACTAAAGGTATCATTTGTAAGCTATAATATCCTACTACAAGATTGCAAATAGCAATCATGCTGAAATGATAATTCATTGTATTATTTTGTAGAATGAACATGGGAAGCTATAGGGACTAGCATGCTATTTACGAATTAAAATCTAATTTAATCAAGCTCTAATGTATAATTTGGGTAATTTCGGGAAGGATAAAGGATTTAACCAATAATATAAAACCTTTATAATTTGTACATAAATTCGGCATTTTTAAGAATTAACTAAAATGGGTAGCAATTAAATTGGGGAATGGTAATTTCTCATCTAACTAAGAAATAATAAATAAAAAGAAAAATATATAGTTTACATCTATTATAAACTTTTATGATTTAAACTAATACTTCAAGGATTCTAAATTCAATTAACTACAAAAGTTGTCTCAGAATTGATATAAGTCAACTAACTAACTTATAACATAAATTAATCTATATTTCAATTTAAGAAGTAAAACATGGAAGGAATATTCATATACAAAGTAGAATGCATTTATAACCATGAAAAAATTTGATTATTGAAATAAATTAACCAACCATTTCTTTTATTTACCAATTTAACTATTTAACCACATAAATGTTACTTACCTAACGTTAGAGAAAGAGTCCTGGGTGCAAAAGCTCCCTTACCCTTCAACTTCCACCACCTTCCACAACAACATATTTGTGGTGAAAAAATATCCTCCCAACCAACCCTCAATAGATTCTTTGGCCCTCAAGCCCCCAACTAATAATCCTATGCAATGCTAAGAATTCACAAGCCTCGCTTCTCTCAACCCTCCTCTCTAAAAGCTCATAAGACTAGAGAAATCAACAAGAATACAACAACACAACAAGCCAAGAATAACCTTCAACCTAAACAAATAGATACCTTACTACCATAACATACCTCGTAAGCAAATGCATGAACCCCCTTTCTTTCACCCAAATTCCTCTTTTAGGCATATAATTAAATTTACTCATTAATATAGATTTATTTTGCATGGGTGCCAAGTGGCCTCTATGAACTTTAATCCTATCAATCTCACTTAATTATTTTTAACTAAGCTTTACTCATAATGATATTTAACTTTTCCCTTTATTTTCTCTAATTTAATAAATATATATTTATTAATGTATTCTTAGAAAACTAACTATGCTTATGTTAACTAATTATTCCTCATTAATTTTTGGGGTGTTACATTCTCACCCCTTTCAGGAAACTTCACCTCTAAGTTATACTCCCCACAACAAAAAAAAATAAAAAATTATATCACAACAACAATCCCAGACTTACTTAATTAGTTTAGTAGACATTTAGTATTATTGTGAAGACCAAAATTTGTGCATGTGTCGAGCACACAAAAAATTCCTCTTGCACGAATACAATCAAGACACTATAATTAATACATGCTCTTGATTAATTTCCTAGAATCTCATATGAAATCATTCATACAAGCTATGCACCATCTCATCACACACTTCATCCTTCAATTATGTCATAGAAACCACAAAATAAATTAATGTTAACAAAAATAAATAAATTCAAATAGAGAATCATAAAGCACAACACTCAAAAAATTCCTAATACCTCACTCACCCTCTCCCTAAGAAACATCTCATCTGATCAACCTCAATATCCCTACACCTCAATATCCCTACACGCTAATACTTCGAATGGTCTTGCTATCCATGGTCTTGCCCATCTATTGTAACTTGTTTGCATAACATACAATAGGCATTGGAAGTCTTTCTGGTTATCCTCAATGCTAATTCATCCACTATTTATGGTATCTATTGTGATGACCCCATCGGCCTTGGTCATAATTTGGGTCTCATATGGTCATCCAGGGATTCTTAGTTACCAAGGTGTCTATTTACTAGTACACTACCTCTATTGTGCCCTAGCAGTAATGAAAGTTTGTCCTTGAATTCCTAGATATCCTCACTAAGGAAACCAACCCCAAGCATGTGAAGTCCTTCTCTATATATGAAATCTCCCCAATTATCATTTTTTCTTTCCTTTTATATATCTGTGGAAGTTGTTTACAGACTATGAGTTGATGTCCTTTTGATAAAATGATTATCTATATACTAGGTCATAGTTTGAAACTCGAAAACTCCAAGACTTTTATTTAATAGATGCGGGAATTTACTTCAGAGAATCCTTTCGAATTGTTTAACCATGAGAGGTTTTAAACCTGGCATAGAGCGCATGGTTTACTTAGCTCGTTGGCTAACTCTGCTTCCTAATTCATTCATGCAGGTTATTATTTTTTCTAGTACTAGTGCTAGAGGTATGTAACCAACATTTATGTTCATGGTAAAAAATAATTTTCTTATGTATATGTTTCCTTTAATATGAACTTCCTTAACGTTCCACTTCCTTAGAGAAATATTTCCTTGATTAAAGAGTACTAGCTTTTCTAATCTTCTCATTCTTATTGTTTTTTATAGGTTTAGGGTGTAGCATTAGTACTTCAAAGACGAGAAACATGGGGGAAGATTTTTTTACGCCACATTTACTTCCTATTGCATACTTAGAATAACCTGGTCCATAACTTTCACCCTTTACTAGGTTAAGGATCTAGACTCGAATCCCTTTTAATTCGATACTGTATGACCATAATGTTTGGGATCTACATGTTAATCCATCATGTCCGTAGTTAATTTATAAAATTAAGTTTTGTGGTTATTACATGTACTTTGCATTGGATATAGCTATCAACCCAATGTTGCCACGTTGTTTTGCCCTATTAGTGCATTAAATTATTACTTGGAAAGGGATGAGAACTATGTCAACAGTGTCTTTTGGAGTTTTTACATTCATTGTAACATTATCCTAAATCCAAGTGAGTTCTGCTCATCTCATCTCTCCCTTTTGGACAAACCCTATCTATGGCCATGTTATCCAGATGGTCGTTACCGTGAACAAGGAGAAATTAGACTGCATTTGTGTTTTAATGGAGTACTATCCTATGAAGAACTCGACCATTGTTTAACTTAGTTCAAATTTCGCTTCAAGTATATGTAGTGAATGTATCCGTTCACTAAGTTAACCGTGTTCGGTAAAGGGTTAAGAAGCGAGACTATCTTCCATATTTGGGATAAATGATAATAATATATTGATGGATCTTGATAAAGTTACAATAAGCTCACCTTTATAGGGCTTGAGTAAGAATAGCGAAGGGTTACATCCTTTCACTTATTAACCCAATAATCTATTTAATATATAAATAATAATATTAATTAAATATTCACATCATTTCCTTCCCCTTTTGGAAATCTTTGTCCTCAAAGCTTGAGTATTTTCCTAATGTCGTCCTTCATTCAGATTCAGTGTCGGTATTAGAATCGGACGCAATTTCTTGTGTAGAGACTTGCACTTCCTTTCCATTGATGATTTTGCACTGTATTGTCTGATTGTTCCTACATTTATGGCCTGGGATCCAATCATCACCGCATCGACAACATATGTTTTTCTTCTTCTTTCTATTATCAGAGTAACTGTTAGATGGCTTTGATCTATTTTCCATTTCATAGGCATATGATTGAGGTTTGTGGCATTGATGGCCGGGTGACCACGTATCTTCACAGTACCTACATTGCGTTCTTTTTCTTGTCGATAATGGTTGTCGCCTCTTGTTTTTATTCCTTCTAGTTTGTGTTCTGTGGCTTTTGCTTTATGTCTTTCTACCTCTACGTTAGGTATGTCATGTAACTTTAACTCTTTTTGGAGGTACGGTTTAAGACCTCCTAAATAGGTTTCGAGTCTTTGCTTGTCAGATAGCCCAAATACTCGTGTCGACAAGGATTCCCACTGATGTGTGAATTCCTCAACACTTCCAACTTGTTGTAATCTCGTAAGTTTACTGAAAAATTCATCTTCCTTGATTCCTTGAAACCTATTAAAAAAATCATTTTTGAACAAGTTCCAGGTGTAGGTAAAATTGTCTCTCTTCCACCATAAGTACCAATTATAGGCGTACCCTTCCATATGCATTGACGCATATTTCACCTTCTCCTCGTTAGATTGAATATTGTAAATGTCAAAGTATTATTCCGCTTTGTTTAGCCAAGCAACGCATTGGTCTTCACTTCCATTGTATTTCGACAACTCTATTTTTGCCTTAGGTGGGTACACTATGTAAGGGTGATATTAATTCCCTTTTGCTTTTTGGTTTGATGGCGTATCATAACTACTAGATGATGTAAGTGACATATTTGAACTGCTTCGTTGTTGGCGGTGATTTTTATCTTTTTTATTCTCTACTATCTTACTGATAGCTTCTATTTGGCTGTTTAATCGTGCCTCCATATCTCGCAGTACTTTTGTTTCTATCTCTTGCTTAAGCTTCGCATTGTTAATCTTTATTTCTTTTTGCAATTCTTCTTGATTCTTGGCAAGTGCTTCATGTGTGAAAATATGAAATGAGGCATCTAGCATGTCTGGACTGCTAACTTGGTCTGTCTTAAGTGTTACTCTTTGTAATGCCTCCATTAATGTATTATGGTTATGCGTCATGGTGCTCAAGTTCTGGGTTATGGTGTTTATGTTTTGAGTCATAGCACTCATTTTGTCATCCAAGCTTTTTTGTTTTTCGTTCAGAGTGTCAAATGTTTCACTCAACCTTTTTTCTAGTACCAGAACAACTTCATCTTTGATTTCTTTTTTAAGCACGACATTGTTATTTTTCATCTCTTCCTTTAAATCTTCTCGAAACACTTTCTCAAGTACGTCCATTCTGGAGTTTAGACCTTCGACGATTTTTAAATCTCTAATTTGGTCTTTTTCTAATTTTTCTAGTCGGTCTCGTAACTCGGCCATGGTTCTTGACTTGGTGTGGGGAGGTGAATATTTGGAATCGATTTTGGTAGGACTAAATTAGTTAATAAGAATTATTGTAAATACAATAATTATTATATGGATAAAATAAATAAATATAATAATTATTATATTTAAATATTAAATATATATATTTTTAATTTGGAAATCTAATTTTTAATAAAATTAAATATTAATATAATAATATTAATATAGTATTTAATTTTTATTAAAAATTAGGGTTATAGAATGGTGGAGCGAAGGGATGGCCTGGCGTGGAGTGGTGGTGAAGCGTATGAATAGTAGCAGTGTATGGAATGGAGAGTGAGTGATGGTGAAGAGAACAGGTAGGAAGGACGCGAGGGATTGACGTTGGTGGATGTTGCGAGAGATGGGTGAAGGGAGGAAGGAGGGTGGCGATGGAGATGGAGTTGGACGGAGGAGGGTGGCACATGGGACGAGGGAAACGCAGAGCACAGGGTGGAGTTGGGGGTAGAGGGTAACACAAAGTGCAGGGGAGACTTGCGTGAGAAGGTTGTGATGGAGGGAGGGAAGGTGAAGTGGAGGAGGGAGGGAGAAGAGTATGTGGAGTGGATGAGGGAGGGAAGACATGGGTTGTAGGTCACGTGGAGGAGGATGGAAGGCGGAGATGGGAAGCAGGTGGATGAAGAGAGGAGGTGTGGGAGCGTGCAGGTATTAGGGACGAATGGAGAGTGGGTAGGTAGGGATGGAAGTGCATGGAGGGAAAAATGGATTGTGGCAGGAGCATGGGAAATGGTGAGGGGAGTGATGTACTGTGGAGTGAGCAGGGATTGAGCATGGCGAGATGATGAAGGAGTGAGGACGTAGAGGGCTGGAGGATAGAGGATGAGCAGTGGTGGTTGTGGTAGAATTGGAGTAGTGTGAGTGGGATGATGTGAGCAGTTGATGAGCCGAAGTAAGTTGAATGCAGCGGAATGGAGGAATGAGCCGAGTCGAAGCTTTACCTAAGGAGGAGCGAGTTCGCTCTGATTTTGAGTCGAATCCGAGCTCAAGTCGAAGGAGCCGAATCTAGCTCTAATACCAAATGCAATGAACGTATCCGTTCACTAAGTTAAATGTGTCTGGTTAAGGGTTAAGAAGCGAGACCGTCTTCCATATTTGAGATAAATGATAATAATATATTGAGTGATCTCGATAAAGTTACAATAAGCTCGCCTTTATAGGGCTTGAGCAAGAATAGCGAAGGGTTACATCCTTTCGCTTATTAACCTAATAATCTATTTAATATATAAATAATAATATTAATTAAATATTCACAATAGTATACAGAGGAAACCCATGTTTTGTTGTTCAAGTTTCTATCGTGTTATTTGACATTTCTTAGCTTACTTGATTTTCTTTTATCTAACTACTGGTCATTATGTTTGACAGGTATTGACACCACTTCAACACTGGGCTCGCACTTTGGTTTTTCCATGAGGACTTCTCCAGGTAAGATGTGTTCCTTTTCCTGGTTTAGATTCTCTCTGAGTCTAAAGAGTAAAATCTTAGCATTCCATGAAGGGGTCTTGTGTCTTGTTTTGTACTATTGTTTCCTCATTTTTCCATGGTGAGGTTATTTTTTGTTAATCACTCCTCTTATTCAAGAGGTTTTTTGTATTAATTACCTCCCACCGATACTCGGGCCGTTTCCCTATAGCTTACTATGGCCCTTAGGTTTATATTGTAGTCTTCCCGTTTTGAATTATACAATGTATATTAAAGACTATTTCAGTGTGTCATTACTGTATTGAAGCTCTTTGGTGCAGTGGATGTATTTTTTAATAGAAGTTGTATTTCCTAACAAGACTCTGTGTATAAAAATTCAACTTCCTTTATTCATTTTTTTCCTGGCATTTGATCCATTAGCTATGTTGATTTTAGTATCCAAGCCCTTATCGAAGTTTATTTATCTATTCCACTGTATATTTAATTTTGTTATGGTTAAATTAACGTGATTTTTATTCAGAGAGAGTATTGATTCGAGTTATTTTTACAAGAATTGTGTATCGAGTTTCTCCCTTAATGCTTACTTTAGCCTCCAATGAAATTGCTTGTTTCAACCCTATTTACTTCTACCCCAATGCGAAGATGGTGTCTCAGCTTGATAATTGTGTTCATGATACTCACAGTTATTTTTGGTTATTTTTTAATAATCGATAGACTGTTTGCACTTCTTTTGAAATTATAATCTAGTTCCCTACAATTTAATTGGTCATAGAAATTTGTATGCAAAATGAATTTACTATTAGAGTAACAGTTTCCACTGTTGCCTGAGTTCATACAAAGGAAATAAAATAGACTTATCACCATTTTAGTTGTATTCCTGTGCATCAATATTTATCATCCCATGTGATTATTATGTTGATACAAAAAGGATCATTATGGTGTTGTGCTCCTTAGTACTATTTTGGGAATTGATTAAATCCTTAAATCTTATGTTCTATTATTCATGAGGTGATTACAGTTATAATCATTGAACAGTCTATAAGTTATGAGAGTAAAAACATTGTTTTACTTTTCCTGTTAAGTATTATTGATTTATGGTTTTTTGATTGGCTTCGAGCCTTGGGTATTGATAATAATAATTATGTTTATTATGGTGTTGATATTATGCTCTTATCATTGTTTGGTATAATGAGATGAGTAGACAACTCCAAGGGTTTCTTATGATAGAGTAGTAACAATGTCAAATGGTTGACCCATTTTTTCTTTACCTCCTATTTATATTGTTTATATATATGTATTTATGTTTTTACTAAGTTATGGACTAAGACTTAGAATCCTCGCATTCAAGGAACCTACAGGTTCCTTCCTCCATAGTTGGCATAGACAAAAGTTTTTTTTTGTAGGGTATGAGAACCCTAATAATTATATTTAAATAACCTATCTAAATTTAACCCCTAAACAAATTCTATTTCATTAAGTTATATTCAACAATATATTTAGACTTAGAAGGAATATAATAAAATGAAATAGTATTTCAATTGTTTTTCATCTTGTTTTCTATATCATTACATATGTATGTATTTATCTACAAACCAAAATCCATTTGCCCAAAAAATGATAATTTAGATGATTACAACCAAATAATAAAGAAGTTTTTATAAATATACTTTCTCTCTATAAACAAAATTATCAAGCCTATTGCAAGGAAGAATTTAACACGAGGATCTTCAAATAATTTTATTAAAGCTTATAAATACTTTCCTAAAGTAATAAAATGAATTTAACATTAAATACACGTAAGAATAACTTATCAATCTTAGCATGCCAATTGAGTTAGGGGCTTCCACGTTCCTTCCAGCCGTATATTTTCTTAGCAACTTTGAGTTGTTAACCCAGTTAATCACCCTTGAGCCAGACCAAGCACATTAAGGAAGTATAATGAGGGCCTCTTATAATAAATGACCTATTAAATATTTTGATTCACAGTCCATCCAGGAGTACCATGATCCTTTATATCAATGGTTAGGGATCGCTCCAAGCCTTAGAACTAAACCTTCGAGTGGAGTATGGACCAATATCAACCTTGAATTTTCTTTCTCTACAATTCTTTTTAGGAGAGGGCTCGTTCTTTCAAATTTTGGTTTCTCTTCTTTTTTTTCTTAAGGAAAAATATGCTTCTTTTTAAATCTTCATACCTTTTTATATGTTTCTTTATTCTAAAATGTAGTTAGGGTACTTTTCCTATTTCTTTTAATTATTAACTATTATTTTCTAAATTCTTCTTTATTATCTTCTTTAATATTCTTATTTTATTATTGATAGGATTATCCCTTCGCTAATGTCCTTGGTCCCTCTTGATTAGTTGTCCCTAACTCAATTATCATTACTAATTAGATAAAATAACATAACATTTATTAATCCTTGATGCTCCATATTCTTTTTGAATCAACATCAAGTCCAACCAAAAATACTTTAAGTTCACATGCCTTATGCTCCAGAGTCTTTCCAACTCAGCATCAAGTGTATCGATGTATTGATGGTCCATAGCCTTCTAGCTAAACATCACACTTAAGAAAGCCAAAAACACTTAATTCTTTACATATTTTTAAGGGGTGCCAAAACCTAGGATATTACAATATGCGTCCCACCTACGGATCATATACCTCAAGCCATGGACTTCCAATATAACTACAGTTGGATTAGAATTATCTATTGGGTTGTCCACCATCCCATAAAAGTATGTAGTATCACTAATCTCATTCATGGTTGTGGGACCCCATGAAATCAAAGAAATATATGCCTCTCATTTCCTTTGATTGAGTTTCCTAAAAGATACTCCCACTTACCAATAAGAACAAAGATTAATATTTATCATTGTCTACAAACAATATAATACAAATTTGTCTGTAAAGGTATTCTCATCAAATAGTAACCCATGGTGGAAAATTTAAGCATTCCTCGACACCCATCATGCATTAACATTTATTACCAAGTTTTGTACTCAATGCCAACATAGACAACAACATGTTATAGGTCACTACAAATAATGTCAAAACAACATATCATAGTTGTAAGTAGTATATTATCATGAAAGAAATTAAGTATCCTACTGAATCTATTGAAATATCAACATGTCATATATATTCTATGTTATAACTATCAGGAAGTAACAAGTTCTAATCTATATATCAACTTAAAATTACAAGATTCTTGTAACTTTGTTTCACATGCCACTAATATAAATATGAAATAATAAAACCATATTGACTATCAACATAATTAGTAGCATCTTCTTACTATGATTTAACAAAACATGATGAGTATCACCACAAATAGCATCCTATAAAATAACAACCATACTAAGTATCAACATAAATAGAAACATGTCATACATATGAGTCTCGATAAGCTAACCATAAACTACTCAAGAATATATGGGAATTCATGATGCATAGTATATACTTCCTCCCACATGGTTGATTTCATACTACAGTGGTCCCATTGGACCTTAACCTATTCAATGATGCACCTATGAAGTTGTCGATTCTTTTGGTATAGTATGCAATATGGTTCTTCTTGGATGACCCCTTCCTTGGAAAGTTGGAATCTCTCTAATTTCAAAACTTGACAGGACTACAATACAATGCATAAGCACAGAAAAATTAAACACATTGTGCATTCTTCATAAATGAGGTGGCATCTCAACTGAGTAAGAAACATGCCCAATTCTCTCCATAACCTCAAATGGTCTGAAAAATATCGGTGCCAACTTAGCCGCCTTGCAAAATTTAAAGGGGCTTTCCATGAGCCTTACTCAAATGAACACCATACTACCACTTCATATTTCCTATATATTTGTTTAGAATCGTCATAAAATTTATGTCATTCATAAGCTTCATTAAGCCATTTTTTTTATCATGGTCATTTTCTCCTCCATCTCTTTAAGTTTGTTCCGAACATGATATGATCCTCCAAATAGTCCCAATTTAGGGGAGTCCTAGAAGATCTACCATATAGTAATTCATATGGTGTTGCACCAAGGGAGATATGTTAGCTATTGTTTTATGCAAACTATACCAAGGGAACATATCTCTCTCATTGATTCTGTTGGCCCATGACATACATCCTCAACATATCATCCATCCCTTAGTTAATTGTCCTAGTTTGGTATGTGTGTCTCAGAATGATATGTTGTACTTAAATTTAATTACCTACCCGGGGATCCTTAGAAGATCATCCAAAACCAGGAAGTGAATCAAGATTCTCTATATGAAATAATTTTCTAAGGGACACCATGCAATTGAATTATCTCTTTAAGGAATACTTGAGCAATCATAGGTGCATTATGGGTACTTTTTACTAGAATGAAATGAGCACTAGTGGTGAGTTTTTCCACCATGACCATGATACAATCGTGTCTCTGGTAAGTGATGGGTAATCCTCCCATCAAGTCCATAAAAATGACTTCCCATTTAGACTCAGGTATTTCATGTGGCTGAAGGAGACCTTCTGGGTGATCGTGCTCGACCTTTACCTGCTAACACTCTAAACAATGAGTTGCATAATGCATTATGTCCCTTTTTATTCCATCCCAAAAGAATGTATTTTTTAGAGATTCATGCATCTTATGTACTCCTTGGTGGGATAAGTATGGAAATAGATGGACTTCATCCAACACCAACATTATATGATGATCATTGGATGGAACATACATCCTTATCCTAAACCACACTAGCCCATGTTCGTCCAAGTAGTAAACATCGAATCTGGTCATTGTGGATTTCCCCTTTTCTAATGTAGATTGAAGTTGAAGGTACCACTAGTCCCTAACTTCATGGCCCTTTATTCTATCTCAGATATCGTTTCTCATGGATACTACTAAACTAATAAGCAGTATTCTACTTAAGCATTTGCTACCCTTTTCTCCTTTCCTTTAATGAAAAAAATAAATAAGACATACTTGTTAAAAAACTCACTCTAGTGCTAGTGGCATACATTAAGATCCTTCTAAGTGAATATGTACTCCAAAATCTAATGATATGAATTCAAGTTGAATGGTTCCCTACTAAGTATTGCCTTTGTAATTTACATTCCACGACAACTTCCACCAATTCTAGATCATGAGTTTCATGACTAAACTCATAGTCTTTAAGTTTGCATGAGTCATAAGCAATAACCCCATCGTCCCACATTAAAATATTCTCCTGGAGGATCCGTACAAACCAAAAATCCTTGTCCATGTTTGGCACCTTCATTATTAGAGTGGTTTTGTCAGACACCCTTTAAGCTCATTAAAGTGTTTTTGCAATCAACATTCCATTAAATTCTAACCCCCTTTTTTTTCTGTAAGTCCATGATAGATCTATCAATTCGAGAGAAACCTTTCATGAACCTTCCATAATACATTGATAACCCCATAAATATACAAAATTATTTAGAATTCCTAGGCTTCATCCAACTTATCGTAGCTTCAATTTTCCTCGGGACCACCAAAATCCCCTCAACACTGATAGTGTCCTATATACTATATCTATTTCCAAAAGAAGGTGCATTTGGACAATTTCCCATATAATTTATGCTCTGTGAGGCATTGAATTATTAATCTCAATTTCTCTTCATGCTCTCATTCATTCTAGGAATAAATTAAAATCGCATCTAGGAATACCTATATGATGTGATCTAAATACATACAGAACACACTATTTATTAGGTTCATGAAAGTTGTTGAGGAACTTGTTAACCCAAATGATACCACCATGAATTTTTAGTTCCCGTACCTTTCCCAATAGGTAGTATACATATATCTTCTTCATTGATCCTCAATTGATGGTAGCCTCATCATAGATCTATCTTGGAAAATATAGATTCCCTATTAGTTGATCAAATAAGTCAGCAAGTGTGGAGCAAGTGGAATGGGATACCAATTCCTAATAGTGGATTTGGACAAATATTTATAATAGATGCACATATGAAGGGTGCCATCCTTATTTTTAACAAATATTATAGTTCCCCCTAAGGAGGTAAGCTGGGTCATATTAACCGTGATCAATGAGTTCCTTAAGTTGAATACTTAATTCGTTGAGCTCCAACTTTTTCATTCCATATGGTGTTTTGGATATTATTTTCGTACTAGGTTTCATGGGAATGGTGAATTCAAACTCATACACTTGAGTAAATATTTGTAAATCAAGGGAAAAGGCATTTTCAAACTCAAAGATGATTGGGTGAGGCACCTTAGAGGTGTTTTTCCATTTCTTACTTCCTCATACATTTATTAACTTTGACAGCTGAGATAAACCATAGAGAAATTTCTCTCTTAATCCCCTCAATTACTACCAGCTCTCTCAAATCATTATTGCAAAAGTATTTCTTCTTGAAATAGTCTACCAGTGCTTGATTTGATTCCAACCGATATATTCCCACTATAACATCATATGCACATAGAGTATTTATATATAGCTTCATTTTAGTTCAAACACTTCCTATTTTAATTATGATGTTCTCCACCAGTAGACTCGTTGATTGTTTTCACAGCAAGGCTATCTCTACTTAGGTAAAGTCACTATGAGCTTGGGATTCCAACCCACATATTTATACATTGAAGGGGATATAAAGCTATCATTAGCCCCTAGATATACAAAAAAAATTAAGGGAATTCCCTTGATCATACCTAATGTCTCCATAATTGTAGCATGGAGATCTGCTTATTGATGGTTAATTGGAGCATGTATTTGATGTTGGCCTTGTGACTGATTACCTTGTTTTCCTCCTTGCTCCACCAAGTAGTCATGTCGATAATGGGAAACTTAATATACAAAACATTTGATCCCAACTGGGGCTATGGAAACTATTTGTCTCCAACCACCATGACCTCAACCATGGCTACGTCTGCCACCTCGATGATGATGCATCAATGATATCATAATCATTGTATGTGGTGTAACTCATGGAATAAAATGAGATGGGGTGACATAATAGATATCCTTTCTACCCTAGAATGAGATCCTCAATACCTAAATATCCTCCCCCCAATATGGAGGGTTCCTTAGCCTATGTTTCTGTCTGTACTTAGCCCTATGCCCATGATCCAGATATCAATATTTTTCTTCACTTGTTTGGATATATTTGACATTTATGTCATGGTTATGGGTTTAATTATAACCACTTTCACATGAACCTCTTCATCCACTCCATAAAGAAATATGTTAGCATGCCTAAGATCATCGGCCATCTACTCCACCTGGTGCACCAAAGAGTAAACTTATGCTTCATATTCTTTAGTTTACCTTTCCCTTCATATATTTTTTTTAATTGTTTTTTTTATTGGCTTCTTTTTTCAGTAAATTGCAATCCAATAGCTTGTTAATTTTAACTTGGCAGTATTATTTCTAGCTGAACATTCATAAGGATTTTTTTACATGGGACTATTAAATGGCATATTAAATCACATATTATGACCAGGTTTGATAGAAAAGATGAGTCAAATATCAAATGTTTATAAGTTTGTATGTGATATTGAATTTAGTATGCTTGTGGAGGTACACTTCTAAATATTGAAAATTTGTTCTAGGCCCCATAAGATCCAACCTTACCATTTCAAATTGTCTATTGTGGGTACATTTGTATTCATGAAGAATTTGATTGACACATTTTAATTTGTTTCCACTCAATAATAGTAAGTGTCATTGACATTGTCATAATTATAAACCTCTTTACACCATTCCCTACTTCTAAGGATCATTTTCGATTTGTTTTCCCATTTTCTAAGTAATATCCTCGAAGATTAAAAAATAACATATCATAACTTAAGAATCATATAGGGGGTTAATTTCAATATAGGATGTCTCATCGTGAGCTACTCTATCAATACCACAGGTATTTGGAGAATGACAATGCTATATCTGGTCACCAAGCTAGGGAAATGGCTTCCAACCTCAAAACTGAAAGGCAGGAGGTCTCATCACAAGCCAACCTATTCATATCTATAGGTACTGGTGAGTGACACTACCATTAGTTGGTTACCAAGCCAGGGTAGTGGCTTGCAATTTATTACTTAGAAAAATTTAAACCAGATGAAAAAACAATAAGCTAACCTATTTTCTTAAGGACAAGAGGTCACATCCTAAGATGGCATGTTCATGATCATGAACTATTATGGAATGATACTATCACTATATGGTTACCAAGCCATGATATTGGCTTTTATCTTAGAAATGGGAAGACATGAGGTCTCATTATGAGTTGTCTTGCTCATTTTCTATAATATTTTGTGAATGATGTTGTCGCTAGCTGATCACCAAGTTAGAGCAGTGTCCTTGAGTCTGCTCGTTATAAATTAATCATATTGTAAGTAATTATAAATACACATCTTTATCTAGTGAATGGGATAAAAGTATCCAAATTCGGTTAAAGGAAACCCTATTGGGGCTATAGATGCTTGCTAGAAATAGTGGAAATGTTGATGGTATTGGAGGTGAAAATACATGAAAATTGTTGATTATTATGAGCTATTTTTTTGTGTGGTAAGATGATGAACAATGTGCTCATTATCTTATTCCTGCTTATTTTTAAGTTTCATACTCTCACATGGTATTTGTAGGGAAATCTATTAGTTGCAGTAGATGGTTGAAAATCTCTTTAAAGGTTTGTTATGTGGAACCCATAATGCATGAATAAAATTCTCTTTCATTATAGAACTCCATTTTTAAGCATATTTGTTTAGCCAACTTGTTAAAAGTTAGTCACAGATAATTGGTTCACCGAGTCAGTGGTTGTTTGTTGGCCTCTACCAACAACAACCCTTTCATTTTTTAAAAATGAATGGGTTCCCACCTCAAGAATTGTTAAGTATACCTTACTTAATTATATTCAACTTGAGAGTTATTGTATTAGTTGCAAACTATTGGTTGGTTTCACTTTGTACTTTTGTGCTCATTTGATAGTTAGAATGATTTTATTTTGACTGTGATTTTAATTTTCTTCAACCACTTATTGACCGTTGGATATTGGAATGCATGTTTCCTAGGGGTGAGTTGTAAGATATCCATATCATGAATGAGATTGTGATCAATATTTGGATGGTGAATTTTACATTATGCACCCCAAATGCACTATTAATCTTTTAGCTTGATACAAATTTCCTATTTCTCTCATTTATTACATTGCTCTAAACTTTTCCTACTTTTCTCTTATGCAGATTGAAAGAAATATTAAATACTTCATATCTATAAGTCCATTTGTTGGTAATAATGCTCATTTGATGTAATATCATGTAATTTATTTAATTTTGTAGCCAATAGATATTGTGATATTTTATCTTCTTATACATTTCAAAGGGATTGCAAGTAACTTTGATTTTATATATAGGTTCTTATAACATCCCTGAAATTTGACCCCTATTGTTACTAATTTCTGTAAAAGTATTTATGATTATGTAAATTGTTCCGGTGAGGAGCTCAAGGCCAAGGCCCCACCAGTGGACGAGAAAACTACTATTTTCTTTGTAAGTGTTATTTTACACTTCGAATACTTCAAAATGACTCATCTACAAGACGACAACGATAAATGGACCATTCTAGTGCCACTAGCACTTGAGCAAAAAAATAAAATAAAATATAAATCTGCGTAACTAAGGGCTTTAGGGATAAAGTCACTATCTAGGTGAAGAGACTAAATAATATAGTTCTATTATACGAGACTAAATAATATAGTTCTATTATACTCTCAGTATTTTCCTAAGTTTAAGGACTTAATTTATTGACACATATCAAATGGTTAAGCAAAAATATCGTAAGGACATTACAATTATTTAGCAAAATAAATTGCTTGCTTAGTGACCGTAAAGGCTAAGCAATAAGTATATATATAAATATTAATAATAAACAGTAATTTAGAAACATCAAAAGGGATCTAGTGATTTATGATCTTTTGGGGGTTCTTCTACCTACGAAAGAGATTATCCTAAGAAAACTACTAAGTATACGTGTGTCTTAGTATTTTATATGTTGAAGTAACAATATTTGGTCCTAACTTATTTTTATACATTTTTACATAAATATATACAAACTAAATTACCATACAAAGTATTGATTGATTGAAACAAAATGGATATATAAGAGCTATTATTAAAAAAAACTTATTGACTCTACACTATTTCATGAAAATAGAACTACTCGAATAAATATAAAACCTATACATATATGAATACACCCAAAGAAAGGTTATTAATGTCTAAAAGGAAAATAAAATCTTTTAAATAAGAGTATGTATATAAATATTATATTATATTGGAGGAAAATATGAATTAATATATTAATGATCAATCAAACAAATATTAATACTACTCGAATGCCCTACATCGTAACATATGCATCTAATTTCACATTTATTCAAACCGGTATCTTACCTCAACAAGATTTACCCGCGAGATTTGAAAAGATAATGGAGGAATAAAAGCGCTTTACTTTGTTGAAGAGTGGCGATTTTAAGCAGAAACCCACTTATTTCTTGGGATGATGTTAGATTGACATAACTACCACATAGCACTGTTACGAGAGGTGGAGAATCCTTTTCGAGAGATAATGGGAGAGTGTCTCCAGGAAGGGACGTAATTTTCCTTTGTCATCACACTCTGCACCATTTGTCATCCTATAGAATCCATTTGTCAAGTAGTCCTAGGGGGAAACACTCTGTTTTGGTTTTCGCGGTTCATTGAAGAAACAGCCAACCGGTTGTATTTAGGGAGGATATTTCTTCCTGAAGGGGGGAGATAACTCGGCAGTAGCCATGGAGGTTGGGATAGATTTTCTAAACGCGTTTTCTGTACAGGTAGGCGCAACCTCCTGGCGAAAGGAAGGTAGCTGATAGCCTAAGGGCGCAGCTGGAAAAGGCAGAGATAGCTGGCAGTCTTTTCCGAAGCCGATCTAAATACCAGAGCTATCGACCTTTATGGGAGGTAACGACTCTTCCTAGGTTTCCGTATTTTGTATAGAGTTCATATCACTATTCTGATGTTCAACAATCCTCCCAGAGAGCCTTTGTTCATTCTAATGGTTTAAGTTAGCCAGTAGTTTATTCATTATTTTTTTTACGTTGTAGTGATTGGAGTGGACGACTGAGTAAGTCCAATCCCAAAGATAAAGTTCATTTTTTTTAATTCTATAACACCTCCAGGATTCTGCGCTGGTTACTACGTCTTCCTGTTGGTGCATATATATATATACCTTTACATGTCATAAAAATCTCTGAGTTTATGTATGTGGGTCGTCGTCACAAACTCATAGGTTTGAAATCTAGTTTCTTAGAGTTTTAATGGCTACCCCGATTTAATCATATATATATATATATATATATATATATATATATATATATATATATACCTTTACATGTCATAAAAATCTCCGAGTTTATGTATATGGGTCGTTGTCACGAACTCATAGGTTTGAAATATAGTTTCTTAGAGTTTTAATGGCTACCCAGATTTAATAATAAGTCCGTTCTCTTAAGAGTCCAATCTCAGTCTTAAACCGCAAGTTTGTACCTCAGGTAAAACCGACGATCTACATGGCAAGTTATCTTCAAAATCTAATTTTGTGATCTCAACGAAAAACGGTTTTAATATAGGTTATGCTTAAGTTAAGATTTCAGGCTTGCACGCTAACGAATACTCAACATAGCTGTTAGAAATCTTGATTGCTACATAAAAAATATATATATACTTTATGCATAAACATAATTTAGAATTTGAAGAGTGAAGTTCTGTATTTTCGTTTGGTAGGATGTTGGTAGCTCTCCATTGGTTCGATTTCCACTTTAGATATGCATTAATATCATGAGTTATATCGCTGCCGTAAAGTCTTGTGCTTTTAAATATTCTGAAACTCTACCTTAAAAATTCTAGACTGTATGCTACTGAGAACGTATTATAAACTTACCTGAAGATCGTAGGATAGCACCGTTGCTTAAAAATGCTAGCTGCAGAGTTTTCTATATTTTAGGGTATTTGTGGGTGTATGTCTTATCTCCTATCGCGTTGGGTGCCCGCATATTATCATTTTGTTTATGTAACTTATTTAGCAGGTAAGAATAGAGTTAGCTTCCAGTTTTGTGAATTATTGAACCCTGTTGTTTTTCCTTGATTTTTGACCTCCGCATATTGAGCTCGAATCTCAGTCTGATCAAAGTTCAATCACCTACTTAGACAAACCGATTTCGTTTCCAACTCTATCTCCGCCCATTTTCATTTAAAGTTTACATATATACAAATGTTTGTAGAAATCTATATTAATTAATTCCTTTTTTTTTATCCTAACTTTGCCACTGAATATTTTAGTCCTGCTAGTTTAAACGTTCATACTATTGTTTGCTTCTGGATTTACTGCTGAGGGTTTCAACCAGGAAAGCAGCAACGACCCAAGCTTTTCTCATGAGTTAATTAAGGATTTTCCGAATCACTCTAATCAGCCTTAGAACATTGAGTCCCGATCTTTCAGGCTCGGCCTTGCACGATCATAGATTTTTTTTTGCCTGCGAACTTTAATTTTGATCGGTGAACTCTAATGCTTGGAATGGTGTGGGATTCTATTACGGATTTCAATACCCGGTAAGAGAGTATTAGCATCAACGCTGATTTCCTTAGTATGACGAATATTTTTATATATGTTTCTGCAGGTTAGAAGGGAAAAACATAAAAAGCTAATACACAGTATGGTTTCAAGATAGTATCATCACTATAGAAATCTATCAAGAATTAATAGACTTGTGTCACAGCCTATACGAACCTTTACATTGTAGAGTCTCTATTATTTTATATAATCTTATAAGGGATGGTATGTATAAGTTTAGAACTTAAGTAGGTTTTATGCGTGGTGAAGTTTTCTTAGGATGTCTTACCCCTCACTTTATTTAGATTGGGAGAGTTCTAATTGTAATGGCTCTTATGTTAAAGGCCAGGCTTTGTAATAAGGCTGTATGTAGCAAAGCTCTCTACAATAGATCTCTTGAAAGGGAGAAATGTATCCTCTTTCAAATGAATCATTAATAAAACCCAACCCTTTGTGGACTAGCCAGTGTATGGGTGAACCAGGTAACCTTGGTCTCTCGTGTATGTCTTTGGTTTCTTGTGTGTGTATATGCTTGTGATGGGATTGGTTTATTTATATGCATACTTTGTAAGTCATTTGTTCATATGACTTATTCTATTGGATGTGTATGTACATTATGGTGGTTATATGATTTTCTTTAAGTTATCTTAATAGTTGATGTTTTATCACATTGTAGAATGTACCTTGGCAAAGGACCTTCCATGTTAAATGTGTTAAACCATAGTTCGTATTAAAAGTTGTTGAAATGAGGATCACAAAAATGTAAGTATTATTTTAATCCAAGGTTGTAAATCTTAAAGTTAGAATGGTAGTATTTAAATACGTGCTAGTAAGTTATCGATGTTTGGAGAGCCTCTTTAGTTGAAGTTATATATTGTTTTTAAAATATAGTATAAAATCATTTTGGTCCTTTACAAAGCACCATAAGTTACATAAGAATTCACTCATTATAAAAGGTAAATTTCATGTGTTGTAATTCTATACCAATACCTTTTTGCATCAATGTTCAATGATAATTTTATGAAGGGTTAAATGTCACATTTTAGAAATTTAGATACTGAATATACATTTATATTTTTCCGCAAATCATTTTAAATGGCGATTAGATCAAATTGGAAGGAAAGAAGACCACTTAGAAAAATTTTAAATTTTTACAAATTTTGGGTACGTGATAGTTCTGTTGTGCCAAATGATATATCCAAGCCATGATATATTGGGCATCTTTAATCGGATTTCACACCTTATTTTCCCATCTTAAATTATTATGAGGATGTTTAAGGACCTCTAATTAGTTCAATCTAATTTTATTAATATTCATTGCAATGTTGAATTAAGTGATTATATATATTTTTTGTATGACCAATTTCATCTTTATGTGTTCAACATTAGCAAAAATATTGCGATTGTACTTGCTAATCTATTTGATCCTTATTTGAATATGTATAATGATAGCACATTGGTATAGGTTTGGATTTAATATTGTGATTCCTAAGCTTTTAACCTTGCCTAACTATACCATTAATATTTTACCTTGTCATAACTTAGCTCAGAGGTGTCGACAATCAAATTAAACCTATGTTTCAAACATTATGCTATGGCTTATGGTTTTTCATAATTGTGGTTCAATGTATTCAACTTAGCATTATTTAGGGTCGATCATGATGATATATGAACAATATGCAACCAATCCATCGATGTGACTTTTCCATTGATGTGACTTTTCATGCTTAGTCACACTCTACCACACTTGGTTCTTACAGCTTGGATGATGATGTGCATGGTTCTATCCCCGATACCATGAAACATGTAACATGGCCTTTTACTCCATCAGGGAAAATTTTAGGGACAAATTATAGCCCATGGGCGAAATTATAGGGGTCACCAAGAAACCTTGGGTGAATTTTTAATAGGAAACAAGTTTTTATAAATTTAACATATTAGTCCCATATTTATTTAACCCATAGTCAAAGGAAATCGAATAGCCAAGGTTACGAAAGAGGAAAAATTAATGTAGCCAAATAAAATAATGGCAAAATGGTGAATTCGCCCAGAATTTTGGGTAATGGAGGCCTCTAAGAGTTGGTTCGCCCACCATTTAGGGTAATGGAGGCTGCGAACAGTTGGTTCACCCAGCCAACAATTTATTATTTGGGTAATGGAGGGTCGAGGCTGCGATCCGTTGGTAACTTGGTTCGAACTTTGCCCCCAAATTTTGGTGATGATGCCCACAAGCAGCTGGCTCACCCCACGTTTTCGGCAATGGCGGCTCAACGTTGAGATTTTTTATAAAGATCTCATTTCAAATTTTCAAATCACCCCAACTCTTGTCGATTTTGGTTAACGGGGGTTTGAATTGAGGTTTCAACCACCAAATTTTGTTGGGTAAAGATTATTTTAACCTTGAATTGGTCCATACTCCATAAATGAGATGAAGGTTCTAGAATGTCGAAGTGGCTATTTAAGGGGGAACGAGCCAGTAAAAACAACATGAAAAATCATTAGATCTCTGCATTCGACAAAGCTTGTGTTTTTTACAGTGGCTTCTACAGTTGTTCAAAGTTTCTTAGGGTTTACATTCTTCACTGAGGCTAAGAGGTTAGTTTTGTTTTCAATTTCATAGAACTAGATGTCTGGATAACAAGGATGCTACATTTATTATTATTTCAACGACTTACTATGCTATTCTATATGTACAACCAGTTCTGTGCAATTTCATGAGTGTCAATAAGTTTGTTAGGCATGATGAAAAGAGATGATCAAAAGATATATTAGCTAATAGACTATTATCAGTGGCATATTCTTTTTGGTGGATGTAGACCCATAAGTGCTAGCTTCCTTCCTTGCTTCCTGGCTTATAGATATGTACAACCGGTTCTGTGCAATTTCATGAGTGTTAATAAGTTTGGCTACTTACTATCAGGTGACTGTAAAAAAACATCGCCTTGTCCTTATACTTCAGGGACTTTTAGGGACTTTTGTTTATCCCTGGTTGTATATAGGAATTGCTCTAGACATTCTTACTTGGAGTATGAATTTTAAAATTTAATGTATGGATTGTTACTAACATCATTCATGGTCTTATTTTTCATAATATTGTTTAATTGTTCACCAACATTTCTTGCTTTTGTAGCCTAGGTGAATTAGATTGCTGCAAGTATCTTGTTTTGTTGTAGGTTACCTTCACGAAATTGGAGAAAAGGAGGACTACAAATTTGTGCTAGCAAAGAGGAAGAATATTTCCATCAACATAAAAAATTTAAGATTATCAATCATATTGGAGGATAAACTTGACCCTATAGCCCAACAAAATCACTAACTCAAAGGCACTAGGTCTTTCCATCATAAAACTATTATTACTTCTCTTCTTCCATTTGTATCTTCACTCCATTAAGTCATCTTCCATTTACCATTGTAACTAGCTAAAGTCATGATGAAAAGAATTGATCACAAGATATATTAGCCAATAGACTATTATCAGTGGCATATTCTGTCTCGTGGATGTAGACTCACAAGTGCTAGCTTCCTTCCTTGCTTCCTGGCTTAGAGATATGTACAACCAGTTCTGTGCAATTTCGTGAGTGTTAATAATTTTGTTAGGCATGATGAAAAGAATTGATCACAAGATATATTATCCAATAGACTATTATGAGTGGCATATTCTGTCTGGTGGATGCAGACCCATAAGTCCGAGCTTCCTTCCTTGCTTCCTAGCTTAGAGATATGTACAACCAATTCTGTGCAATTTCATGAGTGTTAATACATTTGTTAGGCATGATGAAAAGAATTGATCACAAGATATATTAGCCAATAGACTATTATCAGTGGCATATTCTGTCTGGTGGATGCAGAACCACAAGTGCCAGCTTCCTTCCTTGCTTCTTGGCTTAGAGCTTATCTCCTAGATGTTGTGCAGTGAAAATTTTCATTAGGTGTTTGTTATTCAAGAACGAAATTTGATTTTTTTTGCAATTTGAATTCACTTTTCCTTGGTTAATTATTTATGGGAAAGTTGTGGATTATGCCCATAAAATCTATAGATTTCATAATGTTTATTGTTTAGGAAATGTGAAAGACATCCTAGAGTCTTCCCTTGGTAGGAAAGGACCTTTCAAGGCTTGCAATTCCCTTAGATGGAAAGTCCCTTTCAAGGTTTGCAATGCTCTTTGAATGCACAAATCCTTAAACCGAAGGCTTGCTCAAGATGGTTAATAAATTTATAGATGTCTATTGTAGGCTTAGGACATAGTGAAATTCATCATCATTTGAATTTTCATATGATTTTGCATGGAGTGAATGGTTTCTTAATCTATGATGCTTTGATTCAATTTTTTCTCCATGGTTTCAGTAATGAAAGTGACATTCAAGACTTTAAAAATGGTCCAAGTTTGTTGTCATTCTTCAATAGATGTATCGATGCCTACTATATTATTGTATAGTTTAGAGAAACCAGTTGGGAAGCCATATGGGCTAGAGGTTTTACCTTTGACGACATCCAAGGCTACTTGAGAACCTTCCTCTTTAGATACATAAATTCTGATTTTGATTTGTTGTTAATGGGTGTAATATATGAACAAGTTGGTTAATTGACATGGACATCTCCTCTTAAGAGTTCACAAAGATGTTTTTAGTAAGTGAAAGGTTTTGCTTCTATTCCAATAGATTCTTCATCGTGACCCTTTCTTGATCTTGCATGCAAAAATCATGTTGTGACTTTGCTTTTAGTTTGATGAAAAAGATTGTTGGACTCCTTTCAACTATCTTATTCATTATTTCTTCTTCAAAAAAAAAAAAATCTTGAGGTTCTATTTTTCAAGTTTTCTATAGTTGTTGAAGTAACATAGCAGGACGTCCTCTAAAAAAGA
This sequence comes from Larix kaempferi, assembly GCA_027924585.1. NCBI lineage: Eukaryota > Viridiplantae > Streptophyta > Pinopsida > Pinales > Pinaceae > Larix > Larix kaempferi. Next base: position 53,547,670 of record BSBM01000047.1, on the reverse strand, counting down.
ATAGTATTATTTCCTTGGAAACCATTGATAATCCATAAGTATCACAAACAGTCAAACACGAATAAGAAGTGTAATAGCAAGACTGTCTTTTCAATTTCAAAGAAGATTCCTAGTAACCCCCTTGAGATCACTTGCTGCCATAAAGCGCTGCTACTTTATTCTATGAAGTCCATAAGGACATTGTTACTTATCCAAAGAAAACAATTTATTTTCCTTGAAATCCAACACAGTTGGATGGAGATGCAATCAACAGGATGGTGAAAGAGAGTTATAGGGAGAAGAAAGAACAGATATGTGGCGTAGCAACCATTGTGACTTGTCATGTCATTTTTTGAACATATACATCAGTCATTCCATTAAACATATTTTTGAGAAACCATTGAACAAATTTTTGTCATGTCTTTGTCATTCATACATGAAAGGTATTAGTCAAGACTCTTGGGATTTATATCAATGAAAGGTATTCTTAAGGAAAAAATATATGAACTTTCTTGTAATAGTTTTTTCAATACATTACACATTATAATGTTTTGGATTCTACAACTCGAATATTCATGGAGAGAAGGTGCACACTAGAAAGAGCATCTTGAAACCTTCTTCTCTCTCTTAAAACATCTTCTGGTCTATGTTATAGAAGAATTCTGGAGTGGCCAAGTCGTGCAGAGACTACAACAAGTAATCAAAACAGTTTTGGTTCATCCTGCAATAAGCATTTTTATGTTTGAGCGGATGTATTCTTCTATTTTGAAGAAAAATCAAGACATGGGAGCTTCAGATATTGAAAGTGTTGATTTGCAATGCAAGAAATGGAAAAGGAAGACTGCTAAAACTAGATTTGAGATATTTTTGCATTTTTTCCAAGCAAAAGTTCATCCAGTTGATAATAACATACTCTCTATATTGAGCAGCATGATGGAAAGGGCCAGCCAAATCAATATATTGGTTCAAAACCCTTGTAAACCAATTTTGGACTCGATTGAAAAGGCCATCCAGAGCAATGGATTGTTGAATAGTAGCCTAGGTATGGTTAAGGAGCTCAACCTCACCAAGTTGGCATAACTTTGAACGTGATGAATGAGTGTGTTACCCTCATGTTGTATGAGGTTTACAATGTACATGTGTGATTTTCATGACAACACTTATGATTTTTATCACAAGGATCGAGCTTGTAGGGTTATTCAATTGATGGAATAGGATACATGTGAGCTTTGGATTAGAGATGTTTCTCTCGTTTGATTGATTTGAAGCTACCAATCATTGTTGGATGAGATCCTTTCATGGCATTTGATGGATGTGATAGCATATTCCTAAGAAGATTTAATTTGTGAAGCTGGTCCTCACCTCATCATCGGGTATAATATATGCAAGTTTGACTTGCCATATCTCATAGAGAGGGCAAACACATTGAAAATAACAGAGTTCCCCTTTTTTGGGCCAAATTAGAAATAGCCGTGTTTGTGTGACAGACACCAATTTCTCATCAACGCAATATGGTACATGAGAAAGCAAGGAAGAAATGGTTGAATGAAAAATTCAGTTTGATTTATTTCATCATTTTGAAACATGCATTTCAGCCATGCAGTAGTGGAGATTGAGAATAAATTGTGTTTGTGGCGTAATGCTATGAAGTTGATAACCTAATCCCATTTCATGAATATTGCTAATGACAAGAAGGGATCTGTATTTTTAGAGATATTATGCATCCCTGTCCAAACACTTATATAAACAACTAATTCTGTTTGATATCACTGTGTTATAGCCAATTGTAAGGGTAAGCTATGAGGATTATCAAACGTATTGACATTGATAGGAGTATGAAAGAGTTGTGAAATTCATTGCCCTTGAGGCTTACATCTTCTTTAGCTCTCTAAAAAATGTTGAAAGGACTGATCTAGCATTGTACATCGAGCATGTTTTTAAGTCAAGGCCTAATGTGAATGGTAAATGGAAGCCTAACACATATCTATGATGCAAGGGTTTGAAGTAGGTAAACATTAAGACACTAATGCATGCACTTTCCTTCTTGACTTGAAGAGAGCTCCATTAACACTCGTTGTATATCATTATGATTAACAAGGGGGTCAGGATACCAGTATGGTCCATCCACACTTTGAGAAATTGGAATGCAACCCTGATAAGGAAGGATAAAATGGCCGTTGGATATATTCCTGAAAAAGAGTTAGAAGTGTTATTTCTGGAACACTTTCCTTTCATTAAGCTTTCAGATCTGATTGAGTAGGAATATATTTGGAATTTCCTGTATAGCATATTGTAGAGATGATTAGTGTTTTCATCATGTTTTATGATGCCAAATAGGGATATCGTAACAATGCCATAAAATGTTGTCATACCAACACCATAGTCCAAATCTATCCAGAGTAATTTCGAGGCATGTATACATATTTTTGATGAACCCAAACAGATCTGAAGTTGGTTTATTTAGGACCAGTTTTATGCATTAATTCACTGCTGTTATATTGGATGTTGACAAGAAGGGATCTTGTCAACATGATGGACTAGGATACATATGAGCTTTGGCTTAGAGATGTTTTTCTCACTTGATTGATTTGAAGCTACTGATCGTTGTTGGATGAGATCCTTTCATGGCATTTGATGGATGTGATATCCTATTCCTAACAAGATTTCATTTGTGAAGCTGGTCCCCATGTCATCATTGGGTATAATATATGCAAGTTTGACTTTCCATATCTCATAGAGAGGGAAAACACATTGAAAATAACATAGTTCCCCTTTTTTGGGTCGTATTAGAAATAGATGTGTTTGTGTGAGAGACACCTCTTTCTCATCAAGGAAATATGGTACATGAGACAGTAAGGAAGTAGTGGTTGAATGCAAAGTTCAGTTTGATTTATTTCAACATTTTGAAACATGCATTTTAGCTATGCAGTAGTGGAGATTGAGAATAAATTTTGTTTGTGGCATAATGTTGTGAAGTTGATAACCTAATCCCATTTCATGGATATTGCTAATGACAAGAAGGGACCTGTATTTTTAGAGATATTATGTATCCCTGTCCTAACACTTATATAAACAACTAATTTTGTTTTATATCATTGTGTTATAGCCAGTTATAAGTGTAAGGTATGAGGATTATCAAACCTATTGACATTGATAGGAGTATGAAAGAGCTGTGAAATGCACTGCCCTTGAGGCTTACATCTTCTTTAGCTCCATGAAAAATATTGAAAGAACTGATCTAGCTTTGTACATCGAGCATGTTTTGAATTCAAGGCCAAATGTGAATGGTAAATGGAAGCCTAACACATATCTATGATGCAAGGGTTTGAAGTAGGCAAACATTAAGACAATAGCGCATGCACTCTCCTTCTTGAATTGAAGAGAGCTCCATTAACACTTGTTGTATATCATTAGGATTAACAAGGGGGTCAGGATTCTAGTCTGATCCATCCACCATTTGAGAACTTGGAATACAACCCTCATAAGGAAGGATAAAATGGCTATTGGATATATTACTGAAAAAGAGTTAGAAGTGTTATTTGTGGAACACTTTCCTTTCATTAAGATTTTAGATCTGATTGAGTAGGAATATATTTGGAAGTTTTTGTATAGCATATTGTAGAGATGATTAGTGTTTTCAGCATGTTTTATGATGCCAAATAGGGATATGGCAACAATGCCATATAATGTTGTCAAACTAGCACCATATTCCAGATCTGTCCAGAGTAATTTCCAGGCATGTATACATATTTTAAATGAACCCAAACATATCTAACGTTATTTTATTTAGGACTAGTTTTATGCATTAATTGACGGCTGTTATATTGGATGTTTACAAGAAGCTATCTTGTCAACATGATGGACTAGGATACATGTGAGCTTTGGTTAAAGATGTTTCTCTCTTTTGATCGATTTGAAGCTACCGATCGTTGTTGGATGAGATCCTTTCATGACATTTGATGGATGTGATAGCATATTCCCAACAAGATTTCATCTGTGAAGTTGGTCCCCATCTAATCTTTGGGTATAATATATGCAAGTTTTGCTTGCCATATCTCATAGAGAGGGAAAATACATTGAAAATAACAGAGTTCCCTTTTTTTGGAACGTATTAGAAATAGTTGTCTTTGTGTGAGAGACACCTCTTTCTCATCAAGGCAATATGGTACATGAGAAAGTAAGGAAGCAATGGTTGAATGCAAAGTTTAGTTTGAATTATTTTTTCATTTTGAAACACGCATTTCAGCTATGCAGTAGTGGAGATTGAGAATACATTTTGTTTGTGGCATAATGCTGTGAAGTTGAGAAGCTAATCCCATTTCATGGATATTGCTAATGACAAGAAGGGCTCTTTATTTTTAGAGATATTATGTATCTCTGTCCTAACACTTATATAAACAACTAATTCTTTTTGATATCATTGTGTTATTCCCAGTTGTAAGGGTAAGCTATGAGGATTATCAAACCTATTGAAATTGATAGGAGTATGAAAGAGTTGTGAAATGCATTGCCCTTGAGGCTTACATCTTCTTTAGCTCCTTGAAAACTGTTGAAAGGACTGATCTAGCTTTGTACATCGAGCATGTTTTGAAGTCAGGGCCTAATGTGAACGGTAAATGGAAGCCTAACACAGATCTTTGATGCAAGGGTTTGAAGAAAGTAAACATTAAGACAAAAGTGCATGCACTTTCCTTCTTGAATTGAAGAGAGCTCCATTAACACTCGATGTATATCATTATGATTAACAAGGGGGTCGGGATTCTAGTCTAATCCATCCACCATTTGAGAACTTCGAATGCAACCCTGATAAGGAAGGATAAAATGGCCATTGGATATATTCCTAAAAAAGAGTTAGAAGTGTTATTTGCAGAACACTTTCCTTTCATTAAGCTTTTAGATCTGATTGAGTAGGAATATATTGGAATTTCTTGTATAGCATATTGTAGAGAAGATTGGTGTTTTCAACATGTTTTATGATGCCAAATAGGGAGATGGTAAGAATGCCATATAATGTTGTCAAACCATCACCATATTCCAGATATGTCTAGAGTAGTTTCCAGGCATGTATACATATTTTTAATGAACCCAACCAGATCTGAAGTTGGTTCATTTAGGACTTGTTTTATGTATTAATTCACGGCTGTTATATTGGATGTTTACAAGAAGGGATCTTGTCAACATGATGGACTAGGATACATGTGAGATTTGGATTAAAGATGTTTCTCTCATTTGATTGATTTGAAGCTATCGATCGTTGATGGATGAGATCTTTTCATGGCATTTGATGGATGTGATGGCATATTCATAACAAGATTTCATTTGTGAAGTTGGTTCCCATCTCATCATTGGGTATAATATATGCAAGTTTGACTTTCCATATCTCATAGAGAGGGAAAATACATTGAAAATAATAGAGTTCCCTTTTTTTGGGTCGTATTAGAAATAGTTGTGTTTGTGTGAGAGACACCTCTTTCTCATCAAGGAAATATGGTACATGAGAAAGTAAGGAAGAAATGGTTGAATGCAAAGTTCAGTTTGATTTATTTCAGCATTTTGAAACATGCATTTCAGCTATGCAGTAGTGGAGATTGAGAATACATTTTGTTTGTGGCGTAATGCTGTGAAGTTGAGAACCTAATCCCATTTCATGGATATTGCTAATGACAAGAAGGGCTCTGTATTTTTAGGGATATTATGTATACCTGTCCTAACACTTATATAAACAACCAATTCTGTTTGATATCATTGTGTTATAGCCAGTTGTAAGGGTAAGCTATGAGGATTATCAAACCTATTGACATTGATAGGAGTATGAAAGAGCTGTGAAATGCATTTCCCTTGAGGCTTACGTCTTCTTTAGCTCCCTGAAAACTGTTTAAAGGACTGATGTAGCTTTGTACATCGAGCATGTTTTGAATTCAAGGCCTAATGTGAATGGTAAATGGAATCCTAACATAGATATATGATGTAAGGGTTTGAAGAAGGTAAACATTAAGACAAAAATGCATGCACTTTCCTTCTTGACTTGAAGAGAGCTCCATTAACACTCATTGGATATCATTATGATTAACAAGGGGGTAAGGATTCCAGTGTTATCCATCCACCATTGAGAACTTGGAATGAAACTTTGATAAGGAAGGATAAAATGGCCATTGGATATATTCCTAAAAAAGAGTTAGAAGTGTTATTTGTGGAACACTTTCCTTTCATTAACCTTTCAGATCTGATTGAGTAGGAATATATTTGGAATTTTCTATATAACATATTGTATAGATGATTAGTGTTTTCAGCATGTTTTATGATGCCAAATAGGGAGATGGTAAGAATGCCATATAATGTTGTCAAACCAACAACATATTCCAGATCTATCCAGAGTAATTTCCAGGCATGTATACATATTTTTAATGAACCCAACCAGATCTGAATTTGGTTTATTTAGGACTTGTTTTATGCATTAATTCATTGCTGTTAGATTGGCTTGCAAGTTTGTTTTCATGCTTGAATTTGATTATTTAGATGTTCTTATTCTTTTGTGTGATATTTTTACCCTTGAATGAGAATGTTTCGCAATGGTTATGTTGATCACATTTTTCAATTTCTCTCATCATAAGATCATACACTTTCCATGTGCACATGAGGTCATGTTTTTGTTAGGGAATGAATAACAATATAAGAATTACTAGTTAGATTTTCGAATAAATTATTGATATTATTTCACATAGTTTTTAATTCTTTCTTTTCATGGCTTTGATGACACCATTACATCTTATAAATTTAAATTTTATTGGCTATGGGGACCAGTGAAGTGATGCTATTGTATATTTTGAATCTCGATTCTTATGAATGCCACTTTTTCTACTAGGTATTTTGGTAATGAAAAATGTAAATAAAAAATTAGTTTTTTAACATAAGAAATAAAAACTTGTATTTATCGTGATGAATTTATGTTTAATTTTGAAGTTAATCTTGGATGGGTTTAGGTTACTAGGTTCAAATTTTCTAGCCTCTAGAATTCATGTCATCATTAACTTACAAATTGTACTAATTTTATATCATTTTTCTCATGCAGCTTTTACTTTGGGTTTCTAAATTGATTTGATACCTTAATAATTGTGGAATATTCAACGAAATGTCAAACAATGATTGTGGAAAGAAAGCATCAAAACAGAGGGATGTATTATCATACTTTTAGAAGCCTCAATCCAAGTATCTAGATTTTCTTCATGATTCAAACTCTTTTGAGTAACCCATCAACAGGACAAATGTCAACTCTTCTAAGAATGCAGCTAATAGCCATATAACATATGATAGGATGGGTTCCTCTAGTGAACAAATTGGGATAAATGCAATTGAACCATAAATTGGAAATGGCAATGTTGAAGGTTTTACCTTGGAAGGCAACAAAAATGATTCATTATCACAAAAAAGGAAAAAAGGCCGATGGGACATAGGGAGAAAATTCCAATCGGAATGGGCCTCAAAATTTCCATTTATTGAACCAATACCTCCAATAAATGAGAAAGAGGCTTCGCGAGAAGTTAAATGCATTGTATGTAGTTGGAAACTTGGAAAGGTAATAAAAATGCAAATGAATTTAGATACAATAGAGAAGCATGCAAGAAAGTTGTATGTTAAGAAAATTGAAAATGGTGAGGAGAAGTCTATTACCAAATGGAAATCTTCTAAGGAATGTCGACATGTCAAATATCAAGAAGAATATAATAAATACTTAATAAGAAAGAGTGAACTCAAGGAAAGTGGAGGGACCATCACATCTCTATTTGGAAAGACAATGGAGAGAAATTTGTTATCCAAGATGACACAATTAAGCACTGTATTTCACATCTTATCTAGAGGTCGTCCTATGACAGATTATCCAGATTACAAGAACAATGTATCTTTTCTTGAAGTATCGAATTTTCCATCTTCTCATTGGTCTAAAACGAGTGGTTGGGAATCGGAAAAATATCTAGCTCAAGTAGAAAACCATGATTTGAAAGAGAAGATTTCAAATGCTAGGTTTTTTTCACTATCTTTGGATGAAGTTACAGCTGTTGATAATACTTCATGGATATGCATGAGTATTTATATGGTTAATGATAATATTAGGCATTCATATTTACTTGGGATTCATAAAATGAAGAAGAGTTCTATAGCTGGAAATATTTATGAACTTGTTATTAAGACTTTGAAGGAAATTGGTGGTATGGATGATTTAATGATTGCAAAAAGGTTGGTATGTGTCGGAGCTGATGGGGCATCAATCATGCAAGGACAAAATAATGGTCTTTGTGTCAAACTACAACTATCAGATTAACCATTTATGATTAGTATTCATTGTATGGCTCATAGGATGAATCTTGCATTTAAAATAGTAAGTAAGTTTCCACTGGTTTCAAAAGTTGAAGAACTTGTACGTGAGACTCATGCATAGTTTTGTCATAGTCCCAAGCGATTTACAGAGTTTCAACAATTTGTTGACGGTGTTATAGATTGAAAAATCTATTAAAATATGTTGATACAAGATGGATCTGATTGAATGGACCAGCCCAAAGGTTATTTACTGTAGACAAAGCTCAAGAGCTTCTCTTTCGACTAACTAATATAGATACATTATTAACATTAGCTGGAATTCTTCCTTTGCTTCATGAAATGAATGTCCTTGTGAAAATGGCTCAGAGTTGCACAATGTATATTGTAGAGTACACAAATTCAAGAAAATTGGCATCCCTTGCATTGGATAATTTGTATCCGATGCCAGATTCTTTTATGGGTCAAACATTTAACAGTTGGACTACTATCATTGATATAGAAAAGAGTGAAAATTATTTGAAGTTTGATGAAAAAGGGAGACTATGTATGGAAGTGCATGGGTATATGGTTCCCTTTTATTATGTTAGTAAGATGGGACAAACCACCAAAGAGTGCCACGTATCAAGATACCAATTCAATGATATTGTGATTTCAGTGAGACGTAACTTGATACAAATTGCACAATCACTATAATTAGAGATAATAGAACAATTTCCTCGAGATGAATTACTGGAAGCTATGTCTATGGTATACTGTCATTTTTGGAACTCTGAAAAAGATATAAATCCTTTAAAAGTTGACTTTCTAGCAAAATTGAATACTTTAGTGCACCACTTTGGTAGGAACGTTAAGGTAGAAGGAGAAGAGATTGGAGGTATATTAGATTCATCAAAATTACATCAACAAGCCACTTGCTTTGCTCAAACAATGTCAGATCAATATCATGTTTTGTCGAAACCTACAGAATATGGTGCAGTAACCAAATTATGGATTATTTTAGGTGAAAGTCAATACCTACAAGAAAACATATCAGAGTATTTCAAATTAGTCAATTTATGTCAAACCATGATTTTGGGATCAATGGAGGATGAAAGAATTTTTAGTGCATTGTCATTCTTGAAGTCAAAGTTGAGGAACAAGCTTGATAAGAATATGGATACTTGTTTAAGATTATATGTAACAAAGTATGACATTACCAATTTTCCATTCAATAGAGCACTGGCACTCTGGAAAACATATTGTGAGAGAAGAGGAGAATACAATAAAACAAATGTCTCCAATGAACTTGATATGGAACATAATGTTTTGGAGGCTCATAATGGTATTTCATCTATAGAAGTTCATGTTCAAAATGTAGAAAATGAAGAGCGACATGAGAATTGGGAATTTGATATGCCACAAGATATAATCTAAACCAATATACATTGGCAATGTATAAATAATGAATGGAATTTAATAGATCATGTGATTTTTTTTAGTTTGACTTCGATGTTCCTCTATTCTTGGAGCTACATTTCCTTGATGCAAGCTATTTTAAGTTTGGTGTTTTGATAGTTAACTAATGCATTGTTTTTTTTTCTTATTTGTGACGGGAAATGAACTTGGGACCTATCTATCCATAGATAATGTCCTAGTATTAAAGGATAAGTAATTAATTTAACAATACTTCCGCTTAGCAAGAATGGGCTCATTCAAAAGTTAAAACTCAAGTACATGGAATTGCTTGTATTTCTAGCTTTGATATCTTGGCAAATATGAATGGTTTGCTTGTTTCTTACATTTGGAGCATTTTTTAAAGTTTGAAAGTTTGCATTTATTTTGGTTAAATATATTTTTATTTCCTTGATAATTGATTGCGGTTTGAGCCCTTTATACTAGTTTGATTCGTTTCATAAATTATTTGTTTTTTTCTTACATTTGGAGCATTTTTTCAAGTTTGGAATTTTGCATTTATTTTGCTTATATTTTTTTATTCCCTTGATTCTTGACTATGAGATCTGAGTTGCTAAGCGAAGAGAAAAATGGTTAACGCATTGGCTTACTAGGTTCATATGCATCCATCGTAGGAGACCTATTGGCACGAGACAGACATTTCTCTAATGTAATGGCATAATTTGCATATGTCCACATACTGTCAATACAGTATTCACTTGAATCTCAGCACCGACAGTAAATTTTGAAAGCTAATAGATGAAAATAGACGCCCAACAATTAAATTTAGTCAATTTCCTGTAGATATTGGTTGTATAGAAGTGATATTTGTCCAATTAAGAAACAATGTGACACATCAAGCATAGATTTGTATTTTTTCTGATGTCTTTTCCATAAATATCAGTCTTTGCATAAATTTGGCAGATTCATGGCAAATACAGTGGTTTGGCAGTAAATTAGAAGGTTTTTTAGCAAATTTTTCAGTAGACATCTCCCTATTTCAAATTTCAGTAGTTTGAGCGGGTATTCTCTATTTTTCTTCCAGTATTTGCAATTTTGCATAGGAAAGATCATATTTGTAGCTCTGCATCTATATTTCAACAATGATTTAATGATAGACTATAGTGCCTATGTATGTAAGGCCCTTGCTTGGTCCCCTCATCAACATGGCCTTCTTGCTTCTAGAGGTGGGATAGTAGATAGGTGCATTCACTTCTGGAACACAACAATAGACTCTTATCTAAATAGTATGGATATTGGAATCCAGGTATATACCCTTGATTCATTTTATAATATAACAAGATTTCATAGTGGGTCTCTGTGTTATAAGCGTGTGACACTTGCTTCAAGTTTATAGGTTTGTAATCTTATTTGGTCAAAGAATGTCAATGAACTTGTTAGCACTCATGGATACTGTGAGAAGAAAATAATGTTATAATAGTGTGGTGATGTCCAACCATGTCAAAGGTTAGTTGATTTTATTATCTTGGTTTAGATAATTCCGCTCTCCAAACTCTTTAAATCCATAATCCGATGTTTTAATACGATAGACTCTATAAAAATTTGCAGGTGTGTATGTAGTTTGGGTACCAGGTGGATCTTGGTTAGACCAAGATGGTAATGATGAGTGATGTTCCCTAGTTCAGCTCATCAAAGGACTGGCCAACCTTTGATGAGGTACTTGACTTCAGGAAGAAGTTAAGGACCGAAGGATCACATCATCAGGATGATCCCTTCAGTACTGTGATGACAAAACTTTCAGTAGATGTATGGCACATGTGAGGATACATACCTAGAGAGAGAGACCTTGTCACCCTATCTTGTTTGTCCTTGTGGTTATCCTGCTTATGGTACTTGACCTTATCGGTTTGGTTGTTTGTTGAGTCACCTTTGTTGTTTTGGTCTCATGATTGACCTTGTAAATGGTCATGAAATCGGGGGGCGAGTTAGTTTGGGTTATGTTTTTTTTGGCCTCCTTCTAGGGCATCGTTTCGAATCTGGTTGATAGAACATTTTTTTGTTTTTGACGTCAAGGTTTGAGCCCTGTAGGGCTATTTTTTTGGTGTCGTTATAAGCCCTCTAGGGCTACGTCTTTCTCCTCTGAGAGGTCCGCCTAATTCTGCAGCTATTTGATTATTTGTTTAGCCCTTCTAGGGCTGTCCTTCTCCATTCTTTTTGTTGCTCCTGTTAGCTACTGCGACTTTGGTGTTGGGTCTATTCAAGATGTCGTTGAACTTTTTGGTTAGGGCCTATTGAGGCTACCTCTATCCTATGGATTTATGGCTTTTGTTATCAAAGACTATTAGAGTCTCTTGAGGTCTCACATTGTATTAAGGGCCCTGTTAGGGCCAGTATTAGTTATTGCAACTTGACTGGTGGTTAACATTGGTTGTCTCCTAATTACGTTAGAAGGTCTGCTGGTGCTTGAAGTTTGTCCTAACACAACTGTACCTATTGTTGACACTCCTCCCTGGTCTCTCTCTCTCATAGGTATGATGTTTCCCTTCTAGAGCTATTTATGTTTCTATATCTATTATGCCTTATTGGAAAAACTGAAAGAAGATTTGAGTACATTAGAGAAGGGCTCATCCCCCGGTAAGTACTTATAACCGTGTCATTTACTAGCATTCTTACTTTCATTTTATTGTGGATTATTGGCACAGTGGCCTATTGGTAGTGCCCTAGTTGAAATAAATGAAAATTAGTTTTTAAATTTATTGGCACAGTGACCTATTGGTAGTGCCCTAGTTGAAAGAAATGAAAAATATGTTTTTAAATTCTTATAGTTGTATTGTATGATTGATTTACATTTATGATCTGCTGCATTATTGTTTAAAAGTTGTTTTTTATTTTATCAAACCCTAACTTTATAAAAATCAACATGGTATCAGAGCTAGTTTTGTACCTAACTCTATTTTGCAGCCTATCAGAATCTACAAAGTTCCTCAGGTAAGGGTTTGAGCACTAAAAAATTTGATTGCAGAAGATTCAAGTATGGTCAGTGGAAGAAATGCGGGATGATGTGGCTCACAACCACAGCGAAGCAGATATACGTTTAGGTTCTTGGACAACAATATCCGAGAATTAAGTCTAATCTATTATTTGATTCTTGCGTCTCATTTGAATTTCATCATGCCAATAAAACTTGCATGTGCTATCATGGTTGAATTGGTCTTGTTTCCATCTTATCTACCACACAACTTAAGTTTCTGTTGTTGGCAATATGGCAGATGTTTAGGTTGGCATCAATGCCAATATATAAGTCAGATAGGTTGTCATTGATGGAAACTAAGATGAGATGATAGAGCAGCAACAAGGGTGAGGACAAAGCTCAAAAGATGCACACCAGAAATGTTAGAATAATGCACTCCAGGTTTCAAAGAATGCTTTCTAATACTGTGAAGACAAAGCCAAAGGTTAATATGCATAGTATAGGGTGTTTTTAGTTGCATGGGGAGTTTTCAATAAGTATACTTGCTAGAGGGGGTGTTAGAAGAGCAGATGCATATGAATAGATATATTAAAGCTAATTTTAATTTAATTTATAATTAGTTTAATTTTCAAAATATTAATAATTACAACACTATGTCCTAGAAGCTCCTTTATCCATGAATATTTTTATTGGTATTTTTTGCTTTGTGTCCCTTAATAGGAAATTGGCATGGTTTCTTTAAGTTGACTGTGTTATGGTTATGGTAATTTTGATTTATTTTATTATCTTGGGTAGAAATTATAGTTCATAGGGATTTAATTATACTTTATTTCCCTTTAGAAGCAATATGCAAACCCACATTATAAGACATTTATACAACCCAATGTATACATACAGGCATATTATTGCCAAAATTACTATTTAAAAAGAAGCATTTTATCACACTCATTTTCACACACACTTAGGTTCTATTCTTGTATGTGACACTTAGGTTCTATTCATGTGTGTGACATGTGACAACTACCTAAATAGATATGAACAAGAAGAGTTGAACCACACACACACTCATATACAACCAACATGAACACCATGAATCCATAATGACGATATATAAATTAATAACTAGGATAGGTTCAAATCCTCGTGCTCTTGCAGAAAGTATATAATCAAATACCCAATGATATCTTGTGCCTATGAGGCCCATGATGACATTTTATGTTGATCATTCCTCCAGAACTTCAATGGATTATTATTCATTCAAGATATCGTCAGTTCCATTAGCAACTGAGAGTTGAGGCAACACACCCTCTTCCTCAAGAAAAACAAATCTCCATACTTTATGCATTACCTAAGGTGGGGACTAAAGAGCAAATTATCTTTAGGTTCCCTATTGACTAGGACATTTTAGGGAGGTTCCAATGTTTCTACAGGGGATCCAACATATCATCATATTGATCTTTTTCAGATAGTACAACTAGCAATGCCTTGCGTTGTACAATACTAGATAACCTTAAGATTCAACATTTCTACATTTTGCAAATAATCACAACACAAAATTCACTAATACAATTTGAAATTCAAATAGGTCAATCATTGATTTTTCATTGAAATATGATGATATATTTGATTATCATTATCTGACATAATATCAAAGTTTTATATGACATTTTAAATATTTACACTACTAATTTTTTCACTATAAACACAAACTAGAGATTTGCGTTTGAAAAATGAAGAGAAAATATATGATCACATTATCTTCATGTGTCTTAATAGATACAAATCACAATGTTATGCATGTCTGCGGTGTTATTGGCTTCAAAAACCTTTGAAACCATTAATACATCAACATGAGCTTCTCCTAGAAACAAGCCCGAAGTGTCCCTAATTCTTGGATTTGGAAGTGTCCGTCGAACAATCACCTACAACAAGTTTGAGTAGCTTTTGGGTGGATTGTGAGGTAATCATCACTACAAAAGTGACGAGACAGTAGTAAAATGCATTCATGAACATTTGCAATCCTCTTTAACCTTCAAACATCCCTTATTGTCAGACCTGGGCATGTTTATAGTATATCCAGGCATGGTTCAACCTTGTATTAGTCTCTCTCCTCCTTCAAACAGTAGGATTACTGAAGTCTGGGCAAATTATTTGGAATAGGGCATGAATAATAGCTACAAGCAACCTTAAATCCCTATTTTTGGATGTTTTATAGACATGAAAAGAGATCTATCCCAATTATTATGGGAATAATTCATGAGGTAAACATCCTTCATCTTGGGTTCTAAGTTTAATTCTAGCATAAAAAAATGCCCTAGTATTCAAATATTGGCACCTTTTAGGAAAAATTAAGCTGAAATGGTGGTCAAAAGTCATATGGGACATCTCAGGACTAAGTATTATATCTGATATTATGGTTGTTTTAGGAATATACGGAGACTGGTGAGGTATATGCACAAATGACTGTGCAACCAATGAACAACATAAGTGGCAAAGGCAATCTAACAATGATTATTTGGATCCATATGCAATTTTGATGACCAAATTTGTTTATATTGCATTGAAATCCATAAGTGCATGTCAATATATTATATTTCTTAGTTCTATATAAATCTTCCTACATTTGAATTGGTAACATTGTGGTGTGTGCATTGATGAGATAGGAAGGTTCCATTCCCTTTCAATAGGGAAAACTTGTTTAACCTTTTAACTAGTTGTTATAAAAATCAAGTGTTTTGCACTTAAATTGAAATTTGAGATGTTTACAAAGCAACTTGGAAATATCGTTGGAATTATTGCAACAAAATTGAATTTTCCAATTGTATAGCATAGGTGGTTCAAGGATATTTCCATTGATTTGTTGGACACCTTATATATTTTTTCTCAAGGGTGCTCTTTATGGAGAAATTTGGTTCTTGGAAAAATCTCAAGTCGATTAACACAATTTTAATACTTAGTTGTTCAGTGTTTATTTTGGTCTCACTAATCAAAAAAATTCATTCATGGGACTACGTTTCAACTTCATGATACTGTCAAGTCTTCATAGGACCTTGTTTCTGAGCTTCATGGTGAGTTAGAAGAGAATAAAAAAAGTATTCAAGACTTGCAACACTTCAATCAAACTTGGTATGAAGATCAAGTGAATTAATTTGTACTAAATATATGTCCAAGCATTGCACTAGTTCATTGCAAATTTCTACTCTTGCAATAGCGTGCATGCCTAATGTTTCCTCTCCTAGCATTAGCGAAATACAAGGAACAATAGATATGTTACAAGATGATATTCAATGTCTATCACAGGGCCTTCCTTCCTCTTTCTTTGATGTTGATGTTGCACAACATACTCGAGGAATTGGGTCTAAATTTATTTTCCATATGGGAAATATTGGTAGTGAGCTTAGAATTGTTACTCGTATTGACCTTCTAATGAGATTGGTGAGAGTAGACCTTGGATATGAGACTGCATTTCCATATGCAAGCCATTCTATGCTTCAACTACTAATGCAGACCTCAAGAAATAATAAAGACTGTAATTGCATTTACGTATCGTTGAAATGGTAGTACAAAGAGGCAACCCATGTCTGTAGGTTCTTCAACACTTGAATTGGACTCCTTAGCCTTGGAGAATGCTACATCATATTTTGAAGTTTCATATGCGATATCAGATGGTGAAGTTTCCTATGCAACATAGGCAAGCAACTTCCAGTTCTTGATGGAGTGCCAAACACAGTGAAAGACGATGTTACTTGTGTCAATCACTTGCGTGAGTGTGGATCATTGCTTATGGAATGCAAGAAGGGTCTTGGCAGAGAAGACCACAAGTAGAAACAAAGCTATAAAGAATAAGATAAACAACATCAAGCTCTATGTTAGGTGTGTATTCATTATGGACAACTGTGAAGAGTTTATCCTTGAATATCTTAGCTTTGTCAAGGATGTCATGGACTTTGAGTATTTTCCTTTGAATATTTCTCACGAGACACTCCAACAAAACAAAATATTGAAGGTTATTAGAAAGAATCTTGTGAAGAAGTGCGCAGAGTTGTTCTTTGAAATTGCTCAAAACAAGGAGGATTACAATAAAATTCTATGAGGCATTTTCAAAGAACCTTAAGCTTGGCATTCATGAGGATAGCCAGAATGGATCAAAGATTGTTGACATGCTTAGGTACCACCAGCATAGATCCATCTTAAACCTATATCTATCAAGCATCGAGAGGGATCCAATTTTTTGAGGTGTATTTCTTTTTTTAAATTCAAACTCAAGAAATTTAATCTCTCTTGATTGATAGATCCTGGTTTAAGTTTTAATTTTTTATTTTATAAACGAACATCTATTTTTTAATTAATTTTCATAATATTTTAGTTTATGAGCCGACATGGATTTTTTTTAAATACTTTCCATAATTTTACTTTTTTTACATTTTAATTAATGGCCGACAATACTTTTTACTTTTTTACTTTTTTACTTTTCATTAAATACTTTCCATTGCATTTTACTTTTTTTTACATTTTAATTAATGGCCGACAATAATAAAGACAAACGTTTATAGCCTAGGATTTAATTCAAACGAAAATACATGTCCTTTTATGAATCGTCGACATAATATTAATTTTTTATTATTATTATGTTAAAGACAAACTTTATTTATTATGGCCGACTATAAGGACAAACATGAACAAACGTCATAGGATCTCCCCCATATTGGGTTGTAAACCACCTCGTTTCACTCGATGCAATTATACTAAGAGCGGGGAAGAGATGACTAGCTTGAAGGACTTGAGAATATTTTCGAAGTAAGAGACTCAAAAACTGTTGATCAGATAAATGAACGATGGATATCGAGTTTTATTTTGGGATATATCCCACATTGTCCATAAAAGTTTGTATCTATGCGTTTATAAGGCCAAGGATGAGTAGTCTTATTCGACGCATGGTGCAGAGATAGTGTAGGAGCTCAGGGTGTTTGGTTCTCCACGAGAAAACCACCATCCTAGAGCTTCGGACGCCTAGGTGGCCCCCTATCTTTTGCAACGCATTGCTTCTTCAATGAGGATGATGACTAAGATGTTGCAGATGTGGCATTGATGTGTTGTAGATGTAGCGTCGAGGAGAATATTGACTTGGCAAAAGTGTTGATGATATGGACAATGACATGGAGGCATGCTATCACAGAAATGATGGTTTTATGCTATGTGGAAATGGTTAAGCGAAGAAGAGCCGAAGCTCTTAGGTGCCAATGCAATAGTGTGGCAAAAGAGGGCTAATGCAAAGAGCCAAATCTCTTATAGTGCTAAGTTTGGTTATTGAAATATTTTATATATATATATATAAATTGAAATTTTAATATATAACTTAGTTTAATATTAATATTTTAGAGATTGCATGCATTTTAACATACAATTTTTAAGGACATTTATGTACTTATTGCAATGATATGTTAGTTGTTTAACATCTAAGGTTTTTATTGTGGTTATTGGTTTTTTAAGATGTAAATTGCATTTTTAAGTTTTAATTACTTATTATTGTAAAACAAGGTTGTAACATTTGATGTTGCATTTTAATTTAGTGTGTTTTTTATTTTTTTCGAGGTCTTTACGTTGCAAAAAGGATAATGGTTTTTGGGAGTACCATTTACACATCCTTTTCTAATCCTTGCCTTATCATGCATACTATTTTTGTTCCACTTTGTATCCTAGAGCATACCTTGCCTACGTAGTTGAGTCCATAATTACATCCTTACGTCCATATTGGTATCATGAGATGCATCCTAACATCCAAAATTGTGTCATAATGTATGTATGAATTACATAAAGTCTTACATCTTTGCATCTTAATTTGTATCCTAACCAACCCCAACATCTAATGTTGCATCTCCTTTTCTATCTCAACTAACCCTAGTTTCTCAATTTGTATTTCCTACGAATCGATTTGAAATGTTGAAACATGTTGTGCATTTCATTCATGGTGTCATGCATAACCTTTCCAATGAGGGACTTGAACTTGTGGCTTATTACTTACTAACGTGGTGGCTTGCAATTACATCACTACTACAATTGGTAAGCAATATGATACTTATTATTTCTCATATGATGTATATTAGATAGATGGATGACATATTAAATTCCCAGGGCCTTAACTTTTCACTTTGAACTCTATGAGGCTCACAACAACTCATTGAAAATATCTTCATGAGTTCTACATATTCAAATATATGAAATCACTTTCCCCAGTAATTAGAAAAAGGCCTCTCACACATATGTGACTAACATTAGAAAAGCATGTAAACAACACATATAAGTGATGCACTATACACAACACATATAGGTGACCTAGTCACACATAATAAGTGACGCTCTCAAGAGACACACCATGATTAGTTTGACTTAAGATACACCATAAATGATGAACAATAAGTGTTGCACCACAAGTAAGACAACTAAGTTAGACCCCATAAGCGACACACATAAGTGATGCAAGTGACACTCATAAGTGATGCATTAGAGAAACACACTTAATCGATACACCATAAGTGCTGGAATCAAGCAATACATATATGCATTGATGCCCAATTTTAGAAGGCATACATAAGTAATGCAACATAATTGGAAAAAAATTAATGATACACTTAAATGATGCACATAAGAAATGTACCATAGGTCCATAAGAGATGCACTTTGGTGTCTAGCTTGGGTTGCCAGGAAATCATACATGTTTTTCGGTACTGTTGCTTTTGAATTGTCTTGATGTATGCCATCATGAACAAGTGTTCGTTGTGATGCTTGTTGACACCTTTCCTTGACTGAGGGGAGACGTTCATCAATGTTGAGAATTTGCTTATGTTTGGAAATCAAAAGGCATTCCCTCTTGTTTTTTAAAAGGCATTTCTCCTCGATTGGTCTATCAAAGGGAATGTTCTCACCATATACTTTTCTAGTGAATACTAAATAGATGTAAATAAAGTTAAACCAAGAAATAGAATGAGAGTTTTGAATCTCAATTCTATTACAACATAACACATCTAGACTCTATTTTTAGTGATAGAAATAAGATTTTTTTGTTTCCCTTAACTTCATATGCCAATTTTTTTAAAAATAAGTTTTAATATATGTCATACATTATCACCTTCCATTGGAAAAGGTAGAGACTACCTTAGAATAGGACCATGCAACAATAACACACAGTCTTCCACAAGATCTTTTAATTTTCACTCTTATTGTTCTACATACAGTCCTCATCTCCAAATATTTGTTCAAGGTTTAAGAATCTCATACATAGATTCATAAGAATGGGACTATGAAAAATAAAAAATGTGATAGATGGTCATTAAAAATACTTGTTAGGAATTTTCCATTACAACTTAAAAATGCATTTATAGGAAGTATATTAATGAGTTTGTTTGACAAAGAGTTTGAGTCATGATCATATAAAGCATGCATCCTCTAGTAGTCTTTTGAGGAGATAAAAAAATATTGTCATAATCCCAAACTATAATAATTCAAGAGTTTAAGAAATTTATCTGTTGAAAACAATAATACAATGAAATTTATACTAACAGGAATAAATTATTTTGAAAATGAAAATGTGTTTTCCTTCGAAGACTGGGATGGGTCTCTTGTGAATGAAATAATATGAAGAGAAACCTATCAGAAGGAAAAGTGAAAGCACACTAAATTGTGATTTCTTAGGAATCAAAGAGATGGTGAGTCTTCTTGGCAAAAGATTCGCCAAAATTTTACAATATTTTATAAATCAGTGAAATATTCGGCAGTTTTTACATTTTTTTATATTGCAATGAAATATTCACCAAGATTTTACAATGTCTTATAATTTAGTGAAATATTTGACAATATTTTATAGAATTATATAATAAAATGAAAGATTCGCCAAAAAATTATATATACATATTATATTGTTGATAAAATCACCTTCAAATTTTCCTATATATCGAGGAGATTCGCAAATTTTTTATACATATAAATTTGGGGGGGTTCTTAAAATTTTCCCGGTGCCCCATTAAGCTATACCCAACCATTATGTCCATGTGTTGCATGAAGCGTCAATGTCGAAGGCTCATTGATTCACCACCTTTGCATTCTGAATAGCCTGTTTGATGACGTGTCTTGGTTATACGTCATACCATTATACCCTGTAGTCATAGCCATTTCTTAGGGCCTTCATTGACTGCAACATTAACTTTCTTGTCAGATCACATTACCATCATAGCAATTAGTGAACCTGCGGCGGGATCATTGATAACATTCTTCATCCAATTTTTAGAGCATTGCAAGTTAATTTCATTCATGTTTTCAATTTGAGGAGATTCTATCACTCTTGGAATTCCCCTTAGGGTTCTATCCTCACCATCACTACTAAACCATTAGCCATGAAATGAAATTGTAAATCATAACTTTGTCTTATAAAGGGTATGATGGATTTTATTTATGGGAGGTTCTTTTGGGCATATTTGTGCATATTCTTCTCTTTGGAAATAACAGTACAATGTTTTCCACAAAATATTTTTAAATACTACTATGGGAATGCTTTTTCAGTACGGGTAATATACAAGTTTTTCATGTTTTTAACTTTTGTGCGTTGTAATTCTTGGCTTCTTAAATAGGGATGTGACATAAGTCGCCTTACAGAAATAAGGTTCTTGCTTAACGATACACACAACACAAACCACAATGCTCACACAAATAAGGTGTAGAACAAGATGCCTGGATTGGCTTATATTACTTCTCTGAAATTGGTTACAATATAAAATAACTGTAAGTAAATAACTAACTACAATCAGCCTCAGTTGTTACAACTTAGAAGTAACTTTGGTGTGCTCTCCCTATGTGTCGACCTCACCCTCTCCTGGTTCACCACGGAACTATAAGCTATGGTTCGATCTCAACACTTTGCACTTGGCTAGTGTGACTCTTCACAATGCTCTCGGTTCTGCACTCTGCTCTGTTGCCTCCTCTACTGCTTCCTTGTCTCCTTAGACTGAAGACCTTTTCTTCCTCTTCTACACTGCAGGTGCTGTTTCCAAGATTATTACAATCCCAAGATATGCGTTCCCTTCCGTTCATCAATCCTCCCAAATCCTATGAACTTGCACTGTCAGCTCCTATATGTGCTGCACAACCTCTATCCATGATGTCCATTGTCATGTCCTTCACCAACTCGCAATAACTGTAATAACTTCCTCAGCAACCCTGAACGGCTACTGGTACAGTCCCTTGACTTTCTGTCCTTCCGAACCTGCTACAGCAGTCAGTCACATCTCCACTGTCTTGTCAGTTCATTCCATTCCCAATATACTTGGTTTCGCCAAACCCTGTCATGTTGTAGTTCGACCACTTGTCGACTACCCGACCTCTTACGTCGCTCTTCACCTGTCGACCATCTCCTCTCGTGTTAGGATATTTAGACACTTAGGAGTTAGTTAAGATCAACTTGTGTAATATATCCGTTAGGGATAGTGTGTTTCTTTAGTATGCATTAGTATGCATTTGTAAATACTTAATCCGACGGTCACGATATGTTTCCGACATAGAGTGATCCGACGGCTCAACTTCTCTTCGATCAAATCTAACCTTGATCCGTGGCTTAACACCCGATTGGTCCATGATCTCTATTTAAAGAGCATGGAGGGTCATTGCTTAGTTGATCGATTATGAGAAGCTCATTTGTAACTTTCTTTCTTTGCATAATAAATTGTCCCGTAGAAGCTATTTGGCTGGGGCCGTGGAGTGTTTCCCTCAAGAGGGTTTAAACCACGTCAAAACATCGGTGTGTTGATCTGTGATCTGTTTGTGTGAAGTGGTTTCTCTTGGTGTTTGGTCCTTTGGTAGTACCTTGTGTACCCGAACATGGTATCAGAGCTTTTATAAAATGTCGCTTTCGGTTATGATCTAGATCTTGAACTGTTGTTGCCGAAACTCGAAAGGGTTTCTAGTTCTGGTATTTTTGTGCATTTATGGGCTGTGGGAGGTGTTCCATTGCGTCTGGAGCGTCGTTTCCATTGATAAATAGTTTTCGTTTGATCAAAAACAGTTTCCAGTTGCTCCAGAAACGCGTATTTCATCAGATCTGAAGGTATAATGTTACAGTGACGCATTTTTTTTATTTCGTTTTTTAATAAGAAAAAATATCATATTTCATTTTTTTTTACTATTAGATTTTTTATTTCGGTTCAGATTGTTTCTTTCTCGTCTGCGTATGCTCTTTGTTGTGCACCTTGAGCAATCTCAGCAAATTAGGAACATAAAGGGAAAGGGTTTTTCTCGACTGCGTATGCTCTTTGCTGTGCACCTTGTGCGATCTCGGCAAATCAAAAACAGAGAAAAAATGTAGACTTTCCGGGCAGGCTAACAAGATCTAACTCCACAAGTGTGGAAAAGTTTTTTTTGTTTCGTTTTGTGGTCTGTTTTGCAGGAAAAAGGGCAAGCACGCAAACCGAGCAAGAAGAGTAAAAAAAAAAACCCCTTCCTCATTCCCATATTTTACATACCTTTTAATCTAGCTCACTTGGTTCAAAGTTGCTTTATTCCTTAATAGGTCTTGAGTTCAAGTCTTAGGAAGTTACTTTTAAAAAGAAAAGTGCATGCAATTTCTATTTTCAAGTTACTTTATTGTAAAAGTGCATCTCACTTAAATAATAAAAAATAAAAATACAAGTGAGTCACTTAAGTTTTTTATTTATTGTTGCACTATTTAAAAAGTAATATCATTGTAAAAGTGAAATCACTTATTTTACAAAAGTGATTCACTTAAAGCAACTTTTTTGTAAAGTGATTGTCAAAAGGTTCATCTTGGGAAGAAGGGGGTTCTTTTTTTGCTGGACATTCTCTAGCTGCCATGTCACTATTGGGGACATCTTCAATAGTTTCTTTGTTCAAGCATAACTTCATCATACAGAGTCAGTTTTCAGTGCCGTTTTTTTTTAAACCGCCTATTTTTTTGATATCTTTACATCCAGACTATTGGTTTATGCGTTTACAGCTATTACTTTACAAATATGGCCGCCCATTGTGATATTCTACTTAACAGTTCCAACTATTTCTCATGGAAATCTTGTATGGAGGATGTTCTACGAAGTAGGGGACTTTTCAGAATTACCACAGGGAAAGAAAAAGAACCCACTGATGATGATAAGAAAATAAAATGGGCAAATAGATGTGATGAAGCTCATGGATTGATTGGGATGTCAATCTCTACTGATTTGCGATTCCACATATCTGGAATTGATGAACCTAATACTGCTTGGGACAAGTTGGAAACTGTGTTTGGTAAACACAATGAAATTCGAGGTCACCAACTCAAAAATGAGTTGATTTCTTTAAATCCAAGTGACTTTTCATGCATTCAAGATTATTTATCTAAGTACAAAACTCTCAAGCTCTTATGTGCAGAATGTAAGATTGAGAGGGAAGACAAACAATGCATTTATCATATTCTTTCCAAACTTGGACCTACATATTCTGTTTTTGTATCTACATTTTACTCCATGAAAGCATCCTTGAATGCATCTAGCTATCAAGAGCCTAGTCTTGAATCCTTTTGTGATTCCTTGATTAGGGAACAAGATAAACTCATTCATCTTGGAATAATCAACAATGCAGATACATCTAGGAAAGCCTTATTGTCCCAACAGAAAGAAAAGTCCAAGCCTCCCAAGAAACAAAATTTTTGCAATAATAAGTCAAACAAGGGTCCAAAACTCTCTCAGTCAGCTCCTTCTTTCAAAAATGACAAAGGATCCAAGCCAAAAGGCAAGAAGACTGAGCGTCATTGCAACTATTGCGGGAAAGATAATCATGATGAATCTAAGTGTTTCAAGAAGATGGAAGCCTTGGAAGCAGCAATGAAGAAACACCACATCAGCCTAGATTCGCCTTCAGAATATGCCTCTCATGGACATGCACTTTGTGCATCTAGTTATTCTTATAATGCATCTTCTTCTTCTACTTCAAATGAATGGCTCATTGATTCTGGAGGATCTTATCATATGGCTAAGGATCAAGCCATCTTTTCTACTATGCATGAATGTAACACCAAACAAATATTTGTTGGTGATGATAGATCTCTAAGTGTTGTAGGAGCTGGAACAGTTCCAGTAGATAATGGTCATTTTAGTGATGTACTATGTGTTCCAAGAATTTCCTGCAATTTGTTATCAGTCTATCAGATCACTCATTCTGGTGAAGGTAAAATTGTGACCTTTACACCTCACCAAGTTGTAATCAAGGATTTTAAAGATCCTCAACAGGTTCTAGCTACCGGAATTGTTGATGATATTACCAAGTTGTACAAGTTTAACAACTTTGGGTCATCACCTTTCCCTTCAGTTTTTGTTGCTCATAGTGATAACTTGAGCAAACTTTGGCATGAGCGATTTGCTCACTTAAATTATCGCTCATTGCAACAACTATGTAAAGAAAATATGGTGACAGGTCTTCCGATGGTATCTTGCAGAGATGGTGTTTGCTCCAGTTGTGTACTCAGAAAACATCATCGGGACAGTTTTGACAAACGTGCCTCTTGGCACGCCTCGGTTCCCTTGGAGCTTGTGCATAGTGACTTGTGTGGTCCTCTTCCATCTACTTCCTTTTCTGGTTTCAAATATTTCTTAACTTTCATTGATGATTACACTAGACGCACTTGGGTTTATTTCCTAAAACTTAAGAGCGAAGTATTTAACATGTTCTTGGCCTACAAGGCCCTTGTTGAAAAACAATCTGGTCATCAAATTATTAAGTTAAGATCTGACAATGGAGGATAATATGTTAACAAACAGTTCACTACTTTCTGCACTGAACAAGGCATCCAACAACAACACACTGTTCCATATACACCACAAAAAAATGGTGTAGCTGAGCGGAAGAACCGCACTTTAAAAGAAATGGCTAATTGTATGATCCAATCTAAGGGACTAAGTCTTCAATTTTGGGCTGAAGCCATAAATTGTGCAAATTACATAGTTAATCGCACCCCCACAAAAGCATTACAAGGTATAACACCGGAAGAAGCATGGATTAAAATTAAACCTGATGTAAGTCACTTTCGTGTGTTTGGTAGTGAAGCATGGGCTCACATTCCGGATGAAAAATGGAAAGCATTGCAGCCTAAAAGTGAAAAGTACATATTTGTTGGATATTCTGAAGATGTAAAAGGTTATAGACTTCTTCAACCACATTCTCATGCTATAATAATTAGAAGAGATGTTAAATTTGATGAAAATATCTTAGCCTGCGAGCCTAACTCGGCGATTGTGCCATCTTTGGCCTGCGAGCCTAATTCGGCGTTTGTGCCTTCTTCTTCTTCTTCGAACTTCCTTGACAGGTTTCCAACTCCAGTTTCTGATGATGACAGTGAGGATGAAAATCCACCTCTGCCTGCTCATGTTCCTCCAGTTGCACCAGCACAAGTACTTCCTCGATGGGTCCGTTCAACATGTGAAGCAGCTGGTGATCTTGCCGGTGATCCTAGAGATCAACGTCGAACACATTCTCAGTTTCAGCGAGCCTCTTCTCTTTTGGCTCAAGTTTCCGAGAATCATGATCCAAAAACTTTTGCAGAAGCTTCAGGGAATCCAGATTGGGATGCAGCCATGGATGAAGAATATCATTCCTTAATGGCAAATGATACTTGGGATCTTGTACCTCTTCCAAAAGGAAGAAAACTTGTCAGATGTAAATGGGTCTACAGAACTAAGTATGCATCAGATGGAAGTGTTGAAAGACTTAAGGCAAGGTTAGTTGCCAAATCTTTTTCCCAAGTTGAAGGGATTGACTACAATGAAACCTTTGCTCCCGTCGCAAAAATGAACTCCATCCGCCTTGTTCTTTCCCTTGCAGCCTTACACAACTGGTAATTCCATCAAATGGATGTCAAGTCTGCCTTCTTACATGGTGATTTACAGGAGTAAATTTACATGGAACAACCTCCTGGCTATGTTTAGAATAACTCTAGCCTTGTCTGCCACCTTAAGAAATCCTTATATGGCCTTAAGCAAGCTCCTAGAGCTTGGCATGCCAAAATGGATAACTTTCTCCTTGACACTGGTTTTTCTAGATGCCATTCTGACCCCAATGTCTATACCAAGAAAGTAGGAAACCATCTCATCATACTTGTTCTATATGTTGATGACCTTATTCTTATTGGTAGTGACCCTAAGCTTATAACCCATGTGAAATCCAGTCTTAAACACAATTTTGAAATGTTAGACTTAGGACATTTGCATTATTTTCTTGATCTCCAAGTCCTGCAAACCAAAGAAGGAATATTTCTTTCTCAGTCTAAGTATGCTTGTGACCTTCTTCGTCACTTTCACATGGAAGACTGTACACCAGCCCCTTCTCCCTTCCAGTTTGGAGTCAAACTTTCTACCACTTATACTTCACCTGAAGTTGATGCCACCTTGTATCGTCAGCTTGTTGGTAGTCTCTTATACTTGACTCATTCCCGTCCTGACCTTTCCTTTGCCGTTGGTTGAGTTGCCCGTTATATGCAGACACCTCATGAAAGTCACTGGAAAGCAGCTAAAAGAATACTTCGATATATTCAAGGTACAGTTCAGTTTGGGATTCATTACAGTACAGGGGGGAAACCTTTGTTGGTTGGTTTCACTGATTCAGATTGGGCCAACGATCCTGATGATCGAAAGTCTACTGCAGGTTATGTTTTCAGTCTAGGATCTAGACCTATTACTTGGGCTTGTAATAAACAACAAGCTCTTGCTCTTTCTTCAACAGAGGCAGAATATCGAGCAGCTGTCAATGCCAGTCAGGAAGCTTTATGGCTTCGACAGATCCTTTCAGAGTTTGGATTCGAGCAGTAGCAGCCTACTCCACTTTGGTGCGACAATCAAAGTGCCATCAAGCTTGCCAAAGATCCAGTTCTACATCAACGCAGAAAATACATTGAGCTACATATGCACTTCATTAGTAATCTTGTTCATGATCGGGTTCTTGAAGTGTTCTTTTGCCCTACAGATGATCAAGTTGCAGACATCTTCACCAAGTCTCTTACAGAAGCGAAGTTTTCTAAACTTCGATCTATGTTAGGAGTTCAGGAACTTGTCATTAAGGGGGGATAGGATCTAATACCTCCTTCCTTCTCCTAATAGTGTCACTTTTGTAAATCCTTCAATCCTATCCCAAGTTGTTCTTAAGGGGGGATGTTAGGATATTTAGACACTTAGGAGTTAGTTAAGATCAACTTGTGTAATATATCCATTAGGGATAGTGTGTTTCTTTAGTATGCATTAGTATGCATTTGTAAATACTTAATCCGACGGTCACGATATGTTTCTGACATAGAGTGATCCGACGGCTCAACTTCTCTTAGATCAAACCTAACCTTGATCCATGGCTTAACACCCGATTGGTCCATGATCTCTATTTAAAGAGCATGGAGGGTCATTGTTTAGTTGATCGATTATGGGAAGCTCATTTGTAACTTTTTTTCTTTGCATAATAAATTGTCCCGTAGAAGCTATTTGGTCAGGGCCGTGGAGTGTTTCCCTCAAGAGGGTTTAAACCACGTCAAAACATCGGTGTGTTGATCTGTGATATGTTTGTGTGAAGTGGTTGCTCTTGGTGTTGGGTCCTTTGGTAGTACCCTGTGTACCCAAACATCTCGATCCTCAACTTCTCGCGACATCGGCTGTTTCTTCAGTCCACCGCACTTCGACTGCTTCTGCTCAACTTGTTGACTTCGACAAGTCAACCTGCTCTCTGCACAAGTGGTCATCGGCACTCCTGCTGGTCAGCTCCCTTCGGTCAATCAACTTCGACTGATCTGCCTAGGTCCCGATGCTCTTGCATCAGTCTCCCCAGGTGAAAAAGAATCCGACTGCTCTGTCAGTCTCCTGAACTCATCATTTTCCCATCGCACCAAGTATTCCTTCATGCGCGATCTATGGGTACGCCCTACTTCGTGTTCATCGATTACTTCTGCGATCCCTTCTTTATGCCGATATGGAATTTTGTCTGTCCATTCGATACGGTTTCCTTCCCCCTTACTACTTCTTGACCCTTCTTCAAATTTATACAGGTCTTAGACGTTGAACGTTGCTGAAATGTTCAAGTCTTCTAGCAATTCCAACACATAGGCATTGTCTGAAATCTTCTTCAGAATCTTGCATGGTCCTATCTTCTTCAACTTCAGCTTGTTGTATGTTCGTATCGAAAATCGCTCCTTCCACAAGTATGCATAGACTAGGTCCCCTTCTTGGAATGACAATAGACTCTTCCTCCGGTCGGCTCTCAACTTGTAGGCCACATTACTCTTCTCGATGCGCTTTCGCACATTTTCATGAACTTCATGCATATGCTCTACGAATGATTCTACATCCGCACTCTTCCTAGTTTCTGTCGAAAATTCGACCAAATCTGCCACCACATGTGGACTTATCCCTTGAACAATCTAGAATGGGCTCAATCCTGTCGATCGATTCACAGAATTGTTATATGCAAACTCTGCCTGTGCCAACACATTTTCCCACTGCTTGGGTCTGTCACCTGCTAAACATCTCAGAAGGTTTCCCAAACTTCTATTTACAACCTCGGTTTGTCCGTCTGTCTGTGGATGATATGCCGATCTAAACTCTAACTTCATGTCAAGTTTCTTCCATACGGTTCTCCAGAAATTCCCCATGAATTGCGTATCCCTATATGACATGATACTCTTTGGAAACCCATGCAACCTGACTATTTCCCTAAAGAATAGTACATCAATCCTTGTGGCATCACTTGTTTTCTTACATGGTATGAAATGTGCCATCTTCAAAAACCTGTCAACTACGACAAATATTGAGTTGTTTCCCTATTGAGTCCTTGGTAATCCTAACACAAAATCCATGCTAAGATGCTCCCACGGGTTCTCTGGTACTGGCAATGGTGTATACAACCCCGTGTTCTGACTCCTTCCTTTTTCCAAATGGAAAACTTGACATTGTCAAACCCATCTTCTGACATCTGTCAACATCCTTGGCCAGAAATACTTCTCATCAACCAGTGCTTTGGTCTTGTCGATCCCAAAATGCCCTGCTAACCCGCCATTATGAAAC
The DNA here is from genome assembly GCA_027924585.1 of Larix kaempferi. NCBI lineage: Eukaryota > Viridiplantae > Streptophyta > Pinopsida > Pinales > Pinaceae > Larix > Larix kaempferi. Next base: position 53,517,949 of record BSBM01000047.1, on the reverse strand, counting down.
TCTCGGATTAGGTTCTCTCTGATTGATCCTCTGGGAATACACAACTAACTTCCCCTGAACAGGTAACCTTCATGAATGAGATAACTCAAATATGGAGTTTTGTCGGTGCTCCAAGGCTCACGACAAGCCTTCCATGCCTTCGTAAAATCTTCGTCGGTCTCATATTCCATATTTATCGACTCTATTCTTGTTTCCTGAACAATCATCATGCTCAAGAGCGCAACTCTCCTGCTCAACGCGTCGGCAACTTTTTTCGACTTTCCCAACCTATGTCACAACATGAACGTATATCTCTAGAGAAGCTCCACCCACTTCATGTGTCTCTGATCCAACTTCGACTGAGTATTCATATACCTCAGTGCTTGGTGATCTATGTATAACACAAATTCCTGTGGCAACAAATAATGCTTCCATTTCTTTAATGCTTGTATGATAGAATAGAACTCTTGGTCATAGACTGAATACTTCTGCTTTGCTCCATTTAGTTTTTCACTGAAAAATGCAATTGGTCGGCCTTCCTGGATTAACACTACTCCAATTGCTGTTCCACTTGCATCACAATCGACCTAGAAAAATTTGTCAAAGTCTGGGAGCGCCAACACTGGGCTCTCAATGACCTTTTCCTTCAATTTGTCGAAAGCTTCCTAGGCCTTATCCGTCCACTTGAACTCGCCCTTTCTCATGCATTCTGTCAATTGTGTGCAAATCCGACTGAATCCCCGAATGAACTTCCGGTAGAAACTAGCATGTCCATGGAAACTTCTCACTGCAGTCATACTAGTCGATTTTGGCCAATATACTATTTCCTTCACCTTCTCGGGGTCCATCTCCAACCCTTTACCTGAAATTACAAATCCCAAGTACACCAACTCCTTCTTCATGAAGAAACACTTTTGTAGGTTTATCATCAACTTCTCTTCCTGCAATTTCTGCAATACTTGTCAAATGTGCTCCAAATGTTCTGACTTGGTCCGACTGAAAATAAGAATTTCGTCTAAATAGACTACGACAAACTTTCCCAAGAATGGCTTCAGTACCTCATTCATCAGTCTCATGAATGTACTGGGTGCATTAGTCAATCCGAATGGCATGACTAACCACTCATATAACCCTTCTCTTGTCTTGAATGTTGTCTTCAATTCATGTCCTTCTTTGACCCTAATCTGGTGATATCCACTCTTCAAGTCTAATTTCGTGAAGTATGTTGCTCCACTTAGGAAATCCATCAAGTCATCCATCCCTGGCAATGGAAATTGATACTTGATCATGATCCTGTTGATGGCTCTGTAATAAATACACATTCTCCATTCCCCACCCTTCTTTGGTGTCAATACTGCTGGTACTGCACACGGGCTCAATCTTTCATGGATCAATCCCGTGTCCAACAATTCTTGGACCTATCGGTTGAGCTCCTGTCCCTCTGCTGGACTCATCCTATATGGTGATTCATTTGGAAGACTCAACCGTGGAATCATGTCGATTTGATGGGATATGATCCTTGTCGATGAAAATCCCGTCGGTTTCTCATCAACCATTATGTCCTGAAACTCTTCAAGCAACTCCTCGACTTCGATCGGAATGCTCTCCCAATTGGTCATTCCTTCGACATATGGTCCTTTTGGAATGATTGCAAAACATCCCGACCGCTTTTCCTCCTCTGTCAGGAATTCCTTGGTGGTGCTCATCAACACTCACTTCTCCCAAAGATTGCTCTCGCCATCCTTACTGTCGGCTGGCCCTCCTCACCTCATCTTAAGAGTCCTCTTCACGCCATTCTTCCATATTGTGACTATGTTAGCTCGACCATCATAGATCATCTTACGATCATATTTCCATGGCCTCCCTAACAAAAGATGGCATCCATCCATGGGAACTACATCACACAGTACGCTATCCTCCAATCCTTCAACTCTGAAGTTGATTAGGCACTGTCTGGTCACCTTAACATGGTGTCCTTTCTGCAACCACGAGATCTTGTAAGGGTGTGGATGTTCTCGACACTTCAACCCGATCTTGTCGATGACTTCTGTCGACACAAGATTCTCTATACTCCCACCATCAACTATGGTATTGCAACGCCATTCTCCGATCCGCACCTTCGTTCAAAAGATAGCCTTCCGTTGTGCTAGCACAACTATATTTTGACCCAAAATCCAATGGCAAAATCGTCTGATATGCGACACTTGTCTGTCGCATATCTGTCACTATCTTTTTTTTTAGCCGTCGATGGTTTTTTGTAGGTTATCCGACACTCCCTTTGACTATCGGTTAATCGATGGCTTATTGGTACCGTCGATGGTGCTTTAACTGTCGGTTGTGCAATGTGTCGTTCTTATTTTAAAGAATTAAAAACTTAATGAAGGCATCGCTTCTCCGTTGCATAGCCAATTTCTATGCATCGGTTAACGGACGCCTTAAGCCATTTTTTAAAAACAATCCGATGGTCACCTGCCATCGTAGGTATAGCAAGGCTGTCGGTTTACTATGCCATGGTAGTGATTAACCGACGGTCAGTTGCCGTCGCATTATAGCATGTCTGTCGGTTAACCGACGGCCTCTAGTTTTTTAAAAACCAAATATATTTCGTAGGACGTCTAATAAGTGACGACCTTTAATTAAAAAAAAAAATGTGACCTAATATTGTGGGAGATCTGTATGGAATTAAACCCTAAATCCAAACTCACTGACTCCATTAAGTTGAACAACTATGTGGGAATCAAACTTGAGAAGTGTCTATCATTCAACAACAAAATTTGCAATCTATTGCAATTAGAGATCCCAGGCGAGATTTCTCGTGAGAGCAAATTGTGGTTTATGTCAAGTAATAGAATTCCTCTCACCTCTCTTAACTCAAACTTCTATTTACCCTCCAAGTTTAATCCCAACATATTCATCCTCCTCACTATAATTCCATCTCTGGAAGAGAAGAAGAGGTATTCGTTCTTGAGAATTTACTGTGGACATGCAGTTATGTGTTGCAAAGAGGAAAGCAAAAATGAAGGGAGTGATTTTGCATTTGTAGTTCAACACATAAATGATGAAGTATGCTCTAGGAAATTTGGGAATGTGACCCTTTCTTAATGCAACATACTATTTTCGAAGTGTCATGCACGCAACTATACAACATAGTGTTGCATTGAGTTAGCCACTGGAAGTTCTCATAATTGATGTGTATTTATTAAAATGAATAACTTGTAAGTCGCCGAAGTTTGCACTCAATCATTTACACAAGAAAATTTCGGAGAATCCATACTAAATACTATCAAATAAGACGTGAAATTTAAACCCCAACGTTGAAAGAGAGCTGCTCTTTTTCGCTTGCACAAAAACAAAGTATATTTCATTCAAAATCACTATAGAATACATGACAGAATAATTGCATATTGCATATATGGTACCAATTGTTCTATACCCAATATAAAATTAAGGAAGGATGCACATATATAAAAACACTAAAAACTAAAATATACAAAATTTAGACCATTCATTCTAAACCATCTTTGTCCACTACATACCATCCCCTTGTCAAACAAATTATAAAGATCAAGGCCCTTTGACAATGTAATAAGTTCAAATGCATTCTTTAACTTTGGTTGTGTCTCTTTCTTCTCTGCCACAAGATATTCCTATTTCAAAATACCCAGGTTTACTAAAAAGTACCTTCAATGCTTGAAAATTTCACAAATTTTGCACCCTTGGCAAAGATAGCTTAAAGTAGAAAGACCTTACTTCTGATTCATTGAAAACTGCACTGACATCATCTATATTTATACTCTCCTCTTCCTGGAATGTTGGTGGCTTGTAACCTTTCTTAAACCATTCATGCACCACAATCTCTTGTATCGTAATGCGCTGCCATGCAAAAATGAAAATATCTAAACTAAGAGAAGTTGGACTATCTTTCACAATATGTAGTCAGGACAAAGATGCAATCTGGTTTGCAAGCATTCAACTTATTAGTTCACTTCCAACCTTCAAAATTCTGGCATTATCAATAAATCTATGTTCCCATATGAAAGACGTCACACATCCTGTTATCATTATGAATTATAGTTTGAATCAATTGCAGATGTTACAATACTAACAAATCTGTTTCAATGTACCATCAGTGATTCCCATACAACTATGTATGTGTGACATATTCAAATACATGTGAAAATAGGTCTTTACTTACTATCTTGGGATTTGTATCCAAAAGTCTTGTTATCAAATCTTTTCCACTTGAAGATAAATGTGAAGGATAGGTGAAATCTGCTTTACTAATCTATAACTCATTTGCAAAAGGTAAGTCATAGGAATGTTCTTTGTCAACATAGTTACAATACTATAAAACAACTATAATAAAATAACTTGAAATCAGTGCTATGCTAACCTTTTTGTACAAAGTAATAAGATTTTCCTCATCAAAAGGAAAACATCCTGCCAATAAAACATAAAGAATAACACCACATGACCACCAGTCTACCGTTGCACCATCATAAACTTTATCATTGATGACCTACAGAAAACACGCGAAAAATGGGTGACCACCAAAAGATTGAGTTTTCTAGTTAGGGATTAACATAGACATAGGAAATCTGAAAACATCATACTTTAAAGTGCAGATTGTATGCCAGATCACTAATGGAACTAATATCAATACCTCGGGAGCCACATAGTTTGGTGTTCCACATGTTGTGTGAAGTAAACCATCCTTCTACAATGAATCAATTTTAAACATCAATTTTGTGCATTTTCTCTTCTGCTTGGTGGAAACCAAATGCAACACTATTGAAAATCAATATTGACAAGGACAACACTACGCAAATTTTGAAACCTTTGCTGTATGTTGTATGTTTTTCTCCAGGTGCAAGTGACAGTAAAGATCAATATGTAAAACAGTCTGTCTACTATTGAAAATTTTGAATGCATCATTATTTTACTTGTCATTAAGCAAAATTATGAAAATTAGAATAAAAAATCTAAAAATAAAAAATACAGTGTTCTCTATTAAATGATTGAATTGGATTTTTTACTTCCAGTATGCGTACCCTAACTTGCTGAGGCAGTGCACTCAAGCCAAACTCTAAAATTTTAAGATTCCCATACTCATCCAAAAGCAAGTTTTCTGGCTGCAAAGGCCATGAAAGGAAAATTTACAATTAGAACATGTTAACACACGATTTGTTTTCCTTAGAAATTGTAAATTGATTCTAAGAGGAGGAATAGAGATGATACAGATGCACAAAAATAAATTTGCTAAATGATGGAATATCAAATCAGTCCAAGGTTTACCTTCAAAATTTGATGGTAAACACCCCTACTATGACAATAATCTAAAGCATTAATAAGTTGCTGAAAATATCTCCTTGCTTCAACTTCCTTGAATCTCCCATGGCCAGTCTAACATTTTAAAGTGATACAGTCAATCATGAGACGTTCTAAACAATGGATATTTAGTCTATTACAATAACAAATCCAAATAATACAGTCCACATATATTCAATTTTGTGGGAAGTTCATCAAGACATGGAAAATTGTTTAACTATCATTATTCACTAGTGAACAGGAGACCAAAAATTTTACACCCTATTTTCAACCTGTATTTTGCAAGAGCTATTAGTTACTCACAATTATTTCAAAAATCTCACCTCCAGCAATCGTCTCCATCACAATATAAATCTTCGTCTTACTGGCCAACACCTGTAAAAATCAAAAGATGGCTTTAAAATTCAGGACAACAAGGCAGATGCTATTATTGCAATGTCTTTCATAGATGTAAATTGCATTTCTAGACACTGCTGCAGCCCAATCTCATCGCCTACATATTCAACAAAGCTGTAGAGAGAGGCCAAGAGATCCTCAGCTTAAGGATACAACTAGGACAATGGGATGGCATGGCATTTCCTATTTTTCATTAACATAGGTCGTACCCTCCTTCGAGGGTCTTCTCCCTTGCCTTTTGTGGCCTTTTGGACTTCATGTATATTGCAGTGGGATATAATCCACAACCCCCCTTTGACTCACTACTCTATGCATTTGAATTTGTATACATGTTGTTATTGTTAAATTTTCAGAATTTACTTCAATCTGATCTAGGATCTTAACTGAGAGAACAACATGTACAGCATATCTATAGCATATCAATCATGGAGACAATAATGCAAGCACACAAGAGACACAAATATTTACTTGGGGAAAACCATAAAGGTGAAAAACCCCAATAAATTCCTCAGAGATAGATAGAGTAATGATACAACCCAACCATAAGAGATAGACATAACCTAGCAGTAGATCCTCCTCCTCCATAAGTGCACCACTCCTCCTTGAGTGCATAAGTGAGAAGTGAGTGAACAAATAGAGTTCCTCCCGCACTCTATTTATACTTGACTTGACTTTCCTTTTACATAAATCATGTAGGCTCGAACTTAACCACATAACATAATGCTGACTGGGTTGACCCCAATAGGGTGGTCTAATAACCCTTCGACCCACATGGCCGACCCCCAATAGGGTGGTCTAATAACCCTTTGACCCACATGACTTATACAGGGCCGACCCCAACAAGGTGGTCTAATAACCCATCAAGTATAAGTTACGACATTTACAATATAAATGATGACACTTCTGTATAGAGGAATAATACCATCTCTATAGGAGTACATACAACATACATATATGAAATACATTCCGAAGTTACATATACATCAACACTCCCTCTTAACTAGGAAGGTATTTCTCAGCACAGGTCTTCTAGCACAAGTCTTCTTCTCTGGATCATCGTTACTATATAATCATCATCGAGACATCATCATCATCACTGCTGCTGCTATCTCAATCAATCTTTAAATCTACTCATCGTAGGAAGTTCTACAGAGCCAGTCCTTTTTCATACTGGATGTAGGCCCACCATCTGTAGGTCTTCATCATCACTGGCCATACTGTGGAATTCAGAGGACTCATTATGTGCATCACAAAACCTAGCTGCAGCATCCCATGCTATTACGAGCACACAACTCTACCTGTAGGATCTCTCAGGAGCACATTACATGTGTCCCATCACAAAACTTGGCTGAAGCATCCCAGGCTGTTACGAGCACACGGCTCTACCTGTCGGATCTCCTAGGAGCACATTACATGTGATCTCACCACAAAACCTGGCTGAAGCATCCCAGGCCGTTACGAGCACATGGCTCTACCTGTCAGATCTCCCAGGAGCACATTACATGTGGTCCACCACAAAACCTGGCTGAAGCATCTGAGGCCTTTTTCATCCTGTCCAGATCTCCCAGGAGAAAATTACATGTGGTCATGGAAAAAACTGGCTGAAGCATCTGAGGCCTTTTTCATCCTGTCCAGATCTCCCAGGAGCAAATTACATGCCATAGGACAAAACCTCGCAAGAGCATCTGTCAGATATCCCAAGGCACCGAATTACATGCCATAGGAAAAACCTCGAAAGACTATCTACAGATCTCCCAGGGCACAAATTATATGTCCTCCCAAGCAAAACCTCGAAAGAGCATTTTCCAGATGTCCCAGGGCACCGAATTACATGCCATAGGAAAAACCTCGAAAGACCATCTGCAAATCTCCCAGGGCACAAATTACATGCTTACCTGCACAACCTGATCCACAGACAACAAGTATCATCTGATACTCACCATACATCATCCTGATGTCCACATGATCATCCTAATCATCATCACTGCAACATCCTACTACATGTCATCTGGAGAAGCTCGTCATCCACAATCATCCTGATCATACAATGCATCCATCTGATGCATACCAAGTATCTACCTTATATATATCATCACACATAGTGTATCCACCCGATACATAGATACATGATCCACACAATGTATCCATCAACATACATTATCTACCTGATCATACCTGATACATATCAATATACATGATCTACCTGATCATACAATGTATCCACCTGATACATATACAGATACATGGTCCAAGCATCCAACATGATGCATACATACATATGAATGAACCAACTGATCATATCCAGCATCCAACATGATGCATACATACATATAAATGATCCAACTGATCATATCCAACATCCAACATGATGTGTACATACATATAAATGATCCAACTGATCATATCCAACATCCAACATGATGCGTACATACATATAAATGATCCAACTGATCATATCTAGCATCCACCATGATGCGTACATACATATACATATAAATGATCCAACTGATCATACAAATCAGAAACTAGAACATCATCCTGATGCCCGTCATCCAGCGCTTACATCCACAACCATGTGAAGGATCCTCCTTCCAACATGCTTGGAATGGCTTCAACAAATGTGTCCATCACTTCTTCCTCGAATTGTCCTCGATCTGAAGAACGCCTAGCCTCTCTCTGAAGTACTCGAACTTCACCCTGGCTAGTGGCTTCGTCAGCACATCTACAATCTGCTCGTCCGTTGCAACATACAGGAGCTTCACATCTCCTCTCTGCACCATATCCCTGATATAGTGATATTTGATCTCTATGTGTTTCGACCTGTCATGAAACACTGGGTTCTCGGACAGCTTCACACAACTCTGGTTATCACAGAAGATACCAGTAGCATCCAACGGGAGATCAAATAACTCAGACAGTAGCTTCTGGAGCCATACTGCCTCACAACTAGCTGAACAAGCTGCAACATACTCTACCTCGGTTGTACGCAGTGCCACGCAGGACTGCTTCTTGCTAAACCAAGAGATCACACCTGATCCCATATTGAAGCAGCATCCAGATGTGATCTTCCTATCTACAGCACTGCCAGCCCAATCTGAATCAACATAACCCTGCAGGTTAAACTTTTGATTCGCTTCATACTTGAGCCCATAATCCACTGTACCCTTTAGGTACCTTAGAACATGCTTTACAACAACCAGGTGAACACTCCTCAGATCCATCAGGAACTGGCTCAATGTGTTCACCGCAAAGCAAATATCTGGTCTTGTGTTCATCAAGTATATCAAGGACCCAATCATCTGACGATACATAGTGATATCAACCAGCTCAGAAGCATCACACAGAAGCTTCAGGTTTGATGCCATAGGTGTGGCCATAGCCTTGCAGTCCATCATCCCGAACCTCTTCAGGATCTCTACTGCATACTTCCCTTGTCCAAGGAATATTCCATCACTTTGCCACACCTCCATGCCAAAAACAAATAGTGCATCATCCCCAAATTCTTCATCTCGAACTCGGAAGCAAGCTTCCACTGTGTGTCGGCAATCAATCTATCTTCACCTATAACAAACAGGTTATCCGCATACAAAAGTAGTATCACTGGATTGCCTTCCTCAACCTTGTAGAAAAGGTTGGAATCCGCTTTATTCTTGGTAAATCCCAAACTGGATAGAAAGCTGTCTATCCTACCATACCAATTTTTGCACACATATATGACTACACCATGCTGTCTTGAAATCCATCTGGTGCATCTTCTATTTCATCAATTTTATATTTCTCAATGCTGCCATCTGCAACATGCTTGATCTGATAGTTCCATTTGGAAGTCATAACGAACTTCCCTTCACATCTTGGGACTACATACCAAACATCATTCTTCATGATTGACGGATCATGGCATTCCATTTCTTCATCCCAGATCCTGGGAACTTCAATATCTTCAATATCTTCAATAGATATTTTTGTTGCTGGAACAAATGTTGTAGTTCTTCTTTTGTAGGAGATGGCATATGGTCTTTCCTACACAACAAGTTAAATTGCATGATTAGAAAACTTCTCATAGTTTTCAGAACAAATTCTTACACATAAAGAAATATGTCATACAGTCATGCAATTATCTTAGGCAATGCTTCAATACAACATTTATCCATATCCCATAACTTTCTAGATGCCTTCCAATCTCTACTAGAACATTGTTAAGAGTGTGCACAACTCCCAACATGTCAACAAAGAGGTTTCATTCTAGATAAGTAGCAATGGAATGTTGTATGGTGCCATAGGCGACTTACCCATGCATATTAGTAGTATACTGTTCATCAATGCAATTATTCTAATATGCATAATACACAACCTAATTCTAGGAACATCAGTATATACATTATTAAACAGTATTATTTAAGAAATGACAATTCAAATGCTTATCTTTGTTTGTTCATTGGGTGGACTCCCTCTGAGTCTTCGCTTCCTTGCAGGAGCTACTAGAGTCCTAATCTGAAGTAGCTTCTTCGATACCTTTTTGTTGTGGAATGTAGAAAGATGGTCAACTCCCTCTGAATATCTGCATCCTTGCAGAAACCACTGGAGTGTACTCCCTCTTGATCTTTGCTTCCTGGATTACTTGTTCTTTAACTTATATTCATTGTCGATCCCTATGCATGCTTGTTAGTATCACCATTGTGTTATCCTCTAGGTCTCATACGTAATCAAACATTCATTATTATAATCACAATAATCTCAAGCATGTATAGTCAAGATCATTTCAAACATAGATAATAAACATTAGTGTTCAAGGTTTCAGGGAAGTCTTCTTTTACTCATGCATATTCTTATTTGATCATAGGACTCTTTTGGTTAGTTAAATCATCAATCAAGATAAGAGTTATAATATGCATAAAATCCATGATTACTCAAACCTATACCTTCATGATTCTTCTGGTTAGTCATATCATCAATTACAATATGCATACAACCATGACTATTCATACCTATGAATTCATGAATAATCATTATCAAAAACACAACAGTATAAGATCCTAACACAAGGTAGGATTCTATCTTGATATAGGAAAAACATACCTAGATTAGCATGCTAGCTAGTTATGTCTAACATACTCACATGATGTCTTCTTGTTCTTCTTCAATGACTTGTGCTAGTAACCTATATATCTCATAGGTTAACTATTATAAACCAAGTTATACATACCTCGTAAACGGATCTTCTATGAGATCCATGACAATGGATGAATCCTTGTCTTCATGTCACCATGATCATACGTTCTTGAAGTAGAACATGATTTGTCTTTCTTGGTGTACCTTTTATGTTAGCAGACAACATAAACCTCATACAACACCATAATGCATTAGTACAAGCATAAGTGTCAACACCCTAATCAATGAATATTTTCTATCGTGCATTCATAATTTTATTAAGGTGATATGACAAGTCTAAAATAAAGATTGTACTAACCGTAATAACATGAAGACAAGCATACCATAAACTTAATCATGAACAAATCTCAAAACATACCTCGATGAGTCATACCTGTCGAGATCGCTTGTAATCTTCTTATGTAAGGCCTTAGCCTCATCTCCCTCTAAAACAGGAACTTCTTCAATTATGTAGATGATCAATCCATCTTCTTCTAGGGTTAACCCAATCCACTTGATTTGCAAGAACTGGACCTGGAGCTAGATATGGGGTTGTGAGAGAAACCCCAAAAATTCAAACTTTGAATTTCAAACTTTTGAAAGGATAGAAATATGCACCTTGATGAGCTAATCACACTGGTATGCTTAGAATTTGAAAACTGCAAAGTTTCACTCCTCAATTTTTCCTTTGAAACTTCCGGATTCACTTGACGTGACCCTGAACTGGGGTTTGATGAAGCTCACTCTTCTGCCCATCAAAAGGTTTGATCCAAAGATCTAAGCTTCTATTTTTATGAGGAGCTTGCAGCTGTGGTCACAGATTTCAAAAATTGCCATTTTTACAGAAGCCCTAATTTTCCACTTTTCTGATCAAAGTCCCAAACTAGGGTCTGATCAAGCTCGGCCTTCTGCCCAACCAAAAATTCTGATCTTGGTCTCTAAATTTCGATTTTGATGAGTATCATCTAGCTGTGGTCTCTGATTACAAAAATTTCAACTTTCTCCGAAGCCCTAAATTCTGGAAGCCATGAATGAAGGTACTAAAAAATAATTCTGTTTTGACAGAAATATGTACCTGATTGTTTCTGGTGTACCTCCAAACTTTTCAATCCACAGGGTCTGAAAACATTTCCTGAGATAGCCTGACCTGTTATCTTTCCATCCTAACAGGTCTGACCTCAATTGGATTCTCTTAGAGAGAGTTAAGCCAAGTGTCGCAACATGACCTGTTTATGGGGTAATACATGAGAGCGAACTTGTACAGCGTACCACGTGTCACTGTTTCAACTTCGGCCTCTGAAAAAGTTTTGTGAGATATCCCGACCTGTTATATTTCCATCCTAATAGGTCTGACCTCAATTGGACTCTCTGAGAGAGAGTTATTCCAAGTGTCGCAATGTGACCTGTTTATGGGATAATACAGGAGAGTGAACTTGTACGGCGTGCCACGTGTCACCGGTTCAACTTCGGCCTTTGCAAAATTTTCTTGCAATAGTACAGTCTGTGTACTACCTGTAACATTTTACGACATTTCATTTGGAGCTTCCTAGCCCAAGTTATGACCTTTTTCCCAAGGTCACCTAATTTTGACTCAGATCTGGAAGAGGCATAAACCCTATATTGTACAGATCATAAATCACAAAGTACAATGAATTAGAGGTTTTCCTTTGGACAAAAGGTACATGGGGATTTAATATTCGACCTATAAATATTCAGATCCGAAAACTTCACCAAAACGGATTTATAGAGAAAGTGCTACGACGACTGGTTTTTGCTATATCAAGCCCTAGCATCGTAAGTGCAACAAGTGTCATACATGCCATATCATGCCTTCTTTCAGGCTAGCTATGATACCATGTTAAATTTTCAGAATTTACTTCAATCTGATCTAGGATCTTAACTGAGAGAACAACATGTACAGCATATCTACAGCATATCAATCATGGAGACAATAATGCAAGCACACAAGAGACACAAAGATTTACTTGGGAAAAACCATAAAGGTGAAAAACCCCAATAACTTCCTCAGAGATAAATAGAGCAATGATACAACCCAACCATAAGAGATAGACATAACCTAGCAGTAGATCCTCCTCCTCCATAAGTGCGCCACTCCTCCTTGAGTGCATAAGTGAGAAGTGAGTGAACAAATAGAGTGCCTCCCGCACTCTATTTATACTTGACTTGACTTGCCTTTTACATAAATCATGTAGGCTCGAACTTAACCAGATAACATAATGTTGACTGGGCCGACCCCCAATAGGTTGGTCTAATAACCCTTCGACCCACATGGCCAACCCCCAATAGGGTGGTCTAATAACCCTTTGACCCACATGACTTATACAGGGCCGACCCCAACAAGGTGGTCTAATAACCCATCAAGTATAAGTTACGACATTTACAATATAAATGACGACACTTCCGTATAGAGGAATAATACCATCTCTATAGGAGTACATACAACATACATATATGAAATACATTCTGAAGTTAAATATACATCAACAGTTATTTCTACTCAATTGGCTCTTAATTTTAGAAATTTTAAGATGATGTGTGAAGCCCTGGCCATTCTATTACATCCCCACACAAAACAATTCACATGAATAATAAAACAATAAATTGCAACTTCAGCATTGTTCAAGAGCCTTAATTCAAAGAAATGAATGGATATGTTCATAAGAAAAAGAATAAAAATTAGAAATTAGAGAGGTAAATTAAAACCATTTAAAGAATGCCAACCTAAATTAAATATAGACATCCATCTTGCAACAAATGCAAGGTTGGATGGCATTAAATATAAAAAATTGAGCAAGAGGACTAGGCCAACTTATCCCTGCAGTATGAAGAATGAAGGTTTTATAAATATGAATAATTGACAAAAATCTATAATAAATATGAATAGAAGAGCATTTTAATTACCTTATTGAGCTCCTCTCTGTTTCAAGAATAGTTAAATATTCTCTACTAAACAGGGTCAACCATGTGAAGGTGGAAGCTCATATGGCCCCTCCCCCCCCTCACATCACTCTCAATTCCCCATACCCGATGCATGTGCTTGGAAATAAATGATTTTTTGTGCAAACATCGTGAGTTTCTTGTCTTAAAGGAATTACGTGCATTCGATCATTAATTGGTTTATAGAATTCATTCATTCACACGTAGGAAAATAAATAGTTGAAAACATTACTCGATAATATCAAAAATAATATCCGAGGACAATGCATACAAAAATAATGTAATTGTGTGCTTATTACAATCACTACTTTTTTTGACGCTTTTTTCTCTCCACATATTCTCTAAGAGTGACATCCTCTTCTACAACTTGTTTTATGTTTCTTATGCCCTCTATAGCTGCCTATGATCTTGTTTGTCACGTCGTGTGCTCATGAAGTGTACGTTGTTGCTGTAAGGCGCTTGGATCTACTAGAAAAATGAAGAAATATTAATTACTTGACGTGTTTTTATTATTTCATTATAAGTCCTTCATTAAGAAAAAAACATTAGAGCGGTAGTTTTTACCTGGAAACTGGGCCACATGAATATCATGCGTTTGCTCTTCTTCTGCTGCTACCTCAAGTTGTACATGAGGACCCTCTGCATTAAAATATCAACACTTACAACACTATAGTATTTGCAATTTAATATTTGAGACTTTAATCCAAACTAGGTTTTTTTTAACAGAGGAATACGTTAATTACCTAGATGTCGCTCAACTTCAACTTCAATATTTCATTCTCCTCCATGCTCCATATTTTGTCTACTTTCATTGGGCATCTTAACAAAAAGAGACTCGATATTTGATGGACTAGTTTATTAATGAATAGAGAACACAATGAATTAATCTTAAATAGAATTTGTTTATTGTAGTTACCTATGCGCATGATGGATTAACGGAAGACTCTGTTTGGCTAGCACTTTTTCTTGTTCGATGTTCAACAACACCTAAAAACCCACGTTGGTAGCCAATCCTTAGGTATTCCTCCGTGGGCACTTCTTTGAATTTTTCGGCCTGTAATTTTCAATTAGATCATCATTGTTGTTGTTATATCATCATGAAAACAATTTTAAATGCAATCTATAATAATTTCTATACAATAAAATAAGTATTGATACTTACGATTCGTGCTACCAAATTTGAATATGGACTAGGACGAAGCTTGTGTTGC
This sequence comes from Larix kaempferi, assembly GCA_027924585.1. Lineage (NCBI taxonomy): Eukaryota > Viridiplantae > Streptophyta > Pinopsida > Pinales > Pinaceae > Larix > Larix kaempferi. The sequence goes on along the minus strand of BSBM01000047.1, from coordinate 53,502,929 downwards.
CCATGTTTCTCTACTCTTGCCTGGGTGGCCTTCGAGGTATCTAGTAGCCTATAAAAGTAATTTTAAGTACGTTAGATGTTGCAAAATAATGGGAAATAAAGTGTAATGTTGATATATTTGCATTGTTGAAAGTATTGAATACAATTTTGTGCCTGGTGCTAGCTTGCCCTCTTTACCCATAGCGATCTCCCTTCCATCATCCAGCAAGGCTTTCCACTCCCTTAGTGGAATCATCGGAGGGCGCTCATACTTTGGATGCTTTTCTAAGTTGTTCCTATATTGCTCCCTTACAATGTCTAAATGTTGGCTAGCTTTTTCGAGGACCTTTTTATTGTTGAAGGTTTTAGCACCAAAAAACCCAACCATGCGAGCAATAAGGTCATCTTTCAAAACTTTACTTTGTCGGTTCCACCATTTGCGGATGGTGGGCCCAAATAGTTCTAAAGACCAATCATTTAGATGTTTGTAAAAGACATCATTTCCTGCATAAACGAGTATGTGTTAATTAGTGTAAAAAGAATGATTCATAATTACATTCCAATAAAATTATAATAAATAGTTAAAACATTTTGTAAATAGTACCTAGAATCTTACTCATCTTATAGGGAACGAGATTTTCATCCACCAAAAAAGTAGTCTCAACTATTCTCATGCTAGTGACACGGAAAGATCCAGGAAATGCATCCAGGTCAATATCACTATCATACTCTTTTGCATGTACCCCCTGATCCTAGTATGCATGACCTATCGTGCTTGGACCACCAGAGGGTGTAGTACTCTCATGTTCTGTCTCAGTTTCCTCAATTTGCGTTCCCGACTGGCCAGATGGCAAAGATACATGATCAGTGGCGGTGGGGGTTTCATACTCAGTGGTACCAGCATGCCCCTCACCAGTAGTACTGGGGAAAAAAATGCATGTATAAACAAATAATAGTTTAGTTACTCATGTACGAATAGGAAAAAAAATGCATTTGAAATAGACTTATAATTAAAGAGTTTGCATCTTACATCCAAGCGATGTACTCTAAACAATAGAAGATCTATCTTTGCTTTAGTCTCATCCGTTTCCGGATGAGATATTAGCAGACGGACGACCTCATCATTTAATTTTGCTTTTCCTTTCTCAATTGCCTCCTGGATATTCTTGGAATTCAAGAGGTCAATATCATTGGCAATGTTCCCCAAATCCATATGCCTCGGATCCTGTGTCGATAGATAAGTATCATCTGACATAAAAATAGAAAAAATTAATATCAATTTGAAATCATTAATATAATTAGAAAACATAATGCTTAAATACAGTTTCTGAAATTCACAACGTGCTATATACCTGCTCACGACCCGATGAGTGTGGCGTGCTAACAGTATGATCCATTGGGGGCCTTCCCCAATCGAATGACTGTAACACAAGAATTAGAAACATTAATTTCGAAGTGAAACATCCAATACATTTAAAAAACCTTAATTAAAAACATATTTTTTATATTCAATTTCGAAACATTACAATGGGGTACACCTGTTGTGGCGTAGTCGATGCATCTATCCTATCACCAGTCATGGCGCTCTTGCCCCGATCCTCAACCTACACACAAAATATTGACCATCTTGATATCATAATTAAACAAATGTACTTTTGAAAGAAGCAAATAAGTAAAAATGTGGTATATATACCTATTTCCTGTAGGGGGTTGTTGGCCTCCGAGGCTCCATTGGGGACTTGCCCCGATCAACTGACTCCAACAAAGTAATTGAAAACATTAATTTCGAACTCAAAACCAATACACGGGGAAAATCTCATTTAAAAACATATTTTAAAAACAATTATTTCAAAACATATTGTGAAATTAATAACATAAACAAAAACGAAAGATACTATATTCATTGATTACAGGTTTGGTGAAATGTTATATGTACCACTCTCAAAGTATCTGCATATGTTTTTATCCGATTCAGATTGTAACTGATCAACAACTCTTCCCCTGATGCTATTGATTTTATAACGCAAACGAAAACACAGTTTCCTTCATGCCTCTCGAATATGCAATTGGGTTGTTTATTTGTAGACCCAGGTTGTGTGATGTTTATAAACCTTGCAATATTACCTGATGCTTTGGGCCTTCCGTCAATGTACATACTCGCTCCTTTACTTTGATTATTGTCTTTTCACTCTAAATAATTTGCAGATAATCCATATCTACGCATACTGCGTGTATATTGGACCAACCGCATCCAATCTTTGTAATTGTAATAGGGTCCGACATACTCCATCAATTCGGTACATCTGTCGTAACCCTACTTTATGCCATCCATGCAAAACAACCCCAAACCGTGTAGTGACGAAGGTGCAATCCGAAATATCCTCTCGTTCATGCAAAAATATATGTTTAGAGGAGGAAGATCCTTCGGTACCCATTGTTTGACTAAATGTTTGTACCTTAAGGGCACATCGATGTTGCCTATGGTCTCATCATCATAAAAGCATGAACCTCCTTTATCGAGAAAAAATTCCATTCGTTTATTGAATTTACTTCTAATCTTTTGACATCTAGTTGATCTTTCTCTTTTGGTCCTACTAGATGTTTCACTTTCCTCTAGTCTTGTTGATATTTCCTTGCTCGAGGATGACAGATCCGACAAATACCTATTCGGTTGTACCTGCACTCCACCGAATAAGATAAATAGTTAGCAAACATTCGTAGAATGCTACAACAATCTCATGTATCAAAGGCAAATCATGCATACATCATTGATAAATGATGATCACTCTCGGCCCAATAGTACGTGCATGAGGCCTAGGCTCACAGGTTTAAGAAGGCACTCTAATGGGTTGAAGCAGGCATTGTTTTCAACATTGAATTGTCTCTGTGACTAAGTGTAATGTCTGTACGAACTTCTAAAGTAAATTCTTTTTGTTGTAATCTTTATTCAAGAAGATAAATAAATCTCCCTCTTACTAGTTTTCCTCAAGGTGTGGGGTTTTTCCAGATTCATGGTTGACAAAGCATTATGTGTCTAAATGCTCTTTACTGCATGCTGATATAATTTATTGCACATGATCTTTTAGGACGGTCTATTGTAAATTATTTGTTTCCACTACTAAATTCACTTTTAGTACTGTATATCAGCTACAGGAGTAATTTATTAATCATTGTATGTGATACTATGTGAGCTAGACCAATATTCCTTTGATTAGCTTGTGGAATCCATGGAGGAATTAGCAAAGGAAGGTATAAGCCAAGTTTGTGAACAAACAATCAAACAACAGAAGTTGATCTCACAATTTGTAGATTGAGGTGTTAACTGGCAAAACATTATATTAAATAGGCTCTATGGGACTGCTAAGTATATCAGTTAGATTACAGAGTGAAACAAAGCCACTCTTGGAAAATCACAATAAAAGAAAATATATACTATATAAAGAAGAATCCAAAACCTAAGTCATGACAGCATGGAAAAGTGAAATAAAGCAATGATGCATATACATGCAAATGCGATACAAAATCGAAGTTCAAGAGCCATTGGCCATCCTGGGGGGATGTCTCACCTGGGGCGCATTCAACATCCCTTGAATCCCTCTCTCCTAAAATCCAAGGCCGAAGGGAAGAAACACCTAATAGATGACTAGTCGAATGATCTGAAAGAGCCCAGGGATAAGATATGAGATATGTTTCGTTGTCTAAACACAAAAGTCTACAAACATGACCTGGATGAGGTAACCTAACTACTGGTGTGGTGTGAGATATCCTGGAAGTAGAGGCAATAGGATCGATCATAACGGTCTAGCTAATCAAGTAATGATGCCCTCCTGAGGTCTTACAATTCTGATATCTGATGTAGTATTGTTGTCTACCTGCCTCTCAATGCCTCTATTTGGTGGAAGCACCAAAAAGAAATCTATAATCAATGAGTTCAAGTTTTGGACGAGGTTGTAATGCAAGTATCTAGCATAAATAATCTGTCATCATCTTGCACATATTACCAAGGAAAAATTTAGGCACTAAATTTCACCATTTGATTAATTTTCCTTTTTGTTTCCAAAATAGATTCTCCAATTTCAAATTTTTTCCAAGAACAATTTGCCTAAATTCTATAGTATAAAATTATTTTACTAAAAAGTCACCAAAATTTTCAAAAAACTATTTAGAATCAGCAGAGAGATCAATATTTTAACAACAACGAACCCCAACTAAGGTGTTGAAGTGGTAAAGAGCCACATTAAAATTAAAAGGGACATAACCAATGTATTTCATATTATTATTTTGGACTCCTTGACTTATGGAAGACACACAATGATGAGATATAAAACAGGAACCCTCTCAAATGAAATTGATCACCATAAATTCATTCCTCATCTCTATCCAAGAAATTCATTGGGGTATTTGCAGTTGTTGTTCAATTCTTCATCATCTCAGAATTTTTCTCTTAGGTATTGGATCGGCTACACGATTGCTTTTCCTCCTCTTCATAACTGCCAAAGGTCTACCCTAACTTCAACGTGGTTATCATCATTCCGTTCAAGGCCGTCGTCTTCTACATGACTGGTTTTTCTCTCTTCTGAGGTTGTTGATGGTTCAGGAAGGGCTTCGAAGGGAAGCCAAGGGTTCATGAAGGGATTCCAATGGAAGTTGAGGGTTCTAGAAGGGCTTCCAAGGTCAATGCAAAGATGAATAGCATTGTTGTGGTTTGTTAAGGCCCCATTGAGGGTTCTCGAGTCATGCCCCTATTAACAGTTGTCGTGAACAGTTGTGGCCCTATTAAGGGAAGTCATGGATTGTGGCTGTCAAGTCATGATAAGGCCCTATTAATGGCTGTCGTGAATAGTTGTGGTCCTATTAACGTCATCTGTGGTCTTAGTATGTAATAATCCCTACAGCCTTCTTTGTAAAAGTCGTCTCTCTTAATCTACTCGTGTAAATTTTAGTCATCTCATATTAAGGAAGATATTATTTCCTGGGGTTTTATTTCGGAAAAGGTTTCCCTGGGGTAAAATTCTCTGTGAACTTGTCTATGGTTCTTGTGGATGATTATTTTGTTTACTGCTGGTTTACAAACTAAATGCTAGAAGTCTTCTAAATTTTTTAAAAAGACTGTTATTGCTATCAAATCAGATCTATGTTAAAAATTTAACAAGATAAACAAGGACCCTTAAAATATTTCTTATTGTCCATATTGGAAAAGCCAATTTGGGTAATATTGTTTCTTTCTCAAATCATTAGGTTGTGTATAAGATTCCAAAGTGAATGTCACTCTAAAGGTCTTTTCTCATCCAAATATTACACCAGACATAAACTTGCAAAAATTCTTTAATCTATCACTTGCTTCTCTTGTGCTTGAAATTCAGAGCCTAACTTACAAAAGACTATTATTTCAAGTAATGGCTTGGGGTCAACACATTCCCATAACCATATTTTGTTATCTCTAGAAGTTAAGGTGTTTCAATTACAAGTTAGGGGGATCACAATATGAAATAATTAGTTGCAACGGGCATGCTAAATAGCACACACCATATGTGGGCCCTAACACCATGAGGCATTTAGGCCTCTATCACGTTGGGTAAAATATTTCAGTGTTTTCCAACCAGTTGTCTCGAGTTCAATCCCGCTCGCATTCGCACAATACAATAGAGGACCCCTAAACTGATGACGAGATCATCAATCCTCCAACAGTTGGCACATCACGGTCTACTCACCACTATGCAGTCTCTAATTCGAGACACACCCATAGTGATCCCAAAACAAACTACACAACTGAAACTCGAGAACTCATTACATGAGTCGAGCTATGACAAACACTCGAAACGCTACAAGAATCGAACTGAAAACCATGAAATCCAATAATAATGATCCTTAACAACATTCCGCAGCTAAAACGAACGAATGGGATCCATCAGCCACAGTGGCTTAGAAGATACCCCGTGCCCTAATTTGAATTAGAGAAGAAAATTTCAAAAAAATGAAGAAAACCCCAAAAACACATTAGAGAAAATTTGGGTAAAAAATGGGCCTCCTAAGGAAAATAATAATAAAATAATAAAATAATAGTAGAGAGAGAGTAAAAAACTACTTTTTTTGATCGTATTTTCAACTTATCTCCTTGTAGGTTTACTCAAATTTCAAGCGGGAGGACTCGTTGGATGCATAATTAAATTAGGCATCCAATGAGTACCCATGTTGCATACTTTTAACAACATCCACATCATGAAAAATTGAAAATACACTAAAAAACGTGTTTCTAGTAGGAGAAAACACGTTTTTAATGTATTTTTGATTTTTCATGGTGTGGATGTTGTTAAAAGTATGCAACATGGGTACTCATTGGATGCATAATTTAATTATGCATCCAAAGAGTCCTCCCGTTTGAAATCTGAGTAAACCTACAAGGAGATAAGTTAAAATACGATCCAAAAAAGTAGTTTTTATTTTTTCTCTTTAATTTTTTTAGGTGCTCCCTTGTTGAATTTTAAATCATTTTGATTGGATAATATATGATGACATGGAATTTGTATTATTTTTGGAAGGCCCATTTTAAATTGAAATTTCCTCTAATGTAAAATTTCAAAATATAGAATTTTGGACTTGGATGATTGGAGAGTTTTAGTGAGTAAGGCCTCAGTTTTTTCAGAATGATTAAGGGTTTTAACTTACCGATATCATTGTGGGATGAATTTGCTAACAATATTGCTTGTTGAATATGCTCCCGAAGCCATGAGTTGCAGACGCCGAACCAAAAAATGAGTTGCAGACGCAAAACCAAAAAAACTCAACTTGATGAACAATGATCGAGTGCCAAGGAAATTGTTAGGGCACCGTCATGGAGATGGGAAACCAATAAAACAAACCCTCATTTGCCCTGAGTTGCAGACGCCGAACCACTGAATGAGTTGCAGACGCTGAACCAAAAAATGTCAGCTTGATGAACGATGATCAGGTGCCAAGGAAATGGTTAGGGCACCGTCAGGGAGATGGGAAACCAATAAAACAAACGCTCATTTGCCCAGAGTTGCAGACGTCGAACCATCGAACGAGTTGCAGAAAAACCTCTGCTTGATGAACGATGATCGGGTGCCAAGGAATTGGTTAGGGGCGCATGAAATGGAAATGCTTAGTTTTTGTTTTTAATTTTTTGTTTTGATTTTTTTGTTTAGTTTTTAATTTTATATTTTTTAATTTATATTTTATATACTTTTTATGGTGCATATTTCATGTTTTTTCATAATATATTAGGTTCCTAGGGCCTATGACATGGATTTGGAGCTTAAAGCCAAGGTGTTGGGCCATAACATTTACTTCAATGGTTCATGGGAGATGCTTAGGGAACTAAGCCATCACAAATTCCTTATATATAATTTGTGGCCTATAACAAGGGCATGGTGGCCATTTCAACATTTGAAACATTAATAAGGATGAATCTTAGACCCCAAGGATGGTTCTAGGTTAAAATGTAGGGTCTTAGACCTACCAATTTTTGAATCTAAGGTTCATAGAACCTGCATTGTTCCCTAGACCACTATAGGGGCTCAAAGGCATTTCACGTGATCTATATAAGGAATATTTAGCTTGAGGGTCAACTATGGTGTCCATTTATAGGTTGTAACACTAGGGATAGTTGTTGGGGTCTTACCTGTGGTTTGAAAATCAACAGTAGGGCCTTAGGCCCCAAAATTTGTCTAAAGGTTTCATGGGCCGTGAATAGGGACCTAAGGCACTACACATGTCATGTGCTAGGAATATTTGACATGTGTGAGTAATGGTGGTCATTATGAGACTTGTCACATCATGATAAGCTACAAGGGCCTAGGCCATGGTTCAATGCTAGAAGTTAGGGTCTTATACGATATAAATTACCTATGGGGATCATGTTCCATGTACAAGGCCATGTAACGTGTACAAGGCCTTGAGCCATCACATAAGCTCTACATGGGACATATTTGGCCTACAAGGTGGATCTTATGGCCTAGTCCATGGTCCTATGCTAAAATCTAGGGTCTTATGCCATAAATTTTACCTATGGGGTTCATGTGTCATGTTTGAGCCCTTAAGCCATCACACAAGCCATAAATAAGGAATATTTGGGCTATAATGTGGATCTTAGGGCCTAAGCAATTCCCTAGGATCAAAATTAAGGGGATAAGTTCATACCAATTTCTTATATGGATAATGGGCCATACATGGTGCCATATACCGCCACATAGGCATTGCATATGTAATCTTTGTCCCATAAGTGAGATATGATCATTGTAAGGATTGACATTCCATGAATGGTTCTTAAGGTGTTTGACATGGTCCATAGTCAAAATACAAGGCCTTAGGCCATAGCATTTTTCTCTTGGGCTGATTGGTCATGCATGTCGATACTTTTACACACCACACATATCCATGAGGATGAGGATGATGATGATGATGATGATGATGATGATTAGGATGATACTGATGATGATGATGATGACGACGACGATGACAAATATTACGATGATGACGACAATATTGATGGTCATCGTGACAATATTGAGGATGATGGAAATGGCAACGTGATGATGATGGGAATAAGCAAAAATGTGCATTAACCTTAACGAGCTTCTCTTTTTTTTGAGAATATCTTAATATTCTCTACTCAACAGGGACAACCATGTGAAGGTGGAAGCTCATCTGCCGCCCCCCCCCCCGCACATCACTTAGAAATATTCAATGCATCTGTTCAATGCAATTCATCATCGTCTTCTCTATCCAAGTCTGCATCTGTATCATCTGATTCAGATTCAACATTATAAGGATTAAAGGCCATATCATCATCGTCATCGCTATAAGTTTCGACAAAGTGATCATCGTCAATATCATCTTTATCATGAACATTGTCTCTTAGATCATCTGCTTCAACTAACTCTTTAACATATTCCTCTGAAACATTATGATCATCAACATCTAACTCATGTTGATCCTCTACATGATCACCTTCTTCTTCAACACCCTCTTCATCTTCCTCTACAATATTATACTTTACCAGCCTTCCACTTGGATCATGTCTAATAACAAATGACCAACCCTGTCTACCAGGAACTTCTAAGTAAAATACTTGTTCACATTGACTTGGAAGAACATAGGGCTCTGACGTTCGTGACTCAAGAGACCTTGTATTGACCATGGTAAATCCATTAGCATGTTCAATAACAGTTCTATCAGGATCAGATCGATTCAGTCGTAGCCTGTACCATTTCACAACGAAAAGAATTATTTTGAATGATTTAAAGTCACAGTCAATGATATCTTCCAAATACCCACAATATCTATTTTCTGACAATTCTGGATGTTTGTCGCTTCTAGAGGAAACATTAGTGACTTCAAAGACTACAGTTATCCTAGAATCACATGTTTTCCTTGTTTCATCCAGCTTTTTAATGCTATATTTACGACGGTTGCACCACATAGCCTTGTGGTGTTTTACCTGCAATATATTGCAAGACATGTAAATTAAATGATCAGTACATCATCAATTGATAATGAACAGCTAGTAAGTATTTTATGTTCTTAAAGTACTATGCAAATAAAATGAAATAAATCAAGATGAACATGAATATCATAATTGAAAATATTGTTGCTTATATTTATATTAATATCATGCTAATTACCTATTTATCTTTTAAACCATATGCTAAATCAATTTCCCTTTCTGTTAGATTGCCATATCCATTGCGATGTGCTTCTTTAACCAATGAAGCCACACCTTCCCATGATAGTCCTCGACCAGATTGATTACATCGTTCAATCCATACCTTCATCCAATCAAGATTGTTTGCGATGTACAAATGTAGTGCATCCCACTCGCGGCCAACTGCATGAAAACAAAATTACTAAAATCAACTCAGAAAAATAATTAACGCGATGTAACATTATAATATTAATGATGCATATAATTAATGAATATTAAAAATGAAATAATTAAGTACGATATTATTAAAATGTATTAACATTATTAATCTACACCAATATTTAATAATTACCTTTGACCTTCCTCGATCTACCTTTCCCCAACAGGTACTCCTTCGAATTTCTTAGTCGAGTTTGGATCACCATTGCATCGATCTAATTTCGTCTTAATAAAGGCCAACCCAGGAATATATTCAACAATATACACCATGGCCTGAAATACCATATATCCCTCCACCATAGAACCCTCTGGACGTGCTCTTTGTCTAACTAAAGCCTTCATAAATTTCAAGTTCCTCTCAACCATTCACATGGACCTTGCGTGTATAGGTCCACACAATTCAATCTCCTCAACTTGGTGTATGAGGTAGTGTTCTTGTGCATTGAAAAATGCCGAAGGTAGAAATCTTTGCATTTGACACATTAAACAAGGAATTTCTCTCTTCCAATACCTTATATCTTCTTTGTGGATTTCTTTACATAACAACCATCTACATGTGATGCAAGAAAATAATGATATCATTTAATGACATAAATTAAACATTGTAGTACAAATCTACATGATTGACTAAAAAAAATGTCATAATTCATATAAGTTATACAATGGATTAAACAAATTACAAATTTAGCGTGAAAAAAATTATTTCTAATTACCTCATGTATTTTCCAAGATCATATATGACCTGTTTGACATTATTGTCAAAGTTGTCTGGGAGAGATATAGGTAGAACATACTGTAATAATCAACACGTTTCATCAATATATTTTTCAAAATTAGGCAAAGAAGTAAACCAAAAACATGCAGTATTGTAATATAGCAATATATAATACCAGAAATATATAATTAGCTTAATGAAGATATGCCAATCATGCATTTTTACCCCTCCAAAATCACCTTTCCTTGTTAAGATATTCTTTATGTTCGAACAAAATCCTGTGGGAAATTTCATTTTTTCTATCACTTCTTTTACCGCATTGCTTTGTTGCTCAGTCAATAACCATGGAAGTGTCCTTATATTGATTTGGTCTCCATCATTGTTTAAATGTTCAATGATATATTTCATTGCATGATTGGAGTCCTAAATGTCACTGCAAATTTTGACAATTTTTTCTTTGTCACTCCTTCCATCTAATATTCGCCATAGTGTTTCAGCTACATTCTTTCCGATATGCATTGTATCAAACAAATGAACAATTAGTAAGTGCTCATAGTAGGGAAAGCTACTAAATTGTTTGGGATAAATTTTCATTCCTTGTGGAAGCCCATTTACACCTTCATGTTCACGACCATCAGTATTATTCAATATATAAGCTAAACTAGTAGAGATTAAAATGTCGTATATTACAATCAATAAAATTAAATATACAATCGGCCAAAACAAAACATTAAAAACATATCAAAGATGATCAATATGAATATATAAGATAGACAAATTGATTCGTACCTTGATGATTTCTATTATATTGCAACTTCCATATGTGAGGTGCCATTCTTTGTGGTTTTAATGCGGTCTCCTCTTTCCCAATGAAAAGATGTTTTTCGGTAGTTCGATACCTATGATTCTTAGAGAGGAAGTGCCTATACTCATCAAACACTTCCTTTGACAAACTCTTTGAACGACAAGATTTCATCTTGGGACCACAAACTCGACATGCAAATTTTCCCTTTGTTTGAAGACCTACATGGATAAATTATGGTAAGAAAAATATATTTTATATAATATCATGTTAATTATTTAAGAAACATACATATAACTGATTAGTATATCACTAAATAAAATTAAAAACTATCTTACTGCAGTACGTTACAATTACATACCACAAAAATGTGTTAGCCCTGGAGCATCGTGAATTGTCCAGGTAAGCATTGCATGGAATTGAAATCCCCTTTGCCCTATTGGTCTAGAGACATCATACATAGTGACGCCATTCCATAGCTTAATTACTTCCTCAACAAGAGGCTCGATATATACATTCATATCTTTAACTTGGTACTTACCTAAAAGAAAACAACAAATACAATACATATAAGTAAATATGCAACAAATATCACAAATTAAATACTAATCATGCATATTTAAAAAATTATTTTTCTAAAGTACAAATTATACCTAGAATAATCATTGCCAACATTATATGCTCCCTCTTTATTGACATCCATGGAGGAATGTTATTGTTGATAACAAAAACAGGCCAGACCAAGTAAGTAGATATCATCTCTGCAAATGGATTGACACCATCTGTTGCCAAAGAAAGTCTAGCATTACGAGGTTCTTCTTTAAAGTGTGACTATTTTTCCTCCATGTCTATAAATGCAGAACCATCTGCATGCATTCGAAGAATATCATCTCCACTTCTATTCCGTGTGTGGTAATCCATAAATTGTGCTATGTTTTTGCACCTAAACAGTCGTTGCAAGCATGGAATAATAGGAATATAACGAAGAACCTTACCAGACACCTTTTTGGTTACTTGATCTATTCAGTATCTACTGCTATGACATATAGGGCATTCTATTGCAAATTCATACTAATTATAATATAAAATATGATCATTAGGACATGCATCAATTGCTTGATACTCCATTCCAATATATTTCATGATGGAAGCTAAATCTCGGTATGTGCAAGGTAAAATATTTGATGGTGGTAACAAATATTCACCTATCAACCTGTTACAACAAATTTAAAAAATAATGGTTAATATAAATAATTCAAGAATATATAATTAACGACAAAAATTTCATCCTTATTACTTTTTTTGATGAACTTATAACTAGAATAGAAATATTATAGAAACATAAATATATGTAATTTATCATGATCATATATATGCGATCGATGAAAAATATAATCAGATACCTTAACATCTGCATGATGGATGTTTTTGAAAAACCATTCATAACCTTCAAGTTCATTATCAGCAACACAGTAGAGAGAAAAGTTATATGAGAGCCTTCAAAAAGGGGATCGTCTACCTTCTCAAGTATAGGTAAATCATGAAGATCATCAAAGTCATCATGATTTTCATGATGTTGATCATCTGCGTCCATTCTAACATTAAATGCATCATTGATTAATGTATTTGCACCATCATCCTCAAATATGTTATCATCATGATCATCGTCTAATTCCATATCATCATTAACTTGATCATCAATATTCGCAGGACCTGCATATTGTTCCTCCGGTGCTAGTTGTTCCGCAATTACCACATTATCCATGTTCGGAACTTCCCTAGGAGGCCCTTCCTTTATAATTACAATTAAAACATCAAAAAAAGAACATTAGTCATGTCGATTAAGTAACAAAAAAAAAATGATACAATATACAATTACAAAAACTCTCAATATAAAGACCTCATATATAATATTGAATTAGGACTTACCAATAGATGATATTAATGCCCCCCCTCAACATGTCCATGTTCCCTACAATGTATTTTAGTTGTTGAGATCAGTAACCTTCTTGGGTTAAAGCCCCTTCATCGACTGCAAGGACAATAACATTTTCCATCACCCCTTCTTTGCAATCCATCCCATAACCTAGCAAGCAATTGTCGATTTTGTTCTAGATCTTGATGACCTGTAACATTATTGTTATGTGGCATTTTATTACTCAAACCTAAGAACAAAGTATGAGCAAACCCAAGTAGCATAAAATATGCCCTAGACATATTTCGGTTGGCCTACTTCTCTTTACCTTATGCGCATGGCCTAAGAGAAGAGGAATCACAAGTGAGATTATGTAATTGACCTACTTCTCTATTTATATCACTTAAGCGTCGGATATTCGATGGCGGCTCAAATTATGGAATAAAAACTTAATATAATTAAAAAGTTAACCAAAATTTAAGGGTTGACCAACGGTCAAATTTTTCCCTGCCGTCGAATATCTGACGCCCCCTTAGCTAACTGTAGAAAACCGATGGGTGTTAAATGTGCCATCGCAAAACTGACAGTCGGGGCCAATTTAAAAAAAAAAATTACAAACTTGTGATTTTTGATAGGTAAAAATAGAGAGATCGATGCGCCATCGGATTTTAAGTCCAAATGTAGTAGTGTGGTTCCATCGGGTCGCGTTGATATTCCTGGATCAAAGCTCTCTGAACCATTAGATTCCAATTCTTCTTTTTCTCACCTCCACTACTATCTGATGCCGATTCTTCCCTCTCGTCGACTTGCTCATCCTTTCGACGTCTGGGTTTCGACTCTTTTGCAGCATGCAGGTTTTCTGGGAATTCATATGCCTTATGACCCGTTCCTCGACATTTGTAACAGATTATAGCTAGTCTGTTAGCTCCTCGCTTGTCGGATGGACCACTTCGACTATACTCGCCTCGACCGCGGTTCTCATGACCATCGCGTCGGTTCTCTTACACTCTTTCCTTTGTCGATGTCCCTTCTGTGCGTCGACTATCTTCGACACCTTCTTTCTTGTAGTCGCTACCTTGACCTTTCATGGAGATCGTCTTTCCACCCCAACTAGTCATCCTGCCTCTGGTCGCTGTGGACTTTCTCGCTAGTTTCTCTTCCGCCTTTAGAGCTATCTAATAGGCTTCTTTGACTACTCTGAATCTCGACATGCTGAGTTCATCCTGACTAGCATATTTCAATCAATTTACATATCTGGCGACGGCTTCTTCTCCTTCATCCTTCTGTCCTGACCGAATCGACAATCGATAGAACTCCTCCATGTACTCCTTCATGGTCATCTCTTTGTGTCGAAAGTTTTGTAGCTTTCGGAACAAGGAAACCACATAGTCATTTGGCAACAAATTCCCCTTCATCTGGGCAACCATCCTATCCCAAGATTTGATTTTCTCCCTGCCTTTCTTGAGTCTTTCAGCCTGTACATTGTCCCACCACAAAGAGGCATGACCCTTCAACCTTACACATGCAGTCTTAACCTGTTTAGGATCATCGATCTGCTCTACATCGAAATATTTCTCCATCTCTCTGAACTAGTCAATCAAGTCTTCTGGGTCCAAGATTCTCGAGTACGTATGCACATCTATCTTCGCCTGACCTCTCATTTCTGTCAGAAGCTTGATGAGTTTCTCCTATGGTTCTTCTACTGCAGCTTCCTGAGCTTCCACTTCCTCGACTTCCTCGTCACTGTGGTCTAGCACTTCAATAATGCAACCATGCCTCTGGTTTTCTTTGATCGCTGCGACTTCATTTGTCAAAGTCCATATCATTTGGATGCATTCGTCAAACATCTCATGATCCACTGTGATGGCTGCTGTGCCACGCGCTCTTCATCCTCGGACATTAATGCCTCTATGAGCCATTTTCAACTTTTGCTTCAAATTCTCACACTTTCCGGCTCTAATACAAACTGACGCAAGTCAGGTTGGTATAGTATTCTTCTCCAACCGAACTTGCTTCCGGGATCTGATACCAATTGACGCAAGTTAGGTTGGTATAGTAATCTTCTCCAACCGGACTCGCTTCCGGGCTCTAATACCAACCGATGCAAGTCGGGTTTCTATAGTCTTCTTCTCCAACCAGACTTGCTTCCGGGCTCTAATACCAACTGACGCAAGTCGTCTTACGGAAATAAGGTTCTTGCTTAATGATACACACGACACAAACCACAATGCTCACACAAACAAGGTGTAGAGCAAGATGCCTGGATTGGCTTATATTACTTCTCTGAAATCGGTTACAATATAAAATAATTGTAAGCAAATAACTAACTACAATCGGCCTCAGCCATTACAACTTATAAGTAACTGTGGTGTGTTCTCCCTATGTGTCGACCTCACCCTCTCCTAGTTCACCACGAAACTCTGAGCTATGGTTCGATCTCAACACTCTGCACTCGGCCAGTGTGACTCTTCACAACTCTCTCGGCTCTACACTCTGCTCTGATACCTCCTCTGCTGCTTCCTTGTCTCCTTAGACTGAAGACCTTTTCTTCCTCTTCTACTCTGCGGGTGTTGTTTCCAAGATTATTACAATCCTGAGACACATGTTCCCTTCCATTCGCCAATCCTGCCAAATCCTACGAACCTGCACTGACAGCTCCTATTTGTGCTGCACAACCTTTACCCATGCGTCCACTGTCATGTCCTTCACCAACTCACAATAACTCTAATAACTTCCTTAGCAACCCCGAACGGCTACTTGTACAGTCCCTTGACTTTCTGTCCTTCTGACCCTGCTACAGCAGTCAGTCACATCTTGACTGTCCTGTCGGTTCATTCCTTTCCCAATATACTTGGCTTCACCAAACCCTGTCCTATCATAGTTTGACCACTTGTCGACTACCCGACCTCTTACATTTCTTCACCTGTTGACCGTCTCCTGTCAATCCTCGACTTCTCACGACATTGGTTGTTTCTTCAATCAGCCGCACTTCGAGTGCTTCTGCTCGACTTGTTGACTTCGACAAGTCAACCTGCTCTCTGCACTAGTGGTCATCGGCACTCCCGTTGGTCGGCTCCCTTCGGTCGATCTACTTCGACTGATCTTCCTAGGTCCCAATGCTCCTGCATCAAGATGTGACTATGCTTCTAGATTTTCTTTTGAAGTTATGATATTGCTCTTCCTTTGAATTGTTATATGAAATAAAAATAATTTATTCTATAGTTTACACCATTCTCAAATCAATTATAGTTCTTTTTGTAGTATATAAGAGGGTTAACTTTAATTTTGTTTGATTTTCATTCACAAAATGATGCAGGAGCATCGGGACCTAGGCAGATCAGTCGAAGTTGATCGACCGAAGGAAGCCGACCAGCGAGAGTGCTGATGAGCACTGGCGCGGGAAGCAGGTTGACTTATTGAAGTCAACAAGTCAAGAAAAAGCAGTCAGGGTGTGACTGACTAAAGGATCAGTAGATGTCATGAGGTCAAGGATCGACAAGGAATGGTCGATAGATGATGAGCGATATAAGAGGTCGGGTAGTCAACAAGTGGTCAAACTACGACATGACAGGGTTTAGCAAAGCCAAGTGTAAAGGGGAAAGGAGTGAGCTAACAGGATAGTCGAGATGTGACTGACTGCTATAGCAAGGTCGGAAGGAAAGAAAGTCAATGGAATGTACCAGTATCTGTTCGAGGTTGCTGAGGAATTTATTACAGTTATTGCGAGTTGGTGAAGGACATGACAGTGGACGTCATGGATAGAGGTTGTGCAGCACGGATAGAAGCTGACAGTGCAGATTCGTAGGATTTGGACAGGATCGGCGAATG
Source organism: Larix kaempferi (assembly GCA_027924585.1). NCBI lineage: Eukaryota > Viridiplantae > Streptophyta > Pinopsida > Pinales > Pinaceae > Larix > Larix kaempferi. The sequence goes on along the minus strand of BSBM01000047.1, from coordinate 53,485,808 downwards.
GAGGGAATGTGTGTCTTGGGATTGTAATAATATTGGAAACAACACCCACAGAGTAGAAGAGGAGAGAAGAGACCTTCATTCTGGAGGATGGCAAGAAGAGAGCCGAGAACAGTGGAGCAGAGTAGAGCAAAGCTTAGAGCCGAGAGAGTTGTGAAGAGTCACACAGGCCGAGTGCAGAGTGTTGAGATCAAACCATAGCTCAGAGTTCCGAAGGTGAACTAGGAAAGGATGAGGTCAACACACGGGGAGAACACACCACAGTTACTTCATTATTTTAATGGCTGAGGCTCATTGTAGTTAGTTATTTGCTTACAGTTATTTTACATTGTAACCGATTTCAGAGAAGTAATATAAGCCAATCCAGGCAACTTGTTCTACACCTTGTTTGTGTGAGCATTGTGGTTTGTGTCATGTGTATTGTTAAGCAAGAACCTTATTTCCGTAGGGTGACTTGCGTTAGTTGGTATCAGAGCCCGGAGACAAGTCCGATTGGAGAAGAGAAGACCATACCAACCTGACTTGTGTCAGTTGGTATCAGAGCCTGGAGGCAAGTCTGGTTGGAGAAGAGAAGACCATACCAACCTGACTTGCGTCAGTTGGTATCAAAGCCTAGAGGCCAGTCCGGTTGGAGAAGAGAAGACCATACCAACTTGACTTGCATCAGTGTTGAAGGTGTGAGAATTTTCAGCAGAGGTTGAAGATGGATCGCAGAGGTTGAAGATGGATCACAGAGGCGTTAATGTCCAAGGATGAAGAGCGCGTGGCGCAACATCCTTCACAGTGGATCATGAGATGTTTGACGAATGCGTCCAAATGATGCAGAATTTGACAAATGATGTCGCAACGATCAAAGAAAACTAGAGGCGTGGTTGCATTCCTGAAGTGCTAGACCATAGCGACGAGGAAGTCAAGGAAGTAGAAGCTCGGGAAGCCACAGCAGAAGAACCAGATAAAATACTCATCAAGCTTTTGATAGAAATGAGAGGTCGGGTGAAGATAGATGTGCGTACATACTCGAGAATCCTGGACCCAGAAGACTTGATCGACTGGTTCAGAGAGATGGAGAAATACTTCGATGTCGAGCAGATCGAGGATCCTAAACGGGTTAAGATTGCATGTCTAAGGTTGAATGGTAATGCCTCGTTGTGGTGGGACAATGTACATGTTGACAGAATCAAGAAAGGAAAGGAGAAAATCAAATCTTGGGATAGGATTGTTGCCAAGATGAAGGGGAAGTTCTTGCCAAATGACTATGTGATTTCCTTGTTTAGGAAGTTACAAAACTTTCGACAGAAAGAGATGACCGTGAAAGAGTACACGGAGGAGTTCTACCGATTTTCGATTCAGTCAGGACAAACTGATGAAGGAGAAGAAGCTATCGCCAGATACGTAAACGGCCTAAAGTATGCTGTTGAGGATGAGCTCAGCATGTCGAGAGTCAGAGCAGTTGGAGAAGCTTATCAGCTAGCTCTGAAGGCGGAAGAGAAACTGTAGAGAAAATTTGCAACAACCAGAGGTAGGATGACTAGTCGGGGTGGAAAGACTGTCTTCGTGAAAGGTCAAGGTAGCAGCTACAAGAGAGAAGGTGTCGAAGATAGTCAACGCACAGAAGGGACATCGACGAAAGAAAGAGTGCAAGAAAACTGACATGATGGTCATGAGAACCATGTTTGAAGTGCATATAGTCGAAGTGGTCCATCTGACAAGAAGGGAGTTAATAGACCAGCCATAATCTGTTACAAATGTCGGGGAAAAGGCCAGAAGGCATATGAATTCCCAGAAAACCTACATGCTATAGAAGAGTCGAAACCCAGACGTCGAAAGGATGAGCAAGTCGACGAGAGGGAAGAGTCGACATCAGATAGCAGTGGAGGTGAGAAAAAGAAGAACCGAAATCTTATGGTTCAGAGAGCTTTGATCCAAGAAGATCAACGCGACCCGATGGAACCAACACAACGGAAGGCAATCTTTCGAATGAAGGTGCGGATCGGGGAATCGTGTTGCAAGACCATAGTTGATTTTGGGAGTACAAAAAATCTTGTGTCAACAGAAGTTATCGACAAGATTGTGTTGAAGTGTCGCGAACACCCACACCCTTAGAATATCTCATGGTTACAGAAAGGACACCATGTTACGGTGACCAGACAGTGCCTGATCAATTTTAGAGTTGAAGGATAGGGGGACAACATACTGTGTGATGTAGTTCCCATGGATGCATGCCATCTATTGTTCGGGAGACCATGGCAATATGATCGAAATATGATCTATGATGGTCGAGCTAACACAGTTACAGTGTGGAAGAATGGCATGAAAAGGACTCTTAAGCCAAGGCGAGGAGAGCCAGCCGATAGTAAGGACGGTGAGAGCAATCTCTGGGAAAAGTGAGTGTTAATGAGCACCGCCAAGGAATTCCTCATGGAGGAGGAAAAGCAGTCGGGATTTTATGCAATCATTCCAAATGGACCATATGTCGAAGGAACGACCAATTGGGAGAGCATTCTGGTCGAAGTCGAGGAGTTGCTCGAAGAGTTTAAGGACATAATGGCTGAAGAGAAACCGACGGGATTGCCACTGACAAGGAGCATATCCCATCAGATCAACTTGATTCTAGGGTCAAGTCTGCCAAACAAAGCACCCTATAGGATGAGTCCAGTAGAGGGACAGGAGCTCAATCGACAGGTCCAAGAGTTGTTGGACAGGGGATTGATCCGAGACAGTTTGAGCCCGTGTGCAGTACCAGTGGTACTAACACCAAAGAAGGGTGGCGAGTGGAGAATGTGTATTGATTCCAGAGCCATAAACAGGATCACAATCAAGTATCGATTTCCATTTCCAAGGATGGATCACTTGATGGATTGCCTGAGTGCAGTGACATACTTCACGAAGTTAGACCTGAACAGTGGATATCACCAGATCAGGGTCAGAGAAGGAGATGAATGGAAGACAACATTCAAGACAAGAGAGGGGTTATATGAGTGGTTAGTCATGCCATTTGGATTGACTAATGCACCCAGTACATTCATGAGATTGATGAATGAAGTGCTAAAACCATACTTGGGAAAGTTTGTCATAGTCTATCTAGACAAAATTTTGATTTTCAGTCGGACCAAGTCAGAACCTTTGGAGAAAGTTCGACAAGTATTGCAGAAATTGCAGGAAGAGAAGCTGATGATTAACCTACAAAAGTGTTTCTTCATGAAGAAGGAATTAGTGTAATTGGGATTTGTAATTTTAGGTAAGGGGTTGGAGATGGACCCAGAGAAGGTGAAGGCAATAGTAGATTGGCCGGAACCGACAAGTACGACTGCAGTGAGAAGTTTCCATGGAATTGCTAGTTTCTACCGGAAGTTCATTCAGGGATTCAGTCAGATTTGTGCACCATTGACAGAATGCATGAGAAAGAGCGAGTTCAAGTGGACGAGTAAGGCCTAGGAAGCTTTCGACAAATTGAAGGAAAAGGTCATTGAGAGCCCAGTGTTGGTGCTCCCAGACTTTGACAAAGTTTTCCAGGTCGATTGTGATGCAAGTGGAATAGCAATTGGGGCAGTGTTGAGCAAGGAAGGACAACCAATTGCACACTTCAGTGAAAAAATGAGTGGAGCGAAGCAGAAATATTCGGTCTATGATAAGGAACTCTATGCTATCATACAAGCATTGAAGAAATGGAGGCATTATTTGTTGCCACAGGAATTTGTGTTATACACCGATCACAAGGCACTGAGGTATCTGAATACTCAGTCAAAGTTGTACCAGCAACACATGAAGTGGTTGGAGCTACTCCAGAGATATACGTTCGTGTTGCGACATAGGTCGGGCAAGTCGAACAAAGTTGCTGACGCATTGAGCAGGAGGGTTGTGCTGTTGAGCATAATGACTGTTTAGGCAACACGAATAGAGTCGATAAAGATGGAGTATGAGACCGACAAAGATTTTGCGAAAGCATGGAAGGCGTGTTGTGAGCCTTAGAGCACCGAGAAGACTCCATATTTGAGTTATCTCATTCAAGAAGGTTACCTATTCAGGGGAAGTCAGTTGTGTATTCCTAGAGGATCAGTGAGAGAGAACCTAATCTGAGAATTTCATAATGGAGGGTTAGCAGGGCACTTTGGGATCTACAAGACCAAAGCACTGATCAATGAAAAGTATTTATGGCCAAGGATGTTGACAGATGTCAGAAAATGGGATCGACAATGTCAAGTTTTCCAGTTGGCAAAGGGAAGGAGTCAGAACACGGGGTTGTATACACCATTACCTGTACCAGAGAACCCGTGGGAGCATCTTAGCATGGATTTTTTGTTAGGATTACCAAGGACTCTGGAAGGGAACGACTCAATATTTGTTGTAGTCGATAGATTTTTGAAGATGGCACATTTCATACCATGTAGGAAAACGAGTGATTCCACAGGGATCGCTATGCTATTCTTTAAGGAAATAGTCAGGTTGAATGGGTTGCCAAAGTGTATCACATTGGATAGGGATACGAAGTTCATGGGGCATTTCTGGAGGACCCTATGGAAGAAACTCGACATGAAGTTAGAGTTTAGTTTGGCATATCATCCGCAGACGGACGGACAAACCGAGGTTGTAAACAAAAGTTTGGGAAACCTTCTGAGATGTTTAGCAACTGGTAGACCCAAGCAGTGGGAAAATGTGTTAGCGTAGGTAGAGTTTGCATATAACAATTCTATGAATCAATCGATGGGATTGAGTCCATTCCAGATTGTTCAAGGGAGAAGTCCACATGTAGTGGCATATTTGGTCGAATTGCCTACAGAAACCAGGAAGAGTGCGGATGCAGAATCATTCGCAGAGCATATGCATGAAGTTCATGAAAATGTGAGAAGGTGCATTGAGAAGAGTAATGTGGCCTACAAGTTGAGAGCCGATAGGAGGAAGAGGCTATTGTCATTCCAAGAGAGAGACTTAGTCTATGCATATTTGCGGAAGGAACGATTTCCGATAGGAACATACAACAAGCTGAAATTGAAGAAGATAGGACCATGCAGGATTCTGAAGAAGATCTCAGACAATGCCTATGTGTTGGAATTGCCGGAAGACTTGAACATTTCAGCAACGTTCAACGTCCCAGACCTGTATAAATTTGAAGAAGGGTCGAGTAGCAGTAAGGGAGAAGAAACAAGTATCGACTGGATGGAACAGATTCCAGACCGACATAAAGAAGGGATCGCAGAAGTAATCGATGAACGCGAAGTGTGGCGTACTCGTAGATCGGGCATGAAAGAATACTTGGTGCAATGGACCAATGATGAGTTGCAGGAAGCGATGTGGATTTCTGAAGAAGAGTTCAGGAGACTGACAGTGCAGTCAGATTCTTTTTCACCTAGGGAGACTGATGTAGGAGCATCGGGACCTAGGAAGATCAGTCGAATTTGATCGACCGAACGAAGCCGACCAGCGGGAGTGCTGATGACCACTAGTGCGGGAAGTAGGTTGACTTGTCAAAGTTAGCAAGTTGAGCAGAAGCAGTCGAGGTGCGACCGACTGAGGGATCAGTAGATGTCACGAGGTCGAGGATCGATAGGGAATGGTCGACAGATGATGAGCGATATAAGAGTTCGGGTAGTCGACAAGTGGTCGAACTACAACACGATAGGGTTTAGCGAAGCCAAGTGTAAAGGGGAATGGAGTGAGCGGATAGGACATTCGAGATGTGACTGAGTACTATAGCAAGGTCGGAAGGACAGAAATTCAATGGACTGTACTAGTAGCCATTCGGGGTTGCTGAGGAAGTTATTACAGTTATTGCGAGTTGGTGAAGGACATGAAATTGGACGTCATGGACAGAGGCTGTGCAGCACAGATAGAAGCTGACAGTGCAAATTTTAAGGATTTGGACAGGATCAACAAATGGAGGGAACGTGTGTCTCGGGATTGTAATAATATTGGAAACAACACCTATAGAGTAGAAGAGGAGAGAAGAGACCTTCATTCTAGAGGACGGTGAGAAGAGAGCCGAGAGCAGTGTAGCATAGTAGAGTAGAGCGCAGAGCCGAGAGAGTTGTGAAGAGTCACATAGACTGAGTGTAGAGTGTTGAGATTGAACCATAGCTCAGAGTTCTGAAGGTGAACTAGGAGAGCGTGAGGTCGACACACAAGGATAACACACCACAGTTACTTCATTGTTGTAACGACTGAGGCCGATTGTAGCTAGTTATTTGCTTACAGTTATTTTACAGTGTAACCGATTTCAAAGAAGTAATATAAGCCAATCCAGGCATCTTGTTCTACACCTTGTTTGTGTGAGCATTGTGGTTTGTGTCATGTGTATTGTTAAGCAAGAACCTTATTTCCGTAGGGTGACTTGCGTCATAAAATATCAGAAGAAGCTCTGTTACATTAGGACATGTGTAATTTTAGATCAGTGAATTGTATGTCATTGATTTGTAAATACTTATATGTATTTTGTTATAGAGAATTGAATTGGATTAGTTTGTATGTTATATTAACCATGACCATTTTTTTTAAACAGGCCTAACTATGTTTCTTCCTTCTTTGAAGGAAGTCTGAAAATTGCTAAGTTCAATTTATTTATTTTTGTTTTGGTGAATGTCTTCGCAGCAACAGGAACATAAGAGAGTTTTGTTTTTAATTAATTGAAAAACTAATCATATTCTATTTAGATAAAATCTTGGCCAAGTAGCTGTAATTTTTTCTGGTGTTTGATAGACTACATAGTTTGATTGATTTCACTTATATTGTAGTGTTTTTTGGTGTGTTATAATGTTGTAGGATTAATTTTTTTTTTAGATTTTGTTCATATATTATTCATAGCTTTGAGTTTTCTTCTTTCTGAACTTTGATGTATGTTTGCTAACAATTCAACAAGTAGTTTCAATTTTATAGTGTTTATATATTATGTTTTGATTATTATTTTCTATTTAAAATTAGGTAATTCGCAAGATTTTCTCGGAAACTCATTGTAAACTTGTATATTTTGTTTATATTTTTTATTTTGTAGATACAATTAGATTAGTGTATTATTTAGGTAGCATATATATATATATATATATCCCCCTACTCCACTCTTTCTCTATCTACCCCCTTCATCATGAAAGACATTCATTCTATATACCTAGCCATCCAAATATTTTTTATTTTCTCATTTTTTATCATCACCAAGAAAATTCCAATGAATCTCCTCCTCACTCTCTCTCTATATCTCCCATACACATCCACCTATACAAAACTCTTGAGCCACTCTAAATATCACCCAATCCCCTAACACCACCCCTTCTCTCTCTCTCTCTCTCTCCCCCGTACTCCTCTCCCTACCCTAACCCCATCCTCCCCTCTCCCTCTCTCTCTCTCTCTCTCGTCCCCCCCAACTCTTACTAACCCCCCCCCTCTCACTCTCCTTTACTCACCTAATCCTCCACCTATGCCTAACCCCCACCCCCCCTCTCTCTCCCTCCCCCCAAACCCCAAACACACTACCACACCATTGGTTCTCTCTCTCTCTCTCTCTCTCACACACACACACACACACATGCACACACACACACACACACACACACACAAACAAACAAACACACATGCACACACAAACACAAACAAACAAACAAACACACACCCCTATGAATACCCCTACCACTAACTCCCTTCCTCTATCTCTCTCTCCCCTCCTCTCCCTAACCTTTACTAACCCCTTCTATCACTCTAGACTTTCTCCTCCGCTCCACTTACAACCAATCTCCTAACAACCTTCTCTATTTCTACCTCTAACCCATTACACTCCCTCTCTGTAGCTTCCTCTAACCCCCAAGAAACCCCCCCTCTCTATGTGTCTCCTACTCCCCCTATCGTTTTGATAAAGCTTTGACAGAAATTGTGAATGTAGTTAACATAGTGCATGAGGATAATTGCACTATTTTAAAATTCTCCCGTGTGATTGAACAATGCATGAAAAAAAGCAAGTTTTTTTTTCAACAGGAAAAAATCACCATTAATTGATATTCATTAAGTTGTGAATCAAAGGAAACATACAAATCTCTATGATATAAACTGATAGCTAATTAATTTTTTTTCCAAAAAAGATTCACTATATCCCTTCCATCCCTCAGAAAAGACATATAGTTCTATAAAAGATGCCAACAACTAGATTACAGTAATAGTCACATATGACAATAAAACAGAGACTGAATCTCATCAGGAAGAGAGTTCCAAAGTTAGAAGAAGTTTATTCCTACATGAGTATATAGAATCTACAAATAGATAAACCAAAATTTTTTAATAGTCACGTAAAATCCCAGATTCCACCTTGGTTGTCCAAAGGAACTCATCAAAATACATATACCCTTCTACCCGACCTAGTGCTTTCTTTGATAGCTTGTCTTCCATTACTTTCATCTCCCTGTAGATCATGTGGTTGAACTTGTTGAAATAAAATTATAAAATCAAAAACTGGTTTCTTTGCTTCCAATGCAAAAGAGTCAAAATTTGAAGGTATTTTCCTAATCAATAACCACTCGGGAATCACCAAGTACATACAAAGAGTTTATAATCTTGCTCCTAGCTAACACTAAGAGTACCCACAATGCTAAAAGCTCATCACATGAGTTTTCTCTAGGGACAGAAAATAAATTGATCTGATAGGAATGGTTTCTCCTCAACTTAATAAAATATCAAGTTGCACATAATCCTCCATGTGCAACACCATCGAAAAGACACACCATAGAACCATCAGGTAAGTTAGGAAGAGAATTTTAGCGTGCTTGGATCACCTTTGAAGAATGTATATAATTCCTATAATTTCCAACTATCAATGATGTAGTGTAGTCCAATCTATGTCTCTTATATCAAATATAATGTTAGGAACCCATGTCTTTACTTTGTTAGTATATTGTTGTTGGACGCATATGCTTTGTAAGTCGTCTCGTAATATTTGTTGATCAATAGTTTGTGTTATTATTGTTGGCGCATATGATTTGTAAGTCGCCCATAGTATTGTTGATCCATAGTTTGTAGTGGTCCATGGTTTTGACCCATAGTATTGGCGCCTAGACTTAGTATATAAGTGTGTGTTGAGACCTATGAAGGCACCGTGAAGTTATTTGTATTGAGCTTGCTCAAAGGAGGTTTCCCCATCGAAGTGGCATGCGATCAATATAAAAGTGATTTCGAGTTCTGTCATTTCTGCTATTTCACATATTCTTATTAATTAATTGTTGCAGGTGCTTCACATCTGGTATCATAGCACTTTCTTGGGCTCGCTCGGTGAAATTTCTGCCAAAATTTTTTTTCGCATCTGTTGCAGGTTCGGATTTGGGAATAATCCCTATCTGCTTAACCGTGGGAAGTACTTGGGCATAAGCCCTAAAACTCATTGTGATACCACAGGAACCCCGAACTAATTGGCGCATTGAGAGGACCTGCCAGCAAAAAGGGCAACGACCCCTACCTGATTGACTAGTTCCCACCCGTGAGGTAAACCAAGAGTTGTCGTTTGTGGCAAAGCGGTTATCAGTTTTACCTGAGCCGTGGAGTGAGGGGTACTGCCCCAATACGCAAGCCGTCAGACAGCATTCGTGGCTGAGTGAAACCCTTGAATTGTTAGGAAGCCGCACATACCAGGGGTCCATATCTATTTTTAGCTGAACTGTTGTCGATCACTACTGCGCTGTTTCAGATCTAGTCGTTAAGATCCATTGTGAAAATCGTTCCAGATCCAGCCTTTTTCAATCCATTCGGCGCCGTTCCAGATCCCTCTGTTTCCGCTCACTTCCAGGCCATTGCAGATCTATCTGTTTCAGATCCCTTCCGAGCCGTAGCCGCTCCATTCTGGAAAAAAAAAAAATTTCGATTTCACTTCGTTTTTTCTCCATATCTCCCTTGTTTTCACTTTGTTTCCCTTGAAACTTTAGGGGAACCCCTATAATCCCATTCTGCATATTTCATTCCTGAGGACCCTATCCCCAATTCCACTTCCCAAGGCCTGAAATCCCACATTTGTCTATTTTTAGGGTTTGCCATAACTTCCTCAGATTTCACCCAATCCCCTTCAAATTTTACCGCAGAGTTCCTTTTCGAATTCTGCTTCTTTGTCCCCCTCTGCCAAATTTTCCCATTCTTTCACCTCGCTTCTGAAATCCTCATTTCTTGCTTCCCTGTCTATTCGACAGCGTCCAAAACATAGTCAAACCCCAATTACCCTTCAGATTTTTTCCCAAATCCATATTTTCCTTTACTAAAGCAGTTTCTGTTTTGTTTTTCTACCCAGTCAACCAAAAAAAAACTCCTGGTTATGGTTGTCACCGTGCAGGAGCAAAAACCATGGAAGAAGCACTTGCTGCCATCTAAGCCAAACTCCAGGATCTAGATGAAAAATTTCTCGGCCTCCATCTTGAACATTCAGCTATGAACAACAAACGGCAGTTCGAGTCTTCATTAGACAATGTGTTCTCTTCTTCTAGCAATTTCCGTGGTTCGAAGCTTGATTTTCCTCGCTTCAATGGTACTGATCCAACTGGATGGATCTATTGTGCAGAATAATATTTCAGTATGCATAATACTTTTGATGTCAACAAATTTCCGCTTGCATCCTTTCATTTGGAACAGGAAGCTCTTCAATGGTACCGTTGGTACATCAAGGCTCATGAAGAGACAAAATGGCTAGACTTTTGCTAGCTCCTTTTGCAACGATTTGGTCCTAGTGCTTTTGATGACTTCATGGGAGCCCTCACTAAACTTCGCCAAATTGGCACTGTGAGAGAGTATCAAACTGAATTTGAGAAACTAGCCAACCACACTGAAGGATTGTCTGATGACTTTTACAGGAGTTGTTTTATCAGTGGTATAAAGGATGCCATCCGCTCTGAGGTCAAAATGTTTTGTCCCAACACAATGATGGAAGCCCTAGGGTTGGCTAAGTTGGCAGAAGACAATATTGGAGCCCAACAACGCTCCAAGACCACTTTTGTTCCCTTCTGAAATATGTGTTCTCAACGACCACCCATACCGTAGGCTCCTCGACCAACTCCTACCAAGCGTTTGTCTGAAACATAGATGAAAGCATGCAGAGAAAAGGGGCTTTGCTATAATTGTAATGAGAAATTCACTCGGGGACATAGATGTGTTCATCAAAAGCTCTATCTCTTGGATGTGGATTCTCCACCTGCCTCTGAAATTGGTGACGAAGATACAGAAACAATGGATGCTCAGGTTGACATTCAGGAACCGCCTATTGACCCTCCGTCTCAGGATGACCAGCCAGAGATATCTCTCCATGATTTAGCTAGAATCACCACCCCCCAAACAATGCGGGTCAGGGGTTACTTCAAGAAGCTTCCTCTTACAATACTCGTTGATTCTGGTAGCACTCATAATTTCATTGACCCTTAGATCGCCAAACAAGCTGATTGTTTTATCAATCCTTGCTCCAACTTTGAAGTCATGGTTGCCAATGGCGGCACCTTACCTTGCAAAGGGAAGTGTCGAAATGTGCGTATCTCTATGGGATATTATACCTTGCACTCTGACATGTTTTCCTTGACCTTAGGTGGATGTGATGTGGTTTTGGGCGCTCAATGGCTACGCACACTTGGCCCTATCTTATGGGATTTTGCTGAACTTTCGATGCAGTTTTCCCTCAATGGACAAAAACACACATTGATAGTATTACAACCAGGGTCTCTTAGCATCATCAGTTCACATCGCATGGAAAAAATCCTCAATAAGAATTCACATGGTGTCATCGCTCTGATCAATTCCATTCAGATGCAACCATCAGTGGTCTCCACTACTCCTTTGGATCTACAAAAAAATTTGGATCGATATACAGGTGTCTTTGCTAAACCAGTGGGATTTCCACCTTCAAGGCCAGAAGACCATCGTATTCAGCTCCTTCCTAGCAATGTTCCTCCCAACATCAGGCCCTATCGCTAACTATTTCACCAAAAAACGGAGATTGAAATGCTCGTTCGGGACTTATTGAAGCAAGGTATTATTCGCCTAAGCACTAGTTCCTTTTCTTCTCCAGTTCTTCTTGTCCGCAAAAAAGGTGGGTCATGGCGCCTTTGCATTGACTTCTGAGCACTTAATCACCTCACCATCAAGGATAAGTTTCCAATTCCTGTTGTTGATGAGCTTCTTGATGAGCTTCATGGGGCTCAATTTTTCTCCAAGTTGGATCTTCGTTCTAGGTATCATCAAATTCGGGTTCATGAGGATGATATCCCTAAAACAGCTTTCCGCACACATGATGGCCATTATGAGTTTTTCGTGATGCCCTTTGGCCTCACTAATGCTCCTTCCACATTCTAGGCCTTAATGAATAAAATATTTCGGCCCTACTTGCAGAAATTCATTTTGGTATTCTTTGATGATATCCTCATCTACTGTAAAACATGGGATGAACATCTCCAGCATCTGGATCTTGTCATGCAACTTTTCTCTGACCATCATCTCCACACCAAGCAGTCTAAATGTGTTTTTGGATAGAAGGAAGTTGAGTATCTCAGGCACATTATCTCAGCACAAGGGGTTCACGTGCATCCCGCCAAAATTTATGCCATGAACAATTGGCCGCATCCTCAGACACTCAAGAGCCTTCGTGGTTTTTTGGGTTTGACTGGCTACTACCACAAGTTTGTCAAGGATTATGCAAAGATTGCAGCTCCATTAACTGCTCTATTGAAAAAGGATGCTTTTACATGGACACATGCTGCTCAGTGTGCATTTGACAAACTGAAACAAGCTATGTGTACTACACCTGTTCTAGCTATGCCCGATTTTTCCAAGCCCTTCACTATTGAGAGTGATGCTTGCAGCAATGGACTTGGTGCTGTTCTCCTTCAAGATGAACACCCCATTGTGTTCACCAGCAAATCCCTTTCAGGTACGAATTTAGCTGCCTCTACATATGAGAAGGAAATGATAGCTATTTTGTATGCAGTACAGAAGTGGCGACCATACCTATTAGGGAATCATTTCTGCATCAAGACTGATCACCAGAGTCTGAAATATTTCTTGGAACAGTGTGTCTCCTCCCTAGCACAACAGAAATGGGTTAGCAAACTCATGGGTTATGACTATGAGATCACTTACAAGAAGGGTAAAGACAATATTGTGGCAGATGCTCTTTCTCGCACATTTGATGCCCAAGGTTCTCTTTCAGCTATTTTCTATGCCTGTTCCAAATTGGCTGCAATCTGTTCAATAGAGTTATGTCAATGACTCTTCCTTATCTCAAATCATCCAACGCTTGACCAACAACCCTTCTGTTGTACCACATTACTCTTGGGATGGTGCTTCTCTGAGATACAAGGGTCATCTGGTGCTTCCCCAAAGCACAGATCTCCAACAGGCTATCTTCTATGAACTCCATGCTTTTCCATCGACAGGGCACTCTGGGTTCCTCAAAATGTATGAACGGGCATGGAGTAACTTCTTTTGGAAGGGCATGAAAAGGACAATTCAACAGATGGTGGCTGAATGTTATACCTTCTAGCGCAATAAGGGTGAAACAACACTCCTTCCAGGATTGCTCGAACCCTTGCCCATACCTACACGGATTTGGACATATATTTCTATGGATTTCATTGAAGGGATCCCTAAATCTGGCAGGAAGACAGTGATTCTCATTGTGGTTGATCACCTCTCGAAATATAGTTATTTGTGTGCTCTCAGCCATCCCTATACAGCCTCCTCAGTTGCTCAAATTTTCCTAGACCAGATCATTCGTCTTCATGGCATCCCTTCTTCCATTGTCTCGGATCGTGATGTGACTTTCACCAATCATTTTTGGACATAACTATTTCGCCACACACGCACCAAACTGAAGATGAGTTCAGGGTATCACCCACAAATAGATGGTCAGACTAAAATTATCAATAAATGCTTGGAAACTTATCTTCATTACTTCACCTTTGAACAGCAACATCAGTGGGCAAAGTGGCTCCCTCTTGTTGAATGGTGGTACAATACCTCTTACCACATTGCCTCTAAAATGACCCCATATGAAGCAGTCTATGGTCAGGCACCTCCAGTTCTTCTTCCATACATCCCCAACAGTTCACCAGTTCAGGAAGTTGACACGGCCCTTCGAAACTGTGATCAGATTCTTCTCATTTTACGGGACAATCTTCACATGGCAAGAAATCGCATGAACCAGCAAGCTGATCAGCATCATTTTGAGCGCACTTTTTAAGCAGGAGATATGGTTTTTCTTCATCTCTAGCCGTACAAGCAATCCTCCCTGAAACTCAAAGGGAATCACAAGCTCGCTCCAAAGTTCTATAGGCCATATCGGATTATTCAGAAGATTGGGTCTGTTGTTTATAAATTGGAACTTCCTCCTTCTTTCGGGCACCAACATCAGTGGACAAACTATTTTACCCGAACTGGATAATGAAGGATCCATCCTTTTGGAGCGAGAGGCCATCCTCAATCGGTGCACTCGTCAGCTTCACTCTCGCTCTATCACAGAGGTCTTAATTCAGTTGGACGGCATGCAACCAGAGGATTCTACATGGGAACCACTCCTTCAAATTCAACAACAATTTCCACATCTAAATCTTTGAGGACAAAGCTTTTTTTAAGGGGGAGGGGATGTTAGGAACCCATGTCTTTACTTTGTTAGTATATTGTTGTTGGACGCATATGATTTATAAGTCGTCCTTTAATATTTGTTGATCAATAGTTTGTGTTATTGTTGTTGGCGCATATACTTTGTAAGTCGCCCATAGTATTGTTGATCCATAGTTTGTAGTGGCCCATGGTTTTGACCCATAGTATTGGTGCCTAGACTTAATATATAAGTGTGTGTTGAGGCCTATGAAGGCACCGTGAAGTTATTTGTATTGAGCTTGCTAAAAGGAGGTTTCCCCCTCGAAGCGGCCTGCGATCAATATAAAAGTGATTTTGAGTTCTATAATTTTTTCTATTTCGCATATTCTTATTAATTAATTGTTGTAGGTGCTTCACATATAATAGCATTCTTGTATCTCCAAAGAAACCAAATAACAAATAGTGGAAAATTTGTCATGAACCCGAACAATACCAACCAAGTTGGAAAACTATCTTCAAAACCAACATTCTTCCACACTAAAGTGACATTTATGCTTTGATGTATTTCCAACTAGATCAACTGTAAGAAGGGATATTATATAAACAACATTTTTGGATATTATATCCCATCAAATCTTTCTTTCATAAACCATCCAACCAACTCACTAAATCTTAAAGGATCCTTCTAGTTGGCATATAACCTTGTGTTGATACACATATTCAGGACCATCAATAGACCAGGAAAGTGATTCATAGGTCAAGTTCTTAGTGACTTGGCAAATCATGGTATTCCAAGCCCAGATCAATTTATCTTCCATCTCCTTTAACTTGATGCCACAATGACCCAAGCCTTGAAAATTTTTATTCCATTCCAATCAAATGCCCCACTCAACCTAAGATATTTTTTCGAGGACCAATAAATAATATGTCCAAAATTTACGTCTAGGTTCCTAAAATGGACCAAGTGACTGAAACCAAATCCATTAAGATGTGAAATGATATCCTATGAGAGATATCATATGATTTCCATATTTAACCAACTAAATGGTTATAATATGGATTAGAACCCTCTACTTCATGACAATCCATGGTAAGGTTAAGGTCACCTCCAATGATTAATAAGGGGGCACTGAATAACCCAAAATTGACCACACCCTCACAAAATTCATATATCCCACAATACAGGTCATATACATTTAGAACCCAAAAACCAAATTCAAAATCCCTATGATAGCCTTCCAACATGATAATAACACAAGACAAATAAGGGTTTCCATGATAAGCAAAGGCATGTTGAGAGCTCATGAGAATCCATGGAATAGAAATGCCACCCAAGAAGAAGCTTGAAACAAGTTTCACGTGCTTTAACACACATAACCATCATCTCTTGAAAAAGAATAGTGTCAGGTTTTTCCACATCTAACAGTATTTTGAGGGCCAAGAATTATTTCCCCAAATCCCCTAACATTAAGAGAGAAAAATTGCATGGGGAACTACAACATCCCTCCAAATTGACCCCTATTGTTATTATTTTGTAAATGTTATTATGATTGTGTAAGCGGCCATGGTGAGGAGCTCAAGGCCAGGGCCCCACCAGTGGACCTTGAGCTAGTGTCATGATTATAAGCCTTAGTTTAAGCCTAAAAGATTAAGAATGGTAATACGACTAAAAACGATAAGTAACTAAATCCTTTACGGAAGGGAGAGAAGTCGATATAATCTGTGAGAGTCAAGTTATGTCTAGGGTCATTTTAGTGTGAGTAAGCGTTTAAAAACAAAGTGATGAATTACCTTGTCTTATTTGTCGTCGTAAGTTGACGGCAATAACTTTTTGCCAGAAATTCTAGTCTCTGCCCTTCCTGCGATTGGATTATAGTCTGTATTATATATATATTAGCCTTCTACTGCTTTACGTTTTGATACCAAATTCCTGGTTTATATTCATATAGCTGCTGAAAATTCTTTTATAGGGTTTATTTAATGTTGAGATCATTGCAGTGACAAATTAAAACTAACTGTTGCCCATTTGAGTGAGATTATAAATGTTGAAATCGTCATAGTTCCAATAAAACTATATCCTGCGTATTTTTCTATCTTATCTTGATTATAATGTCGTTAGATTTGCAAATGCCCTGAGAGGAAGATTTCAGTTTATTACCTAAGTTTTAATGATAAATAGTATATGAGGGAAACAAGGACTACTATTCTTGTTATCATTGTTTTCACAAAGATAGTCCATAATCTATTATAGCCTCGGAAAATATACAATAACATGATCTTACATATTTTTAGTTATGAGTTTTATTTACTTATTACTTAAGGAAGAATGAGTCTTTCCTTTGTAAGTTAGGATTACATTATATTATGATATATATTTAATGTATAGAGTAGCTATAGTGTACATTTGGCCTTATATTTCATGGCTTGTAAAGTAGGTTGCTAAGCGATTTCCGTGCTCTAAGATTTGTCCAAAGATA
This sequence comes from Larix kaempferi, assembly GCA_027924585.1. Classification (NCBI taxonomy): domain Eukaryota; kingdom Viridiplantae; phylum Streptophyta; class Pinopsida; order Pinales; family Pinaceae; genus Larix; species Larix kaempferi. The sequence continues at coordinate 53,468,808 of BSBM01000047.1, read as the reverse complement.
AAGTATAAATCTTAAAATTAAAGAATTGGGTTGCTTATCTAGGGAGTTTTGAGAAAAATTAATCAACCTTGGTAGTTCTATTTTGACTTTTAAGGCAGACCTACATTTCCTATTTGTTTGGAAATTGCGCTCCATACGAGTAAATTGAGTAAGTGAAATGCAACAATTTTTTTGTAGATGTAAAACTCGTCTTATTAGACTAATAAAAGACATGACCCTCCTTTTGTGGACGTAGCCCAAGATACGAGTGAACCATTATAAAATGCTCTCCCTCTCATGTATCTACTTTGTGCATATTTATTTTCTTGATGTTGTGGTGTTACATGAAAGTGTCTCATTGTTATATTTGATTTCTCGTATGGTGTACCGTGTGGAATTCTTTTTGATACTGAATTCCTATTTGTATACTCTATTCTCTCTTGGATTTGTATTATTTGATCTATTTTTCCTTGATATTGGTAATCTCTGTGATGAGTAATTTCATTCAAGATAGCAATATTCAAATGTGAACTAAGATGAGTAGGTTAGATAAAATATTTATTATTGCATTACTATAGTAAGGTATGATGATCAATGTATTCTTTCCTTTTTACTTATAATTCTATAAAAAATATAGAAGGGTTTTGATTAGATATAGAAGAGTTAATGTCATGGTAATATAGTGATACTTAAAGAATAAACTATTCTATAGTAGATGAAAATCCATGAGAGTAGTGTGTTAATCTTCTTTGATAATTTTTAGTCCTAAAATACTAGTCAAGGAAATGTTTGACAATTAAGATCAAATAAAAAGAACTCGAGGATGAAATAGTTATAACATATATATATTATCCTTAGGAAGTATTCAAAGTTCAATAAGCATCATGGTTTTCCAAAAGAGATACAAAGAGTTGTATAGACAATTCCTAAATTGATAGTTAGGTGAATTTGTGTGTTGACAAGAAAAGTTTTAAATAATGATATTTACTTTAATTAATCATCTTCTATCAATGTAAAGATCCTTAGTTTATAAAATTTTTGAAAATTCACTAAATTTACTAACTCTAAAAATTGGGTATGTGACATATGGTATCAGAGCACTGGGTTATAGCACTCAGGCATAATCGGCTCAACATGAAATGAGTAAAGCATGAAGGTTGATAAACTAATCAATTAGTTCTTTTGTTTTTTTTTTATGCCTGGACTGGTTGATGGACGAGGGGTTAATGACATCCGAGTTAAACATCAAGTTCTCCAAAAAGGAGTAAAGATAGGTATTTTCAGCATTGCTTTTTCTTTACAAAATTATGAGAGAGGTATGTTATCCCTGTCATAAGTTTTCCTTGCTAAATAAAAGGTATAGGTACTCACATGATTGAATAATATTATCATGAAATGTGATATTTAGTTGAAATTTTAGTGCTTGTGAAATGTGATGATTTATGTATCATGATTTATTAACTTTATTAGAAGGAATAGAAGCATTATAATCTTTCATATAGGATTGTTGATTCATAATTGTCCTTTAGTAAAGTACCAGTCTAGAAGAAATAGATAAGGATATGGAAAACTTTTGCGAAATTTGTTATTACCATGACGACACAAAGAATTATGGAAAGTGGCATGAAACATGCCGATTAATAAGTAATTTCAAAATTTCTTAGAAGTATCATGTAATTCCACATTTTAGTTGTTGATATTCTATTTTTCTATAAAATATTACTAAGTGCATTACCTATGAGCCTTACTAGGTTAAAAGTATAGTTTTATTTGTATACTCCAAAAGAAATAAGTTTGTTTGATTAGGCGAAGTCGCTTGAACACCTTCAAATTCAATGCATAATTGTGTTAAATTTTGAGCATTAATTCACAATACTCTAGGATCTTTACTAAGAGAATAACATATATAGTATATCAATGCATGACAATCACAATAAGTATGACAAGCATCACAAGAATCAGAAGCATAAGAGACAAGAGACACAGAGTTTCCGTGGGGAAAACCCTAAGGTGAAAAACCCCACAAGTTCCTTAGAGATAGAGAGAGCAATGGCTCAACCAATGTACAACCAAAATACACCGAGATAGTCTCGTAGTAGCAGATGATCCTCCTCCTCACTAGTGCGCCACTTTCTGAGTGAGAGAGATGTACTTTTTTGAATGATCTAAATAGAGATCACCTGATCTCTATTTATACTAACATGTTTTTCCATTGGCCTTATGGGGCCTACTTGTCTAGCTAGGTACATCCACACTATAATATATATTTTAGGGCCAACCCCACACATGGTGTTCTAATAACCCATCGGCAAGTACACACACTTGCGACACTTATCAATCCACATGACGACACTTCTTTATAGAGGAATGACACATCTCTTATAAGCGTACAATAAATATATATAAAATACACAGATGAAATACATTTCAAAGTTGCATATACATCAACACTCCCTCTTAACTAGGAAGGCATTTCTTGAAACAGATCTGCTAGACAAGTCTTCTTCTCGGGATCATCGTCATCGATGCAGCGTCATCATCATCGTCACTGCTGCTGCTATCTCAACCAATCTCTGAATCTACTTGTCATAGGAAGTTCTACAGAGCCAGTCCTTTTTCATACTGAATGTAGGCCCACCACCTGCAGGTCTTCATCATCACTAGCCATACTGTGGAATTCTCAAGACTTATTACATGTGTCATAAAACCTGGATGCAACATCCCATGCTATTACGAGCACATAGCTCTACCTGTTGGATCTCCCAGGAGCACATTACATGTGACCCATCACAAAACCTGGTTGAAGCATCCCAGGTTGTTACGAGCACATAGCTCTACCTGTTGGATCTCCCAGGAGCACATTACATGTGATCTCACCACAAAACCTGGATGAAGCATCCCAGGCTGTTACGAGCACACGGATCTACCTGTCGGATCTCCCAGGAGCACATTACATGTGATCTCACCACAAAACCTGGCTGAAGCTTCCTAGGCTGTTACGAGCACACAACTCTACCTGTCAGATCTCCCAGGAGCGCATTACATGTGGTCCACCAAAAAACCTGGCTGAAGCATCTAAGGCCTTTTTAATCCTGTCCAGATCTCCCAGGAGCAAATTACATGTGGTCATGGCAAAACCTGGCTGAAGCATCTGAGGCCTTTTTCATCCTGTCCAGATCTCCCAGGAGCAAATTACATGCCATAGGAAAAAACCTCGCAAGAGCATCTCAGGATGTTACGAGTACACAACTCCGACCTGAAGATCTCCCAAGGCACAAATTACATGTCGTCCCATAGCAATGTCTCGAAAGAGCATCCCAAGATGTTATGGGTACGCAACTCCTACCTATAGGATCTCCCAGACATGCTCATCTGCACAACCTAATCCACGGCCACAAAGTATCACCTAATACTCATCATACATCATCCTAATGTACACATGATCATCTTGATCATCATCACTGCAACATCCTGCTGCATGTCATTTGGAGAAGATCATCATCCATGATCACCCTAATCATGCAATGCATCCATCTGATGCACACCAAGTATCTACCTGATACATATCATCATACATAGTGTATCCATCGGATACATAGATACATGATCCACACAATGTATCCATCAACATACATGATCTACCTGATCATACAATGTATCCACCTGATACATATACAGATACATGGTCCAAGCATCCAACATGATGCATATACAAAATACATACAAATGATCCAACCGATCATATCCAGCATCCAACATGATGCGTACATACATATAAATGATCCAACTGATAATATCTAGCATCCAACATGATGCATACATACATATAAATGATCCAACTGATCATATTCAGCATCCAACATGATGCGTACATACATATACATATAAATGATCCAACGGATCATACAAAGCAAAAACTAGAACATCATCCTGATGCTCATCATCCAGCGCTTACATCCACAACCATGTGAAGGATCCTCCTTCCAACATGCTTGGAATGGCTTCAGCAAATGTATCCATCACTTCTTCCTCGAAGTATCCTCGATTTGAAGAACACCAAGCCTCTCCCTAAAGTACTCAAACTTCACCCTGGCTAGTGGCTTCATCAGCACATCTACAATATGCTCGTCCATCGCAACATACAGGAGCTTCACAACTCCTCTCTGCACCATATCCCTGATATAGTGATATTTGATCTCTATGTGTTTCGACCTATCATGAAACACTAGATTCTGGGACAGATTCACACAACTCTATTTATCACAAAAGATACCAGTAGCATCCAACGGGATATCAAATAACTCAGACAGTAGCTTCCATAGCCATACCGCCTCACAACTAGCTGAACAGGCTGCAACATACTCTGCCTCAGCTATACTCAGTGCTATGCAAGATTGCTTCCTGCTAAACCAAGAGATCACACCTGATCCCATACTGAAACAACACCCAGATGTGCTCTTCCTATCTGCAGCACTGCCAGCCCAATCTGAATCAACATAACCCTGTAGGTTAAACTTTTGATTCGCTTCATACTTGAGCCCATAATCCACTGTACCCTTCAGTTACCTCAGAACATGCTTTACAGCAACCAGGTGAACACTCCTCGGATCTGTCAGGAACTGGCTCAATGTGTTCAGAGCAAAGCAAATATCCGGTCTCGTGTTCGTCAGGTACATCAAGGACCCAATCATCTGACGATACATAGAGACATCAACCGGCTCAGATGAAGCATCACATAGAAGCTTCAGATTCAATGCCATAGGTGTGGTCATGGCCTTGCAATCCATCATCCCGAATCTCTTTAGGATATCTACTGTGTACTTCCCTTGACCAAGGAAGATCCCACCTGCACTCTGCCACACCTCCATACCTAGGAAATAATGCATCATTCCCAAATATTTCATATCGAACTCAGCAGCAAGCTTCCTCTTAGTATCTGCAATCAATCTGTCATCTCCTGTTACAAATAAGTCATCCACATACAGGAGTAGAACCATAGGATTCCCTTCTTCAACCTTGTAGTAAAGGTTGGAATCCGCTTTACTCTTGGTAAAGCCCAAACTAGATAGGAAACTGTCCATCCTACCATACACGGTTCTGGGAGCTTGTTTCAAGCCATACAAGGCTTTCTTTAATCTTCACACATATGAATCCCTATCATGTATTTCGAAACCGAGTGGCTGCTCCACATATACTTCTTCTTCAACTACACCATTCAAGAAAGCAGTCTTGACATCCATCCGGTGTATTTTCCATTTCATCTCTACAGCCAGGAAAAGTACAGTTCTGATGGAAGTATAGCTGGCTACAGGTGCAAAATTTTCTTCATAATCTATTCCCTCTTTCTGAGAGAAGCCGTGAGCTACGAATCTTGCCTTGTATTTCTCCACACTGCCATCTGCAGCATGCTTGATTTTGTAAATCCATTTGGAAGTCACAACAGACTTCTCTTTAGGTCTTGGGACAACATCCCAAACATCATTCTTCATTATTGATTGATATTCCTCAACCATGGCATCCTTCCATTCTTTCTTTTCTGCTTTTTCTTCATAACTGGAAGGCTCTTTGTTCATAATGTCACAGAGTAAAGCAACATAGCTAGTATGTGATCTGGTTCTCTTCCTTGCTCTGTGTTCCTCTTCTGGAATGCCAAATCTTTCTGCATCTTCAATGAGCTTTCTAGCCCATGCAGGTTTCCTCTTGTGAGAGTTATCCTCACAGGGTGGATCTATAGGTTCTTGCAGATCTTCAAACTCACGAACAACTTCTGGAACTGCTTCAGTCATGGTAGTGTCTTGAAATCTAGTTTCCTTAGGTTCTTCATAAACTTCGATCAGTGCCTTTCTTGATTTGATGAATGCTGAGTTCTCATCAAATGTCACATCCCTGCTGACATCAATCTTCTTGAACCCTGGAAAGTATATTCTGTAAGCCTTCGAGCTTTCACTGTAACCCACAAAGATACTCTTCTTTCCTAAAGGATCTAGTTTGGTCCTCTTTTCCTTTGGGACATGAGTGAATACTGGACAACCAAATATTCTGAGATGGATGACTTCAGGTTTCTTACCAGAAAAGACTTCTTCTGGTGTCTTGTTGTCCAATATCTTGTGGGGTGTTCTGTTCTGCGCATATACAACTGTTCTAGCTGCTTCTGCCCATAGATGCATAGGTAGATCCTGGTCATGGAGCATTGCTCTTGCTGCTTCCATGATTGTTCTGTTCTTCGTTTCTGCAACTCCATTATGTTGTGGATTGTAAGGAGCAGTCAACTCCCTCTTAATCCCTGAATCACTGCAAAGCTTCTTGAAGTCACCTGAGGTGAATTCTCCACCATTGTCGGATCTGAATGTTTTGATCTTCTTGTCAGTTTGATTCTCCATCAAGGTTTTGAATTCCTTAAACTTATCAAACACCTCATCTTTGTTCTTCAAGAAGTATACCCAAGTCTTCCTGGAGAAGTCATCAATAAATGAGACATAGTAAACATATCCACTTAGAGAATTGGATGACATAGGACCACATACATATGAGTGGATGATTTCCAGGATGTGTTTTGCCTTGCTTTCACTGCTTGGGAAAGCCTTCTTAGTGTTCTTACCTTTTTCACATCCTTTGCAAACACCTTCATGTTTGGTCTTGATTTCAGGAAGACCCTCTATAGCCTTGCTTGCAATTGGAAGTGGTCTATAGTGCATATGAGCAAGTCTTCTATGCCAAAGTTCACTTGGCTCCATGGATTCATGTACCATGGCATGTTTAGGTTGTCCCTTCAATTTATACAAACCTCCCTCTTGCTCTCCAATCACTACTGCATCATCTATGTTCTTTCCCTTTGGCCACATTAGCACTTGGCCATCCAGAAATGCAACCCTCATACCTTTTGCATCCAATGCAGGGATGGAGAGTAAGTTCTTCCTGAGCCCAGGTACATAAAGAACTTCTTTCATCTTCAAATATTTTCCAGAATCTAGGTTGTAGGAGGCTTCACCACTTCCTTTGATTGGGTATTGATAATCATCCCCAAGTTTCACCTTATGGGGTGATTCATGTTCAGATAGATTCAAAAAAGATTCCTTAAACCCAGTCATGTGTTTGGAAGCCCCATTATCAATCAACCAATCATTACAACCATGGGAGATGGTACCTGTGAGAGCAGAGATTAGAACATACTCTTCTTCACTTGATGAGTTATCATCACTTTCTGCCCTAGCCTTATTCTTGGGTGGTTCATCATCCTCGGCAGCATGAGCATGAAATCTTCTTTTGCTGCCCTTCTTCTTCTTGTTGGAGTTGTTGTTGTCCTTCTTGTTCTTGGGACAATTTATGGAAATATGTCCTTTCTCATTACAGGTGAAGCATATTCTTCTTTCTTTGAAGTGATGTGAAGATTTCTTGGAGTGAGATGACTCTCTCTTGGACTTCCCTTTCTTGGTGTGAGCTGTGAGAGCTTGATCTTCATTCCCCATATTTTCTTCTCATGCCACAAGCCTTGCTTCTTCTTGTGAGCATTCTTCCCGAAGTCTACTGAAGGAAATCAACTTCTTCCTTGCATAGATTCCTTGAATGAAGGAGTCCCATGACCTAGGTAAACCATTCAGAGTGGTCATGACAACTCACCATTCTCTACCATTTCATCCACTGCTTCTAGTTGTTCCTTGATCTGGCAGACTCTTGAAAAATAAGATTGAATGGTTTCTCCATTCTGAAACTTTACCCCTTTCAATTGGTTCCGCAAGGTCATCTTCCGATTTATGTTCTTCCCTTCAAATAGCTTGGTCAAAGAGTCAAACATCTCTTTGGGTGTCTTTAGAGAAGGCAAATGGGGTATGAGATGGTCTTTGATAGAATCAGCAATGATTCTCTTTTCCTTGACCAAGTTCTTTTTATGCAATACTTTAGCCTCTTCATCCTCTGGGATAGGGATGTCTTCTTTTATATATGAGTCCAACTCATTCTCTTCCAGGATTAACCCAATCCTATACTTCCAAGCTCGGAAGTTATCATCCCCTTCAAGCTTATCCTCAAGCTTGGTGTGGTGAGACATCTTAAAGATTACTTCAAATGGAAATAGAAAATATTTAGGTCTTACCACTTGAAATGCTGAAAACTAGATCTGGTCCTAGATTAGGGTTTGTCGAAAAAACCCTAAAAATTCAAAATGTGAATTTCAAATTTCTGAAAGGATAGAAAGATGCACCTTGATGAGCTGATCAGCTTGGTGCATTCAGAGTTTGAGATCAGCAAAGCTTTAACCTTCAGATTTGTCCTTTTGTCCTCCTGGGTTCACTCGGGAGAGCCTTGAATTAGGGTTTGAGTTTCCCGGAGATCTACCCAGCCAAAAATCTCGATCCAAAGCTCTAAACTTTGATTTTTGCAAGGAGCTTCCAGCTATGTCTTCAGATTTTAAAAATTCCTATTTTGGTCGAAACCCTAATTTTTAGGGCCTGAAAATGCCCGGAATTGAATTCTGATTGGACAAATAGATGCGCCTTGATGAGTAGAGTCAATCTACAATACTACATTTCCAAAATCTATGGATAGAAACCCAATAAACAAGAAACTCAAGTTTCTGTCACTGCTAAATGTCTTCTTCTCAGGTTGGCTATGATACCATGTTAAATTTTGAGCATTAATTCACAATACTCTAGGATCTTTACTGAGAGAATAACATATATACTATATCAATGCATGACAATCACAATAAGTATGACAAGCAACAAAATAATCAAAAGCATAAGAGACAAGAGACACAGAGTTTCCGTGGGATAAACCCTAAGGTGCAAAACCCCACAACTTCCTCAAAGATAGAGAGAGCATTGGCTCAACCAAAGTACAACCAAAATACACTGAGATAGTCTCCTAGTAGCAAATGATCCTTCTCCGCATTAGTGCGCCACTTTCTAAGTGAGAGAGATGTACTTTTCCGAATGATCTAATTAGAGATCACCTGATCTCTATTTATACTAACCTGTTTGCCCAGTGACCTTATGGGCCGACTTGTCTAGCTAGGTACATCCACATTATAATATATATTTCAGGGCCAACCCCACACATGGTGGTCTAATAACCCATCGGCAAGTACACACACTTGCAACACTTGTCAATCCACATGACGACACTTCCTTATAGAGGAATGACACATCTCTTATAACGGTACAATAAATATATATAAAATACACAGATGAAATACATTCCGAAGTTACATATACATCAACAAATTGTTATGACAACTTCATGTAAAGCTATATCGGAAAATGTTGCACTCGTATATATTTTTTATACTCACCTAAATTACTGAGTAAGAAATTATTGTTACATATTGTTATGTGCACTCTTTGAACATTGTTTTACTTAGGTTTTGGTAGTTGCAAAATATGTGTCCACCACTTTTCGTTTTCTTCCATGAACCAATGGTAGGAGTCGCCTAAGTAATTGTTACCCTTAAGTATTGATAGTGAGCATAAAATTAACATACTAAGTCAAAAGTTATGAGCGAATTCATATGACAAGAGGACTGATGTGTTTGAATATTATTCTTGTTTATGAAGAATCGTCATTTTAAGATCATATTACTTAACATAAATTATATTTCATTTAAAAACTTCTTATCGTTATCAGAATTTTAAGGAAAGGCCTAAAAGATGTATTATTATATAGCAGTGTTCCTAGGTGTTTGATTTTGATTATGTTAGACTTATGATTGACTAGATTATTTTGAGACCTATGATTGATCAGACTACTTTTGAGACCTACGACAGATTCGACTATTTGAGGGCACTGGTTTGAAATGACCCGGATTTATAAAAACTTGGACCATGAATGATTGCTTTGGACTTTATATGCGAAATGAAAATGGTTAGATAAATGATGATTTATGGATACACTCGACTGACTGAGAAAATGAAAATGATGAATATTGAAATTACTTAAAATGAAAAATGATGATTTGTTTATACTCGACTAACTGAGAAAATGAAAATGATGAATATTGAAAATACTTGAAATGAAAAATGATGATTTGTTTATACTCGACTCACGGAGAAAATGAAAATGATCAATATTGAAATTACTTGAAATGAAAAATGATGATTTGTTTATACTCGACTAACTGAGAAAATGAAAATGATGAATATTGAAATTACTTGAAATGAAAAATGATGATTTGTTTATACTCGACTGATAGAGAAAATGAAAAGGATGATACAAATGTTTATTAGTGCAGTGCTACTAATATGCGTTTGAGTGTGTGCAGTGGCAGGTAAGACGATTTACCGACTGACCCACAATGGAATTATCGGGGTCATAAGAACGAAAAAAACACTTAGGGGTACGACGACTGACTCTCGACCCTAAAATAGTAATTCACGCATGGGAGAAGCCGTTTCAGCTCACCCAGGGAAGCGTATGTCGTATAGGAAAAACCATAATGATTTGGTCACGTACGATGAGTTGAGGGGCACGCAATAAGGAGAGCCTTATCCCTCAACATCCCTTAGTCTCCAAGGAGCGTAGTTGAGAGATCGCAGTAACGAATCCCGATTGCTACGCAGTACTCCCCATAAGAAGAAAGAAAGATACTATCGGAAGGGCCCGCCGAAGAGGTACCTAGACAAAGAAAACTGGAAAAATAAAATTATTCATGCACGCATAATTAAAATAATAATAATAATAAATATGTGTGGAGATTCTGGAAATTTTAATATTAAAAGAATTAATATTTTATTTTTATTATCATGATGGTTATATTACTATTTATGAGAAAGGAGTTTTAAAAATTGAAAAGTCAATGATCATTTCTTTATCTTTAGTTGAAATATATACTTCTTGTTGTTCTAAAAGAAAAACAAAGAAAATAAATAAAATAGAAAAGATTTTGAATAAAATATTTTTTTTTTTTTTATTTTGAAAGAAAAATAAAATAAAAGAAATAAATTGGAAAACTTTTTGTTTTTGGAATAAAATATTTTATTTATAAAAAGAAGAAGAAAAGAAATCTAGATTAAACATGTGGTTAAATACGACAACTATATTTGAGAACACAAACACAACTCGGACTCTCTTAAAGACAACTACACCTACCTTGCACTGATTTAGGGAACTAGGTGTAAACATTGAGTTAGAAACAAACACTTGTACTTGAGAATAAAATTAATTAAAATATTAAATTAATTAAAAAATGTGCATAGACAGACACATGGCACACAAGAATTTGCTATATAATGAGGGAGGAGAAGGAGAGAAAGACTTCTCTTGCTCCCTAATGTTGGATGGTCATCATAATCTTGGATTATGTTATGATCCTTGAAGTTGGGAATAGCCGAAACGGGGATTGGGAGATCCTTTCGGGAGGCTAGCTAAGTGTGTTCTTACGACCCCATTAGCTCGGGGGTTCTAGGTGAAGAATATTAACCTCGATACGGTAGGGTGGTCAACTGAGGGGTCTACGGTATAAATCGTGAGGGTTGGAGAAGACCGACAACAACGGTTGGATCAACAAACAATCGACGGCAGCTGGATCGACCATCGGGATAGGTTACATGTCTTTATTTACTGTTATATTAGTATGATTATTGCAATGTATATTTACTATTGTTTAAGCATTAAGAAGTCTTATTTGTGTAGAAAAAGTGATAGAAATCTGCTCTCTGTCAAATTATGAATGCATAGATTTAATTAATGAGAATGCGTTTGTTAAAATAGGCTGGAATAGCTAGATTTAGATCTATGCAAATTATGTTAATAGATTGATTAATTTAGTTATGTACTCAGCCTCCAGCCGTTACAGGCCATTCGGTTAGCTCACTTGAACCCTCAACAAACTCAGTTTTACCTCGATGAGGAAGTGTAATAGCGCATAATCGACCTTCTGTTTACATACTGTTTTCATAAGAAAATTTGTGGTAAGATTTTGGGATCTCTATCGAATCGTATTTACTATCCTTGAGCCATTCCGAAATCATTTACATTTTACTTTAGATCTGTTGACTTTAGATCTTATTCACATCACGGAAAAACAAATTTATCTGTTGAATTTAGATCTCTACTTAAGGTTATTTAGACTGTGCGTAAATACAGATCTGGAGTTACCCGTTTAGACCTTGATGATGCCCTATCAACACCACTTCAAATAAACTGAATACTCTCTCTTAAGTCAAATTCTGGGAATATAAATACAGAGCGAATCGGATGCATCCCTATCTCAATAACCTATTAGATCTGAGAATGAGTTTCACATTTAATTCGATCTACTTTTTTTGGTAATTCTAAAATCGAAACACTCCTTAATCGAACCCTGTCTCTGCATGAGAAGAAGAAATACCTTCCATCTATAAGCTTACCTCTGTCTTGGACATTGTTGATGTCCGCGTAAGTGAGACCCAGAGTATTTCACCTGACCACTGTGTTTTTCAATTTATTAATCGATCTGAAAGTTATCATTCAAATTTTTTTTCTATTGAATTTGATAGCCTAATTCTTGTATACATGGTGGTATACATTAATTGCAGATCTATCGAATCCTATTATTTTCCTCCTAAACTCTGCGATGTCATGGGACTATGAGTCCACTCATGCTTACATTAAATTTGAAACTCTGTGAAATTGTGTGAAGCCCGATCTAAGTTTGGTGGTCGAAATCTTTGTGCGAGTTTTCTTTTAAAAATTAAAAAGTCGAATGTTGTGGCGGTGTTTATATATATACTTAGGAAATCAAGAGTATAATCCGATTCTTATCACTGTCGTTATTTTGACCCAATGTCAAATGGGTAATATTTGTGCGAGTTTTTAGAATTAAAAATCGAATACTGTGGCAATAATTATATATATCCTCAAGACTATGATAAGATTCATCCATTTCGAAATATGTTGGGCATTTCCAAAATTCGTAAACTATTTGTAATCTAACCATTTGTAATCTAACCATTTGTAATCTAACTATTTGTAATCTAAAAATTCGTAAACTATTTGGGCATTTCCATCCTCCGAGTCACGACATTGTTACATATTTAACACTCTCATCTCGCCGAACTCTGTTTTAATTCAACACTCTCAACGACCCAAGTTTTCCTCCGTAATATGCGAAAAAAATGTTTATCTGTCGTCACCTAACATACTTGGAAGTAGGAGTATACTGGAATCCTATTTTTCCACCTGCATAGCAACCACAATAATCTCCGAAATATTCACCCTTCACATTTAAGACTTATAGTGATCTTAAACCTCAATCGAGAATAGTCCTTAAATAAGAAGTTTCTGGAATAGTTTTTCTTGTTATTTATTTATTATTATGTAGGATTTTACATGGATGCCCCAATAAGTAGAATAGATTTCTATGAATACAACTTGGAATTTGGGATATGTAATTAAGCTAATATGAACATTGGGTGCATCAATATAATAGTTTTCTTTGCATAATCATGTTAGACTATAATTGCTTCGTCCTAATAGGAGAGAAAGGTTTTGATGAATGCACCTTGGAATATTTATATGTATTTTTGTTTTTAAAAATAAAATTGCATGTTAGGTTTAAGGATTATCATGTTACACCTTAATGTGATGTGGTGTATGATAAATGTAGCATATTGATTACACCTTAAAGGAAGATTTCATAATTATTTGGAAGATTATGAATGTAGTTGTGCATTGAAGAAATTATATATTTGTGGAAGAATACGAATACAAATCATGTATTTAAGGTTTCACGTTTATGTATAAAAGATTATAAAAGATTAGGAATATAAAATATATATTGGGGATTTCATATTACAAAAGGATTGAACATTGGTTATGTATCGAAGATCTTCTACATAATTGTGACAGGAGTTATTTAAATAAATAAAGTATGTTTAAATTGTAGGAAGTATTTCTTATAGATATGTCTGAAATATGTATAATCTGTGTCAATAGAAAAATGGACTTTTGCAAATACCTTTTCTATAGTTATGTTGTATAAACGGCATGGTTCACATTATACTTTAGAATCAATTCATTGCATCTCCATTTAGTAGAATTACTCATGAGTCTTATTATAGAATAAGTTATTCACTGATAGACATGAGAACATTAAACTCAATGAAGGTCACAAGTTCAAATCTCTACGATTATGAAAAAAAAATAAAAATCACTTACTTAACTTGACGAACCTTACAGTCGCCTAAGTAATTGTTACCCTTAAGTATTGATAGTGAGCATAAAATTAACATACTAAGTCAAAAGTTATGAGCAAATTCAGATGACAAGAGGACTGATGTGTTTGAATATTATTCTTGTTTATGAAGAATCGTCATTTTAAGATCATATTACTTGACATCAATAATATTTGATTTAAAATCTTCTTATCGTTATCAGAATTTTAAGGAAAGGCCTAAAAGATGTATTATTATATAGCAATGTTCCTAGAAGTTTAAGTGAACTTATTTTTAGAATGCATACAAATCTAATTATTTTCTTCATAAATAGACTCTGGATAGGATTTTTTATATGTTCTAATAAAATATTGATGTGCATCAAATTAAAGGATCTTGTTAATAGTAGCAGTTTGATTATCGGGAAAGAAGAATATTGACCTTGTTAGGATTGATTGAGCATTGGATCTTTTGAACATCTAAAATTTTATTAAAATATTTAGATGATAGTCTCAGCTTAAAATAAATTTATATGTAACTAAATGTTTGAACTATGATACTAACATGTTTTCCGCAAATTTGACCTCACACTCACATTAAGGATATTGAAGAGTTTACATCGAGGTGAAGTGAAGAAGATGCACAAGTAATTGAATGAGCATGTGTATAATACTATGGAACTAATGTGTTCAATTGTTGATCAATTGAAGAAAATAAAATTTTCTTTATTCTAACATTTCAGGAACTGATCTTAACTTCGATATGATCAAGGGGGAACGTTGATTATAAAAGCACTTATACAGATAAAATCGCTCAAAAGTAAGTAATAATTTACCTTACATTTTATTTTCAGGATTTTATGAATCACGATTGGTGTTAAGACTTATGACTGATGCTGTGAATATATTTTAATTTATTTTGATGTTATTATTGCGCCGAGAGGCGCTCTATAGCTCAGTATGAGGGAGATCTTGTTAGTAGAGCATTTGTCGATATTGTCGGCCATAAATAACATTTGTATGAGGGAGATCTTGTAAGTCGAGTGTTTGTCGATATTGTCGGCCATAAACAAAATAATATAAAGTAAACAAAAAAGAATAATACAAAGTAAAAACTAATAAATATTATGTCAACCATAAACAAAAAAGAATAATACAAAGTAAAAACTAATAAATATTATGTTAGCCATAAACAAAAAAGAATAATACAAAGTAAAAAGTAAATATGGGACTTAAACTAGAGACTTTATTTTTTACTTTTAATACAAAGTAAAAAGTAAATATGAGATTTTAGATTGTTTGTCGAGTTTGTCTAGTAACAAAATAAGACAAAGTAATCCAAAAAGAATAATACAAAGTAAAAAGTAATAAATATTATGTCGGCCATAAACAAAAAAGAATAATACAAAGTAAAAAGTAAATATGAGACATAAACTAGAGACTTTAGAGCTTAGGATTAGGTGGCTCAGGTATTGCACTCAAGGAGCTATTCAAGGAGAGGTTTGCACCTGGGAAGATTTGATCCTTCTCCGCGCTTGATAGAGCCTAGGATTTGGATCTATGCTGGTTATGTTGCATGTGGCATACAATAAATAATAAATGATTGTTACTAAGAAATATTTTCCTGGACTCAAATGAGAAGGTTTTAGGGGAAAAGAATGATTCCTGGACTCAAGCAGAGGGACTGGATCACGCACTCAGTAACTAGCTATTGTTATGGGACAACTACCCTAAATTGTGGTCATGTTCCCCATGGAAGTGGAACATAGTAGGTGGAGTGCTCGTTGAATGTTATACTGACCCAAAAGACCTAGGCAATCTTTATACCCATTGAAATGAGCAGAGGAAGGGCTCATGTTTTCCTTATTGTTTTGCTAGAAATTGCACACAAGAGGTTCTCTGAGGAGTAACTTTTTCCTTGTGGTTTTGCTATAAATTGCCACAAGAAGTTCGATGAGGGGAAGCTATGTTTTGAGTGGAAGAGTAAGAAAGTCATGTTCCTACTAAAAGTATGCAGAGGTATTCTTGTTGAGTTTGCAGAGGGCTCGTGTTTTGTATGCGAGTCTCCATGACTGCTGAAGTACAAAAGAGTGAATTTTGTATGCAAGTCTAGATGATTGCTAAAGTACAAAAGAGTTTGATGATCAACAAAACTTTGTTGAAAGAATTGTTTTATGATATAAGAAAATGTTAATGATTGTCTTGTAATTAGACTATGAGATGTATTTATGTGTGAACAATATGAATGCTAGAGTAACCAAATATTCCCTCAAGGATGAGGGTGAATGATAAACATTTATTGTTTTGAAATGTTGTATACTTATGTTATGTGGAAGAATGATAGAAAATCTTGTACGAATAGTACAATGTGTAGGTTATAAATGATAAGAGCTTACGGAAATTGCAAAATTGTGAAGACTACCAAAGCATAAAAATAAAGAAAGCGAAAGATGGTGAAAGGATGTGAAAGGCAAACTGTTGAACATCGAGGACAGTATTATTTTTAAGGGGAGGAGGATGTAACATCCCTCCAAATTGACTCCTATTGTTATTATTTTGTAAATGTAATTATGATTGTGTAAGTGGCAATGGTGAGGAGCTCAAGGCCAAGGCCCCACCAATGGACCTCGAGCTAGTGTGATGATTATAAGCCCTAGTTTAAGCATAGAAGATTAAGAATGGTAATACGACTAAAAACGATAAGTAACTAAATCCTTTATGGAAGGGAGCGAAGTCGATATAAGCTGTGAGAGTCAAGTTATGTCTAGGGTAATTTTAGTGTGATTAAGTGCTTAAAAACAAAGTGACGAATTACCTTGGCTTATTTGTCGTCATAAGTTGACGGCAATAACTTTTTGCCGCAAATTTTAGTAAAGGCCTATGAACTATACAAACACACACACACATATATATAAATCTAAGTAACAGATGGATGATCCTCAGTAATATGATGAGTGAGTGAACATATATAAAATTAAAGTAAATATTATTATAAAAACAAAGTATAAGTAATAATATTTATATCCAACATATTAATACTACCCTTGCGATAGGATGTTAAAAGAAACCCCTAAAAGCTAAAAAAGAAGCTTAACATAATGAATATCTGTTAAAATATTAGATAAATATTTTAAACCCCAATATCCTAATTGGAACCAAGGGATTTATCCTCAAATGTCAACCTAAGAATGTCATTAAACAAATATGTAAATATATATATAAATATAAGATTGTATGCATGATTTCAACCTAGTGTAAATTATATGTATAGCATATATGTATATATATATGGTTTGTTTTGGTTAGAAGCAACTAAAAATTATATATGGAAGGGGACAATTGTTATACTAAAAATAAGGAATCTCATAAGATAATAAATAAAAAAGGGGGGATCACCTAATTGAATTAATACTTATGATACTGGAGATGGAAATTTTCTATATGTATATAGATATGTTATACTAATAAAAAAAATGCATGTGAATACAACACAATCAACCAAATATTATAAAGGAGTCGAGTATTAACTATGCTTAATTAAAGGATGAAGAGTGGGGAGTGAGGAACTCGATGAGATATTGGGGAATGTTGGTTGCTATCCAAAAACGCCATTATACATACCAAGTGGGAGAACACTTGTCCAAAACAGTTTTCGAGGAGTGACTTGGAGGGCGTTATGAAACCACTTGGAAAACCCTTGTGTTTACTCCTAACCTTGTCGACCTCTAGGTGGAAGAAGGAACGAGTGTTACCATACTCGGTGGACTATTGAAGGGAACCGAGGCGCTGATTATAGCGGTGGTTGTAGCCAAGCGTAGTGGGGGGAAACTCCGTTGGAGTATTCTGTCGTTAGCATTTATTGCGTGGTTGTGGAGCAACAACCTGAATGTAGTGGAGCAACGAACTACGTGTGAGGAGAGGGGTATGCTTCATTTAAATATCACGAAGGCATTGTGAGGAGGGGATTCTCTGTTACAATTAATGATTAATTTGGAGTTGGTTTTGGTTTGTTGGAGTTGTTGAGATATTCTCTCAATTTCTATAACTAAGTTTAGAATAAGTTGTATGTGACTTCAACTATATATACATATGTTGTAATTGAGATTAAATGTAATACAAATTATTATTATGTGTTGTGTGCAATGGTTGATTTCCATTTTCTTAATTTGGTATCAGAGCTTGGCTGGGCTTAATCCCTCACGGGAGTGCCCAGGAAGATGAAATAGTTTGTAAGAGGTTTTCTATACATACCTAGATTATGAGTGTTGAATTCTTTTGTTTGTGAGAGTGTTGTGTGTTCATTGTTTACCTGCAGGGCTGCCTACGGTGAAAACAAAAGAGGAGGACCTACTGCTGTTAATGGTATCGCTGCCCGTGTTAAACTTGTGCGATCTATTTGATGTGCAAGAAGCACCATCTAGCTATTTTCTGTATCTGAAGGCGAGCTGTCAGGAAATCGCCAGATCTGAAGGAACCGCTGTGCGTGGAGAACATCCACTATGCAAGCGTGTAGAGATTTGTGCAAAGGAAGCCAAGTCTGCAAAGAGAAGCAATCCAGTTTGGGGGACGTCTCTGTCAAAGATTGCTCACGAGGAGATGTCGGCTATGATTTGCTGACTGTCATCGCTGAGGAGGTGTTGCATCCAACATAAATTGAAGAACTGTTGTTGTGGTAGAAATAAGATTGCAAAACCGTTAAGCGTGGCAGAGTCACCCTTATAATAGAGTCGTCAAGCAGCTGGGGAATGAAGTCACTTCTAATCTGGAAGCCAGCATTCAACGTGCAGATTTCTGGAGGCATCATGGAATATTTAGTTCATGATGGGTTTGCGGGTCTGAGAAATTTGTTATGTATATTTATTTTTATATTGTTTGAGTTGTAAAGTAGAACCAATTATTGAAGAGACTACATAATTTAGTTAGTTGTTCTTGACCCGTCCTGCTCCGGGAGAGAACAGATCGTTGATTTAATTATGTCTAAGTTTGTTATACGCTGATGTGACCCGTCATGATCCGGGAGCATTATCGCTGATTTAATTATGTCTAAGTTTGTTATACGTTGATGTGACCCGTCGTGATCCGGGAGCATTAGTACAGGTTATTTTGTGTTAAGAGGTCAGTTGTGAAATTGATTGCTGAAAACATTTTGTACCTAGATCATTGTCCTATCTTACTGTTGAAATTTGCTCTTCGGGGGGATTTCACAGATGGAAGTGTATCCATAAAATGGTTCAGTATCGAGAATGTCCTTCGGGAGGTCGAGAAGCGTCAATTGTGCAAAGAACGTCAGAGACGGTCAGAAGCGTTTTAACCTTAAATGTGTCAGTGGAAAGGTCGAAGAAGAGGAAGAAGAAAGAGCGGAAGCCGTGTGATTGCAGAGTGAGTTTCAATGCTGATGAAGACCAGATCAGACAGAGATCTATGTTGTGATTTGAGAATTGTAATATGTGGTATGTAATCATTAAGGGAGGGTGTTAGAATTAATGATTAATTTGGAGTTGGTTTTGGTTTGTTGGAGTTGTTAACATATTCTCTCAACCTCCATAAGTAAGCTTAGAATAAGTTGGATCTGAATCCAACTATATATACATATGTTGTAATTGAGATTAAATGTAATACAAATTATTATTGTGTGTTATGTGCAATGGCTAATCTCCATTTTCTTAATTTTCTCTACATAGAACTCCACGGAGAGTTAACGCTAGTGAGGATCTATGTTGGAGGTATTACACTGTGTTAATTAGATCACTGAAGGGAAAGCTACATGAGATATGCTTCCACGATTGAAAATCTCCAAGGATATGAAGTAGAGATAGGCGTTTGAAGATAACGACTCAGAATATCGACCCACGCTGGATCGCTCTTCATTTTTAGTTATGGCTTGACTGAGTGGAGGGAACGGAGTAAAACGGGAGGAACAAAAATCTCGGTTTGGAAGAGGATTAGGCTGATGCGATCTGCCTCATACATTTTCATAGAACGAAGGTGAATGGCGCAATCTGAGATATGAGCCTGTTTCCGACCTGGTTGTAAGTATATCTTACACATATAACTCTCTGTATGTATAGTGACATATTTAAATCTCTACACACATATATATATATATATTCATCATGCATTCATAAAATCAATAGGAAGCGATCATTGTCGTTCAAACCTATAAATATTATAAATCTCTGCACCTGAAGTATGCCGGTTAAAGGAAATTACGTTTTGGTGTTTCGTGGTAGTTAGATAAACGTATATTTTGGATCTGCTCTTAACAATTCCAGAGATGTGATATCTCTCCGTTCTGTAACCAGAAGTTTGAACCTTGATCTATGCTCCTATTTGCTAGTTTAGTTATGTAGTACATAACCCGTAGTTGAGGATTGGCTGCGTTAATTTCCGAACTCTGTTGATGTTCATATTCTTCTTTTATTGTTGTCTATACCTGTGTACTTCCACCCGAAAGGACAGATCTTGGCTCCAGTAAAGCCCTAAAACCGATCCCAGACCCAATCTATCGACAACTGAATCGTTAAAATCTATGTTAATAAATTATCTATTGGCTATTTTCCTATTTTGTACCGTGAAAGTACGTTGCATTATCTGCTGAGGCGTTAATCCTTCATTCGCAATCTTTAGACTAATTTGTCTTAGCACCTAGTTGATCCAAAGCTCTGGAATTGGTTGCACATTAATATATATTTTTTTATACATAGGAGTTGGGCTCGATCCCAACTCCGAATGTTCTCATTCTACATATCTAAATATCTATTAAGGAGCCCAAGTTCCAGCTTATTCCGCGGACATAGAGTATCAGGGCATTCGCTTATGTACCTCTGCTTTTTATTGTGGACTCTGTCGTAGTAGAATTGGACCAATTGCTGAAGTGTTGGGTGTTTATTGTCTCTTCCCTGTCGCCTGCGGCTAGAGTATAGTATATATTATATATATATTAGGTTTCTGTTGCTTTACGTTTTAATACCAAATTCCTGGTTTATATTTATACGACTGCTGCAAATTCTTTTATAGGGTTTATTTAATGTTGAGATCACCGACTGACAAATTAAAACTAAGTGTTTCCCATTCGAGTGAGATTATAAATGTTGAAATCGTCATAGTTCTAATAAAACTATATATTGCGTATTTTTCTGTTTTATCTTGATTGTTATGTCGTTAGATTCGCAACTACCCTAAGAAGAAGATTTCACTTTATTACTATTCTTGTTATCGTTGTTTTCACAAAGATAGTCCATAATTTATTATAGCCTCGGAAAACATACAATAACATGATCTTACATATTTTTAGTTTTGAGTTTTATTTACTTGTTACTTCAGGAAGAATGATTCTTTCCTTTGTAAGTCAGTTAGGATTACATTGTATTATGATATATATTTAATGTATAAAGTAGCTATAGTGTATGTTTGGCCTTATATTTCATGGCTTGTAAAGTAGGTTGCTGGGCGATTTCCATACTCTAAGATTTGTTCAAAGATAAAGTATAAATCTTAAAATCAAAGAATTGGGTTGCTTATCTAGGGAGTTTTAAGAAAAATTAATCAATTTTAGTAGTTTTATTTTGACTTTTATAAAGATAGACCTAAATTTCCTATTTATTTAGAAATTCCACTCTGTAAGAGTAGATTGAGTAAGTAAAGTGCAATAATTTTGTTGTAGATGTAAAACTCATCTTATTTGATTAATAAAAGACATGACCTTCCTTTTCTGGATGTAGCCCAAGATATGGGTGAACCACCGTAAAATGATCTCCCTCTCATGTATCTACTTTGTGCATATTTATTTTCTTGATGTTGTCGTGTTACATGAAAGTGTCTCATTCTTATATTTGATTTCTCCTATGGTGTACCATGTGGAATGCTTGTTCATAATGAATGCTTATATATGTATGCTTTATTCTCTCTTGGATATGTATTATTTGATCTATTTTTCCTTGATATTGGTAATCTATGTGATGAGTAATTTCATTCAAAATAGTAATATTCAAGTGTGAACTAAGATGAGTAGGTTAGATAAAATAGTTATTATTGCATGACTATGGGAAGGTATGATGATCAATGTATTGTTTCCTTTTTACTTATAATTCTATAAGAAAGATAGAAGGGTTTTGATTAGATATAGGAGACTTAATGTTATGGTAATATAGTGATACTTAAAGAATAAAATATTCTATAGTAGATGCAAATCCATGAAAGCGGTGTGTTAATCTTCTTTGATAATTTTTAGTCCTAAAATACTAGTCAAGGGAATGTTTCACAATTAATATTAAATAAAAAGAAGTCGAGGATGAGATAGTTATAACATATATATATTATCCTTAGAAAGTCTTCAAAGTTCAATAAGCATCATGTTTTTCCAAAAGAGATACAAAGAGTTGTATTGACAATTCCTAAATTGATAGTTAGGTGAGTTTGTGTGTCGACAAGAAAAGTTTTAAATGATGATATTTACTTTAATTAATCATCTTCTATCAATGTAAAGATCCTTAGTTTACGAAAGTTTTGAAAATTCACTAAATTTACTAACTCCAAGGGAATGTTTGACAATTAATATTAAATAAAAAGAAGTCGAGGATGAAATAGTTATAACATATATATATTATCCTTAGAAAGTCTTCAAAGTTCAATAAGCATCATGTTTTTCCAAAAGAGATACAAAGAGTTGTATAGACAATTCCTAAATTGATAGTTAGGTGAGTTTGTGTGTCGACAAGAAAAGTTCTAAATAATGATATTTACTTTAATTAATCATCTTCTATCAATGTAAAGATCCTTAGTTTACAAAATTTTTGAAAATTCACTAAATTTACTAACTCCAAAAATTGGGTATGTGACAAGAACCCTCCAAAATGGGCTCAATTGCTCTAAAGGTTCAAGAGTCAGATGAGGAACCAACATTCAGAAACGGATTATGCACTTCCACATTTTAAATAGCTTGAAGTTGGGATTCTAGGGATATACCATTCCCTACAAAACCACCCCTAATGACCCCCCTAATGGCCTTTATATTACACTTCCTAATGGTCACATTGGCCTTTCGCCCAAGAGAGATATTTCCAAGGTCCCCACCATCAACATCATTATCATAGTAAAACACGAGAGTTGTCTTATGAAAGGACTCTTAAAAGTTTGTGCATAAAGCGGAAAAAATCTTGATCCTTCGATTGATATACCACCTTCCCCCCACCCTCAGAGGGGGGGATTCCTTTAGAGAGAATTGACGATAAATCTCCAATTAATGGCTATGGTTGAGACATAACATTGCCCGAAACCAAAACCCTTGGAGGAGAGGAGGATATTTCTACCCCTTTTTGGTCAACGACTGCCAAAACAGACAATTTCTTGGGCTTCAATGAGTTATATAAATTTGGAAATAGAGTCTTCAACATACCTGGGCACAAATGTAGAGGGTCTAATGTCGGCTCACCTGAAGTCTCTGTAGATATTCAAGGAGATACATCTAGAGTCTCTTGGTCAGAGATGACAACAATATCAACACTTTTGAAAAAAACAAAAGATGAATATCTGCTTCGAGAAGACCGCACCCTGAACCCTCTAGAAAGGTTAGCCTTCCAATCCCTTTTTAAATGACCCATCTAATGAAAACAAAAGCACCTAAAAGGAGGACACCAAAAGTTGATCTCTTGGTCAATAACCCGATCACCGCATGTGATTTCAACAACAAGTATTAAAACTTGGAAAGTATCAATGTCCACAAAAACCCAAGCCACTCTCTTTTCTATTTTCCCGAGAGACATCATCAAAATAAATGAATTTACCTACTCAATTTGCAAGTGCAACAATCACAAATGTGGACCACAACTCAATTGGCAGACCTAGAAGAAGCATCCAAGTTGGCCTTCCCATAAATTTTTCCTTTTAGGAATTAAAGGAAAAGGGCCAATGCTTTAATAAGAAGATACCTCTCTCATTTACCCACGTTTTATCTAAAATCCGCAATAGGTGCTTCTCCTCAAGAAACTAAACATAGAACCAATTCTTCTTGAGCATATAAAGACGTAGAAAACACCCTCCTATGAGATTACAATGAATCGTATTCCACTCAAGAAGCTCCAGTCTATTCATAAACACACATAACAACACCTTCCACCCTATCCATATTAATGTCCCTCCTGAGCATCATGAAGATTTTCTCTGAGCTAGCTCTTGGAGTCTTCTTAGCCCTTTAGATTTAGCTTTTTCCCCATGAATCTTGTGAAACCTTGTATCCCCACACAACAACTCCCCAAGATGAGAGCCACATGATACCAAAGAAAAAGAGTCCCTGAACAAAATTGTTCCCCCCGACGTACCCCCTCGAAAACAACCAAAGGCGTCCCTTTCTTATGGGCATAATACCAAAATGCCTTCCCAACACGTGACAAGCAAGTGGTAAGCAGGAGCCTCATTATAAAGTTTCCCCTATTCGCAATTCGATTTGATTCGTGAGTTGTTTAAAGATTACGTGAAACTTTATGAACATCCAACTGAATAGAACGAATACTTTTAAAGAGTGTGTGCATAGAAAGTGAGTAAAAAATAATTATGGTTATACTCAAATTTATATTAAAAAAATTAAATGTAAGTATGAGAATTTTTTTAATATTTGTGTTAAGTTTAACATAACGTTTAACGTAGTTCAAAATTATTACAATCTTCAATATGCCTTCTAAAAAATTTCTAATATGAACATATAATTACGCTAAAATTGGAAAAAACAAAAATAACAAAATTATAAACAATAGAGTAGTCAATTTTAGATTGTAAGAATCTGAAGTAAGTGATAAATAAGTTTTTAAGAAAATGATAAAAATATAAATAATCTACTAAATTATAAAATGTTATCGAGTACAAATAATAGGGAGATCTCCTATTTATTATTATAATAAATTGAAAAAACCTTAATAAATGTATAACTTGATGTTAAAAAAAATTGTTATGTTTTTATGGACAAAATCTTAATAAATGTCTAACTTAATGTTAAAAAAATTTATTTATGTTTTTATTAAATAAAAATAACATTTTTATAACTATAACCCTTCCAAAATATGAGCATGGATGATGCCATTTCCAATTGGGCTAAATCTCAATATGTAAATGTTAGTGCTAATGTGTGCATTTGTGGATGGACAACCGCACACACAATATTCGTTAAATGTTAGTGTTAATGTATGTATTTGTGGATGAACACCACGACACAATATTCCTTAGGACTGATTGAACACGCTAAGGCCACTCCACTATAAAAAAATGCAAGTAAAAATAAAAAAAACTAGGATGCATAGAAATAACTCATACGTAAATTTTGATACCTATTAAGGAGGTTGGGTTTTAACAATGTTTACTAAAAAAATTGCTAAAAAGATTTTTTTAATAGAAATGGATATCCTTTATATATTTAAAAAAACCAGTTGCCAGAGCACTCAAAAGAGTACAATAATGCCTCATGGGCTAAAAGTATGTCATCTATATATATCAATTCATCAACAATAAACCTTAAACTATAGAGAGTTTTAACTTCTCCCGATCTCGCTATTGTCGAAATGTTCACTATTTGAAATATACAATCGAACTTGTGCAAAATTAGGCTTAAAAAACATAATCTAACTTATCATTTCCCCTATGGTCGAAATGTTCACTATTTGAAATATACAAATGAACTTGTGCAAAATTAGGCTTAAAAAACATAATCTAACTTATCATTTCCCTGGGTGGTAACTATACCCGCGACATTGGTAGCGAATTGACTAGCTTCGACTTCCTTGTGAACTTGGGCTTCGAAAACCATTGTGCCTATCTAGATTTCAAGAGTTACCAGTCTGTCACAGAGTTCCCGGATAATTTGTGATTGTTTTTGGAAACGCTAAGAGTTACCAGTCTGTGACAGAGTTCCCGGATAATTTGTGATTGTTTTTGGAAACGCTAGGATTTTGCTGCTTCTTCTTGCATGTTTCCTACCCAAATTTTATGGACATCTTCTTTGATTTGCTCCAATTTTTCTACAATAACTGCTCAGAGACATCTTTGCTACCTCTTCTGAACCTGCAGACTTTCTTTTATGTACCTCACCTTTCTCTCAAGTGCTTTCATTTCATGCTAAGGAAAACAATCGTGACTTTCGTCACTGGAATCCATTAGCCCAGGGTGATGGGTTGTTTCTCTCAAGTGCTTCCATTTCATGCTAAGGAAAACAATCGTGACTTTCGTCACTGGAATCTATTAGCCCAGGGTGATGGGTTGTTGATTCCCCATTATTTCCAGAACTGAATTCCGACCTTCCACATGCAAGCGGCTCAGTTTCCTTTTGCTCCGTCGCAAGCACAATAAGAACACCATGCTTTACATACTCGCATTTACATAAGGACGATTCATTTTCGATGGTACAGACCATATTAACTCCATATCCATCTGCCTTCTGCGAAATCCATCTCCAGCGTGCAGAATAACTAAATTTAATGTTTCCCATTGGTCTGATCATTGAGGATAGTACCTCGCATTCCTCATTTGAGCTCACATAATTCAAACTTCAAGATAACTCTAGGCCTGCGAGAGCGTGCGACATCTCATCGACCAGCTTCTCTGTGGGGCTTGCCTGACTAAGGGGACTCTTCATGCACCTTCTATTTAAATCCTTCCCTCCGACAGCTTTCACCTGCCACCCGTCCCGTTTTCTCCATGCGGGAAGGACATTCGCCGTCCATTCCTTCGTCTTGGTGTTAGGGAAGAGGATCCCATTCAACCTCCACTTCATTGCTTAGTAGGGTTCTAGGTTGGAGTACAACTGCCTTGTTGGCTTCACTGTCAGCCTCAGCGTTATTGGTTCGAAAAACATAAAAGTAATTGAGTCTAGTAAATGAGTCGGCCATTTGTTTTATTTTGACAACCAATCTTTCTAATCTGAGATCTTTTGGACTCGAATTTTTCGCCAGGAGTCTAATGAGGCTTTGAGAGTCTCCTATTATTCTAGCGCTTTCAATGCCTTTGTTTTTAAGTTGTCGGAGGCCTTAAAGTAATGCAAGAGATTCAACTTGATTATTGGTAGTGTCACCCAATCCCCAAACATACTTATACTCAATTGTTTCATTGAGATTTCGAATAATCCCACCACTCCTACCTTCCGTGGATTTCCTTTTGATGCTCCATCAAAGAAGAGACTATGGATTCTAGAACTTTGTAGCCACTTAACAAATTCCTCACCTTCCATTCTTATTTTCCATTTTTTCTTTACTTTAGAAGATCCTCCTTTTGAGGGGAGAAT
Organism: Larix kaempferi; assembly: GCA_027924585.1. Lineage (NCBI taxonomy): Eukaryota > Viridiplantae > Streptophyta > Pinopsida > Pinales > Pinaceae > Larix > Larix kaempferi. The sequence continues at coordinate 53,441,446 of BSBM01000047.1, read as the reverse complement.
CAATCCGAACTGGGCTCCCCAATCTATTTCCTCTTGAGTTAGGGGACTAAGTGGGATAGTTTTGACTTTGTTTGCAAAAATTCTTTTAGAAGACTTTTGACTTTTGAGGCTACTTGCTGTGGTTTTGTGGCTTTCTCTTGAAAGATACAGGAATTTCTTTCTAGCCATAGTATCCAATGTATAAATTTTGGAAGAGCCAACCCACCAATCTTAAACCATCCTTTTGAGGATAGAGAAGATGGGTAATACGAACTCCAGTTTGCTAGCAATGCTATGACAGCGGTTGGGATATCTATGCTTTCTTTCTAGGGGGGCATCAACTCGGCCCAAACTTCTTTTGAAATAAATGATTTGAGGTTTCAGTATGTCTTGTGCATAGCGGACATCTTGAGGGACCTTCAAATCCTCTCTTTTGAAGGTTATCTCCAGTAAGAATACTATTGTGCCCTAAGGTCAAGATGAAGAGGTCTATTTTTGGGATGCTTTTAGCTTTCCATATTCCATCCCATATCGTTGGATTCGTAGGAATATTTGGGATGGTATTATATAGTCGATACCCTTGGGAAACAGTATAAATACCAGTTCTATTTCCCCAACCTCTTGAGTCTCTTTTCTCCTTAGATATAGGTGCTTTCCCAGCAAGTGACATCTTAAGTTTATTCCAGTCCTAAAGAAGTTGAGGTCGAAGGTGAAGTGATTTCCAATTTTTCCAACTATTATTGGTCTAGTCTAAGATATCCCATGATTGGTCATCCAATTCCTCATATTTCTTAACTCCATTATTGTGTTTAATGGGTCACACCCCATTATTCTATCTTCCCATAGATCAATTTTTTTCCCATTCCTGGGCACCCAGAAGAGGTTATCATGAAAGAGAGCGAGAGCCTGTTTACATAGATGAAAGATTGAATATCCAAATCGTACAGTCGGGGGAAAGTCCAAGCTTTGAATTCTTGTGTGTCGAAACTATTTTTTCCAAAGAACCTTATGATCCCAATTAGGTTTTCCTGATACAAGCCTCCACATTATTTTTTCTCCTAACACTAGATTTTGAGCTTTTAGGTCTTTTATTTGTAACCCTCCTCCTGTAAAGGCTTTGTTACTATATCCCAAATGATTAGTGGGATTCTCCTGTTATTGTTTTTCTCTTCTTTCCTAAAGAATAGCCGAATAATTGTTTCCATGCTGCAGAGAACTCCCACTGGCGCAAGTAAGAGGGAACATTGGAATATAGGCATCTGACTACTTAGCACATATTTGATCAAGACTAATTTCCTTGCAAAATTTAGCCAAGTAGTGCCCCACGACTGCATTTTTGGTTTAAACTTATCCAGTAAAGGGAGTTATTCTTTATTACAAGGCGTCTTCTGAAATATAGGCAGTCCAAGATACTTGAAGGAAGACCATTGAGTGGTCACTTTGGATCTTAGTATTCTTGAGATGGAGTTCAGTTCGAGTCATATTAGATTCCATCCAAATATATGGCATTTACTTAAATTTACACTACTACCCGAGATTTCATAGTAGTAGTCTAACTCGGGTTTGAATAGTTGAGCAGTGATAGAGGAAGATCCACCTAAAAGAAGAGTATCATGTGCAAATTGGGCATGGTTTATGTCTCGAACTCCTATTGCAAATTTTAATCCCAACCAATCTTAAACAATCCGTCTTTTTTCTAGTTGGGAACTGAAAACCGAAGCTTGAATTACAAATAAAAGTGGAGAGAGGGCACATCCTTTCCTAAGTCCTCTGGAAGATTTAAAGAAATTAACATTCCACCCATTTACAAGTGGGGAAATCCATGGTTCATCTATGCAAGCCTTGATCCAATTTATGAATCGAGAATCAAACACAAATCTCTGCATGATTTTAAAAAGGAATTTATATCTCACTCTATCAAAGGCGATTGCTAGATCATGCTTCATGACCATGCATTTTTATTTTCTCTGAATACTGGAGTGGATGGCTTCTTATACCAAGATAAGGTTTTCCATGATTTGGTGACCTTTGACAAATCCACCTTGATTATCTGGGATGAGGCTTGGAAGAAATTCTTTCAAGCGATTCGCTATAACTTTGGTTATAATCTTGTAGCCTATATTACAGAGTGAGATACGGTCAAACGATCTCACTCCTAATTCTTTCGGAATTAAGGCTAAGAAGGAAGTGTTCATGCTTCCTCCAATATTATGGAGGTTTTGGGATTTTAGGACCATCTTATGGAGATCTTTTTTGAAAATTTTCCATCATGATTTTATGAAGCGACCAGTGAAACCATCCGGCCCTGGCACTTTGTTTGGTTCCATAGCATGTATGGCCTCCTTTATTTCTTTTTGACTTCCTGGTGCAATTAGTTCCTTATTCATTTGAGATGTTACTTTGTTTGGAACTAAGTCCAGAACAACATGTTCTGGCCTGGGGATTTCTTCCTTAGAGTACATATTTTTGAAATGCTGATGGGTTCTCGATATGATTTCAAAGACGTCAAAGTAAATTTGGCTTCCAGCCTGTATTTATTTTATCTTATTATAACTTTGCCTTGCTTGCACTTGTTTATGAAAAAAGGAGGTGTTCCTATCTCCTCCTTGTAACCATAGTGTTCTTGATTTTTGCCTCCAATAATATTCTTCTTGTACGAAGGCTTTATGTAGCTCTGTTTGGAGTCCTTCCTTCCTTCTCATGACTTCTCCTGTTATCTCCATATATTCCATTTTCATTTGATGGTTTTCCAAACATCTCTGGGAGGTATGTCTTTGCTTGGCTGGGGAGGGTAGTCCTTTTCCCCAATTTTTTAGTTCTCTTTTAAACCTTCTTATCTTATCCTCCCAAAAAAAGGAGGAACCCGGTACCGGGAGCTGCCATACTTCCTTAACCCTGTCCAGGAATTTTTTTATGCTGAGTCCAAAGAGGACTGGATCAGAAGTGGATGGGCCCTAAATTCCTTTGGTTATTTATCTCTAATCGTATTGGCTTATGTTCAAAGATTCCAAGCGGGAGAATATCAGAGTTTTAATCTAATACTAAAAGAAGAAAGGAGCTTTGAATGAGAAAATAGTCTAACCTTGCAGCAATGTAACCCGGTCCCATTCGTCGATTTGTGCAAGTATACTTGCCTCTACTCAGTTTGATGTCCATAAGATCCCATTCTTGAATCAAATCTTCAACCTATTCCCTGGCTGGGTCTCTCACCGGGATTCCTCTTCGTTTCTCATAGATTAAGAGTGATATTTAGATCTCCAACTAAAATAATATTTTCTAGTTTGTTTTCTTCTAAGAGTACACTAATTGTCTCACAACAATTTTTTTTTTTTCAGCATAGTTCACCGAGACATAGATATTAATCAGGCTTATAATTTCTTTCAAATATTGATGAATAAATTGCATGAAGATCCAATGGGTGTTAAATCTTTATTGGATCTTTTCCAGTTTTAAATCATTCAAATATGTGCCTAAACCTCATGAAGCTCCTCTAGAGGGTGCTGCTACTTCCCCCCTTTTTTTTCCAAAATTGCTTACTACTTTAAAGGAAATCTTTTTGCTCCATTTTTTCCTCTTGGATGAGAAAATGTCCGGATTTTCCATACGTACTAGGTTCTTTAATGCTTCTCCTTCAATTTATCCCCATTCCTCTACAGTTCCAGGAGATAATCTTCATCATTTACTCTTTTGAGAATTTAGGGCTCCTTTAGAGCCCAGTCCCTTATTCCTAGTTTCCCTAGGATTTTTCTCTAATAGTCTTTCTAGGGTTTGCTGGATTCCTTGAATTTTGTCCTTTTATGTTTCTTCTTATCTCTTTTTTCAATCTTTTTTGCTTCCTCTGGTGTTCCTCTTGGTTGTGAGTTTAGAATCTCCTATTTCTCCTTCCTCTTTCGACTCCTCAGTTATTTGTTCATCCTCATCTGGATTTGGATCTTTTTCCAATGATTCCTTGATTTTCAGAGATGAGGGATTGCTTTGTCTTGGATCGGGATGCTGCAATATCTTCGTGTCTACTTCTTGCACTTCCTCTGGATTCATTTCCAAAATAGAAAAGTTGTTTTCTTGTTCCGTCGAAAGGGTTTTATCAGAATTTTTGTTCCCCATGTTAGCTTCCCCTTTCCCCGCTCCTTGCTAATTTGCTCAACATCTTGCAGTTAGTGGTTTTTTTGCTTGGTTCCATCCTTCCTCTTTTTCTTTTGAAGGGCCTGCTTTTTTTGGACAGCTTCTAGCAAAATGTCCATACTCATGGCAACCTCAGCATTTAAACTGAAGTTTCTCATAGTCTAATTTCTATAAATGTGACCAGTTTCCAACCATTATCTTGATGGCTTCTGGGAGTCCGACTTCCATAGATATTCTTACACCAGTGTATTGTTCTTTATTATTTGCCTGATCTATGAATTTCCCTAGGGTATTTCCAATATGCTGCAAAGATTCCCAATTCCAACAATGGACAGGGAGATTCAGGAATCAAACCACGAAAGGGACTGTCATTGGCACATCCTTTGAAGGATCAAATCCTAGAGTAGATATATTGAGGTATAGTCCTTGAGGTCCCATGAAAAAAGTTCTGTTTCTAAAAATCAGATCCCGGCCTTCCTTTGATATAAATTCAAAGAGGAAGAACCCTCATCCAAGAAAATAGGAGGTTACAATGCTGGATATCAAAGGTCTCCAGTTTTTATAAACCCATGCTTCAGTGGATTTAGGGGAGGGCCACAAACTAGTAAATTTCCCTAAAAGAGCTCTTTCTACAAGGGACAGTGTGACCTTTATTGGTTTATCTGGAGGGAGTGCCACCGTCAAAACTTCATCTAGTTTTCTCACAAACCGTGATGGGTTCATGGACTTCTTTATGGGCTGAGAGGCCACTAGCCTCTTGAACGCTTCAACTTGAAGAGGAAGCAACAATGAAGGAGGAGTATGAGAAGGGCCTCCAGCTTCTGCCATGCTTCTATCAAACCGATCCTTATCTCAACTTCAGCAAGGATCCACTTCACCACTGCCCCAAGAACTCTGACCTTGTCAGCGAACGATTCCAGTAGAATAAAAAAACCACCTTCGCGATTAGAGGTAGTTGATATTCATTTCTTGTATTGACAGTATTGATCCTGTCTCAAACCCCTATTTAATGCTCATAGTAGTTGTTCTGAATAATTGAGTCACATTCCAACAAAAAAATTGCTAAAAAATTATAAATACTATGACCCCTAAAATAAATCTAAATATAAAATTGATAAAAAGTTATAAAATACAAGGTTGCTTTAAAACCTTAAAATATAAGATATAATAATTAAAAAAATATGATGATAATGATGATTTAATGTTTGTGTAGCAAGATATTCATGTTTTTCTCTTCTTTATTTTTTATACTTTTGATCTTCTCAATTACAGTTAATGCCCTCCTTATAATATCTTAATTTTCATTTAAATTCTAAATTTTTGTAGCCTATAATAATATTTTTAATATTATTTATATTTTTGAAAGTGACATTTTCATGAATGCCGAATGATTTAGCTAAGCAATAGCATCTTTATGCCAACCCTACTTGAGCCTAACATTGTTTTGACTAGACTTTTTTCAATTTTAAGATAATAAGTTATAAAACACTTCTATGTTTGCTTAAGGGCGCTTGCACGAAGTTGGTTCCACTTTTTAGTGCCACTATAGAAATAAAAAACGCACCTCCAAAACGGAAATCCATAACGCATATGCGTTATTGTGGCTAGGTTCGAACAAACTCGAGTTGAAAACTGAAGCTAAGCTTAGTTAGCCCATATCGCATATGCGATAAATCGGACATTCATTTTTTAATAGTTACAAATCGCAAGTGCGATATATCCCACTTTCATTATATCGCAAGTGCAATATATCCCACTTGCGTTATAACGAAACTGCGATTTTGATCATGTAGATCATCTTAAATTTTATTTTCTTTCACAATGATCATCTTAAATTTTATTTTGTAGTGGGCTGTTAGGATATTTAGACACTTAGGAGTTAGTTAAGATCAACTTGTGTAATATATCCGTTAGGGATAGTGTGTTTCTTTAGTATGCATTTGTAAATACTTAATCCGATGGTCACGATATGTTTCTGACATAGAGTGATCCGACGGCTCAACTTCTCTTAGATCAAACCTAACCTTGATCCGTGGCTTAACACCCGATTGGTCCATGATCTCTATTTAAAGAGCATGGAGGGTCATTGTTTAGTTGATCGATTATGAGAAGCTCATTTGTAACTTTCTTTCTTTGCATAATAAATTGTCCCGTAGAAGCTATTTGGCCGGGGCCGTGGAGTGTTTCCCTCAAGAGGGTTTAAACCACGTCAAAACATCGGTGTGTTGATCTGTGATCTGTTTGTGTGAAGTGGTTGCTCTTGGTGTTCGGTCCTTTGGTAGTACCCTGTGTACCCGAACATGGGCATGGTAATATCAATGCTCTATCTAAACTTAGTAACCCACCTTTCTTCTACATCCATATGGCTCCTCAACTCATCCTACTCTCTGATCACTATAACTAGCCTTTTTGTAAGAGAGTCCCATCATGACAACTTTACATGGTCACCCTATGTTCCTCGATGATATGTGACTATAAAATTGGATTTATTAGTAAAATGTATAATGTTCTCTAGTTAAATTGTCCTTCCCCTTGTACGTCAGGAAAGTCCCTCCGGGTCGTTTATTAGTAAAAGGGTTTCATATAATAAATTAACTCTTTTATAATGCTAAGGAGGGGATTCTCATCGCATGTAAGAAAATGATTCTATTATTACTCAGATTAAGATATGCCAGCTCTAGTCAGTAAGTAGCAGGTTATAAAATAGAGTTAATTACTTATAAAGCAGGCTCTGTTAGCAAGTATAAGCATTACCAATGTTGTATTTAGGAAGTAGTACTAAGCTGCACGTCATATCAATAAATGGAAAGAGCTGAGCGAGAATCATGATCCGTAATGGTATATGTACTCCCAATTCCTCTCATTCCTCTAGAAGGATTGAATCCCTCCATATCTCTTCCATATTTCAAAGTTGTAGTCGAACTAGGGTTCGATTCATATGGTCTTCTTATTTCACCATCATTTGTGTTTATTGTTTTTTTTCTCTGTTTGTTTGAATGATTAGAGTTTCATTTATTGTACTAATTTTTTTGTCTCTATGCATATAATTTTACTTGCAAAGGCATAGTTAAAGAGAATCAATTGATTTATGAGAGAGGGGAGCATATACAAACTTTGTTTGTTCTCTAGATGTGAAGACTAGAGATGATTTGAAACATTAAATTTCTTGTCTTATATCCATTTTTATTTGAGATGTTATCCTTCTATATAAGGCACCGTGGATCTCTTATACAACTAATGTCACATGTATAATTTGTGCACTAAATTGATTTCTTGTTTCGATATCTTCTCCTCTATTTTTTTTTCTTCCTTTGATGTCTTCTATCATACCCTTCTCCATATAACTCCCTTGTTGCTTATCCAACCACACCATGTCACCCATCCATGCACCCACTATATCAACTAAAGTTATTAAAATAGAGGCTAATATCTCTTATTATAGATCATAAAAATAAGCAACCCACTTCCTCTCTTCTACCATTACCTTTTCTCGCTTCAAACCTGACCTGTGAAAGGAAATCGAAAAAGGTTAAAAATACATAAATATTAAAAAAGTTCTTGCATGTAACATAAATAAAATTTCTTTCAATGTAAGGGCTTGTAGTGATTAAGGTACTACTAATTTACTTTTTTGTACCTGCTTGTATGAGATCCGATATGTGATCATAGTTTGTAGAAATATATGTCTGATTATCTTCCAAATGGTTTATTTCATTAACCCTGTTGAAATCAGTGCCAAGTGTCACTCGATCCCATGTATCGACTGTATCTGTATACTCACAATCATCCCATTCATCTATGCTACAGGAACTGCAAAAGCAAGCCTTCAATCTTGTGCAAATTTGTAGGGCCGAGTTGTCTGAGCTTCTAATTGAATGAAAACCTCGAGTTCCATGCACTGTGTTCACCCGATGTGTTTGGGATCGGTCCACATCTGTCACCTCCTAGAATATTCTCCGCACTAGGTGTTTCCATGTTGCTTGTTCTCCCATCACAGATGCACACCATTCGAATATAGATGAAGCGTCTCGAAGGCGAGCACCTATAAACTTCATCTCTTCCCTTCGAAGGGCAATTTTTATGCATGCACCAGCACCATCGTGCTCTCCTTTGCCATGACCTATTTCAAAGTAGTTCCATGTATGTGGCACCTTGTATTTTACGTGCAACAAACACAACCATTGAAATACACGTGCATTCTTGAACTGTCCAGCACAACCATCTGACCAAATCAAAGGATGATAAAATGGTATATCCATAGCTATCACATGATCATAGAACATCTGAAAGCAATGTTGCACGTAATGGATGTCATGGGTCCGGTCGTCACTGATGTAAAAGTGACTCTCTTTCAATATCACACGTTTCTCTTCTTTGCTATCTGGCCCATGTCGATAAGTGATATGGACCATTATGCTCACCTGCTCTGAGTGATAGTATTGACTTTGTATTTCATTTTGTGGTTGTAGGGTGTAATTTTCTGCAAAGTCAACCACTGATAGTATTGTTCCAAGAGGGAATGTGTCTCGGCATATTCTGAATTGCTCATCTTGCCACCATGCCATGTCGACATGCTGAATGTACTGCTGGATCTTTCCACGGAACTCTGGAATAAAATCACATACTTGCACTTGGTGGAAAAAAATAAACAATGTTATAAAACAACATAAAAATATTTACATGAATATTAAAATATACATCAATATTTAAAACAATGTTATAAAACTACATATAAACAGTGTACACTCAGTTGAATGAACATGTTTCGTGTAGATTGTCACCTATGAAGTCACCAATTTAATCTTCTTTCTTTCTTTCCCATCACGTAGCTGATATGTCTCATACCGAAAGTTCTGCTTCTCGACAATTGCATTACCAAATGCTTGATCTTCACTCTCATGGATGCAATCGGACCATAAAGATAGCCCACCACAATTGTTGCAAGAACCCTCTACACATTGTTTTAAGTAATGGATCTGCCCATCTTGCCTCGAACACATTATGCTATGGATGAAATCTCTAGATGACATTGGTGGTACTGTACTTCAGCATTCCTGCACATGGTTAGGGTGCAAAAAATGACGTATATGTGCAAATGTATGATAATATAGATCAAACTCTATGTGGTATCTACAACAACAAGTGTTCCAATACCAAGGCTTGCATTTTTCAAAAGATCTTTGCCCGAGCCTTAGCTCTACGTGGGAAACTTTAAACATCTCGAACAGTTGAGTTTGTGTCATTTCAAGGTAATGTTTAACATGCCCTTCATTTTTCATGGAACCCCTACAGCGTTTTAACACATCCTTTGTGTTAGAAGAAGGCCTAGTGTTATCGTGCCAAAAAGTGTGCAGTAGTCCCGTCACTACTTCGACCAACTTCATGTCTTTGTGGGGAAACCTACCGCGAAATGCCCACAATGTATCCATTTGTCCCTCTACATCAAGTTTGTCTCTTCTTACTGAATATTTTTTAAGAGTCTTTGGATGTAAAGGGACAATTTATGATGTGTATTTAAGTAAATGACATTGTCTTGTGGATCTAGATACAATTGATTCAGCCAATACGCGGCGAGCCACATTACAGTCTTTTGAACGAGTTTTTTTACCAATTGATGTGAATGCAGCAGCAAGAGATTTAACAATGTGATTACTTGATTCGGTATTCTTCAATGTTCTTATGCCTAACGTTTTTCTAACATTTGCCATACTTCTAGATTTAATCAAAGCTAAAAACAATTGACATTTGTAGTGCCCTGGTTTTTCAGCAGAGCACTAGGTGGAATTTCTGAGTTAATTTTTCTATGCTTTAAACTTATTCAGGTATATGGGAGTAATTTCCAACCAATTTTCTTTTCATGTTCATGAGATTTAGTTTACCGTTTTGCCTTTAAAATTCATACATGCGTATTTAAAATAAATTAAACTGATCATGTGAACACTTTCTTGCAACAATTGTTTTCAGTAAAGAATATGTTTCACCGTAATAATTCAGTAAATAAAAAGTTACATCTAGGTTTTTTTTGTACGTTAAGCATAATAATCAAATAACATAAATAACAAGAAAATTACTTGATGCTGATGCTAGTCGACCGTAGGTTGTAGCAGGCGATGATATACTTCTTAGTCAGCCAAAAACGATGTTTCCACCCTACCGACTAGCTATTATCTTGCTGGCCCTTGGAAATTCAAGGATTTCCAAGCCCCCGAGCTCCCAAACTGATAATCCCAAGAGCAGAATTCCTTTGGTTCTCCAAACCCCTTTTCTCTGCACTTCCAGCTCCCCTTTCCCTTTCACTGCATCCCCTCTATATACATTTTTCCCTACTCGAGAAGGCCTCGGGCTTACTCCACCGCCCCCAAACTCCCTTCTCGAGCCCCTCAACCATTAACTCCTTCCCTTTTGTATTAAATGTCATTAATAAAATATTATATAACTAGTTGACCCTATTACGTCTAACTTAGAATGGAAATAACCACACTTAGTTATTTATTAATCAATATTTAAACCTTACCTATATTGCAATTGTTACGACATGGATTGTAATATTATTAAACTAACATTAACTAAGTAATAATATTTAATTTAAATCATCACAAAGTAATAGTAAATGGGAATTTTAATAAAAATGTCTTTTTAAATCATTTGTTTATCACATTGTTTACCAACAAGTTAATACATAGCTTAATTGATTTGTTTTACACACCTTAAATAACTTATATTCATTATCTGAGTTCGATCAATGCATAATTAGCATAATTACTTACGACACTTATGCATTTATTCAATATGTTAAGTGTTTATTTATCGATACTAGTGTACATGTGCAAGGTGTGCATGCGTGGCCAGCGTATGCACAGATCATAAATGTACTATAGACAAACCCCATCTCACCTATGCATACTTGCTAACAAATAGTAGTATTTACCCTCATGTATAAGAAAAAACATGATATCTATATAGTGCAATTACTTTTAACATCCTCAGTTATTTAACAGTTAATTCTTAACGATTTCACATCATTATCTTTATCTTTACATTAGTTTAATCAATCGGGTACAAGGAAGGGTACCTACTACCACTAACTCAGAATCAAGGAATACCCAACCCTCAACAGTACTAACTAACACATCCTCCCAGCATAACCTACGTCCAACATCCTCCCTATCCTTCCTCTGCTAGTACAAAAGTGGATGTCGGACTCACCGATCTGACCACATAGAACTTGAGAGTGATAGCGTCGACTGAACCGCAGACCTATCCTCCCCTAGCAGGTATCCGACCATCGTCATCACAACTACATGGGGAGCGTGTCTCAGCACGGCCCTCTCACAACCTCGGGTATCATGGAAAAATAGGGTGGGAAACACATCCATCCCTCTCAACATACTGGGCCTACGCCCTTATCGACTCATACCTTGTTGCTATCAGGATTATCAGTTTGTGTTATCGTATCATCATTTTGGCTGTTATGGTTTACTGTACGAACAAGCTTTCTTTGTGTCCCATATATCAGATCAAGTAACTGGCTATCTGGTAGCCCCTGTGTCCTGTAGGTTAGTATTTTGCATAGTACAGTTTATAGAATCATTTCCCATAGATCGCCAATTGATCCATGTTATCAAAAATCATTTTATTTCATGTAAACCTTTTAGTTCATCATAGATGCATATGCCATATAATACTTCGATAATTCATATAAGAAGATGGTATCCACGTACTGAAAACATATAAACATATACTGTAATCGTAAATAAAGAAATCATATGATAATCATGACATCGTAACCACATAACATAGCAACGTCTTAATCATAGTGAAATAATAAACAAAGTAACATCATATAATGAGGTCCATCATATCGTAATATAGTTTACTCAGTCGAGCTGAGTTCAACAGAGCATATAAGAAAATAAAGCATGGTGTGTCTAACTGATAAATATGCCTAATCAAAATATGGGCGTTACATACACCCACCCTTCGGGAAACTTCGTCCCGAAGTTATAGTCAAAATAGTGAGGGAAGATATCGATGCATGGTCTCTGCATCCTCCTAGGTAGCAGACCCTGGGCTATACTTGTCCCATTGGACCTTAAGTTGGTCCACACGGCGAGTACGGAGCTGTCGAACCCTACGATCAAGTATACGTAATGGTTCGACCCTGAAGGTTCCCTCGTCTGAGACCTGCAATTCCTTCCAATGAATTTTGTGATTCTCATCAGCTATGTAATGTCGTAATACAGAAACATGAAATACATTATGAGTTTTATGCAAGTGGGGTGGCAGCGCAAGACGATAAGCAACTGGTCCGATTTTCTCAAGAATCTCAAATGGACCTATAAAGCGAGGTGACAATTTGGCACCCTTCCCAAACCGAATAGTACTTTTATTTGGTCTGATGCGAATAAATACCCAATCCCCTACTTCATAAATTCTATCTGATCTGTGTGCATCAGCGTAACTCTTTTTCCTATCCAACGCTTCCTTCAACCGCTGCCTAATCTGTAACACTTGTTCCTCCATTTCCTGAATCAATTCAGGCCCAATTAAAACTCGATCCTCTAACCTGTACCAACTGAGTGGTGTCCTGCACGGCCTCCCATACAATGCCTGATATGGCGGCATACCAATGGAACTGTGATGACTATTGTTGTATGCAAACTCCCCTAAAGGAAGATATTTCTCCCATTGTGTCTGTTGATCCATAACATACATCCTAAGCATATCCTCCATTACTTGATTCACCCTTTCCGTCTGTCCATCTGTCTCGGGGTGATAAGCTGAGCTTAAGTTCAACTGCGTCCCTAATGCTGACTGCATGCTTGTCCAAAATCTGGAGGTGAACTTAGGGTCTCTGTCAGAGATTATCTTTTTAGGTACTCCATGAAGACGTACAATCTCACTTATGAATACCCTTGCCACATCGGTCACATCATAGGTGTCTCGGACTAGAATGAAGTGAGCGCTTTTGGTAAGTTTGTCGACTACCACAATAATGGCATTATGTCTCATAGATGTGAGTGGTAATCCTACAACGAAGTCCATGGAAATGACTTCCCATTTAGTCATAGGAATATCATGCGGTTGTAAGAGACCGGCCGGGTGATGATGATCTGCCTTAACTTCTTGACACTCAAGGCACTTCGAGACAAAATCCACTACATCCATCTTCATACCTGGCCAGAAGAATAGTTTCTTCATGTCAGTATACATCTTCTTCACCCCTGGGTGCGCACAGTAATGTGATCTATGGGCCTCTCTAAGGATTGTTTCCCGGATATCACCTTCCTTAGGAACATACATCCTTTCCTGATACCGCAACAACCCATCTCCCTCAAGGTGGTACCCATCATACTTCAATTCCTGTTCCTTTCCATTCTGAATAGCTGAGGTTACCTTTAGGTACCAACTATCGCTCAATAGTTGTCCTAGTACTCTTTCCCTCAAGTCGACCTTCAAGGGAATTAAGGAGAAGAGTCTCGTCCTCTAGCTTAGAGCGTCTGCCACCACATTCTCCTTTCCTTTGATGTAAGAGATACCAAAGTCATACTCACTCATGAACTCACTCCATCGCCTTTGCCTAGCATTCAAATCCCTTTGGGTAAAGATGTACTGCAAGCTCTGATGGTCTATTTTAAGGGTGAAGCTTCTACCAACTAGGTAGTGCCTCCATAATTTTAGTGCCAACATTACTGCTGCCAATTCCAGATCGTGCGTGGAATACTGCTCCTCATGAGGTTTCAATTTGCGAGATGCATAAGCTATTACCCCACCTTCCTGCATCAACATCGCTCCTAGTCCTTGCTTCGAGGCGTCGGTGCATACCATGAAATATTTATCCATGTTTGGTACTCGTAGGATTGGTGCACTTGTCAACAATCTCTTTAACTCTGTAAAAGCGGCATCGCATTCATCGGTCCATTCATACCGGATTCCCTTGCGTTGCAAGGTGGTAATAGGTTTTGTAATCTTAGAAAATCCTTCCACAAACCTCCTGTAATATCCTGCTAACCCCATGAAGCTGCGCACCTCATGAGCATTCCTTGGAATTGGCCAATATTCAATGGCCTTTATTTTTTTCGGATCTACGGAGATCCCTTCACCTGAGATTATGTGCCCCAAGTAGTGAATCTCTTTTTGGAAGAAGGAACACTTTGATAATTTACCATAAAGTTTATGTTCCCTTAAGCATGTCAAGACTAATCGCAAGTGTTCCTCATGCTCCTTCTCATTCTTAGAATAGATAAGAATATCATCTAAGAAGACCTGAACAAAACGGTCCAAGTATTTTCGGAGGACACCATTCATGAGACTCATGAATACAGCTGGAGCATTGGTCAAGCCAAATGGTACCACTACAAACTCGTAATTCCCAAATCGAGTTTGAAAGGTAGTCTTAGTAATGTCGCCTTCCTTGATCCTCAACTGGTGATACCCTGATCGTAAATCAATCTTTGAGAAGACTGACACACCTTTCATTTGATCAAAGAGATCATTAATTCTAGGTATGGGATACCGGTTCTTAACTGTGGCTTTGTTCAAATCTTTGTAATCTATGCACAGTCGCAGAGATCCATCCTTCTTCTTAACGAAGATCACAGGTGCTCCCCACGGTGAGATACTAGGTCTAATCAGTCCCAAGTCTAGCAACTCTTTTAACTGGATCTGTAACTCATGGAGCTCTGGAGTTGTCATTCTATAAGGAGTTTTTGAGATAGGCTCTACACCAGGTTTTAGTTTGATTGTGAAATCGAGCTCTCTTTCTGGAGGTAGTCCTGGCAATTCCTTTGGAAAGACATCCTTGAACTCGGAAAGTACTGGGTAAGAATTCAAGGAAGGTCCTTTACTATCGCTCACGGCCTCCACTACGAACAACTGGCATCCTTGTCTTAGGCACCGCTTAGCTTTCATCATGGAGATGAAACAGAGGGATACCTTCCTCTTCAAGCCTTGGATTTGAATTGTCCTACCCTCGTCATCTAGGCACAACACCTTCTTTGCATAGCAGTCTATGAAAGCTCTATGGCCTTCTAACCAATCCATGCCAATAATGAGGTCATACTTGTCCCCAAATTGGTGACATAAGCATCCAACTTAGTGGTGCACATTCCTAAGTCAACCTCACAACTTCTCACCTTAAGACCTACTGTTTGCTTAGCTCCTCAAGCCATCTCAACCAGTTTAAAATCATCGTGCTCGTAGGCTGCCAACCCACATTTATCTAATGCAAATGGTGAAATAAAACTATCAGTTGCTCCAGGATCAAACAAAATTTTAAATTTGACACTGTTTACTTTACCAGTGGATTCTACTACGGTAGACTGATGTTCTGCTTGGTGGTTCTGAACCGCCGCTTGAATCCGATGACTGTTACCTGAACTATCCATGGGTGCTTTTCCTTCCCTGTGCCTGCTGCTTGACTAACCCTTGGGACAATCTCACTCGAAATGAGGACCTCCACATTCCCAACAAGAAAGGTTGGGAGGGGCTTGCATGTTGCTCGGAGGAATCCTATGAGATGAGTTCCTTCCCCTGGTTCCTCTAAAACCCCTTGGTCCTCTATAGGAACTTCCTTGTGTACATCCCTGGCTTCGGTGGGTTGTGGACGATGCCTGCGAGACTGAGTTAACCGAAGCATTACCCCTTGGTGTGAACCTGCTACCGTAAGGAGGACGTCTAGATGGTCCTCCCCTGAACTAAGGGCATGACGCCTTCCCTGAAACATACTGATTGGTTCCTGTCAACTTACTACTCCCTTTTCCATCTGACATATCAGCTGCATAACGGGCATACTCAACTGCCATGGCTACTGAAGTTGGCTTCCACATCTGCACTGCAGCCCTAATCTTGTAGTTAAGTCCATACACAAAACGCTCTACCTGACACTCATCTGCCTCAAGGTAAGGAGCATATTTTACTAGTTCCATAAACCGAGATTCATACTCCTCCACCATCCTACCTCCCTGTACCAAGGCATGGAGTGCACCTGCCTATTCCTCCTTGTAATAGTTTGGAAAATACTTCTTGTGGAACCTCTCCTCGAACAGTTCCCAAGAAGTTGTAAGAGTAAGGCGCAACTGCCTCTCAAGATCTGACCACCAGTTCAAAGCATCACCTTTAAGCTGAAAGACGGCCATCCTAGCCTTGGAACTAGATGTGTACTCATTCAATGCGAAGCATCTCTTCATGCCTTCCATCCATGCTTCAGCATGCTTGCCGGGTCGTCCTCCTGAAAACTCCAGAACCTTTATCTTTTGCAACTCCCTTGATATGTCCTGAAGCGGTTCCTGCCCTGGGCCATGTGCCCTTTCAGAGTTCTCTCGACTCACCTGAGTGGTTTCCACCTCGACAGCCCTTTCCGCCTGCCTATTCATCGTGGTCATAATAGCCTCCAAAGACCTCATTATAATCTGCATTTCTGGTGTTGAGGTTGGTTGTGGTGGTATTGGTGGCGATGACGGTGGCGGAGGTGGCGGTGACGATGGTCGACCTCGACCTCGACCTCTGCGTGTTGTTACCATGATTGGTCCTGATTCATGGAGTAAAACACCACATCGTTTAGTTTCTAAGGAGTGCGTTAGTTTATCTTCAAAATAGATGTATTTCAGAAAATAAGCTATAGCTTATTGCGTTTGATGAGGCCATCTGACACTAAATCCCCTAAAGATTTCTGTGTAAATTCCACGGTTCAATTTAAACTCTATGACCATTGATATTGGTTAACTAAATATTGTTAACATCAACCTCGATTTACAATTTAAATGGTCATTGGAATAGCATTCTATTTCGCTGCAACCCTATCATTTATTTAATTCTTATACGTTTTAGGGCTTTAATGCTTATAAATCTCATACTTATTAACTTTATTAATTTATATGTTTAATCTTCAATTTTACTATAATTAACCTTAAAATTTTAAATCTATGATGGACTTCCCCTTTTTTTTTAAAAGTTGGTGAGCGGCTTTATAGAGATTTTTTTTTATATTACTTTTAATTCTTAACCGCAATTTAAATTAAATTAAATTAAATAATAAATTAAAAAAAAAAATTCAATTAAATTAAATTAATTAATCAAGAACCAATAAACTAAATTAAATTAAATTAAATTAAGTTAAATTAATTAAATTAAATTAATTAAATTAAATTAATTAATGAAAAGACATTAAATTAAATTAAATTAAATTAAGTTAAAAGATATTAAATCAAACGAATTAAATTAAATTAAATTAAGAAAAATTAAATTAATATTAAAAGACATTAAATTAATTTAAAAATATATATATTTTAAAACAATACGAAACAACAAAAAAAAATTCTCCTTTTTTTTTCGCATGTGATTTGATGCGATAAAGTTCATTTATTATGGAGGTTTGCGGGAGTCGTACAAGGCGATCGACGACTCCCTTATGCTCCGCGCTGGAAACTTGCACGGGCGATACGATTGGCTAGTGGCCGCAGTAAAGAAACCGCCATTACACGCGTCCATTTCTCACACGTCCGCATCCAGAAAAGTGGTATAGTAAACCACTTAAATCCTGAGCGGAAACCGCTTATGTGGCATCGACTCCACTCCTATTTAAGGAGGAGGACTAGGTTTTTTTTTTTTTCATTGGGTAGACTGCGTCAGCCCTTTGGGCTAGGCAGCTGGTCGTGCGATTGCTCTTGGCCCTCAATACTGAGCTTGGGCTCTCGGCTCTAGGGTGGACGTGTAGTGCTATGAAACTCGACCTGAGGGCTTGTGCGCTTGGACTGTTTGGGGCGTTTTTAAGGTAGGCTGGGCACTAGTGTGTAATGGTGTGCGTGGTTCCCCGCCAGACTTGGCAGCTGACTCACGGAGTTGGGTGCATACAGGTGGGGCAGAAGGAAGCCTGCAACCTGTAGGTGAATACAGCCTGCGTCTTGGAGAGAAAGGTGCATGGGATGGACCTAGCAGCTAAACAAGGAAAGCGATGCTCTTATGCTTGGCACTTTCTAGTTGGTGGTGGGAATTTGGTCGGTGAACTCTTTGACAACTCTCTACCCTAGACGTCTTGCATCTCCATACATAATTGGCACTCTGCCATACACTTTCTGATGTACCAAAAATCCAACAGGGCTTGCAGGTTAAACCCCTAATCACTGAGTATTGGTGCTGTAGCAATCAGTGTGTGTTGGACATAAATGTGTTCACTATTGGAGACAACAATAAGATTCCCAGGTTAATTGCTGTGTTGGATTACGAGGTTAATTTGGATGATTTATTCTGAAATCATTAATGGTTGAAAATCGTTGTGTTCAAATCTCACTGTTGGAGCCTGGAGGATTACCATTACTCAATAACTACTGAGTATTGAAGATCTGAACAGTGGGAGGATTGAAGATCAGTCCATACTGTAATTATTGTTTATTAACAGTTGAAGTTTCAACACAACGGCTGAGTCGTGTTGCTGCTGTTTTGTCACTTGTGCGCTCTTCACCATGAAAGCTGTTGCTGTTTGATGCATTCTTGAATCTTCACCCAGCAAGTTAGAACTTACATCCAAGGGCTTCACTGCTCTTACAAAGGATTTGACAATCAGATGATGCTTGCTGCCGATGTTCATCTCGGCACCAAAACTGCGATTCTCAGATGGGGCGTTATGTGTACAGGAGGCGTTCTGATGGTAAGCAACATTTTTCTATTCTCTTTGGTTCTTTTTTTTTGGATCCTGCCAGCATCTTCCTCCGTTCAGTACCTGAATGTTTGAAATTCCCTTTTTATTATTATTATTATTATTTTTTTTTATTACTTTTTTTTGGGGGGGGTTTCACCCTCACAGCGCAGATTGTCGATTGCGTGGGGAAGTGTGCAAGTGAGGTGCGTTGAAGGTGCTGGGGGAGTAATAGGAGCAATGAAGGTGGCTGAACGTGACAGGAGGAGGAGCAGCGTGAGGTTGTGAATAGGAAGAAGGTGAGCAGACTGAGCTGAGGCCTGCAGAAACCTGAGCGCTGAGATGGGGCTGCATGCATAGAGAAGTGAGATTCTTTAAGAAGAGACATAGGATGTAAAATATTCTATCTTCCATCTTAATTATTATTTAGTATTATGCATTTCTCATGTTTGATTTTAGTTTTGGGATAGATATATATTTGAAATGTGATATTCAAAATGTTTAAATTTTTATTTTAATATAAATAGTTTTATTTCGAATAATAAATATTAATTATTTGTATGTATCATTACATTATAAATATAAAATTACAAAAGTCAGATAATGAATATAAATATAAGATTATAAAACATTGATGATTATTTGAATATTCACGAAATTTTTTTTTCATGAATTGAAACAAATATCAAAATGTCAATTATATGCAAATGAATGTGAACCCTATAACCTCACCTTGTTTTATGCAGGTCAATACAATTAAAATCTAATTGGTCACAAATAGATATATGGTATTCATTTTCTGGATTTTGCATGTTTCATGTTTAAAAGTATTAAGATGTTTTTTTTTGTTTGTTTAGAACTCTCTTGCTATATGTATTATATAAAAAAAAACTAAATATATCTTTGTTTCATTCTGGGAGTGCAGGTAGTTTACAAGTGGTTACCACTATTGGAAAGATGGATTAGTGTAATTCTCTTTCTTTTTTTTTTTGCAAAAATTAGATACCTAGAATTTCCAGGATATATATATATATATATATATTTGGGTGTGAATAGGCCCTAAGGTCCGAGTTTTCAAGCCTAGGGCTTTGATACCATCTGTAGTGCCCTGGTTTTTCAGCAGAGCACTACAGCAGAGCACTAGGTGGAATTTCTGAGTTAATTTTTCTATGCTTTAAACTTATTCAGGTATATGGGAGTAATTTCCAACCAATTTTCTTTTCTTGTTCATGAGATTTAGTTTACCGTTTTGCCTTTAAAATTCATACATGCGTATTTAAAATAAATTAAACTGATCATGTGAACACTTTCTTGCAACAATTGTTTTCAGTAAAGAATATGTTTCACCATAATAATTCAGTAAATAAAAAGTTACATCTAGGTTTTTTTTGTACGTTAAGCATAATAATCAAATAACATAAATAACAAGAAAATTACTTGATGCTGGTGCTAGTCGACCGTAGGTTGTAGCAGGCGATGATATACTTCTTAGTCAGCCAAAAACGATGTTTCCACCCTACCGACCAGCTATTATCTTGCTGGACCTTGGAAATTCAAGGATTTCCAAGCCCCCGAGCTCACAAACTGATAATCCCAAGAGCAGAATTCCTTTGGTTCTCCAAACCCCTTTTCTCTGCACTTCCAGCTCCCCTTTCCCTTTCACTGCATCCCCTCTATATACATTTTTCCCTATTCGAGAAGGCCTCGGGCTTACTCCACCGCCCCCAAAATCCCTTCTCGAGCCCCTCAACCATTAACTCCTTCCCTTTTGTATTAAATGTTATAAATGTCATTAATAAAATATTATATAACTAGTTGACCCTATTACGTCTAACTTAGAATGGAAATAACCACACTTAGTTATTTATTAATCAATATTTAAACCTTACCTATATCGCAATTGTTATGACATGGATTGTAATATTATTAAAATAACATTAACTAAGTAATAATATTTAATTTAAATCACCACAAAGTAACAGTAAAATGGGGAATTTTAATAAAAATGTCTTTTTAAATCATTTGTTTATCACATTGTTTACCAACAAGTTAATACATAGCTTAATTGATTTGTTTTACACACCTTAAATAACTTATATTCATTATCTGAGTTCGATCAATGCATAATTAGCATAATTACTTACGACACTTATGCATTTATTCAATATGTTAAGTTTTTATTTATCAATACTAGTGTACATGTGCAAGGTGTGCATGCGTGGCCAGCGTATGCACAGATCATAAATGTACTATAGACAAACCCCATCCCGCCTATGCATACTTGCTAACAAATAGTAGTATTTACCCTCATGTAGAAGAACAAACATGATATATATATAGTGCAATTACTTTTAACATCCTCGGTTATTTAACAGTTAATTCTTAACGATTTCACATCATTATCTTTATCTTTACATTAGTTTAATCAATCAGGTACAAGGAAGGGTACCTACTACCACTAACTCAAAATCAAGGAATACCCAACCCTCAACAGTACTAACTAACACATCCTCCCAGCATAACCTACGTCCAGCATCCTCCCTATCCTTCCTCTGCTAGTACAAAAGTGGATGTCGGACTCACCGATCTGACCACATAGAACTTGAGAGCGATAGTGTCGGCTGAACCGCGGACCTATCCTCCCCTAGTAGGCATCCGACCATCGTCATCACAACTACATGGGGAGCGTGTCTCAGCACGACCCTCCCACGACCTTGGGTATCATGGAAACATAGGGTGGGAAACACATCCATCCCTCTCAACATACTCGGCCTACGCCCTTATCGACTCATACCTTGCTACTATCAGGATTATCAGTTTGTGTTATCTTATCATCATTTTGGCTGCTAAGGTTTACTGTACGAACAAGATTTCTTTGTGTCCCATATATCAGATCAAGTAACTGGCTATCTGGTAGCCCCTGTGTCCTGCAGGTTAGTATTTTGCATAGTACAGTTTATAGAAGCATTTCCCATAGATCGCCAATTGATCCATGTTATCAAAAATCATTTTATTTCATGTAAACCTTTTAGTTCATCATAGATGCATATGCCATATAATACTTCAATAATTCATATAAGAAGATGGTATCCACGTACTGAAAACATATAAACATATATTGTAAGCGTAAATAAAGAAATCATATGATAATCATGACATTGTAACCACATAACATAGCAACGTCTTAATCATAGTGAAATAATAAACAAAGTAACATCATATAATGAGGTCCATCATATCGTAATATAGTTTACTCAGTCGAGCTGAGTTCAACAGAGCATATAAGAAAATAAAGCATGGCGTGTCTAACTGATAAATATGCCTAATCAAAATATGGGTGTTACAACATTTACCGGCTTCAGATTTTGGTTCAAAATATTGTTTCATTATTTGTGAACAATGATGAATGATTGTGCGTTTAGCCACCTTACCTTCCATGGAAGTCAATTCACTCCCATCCACTTGTATGTGTTTAGGAGTTCTCTTTCGTTTTGATGCGAGATTTCTTGTCGTTTGAAATGCTGGAGAGACGTTTACATCCACTACAGGCTGACAACTTCGATTAGAAGATTGAACCACCTGGAATGGTTGTTGCAGAGTCTCATCAGGAAGATAATGATTGAGCTCTATAGAGGGTTGTACGGTTAATAATGGAGCAAAATTTTCATCTTGGTTATAACCAGCTTGCATTAAAGTTGCAATATCTTCCTCAGCCTCTTCGCCAGGTATCTTTTCAGCAGGAATGGGAAGTATTTGCTCATCCAATGAATGTCGATGATTTCTTGAATGTTCCCTCTTCTTTTCTTTTTTAATTTCGGCTTCTTCGAGTGTAAGCATATTCCTCGTTGACTTCCGAACTCTATTACGTCGATTCCCCATTGAAATTCACCCAAAATTGTACAAAACCTATGGATCTGTGTAATAAATGATTAAATTGCAGGTTGAACAGTATGCTCTGTGTGGGTTTCAGAAGAATTATGTCTTTTCCTGTACAGTAAAAATGGCCCACGGCACGCAACCCAAGATTATTTATTAAACAAATATCGCATATGCGATATAACGCATCTCCGTTTTAAGGCATATGCAATATGAACTATATGCTTTTTATGCTTTTATGAACTATATGCATATATATGCTTTGTTAAAAACGTGATCACTAAATTGCATATGTGATTTAGTGCATATCAACTATTGAAACCTCATTTAACCATGAACCATGAAAACATCATTTAATCCCTAGAAGATTGGATTTATCCTTGGACCATGGTATAGTGTCTTCAGAACTATGTTTTGTCTGGAAATATTCATAATGGTTCCTATATGACCATGGTCAACGCCTCGAGAACAATCTTCAATGCATAAAATAGTCTAATGGCACATATATCCCATATTAAGGCTAAATATCCCCTTTAAAGGGCATGTGTAGTGGTTTAAGACTTGTTTCTGTTACACTTTTGTCCCATTACCATGGTTAAGACACTGAGACCCATCCTTAGTGCATAAAACCTCATAATGACACCCAGATCCCACTAAAGGCCAAATATTCCATCTATAGTGCATGTGTGTTGATTTAGAGACTCATTGGACCATCTTTTCTTCCACGACTATGGTCAATGTCCAGAGACCCATCCCTACCATCCAAAACCCTATAATGTCACCCTTATCCCCTTATAATACAATTTAGACTCCAAATATTCCATCCATGCGATATATGGAGTGGCTCATGCCCGAACATTACATTGATTGAAAGCTAAAAGAGGTGTGGGGAGAGTCAAAGGAGGGAGATGAAGTTGTAGAGGGAATCATGGGAGGGAGGGGGACAGTCAGATATATATATATATATAGATAGATAGATAGATAGAGAGAGAGAGAGAGAGAGAGAGAGAGAGAGAGAGAGAGAGAGAGAGAGAATTATGGATGGAGGGATGGTTAGAGGGTGAGAGAGTGGGATAATAACAATGAGAGAGTAGGGATTTAGGGAAATGAAGGATGGTCAAGGATGGTTACACCAAGGGATAGAGATGAGAGATTGTGTGTGTGTGTGTGTGTGTGTGTGTGAGAGAGAGAGAGAGAGGGAGAGATCATGGATATTAAGGAAAGGAGAGAAAGATGGGGAGATGAAGGAGGGATGAAGGCTTGAAGGTGGAGAGAGGAGGTAGGGGGAGAAAGTGAGGGATGGAGTGAGTGATAGGATGGAACACATGGAGGGAGGGAGGGATGGAGAAAGAGAGAAGGAATTATGGGGGTAGAGAGAAGGGGGTGGAGAGAGGAGGTAGGGGGAGAAAGTGAGATATGGAGTGAGTGAGAGGATCAATCATCAAGATTTCTAGTTAAATTATTTGTTGAAAAATTTCTAGTTAAATGATTTGTTTTTTTTTAATCAATAGTGTAATGTGATTAAACTATTAAAGATCATATAGAAACAAATCACATTAAAATGTCATGTGTACACCCACATTTCATCCCAAATTGAAAATATTTGTTACAATACCAACCTTCCTAACATTTTAACTCATCAAAACTATGGTGATTTATGAATGTTTCTCTTAACAGTTTCGAGCACAGAAATATAATTCTAAAGAAAACCAAGTGACTCCTTACCTTTCTAAAGGTTTGATAGATCAAAATTGGTCTCAATGGATGTTAATAACAACCATAATCATCATCAACTAAAGTAGAGCATTATTAATTTATATAATAAATTTGTCATTAAATAAAAATCCCTACTTGAAGTCATTTAACTACACTAATATCAAAGAAAGTTTGATTAACAAAATAAGTGCAAAGATATGTTGGTTCTCATCAATAACATCAATCAATAGATGCATAGTGAACCCATTTGTCATGTTAAACAATGTCATATTAACCATGATGGGATGTTGTCTTACATTTCAAAAGAATAATCTTTATGCCACTCTTTTATCTAATAATCTTTATTCTCTATTTACTCTTTTGTACTAAACCAAAATGCATATCTGTTATATCGCATATTGGATATGAATTGCATATTCATTATAACGCATATGAGATTAGAACAAGTCTAAATCGCATATCCATTACAACGCATATGCGTTAATTTAAAATTTAAAAATTGGGTGGGAATAAGGCTTGGGATGATGTTCGGAAATAGCTTCGGACTGCCGAACCTATTGGCTAGAACAAAAAAACCAGGGCCATTGCCTGTATTTTTGAACTCTATCAATATGCTCAGTTTCAACGGCGTGTTTTGCTATGAAAAACTCAATATTTTTTTATGAAAATATAGAATATTGTACAGTACAATCTGACGATTTTGAATATGTAATTTTTTCATAAAAATGTATGTTTTATTTATTTATTATTAATTTTCTAAATGACACACGTCAATTTTCGAAAATACATACATCGATTCGTTTTTATATAACTTTTGATTGCCTTCACCATTTCCCAAGAAAACTATATGGTTCACTAGACGAGACTGAGCCCTACAATCTCATATATAGAAATCAACGATTTCATTAAATTTTGCCCCTAAAGTGTTGCACCCACACAAAACGTTTTAATTTCAAGGTTTTCTGACTTCAATAATTAATAATAAAAAAAATCATTCATGAAATTTTTTGAAAAAATAGTGTTGCACTAGACCCATATGTCCTTTATATGTCTGCAAGATTTTATCCAAAATGGACATCATTTACCTCAATAAGTGCTGCACCCGCACAAACATATATGTTATGATGTGCTGAAAATTTGAAAACCCAATTTAACGGAAACTAATTTTATAATCATTTACAGAAATTTTTTATAGATAAATGTTATATATTATGAAAGTTGATTCAATTACCTATCTTTTGTCATTTTAATTCATCTTCAAATCTGTTACAGAAGTACCCCTAATTGTCACCCAAAGTCATAGGTTCCAGGTTTTTTCAGTATTATGTGGCATCTAAAGTGTCTTTAAAGGAGTCCATGATTGGGCATCAGCCCTTAATATTTCTCCAAAGTTCTCTAGAGATGTTGCAACCCCAAGCTTTACAACCATAAAGGAGAATAGGAGTGATGAGAGACTCAAAGAAAAATTTATTTTTATCACACATCACTAGGTTTGTTAATATACAATTGTTTTCGAGATCAAAATAAGCTTTCCACCCTACATTAATCCTTTTCTCAACACTGTAGTTCGAATTGGAATTATGATGGATATCAATCCCAAGGTATTTTAATGAAGTCACTACCTCCAAGTTGTTATTGTCATACAAAAATTTAGCCTAAGTGACTTTATTGGATTTCATTATCACATCTTTTTTTCAATATCATCAGCATAAAGAATAAGCATAATGGTTATTCCCACTAGCATAGGATCATTGCAGCCTACCTCTAAACAATCTTCTAACTTATGGTTTCCAAAAATGCTAGGGATATGAGATAACCTTTATTACAATATATATCTTCCAACCAACCGTCAATGTTCTTAAACATAGAAATAGCATTCTCATACAACCTTATTGCAATGAATTTCAACTCCAAAGGAACATTGAGCTCTTCCAATCTATTCCACAAGTTATTTCTAAACATTTTATCAAAAGAAATTCTAAAGTCCACAAAACAACAAAAGAGATTGGATTTATTGCATCGAAGACGTGCATTCTATAGCCCAGTAAGGGGAGATGTGTAACTCCTTCCATGCTCATCCTAGATTTGACACATGTCCATTTTAAAAAATAATAAAATATTATAAAAAACCACCATAGATCCATCTTAAACCCCTATCTATCAAGCACCAAGAGGGATCCAATTTCTCGAGGTGTAGTTTTTTCTTGATAAATGGCGATTTAAGTTTTAATTTTCTATTTTCGACATGTATTTTTAATTACTTTTCATAAAAAAATTATTTTATGACCTCACATAGATTTTTTTAATTACCTTTTATAATTTTTCATTTTATGAGCAGACATGAATTTTTTTAATTACCTTTTATAATTTTTCATTTTATGAGCAGACATGAATTTTTTTAATTATGGTAACATTATGTTACGTTACAACATCTCCCCCATATTGGGCTATAGAGCACTTCGCTCCTCTAGGTGCAATACCATGTCAACTATTTAAAACATTTACAACAACATATATATAAAACTACACAAATGAGATAAATTAAAACACTTCCTCAACATTTTCACTCTAAAAAGGGGTTTGCACTTCACACTTCAAGAGATTACTACATTCCTCCACAATGATCCTAAGACCAATGACGTGGTATGTGATTGAATGATACATTCTAAGACCACCTTGGACTTATTAAGACATTACTTTGACTTTCTTGCCATTTCTTGATCTTGTTTTCAAAAATAATACCATATAACATGACTAAGAGAGGGTTAATCATAATGTTAATATAATTAGAGGAGTCATTTTATCCTCACTTTTAAAAATGGGAACAATAAAATAGGTCTTCTAAATAAAATACTTTTTTGGGGAAGAGAGCTTGAATGTTCTCCATACCATGAAGGAATTCATAAAAGTTCTTAAGATAGACATTCCAATCCTTGAAAACAATCATATTATTTTATTTAGTTGCTTCCCAAACTTATTAAAATCCATCATATAAAGATGCAAATGCTTCTATTCCCTATTTTTTTTCTTTTAAATGGTGGAATATAATCATTACAATAGGGCTCAACAAGAGCATTATGTCATTTGTAAAAATTGAACCTTGGTGGGAAGGAAACAATCATTCCTCCCAACCCCCAAGCTATTATAGTTTTTTTTTAATATAGACTTTATACCTATTTACTCAATACTTGTTTACCCGAGATCCATCATTGGATGGCTGTTGCAGGAGCCAGTAATAGTATTAGTGCAAGAGTAATAATATTAGTTGTCTTGCAAGGCAGGGGGAGGGAAATCCGCAACCCCTAGAGCTTCTCATCCAGCAGTGTTCCATAGCCCCTTCCTCACGCAAGGGGTGGCCGATACCCCTTGCGAACAACTTGATGTACTATCTCCCTTCAACCCTTCGAGCAAAATGTGGTAAAAAGAAAAGCCATGCCTTCTCCACCCGGTAGGAACTACAAGATCAGCCCAAGGATGGCTGGGTCATAGACCGACCATATACCCACCCTGATTCGCGGAGTGGAATGCATTAGCTGTTCCCTCTCGTTGGACAGGAAGGGTTGGAGAAGGGCAATCATTCTTAGGGGATATATATATATATATATAAACCGAATATTAGTTGTTCCCTCCGGTTGGACCGGAAGGGTCGGAGAAGGGAAATCATTCTTAGGGGATATATATATATATACCGAACATGCTCTTCGATTTATATAAAACATAATATTTCGCGAATTAATGGCTACCCGTATTTTGACCTAGAGATTTTTGAATAATACAAAAAGAATAATGATGTTAGGAGAATTCACGAAACTCCTTACGAATCCCAAGTTATTTTTACGCCGATAGGCGTTTTATTTTAACATTTGGGGGTGAGGGCAGGGTGGGTCATTTTTTATTTTTTTAATAATGAACGGTTAGATTTGTCAGATTATAGAATATGCTTCGTCTTGTACACGAATGAACGATTCAGATTGATTGAATTAACTTACGGGCATGTATAAATCCAAGTGACACCAAGAGGTAATTTAAAAAACTTAGAATAAATTCGATGGAAAAAATATTTGAAATTCTTGGGAGTTGCACTACAAAATATTTGAAACGCTTGGGAGTTACAGTTCCTCAAAGCCAACTACAATGGCCGGCGTTTTGTTGGCTGTGCAAGAAACGCCATCATATGCTCAAATACTATGAAGAATCCCAATGACGGATCCACCTGCTGCTTCACACCTTCCGCAAATATCTCACCAGCGAGTATGTTCATCACCCAAGGCGCTTTCGTTTAGGCTCTGCTCTACTTATAAATTAGTGGTGGGTGGAAGTGGTTCTCAGCGTTTCAACACTATAAGGGTTCGAGCATTGGCTTCATTTCATGCTTCCAATCTCTGGTCCGATTCTCAGGTATATACATTTCTATTCTTTCATTGTAAACATTAATATTATTGATATTTTCCTCCATCATACATGTATTCTACCCTAACATAGTTTGGTATGATATTATGTTTGCATGTAAATCTATGATAGCAGTCATGACCATTCCTTTCGATACCATCTCACCTAATTTATTTAATGTACGGATAGACCTCTATTTGTAATTTAATGAATACTGATTATTTCATGAAGGGTATCCTAACTTGTACAAAATTGTTTGCAGGTTCCTGGTATACTATGACATTCTCAAGGTCTTTCACCCTGAATGTGCACCAACAAGGTAATCTCTAGCCATCGAGCTGTTGTGAGAAAGCAGAGTCTACCCGGTCGATGAATATTGGAATGAGCTGGGGAAGCTGGTGGTCAATGGCGGTCCCGCTGATTTGTAGTATCCAAGACAAATCCGTTTTCAAAGTATCGTTTTCCTCTTTCAGTCGGCCATTTTCTATTTGTAAAGATTCAGTCTGTTCATAAAAGATTAAGTAAATAAGTCATTCATATAATCTAATTGTACTCAAATTAGGTCTATTGAATTAAATAGTAAACTATTCAAATTAGGGCTATTGAATGAATGGGAACGATCATTTTGATTCGGATCTTAAAGGAGAATTTGAAGATTGGGTGCAATGTCTTGTTTAGCAGCAAAATAATTTTAATCATACCCATTTATTCAATCTCATAGATCAATATACAAGTCTCTACCAAAACAAAGAATTTACTCTCTTTTAACTGTACTGAATTTGTAATCAATTGCTCTTGCTTGCTTGGATTTAGAATGTTATGGTCACCAATAAAATATTCAAATGCACAGAGAAATACATTGGCACTTAGCGTTTTCATATGATAAATGATCAGTAGATGATTGTTTAAAGTGGCTATTCTATGATAAATCCGTTGATTGTTAGGTTTTGATAATTTTATAATTGATATTCTTTGCAAATAATGATCAAATACTGGAATTCGATAATTAGAGATAATTTTTTCTTTGACTATGGAATTTTCCATGGCTTCTCCCTGTATTACTGTGTCGGATGGTTGAATATGGGCTATGAAATATTGCGTTAAGAATAGTTGCACACGGGCAATGGTCTTGGGAATCACGGGTGACACGACCTCTTTCTATGCCACCCTGCATAGGCTCTGGATTTGACGTCAGAATTTTATAACACTGTTAATGAGTTTATATTCCTATTAGAAATGGCTGAACATGATCACGATTTTTGCATCTTTCTTGATTTGCAGGATGTCAGATTTCAAATCTTTTGCACCCAATATGATAGGTT
This sequence comes from Larix kaempferi, assembly GCA_027924585.1. Lineage (NCBI taxonomy): Eukaryota > Viridiplantae > Streptophyta > Pinopsida > Pinales > Pinaceae > Larix > Larix kaempferi. The sequence continues at coordinate 53,411,410 of BSBM01000047.1, read as the reverse complement.
TTCATTTCATAATATTTTAATGCAGATTAAGAATTGCTAATTTATAGGTTTTCAGGTTTTCAATATTTGTATTTAAATTATATGTATTTGTGAATTATAAAATAATAATTTATTGGTGTTTTAAAAATTCTTTACTTTAAATACAACTAACCTGTGCAATCTTGTATAGCTCTTTACTATGTTCGCCAAGCCAAATGCAAAATGATGGATTCTGAAGACCACCCTGTGAAAATAAAAAGACAAAACAAAATAAATAGTTTGAAGTTATATATATTTTTCAAGTTTTAAATAAAATTATTATGCTTTGTTAATATTAAGTTCGGGTGATATTTATTGTACAGATATTGGCATGCAAGCTATTCTGAAAAAATTGCCAGGACCAAGTCTTAACAATAATCATTGTATAGTTGTTACTATACGGCTTCGGAGGAGAAGGTGAGCTCTGAGCGACCTGCGTGAGTCTAGGGTTTGTGTTGATGGATCCGCCGCCTGACCCGGGCCGCGCGCCTCTTGATGACCTATTCCGCTTACTGGTAGCGTCCCAGCCCTCGTCCTCTAAGACCTCGGGTCCAGGGGACTCCAAGTTTGTCAAAAAATCGGCCATTCCGGAAGTAAAACTCGGCTCTAATGCGTCAAAATGCAAAGCGCTTGCCCTTTCAGAAAAAGGCTTGGTTGGCCACTTTACTGGGCTTTGGCCAACTCCGAGGTCAATCGAAATCTGGCTCAACAAAAACTGGCGCCCTCTTATTTAGGGAGAAGTTCAGCAAATCTTCTGTGGGAGGGGCTTCTTTGTTTTCTACTTTGAAAAAAAGGAAGACAGAGATTTAATATTCAGGAATGGTCCTTACTTCATGGGCCCTAGGGGAATGTATATCAACAAATGGGACCTCTCCTTTGACCCCGAAAAGGACATCCCTTCAGCTGTCCCAGTTTGGGTGAAGTTGCCCCACCTCCCGCTACATTGCTGGAATGATGAATATCTAAAGGCCATTGGCAACTCATTGGGGAAATACATTGATAAATCTGAGCCAAAACCCCCAATGTTCTCCTGTTCCCGGATTTGTGTGGAAGTGGATCTTGATAAGGGGCTTCCTGAAGCAATAAGTCTGTCGATGGATGGATGGAATCATCTTCAAACGGTGGATTACGAACAAATCCCTTTCAAATGCAAAGTTTGCCACGAATATGGCCATTTCGCAAGGTTATGTCCTAAAAACAAGATGCAGGAAGTAGAAGAAAATCAAGATGGAGAATGGAATGAGATAAGAAGGAAGGGACGGAAGTCCTCAAACTCCCATCCCTCTCAAACTTCTCCTAAAAGAAAGGAAACGACAAATAAGCAGCAGAACACAAATAGGGAAGCAAATAAGTTTCAGCTTTTAGCAACGGACATGGGGGGGGAAGAGCAGACTCTTCCATCAGACCAAGTTCACCAGGTTCAAGAGGAAACGATAGGAAATGCTAGAGAGGAAGAAAGAAAGGAGAAAGCCTGCCAGCAACTCGAAGAAGGAGAAATGTGTATAGCGTCTCCAGCACAACAGGAGGATCTAGAAGATGAGGCCCCCAAAATATTGATGGGCTCGGTCACTAGAGAAAAAGCCAAACTGTTTCACAAAGAAACCTCAGAAAGCAAGGAAGAAGAAGTAGAGCCTCAAACAAAAAAAGGCAGGAAGCTGAACAAGGTTATAAGAGAACAAGAGGCAGCCAGAGACAAAGCGGCGGGTAAGCAAACCAGCCTTGACTCGCATGTAAGAATTCTTCCCAGCACCAAGCAATCTCAGGGAACAATGGAGGATAAGAAGGAAAGAATAGGATCTAACCTCTCCAAAAAATAATGAAGATAGTCTCCTGGAATTGCAGAGGGTTAGGAGGCAAGCAAAAGACGGAAGCAATCAGAAGGATAAAAAAGCTGGAAAACCCCTCAATAATCATGCTCCAGGAGACTAAAATGCAGGAGACGGACTGTCTCAAAACCCTATCTCAAATTTGGCCCAAAGGAGAAGGAAAGTCAGTTAATTCGGTAGGAGCCTCTGGAGGGCTCATCACCTGGTGGGAAAAAGGTATGTACAAATGTAACTCCATCTTAAGCAGCAGAAACTGGCTATTTGTAGAACTCGAAGATTTGACAAATAATGAAAAATTTTGGATTGGAAATGTGTATGGGCCTACGCTCCATGGCCATAAAGAAATTTTTTGGGACAAATTTATAGATCTTCATTTAGGAAGAAACTCCTCCCCCTGCATAATTGCCGGCGACTTTAATGTCACCATAAGTGCTGATGAAAGAAGAGGGGGATCGAAGGTCCGGGATCAGTTTGGAGAAAGGCTCGAAGATTTGCAGGCCTCATGGAATCTGGTGGATATTAAGCCTCTGCAAGGAAAATTTACCTGGAACAATAAGAGAATCGGGCCCGGGCACATAGCTGCTAGGCTTGACAGATTTTTACTCAGCTCCTCCCTTCTTAACAAGCCCCTTCTGCCTGACTCAAAAATTTTGGCCTCTGCTGTTTCAGATCACCGTCTTATTGTCCTCTTCTTTTCTTTCCCTGGCAATCTTGGGCCTCTTCCCTTCAGATATAACCCCGAGTGGCTGGAGAATGACGCCTGCTATGAGGAAGTCAAAGGCATTTGGAAGCAATTTATCCCAGGCTCTCCGGGGTATATTTGGGAAACCAAAATCAAAAATATCAAAACTTTGCTAAAAAGATGGGCAAAGCAAAGTTCGAGGGGACCAGGGGATGAAATTAACACCTTGCAAGAGGAACTGAAATCTTTGCAAGAGCAAATCGAAAAGGAACAGATAACTGAAGCCATGTTAATGCAGGAGAAAATGCTAGAAGTTAAAATTCAACAAGTGAATAGGAAAGAAGAGGAGGAATGGAGACTTCGGTCAAGATGCCTTTGGCTCAAAGCTGGGGATCGGAATACCAAGTTCTTCCATGCTCAGTGTAAAGAAAGGTACAGGAAAAAAAATATTCTCAGTTTAACCAAAGAAAATGGAACCAAGATAGACGACCCTACAGAGATAAAGACAGAAGTCAGAAATCATTTTGAGTCTCTCTACAAGAAGGAAGAGGATCTGCCCACTGCAGATTTGGAAGGAATGTGCCGAGAAATTCCCAGCCTTGTCACTGACGAAGAAAACAATATGCTCATGGAGAAGGTTACTGAGGAAGAAGTCAGGAAAGCGGTGTGGTCTCTTCATCCGGAAAAATCCCCGGGACCTGACGGTTTCTCCATTCACTTCTATAGAAAGTGTTGGTATTTTCTGAAATCCGACCTCCTTAGAATGATTAACTGGACCAGAAACCGTGAGAAAATTGGAGGGGGAACTAATTCCTCTTTCATAGCTCTTATACCGAAGGAGAAAAAAGCAAATACTATAGGGAGGTACAGGCCTATCTCGCTATGCAATTCTTCTTATAAAATCCTCACCAAGGTTTTAGCAAACAGAGTCAAGAAGCTTCTTCCTAAAATTATCTCCCCAAATCAAGGCGGCTTCGTCCCAGGCAGACAAATTTATGATAACATCCTTCTAGTGCAAGAGGCTATTCATTCAAGCAGGAGAAACAAGGACGCAGGTATGGCTATAAAACTAGACATGGCCAATGCGTTTGATAGAGTTAGACATGTTTTTATTTATGCGGTCTTGAGAAAGTTCGGTTTTGATGAAAAATTTATCAGTTGGATTAAAGCCTGCATTGGAGCCCCTTGGCTTGCCCCCCTCATAAATGGAAGGCCAACCTCCTTCTTTCGTCTTTCACGCGGACTGAGACAAGGGTGCCCCCTCTCACCCTTTCTCTTCGTAATAATGGCAGATTCTTTAAGCAGAAAGCTCAACTCTCTCTTAGCCTCAGACTCACTGCCTGGCATCTCTTTCACCCGCAATGTTCAAGCAATCAACCATGCCCAGTTTTCCGACGACACTATTCTCCTAGGTAGTGCCTCACCCCAGATTGCTGCTAGATTTAAAACCACTCTTGATCTCTTTCTCAGGACTTATGGGGGAAAAACCAATGACCAAAAATGCAATTTTTATACCTGGAATTGCCGCCCAGCCACCATCAGACTTATTGCAGCCATTCTAGCCTTCAAGCCTTGCATGAATTGGACATCTTTCAAATATCTAGGCACTCCTATCTCTCTAAAGTACCCCCCTTCCTCTGTCTGGACCCCTATCCTTGACAAATTCAAAGCAAGAATAAACTCATGGGGCTCTCAATGGCTGAACCTGGCTGGGAAAGTTACTCTGATAAAGTCTGTTCTGTCCTCCCTACCTGTCTTTACCTCTGCCATAATGCTCGCCCCGGCCACAATTCAAAAAGCTTTTAGCATGGATATTAGAAACTTCTTATGGCAAGGTGGAAAAACTCAAAATAAAAAATTCCATTTGGTGAACTGGAAGACTGTCAAAGAAAAGAAGGAGCGGGGAGGGCTTGGAATTCGGGAGCCTGCTTTAGTAAGTAAAGCGCTGGGGGCTAAACTAGCCTGGAGGATAGTAGCTGGGAAAAAGGAATGGTGGAAGGAGGTTATAAGAAAGAAATATACCAGAAGTTCCAGGCAAAGATGTCTGGACAAGCCTATCTCCAAAAAGGGAACAGCTATATGGGGACTTATCAACTCCTCAGCGGCTTTAATCTCTGAAAATCTTTACTGGATACCTGGAAATGGGAAAAGAATAAACCTCTGGACGGACAGCATAAATGGAGACATACCGCTTGGCAAAGTTCAGGGGATAGAGGCCATCAGAGATTGGCTGAAAAACATGGACATCAAAAAGTTAAAGGACCTGGTGATCTGGAAAGACAATGGAGATTGGAAAAGCTGGAAGAGACTGGATCCTCCGGTCACCCTAAAAGGGGAATTCGATCTACTCCTTTCTCATCTGCATGGGAAATCCCCGATCAGTATAAACGAACAAGACTACAGGGGATGGGGGAAACCTGGCTCGTACTCGGTGAAAGCAGGGTATGAGAAACTTGCTCCTCCCAGTCTCCCGGTCCACAGAAAATGGAAGAAAATTTGGAACTCTGACGGCATCCCCAAATTTACTACCTTCTTCTGGCTTTTAACTCATGGTAAGTTGCTAACTGCTGAAAATATTAGAGTAAGGGGAATCACTGGTCCTTCTAGATGCACTCTGTGTAAAAATGCAGAAGAAAGCTCCCATCATATTTTTCTGGAGTGTCCCTTTGCAGGGAAAGTTTGGGCCTAGGTCCTGGGTAGTCAATGGAGACCAGCCACTCTCCCCACTTCCCTCATCGACCTCTTCGATCATTGGGGACGCACTTTTCCAGGAAAATCTAAAAAGACTATGTGGAGAATCTGGAATCTAATTCCAATGAATATATGTTGGCAGATTTGGTTAAGTCGAAACAAAAGTATTTTTGAGGACAAGAAAGTGGACAGTAACAGAGCAGCCATAAAAGCTATTGCAATGATCGAAGACTCACTCTCCACTAAAAAGGTCTCTCTCCCTGCTCAAGAGCCCCTAACTCTATCGGAACTTCAATGGTGTAGCATGTTTGTGAAGGGCAGCTTCCTTCAGTCCAAAAAAGAACGCTCCAACTATGTTTGGGAAATCAGAAAAGACCCTGATACATTTTCCAGGTGGTGGAAGGAGCAAGAAAGTCATAGCATATTCTTTGATGGGGCTTCCAAAGGGAACCCCGGGGTGGCAGGTGCGGGTGGGATTCTTTTCGATCCCGGCGGAAATAAAATCGCAGAATTTGCTTGGGGATTAGGCAGGAAAACTAATAATGAGGCAGAATGGTTAGCTCTCATCCTCTCATTAGAAATGGCCTCCAACTACAGCATAGCCAATCTCAAAATCTATGGAGACTCCAGGCACGTCATCCAAATCATGCGAAGAGGATATGCCTCGCCAGGCTCAAAAGCAGATAGATACATGCAAAGAATTAAGACCAATACATTATTTTCAAAGGCCTCCTTCTTTCATATCCCCCGAGAGAACAACAGGGTGGCGGATTTAGCGGCAAATCAAGGAATCATGCTCACAGTCGGGCAAACTAAGGATCATAAAGGAGTCTTGGGATTTCATTTTATCCCCTAACATACCAATGTCTTGGCCCCCTGAATTTTTGACGTGGATTTTGGTTAGGGTCTTGGCCTTAAGGGACCATCCACTCCCTTTGCAAAACTATGGCCTTCCCCTCTTTTTAAACTTATGTTCGAACTCGTCCTCCGCGTACTCACCCACACGCTCCTCCATCTGCCTCCCCGTCCGACCCACCACCTGTCTCCTCGTTCTCTCCCCCGGTGTCAGCTCCCACGGGGCTTCCTTAACTCCTCCAACCGCCCTCCCTATTCCTCCCTTCGCGATGGCTCTTCCTCCCCATCTCCCCGAAACTCTGAGCTTTCTATCCCTTGGGGAGCTTGTTTCTTCTGCTCCTCGTCTCTCGCAGGAGGATAACTGGGATACAATGCCGTCAGTTAGGGCAGCCATAGCCGCTTTAAGCAGAACCTTGATTGACATTAAGTTTGCAGTCCGGAGAACATATGACGCGGTCTGCTCCAGCGTGAACCAGAATGCTGATATGGCGTCGGTCATAACGCACGTTTGCACTCAGTTATCATGCCAGGATTCCAGAATTGATGATCTGGAACGAAATATTCTAGAATTAATGGGAAAAGTTGACAGAATGCAGGAAGACATGGCCGTTTTCTTCAGAGCGACGCAGGGAAGCTGGGTACACGAAAATCCAACGGTGAATCAGGAAATAAACCAGGTGATGGTGGACGCTTCGTCTGTCAAGCTAAGGAAGAAAGGCTAGGCCAGCCCAGGTTTCAAATTTTTTTTGCTTTTGGTTAATGTATTTTTGTATACTCCTCTGTAGTTAGTTTGTTAAGGTTTATGCCAGCTCTATGCTGGACAATTTCAGGAAGACCAAGCTCAGAGATTATAATGTAATGCAGATAGTTATAGTAGTGTTAGTTGGTCCTGACATCTCAGCACTGTTAAAAACTCTGTTTGCAAGTCTGTAATGAATAGCTGTGCACAGCTTTATAAATATAATCCTTTCTCTGTTACTCTTAAAAAAAAAATATTAAGTTCGGTAAATAATAGACCCAGGACTAGATCCTAGACCAGTTCCTTAACATGAGTTACTGCATTTAAGTTTATAGCATCTGAGAAGTAGACTTCTTGAAACTATCATAATGGAGAGAGAGCGAACAGTCACGTTACTTGTCATAATGGTGTTCCACTATTACTAATGTATATATTTTGGATTATCAAATCAAAATTTAAGATCATGACTGTTTCTTGTGTTAAATATTAACGCTCTCGTACTAAATATACATCCTCACGATGACTGTTTCTGTATTAAATATGTTAACGCTCTCGACACCCATAATTTATCAATTGTTCCAATCTACAACTCTAAGGAATCAAAAGCCCTAATTCCGTCACAAATGAATTGCTAACAATACAATACAATAGTAACATTTATAAATTTCCATGTAAGCTGAAATATTTGAAGGCTTTGAACGTTATTGTATTTGTTTCAGAGTGAAATATATATCTTTTGATTTTGTATTTTGTTTTAGATGATCCCTCGACTAAAGAACGATAATTATTATATAAATAGTATTTTACATAGTATGTTAGTATGGTAAAGTGACGAGTTAAATTTTAATGTAGACATTGTATTAAAAAAACAAAAGAATATTTAATGTGAAAATGTTTTTTTTTAAATATTTATTTTATATAAAATGGATATTGATTAATTAAATCAATTTAAGATTTTTATATAAAATGGATATTGGTTAATTAAATCATTTTAAGATTTAATTAATAATAATAATAATTAAAATTAATTATTAAATTAGAATTATTTAATAAAAATTCTAATTTTAATATTTAAAACCTAAAATTAATTATAAATACTAAATATTAATTTACCACATTTGAATTTATATTATCTAGGTCTCTCATTCCATTATATACAACTAGCAAGATAATGTAATGATATCTTATATATTATATACAAGATTTAATAAAATATATATTATAGAAATATTTAATATATTAGTAAAATATTATTGAGATTATTAATATTAATAATAATAAAGTTAATGTTAATAATTGATTTTAGGTTTTTATTACACTTTTTACTAAATTTAAAATTTAATTTTAATTAACATTTTGTTATTAAAAAAAAATATACATAATAAAAATATAAAATTCCTTTTATTAAATTCAAATTTTATTTTAATTAAGAAATTTATAATACAATTTTTTTAATAAAAATATAAAATTATTTGTATTAAATTCAAATTTTACTTTAATTTAAAAAATTATATTAAAAAATTTATAATACAATTTTTTTATTAAAAATAAGAAAATAAAATTATAAAACTCATATTATATTATGATAAGCTAGATTTGAACTCCGGTGGGGAGGATAGCAACATTCCTTCCAACTACCAAATCTACACTCAATTGAGTATTTATAACAAAATTATTGAAATAACAAGTGAATCTACACTCAATTGACCATCTATAACAAAATTATTGAAATAACCACCGAATCTACACCCAATTGACCGTTTATAACAAAATTATTCAAATGAAGAAGAATAACATTTTAATATTATAAAATTTTAAATAAATTTAAAGGCTAAAAAATTATATTTTATATTTATAATATCAAATTTATTATTTTTATATTTTGAAAATTTTTAAATAAAATATTGTAAAATAAGTTTTGGTAAAAGGTTATAAAAAATAAGTCAAAATTATATAATTAACAAGACATAATTAAAATTTTGATTAAATTTAAAACTTAAATAATGATCTGCTCATTAATTCAAATACCAGTTGAATATAAATATATTTAAAGCTTTTAATTGAATATAAATATTACTATGGATACACATAGATACACATATCACTTATTCTCGCTATCCTTTAGGATATAGCACAATTTCTTCATTCTACTTATTTCTTTTTATGGAGTGTTTTTATTTGACTTCATTAGTTTTTAAAAATATATGTATCCCTTTTTGTGTAGAATTTTCTTCAATCATTCTTACCAATGAACATTCACAAGAACTAAACACCTTGGTTTAAAGAGACAGATATATAAACTAAATATATAATATAAGTTGTTGCTATTCATCACATTTAACTCGATATGATATGTGTATTCCATTTAGTATCTATAAGCAAAGATGAATATGATTAATATTTAATTAAGCTTTCCAATTATTATTTTCATATTTTTTAAATTTTAAAATGAAATATTGCAAAATGAGTTTTGAAAAAAAAAAAAATATTAAAAAAAAATCAAATTTATATATTAAAAAAGCCATAATTAAAATTTTGATTAAATTTAAAACTTAAATAATTGAGCATTGATTAATCTTTAATTAATCTTTTTAACTATCATTTTCATATTTTCAAAAATTGTAAATGAAATATTGTTGCAATAGTCAAGCATAGTCAAACATAGTTCAGCAAAAAGAGAAAACAATTTTTTTGTTAAGATCGAGAGGAGTCTGCGGAAATAATTTTTCAATTCGATGAGAGGAATGTGCGGAAAGAATTTTTCAATTCGACAAGTTTCGAACCTATTAAGCAGGTTCATCCTTAGGAGAACAAGAATCTCTTTTATTGTAATGCTTTAATTTTTGTTGTAATGCTATACATTTTGTGCTTGAAAATAGGTATAACATGGTAAATCAAGGCCTTGTCAAAAATTCCATTTTAGTCAAGCATAGTCACGCATAGTCAACAATAGTCAACCATGCTCAACCATAGCCAACCATAGTCAAGCATGGTCAAACATGGTCAACCATAACGAACCAAAGCCAACCATAATAAATCAAAGTCAACCAAAGCCAACGATGGTCACTCAAATAAAGTGAACCATAATGGACAATGGTCAACCATAGCCAACCAAAGTCAATTATGACCAACCAAAGTCACCCATAGTCAACAATATTCAACCATGGTCAACCATAGTCAACCATGGTCAATCATAGTCAACAGAGGTCAACTGTGGTTAACAATGAACAACCACGGTCTAAAATAGTTAACCATGCTCAACCATAGTCAACCAAAGTCAACCATGGTTAACCAAAGTCAACCATATACAACCATGGTGTACAATGGTCAACCAAAGTCAAACAAAGCCCACCATGGTAAACCAAAGTCAACCACGATTAACTATGTTCAACTAACGTCAACCATTCTGAACCAAAGTCAACCATGGTCAACCAACGTAAACCATTGTGAACCTAAGTCAACCATGTTCAATTAAGGAAAACCATGGTTAACCAAGGTCGACCATAGTCAAACAAAGTCAACAATGGTCAACCAAAGTTAACCATAATCAACGATGGTCAACCAAAGTCAACAGTGCTCAAACAAATTCAACCATGGATAAGCAAAGTCAACCATGGTTAACCAAAGTTAACCAAAGTAAACCAAAGTCATCCATAGTCGGTCATGGTTAACCAAAGTTAAGAATGGTAAATGAAAGTCAACCATGTTCAACCAAATCTAACCATGGTTAACCAAAGTCAACCATGGTCAACCAAAGTCAACCATTGTTAACTAAAATTCAACCAATGTTAACCATTGTAAAACAAATTTGACCATGGTTGGCCATGGTTGACTTGGTCAACGTATGTTAACCATTGTCAAACAAAGTTTACCATGGCTGACTTTGTCAACCAAAGTTAACCATGGTAAACCTAAGTGAACCATTGTCAACTAAAGCCACCCACGGTCATCTATAACTATAGTTTACTTTTGTAGACTTTACTTGACCATGGCTGTCTTTCGTTGGCCATTTGACTTTGGTTGACCATGGTTGAATTTGGTTGACTATGGTTGAAATTGGTTGACCATGGTTAGTAAACCAAAGTCATCCATAGTCAGTCATGTTCAACCAAAGTTAACAATGGTAAATGAAAGTCAACCATGGTCAACCAAATTTAACCATGGTAAACCAAATTCAACCATGGTCAACCAAAGTCAACCATTATCAACCAAAATTCAACTAATGTTAACCATTGTAAAACAAAGTCGACCACGGTTGTCCATGGTTGACTTGGTCAACCAAAGTTAACCATGGTAAACCAAAGTCAACCATTGTCGACTAAAGCCACCCATGGTCATCTATAACTATAGTTGACTTTGCTTTACTTTCATAGACTTTACTTGACCATGGCTGTCATTGGTTGACCATGGTTGAATTTGGTTTACTATGGTTGACTTTAGTTGACCATGGTTGATTTTGGTTAATCGTCGTTGACTTTGGTTGACCATGGTTTACTATGGTCGACTTTCATTGACTATGTTAATTATTGTTGACTTCTCTTAACTGTGGTTGACTTTTATTGAACATGGTTGACTGTCGTTGACCATTGTTCACTCTGGTTTTTCATGGTTGACCACAACCAAAGTCAACCATGGTTGGACAAAGTCAATGATGGTCAACCATGGTCGACTTTGTTTTACAATGGTTAACATTGATTGAATTTTGATTGACAATGGTTGACTTTGGTTGACCATGGTTGACTTTGGTTTACCATGGTTAAATTTGGTTGAACATGGTTTACTTTTATTTACCATTGTTAACTTTGGTTGACCATGACCGACTATGGATGACTTTGGTTTACTTTGGCTAACTTTGGTTAACCATGGTTGACTTTGGTTGTTCCTGGTTGAATTTGTTTGAGCATTATTGACTTTGGTTGGCCATCGTTGATTATGGTTAACTTTGGTTGACCATTGTTGACTTTGTTTGACTACAGTCGACTTTGGTTAACCATGGTTTTTCTTAATTGAATATGGTTGACTTTGGTTCACAATGGTTTACGTTGGTTGACCATGGTTGACTTTGGTTCAAAATGGTTGACGTTAGTTGAACATAGTTGATCATGGTTGACTTTGGTTCACCATGGTGGGCTTTGTTTGACTTTGGTTGACCATCGTACGCCATGGTTGTCTATGGTTGACTTTGGTTAACCATGGTTGAGCATGGTTAACTATGACCATGGTCTACCAACCCTAGACCATCGTCCACAAAATTGATACATGTTCAACAAAAGTTCAACATGGCCAACCATGAACAACCATGCTCAATCATGGTCAACCGTAGTCAACTGTGGTCAACCTTCCTCAACCATAATCAATTAAAGTAAGCTAAAAGTCCAACAAAGTTAACCATGGTCAACCAAAACTAAACCTAACTCAACCATGTTTAACCAAAAGTCATCCAAGCTCAACCAAACTTAACCATGGTTAGCCAAAGTCAACCAGAAGTTAACCATGGTTTAGAAAAAGTCAACCATGGTCAACCAAAGTAAACCATGGTAAGCCAAAATCAACCATTGTGAAGCAAAAGTTAACCATTGTTAACCATAGTCAAGCAAAATCAACCAAAGTCAACCATTGTCAACCATGGTCATCCAAAGTCAACCGTAATTAACCATGGTCATCCATGGTCAACCATACTTAACCATGGTCAACCAAAATTCAGCGATGGTCAATCCTCACCAACCATAGTCAACCATTATTAATAATATAGTATTGCTGAAATATAATAATTTGTAATTATTAATGTGATTAATAATTAAAAATTATTATTATAAGCCATAGACAAGTCAACCAAATCCAAGCATGGCTAAGCAAAGTCAACCATGGTCAACAAAGCACAACAATAATCAACCATAGTTAACCAAAGGTCTACCAAAGTCAACCATGGTAAACCATAAACAACCATAGTCAACCATGGTCAACCATAGTGAGATCCAAAGAGAAATTAGTCTCAACCATGGTTGACCATGGTGAACCATATAAATAATCTTAATTCCTTTCTAATTTATTCATGGTTGACGATAGTCAACCATGGTCGAGCATGGTCAATCATGGTAGACCATAGTCAACCATACTCAAATAAAGAGATGATATTATTATTATAATTAAATAGTTATTATTGTATATTATTATTATAATTAAATTATTATTATTATATATTATCATTAAATATTTATTAATAATAGAAATATTTATAAATAAAAAAATATTTCTAATAATTATAAATGAAAAAAAAAATGAATTATAATAAAAATAATTATTAATAATTACTAATTACTTATTAATTATTAATTATTAATTACTAATTACTTATTACTGTTTAATTATTTATTAATCATGAATTAAAATAATTGTAAATGAAAACAAAAAAATATAATTATAACAATACCAAATGAAAATAATTTATAATGAGAATTTGCAACTTTAATAATAATAATATTAACATTAATATTAATATTAACATTAACATTAATATTAATGATTAACATAATGTTAATGCTAGAAAACATTAATACTAATAATAATAATAATAAAAATATATTAATATTATTAATATTATTATTATTATTATTATTATAAAAACATATGACATATTGTGATGTATTCTTTACAAGAACAGTATATGTGTATACAATATTTTTTTTAGTTATTATTATTATTATAAAATAACAAATATCGAAATAATAATAATACATGCTATTATTATTATAATTAATTAATATTATTATTATTATAATTAATTAATATTAGCTGAATATAAAAACTCAACAACATAAAAAGGGCCTCCACAACAGAAACTAACGGTAGAACGACACTCACACACATCCTGTAGCTTTCATCAATTCAACATGAAGGACCCGCATCATCTCCGGTTCGATCACCGATAAATTTGCTAAGAATGTCAACATCCAACGACGGACCTCCTTTCCTGCTTATGGCTTCGCTGATTTCCAATCCATCTCCTGCCATTCTGTAGTGAACACACTCAACCATTTCGCAGTTGTTTCCACAAATTAAAACCGGAAACGTTCGATTCCCAACACCATCCACATCCTCTTCCTCGCTATGTGTAAAACGTTCAAACATATGAACAATGTTCTTCACTATATCCAAACCTCCTGTGAGAATACGAGTAGTTAATGGGCCTTCATCCATGGCTATATCTCTAATAAGCCTAACACCCCTTTCAACGGCCTCAGAATTATGCCGCGCCTGCATCTCAGCTTCAAGAAGTTGTCCCTCCCTAAAGCCATTCATCTGGTTTGATTTGTCAATTTCTCTAGAGATGCAGATAATTACAGCATTACCGAGTGCTGTTGCGTACTTCCAATTGACAGCTAATGGTGGCACCCGCTCTGTTCCAAGAATAGCGATCGTGTGGTTGAAATCTTCGCTGCTGATATCCTTTACATTCGTTTCAGATAAAATTTTGAACGCGCACGGAAATCCCACCATCATGACACTCACAGCGTTTCCCCTGAGGAGGATGTTAGTATCCACGTCAATTTCGTGAAAAATTGTAGAAAATGCTCGCAAAACCAAGGATTGGATCTTTAGATAGCCTTCATTATTATTATAAACATGGCGTACAATGGCAATTAAACTTAAAATCACAAGCTCTCAGTCCATTTAATCTTTTTCAAACTGGTTCCCAAGAATTCCCATGGAATTTTCACCACATGCTCTCAGTCCATTTAATATGACGTCAATTGTTCTCACTATTTCCTTATCCACATCCAGAGCTGTTTCTTTGCCATCCTTTTCTGTTATGGTTTTGTCAATAACTTTACTTAAATATATGAAGCCGTGTAGAGAGATGAATAATTTTATGTTCTGATAATGAAACTCACAATACAAGCGTAGTAAATTCATTTTCTTCCATACTTTTGCCCATTGATTCTCTGTTATTGGTCTTTCTTCGACATAATTACCCAATTTCATCAGATGCTGCTCCATCTCCTCCTCGTCCAGAATTTTTGAATACTCGGTAATTACAGTTTTTGGAGGAAATCTATGAAGTTCAACGAAATGCTTCATTTCTTTTCTCAGTTCTGTTTGGGGAATGGCGCTTTTAATGTCAAACCATTGTCTAGTAAGGGGATTTCGGGCATGCTGTTCAATTTCCCAAATGGTCTGTAGAGTTTTTCTATTATAGAGAAGTTGGGTAGGATGTTGGTCTCGTGGTAATCGGACTGGATCATAAGCAAATTCTCCGCTGATGATGTCTATATACCTTTCAGGCACCATTTGCATGTCTATTTCCGTTATTTCTTCAACTACCATTTCTTTTCTTTCTTCGATTACGACCGCAGGATTCGTATCCATAACTCTCCCAACTTTTATAAAAATAGATCAGCACTACAAGAAAAAAGTAATGAAGAAAAATAAATTGAAGTTGCTGGCAGCTTCGACGATATTACAACTGTAGCACGATACGTAGTTTCGCCTTACTAGTTCATCTTAGTCTTTCAGAGACGTAGAAGTGTTTATTATAAATTTTGAGTTGTTAAGAGCACGCTGTTTATATATAAAAATCCTAGGCTCTATCAAACATCGAGAGGGATCAAATTTCCCTAGGTGCAAACCTCTCCTTGAATAGCTGCTTGAGTGCAATACGTGAGCCACCTAATCCTAAGCTCTAAAGTCTCTAGTTTAAGTCTCATATTTACTTTTTACTTTGTATTAAAAGTAAAAAGTAAAGTCTCTAGTTTAAGTCTCATATTTAGTTTTTACTTTGTATTTTACTTTTTTGTTTATGGCCGATATAATATTTATCACCTAATCCTAATCTCTAAAGTCTCTAGTTTAAGTTTCATATTTACTTTTTACTTTGTATTATTGTTTTTTGTTTATGGCCGACATAATATTTATTACTTTTTACTTCAAGAATTATTATTTTTTTGTTTACTTTGTATTATTCTAGCAAGATCAGACAAACTCGACAAACACTCGACTAACAAGATCTCCCCCATACTGTAGAGCGCCTCTCGGCGCAACAAATAAGACTTATTTTATTATTGAAAGAGGAAGTCGGCCATCATTAAATTTATTGTAAATGGTTAAAAATCTTGAGTTGCTCAAATTTTATTGGTGCCTAAAAAATTCCCGTTACCACTAAAATAAGCACCCTCTTCTAATCCGAATAAGCAATTTTCCATTCCAGGAAAAGTAACTAATCGAAAAATTGTGAGAGTGAGTTGCCAAAATCAAGGTTCGACCAGTGTTGTTAGATAAGTGTTTCAGTCATTGAAATATGTCTATACTGACAATGCAGAAGGGTATCCTTAGCAATTCAAATCTCATTAAGAATCACAATAAGGGAATTTAATGTTCTTTTGAAAGTGCGCAACTCGACAAAATCCCTATGAGAGAATTCAATTTCTCCTCGCATCTCTCTCAATCATACAGTCCAAAAATTCTGAAGAGAAGATTTGTATTGACCTTTTGCTATTCAACAGGTTGAGTAGCAGAATCATACAATTGTTTAAGAGTAGGTTCATGTAAGTACATATATTGGTCCCCTAGTTTTATCTGTTATAAAGCACTTATTTATAAGTAAAAATAAGATTATCCTTTACCTCCATGATCAACCTGTTGCACTCAGTCACACCCAAACCCACCTTAATCCCAACATAATAAACCAAAATGACAAGAAGAAAACCTACTACCTTCTGCACTTCCTCTTGATCTTTGTCACACCGATCTGATGTCTCGGACATGTCTTCCCCCAATATTTCCTCCTTTTTTATCAATTGGGCAAGGTATTCCCACCTAACCTGGACAAATCGGTTGACCAACTCATAGGGGCAGCCATGGGAAAGTTGAAAGACCCTAAAGCCTCTTGTAAATTTTGGAACTCTGGATTAGCTCAACATCTAGTCCCTGATGTCTGCCCCTCCACCCAATTTGTACACATGTGTGCTAATAAATTCAACCCAACAACCTCCGTCGTTTATGCTAATGATGGCCAAACCCACCTTTTCGAATCTCGACCACTTCAATCCCTACAATGGTAGGAACCACCACCGGGGAAAAAACAATTTCTCTAAATGATCAAGCAACCCATTATCAAAGACCAAATGAGAGAAAAAAAGATAAGGTACATGTTCGGATGGTACCATTTCAAAAAGATTTCCTAGCTCGCCTTCAAGCTTGGAAATTTGTAAATTTGTTACCATGGAAACAAGAAACTGCTTAAGCTTTCATGGTGATAGTTGATTAGGAATCTGATAAAGACCTAGGGGAAGCAGTGGTTATGATGATCGGTGGTTATTATCATCCACAAGCATCCAAATTCCACTATGCAAAGGAAATATTGGCAAGAATCAAAGCTCAGCTAGAAGAATTCAATTAGACAAGGATTTTCATGTAATATTCTTACCTTGTGTATCTAATGTTATTTTATCAAACTCATCATTTCAAAGACCTTGGTATATAAAAGGGTGGATATACTACCCCACGTAGTATATATGATTGGATACCTTGGGTTAAGAAAGGAAAAGAAGAAGGGATTTCCTGGATTGATTTTGTTTCCCAATTTATGTATAAGGCCTTTACTATGATCACTAGAACAAAACTTGCATGCATGTCTCATGAGATCAAAGCACACTTATATCTAGGTGAGGTTGTTATAAGAGGAGATTGGTTCCTATCTGAAGAATATATAGTGATCAGGTTATACGACATGGAAACCCTCCCTCACGGACTCCGTAAGTTGCTCACTACTAGGACATTTTCCCTAGAATATGTCAAGGGGTGGGAAGAAGTTGACAAGACCCATTTTATACAAGTTAAAAAGAAATGGGAGACCCCTTTTCCCATAATTATGGGAGGGTACGCCATAAAGAATAAAAGAGCTATGGGACAAGTTGTGGCTACACTAGAGGAGCTGAATATGGAATTGGATATCGCTTGGAAATATGACCTACATTTTTCAATTGGGATAGAGAAGGGAAGGAATATAAGAAAACCTAAAGATCACCAACCCAGACTAGAGCTAGAGATATTGTCCAACAAAGATACCTTCGAGGAGGTGTAGAAGATCATCCAAGAACAAGCAAACCCTTCTGAATTTATGGCCCAAACCTTTCCTGAACCCACTCGAGAGCCTTCAAAACTACCACCCTATTATACTTTCTATAGGCCAAAGTGGGCTCAAGTCTCTGAGGAGGAAATGAATTTTACAATTCCATTGTAAAAAATATGTGGCAAGTATGTAGCGGTAAACGATAAACATGACAAAAGAGGAAGGGGAGCCTAGTGGATGATGAGGGTTTACTTAAAAAAGAAGCAAGATAGTTATTTGTCTATCCCTGTGGTGAGATATTGTAACTTCAAAGAATATTATATTTGTACTTTATTATTTTGGAGATGTTTCATTCCTCCTTGAAGATCTTATTGTATATCCGGAGATGTTTATTCCTCCGTCGGAATGTGGTAACATGGGTTATTAGACTTCCCTAGTGGGGGTCGGCCCTGTATGTGTTATGCGGGTCAAAGGGTTATTAGACCACCCTAGAAAGGTCGGCCCAGTCAGTTATAATAGGGTATTTAACCTAATGGTTAAATACGAGCCTACATGTACTTGTGTAAAAGATATGTCAGAGTAGTGTATAAATAGAGGAGGTGTGTTCCTCATTTGATACACTCACTCACTTGAGAGAGGCGCACTTGTGGAGGAGAGGTCTGCTATGGTGGAGGAGGAGATCATGTCTTTGGTTTGCATCTTTGTATATTGCTGGTCATCTATATTGAGGAAGCTTTACTGGGTTTTCTACCCCATGAGGGTTTCCCAGGATAAATCTGTGTCTCTTGTGTTTATGCTATGCTTGTTGTTTCTTCAGTGATCCTGTATATGCTATTATTGTGAAATGGAATGTAATGCTGCTATTTTCTGTCTTAGCATATTAAATTTTAACACCCTGAAGATAAGATGTTCGATGTATTATCTGAAAAAACATCATGTTGATGATCCTTGCGCAGATGAAAGATTTGGGGCATGGTCAAGTGTTCAAGAAGATGAAGAAGAATCCCTACCAGTACATAAAATTCAAGGAAGCAGTGGCAAGCAAGGGGAATCTTCAATAATGGAGCCTCGAATCCCATCACTGCTTGAATAAGTAGAACCATATCCGAAAGGACTGCCAATTATGGTGTCTATGGGTGTTGATCCGTACCGGGGGCTTAGAAAATAAGGGCGAGGTTTTACATGATTCATTAGGTTAGAATGGAGGCCCAAATTGTTATGTCTAGGAGATGAGGCAAGTGAGTTAAAATAGGGGCTATTAATATCGACAAAAGAAGATCATGTGGAAATTCTTGAATAAATACCACCTAAATGTGATCCAAATGAAAACCCAAAAGTTGAGATGCCACCAAGATGGGAGCATATCCAGACGAAAGAAATATTATAGCAGGGGAAGACTCGACGCCTTCCATAACAAAGGCACCTAAATTTGATTGGAGAGCATCGAAAAAATATGCTGAGAAAATGGAAATTGGCCCCAATAAAAACAAGTCATATGATTTGATAAGTGAAGTGGCTAGTGAACCAATTGAAGAACCAAGTGAAACGGCTACAACTACACTTCAATACCCTCTTGAAGGGAAATGAAATAATGCAATAGAGAAAACCAAAGAATTAGACGACCCTCTTCTCTCGTTCATACATATGATTATTGAGGAAGAAGGATATAAAGTCATGGAACTTGAAACCAAGATAGTAGAACAATATCCCAATGTTGAAAAGAAGAAAGTTGAGAGAAGCCTCCAGGATGAGCCACAAAAGAAGAGGAATAAAAAACCTGAAGCAGTTGTAAATCTAGAAGAGGAAATGGATCCAATTGAAGCAATGATAAACTCTCCCAAGAGGATAATGTTTTCTCACAAGAGGTCTAGCCTAAGAAAACTAAAACTCCCATCAACCCTAGAATTGAGATTTTTTACTCTTAGCTTTGCAGTAATAAGAAAGATAGTGAACAAATACTTAATTTATTATCCTTCAAGTGTACTTAGTCTAACTTAGGGGTTACTTACTGAATGAAAATATTAACTATTCAGAGGTCTATGGTTGGGAGGAACATGGGATTGTGATGAATCTACAATAATTAATTAATGCAAATACACGAGATATCAGAAATAATAGAACAGAATCACTTTTATATTGATCACGGGCCACTTCGAGGGGGCAACCTCCTTTGAGCAAGCTCAATACAATTAACTTCACGGTGCCTTCAATGACCTCAACACACACTTATATACTAAGTCTATGCCCAATACTATGAGTCAAAACCATGGGACATATAATACTACGGGACGACTTACAAAGCATATGCGTCCAATACTATGGGTCAATACTATGGGCTAATATAAACTATGGATCAACAAATACTACGGGACGACTTACAAAGCATATGCGTCCAACAACAATATACTAACATAGTAAAGAGAAGGGTTGACATAGGTTCCTAACATGGATTTTCCTATAAGTTGGATTCATTAGGGTTATAAGTACATCTAACATTGTTTATTTTATTTATATAAAGGAATCATATTCTGTCCTTTTATTGTTTATTATCTTGTCATCTTAAAGACAAATGTTTTCTGGTTAACTAAAGGTTATTTACAAGTTTGGTTATGTGTTCAATCTGACTAGATTAACTATTGAATTTGTTGTATATTGTTATTTAATAACAATAGAGAAATTTATTCTTATTTTGATATTTTATATTAGTTCTAGTGTATTTAGAATCTAAGTTTCTTATTAATAGATGGAAATAAATTGATTCTTTTACCTTATGTTATAGTATATGCATACAAAATTCTAACCCTAAATACTATTATAAATTTATCATGTATTTGTATGAGTAGAACAAAATATCAGAGTATTTTACTATTTTAACCTAAAAGGATAGGTTTATTTTTGGTTTGTTTACCTTGAAGAATACTTAGAATAATTTTCATAGATACTTCCTAGGTTATAAATTCTTTTACTATTTATAGATTTGATTATTATAAAAAAATGCGTTTTCAATATTTGCAGAGTAGAGTTATAAATATATATATTATAAACTATACAACTGTTATCTACAAAACATGGAATGTATATATTTGTTGTATAAATATATTAATTATATCATTGGTTAAACCCTATCAATAAATCTCACTTATAATATGCAAGTGAATTTGGACAAATCAACATGTTTTATAAACAATATTGATCAAGCAGATTTACTGGTATTTCTGGATATTATGCCGATGGAGGTTCTTCCCTTCTCTGAGGGATTCAAATAGTTGGGGTTTCACTTGAAACTGAACTGTTATGGAATTGTAGACTAGAACTGGCTTATAGAGAAGTTGGAGAGGCGAATCCATTTCTGGTGCAACCATTTTTTTGTCTAGGGGAGGTAAGGTTGTGCTTATCTCTAGTATCTTGTGCACCTTACTAGTCTATTGGATGATAAATGCTATTATTCCTCAAGGGGTATTGCACACCCTTAGGAAACTTTTTTTTCGCTTTCTTTGGATTGGTAAAGTGGATAGAGGTCTTCATTGGACTTCGTGGGTCTCTGTTTCAAAGCCCAAAGAGGCTGGCGGTTGGGGTATAAAGGAGTTACCTTCGTTTGGGAAGGCTTTCGTTTCAAAATCAGTTTGGAGGTTCATTTCAATGATGGGTAAATGGCAGTCCTTGTTGCGCTATAAATATCTGGGAAATTTTTCTGTGATCGAATGGATTCAGAAGCCGGTCAAGAATAGTCGGGGTGGATCTCTTTCTTGGAAGGCCAACGTTGTTGCTTTTCCGATCATTGGGGAGAGGTTGGTTTGGGATGTGGGAGACGGAAGAGTGGCCAGAATTGGATGCGAACTCTATAAGGGATTTAACAACACAGTTGTATTACCTATGGATCTTTTGACCTTTCTATCAGTTAAAGGTTTTTTTGTGCTAGCAGATATGGCTTTGGATGCGACTGGGTCCATTCAGTGCTGGAAAAAGGTGGCAGAATTATTCTTACCTGCAGTTTGGACATAATTATGGAATGCTTGGACAACGGAGTTAACTAGAGGTTTTATATGCCTAGGAAATGAGAAAGATAAACTTTTGTGGCAGGGGAGCAAAGCTGGAGGACCTTTCTTGGTTAAGGATGCATAGTTGGCGATGTGGCATAACAGGAATTTGGAAAATCCATGGTGGGGTTTGAAGATTTGGAAGACCAGGGCTCCTCACAAGAGTAAAATCTTGGTGTGGTTGATCTTGAAGGAACGGGTTCTAACCCGGGATAAGCTTAAAAGAAGAAATGTTGAAAGACTAGGTAGGTGCAGTTTATGCAGGTCAACAGACGAAGAAGCAGATCATTTATTTTTAAAGTGTCCATTTATCCAACAGGTGTGGAAAGAAGTAGGCATCCAGTTACAGCTCGATTTATTATGGGTGGTGATGTATATGTAACTTTAGAATGTATTTCATCTATGTATTTCATATATATTTATTGTACCCTTATAAGAGATGTGTTATTCCTCTATAAGGAAGTGTCGTCATGTGATTTGACAAGCGTCGCAAGTGTGTGTACTTGCTGATGGGTTATTAGACCACCATGTGTGGGGTCGGCCCTAAAATATATATTATATTGTGGATGTATCTAGATAGACAAGTTGGCCCCATAGTGTAACTGGGCAAACAGGTTATGTATAAATAGAGATCGGGAGATCTCTATTTGAATCATTTGGAAAGACACACTTCTCTCACTCAGAAAGTGGTGCACTAGTGAGGAGGAGGATCATCTTCTCTAGGAGACTATCTCAAGTGTATTTTGGTTGTACTTTGGTTGAGCCATTTCTCTCTCTATC
This sequence comes from Larix kaempferi, assembly GCA_027924585.1. NCBI lineage: Eukaryota > Viridiplantae > Streptophyta > Pinopsida > Pinales > Pinaceae > Larix > Larix kaempferi. Next base: position 53,388,714 of record BSBM01000047.1, on the reverse strand, counting down.
TCTAAGGAAGTTGTGGGGTTTTTCACCTTAGGGTTTTCCCCACGGAAACTCTGTGTCTCTTGTCTCTCATGCTTTTGATTATTGTGATGCTTGTCATGCTTATTGTGATTGTTATGCATTGATATACTGTATATGTTATTCTCTCAGTAAAGATCCAAGAGTATTGTAAATTAATGCTCAAATTTTAACATAATATCAAAGCTAACCTGAGAAAAAGACATTTTGCAGTGACAGAAACTTGAGTTTCTTGTTTATTGGGTTTCTCTCCACAATTTTTTGAAACGTAGTATAGCAGATTGACTCTACTCATCAAGGAGAATCTATCTGTCCAATCAGAATTCAATTCTGAACATTTTCATATTTGGCCCTAAAAATTAGGGTTTCCAACAAAATAGGAATTTTTGAAATCCGAAGACATAGCTGGAAGCTCCTTGCAAAAATCGAAGTGTAGAGCTTTGGATCGAGATTTTTGGCTGGGTAGATCTCCGAGAAACTCAAACCCTAATTCAGGGCTCTCCCTAGTGAACCCGGGAGGACAAAAAGGAAAATCTGAAGGGTAAAGCTTTGCTGATCTCAAATTCTGAATACACCAGGTTGATCAGCTCATCAAGGCACATCTTTCTATCCTTTCAGAAATTTGAAATTCACATTTTGAATTTTTAGGGTTTTTTTGACAAACCCTAATCCAGGACTAGATCCAGTTTTCAACATTTCAAGTGGTAAGACCTAAATCTTTTCTTCTTTAAGATGTCTCACCACACCAAGCTTGAGGATAAGCTTGAAGGGGATGATAACTTCCGAGCTTGGAAGTATAGGTTTGGGTTAATCCTGGAAGAGGATGAGTTGGACTCATATATAAAAGAAGACATCCCTATCCCAGAGGATGAAGAGGCTAAGGTATTGCATAAGAATAACTTGGTCAAGGCAAAGAGAATCATTGCTAATTCTATCAAAGACCATCTCATACCCCATGTGACTTCTCTAAAGACACCCAAGGCTATGTTTGACTCCTTGACCAAGCTATTTGAAGGAAAGAACATAAATTGGAAGATGACCCTGCGGAATCAATTGAAAGGGGTCAAGATGTCGAATGGAGAAACCATTCAATCCTATTTCTCCAAGGTCTCTCAGATCAAGGAACAACTTGAAGCTGTAGATGAAATGGTGGAGAATGGTGAAATTGTTATGACTACTTTGAATGGCCTACCTAGGTCATGGGACTCTTTTATCCAGGGGATCTGTGCCAGAAAGAAGTTAATCTCCTTCAGCAGATTATGGGAGGAATGTTCTCAAGAAGAAGCAAGGCTTGTGGCAAGAGAAGAGAAGATGGGAAATGAAGATCAAGCTCTCATAGCTCACACTAAGAAAGGCAAGTTCAAGAGGGAGCCATCCCATCACAAGAAGAAATCTTCTCATCATTTTCACAAAGACAAGAAAGATCTAAGGTGTTTCACTTGTAATGAGAAGGGTCACTTTGCTTCAGAATGTCCCAAGAACAAAAGGGACAAACACAACAACAAAAACTCCAGCAAGAAGAAGAAGGGTAACAAAAGAAGGTACCATGCTCATGCTGTCGAAGATGATGAACCTCCAAAGAAGAAGGCTAGGGCAGAAAGTGATGATAGTAATGATGACTCATCAAGTGAAGAAGAGTATGTTCTAATCTCTGCTCTAATAGGTACTATCTCTCATGGTTGTAATGATTGGTTAATTGATAGTGGGGCTTCCAAACACATGACTGGGTTTAAGGAATCTTTTGTGAATCTATCTGAACATGAATCACCCCATAAGGTGAAACTTGGGGATGATTATCAATACCCAATCAAAGGAAGTGGTGAAGCCTCCTACAACCTAGATTCTGGAAAATCTTTGAAGATGAAAGAAGTCCTTTATGTACCTAGGATCAAGAAGAACTTACTCTCCATCTCTGCATTGGAAGCAAAAGGTATGAGGGTTCCATTTGTGGATGGCCAAGTCCTAATGTGGCCAAAGGGAAAGACCATAGATGATGCAGTAGTGATTGGAGAGCAAGAGGGAGGTATGTATAAATTAAAGGACAACCTGAACATGCCATGGTGCATGAATCCATGGATCCAAGTGAACTTTGGCATAGAAGACTTGCTCATATGCACTATAGGGCACTTCCAATTGCAAGCAAGGATGTAGAGGGTCTTCCTGAAATCAAGACCAAACATGAAGGTGTTTGCAAAGGATGTGCAAAAGGTAAGAATATTAAGAAGGCTTTCCCAAGTAGGGAAAGCAAGGCAAAATATATCCTGGAAATCATCCACTTAGATGTATGTGGTCCTATGTCATCCAGTTCTCTAAGTGGGTATGTTTACTATGTCTCATTTATTGATGACTTCTCCAGGAAGACTTAGGTATACTTCTTGAAAAACAAAGATGAGGTGTTTGATAAGTTCAAGGAATTCAAAACCTTGATGGAGAATCAAACTGACAAAAGGATCAAAACATTCAGATCCGACAATGGTGGAGAATTCACCTCAGGTGACTTCAAGAAGCTTTGCAGTGATTCAGGGATTAAGAGGGAGTTGACTACTCCTTATAATCCTCAACAGAATGGAGTTGAAGAAAGGAAGAACAGAACAATCATGGAAGCAGCAAGGGAAATGCTCCATGACCAGGATCTACCTATGCATCTATGGGCAGAAGCAGCTAGAACAACTGTATATGTGCAGAACAGAACACCCCACAAGATATTGGACAACAAGACACCAGAAGAGGTCTTTTCTGGTAAGAAACTTGAAGTCAACCATCTCAGAATATTTGGTTGTCTAGTATACACTCATGTCCCAAAGGAAAAGAGGACCAAACTAGATCCTTCAGGAAAGAAGAGTATCTTTGTGGGTTACAGTGAAAGCTCGAAGGCTTACAGAATATACTTTCCAGGTTCAAGAAGATTGATGTTAGCAGGGATGTAACATTTGATGAAAACTTAGCATTCATCAAATCAAGGAAGGCACCTATTGAAGTTTATGAAGAACCTAAGAAAACTAGATTTCAAGACACTACCATGACAGAAGCAATTCTAGAAGTTGTTCGTGAGTTTGAAGATCCGCAAGAACCTGTAGATCCACCCTATGAGGATAACTCTCACAGGAGGAAACCTGCATGGGCTAGAGAGCTCATTCCGAATGCCGAAAGACTTGGCATTCTAGAAGAAGAACACAGAGCAAAGAAGAGAACCAGATCACATACTAGCTATGTTGCTTTACTCTGTGACATTATGAACAAAGAACCTTCCAGTTATGAAGAAGCAGCAGAAAAGAAAGAATGGAAGGATGCCATGGTTGAGGAATACCAATCAATAATGACGAATGATGTTTGGGATGTTGTCCCAAGACCTAAAGAGAAGTCTGTTGTGACTTCCAAATGGATCTACAAAATCAAGCATGCTGCAGATGGCAGTGTAGAGAAATACAAAGCAAGATTCGTAGCTCGTGGCTTCTCTTAGAAAGAGGGAATAGATTATGAAGAAACTTTTGCACCTGTAGCCAAGTATACTTCCATCAGAATAGTACTTGCCCTGGATGCATCAATGAAATGGAAAATACACCATATGGATGTCAAGACTGCTTTCTTGAATGGTGTAGTTGAAGAGGAAGTATATGTGGAGTAGCCACTCGGATTTGAAATACATGACATGAAGTCATATCTGTGTAGATTGAAGAAAGCCTTGTATGGCTTGAAACAAGCTCCCAGAACCTGGTATGGTAGGATGGACAGTTTCCTATCTAGTTTGGGCTTTACCAAGAGTAAAGAGGATTCCAACCTCTACTACAAGGTTGAGGAAGGAAATCATGTGATTCTAGTTCTATACGTGGATGACTTATTTGTAACAGGAGATGACAGATTGATTGCAGATACTAAGAGGAAGCTTTCTGCTAAGTTCGATATGAAAGATTTGGGAATGATGCATTATTTCCTAGGTATGGAGGTGTGGCAGAATTCAGGTGGGATCTTCCTTGGTCAAGGGAAGTACACAGTAGATATCCTGAAAAGATTTGGGATGATGGATTGCAAGGCCATGGCCACACCCATGGCATTGAATCTAAAGCTTCTATGTGATGATTCATCTGAGTCGGTTGATGTCTCTATGTATCGTCAGATGATTGGGTCCTTGATGTACTTGATGAACACGAGACCAGATATTTGCTTTGCAGTGAACACATTGAGCCAGTTCCTGATGGATCCGAGGAGTGTTCACCTGGTTACTGTAAAGCATGTCCTGGGGTACCTGAAGGGTACAATGGATTATGGGCTCAAGTATGAAGTGAATCAAAAGTTTAACCTATAGGGTTATGTTGATTCAGATTGGGCTAGCAGTGCTGTAGGTAGGAAGAGCACATCTGGGTGCTGCTTCAGTATGGGATCAGGTGTGATCTCTTGGTTTAGCAGAAGCAGTCCTGCATAGCACTAAGTACAGCTGAGGCAGAGTATGTTGCAGCCTGTTCAGCTAGTTGTGAGGCAGTATAGCTACGGAATCTACTGTCTGAGTTATTTGATCTCCCATTGGATGCTACTGGTATATTTTGCGATAACTAGAGTTGTTTGAAGTTGTTTGAGAACCCAGTGTTTCATGACAGGTCGAAACACATAGAGATCAAATATCACTATATTAGGGATATGGTGCAGAGAGGAGCCATGAAGCTCCTGTATGTTGTGATGGACGAGCAGATTGCAGATGTGCTGACGAAGCCACTAGCCAGGGTGAAGTTCGAGTACTTCAGGGAGAGGCTTGGTATTCTTCAGATCGATGACACTTAGAGGAAGAAGTGATGAACACATTTGCTGAAGCCATTCCAAGCATGTTGGAAGGAGGATCCTTCACATGGCTGTGGATGTAAGCGCTGGATGATGCTCCAGTTACTACTCTGTATATGCATCATGTTGGATGCTAGATATGATCAGTTGGATCATTTATATTTGTACGTATGTACGCATCGTGTTGATGCTGGATATGATCAGTTGGATCATTTATATTTGTATGTATGTACGCATCGTGTTGATGCTGGATATGATCAGTTGGATCATTTATATCTATGTACGCATCATGTTGGATGCTGGATATGATCAGTTGGATCATTTGTATGTATTTGTATATGCATCATGTTGGATGCTTGGACCATGTATCTGTATCAGGTGGATACATTGTATGATCATGTAGATCATGTATGTTGATATGTATCATGTATTTGTATTTGTATCAGGTGGATACACTGTATGATCAAGTGGATCATGTATGATGATATGTATTAGGTAGATACTTGGTGTGCATCAGGTGGAAGCATTGTATGATTAGGTTGAGCATGATGATGAGCTTCAGGATGTTGCTCCAGATGATATGTACCAGAATGGTACAAGTGATGATGATCAGTATGATCATGGGAATTAGTATGATGCCTCGTGCGATGATGATTCGTTGGATCATGAGTATCATGTTGATACTTGGAGGTCAGAGATGATATGTGGTAGGTTGTGCAAATAGCATGTAATCAGTCCTAGGAGATCTTGCCGGTCGTGCTGCGGCACATAAATGTTCCTAGGGTACTCTTTTCGGTATTGCTATGTAGTATGTAATCAGTCCTCAGATATCGGATAGGTTGATCTGTGTGCTCGTAATCAGTCCTGGGATGAGGTATTACTACGGAGACATGTAATCAGTCCTGGAGATTCGAGAGGTTGAGTTGTGTGCTCGTAATTAGTCTTGGGATGCTCTTTAGAGATCTTGTTAGTCGTGCTGCGGCACATAAATGTTCCTGGGATGCTCTTTAAAGGTTTTGTCTATCCACATGTAATCAGTCCTGGAGATCCGAGAGGTTGAGTTGTATGCTCGTAATAAGTCCTGGGATGCTCTTTAGAGATCTTGTCGGTCGTGCTGTGGCACATAAATGTTCGTGGGATGTTCTTTAAAGGTATTGTGGAGGAGATGCATGTAATCAGTCCTGGGAGATCTTGTCGGTCATGCTTAGGCACATAAATGTTCCTGGGATACTCTTTCCGGTATTGCATCTGCACATAAAATTAGTCTTGAGAGGCCACCTCTATCAGACCGTTCGCACAGATGATGAAGACTTGCAAGTGGTGGGCCTACATCCAGTATGAAAAAGGACTAGCTCTGTAGAACTTCCTATGACGAGTAGAGTCAGAGATTGGTTGAGATAGCAGCAGCAGTGATGATGATGATGACGAGGCATCGATGACGATGATCCCAAGAAGAAGACTTGTCTAGGAGAACCATGTCGAGAAATACCTTCCTAGTTAAGAGGGAGTGTTGATGTATATGTAACTTCGGAATGTATTTCATCTATGTATTTCATATATATTTATTGTACCCTTATAAGAGATGTGTTATTCCTCTATAAGGAAGTGTCGTCATGTGGATTGACAAGTGTCGCAAGTGTGTGTACTTGCCGATGGGTTATTAGACCACAATGTGTGGGGTCGGCCCTAAAATATATATTATATTGTGGATGTATCTAGATAGACAATTCATCCCCATAGTGTAACTGGGAAAACAGGTTAAGTATAAATAGAGATCGGGAGATCTCTATTTGAATCATTCGGAAAGACACACTTCTCTCACTCAGAAAGTGGCGCACTAGTGAGGAGGAGGATCATCTGCTCTAGGAGACTATCTCAAGTGTATTTTGGTTGTACTTTGGTTGAGCCATTGCTCTCTCTATCTTTGAGGAAGTTGTGGGGTTTTTCACCTTAGAGTTTTCCCCACAGAAACTATGTGTCTCTTGTCTCTCATGCTTTTGATTCTTTTGATGCTTGTCATGCTTATTGTGATTGTTATGCATTGATATACTATATATGTTATTCTCTCATTAAAGATCCAAGAGTATTGTGAATTAATGCTCAAATTTTAACAACGGGAAGAGGTTTCTTTTTCTAGTTTTTTTAAGCATTGGTTTGAGGAACCAAGTTTGAAAAAATTGCGTTGTCTCCCATTCTTGGTGACCTGGTACATTTGGACAGCAAGGAATCTTTCTATTTTTGAAGATTCTCACCTTCCCAGCTATATAGTCTCTACACAAGTCCTTTCTATCCATAATTTGTTTTTGGGCAGCGAGAAGGTCCATAAGGTGAGACAATGGAAAGAGATTTCTCATGCTGAGGGAGAAGCAATGGGTTTTTTGATAGGGCTTGCAATGATAAAAGATGTGGTTTGGGAGTGCTCTTGAAGAGTAATGGGTTGGAGATAATTTTTCTTGCTAATGGAGGTATGGGAACCAACAACTTAGCGGAAGGTTTGGCCCTGTGTTTTCTTATGCAGTTAGCAAAAGATCATTCCGTCGATTTGATCAAAATTTTTGGGGATTCTGAGTTATGGATTAAAAGAATGAATAAGGAAAATACTTTTAACTCTTTTGTTTTGCAGAATTTGGGGAAAAATCTAGACAAGTTGCTGCCTTACTTTAAAAAGATTGATTTTATGCATATCTATAGAGAACAAAATGAGAGGTTAGATGGACTATCTAAGAAAGGATTAACAGTGGATGAAGGCAAATGCAATATCATTACTAATAACGAGGAGTCTCAGACTTCTTGTTGGAAAAATTTGGACCATTTACTATAGTTGTGTAAAGGTTTTGTAATGTAAGAAACGTATGTAAGAAGACTTTTTAAATTTCTCAGTTTACAAATAGTGGTTTAAGGCACCTGTGGAATGTATTCGAGGTCCTTTATGATCAATGAATATGATTTTTTTTCTTGGAAAAAAAAAGGATTCGAGGTCAAATTATGAGATAAACCCTTAACCTACAAGCATTTAATACTGTATAGTATTAAGTTATCATAAATATATTACATTAAATAAATAATAAAAAAATAATACAAGGTTCGTTCCATAGGCTACACCGTAACCATATGTCAAACACATTATAATTACTAGATAAACGATACTCAATACATTAATATGTTAACCAATCTATTATCATCGGATGAGCCTCATAACCATACCCTACGCATTGTGCATTTAAACTATTGAAAAAGAATGTAATAACAGTTCAAGATATCATATCGAATCCATAGGGCATCACCCTCATTGTATCAACACAATGTTATCCATAAACCATGTAATATATGACACGTTGAGTCACTAGGGATTTGTCTTAAACGTTTAACTTATTTACAAAGTCCTATTAACATAAATAAAAAATATTGTACATGGCATCAATCCTGCACATATCTACACTCCCTATAGTCACATGACTAAGCCGTTAACAATCAAACAACTATATTTAATGATAAGCTAAATATATATACGAAAATGGTAACATTGAAGGTGTAAAGCCTATATTAACCTCATAAAAATCAGAAGGTCGGAGTAACATGGTTGTGAGTATTTTGATCACACAAGATCTAGGAGCTATGGAGAACCTCACAAAATCGAATTAATTTGCAAAACTAGTGGAAAAACTTGAAAAAGGAGATAATTTTACACACAATGTGAGCTGAATATTTTCATTAACTGACTATCTAACCTGTGAAAATGTTAGTAACAAGTTTTTATTACATCCATGAGAAATTCGAGAGCATTAGTGAGCTCAAGATGAGTGTACAAGTCAAAATTACCAAATGGGCCTCAATCCCCCCTAGGTGGGTCCAACTCAATCCCAATCATCCCAAACAGTCACGAATTCTGGTGTGAAGGTGGCTGAAGCATACTGGGTCATTAATGAGGCCAAGGAAAGCGTGGGTGAGCAAGTAGAGGAGTTTGGGGGGACCAAGGGAGCATTAAATGCTCCAAATCTAGTAAAAAATGGGCAAAATACACCCTAGCGCCCCTAGTCAACTGAAATTCCCCAAATCAAGGAGAGAGAGCACTCCAACAATTAATGAGGGCGCACTTGTGGACAAAACAGGAGGCTGGGTGAACTGGTTTTCTTGGAAGTGGGCGTGAACACTCTCAAAAGTGGGTATTTGACCAATTTAAGTCACCTAGTCCAAACTATGGTGTAATTAAGAACACGAGCAATAAAACTTGACTATGGTTGTGGACTATGGTACTAAGTGTGGATTACTGTTCTAACACCCCCCCTTAACAAGAACTTAGTACAACTCATGAAAATAAGTGGGAGGCTTTGGCAACAAAGGCTCAAGTCACCTCATTACAAACAAAAAATTTTATTTGTCCATATGAACCGAGGACAAGAAGTAAAACCACATGGGATAAAAACATCCCTCTAAAATGGACATGGGGCTGAACCTACAATTAAATTGCAGCAATCACCATCCATTACTCACTCCAAGAAAAGCTCTCAAGTGAGTGAAGGTCTTCTCAGTAAAGCACTTGGTGAAAATATCTGCAGTTTGCTCGGCGGATGGGCAATACTGCAATGAAATCACCCTGTCATGCACCAAGCCCCGAATGTAGTGCATGTGGATTTCAATGTGCTTTGTTCTTTGCCTCTGTACTGGATCAGTAGATATATTGATGGCACTTTGATTATCCACCCAAATGTTGGTTGGAGAATCAATAGCAACACCAAACTCCCGAAGAATGCCTTGCAACCAAACACACTGTGTGGCTGCGTTCACTGCTGCCCTATACTTGGCCTCTGCTGATGAAAGAGAAATGGTATGTTGTTTCTTACTTGACCAGCAAATGAGATCTTCAGCAAACATAAACATAAAACCTGAAGTGGACTTTCTATCGATGGGATCTCCCGCCCAATCGGAATCAGAAAATCCAGCTAGTTGTAGTGAAGAACCAGCTGCATAGTGTACCGTAAAGCTCTTTGTTCCTTGGACATATTGAAGGATCCTTTTGGCTTCCTTCCAATGGATCTCATGTGGCTGCTGCATATACCTTGCTACAGCACTTACAGCATAAGACAAATCAGGTCTTGTATGTGTAAGGTACAACAAACTTCCGACTAGCTGCCTGTAGAGTGTGCAATCCACCAATGGAGAGTCTTCAAATTCACCTAGTTGTATGCCTGAAAGGAATGGGCACTTGGCTGCCTTACATTCAACAATTTTAAACTTGAATAATAGGTCTGAAGCATACTTAGGTTGACTCAGCAATATACCTCTCTCAAATTTCTCAATCTCCAAACCCAAAAATTGCCTTAGCAATCCTAGGTCGCTCATGGCAAATTCACTGTGCAAAGAAGCTTTAATTGAGCCAATTTGTTTGTTGCAGCTCCCTGTAATTAAAATATCATCAACATATAGTACAATGACCTGCAAATTATCATCACATTGCTGCAAATAAACATTTTGATCAGACTTGCATCGACAGAAACCAATTGAGAGCAAAAAAGCATCCATTTTGGCATACCAAGCCTTGGGGGCTTGCTTGAGTCCATAGAGTGACTTCTTCAACCTGCATACAAGTGTGGGATCCTCTTGGAATCCTTCAGTTTTCTGCATATATCTCTCTTCCTGTAGGTCACCATGCAAGAATGCACTTTTGACATCCATGTGGTGAACTTCCCAACCTTTACTAGCTGCCATGGCTAGAGCTAGTCTAATTGAGTCCATATTTGCAACCGGTGCAAAGGTCTCTGTATAGTCCACACCATGGATTTTTGCGTAGCCCTTAGCCACTAAAATAGCCTTATACTTCATATTAGAACCATTAGCAACAGGTTTGGTTCGAAAAATACACTTATATTGCACAAGTTTCCTCTTGGGAGGAAGAGGCACCAAATCCCATGTTTTGTTCTCTTGGAGAGATTGGAATTCTTCTTGCATTGCTCCTCTCCACATTGGATCATGATGAGCTTCCTGATATGATGTTGGATCAAATCCAATCATCATATAACAGTGATCAACAAGTTCACTTTCATTTTCAAAGGAACCATTGATTGTTTGAGATCTAGTCTTCCTAGGCTCTTGGGGATTGCCTGCCAATTCACCTGCACCTTGTATGATTTTTTGATCCCACTTGGGCCTTGATGGTGACTCAAGTACAACAATGTCATCTTCAGCCATGTCATCTTCAGCAACATCAGAAAAATCAGAAGTGGAATCATCACTAATTTCATTAAGGTGTGGAGGAGAAGAGATTTCCCCCGGTGCAAGCTCAAAATATGGAATTGGTTCTTCTTCGAATTGCACACTTCTCTCAATGAAAGTTTTGAGTGTGGATGTGTCAAAGAGCTTGTATCCCTTTGTGTCCTCACCATATCCAACCATGATACATTCTATGCTCTGTGGCTCCAAATCCTTCCTCTTTTCTGATGGAATTCAAGCCCATGCTCTAGACCCAAAAATCCCGAAATTTGACACATTTGGTTTTTGGCCAAACCATGCCTCATAGGGGGTTTTTCCTTTGACTGATTTGTGAAAGGATTTGTTCTGAATATGAGCAGCAAGATTGATGGCTTCAACCCATAGCTTAGGGCATAGATCCCTAGCTTCAATCATGCAAATGGCCATCTCTTTGAGAGATCTATTTTTCCTCTCTGCCACACCATTTTGTTGAGGTGTGTAGGGGATTGAATGTTGCATTTGAATGCCACATTCCTCACAAAGATGCTAAATGTTGTTATTCACATACTCCTTTCCATTATCATTCCTAAGGATCTTTATCTTATGACCACTATGATTCTCCACTAGGGCTTTCCAAATCTTCAATTTCTCAAACACTTCTGACTTCAATTTAAGGAAGTAAACCCAGCAGAATCAAGAGCAGTCATCTATGAATGTGAGTACATACCTTGATCCACCATATGATGGAGTGGGAAGAGGAACAATGAGGTATGAATGTACCAATCCAAGTGGTTGAGTGACTCTCCTTGCCATTCCCTTCTCATAGCTGCGCTCAGGATGCTTTCCAACTACACACCCAATGCATGCACCATTTGAAGATCTGATTTCTAGAAGCCCTTCCACCATTTCATCCTTGTGCAATGTCTGGAGATATTTGTAGTTCATGTGGCCAAATATTTCATGCCAAAACTTGGAGGTTTCGTTGGAATGAGAGACAGGAGCATGGTCACTAGAATGTGGAATGAAATTGGAGAATTTGTACATTCTCTCGTCATGATCAGCATACCCTACAGCCACAACTTGATTTGAAGAAATTTCTGAGATTTCTACCAAATCTGGAGTAAATGTTACTCTCTTGGCTTCTCCTGTATGGGTCATTTGATAAATTGATAGCAAATTTGCAGCCAATGAAGGTACATAGAGCACATCACTGAAATAGCCATGCTCCATGTCAATCCTACCAATCCCCTTGGTCTGGATTTCTGAATCATCTCCCATTCGAACTGTTGGGCCACAATTCGAATGCATAGAGGAGAAGAGATCTCTGGATGAAACCATATGTATGGAATCTCCTGAATCAATGATAAAGGATGAGGGATTCGAAATACATGCTACCAAAGCATGACACTTCTCCTTATTGTCAGGATTTGAGGTGCTCTCTTTCTTCCTTGTGCCCTCAAGGACTAGGATGTTGTTCTTCTCCAGCAGCTGCGCCATTGAGTCAATGGTTTTCTTCATGCATGAGCTTTCTGGATGCCATCCCCTATGACAATAGGTGCATTTGGTGTTTTCCTTTCCCTTCTTGTCCTTCTCCTTTGACAGATTCAAACCCCCATCTGTAGACTTGGTCTTGTCAGACTTCCTCTTCTCTTGCTGCTTCAAATTCTTGGCTTTCTGCTTGCCTTTGTTGGCATTTGAAACACCCATTGCCAGTGCTTGGTCCTTTGATTTTATGGTACCCATTTGAACTAGTTTGTCCTGCTCCTGAGTGAGACACTCCATGAAGGTAGCTAGTGATGGCATTTGCCAATTTCGAAGGGTCATTTTGGCTGAGTGAAATGTGCTAACAAATACAGAGAATTCTGGGCCTAGCTTTGAAAGGATGGACAGAATCAGTTGTTCCTCCTTCTTAACAATTTTACATTGTTATAGTTGAAGCACTAGAGACTTGAACTTCGTGAAGAACTCCTGGATGGTTTCAAAATGCGCTGGGCTCAAGCTAATGAGCTCATTTTCAAGCTGGTGACCTCTCAGCTCATCAGTTTTCCCAAAGAGTGATTCTAGCTTCACCCATACTTCATTGGGGGTTGTCAAACTGTCTGTATGAAACAAGAGTTCCCTTGAAATGCTCAAGCATAGCAATCCATAAGCTTCATCAAGTCGATTGTAGTACTTTGCTTTCTCCACAGTAGAATTTGGCTCCACTTCTATGCCCATGGTTACTCTATAGAGACCCTTAGATCTCAGCTTGATAACCATCTCAGCCTTCCAATAGAAGAAATTGAAGGGTGTGAGCAACATTTGGTTTGCTTCCATGACTGATGCGTTAATGGTGACAAAACTACTGAAACACCTGCAAAAAACACTCAATTTTTATTTGGAAATCCTCTCTAGAATATAGTTCAATGCTCAATATTGACCTCCAAATCAGTAAATCCACGATGGCTCTGATACCATGTGAGTATTTTGATCACAGAAGATCTAGGAGCTATGGATAACCTCACAAAATCGAATTAATTTGCAAAACTAGTGGAAAAACTTGAAAAAGGAGATAATTTTACACACAATGTGAGCTGAATATTTTCATTAACTGACTGCCTAACCTGTGAAAATGTTAGTAATAGGTTTTTATTACATCCATGAGAAATTTGAGAGCATTAGTGAGCTCAAGATGAGTGTACAAGTCAAAATTGCCAAATGGGCCTCAATCCCCCCTAGGTGGGTCCAACTCAATCCCAATCAT